>JAKOOJ010000001.1:282938440-285338440 GCA_022577455.1 Arizona elegans | reverse complement strand
GGAAAGTACTTGTATTACCAACCCCAGGGAATGAGGAGAGGTAGACAGTTCCACCATTATTAAATAATATTAATTCAAGTTACAAACTAAGATAAGTGTGAGAAAATAAAAGGAAGAAGTATTAGGTATGTACGTTCAGCAGGGGTGAAATGCTCCTGGTTCGGACCGGATTGCCCGACCCAGTAGCAATGGCGGTGGGTAGTTTGGAGAACCAGTAGCAAAAATCCCTGCCCCCCCCCATCCCCAGCTGAGCCACGCAATCATCAGAGGCTTTTTACTTTATTTTTAAAAGCATTTTTTCTACAACCTCTTCGGTGGAAAAAATGTTTTTAAAAGTAAAAAAAAAGCCTTTGATGATCATGCGGCTCAGCTGGGATCATCAGAGGCTTTTAAAAACCAAAGAGGTTGTAGAAAAAATGATTTTAAAAGTTTTTTTAAAAAAAGTTGACCACGCCCACCCAGTCACATTACCCCTCCCCACCAAGCCACGCCCACAGAACTGGTAGTAACAAATTTTACATTTCATCTCTGATGTTCAGAGCCTTGAGTTATTTATAAAACTAATAAAGGCAGGATATAAATAAATACAATAAATAAGTGACATAAAATAAAATCTCAAAAGTAGTGGCTGAATACATTATTGCTTTATATCACAATAAAGGATATAGAATAGAAGAAAAGGTATCATAGTTTCCAAGGCCCCGAATCTTAATAAATAATGACTTTAGGATGTTGATATTTGAAAATCTCTCCCCTAGGAAGGACAAGAAATAATTTAAAATGGGCTTCTGTAAAGGAATTTGTCCCATTAATCTTTGATTACAGGTAGTCCTTGGCTTACAACCATTCATTTTGTGTCAATTCGAAGTTACAACAGCACTGAAAAAAATGACTTATGACTGGTTTTCACACTCACAACCATTGCGGCATCCTCCATGGTCACATGATCAAAATTCAGGTGCTTGGCAACTGGCATGTATTTATGACAGTTGTAGTGCCCACCATTTACTTGTAGTAATCACCATTTGTCACTTTCCCAGCTGGCTTCTGAGAAGCAAAGTCAATGGCGGAAACCAGATTTGTTTAATAAATGCATAATTCACTTAACAACTGCAGAGATTCACTTGACAACTGTGACAAAAAAGGTCATAAAATGGGGCAAAATTCACTTAACAACTGCTTTGCTTATCAATGGAAATGTTGGGCTCAATTCTAACATTGTATTATTGTAATACATTTCTTGGGCCAAAGGAATCACACACTTGATCGTATTTTTTGTTAATCAAGTCCATGTGTGATTTAACTCTCTTCTATTTGCCGTGCCTGTCAAAGCAGAGATCAACATAAAACAACTTCCCTTTATCCTCTCAGATAGCAGCACATGATTCTTGTGTATCTATTTCCTTTTTTAATACCTTCTGTAAATGAGAACAACCGCAATTTGTGAAACAATTTTTTTTTGCGCAGGGTGGGGAGGGGAGGGAGCCTCAGCAAAATGACTGGTTTCGTCAGGCTGGAGACGTAATGCGTAAAATACATTTCAGGATTGCAAAATAAATGCAGTAATTTTCCTGATAATGACCCAGTAAACCAGGCATCTGATGAGGGGTGCAGGCACTCAAGCAAAAAAATCTGGCTGTTTTGTATGGATCACAAATGGCCACTCCTAATGGCACACTATCAAGCAAAACAATGATGTGAAACTATAAAAGCCATTTTCTTTACAATGTGATCTAGAACAGTAGGGGGGGAAATGCTAAATTTAAAAGAAAAAAAATTAAAACCTTCTTTTTGATTAGTATCTACCTCTGCTATTTTGTCTTGTTTCCTTTGCTGAAAATTGCCTTTTAAGGTTTTTATTATACAGTTCTTGTGTTTTGAAATATGTATGACTATATTCTACTTGGCCATGAAACCAGTGTTTTAAAATGACTTCTTTATTTATGAGCTTTAAAGAAAAATACCTTATTTGAAATGGGCTCCTAGCTCTCTCTTACAAGAATGCTCAGCGGCATATCAGCTGTCTATTTCAGATGACTATTACAGGCAGTCCTCGACTTATGACCACAGTTGGGAGTGGTATTTCTGTTACTAAGTGGGGCAGTTGTTAAGGGAGCCACACTATTTTATGACCTTTTTCTTTTTTTTTTTGCAATGGTTGTTAAGTGAATCACATAATTGTTCAGCAAATTTAGCTTACCTCCGTTGACTTAGCTTACTGAAAGCCAGCTAGGAAAGTTGCAAATGGAGATCATGTTACCCCAGGATACTCCAACCATCATAAATACATGCCAGTTGCCAAGCAACCAAATTTTGATTACTTGACCATGGGGACACTGTGACAATTCTAAGTGTGAGAACCAGGCTTAAGTTACTTTTTTCAGTATAACTTCAAACGGTTGTTTAACGTTGTAAGTTGAGGAAGTTAAACTAAATCGACCCATAGTTCAAATAGGAAAGCAAGTTGTTGTTACTGTTTTTCATTTGTTTATACAGCTTGAACGTTGAGGATACAGATTAGATGTTTTGTTTGATTGTCTTAAAGGCACATCATGCTGTGTGCTAGATGCCTTCCCCTTCCAGTGCATATTTACTTGGAAGTAAGTACTTCTGGAGTTGGTAGAACATTCTGAAGTAACTTTGGCCAAACCACATCCTTTTGTATATATGTATATGGGATACTTCCTTTATAAGATTCTCTTAGGTGATGATTTGCTTACTGTTTGTGTAACTTGCTGCTGTTATAACTTCCTTAAGCAATATATTGCCTTCCTATGGTGTACTAAGGATTTTTGAATGTGACTTAATTTGTTCAGTGATTCAAACTGAATTACTTAAACTGTGGCACCTATTACAATAATTCTAGAAATGTGCTAAGATTCAGAGGAGGCTCCCTGAATCACATTTGGGGCCTGCCAGAATATTGTACCTGCCCTACCTAACAACTTAAGTTGTTAAGATTCTTTGAATAAAGAGAGAGAAAGAGCCAGCAGGCATACTTTGCCTTTTGGTTATTTGAAAGCTCACTGGCACTCAAGCTAAAGAGGGCATCGGGTCAGAAAGTCCTGTACTGATTCCTGAGGGTATATTCTTTGTTGGGTGGGACTGGGTTTAGGGTTTACTGGTAAGATTAAGGCAGGGGTCCCCAACCCCCAGACTGGGGTCTGGCACAGGGCTGCAGCATACCAGAAACCAGGTGCAAATGAGCAAAGAATGGGATCCAGGCAGCATGTGAAACAATGCCCCCCATCCTTGATGTCCAAAATGTTGGTGGCCGTTGGGTTAGGACAGGGGTCTGCAACCTTAAACACTCAAAGAGCCATTTGAACCCATTTCCCACAGAAAAGAAAACACCGGGAGCCACAAAACCCTTCCCGTGCCTGACTATTTCTTGAGCGGCCACAAAACTAGCATATATAGTTGAATTAAATGTTCTGTTTTCTTCTGAAATGTTTCTTTTCTTGGATTTATCCACGGTTGGCCTACTGGGGGTCGAAAATCTCAATAAATTTTAAATAAACAATAAATAAGTTGTGACGCATATTTTGAGTGACAAGGAGCCACAGCAGAGAGGTGAAAGAGCCACATGCGGCTCCAGAGCTGCAGGTTGCTGACCCCTGGGTTAGGGAGTTGTTCACAAAGGTGTAATGCTTGGTGCAAAAAGTACTTGGTGTTAAGGAAGAGACTGAGATAAAATAGGTAAACTTTTGTGTTTTTCCTCATAAGATTAATTTCAGATTTTAGCCTTTCTGAGAATGAGCTGCCTCACCTTGGAAATTCTCCAGAGTACAGTAATCATTGCTGCTTGCCTCAGAGAGCAGATGCTGGAAGCCAGAAAGTAATTCTAAGTTGTTCTTAGATAACTAATAAAAGTCACATATCTATACCCTGTAAACCAACCTGCTGACTTCAAGAGCAGGTTAGAATTGTCTTGTTACTTAGCATCAGTTTTTGTCCCTATCTTCGGGTGGCTGCCACAGATCATTGGCACTGATCATGGTTCTTCATCATAGCACAGGACTGTTTCCTTGAGCTTTGCTCATTTTCATACCCTTATCACATTTCCTGAGTGCCACCAAGTCATGGCGACATTTTGTTCACAATTTCATTGTACAATGAGTTTTGGAGAGTAAATAAACTTAGCAGCATTCAGCAGATGGAATTCTTGAGCAACTTGAAATGAAAAACACTGACCGCTAATAAGTTCTTTAATTAATACATAAATCAATATAAAGAGGGGAGTCTACTCTTGTAATTGCATCATAATGTTAGTTGTGCATATTTGAAGAAGGAAAAAATAAGCCTAAGCATGCTGTGGTATCGCATTTTAGAGAGAAACCACTTCCCTCCCTATGTGCGTATTAGAGATGTATGCTGCTGAATTTTCAATACCAATATCATACACTGACATCAAAACCTCAAATGTCACCCTGCACCAAAAATAATGTTCATAATCTAATGCGTATGTGCTTACAACTTCTGTATACACAAGCTAATTGTGAGAGCAACCAATGATTTGTCTAGAGAGGTAATTGTGTGCGTAGAATGTTTAAACTGAAGAAACAATTCTTTATGTAATTCTTGCTACATGGCAATGCATTGTGCTTCAGCAATAAAATCAATGTACCATTGTACTCAGATTATTTCCTGTGGGATTTAAGAAACATAGACTTTCAAGGTTACTTTCTATATAGGTTCATACATGATAAGCCTGGATTGTTTGAATTGTTGTACAAACCCAACCCTGATGGTTTTAAACCATCAGGTAGCATGTAGCATAAATATCCTTATCCTGGATGCCTCTAATGCTATCATGCTATCCATCCAACAAGGATTCCATACCTTGTTGGATGGAATCTGAACATTTTAGAGTTTATTCTATGCAACACAATAGACTTATTGTGGGCCAGCCTAGAATAGGCAGTCAATTTACATTTCACAGAGATCTCGACCAAGCTTTATCTAACAGGAACTTCTTTGTCACGACAGATTCTAATACATATGTGAATATATGTTAACAAATACTATGATTCAACAAATTATAGGAAGGATTTGAGATTCAGTTACTAATTACACCATAAATCCAAAGGACTTTACCGTAATATTGATAAGAAAAGGATTCCTATATTTGTTTCCATAAGAACGTATGTTTACATGGCAAGATGGAAGAACCTACCTTGTATGTTACAGTTGCCTAGGAACATTCAAGATACATGATAAAAGAGTAAGAATAAATAAACTGTTACTGTTTAAGAGCTCAGCAACTAAATCAGCAGCGTGAAAAAAATCTTTGTATATAAAATTATATAGCTATGTGTGCTATATTTTCCTCCATTGAAGCAGCTACATCTATTTTCAGGCTCAGAGATAAACCTGAAAAAAAGCTCTGGCTGTATGAAAAAGTGCTGTACTCATGTGCCCATACATTTCAAACAATACCTTCCAAAACATTTTTTCAGAGCAAGCCCTGCCCTAATGCAAAACCACATTTCTGTTCTATTTATTAGAATGTTTAAGAACATTAAAAACAAAGGGATGGAGGTTAGACTGAGCACAGAAAGGATTTTGAGCATCCATCACTGAAACATTCTTTCATTTGGTTCAGAATTGATGTGACTGTTGATAAAATAAGCAATGAAGATTTTTAAAAAGCCTGTTTACTCTAAGACAGATCAGGAAAAATTAATATACGCATGCACAGGTGAAAGGAATAAAACATTCAACTTACTGCTTTTATGTCTGTGAAAAAAGTGTTTGAGTAGGTTCTTTCCACTGAAAAGTTTCTGTAATCACTTAATTTTCAGTAATATCCACTTAAAGTCTATAGTTGCAGGAGTGGACAATTTCCCTAGTCTTATTTTGCTGCCCAAGAATCTACCATGATCATGCTAACATTTGGAAGCAAAACAATTATTTTTAAAGCTACATTTTAAATGAACTTCTTCAATTAAAGCAGTCCCCAAACAAATGTGTTAAGCCTGTAACATATTTAAAGTATCTATTTTCATTTTTTAAAGGATTTTCATTTTCAGAAAAGGATTACAGTATCTTCACATTAATGGCATTACCACATCCATCCGTCCATCCATCCATCCATCCAGTCCATTTTTATTTGGTCACAATCCAATTAAAATTCCTAGACTCAAATAAACACAATGTGACCCTTACTCTGTATAAATTGATGAAACCCATCACAGCAGTAAAAGAAAAGATACTATGTCTATATAAAACCATAGGCTTTGGGATACAGAACAAATGTGATGGGCATACTGTGAGCAAACTTAATTTCATAGTTGAATTATGTGGATATTCTTGAATGTTTTTTTAATTCTTCAGTTATTATCTCTGAACTAAGTATGTGGTTACTTTTTCCTTCCTTCTTTCCTTTATTTATACTCAGAATCCCTCTATACAGAAAGAACATAATTATTTATAAACATACAAATAAATACAACCAAAATGAGAATAAGGCTACTATGTCTGGTTGTAAAATTTCAGTTAATCTTTAGAAGGCCACCAAACAACTCATGTTCTGCTTCTTTTTGCTGCCATATTGTTGATACTCCAGCTTTCTAGAAAATATCCACAATAGATTATGTCTCTGTGTCAGGGTTCCAAGTAATGCATCCATTGAAAGCAGAACTCCGAGGCAGGTAGATTCTTCAAAGAACATGTTTATTGGATACATCATATCGGCACAGCCGGTGAAAACCAACTCTAAAGGTTCCCGGCGGTTTTCACCTAATTAAAAGAGTAAAACTCCCCCCTCCCAGGTGTCACTAGTCACATTGTGCAATGAACATAGCTGGCAGGCTCCTCTCCTCCTTCATCAACTACCTGTTACAATGATCTTGGTTCCCACAGGAAAACTTTTTGTTTTTGTTTTGACTGTTAGCTGGACTATCTACTTCCCCCCTCTCTTTCCTCTCAGGCTTCATGGCAACTATGAGGCAGCACAAGATGACTTCAGCCAGGTTCACTTCAGAGTTGACACTCTCCCTTCTACTCTTGGAAAACAGGCCAGTTTTGCAGCTCTGGCTATCATCTGGAGAAAGGATGCCAATCTTAGTGGACCTGCTTTTCTTGGTGGGCAACTCCATGTTCCCCCAGAATCACAGGAGCAAGAGATGGAAAAGTAATTTTCTCTCAACCTGAGGAACATTTAAGTCTTTCTCTTACACCAGTATGGCCATAAAACTGAATGATTGATAAGGTAATTGACAGTAACCCTTCTGCTGCATTTAGCTTTAAATTTTTTGTTTTGAATCTCTCTGACTACCCTGTTTTAAACAGATCCCATTAGATGGTAGTATTTTTAGCTAGTGACCCAGGGGCACTTTGTACAAAGGGCATCCTATGAATATCCAGATTGATTGATTGACTTTTTTTTTTTTTTTTTTGCTAAAGCTGATGTTAATAGCTTTTGCTTGCAGGTCACCAAGAGTCGTAGAGCAAATGCCATCAATGTCCTTCCACGAGAAAATGAGCCTCATTTCTTGCACGCTCAGTCATAACATGCTTCTCTTTCTTGAAATTTGTTATCTTCTCCCAGTGAACCAAGGTGTGGCTGGTGAGCCACATCAAAGGAAGAATGCATTTCCCATGAATTTCAAAGTTATAAATATGTTCTTAAATCACCAAAAGATGTAGATTTTCACTCATAATAGCTGTTACACAGTTTAAGAAAGTATTTTTGCTCAGACTGAAGTCTCACTAGTCCTAAACTCAAACTGTCTGGGCAAGTATACCAATATTGTCAGTTGTACAGGTAGTCCTCAAATTATGACCACAACTGAGCCCAAAATTTATGTTGCTAATTGAAACATTAGTTAAGTGAGTTTGCTCCATTTTATGACTTTTCTTGCAACGGTTGTTAAATGAATCATTGCATTTGCTAAGTTATTAACATGGTTGTTAAGTGAATCTGGATTTCCCCATTGACTTTGCTTGTCAGATGGTTACAAAAACTCATCACATGACCCTGGGATACTGCAACCATCATAAATATGAACCAATTGCCAAGCATCTGAATTTTGATCATGTGATCATGGGGATGCTGCAAGGTTGTAAGTGTGGAAAACGGTCACAAGTTACTTTTTTCAGTGCTGTTGTAAGTTTGAACAGTCACTAAATGAACTGTTGTAAGTTGAGGACTACCTGTATAGAAAATCTAGAGGTGCTGAAATTAATATATTTCTACATGAACACATTTTGTCTAACTGATATATTAACTTAACTGTGGAGTCCTTGGTGCTCTCGAGGCTTGGTTATTTTCTTACAGGAGTTTTGTTACCAGACTAGGAAACATCTTTGGTGCCCAAAGTATTATCTGATCTGGTAACAAAACATTAGCAAGAAAATAAGCAAGCTCAGAGAGCATCAAGGACTTAACAAGTCAACCCTGAGCTACACAAATTCTTTTCCACTGATTAACTTAACTTCCTGGGTCATTGCTCCAAAGAATACTCAGCAACCTAACTCTCAACTTGGCCACAGTGAAGGATCTTCTCAAAAATTGGCTTCTGGGTTTTTAACAAACTAGTACCTTTTTCACATATGTTCTCACATTTCAGGATCTGGGACATACTGTGGGTGTGGCTTGGTGGGTGTGGCGTGGCGTGGCTTGGTGGGCGTGGCTTGGTGGGCGAGGCAGGGGAAGGATACTGTAAAATCTCCATTCCCTCCCCGCTCCAGGGGAAGGTTACTGCAAAATCCCCATTTCCTCCCGATCAGCTGGGACTCGGGAGGCAGAGAATAGATGGGGGCAGGGCCAGTCAGAGGTGGTATTTATCAGTTCTCCGAACTACTCAAAATTTCTGCTACCAGTTCTCCAGAACTGGTCAGAACCTGCTAAATACTACCTCTGGTATAGCAGTAGGTCTCTACATGAGAATGAAATTTTGGAAAGGATTACCAATTGTTGTCCCATGCTTGTACTTTCTTTAAAAAAACATTTAATCAAGTACAACATAACTAGAAGTCTGCTAAGCTTGGTTAGTGACCATAAAAACTATAGCTGGGTTTTGTAATCTTGCTTCGGCATGCAAATGAACATGGATAAGCTACATTTGAAATATTAATGCAGAAGATTTTTTAAGTACAATACACAGAAAGCTATTATTGAATGACAGCCCAAACCTGTTACTTGTGACTTTTGCTCTTGTTTCAAATGTCTTAGCTATTTGAACAACATGAAAAATATATATTTATTTACACAAAATGCCGGCTTTTCTCCTTTGAACATACATAGCCTCCAGGAACACAGATACTTTGATATAGTGTTGTATAGAAGGCCTAGGGCATGGTTATGTAAAACAAGTCATTCTGCATTGCATTAAAAGCTGTTCAGCAACAAATTTATTTCCAAACCCAGACTGGGTTACTTCAAATGAAGATAACTTCATAACTTTCTGTCTCTGAGTGCTATTTTAGCTCACTTTGCCCCAGTTACCTTTTATTTTTGTTTTGGTTTTTTGGCATTAGCAAAAATCAATGCTTATTTTGAAAATGGCTCTATGAAAATGTTTGGGTAGAGATTCTTAAACTACTAGTCATTTTTATCCCCCTCCAGGGCAATCTTAAGCAACTACAATGTGGAGAAGAGAGGCAGGGGACAGGCACAGAAATTGTTAAAAGTTGATCAAGTTCAACTTCTCCAAAGTGGATCTAATTACTGTGGAAATGTTTATATCTTTTTATTCTATAATTGAAATTATATGGATTGCTTTTTACTGAATTTAGTCTGTTAGAAGATAACAATGTAGAGTGTTTGATCCCAACTTTTGCTATTAATACAGATATGGGGGTGGGGGGGAGATAAAGATACGTTTTGGAGAGGGATCAGTAGTCTTTAAATATTAAAGAAATATTATTGCAATTACCTCTTTCTCAAGGATGATGAAGATTCAGGATTACTTGTAAATTATTCTGGAAAAAGGTCTGAAGAGTTTTATCACAAAGCAAAATATTAATATTTATTTACAAATATATAGACTGAGCATAGTGAAGCTCATAATTGCAACACCTTCAAGAGACAAAGTTGACAAAGTAATGGCAGCCGTATGGATGGTCAGAGCTAAAAATCAAGAGCTTCAGTGTTGACCCTGCAGAATTGTTGTTGTACTGCTTCCTGTTGTACCACAGCTCAGTTGAAAGTAATCACCTTAACTGTAGGACAGCTTCAGAAACCCAATAATGTCATAGCAGGGTTTTCTTTTTCAATCTTTCCAGAAAGTTGGCGGGGACATTAGGGACCTAGAAGGAATCCAGGACTTTTTAGGACAATTGCTTGATTGTCTTAGCTTTAACTGACATACACCAGCTATGCATCACAGCATCTGTTACTCCTTTCAGAAATCCAGATATCACACATCTCTCAGGAAAAGAGCTTTTCCCAAATAAATCCAACGGGATATGAAATTCAGATTTTTAGATTTATAAATCACCAAAACTCATTACTGATTCACATAAATGTTTTTAAGATGAATGATTTTTTTATAAATGCATATGGCATATTGAATCAGGGATAAATAGTGATAGCAACTGGAAAGTCAATAAACTTCAGCCGTAGAAGGTTCATGTGACTACCAGGTTCTGAGAAATAAAAGGAAAATATATATATCAATGGAATCATGTAATGCTAGCTAGCAAATTTGCAAAGAGCATCATAATGATACTTATATGATAGATGCTATGATCTATGATTCAACAATATCTGGAAGTTGACAGATTCCCCATTCCTGGTTTAATAAGAGACAGCCTCAATTCTTTCTTCTAAGGTAGTGTCTACTATAGAATGTGTATGATGTAGCTCAGTGGTGGGTTTCACCAGGTTCTGATCAGTTCTGGAGAACCGGGAGCGGAAATTTTGAGTAGTTTGGAGAACTGGTAGTAAAAATTCTGACTGGCCCCGCCCTCATCTAGCCTCTGCCACACCCACCAAGCCACGCCCACCAATCCATGCCATGCCCACAGAACCGGTAGTAAAAAATTTTGAAACCCACCACTGGTGTAGCTAAAACATCAAAAAGCACATTTTTCTTCTTTCTAGTTTAAATTATATCAAAACACTGTGCTATTCAATATTATTATTAATCACCTCAGTAAGAATAGATTTGATCTGTAACAGTGAGATGAATTTGGTAGATACTTTGGTCACCTACAGCATCATATGTCATTGAAAAACCTTGAACTTGGATCAATAGTTAACTGGCAGCCAATACAATCGCTCTATAACAAAGGATTCTAATCATGGTCTTTCAATCCAATGCCCTCTATCTAGCTAGAGAAGGAAACTAAGTATCAACCTAAAGATTAATTAAAATTAATACTTTATGTAGAAGATGAAGCAGATTTTTTTCTCTTTTGTTCTGTGGAAAGAAATATCCTTCTGGGTTCAGCTCCAAGTGGGGAAAAAGACACTGGAAACATGGAGCCTGCTTGGAAAGATGATTTAATGGTGGACAGGATCACATGGCTTGAGTTCCTGAACAGAAAAGGGGCGAGATACAGCGAGTTCCCGGGTTTTATGCTCTCTCTGGCTTTGAACTTCCTGGGGCCCCGAAAGAGTATCCTGATTGGTTGTCAGACTCCCAGGGGGTGGGGGTCTTAGCTAGCCTTGCTGGCTGATGTAATCTTCCCAGGTGCCATGTGGTGAGTTTTTGTTGCTAGATGGGTCCTATTGTTTTGCAGATGATAGTCCATTGACAAAGATGGGAGAGAATTGAGTTTCTGCCTCTGGCCCATTAACAAAGGATGGAGGGCAGGAAGGTGGGAGCTGCTTTGTCTTTAAAACATGCTTCTCCATTTCTCATCCAGGGAAACATAATATTCTGCCTTTTTAATATTTTCCAAAATATTTCATTCCTCTAGGAAAGGGGTGGGTGCTAACTTCCTACAGTTCCAAAAGACAAGGTTGGAAGTAATGCATATTTTGTTAAAAATTAAAAGAAAATTCCCAACAGGAACTATACGGAACTGCCTCAAGAGGTAATATAGGACTTTTATAAGTAAATCCAATACTGCATATCCCAAACTGAGCAAGGCTTGAGGTTTATGATTTTGTGATCAGCTTTCACAAACTGTTATGTATAAATAACAACATAGAAAAGAAAGAGCTGGAAACCACTTTAGAAATTGCTTAGTCAAGCTTGCAAGCTATTAAAGTCTATCCAGAGAAAATAGTTGTTTTTAGAAGATGGCATTGAAATGCTTTCTGAAAATATCATGCCCCCGTTCACCGTGACTTTGAATGTCAAATAAACTCTACTGAAGGGAAGTAGAAAATACAGTTTTCACAATATATCCTAAAAGCTTCAGAGAAAAAGCACAAATATGTTATGATTATTTTAACCCATTATGGTCTTTTCAGTAAACAACCAAGATGAGGTATACATGATCTGTCAAAACAAGGTTCTTGGAAGTCTTACGGATTTTAAATGAGAATTATTATGCATATATTCCAGGAAAAGGGTGATTAAGATAAGCAAGGATCTTGGAAGCTAAATCCTGTGAAGAATGGTTAAGGGAACTGGGTTTATTTAGTTTAAAGAAATAAATGCTTCAGGGGAAAATGATAGCAATCATCCAAGGACAGGGAAGAAGACTTGGATTTAGTCTCCATAGTAGGACCAGAATTAATGGACAGAAGCTTAAGGGAGATCCAACTCAAAATAAACAGCAATTACCTGCTATGAGCACTATTAAGCAGTGGAACAGTCTGCTTTCTGGAATTATCAATATAATTCAAACAAAAATTAGGGATTTTATCCAGAATTATATGAAGATTCCTATCTTGGGCAGGGGCTTGGATTAGAAGATCCCCAAGGTCATTTCCAACCCTAAGATTCTATGAAATCATAGAATCATTGTTCTTGGTTAACAATATGTAAATATTATGTACACATGATCAAACTCCAGCTCGTGATTTATATAGAATAAAGGGGTAAGCACCCATTCTTTTGATCCAAGTTAGATGAATGGGACCCTTCATATTTACTGTAAGGCAAGTGCTATGTTTCTCAAACAAATTTGAGAAGACATCAAACAAATTTAGAATAAAATGAAGTGATTTCTGAATTGTTGACATTGTGCTATGAATCTCTTGGAAGCAGAAGTAAAGAATTCAGGAGTTACAAGGTACACCATTAATCTTCAAAGCATATTACTGATTTATATTTGCAGTTCCTACCTTTGGCGATGTTTGCTCTTGAACTTTATTTGTATCGATTACACAGTAACTGATGGGTTATTAATATGTATTACATGGCAGTTTTTCAGGCCATCTATGAAGTAATCCAACAGCATCTAAAACAGGCCAGGAAACCACCAAACCACCACTAAGAAACAATGTAAATGAGAAAATATAGCAAGCAATATTCCAAAATAGGGAGTATTTTGGAATGCAACACATAAAGGTAAGTTCCTCCCGAAACAGACATAAATGCAAAGAAATTCTCCAAGGCCAGTTTTCATCTACAGACCTTGAAAGTTATTAATCTAAAGTGATACCCTATAATGGAGAAATAAAAGAATATTATGTATAGGGAAGATAGTTCAAATTATTTTAAGCCACAAACTGTTGATTGACAAAGTACAAAATGTTTTGCCAATGTTTATTAAAAAATTGCTATAATTAAAATCCATTATATCTTTTTGGCCACTAATAAAAAATCAGTTCAGTTAATATTGCATACAAAGAAGATATTTTCTTTTTAAAAAGAACTCCAAGCAGTTATGGCAACTTGTGCCACCAGGATATAAAATAAAGCTGATTATAGATTTTAAAAAACAGAAATATAAAGTCTTTACTTCTTTAGTTTTGTTGAACTCTCATAGTCTCTAACCATGAATAATGCTTTATGAAAATAATGGGAGTTCAACTCCACCAACATCTGGAATGTCACATTTTTCTGGCCTTGTTTTTGTGACTGTCGATGACTGACAATTATATTTTATCTGAGCCCAGGACCTTCTTTAGAATGCCTCTGTTTAACATATTCTCAGCTGGGAAACATTATTTGTATTAAAGCAGCAAAACAAGCAACAAAGTTCATTTTTAGTTTGCATATCATGTTAGTTTCTTTTTCGTTTTCTTCCTTCTTCCTCTTTGTTTTCCAGGAATTAATATAATGGCAGAGATTGCCAACCTGTGAGGGGAAGCCTGTGTTTCAATTCATGCCCCATGCCAAAGTGGGATATATACCAAGAAAATGTATTTATGAGTCAGTAACATAATGCAACTGACAGTTCAACCACCAGCACAGAAACGGCATTGGTCGCGTTGGTGGATGATCTCTGGAGGGCTCGGGACAGGGGTTGCTCCTCTGTCCTGGTCCTATTAGATCTCTCAGTGGCTTTTGATACCATCGACGATGGTATCATGCTGCAGTGGTTGAGGGGGTTAGGAATTGGAGGCACCGTGTTACAGTGGTTCTCCTCCTACCTCTCTGATCGCTCGCAGTTTGTGTTGGCAGGGGGGCAGAGGTCGACCTCGCGGCACTTCACTTGGGGAGTGCCACAGGGGTCGGTCCTCTCGCCCCTTCTGTTCAACATTTATGTGAAGCTGCTGGGTGAGATCATCGGTGGTTTTGGGGTGAGAGTCCACCAGTACGCTGATGACACCCAGCTGTACATCTCCACCCCAAACCACCCCAATGATGCCCTTGATATGATGTCCCACTGCCTGGAGGCCGTGTGGGTCTGGATGGGGAAAAATAAGCTCAAGCTCAACCCTTCCAAGACTGAGTGGCTGTGGCTCCTGGTGTCCCGGTATAGTCAGCTGGTGCCATCGCTGACTATTGGGGGTGAATCTCTGCCCCCCACAGAGAGGGCTCGCAATCTGGGTGATCTCCTGAACTCACGGCTGTCTTTAGAAGAGCATATGACGGCCGTAGCCAGGGGGGCTTTTTATCAGGTTCGCCTGATCCGCCAGTTGCGTCCTTTTCTGGACCGGGACGCCTTGCACATGGTGACTCATGCCCTCGTCACCTCCCATCTGGACTATTGTAATGCTCTCTACATGGGGCTCCCCTTGAAGAGCACTCGGAGGCTCCAACTGGTCCAGAATGCGGCCACGCGGGTGGTTATGGGCACACCTCGTTACGCCCATGTAACATCTCTCCTGTGCGAGCTGCACTGGCTCCCAGTGGTCTTCCGAGTGCAATTCAAGGTGTTGGTCACCACCTTTAAAGCGCTCCATGGCATAGGACCAGGATATCTATGGGACCGCCTTCTGCCACCAACAGCCTCCCACCAACCAGTTCACTCCCACAGAGAGGGACTCCTCAGGGTGCCGTCGGCCAAGTTATGTCGGCTGACAGCACCAAGGAGGAGAGCCTTCTCTGTGGGAGCTCCTGCCCTCTGGAATGAATTGCCCCCAGATATTCGTAACATCTCTGACCTCCGGGTTTTTCGCTGTGCCCTCAAGACCCTACTGTTCCGACAGGTGGGGCTGTCAAATTGAATGATTTTAAATTGGGTTTTAATTTTGGGTTTTAAAATTTGGCCAAAACTATTTAATGATTTTAATTAATTTTAACTAGGATATTGTATATTTGTATATTTGTATTTTAATTCTGGCTGTACACTACCCTGAGTCCTTCGGGAGAATGGGCGGTATATAAATAAAATTATTATTATTATTATTATTATTATTATTATTATTATTATTATTATTATTATTATTATTATTATTATTTAACAGCCTTTCGTCAAAATGTGGTATGAAAAATTTCGGACCTGGAAAGTACTTTTTGTAACTTGGACTTTTCAGTTGGGTCACCAGCTTCCCTCTTTAGTTTCATTGGTTTCTTGGTTTCACTCTTTGGCCCATGGCTTTAAATTCCAAATCCCTGGTCCAGTCCCAGATGTAAAAGAAGAGGGTACCCATTACTTTGTATGAATTGTCCCCAAATGTCCTTGTATCATGCCAGGAGTATAAACACAAACTCTGCAAGGGATTTTTGGTTGATGTGTGTCATTAATTAAACACAAATACATTTGTATGTTCTTTGAATGTAAAACATGGAATTTATCAGATTTATATCCGATATTAAAAATGTGTGGCTTAGAACCCAATGATATTACATATGGAGACAGACAATAAAAGTAATATAAATACCATTTTAACATCATTCTGTATATCTGTCTACAATACATGCAACAAATTGGCCATTCCAAATATACAAATATTCTTGCATTCAGATAGTTGGTTTATTTCTGTTTTTCCCATAGCAATGCATTTTTCCTCTGACTGCTTCATTACCTCAAGAAAGCATTTGTGTAGGGATTTTATAATAGCTTCTGATTGCAATCATACCAAAACACCCACTAACTTTACCAACCATTCAGAATGTATTATTTAGTTTTGATGGCAGCTGTAAATAATTAAGTTATGGAGCACTTTCCAGAGTCTTGTGCTCTCCAGATCACCACTTGGATGACTATATGGTATGACTGCAATGGTAAGTCTTAGCCCATCTGGTGGCATGAGAGTGGAAATGATTCTAGGATCTCATCATTATTTGTCTCTCTTTATTAGATATAATTCTGATGGCTCTGGAAGTTGCATCTTGTCTGGATACAATATTTTCAGAGGACATAAAATACCCCACTGCACTTTATCCTGTTTACTGAGGGGAAATTGCACTTTTGACAAAAGCGAAGATCATGTCATAACAAAACTAATTAAAAACAACATGTTGATTAGGAATATAAATAAACTCAAAATTCTCACTAATCCGCACACATTGACTAAGATACTGGAAGAATGAATGACATTGGAGAATTTTTATCATAGCAAACTTGGCTCACTTGCTATGAGGGTGGGCTCGATCAACATTTTCCTTATGTTTTCTGCATAGATTTGCTGATTAAATGTATTTTTACAAATGCATCAGGGGTGGGTTCTACTTACCTTTACTACCGGTTTGCATCGTGCCCGCGTGCTCGTGTTCCCTTCGCTCACGCGCGTGTGTGCTCTTCTGCATATGCGCAGAAGCTTCTGCACATGCGCAGATCATTTATGATGATGTCCAGGTCAGTGGGCGGAGCCTCCTGTCAGTTTTACTACTAGTTCTATAGAACCGGTCCAAACCGGGAGCAACCCACCACTGAAATGCATGAACAATTTTCTTTTTACAAATACATTACCAATATGGAAGAAGCATTCCCAAGTTCACTTTTAAATTAACTGATTAGCTTAATTGATTAATTATTTCAGACTTCAAACTTGCATCTGTTTATCTGGGAATGAGATTATTTATTTTACTTCTGAGTAGAAATATACAGGACTAAATCAGAAAAGTAATGGTATTAAGGAAAAGTATTATATTAATATAAGGAAATATTTAAGCCAATTATAACATTGTTATATAATATAATTGTGTTCTTCCAGATTTAGTGGCCCTACTGAGTATAACTTTCAGTAGTCCTAGCCAGGAAATTCCAGAGCAGTAGGGTAGATCACCAAGTCAAAAATGTCCAAAAAGGAAAGGACAAACCACCTCTGTATTGTTGCCAAGAAAACTTCATGGATGAATACAAGAGGTCACCAAGAGTCCAACATGAAGAAGACTTTGCCTTACCAAATTCTGCACCACATAATGAAGTGATGATGTTAACACAGACTGAAATGTGTGGGAAGACTGCTCTGCAGTCATAGCTAGGTTAGCAAGCAACCTATATACCAATAATAGTTAATTGTTGCTGTTTCCTTTCCACATCTGTTCTTATGAAGGCCCAAGTAGGGAAGAGAATCTGGCTCAGTAAAAGAAATATAATTTGTGTTGTTTTGTTTAATTAGATAATATCTTGAAGAATTGAAGAAGTCCTCCAGGGCTTGCAACTACTATGAAAAGTGTCTCAACATTTAGACCAAAATCAACAGCTACATGTTTGTAATAAAAAATATTTTTAAAAACTAACTTTTGCCCTTTGCCTGCATAACTTGTTTGTCTGCCAAAAATAAATTAGAATTTCCCAACTTGGCAACTGTTTTGTATGTGATGTCATTTTAAAACCATGCCACAGTCTAAATATCGAAGGAAACTATCTAGCTCACTCTATCTTATTTGTATGAGATAGCATCTCAAATTAAGCATACTGGTTTCATGAACAAATGCATTTGGATATGTGCATTCACATTCTCATACCCAATACTCTTTACCCATAAATAATATCTTAAGAGGTGCAGCCTTGGAGTACCTATTTTGTGTCTTTAAGGACTGAAAAAGCTTCACATTCAAAAAGGAAAGAGGAAAATAAAAATATAAATGATAGTATATTTTTGCAGTACATCTGCTTTAGAAGAAAAAGGGAAAAAAGCTTCCACTTTTCTTTAACATATATTGGAGGAGAAAAATGAAAAACTAATTCTAATTTTTTGAGTTTCTCCATCCAAAGTACTACGATATAAAGAATAAGATTAAATTTTAACCAACTAAGTGATATTGTCCATATCAAAAGTGCATTTTTTTATTATTCTAAACCTGGTTGTTTGATTGGCTGAGTTTCTGTCAAATCAATTTCTCACAAATTTACATTAGAAAACTATGTGTTCCTCAATTCATTATTAAATTCCAAATCAGAAGTTTAATGTGAGTTCTGTGTGTCTAAGAATAACTTTTCTGCACCATTAAAAAACCCAATTATTCAAAGCAGAGCATTTTCATTATCATTTCAGTTTATCATTTAAAATATATTTATAAAACATCTATGTCCTTTTCACTATTAAACATTCTTAAGGCAGACAAGTCCATTTCCATATTACAGAATTTTTGATGTTCTGAGAATGTCTTTACCACTCATTACGGTTCCACCAGCCTGGATGAAAATACCATATAGGATAATTTCCAACAAGTCCTTAAATTGATCAATCTCTTTGACTTATTCCCAGGAAACTGGGTATAGAATTTCTAGCAAGGTTGCTTCTTATATTACATATGTCATAGAGAAAACACAGTCCAGCATCTGGAGAGGCATAAATAGGAATGAAAATAAATGAAACAAATCAATGTAATTGCATATAATCTGAATGCAAGAGATCCTAGCTTCAGTTTGCAGACCATTTTTTAGATAAAAGTCAGGTGGCAAGACCGGAAAAGAACCATTTTTAGGATATGATTGGTGGTGAAATGTAGACTTCATGAGCTATCTGCCCTCAACTTTCTGAATGTGGTGGGGCAAATTTTTCTTGTGGTTTTAATAATCCCAAATTCCTGCCTTGTAATGTTTTACCCCAGAATTTTATGCACTCCAACTCCCCCAAGGAAAAATAAATATTTTGAGGAGATGGAATATGTCCAGACTGAAGTGGGGAGGGCTCATGAAGATGAAAAAGAAGCACTATTTGAAATTATGTTCAACAAGTTCCTCAGTGATTATAGAGACAGAGGAAGTGCATGGTGGTAAAAGACAGAGCGCTACAGTTTGCTGGATACCTTCAAATTACTCACTCCTGAAATACATTACTTTTATAGAATCCCAGATGCTATTCAAATTGCCACCCATATTTTGTTTTAAATCATTTCCAGAAAAAGCAAAACTCAAAGCTAACTAAAGTTATGTATCCCATGTATATTATGTGGGGTGTTTTGTTTTTTTCAAATTAAATGCTAGTTTAGAGAACAGAAGGAAACTCCTTTCAATAGTATTTCCAGACACTATGCAAATACAAAGGAAAAATCCTTTGAGAGCAGTGAAGCTTTTAACTAGTTTAGCATTCCTCACCATCCCCATTCCAGTAATGGAAACTGTACAGATTTAATGCCAGTTTATTATTCCTTGGAAATGAACACATGAACAATATACCTGGCAAGGATGGTCAGAACAATTAGACGTGGAGAGGTGCAGAGAAGAGAAAGTTCTAGGTGATGCCATTTTTAATGTAAAAAGCTGTATTTTTCACTGCTGTTAATTTCAGTATATGTTTATATTGCAGTTCATGCAGAAAATTCCCACAGTGACTGTGTGATTGGGACACAGGCTGGCTGGAAGTCCCAACCGACAACTATAGGGCTCACTTAGAGGGGCAAAAATGCTGACCTTAATCATACCTCCTTACAGCTTTTGAGAACATATGATGTTTTTATGGTCTGATGCGTGGATAGCTTAATGCAGAGACTTAGAACTCAAAAGGCTTAGAATAAGAATTGCAGCAATTCTTTTAATCTCTGAGCTACTCAAAGTGTGTGTTCGACATTTATAACAACCAAAAATGGGTTAATTCTATAACCAATCTGAGCTGGAGGAATAATTGTTGTGTTCCTATTTGATTTAGGTTCAATAGGTTCAACTGCCATCAAATCTCTCCTGAATTTCTAATAGTTTACAGATATTCTGAACCATTTGGCCAGTTTAAAAGGATTTATTGTTATTGTTGTTGTTGTTGCTATTGTTGTTGTTATTATCTTTTCATTTCTAAGTACACATGTTTCAGCAGTTTTCCTAGGATGTAGAAATTATTCCAAGACATTATCTTAAAGGATAATGTTTAAGAGTAGTGTTTAAATGCTTTAATTTTCTATCTTGTGCTAATACTGGATGTGGAAAAAATGCACTCGAGCAGGGGTGGACAACTAAAGCCCTTTTATGACTTGTGGACTTCAACTCCCAGAATTTCTGAGCCAGCCATGTTAGCTCAGGAATTCTGGGAATTGAAGTCCACAAGTCATAAAAGGGCCATAGTTGCCCACCTCTGCACTCGAGTATACTCTGTTAGAAGGATGCTTAGTAATCTGGGATTAATCTGTGAACACAAAAAAACTCCCAATAAAGGCAGAGGTCTGTTTCCAAATTGAACACAGCAATAAGGAAACAACTATGGGGAAAATGAACCCCAAGAACAAGACTGTTGGCAACATGTTACTTGTATGACAAAAAAAAAATGAGAAAACTGTCCCCACAACCATTGGAGCTGAACAATCATTTTCATAATCTCCCTCTGGAGAAAAATATGCACACATTGGAAGAATAGCCTCCTTCAAATATTACAGTAGCTCAGATTTTCCAAAGGAAAAAAGACATTTTTGGTGATAGGTGACTCACTTCTTAGAGGAACAGAATCAGCACTCGGTAGCCTTGATAGTCTAGTGAAAGAGGAAAGTTGTCTCCCTAGAGCTAAGATCAAAGATGTGGTAGAGAGGCTTACCAAAATAATCAAGTCCACTGTTTAGTATCTCTTTCTTCTCTTTCTTGTTGGAACAAACAATACAACTAAGAGCCTGGAAATAATATCTTGGGACTATGAGAAACTAGGCAGGAAAGCAAAACAATACAGGCACAGGTAGATGGGCACACTTCCACACTGCCAGCCATAGATCAACACCAAAGGAGGCAATGGAGGATTATAGAAGTTAGGATGGGATGGTGCTGTCAAGACCACGTAACACCCCTCCTGCGTGAGCTGCACTGGCTCCTGGTGGTCTTCCGGGTGCGCTTCAAGGTTTTGGTTATCACCTTTAAAACGCTCCATGGCTCAGGACTGGGGTACTTGCGGGACCGCCTACTACCACCAATAGCCTCCCACCGGCCGGTACGTTCCCATAGAGAGGGGCTCCTCCGGGTGCCGTCAGCCAAACAATGCTGACTGGCAGCCCCCAGGGGGAGAGCCTTTTCTGTGGGGGCACCTACTATCTGGAACGAGCTCCTCTCGGAGATACGGAGGATCCCGGATCTGCGCACCTTCCGCCGCGCTCTAAAGACCTTATTATTTCATCAGGCAGGCCTGGCCTAATTTTCTCCCTCTTTTATAAAAGATTTTTAATTTTTTAATATCTTTTAGTATTTTATATATTCAAATTTTAAAATTGGTTTTAAATAGTTTGGGGTTTTAATTTGTCTGGGCCAAAACTTTTTAATTTGATTTTAATTCTACTTTTAAATTTTGTATGTATGTGTTTTATTGTTTGGCTGTGCACCGCCCTGAGTCCTTCGGGAGTAGGGCGGTATAGAAATAAAATAAAATAAAATAAAATAAATAAATAAATAAATAAATAATAAATAATAAATAAATAAATAAATAAATAAATAAATAAGAGAACTTTGGACATCTAGACAATGGTTTACATTACCTATAGGACAGGCTTCTGGCAAAAGATGGGCTGCACCTCACAAGGACTGGGAAGAAAGTATTGGGGGAAAAACTGACTTGGCTCATCAGAAGGAAGAAGAGTGTGACCAATCTTTAAGACCAAACCTCAAGCATTAGCCCCAAGACAACAGTTCAGACAATAAGAAAGGGAGTGGTGAGAAGGAAGGGAACTTAGCATAAAACAGGAGACATAAGAAGTAAATACAGGGTCAGCCATAAAGAGCTCAAATGCTTATACACTAATGCTCGGAGTTTGGGGAACTAGGGAGAAGTTGAAGTCCTAGTACATGAGGGCAAGTATGATATTGTTGCCATTACCAAAACTTGGTGGGATGAAACCCAAGACTGGAACATACTGCTAGAAGGATATAAATTGTTCAAAAGAAAGAGACCCAACAAAAAAGGAGGGGGAATTGCATTGTATGTGCATTTAGGTGAATATTAGAGGAAAAAGAAATTACACTGATATATGTCTACAGATTACCCAACCAGGCAGAGGAGATGGATGAACATTTGCTAATAGTTAAATAAGGTGTGCAGGAAACACACCACAATAGTAATGGGGGGCTTTAACTACTCTGGCATAAACTGGCAGACTAACTCTGAAGTAAGTAGGAGATCAAACCGGTTCCTGACATGCCTAGCTGACAATTTTGTTACCAAAAGGTAGAGAAAGGAACTAGAGCAGAGGTGTTAAACTGGTGTCCTGTGGGCTAGATGTGTCACACACATGCAACGCCCACCCCAGCTCCACAAATGGGAAAAACATCACGAAACATCACGTGACGGCAATGTAACACCGTGAGTTTGACACCTGTAAATGAGAGTCAGGTATATTAGATTTAATTCTTATACGAATGAAATGATAGAAAAGGGCAGAAGTTATAGGAACTTTGCAGAGAAGACCATGCCATACTAGAAGTCAACATAATGCAGGTTCAGGCAATTGAACAAAATCAAACTACAGTAGAACCTCTGGTCATGAACGCTTCTTACCACGATCAAATTCACAAAAAATTCACAAAATTTTTGAATCTGGTCACGAACACATACTCAGGTGGCGAACAAACACGGCCACAGCCGATTTCCCCTTCTGCGCCATTTTTTTTTTTTTTGTAAGCGCCAAACAAGGGTGACCTCATGTGGCTGCTGCATTAATTTTGCTTAGGTTCAGGTCACAACCAAATCGGGTTCCGAACAAAGTTATGGAACGAATTATGGTTGTGACTAGAGATTCTACTGTAGTGTCTGAGACTTCAAGAGAGTGGACTTCAACAAACTAAGAGACAGATTAGAAAGGATTCCAAGAATGAAAATCCTAAAGGGAAAAACAACAAGATGCTTGGGAAACTCTGAAAATGAGATTATTAAAATCCAATAAAACACAATACCATAGAGAAAAAGAAGAGCCAGACAAACTAGCATGGTTTCATAAAGAGCTCTCTGACAAAGTGAGAGGCAAAAAGAAGGAGTATAAAAATGGAAAGAAGGATATATACCGTAACTAGAAGAGAATATCAGCAAATAGCCTGAATCTGCAAATGTATATTTTATTTGCATGGTTTTATTTGCTTTTATTCTTTTAAAATGTTTTTAATATTTTAATTGTAATTTTTTTAATTGTAAGCCACCCAGAGTCAGTTACTAAAACGGGCACTTATAGAAATTGGGGAAAAAAATAAAGATGATAAGAGGTCTGGAGACTAAACCATATGATGAACAGTTAAGGGAATTACTGTAGGTATATCTAGCCTAACAAAGGGAAAGGAAGGACATGCTAGCTTTCTTCCAGTACTTGAGGGACTTTCATAGAGAAGAGGAGGTCAACTTATTCTCCAAAAGCACCTGCGAGTGGAACAAGAAGCATTGGGCGAATACCTGGAACTAAGGAGAAATTTCCTGAGAGCAATTAAGCCGTGAGTGAGCTTGCCTCCCAGAGTTGCGCATGCTCCATCCATCCCAGATTTGACATCCATTTTTCCAGGATGGTATTAGGACTCCTGCCAACATTCTTCAAAGCCCCTTTCAGCCCTAGGATTCTATGATCTATGATCCAATTCCTAGCCTGCATTTTGGATTAGTCAAAATATGTAGGTAGATTGGCACAATTGCCATGCAGAGTGTATATTTGAAATTGCAGCTTCAAACTGCCTGCTACATAAACATCCAGAGTAGAATTAAAATGTCAGGGTATTTGCTTCTGCCATTGGGCAAAAAACCAAGAGCAGTGGGGGAAAAGACAACAGAAAGAATATGTTGGTTTTTTTGTACACCAGCTGGAAAAACAATGCATAATATCCTCATTTATGCTCTCCATTAGCACAGAATATAAATTATATAATCAGAAGTTATAACAGTATCTCCCATCCAATACACATCAGAGGTCATTTGGTTAGATCCAACAAGGGTGAAAATTGTTTGCAATGTGAAATGATTAACAGAAAGAATATGACAAGAATATAGCAAGAAAGTGAATATTATAGCTAGGAATATAATAGAAAATCATTTTTTTTCCCATTCCTTTCTAAACCTCACTATTTTTATTGATTAGGTAGTAAATCTGGCCAAGTATTGCAACGTTCCAACAGTTGGGGGAAGTCTTCTTCCACAAACATACACAAGTTACACCAACTATGCACCAGCTGGAAAAACACTGCATAATATCCTCATTTATGCTCTCCATTAGCACAGAATATAAATTATATAATCAGAAGTAATAACAGTATCTCCCATCAAATAAACTACAGAGGTCGTGTGATTAAATCCAACAAGGATTGTTTGCAGTGTGAAATGATTAATTTCAATGAGTACTGCTCCAATCCCTGTATTTCATCATGACACATCAAAGAAGCTATTTTGACATCAGTTAAGGTGGAAAGAAGCATATTGGGGATTTGTACATCCCTCCTCTTTTTAGGAGAAATATGGAATATTTTGTAATACTAGCTAAGTAAAACATGAAATAGTTTTGCAATACCAGGTTAAAGTAGAAACAGATGAAAAATTACATTATGGATTAATTTGCCAAGGAGAGTAAAGCTAACTCAGGCAAGATGTTATAAATCTTATATAGCATGTTTGAATCCCTAGTGCCCCATAACGGGGTGAGCTCCCATTACTTGTCCCAGCTTCTGTCAACCTAGCAGTTTGAAAGCACATAAAAATGCAAGTAGAAAAATAGGATCACCTTTGGTGGGCAGGTAACAGCGTTCCGTGCACTTTTGGCATTTAGTCATGCCAGCCACATGACCATGGAGACATCTTTGCTGGCTCTTCAGCTTTGAAATGGAGATGAGCACCATCACCTAGAGTCGGGAACGACTAGCACATATGTGCGAGGGGAACCTTTACTTTATATAGCATGTACAACATCTGATATCAACCAAGAAAAGGCAGTTCACATATGTTTATAAAAATATGCATCACTGTAGGAAGAGAACAGGATTCAGAACACACTGGATAGAAGGGGGTTAAGGTTTTCTCCCCAACTAAAATTCTTGATGAAAATCATCTCCTGAAACTCCTCTTAGCCCTAGGAGAGAAGTTTCTATTAAAACAGGTTTCTCCAATTTGGAGCTGTTCATCTGTATTGAAGATTTGTCTCCCATATCTCCAACTATATTTGATCAATTTGGATGTCATCAGATTGGAAAAGTCTGCAATAGATCTCCTGAGCTTTGGGCTTTACAGGTACCTTGATGTAAGATGGGTGGCGTATAAATTTTATAAATAGACAAAACTGTTAGATTGGCGCAGGGAAAAGAATACGTGAGCAGCGAGTGGTCCGTTCAGCACTTTATTAGAGAGAATCAAAACAACCGACTGTGCTGCCAGGCTCGCCTTATAAAGGGAGTCGGCAGGCAGGCCGGCCAATGACAGATCTTCAAATCTCCCGCCGGTGGACTAACCAATCCGGCGGGAATGCCCATATAAGGTTATAACACAAACAAACTGATGTTCATTGGGGCCATTCTGATGTGAACCGTTCCCTGCTTACAATGCTTGTTTTGATTCCTCTCCTCCCTCTCCCTTCCTCCTCCCCTCCCTAGCTTGCTTTCTTTATTTAAAGGAATTCCCCACTGTGAAACAAATAAAAGGGAAGTAATTTTTTACAATATCAGTCTGAGGGTATGCTCAGAGTCACCAAGGCTTCAAAACATCAAATCCATCCATCACTATCAAGATGGACCACCTCCCCTGATAGTTGTCTCTTCCTGTTCTACTGTTAGAATTCTGACATTGGTGGGGAAAAATAGGCCTCATAGGAATAGGAAGACATCTTTGAGGTCATACTTCTTATTACAAGATTGGGTCTCTCTGGCTCAGTAGACTTACATGATGGTTATGATAATTCACACACAAGAGGGAGGGGTATTCAACATTTTATCTTTAGGAGTAGTCACCCTGAAGCATTTTATCTGTTTCTAAGATTTGAAGCACAAAACAAAAGATACAGACACAGCGATATTGTCTAGTATTTATGTGCCTAATCAACTCCATGACTGAGAAATATGCTTATGTTGTGTTAATGCAGGCGACTTACTATGTAAATTGACCTTTAAAAAATGCATCCACAAAGCACTCTAGACATAATAATTTCCATATTTTGGGTCAAACTTTGCATGTTTGAAGAAGTTTTAGAAGGTTGTCTAAAGTTCAGAGGCCAGTGGAATGATATCATATTTCTTTGTTCAAGACTCAGTGGTTTTTCCAGTCAGGCAGCACATATTTGTAAGTAGAACTTCTCCTTTCACACTTAACCATTTAGAAGTCTGTCTGCAAATGTGGTGTGTCTACAACTGTTACTATATTGCTGTAGCTTCTTCTTTGGTTGAGAGGTTAACATCTGGCTTCTCTGAGAAGCAAAGGCTTGTGTTTTGTGTTCTGTAACTCCTGTCATTTCTAACTATGCTGGAGATTATAAAGCAATGTTTCTCAACCTTGGCAACTTCAATTTAAGATGTATGGATTTCAACCCAGCATGCTGCCAGGGAATTCTGGGAGATGAAGTCACTCACGTCTTATTTTGAGGTTGAGAAATACTGGTATAAAGTAAAGCTCTGTTTGTACTCTTCCCCTATGCTTAACGCTTGTAATGCTATAATGTTCTAAAATAAAGTGATTTTAAAGCACTTCACCCCCATAAGTTTGGCTGAGTCCAACTGCCAAACTGATTCATCTTCTTTGGAACTGTTGCCCATAAAGCATTGCCATTTCACTTGGCTGTTGTGTTTTATGGATCATTGATGAGGTTACCTGCTTTGGGTAATGAAACATCTGCAAGAAAACAACCAAGCTCAGAGAGCACCAAGGACTCTCATTTCAAACCTGATCTACAAATACTCTCCTCTATAGGTATATTATACTGTGATTTCATAGTTTTGGCTTAGTGCCACCCATAGCCAGTAAATAAACCATGGGATGTTTTAGGGCAGTAAACCTGTTTGAAGCCATGTTTTAAACTATGGTCTAATAAGACACGGGGACTTAAATGCATAGTTCATGTCAGGTTTCCTGGTTTGTTACTGATTTGCTTCTAAGTCCTTCTCAAACATTTGTTCACCATATTAAGGTACAAAAATGGAGAAACTTGAAAAGGAGACAGACTTTACCAGGAATTATCCAAATAAGGAAGCCATAAGTATTTTGTACATCTGTAGAAAGGCCTGCAGGGCAGTTAAATGGAACAGAAAGTACTTTTTGCTGCCATCCATAGTCATCCATATTGTTTGCAGTCCTGTGTAAATTTAACTGATTTTTTTCATTAACCCATTTCATAGGTTAAACATTCTTTTTTCTAAATCTAGAAGAGATACTTAGAAATTACTGCTCTAAAATAGTGGTTTAATTTACTAAAAATTGTTCAACGGGAAATAGATCTAAAACTCTAATAAAGAATCCAAGTTTACTCAGATTTTCCATAATTGGTTTTCACCAAGGTTGTTTATGAGTCCTAATGATACAGTTACAGTAGAGCAGCATATCCAAGTGACTCCTTGTGCCCCCACCCCCCATATATTAAAGAGATACTATTAGAAGATGGCTTCAGGATTAGCATACAGTCAAAATAAAATCCTAACCAGATTAGGTGCATGATAGAGAAATGAATACATTCAACTTTATTATAAAGTTGGTTTGAGTTTACAACGTGGGAGACAAAGCAATAGATAGTTCCAACAGCGTGTCCATTCCTTTCTACATTCACACTGTGGAGGAAAAACAAAAGACTGGTGTAAACATTTGGGTATCTGCCTTCAAATATTTACCAGTGCTAATGTTTTCAGTATCATAAAAGTCAGATTCCAATTGATGTCATGCTTATTTTCTTCTGAGAAGCACACTATTACTTTTATGTTATTCTGGACAAATTTATGAGTCAAAGCATAAAGCCACATAGCCCCATCAATTTTATTTTGCATTCTTTTCCTAAAGTTCCCAAACATAGCAGTCTTTCTTACAGCAATTACACCCGGGATCAAGGTCAAGGTCTTTTCTACAACTGCAAAATTTCTTTCCTGGATATCACAAACTTCTCCATAACAAAGGGAAGAAATTGTTGTCCCAGGATAAGAAGGGCAAGAAGGACTTTTTGAATTTAAAAATTCATGAACATGTTCATACAGTTTTCTTGGCAACAGAGTGAAAGCGATTCACCATTTTTCTTCCAGGATATTTTTTGACTTCATACTCTAGTTCAATATTTCTCAGCCTCAGCAACTTTAAGATGTGTGAATTTCCACTCCCAGAATTCCCAACCAAAACATTTACATATATTAAAATGGCTGAGGCTAAGAAATATTGGCTAGTTTAGAGTCCTGGTCTTTTCTTCTAGTCTCTCATCCAAGTACTAATCAGATCTGATCCTGCCTAGGTTGTGAAACAAGGGTCAATGAGGCAATACTATTTACCTTATGTTTAATATTTGGAGATATTTTGGTTGTTTTTACTACTTTGTTGTTATTGTTTGTGTTATTACAAACAGTACTTAGTAATAAATGTTACTTAGGTTGCATGAAATGCCTTGAAGCACTGTGGTTCAGGATGTTGTCACATGCGTAACAAAGTGTTCAGCAACTTTGAAGTGGGTAGTCATATGAGATGGGTTCCCAACATACTTGGAGCACACATAAGAACACATCCTACATTCTTACTAGTCTGTGTATGTGTAATTCAGGCACTTCATATGAAAGAGCTTTACACATATACTATACATAAATTCATTTGTCAAATGCCAAGCAGTGAAATTAAAATCAGTAATACAATTAAGTATTATAATGTTGCAAGAAATAGCTATGCAAAGGGCTATTAATAAAATGATCTGCACTGCTTAGAAAAATATGAAGTATTTGTCTGGGAGCAAAATTAATACAGAGTATGTGAGAGAAATTCCCTGAAGATGGGCTCCAGCACAGTGTCTATGACAATTCACCATGACCAATTTATCACAGCCATCTCACCACGGCCAACTCACCACAACCAACTTGCCACAGCCAACTCACTGCAGGACAACTTACCATAGCCACCTCACCACAGGACAATTTGCTGCAGGACAAGAGTTACACTAATATCAAAGAAATGGTGGAATAGAATCTCCTAATAAGATCTCATATTAGGAATTACCTAGTGGCGATAAAAGCAGCAAAATGTACTCATTTTGCTGCTCTTATTGCGTCATCAGATAATTGCCCGGCCGCCCTGTTTAGGGTGACCCGCTCCCTGCTCCACCAGGAAGCGTGGGAGGATCCCTTGGAGGGAAGAGCCAAGGATTTTGTTCAGTATCTGCATGACAAAATCACTCAGATTCGGGAAGGTCTGGACTCTGACTGGGTAGATCCAGCGAGGGTGACGGAGGCAGGTCTTGAGACTGTTATCTGGGATGAGTTTGATCCTGTGACCCCAGATGACGTGGACAGGATTCTGGGTAGATTGAATGCAACCACATGTTTGTTGGACCCGTGTCCCTCCTGGTTAGTGCTGGCTTCCTGGGAGGTGACGCGAGGCTGGCTCCAGGGGATTATAAATGCTTCACTGGGTAAGGATGTCTTCCCCGCCACCTTGAAGGAGGCGGTGGTGAGGCCCCTCCTCAAGAAGCCTTCCCTGGACCCAGCAGTATTGGCCAATTATCGTCCAGTCTCCAAGCTTCGTTTTGTAGCGAAGGTTGTTGAGAGTGTGGTTGCGGGACAGCTTCCCCAGTACCTGGATGAAGCGTCGTATCTGGATCCGTTCCAGTCGGGTTTCAGGCCTGGGTACAGCACGGAAATGGCATTGGTCACATTGGTTGATGATCTCTGGAGGGCTCGGGACAGGGGTTGCTCCTCTGTCCTGGTCCTGTTAGATCTCTCAGCGGCTTTTGATACCATCGATCATGGTATCATGCTGCACCGGTTGGAATAGTTGGGGGTGGGAGGCACCGTATTAAGGTGGTTCTCCTCCTTTCTCTCTGACTGGTCACAGTCTGTGTTGACAGGGGGGCAGAGGTCAACCCCGATGCCCCTTATAGATGGGATGCTGCAGGGATCGGTCCTCTCGCCCCTTTTGTTCAACATTTATGTAAAGCTGCTGGGCGAGATCATCCGTGGTTTCAGGGTGAAGTACCATCAGTACGCTGACGACACCCAGCTGTATATCTCCACCCCGGACCACCCCAACGATGCCCTTGAAGTGATGTCCCAGTGCCTGGAGGCCATACGGATCTGGATGGGAAGGAACAGGCTCAGGCTCAACCCATCCAAGACCGAGTGGCTGTGGTTTCCGACATCCCGATATAGTCAGCTGGTGCCATCGCTGACTATTGGGGGCGAATCATTGGCCCCCACGGATAGGGCTCGCAACTTGGGCGTACTCCTGGATTCACGGTTGTCTTTAGAAGAGCACTTGACGGCTGTGACCGGGAGGATTTTTCATCAGGTTTGCCTGATCCGCCAGTTGCGTCCCTTTCTAGATTGGGACTCCCTACGCACAATCACTCATGCCCTTGTTACCTCTCGTCTGGACTATTGCAACGCTCTCTACATGGGACTCCCCTTGAGGTGCACTCGGAGGCTCCAACTGGCGCAGAGTGTGGCCACGCAGATGGTTATGGGAGCAACGTGGAGTTCCCATGTAACACCTCTCCTGCGCGAGCTGCACTGGCTCCCGGTGGTCTTCCGGGTGCGCTTCAAGGTTCTGGTTATCACCTTTAAAGCGCTCCATGGCTTAGGACCTGGTTACTTACGGGACCGCCTGCTACCACCAATAGCCTCCCACCGGCCAGTACGCTCCCATAGAGAGGGGCTCCTCCAGGTGCCGTCGGCCAAACAATGTTGGCTGCCGGCCCCTAGGGGAAGAGCCTTCTCTATGGGAGCACCTACAATCTGGAACGAGCTCCCCCCGGAGATACGGAGGATTCCGGATCTTCGCACCTTCCGCCGCGCGCTTAAGACTCTTCTATTTCATCAAGCTGGCCTGGCCTAATTCTTGCCCCTTTTAATGTGGAAATTTTAAATTTATTTTAATTAAGGGTTATGGGTAACGTTTTAAATTGGGGAGCCATTTTGGATTTAATTTTGTTTTAACTGTATTTTAATGTTTATATTGTATGTTTTTTAATCTTGGCTGTTCACTGCCCCAAGTCCTTCAGGAGAGGGGGCAGTATAAAAATTTAATAAATAAATAAATAAATTAAAGAAAGGATGCAAAAAGGAGGGACAGAATGAAATGTAAATGGCAAAAATTAAAATAATCTTTATTTATTGTAAATAATTAAATAGAATTGTTAAATTGTCCTGCAGCGAGTCATCCCCTGGTGAGTTGACCGTGGCGAGTTGGCCACGCTGAGTTGGCTGCAGCGGGGGTTGACTGTGGTGAGCTGTCCCATTCTCCCAACACGAGTCAAAAGCTTGGAAGAGCAAACTTTTGGTCCTGGTGACTTACCCTGCTTGGATCCTACATTGTTATGTCTGTAAAGGATTAAACAGAAGAAAAAATGTTCAAAGGATATATATATATGTATGTGTGTGTGTGTATATATGTATGCATGTGTGTATGTATATGTATATGTATGTATGTTATCTGTATATTTATCATTTATTTATTTATTTTATTTTCATCCTGCCTTTATTGTTTTTTACAAGGGCTCAAAAAAGAAAATAGCTATACCTTTTGCCATCATACGCACACAGTTTTAGTCTTCTTCATATGAATTATCCATCTAAGATTTCTGGTGGTTTTTAATCTGTTTTATTCCCACCCCACATACTTTATATCTTTAAGTCAGTCAGTTCATATCAGCATTTCCTTGATACTGTCATATCAGGCAGAGATACTAAAGAACTGCATGTTTCACCATCACTGTAGCTCAAATTCTTAGTAAAGTCTTACCGTGTGTTCCCACAGATAAAAGTGATGTCTTTTGATTCAGCTTCACTTGGGTAGCAAATTGGGTGGGAATGGGTATTACTAGGAAACGTCCATTTATAGCAGAATTATGGACTATTTGTTCCTTGCGACAACTTAAGAATTTACTTTTACCAGAATATCGAGTTTTAAAGTATTATCATCTCACCTCCATCTCTAAGCCCAGAATTACACAAACCAACAATGTCTATGGAGATTCTCGATCATCCAGGTCATGGTTGTCCCAAAGGTGCTTTTCAAAAAGCAGCTGGACTTCCTTGGTTTTTTTCTTTGAAAACATTTCGCTTCTCATCCGAGAAGCTTCTTCGGTTCAAACTGAAGCAGCTCTGCTCTCCGGTACCTGTAAATGAAGGGAAGAGAACATTTCAGAATATGCTTCCTCCCATTACGCTCTCTTTCACACATCCCCAGAACTACATATTAGAGAGGGCTGTAAAGCACTGTAAATGGTATATAAATCTATTGCTATTGCTACCTATGTATGTACAAATGCTGAAGCACCTTTCTCTTATTCATTTCACAAGATGAATCAGAGAGTCAGTTTGCAACTCCCAAATTGGAACTTACTGGTAAATCTCTGACAGTAGTTTCCTACTTGTAAAATTGGTTGACCAGTTGGAAGAAAGTAGTAATTTTAGCTCACACATACACCACACACACACACACTCAAAATACACACTTCGAAAGTTTCCTATTGTAAAAAAAAAAAAGCAAAAAGCAAAAGCAGATGTATATGAAAATAGAACAAAAAAGTAACTTTTTTAAGCATACAAAATGGTATCGATCAGAAAGAGTTTGTCCATCCTTATTCACCTGGGTTGCTCAGTGCAGAAATGTGATTATTTTTAATTCCTTATGTGGTGCTGCCTTAATTGAAGCACACTTTACAGGAGACTCCAGATTTCCTAACTGAAGAAAGCTTTGGTGTAACAGTTTTTGAAGGAATGTATTGTTCTTGGGATGTTAATCTTAATTATAGATTAATAAGAACAGGTGGAATGTCAGTATTTCAAAGAAGCAAATGTAAACAAAAACAGGAGAGGAGTGGGACAATGGTTTTGTTGTAGCCCTCAGATGCATGACAGTTCACAAGACCTTTTCTCGGGGGAAAGAAGCCAGACGGACCAAAACAGATGACATTTTCTTTGCACTGTCTTAAGTAGTTTCTCATATTGAAAACACCTGCACATGCTCCATATCTTACCTAAAATAAGCAATTTGCCTATCTAATTTGCCTATCAACTTATGTAAAGTGTAATTTTGCTCCAGTGGGGCACATGCAAAATCAGGCAAACAGCCTCCTCTTCACCCTCCTCTTCCTCTAGTTATTAACATAAGCGCTATGTGTTTAGAGCTCAAAGCATTGAGACCCCCCACATCCACTTCACGGTCTGTTTCTGTTGCCCCCCCTCTGGGAGAAGGTTTTGAAGTATTTCTAGCAGGACTACTAGATTCCGTAACAGTTTTGTTCCCTATGCCATCCGTCTGGTAAACTCGCAAGATTCGTTTCTCTTGCCATGTACATGTATAGATTCGAACTAGACTGTATTGTTTCCCCGGGTCATATATTATATGTGGGTATATGCATAATTTTTTTATTTATTTATTTAGTCATGCTTATGCAGTGTATATTAGAGGTGGAAACCCTTTGAGAACTGTATGCAATGAAATTTCATTTTAATGTATGCCAACTAGCATACATTCAAAGTGACAATAAAGTTATTCTAAATCTAAGTCACCACACCCTTGACCCCTTAATTCACCAGCCTGCTCTTCGCCAGCCAGTTGGGGAAGACTGGACTGTAATTTCAGTAAAACGTTTTCCACAGGGGGAAAAAGAATTATAAAATATATTATTGTCTCTGCAACATAGGAGGTTTAATCTCTCCAGCCTGAACTATACAAGCAGAAGTCATAAAACTGAATGTTTCACGTGGGAAGATGCCTGCATTTTGACTGAAGAAATCAGAATGACCACAAGATGGAAGCAAATGGATTCAGACAACCCTAAGTCTTTACTTCCATCTAGTGGTCCTAGTTATTTTTAGAGCCCAGATATGGTATAACAAAACATCAGTTAGAAGGGAGCTTGGAAGTCTTCTAGTCCAATCCTACAGGCAGCCCTACAGAGCATTCAAATTGATCATTTATTTCGTGCTAGATTTATATTCCATCTTTCCTTCAGATCAAGACAGCATATGTACCACCTTTAATTTACCCAACAACAAATTTGAGTGAGAAATTTGGCTGAGAAAGTGTGACTGACCCAAAGAACTTCCAGGATGAAGGTGGACTTGAAGACAAACTCCTCAGTTGTAGTCCATCTCCTTAAGTGCTACACCTTACTGTTGTTAAAGATCAGTTCCTCCTTTTCATATCAGTGTAATAGTATTCACATGTAACCAGGCCTATCAGTTTATAACTAAACCTATAAATGCAGTCTTATATTTTAACTTCATAATGTTATAAGAAATTCCAAAAACTCTTTGCGTTTTGCAAGAAGTACTAATTATGAAGGCAACTTTCTAATGATTGTTGCCCCAGAAAATGCCTCAGCTATAGGATTTGTTGCTGTTCGTCTCACCCACAAAAGGCAAATCTTCTAGGAGACAGGTGGAAGAGGACATTTTTGATATATGCAAGAGTCAAAGGTGAGTCCAGGAGCAGGAGAATATTGGCAGTAGATGCAGTTGTAATGCATCCATAGTACAGTTGAAGTGACTAACAATAGAGTAAAACATAAACTCCTATGAAGCAGTTAAGTTTTACTTTGATCCTCCATGGCATTTTTTTATATTGTTAAGTAACATGTACACATACCAGAGTGATCCCCCCTGCAACTTTGATTATCTGTCATGAAGTTCTTTTCACTTTCTGCTCCATCACCATATCCATATTGGCATCCCATTTCACAATTGTTCCTCCACTTGAATGTATTGCATAACCCTCCAGAAAATATCTTGCAGGTGTCCATCCATCTCTAGCCTTTGGCTTAACATCAAAGAGATTTTCTTCTTAGCTGACACTCAGCTTGGATTAATCAATACTGTATGTGAACCTACCAAATGTTCCTAAAACCCTAGTAGAGTCTCCATAGAAATTTTAGCTGAAGTTATTTAGAAGCCCTCCATTTTACACTCTTGTTTATGGGAATTCCTTGTTTCATTGAAGAGTTTAATTATTTTGGCAATGTTCATAAGAACCAAATCTCTATTTAACTATACAAATAAGGCATCCTATGTGACTTATTCTAAATGGGATATTGTTAATATACTAAAAACAATTCAGAGCATCTCTTGGCTGACATTTCATGCACCCTGAATTCTGTTTTTCAACAGCTGTACAAAATTCAAAACAGTTGGTCTAATCAGCTCCATTTGTCTACTTTTATTTAATCATTTGTACTAAGTGCAAAAGTATGGTAATTCACATTTTCCATACTGGGAATAATTTTTATTTGCATTGTTTGTACATTCCCAGCTCCGAAAATCCTAGTATGAAATTTGCTGCCCACTTCTTATGTGAGCCTAAAGCAATTTTTTATCTATCTATCATCACTGCTGTGTCCTAAAACAACTTTTCATGATGGTTAAGGTATTGAGAATTGTAATCCAACACATCAGGAAGGCATCAGATAATGAATAATTGCCCTGAATCAATATTTGATTAGCCTGCCTTAGTTCAACAGAAGATTCAATAGACTGACTGAGGGATGCCTCTTTGTGGGAGATTCTGATAATTATTAGTAGGTGATCAATGCATAAATTACCCTGGAATATTTGGAAAGGACCATCCACCAGTGAATGGAGCTGATGACAAGTCTACTCATGTGCATCTGTGAATGAAAGAGCAATATATAGGGTTGATGTGGTGAAATCATCAGCTACACTAGAGGGAGGCGTTAAGAGGGGCTGGGTTTAGAATCTGTGCTGCAGAAAATGGCACAGGCCTCGCCACTCACAGTATCCTATGACCATTCCCAAGGGAATGCAGTCAATCTGGCGAGATTCTTATAAAATAACTACCAATAAAATTTCTGTTTGAGACGATTTGCCAATTGTTCTGGTTGCTTTTGCACAACATTAATCTCACCAGACACTCTGGGAATGAGAAAATACATGGAAATGGCTACAGTACCGTAGGCAGCTTCAAGGTGTCTGCAAGCACCAACAGGAAATAGAATCAGAGTTAACAAACTTAAGAGCCACAGTGCTCCACTTGTTCAATAGCAAGTTGAGAACACTCAACAACCAGGACCACTTGTGAATAATCTCAAATAAAAGCTTTACTGCTGGTCACTTATGTTAGTAGAATCTCACCAGACTGACTGCATTTCCTTGGGAACTGTCAGATAAGGCTTCAAGGGGGAGAATAGGCCTGTGCCATTTTCTGCAGTGCAAACCCCTCCTTCTAGTCTAGCTGGCAATTCCACCACAGTTGATGATATCCAGACGATGCAGACATAAGCCTGTCATGTATTCAAAGAAGAGTATTGAATATGGAGAAGATTTGGAGATTCTTATGTCAATTATACCCACCTTCTCCTAAGCTTGTTTTATACCCTTATCCAATTCAGGTGATCTAATAAGAAGATAGTGACCATATTAATCTGAACATATATGGAATCCTCTTTCCGTTTTCTCCATTCATATTAGGAAGGTTGGGGTAGAATCAATGAGAATCAGGCATTCTTTTGCACCTACAAAGGGTTTATTTTGTTGGGGAACTGATGTGGAACAGCAGCTTCCTAGCAAGAAAGCAAATGTCATTTTTTTTAATTATTAAACATTTTAAAGAAAGAATATAAATCATGAAAACATAAAAATAACAAAAAAATGAAATCCAAATTAGTAAAATATAAATAATTTAATGTGGATTCTAAAATATGGAGATTAGTTTTCAATAGGTTGTTAGTTATATATGAAATATTATATCACTTTTTAGAGAAAAACTAAAAATTATTATCAAGCTTTAAAATAGAAATAACTGGTATACCAGTATAAATCTCTGAATTAAGGAATAGGCTATAGTAAATTTGATCAACACTAGAAATATATCTTTTGTAATTGAAATATAAAGTCTAGATTTAAGAAAACCTGAAATTCTGGATGGGATCTTAAAGGTTCAACCTGATGAAGTGTATTGCAGGATTGATAGAATTTACAGAATAAACTCCTGGTTGGCAAAGCAAAGGCAATTGCCTAGAGATGTGGTGATCTATTTTACAGATAAAGAAATTAGGAATAATATTGTGCAGAATTCTTTTAATTCTACTTTGCAATTTCATGGAAGAAAGATTTGGATTTTTAAGGAGCTCCCGCCCAAGATGTTAATGGAGAGGAAGAAATTTGGCTTTCTAGTGACTGAATTAAAAAAAAGAAATATCCTATTCAGGTGGGACACCCCAGTTGGCCTAATATTGAGATATCAAGGAATAAGATATCAATTGCATACTGTTGAAAAAGCGGAAGATTTTTATCAAAAAATTTTAAAAATGAATTTAACACCTTTAGGCATAATACAGGATAAGCAAAAGGAGTTGGAAACAAAAGGAAAACATCAAATTACAGAGGCTGTGATGGATAAATTGTCTTTGGACTCCCTGGATACCCCAGCTGGACTGTCTATAAATAAGAGAGCAGTGTCATCCGACTCCAATGTGATGAACCATCAAGTCACAGACAAGTGCGCAAATCAATCAGTTGATATACAAGTGACGGAGAAGAAAGATGAGATGATAAAACTAACCCAACAAGAACAATACATAAAGCAGAATGAAAATCAACTTGCAGACACACAATTGGTAGGCAAGAAACGAGGATGGAAATTCAACCCGGAAAAGAAAAAGAAAAGAAATAGATCGCATAGAAACAGCAATTTCTAAACTATGCAACAGTGATGCCAGGGACTTTAAAAAATGAATGAATATTTGAAAAGATAGTGGAGGCGAACAATTGTTTGATACTATCCTGAGGATTGTGGCAGATCTCTGCAAGGCCATGGTTTTGGGATGTGAAAAGAGCCTCACTTTGTTGGATTTGAATCATCTAAAAAAAAATTTTTTTTTTTTTTGGTAAATAGATTATAACTATTTTGAGTTATAAGGCAGGAGAGTTTCGCCGGGGCATGCAGAAGATCTGGATGTTACTCAGTAGGATGATGGGAATTAATAATCCTGATGAATACCACAACTATACCATATGGATATAATTATAATTATAATGTCACTCGGGTGGTTGTTTTTGCTTTTATACAGATGCGAGGATATTTACTACTGATGGGGGCAGAAGATGATTGGAGATTTTGAACAAACTGTTGCACCAGCATGTTATTTTACCCTATTATGGGTGATGGATTTAACAATCCAGAGGAAAGACATCAAAGAAGATACTATATGGATTATAAATTTAAAGTTATTGTTTTTTCCTTTTTTACAAAATGGAATGCATATATAGATATGTGTATATCTTAGTAATGTGGGCAGTGGATTATATCTAGAATTGTACTGCATGATTTTGTAGGAATTGAAGGGTTGAAATAGGTTAGCTTACTGATTGATTAGTTTAAGAAAAAGGATTCTTAAGTCATATATTTAGGGGAGTGGAGGACTTAATAATTTAGTGGAAAGATACTAAAGAAGATATATTTTTTTCTCTTCTTCTTCTTTTTTTTTTCTTCTTTTTATAAAATGGGATGCATATATAGATATGTGTATATTTTAGTAAAGTGGGTAGTGGATTATATCTAGAATTGTACTGTATGATTTTAAGTCATATATTTAGAGGAGTGGAGGAATTGGACAGAATTGAATAAATGTTAAATTTGGATGCAGGGAGAAGGTCGATTTAAAATGTTATATTAATATATATAAAAGACTAAAGGTTAAATTGTAATAATACTCAATAAGCTTAACATGTTAAGGGTCAGTATTTCGAGAAGGGATTAAGGGAAAGGAAAGATATTATGTATGTAACTAGTTATGAAATAGCCTATTGTTGTGAAGAAGTCACAGGGGGGGTTGGGTAGAAAGGGTGGGTTAGGGAAGGGGGGGGGAAAAGGGGGAAAAACTTGTACTTGAAAACTTTTTCAATAAAAAAAAAAAAAAAGAAAACCCAAATATAGGGTGTGGTACATATTCATGTATTAAGGTGTGAATGTCCCTAGATAATTCCTAAATGTGCACATATGCAAGCACACAGGCACGCACACACACATTTGTATATTTATTTATCAACCAGCAGTATTGCAGCATCCTAATGTTTTCACTTCCCAAGGAAATCAGGCCTTAATAGCATTGGTCCCAGAGATGATATTCAGCCGGTTCGGACCAGTTTGCCTGAACTGGTAGTGGAAATTGCAGGTGGGCCTACCGCCCCCCCCCCGGCTCTATGCCATCATTTTTAGGCACTTTTTTGAGGCCAGGTGCATGCGTGGAAGGCACACGCAAATGAACTGGGGGTGCACGTGTGGTGAACTGGTAGTAACATAATCTGAAATCCACTGCTGATTGGTCCTGGGACTTCTCACCTCTTAAAGTGAGCAGAGTTCATGCAACACTAACTTCAAGGGAGAGATGCTGTTTTTGGAGAACAAGGCCTCTATAAAAGTTAACATGGGAACTCTTACATCGACACATCTAGACAGGATCAACAAACTTGGTAGCTTGAAGATCGTGTATACATAGAAGAATCTTTAAGAAGAGTTGCTGGAAAGAAGAAAGAAACTGATGAATGGGTGGTTATTGAGGAGTGGAGACAAAGTCTGCATACTCTAGCTGTAGCTTTCAAACAGTGGTGAGAAAAAGAGTGCTTAGATTCTGAAGATGGAGGAGCCCAAAGTTTCAACTATCATTTAGTGCCACCATTTAGTATGTTCTGCTTATTAATTATGGGGAAGGAATTTTGTTATGTGATGATGGGCACCATACATTGCATGTCTACTCTTTAATTTTGCTAAAAATTAATTTAGCATGGAGCCTGCCCATCATAGCCTTAATCATGATGATGATAAAATGGGATGACATGTGACCAGACCCAGTTTTACAATCTTTTTGCAGTGGCCATTAAGTGAATGTTGCAACTGTTAAGTGAACCAACAGTTTACAATGAGGTGTTTTTGGAAATAAAGATCAGTTTGGAAGTAAAGAACAAGTTTGGCAAAAAAAATGTCATAATATGCAGCCACATGATCATGGGACGCTGCAAATGGCCTGGCTGTTGGTTGACAAGCACTCAAAGTTTGGTCGTGTGACTGCAGCAGGAGACCTGGCCATTGGAACTCCTAATACAGGTCATAAGTACCCCCAGGGAAGTCTGTTATAACTTTGAATAGTTGCTAGGCAATCGATCATAAGTCAAGGATTACCTGTAAATGTTTATAGTTCAATAGCCACCCATTTCACATTCACTGTTTACAGAGAAGTGATATGATGTCATTTACCCGTGCTTTCCTGTCTTTTGATAACTGCAGAATGCACTCTCCACTGTGCTATTGGGAAAAAAACAGAACAGTGATGCAATCAGGCACAAATATAGATTATTCTTATGTTTATTTCTCAGTTGACTTTTATGAAAGTTCTGATGCTTGTGATAAAGTCCACTTATTACCTGGCAATTATTATTCTGCAATGGTAGAGGACCTTGTAGTAGGGTTCTCCACTCATGTCTGTTTAGCTGCATTTGGTTGTTATGGATTCTTACGGAAGTTATGAGAAAATTATTTAAGATGATAAGAATGTAGGTGTTATAACAATAAAAATACGACACAAACTAGTGCATCTCTGCACCAAGAAGTATCTGAAATTCTTTCTGAAAATTGCACCAGAAATTATAGTGCAGCAACAACTCTAACCTGAAATGGTTTCATTGGAGAAATATGAGAGATTTTCAGATTACTCATCCTAAAAGAAAGTTTGCACACCTTCTATTTTGCCAAAAAATAATGATAAATTTCACCTCCATTCCTCATTCCCTTGTTCTTGCAACTCTTTAGAGTTCCTGAGCTACAAAAAGGAGGATCTGGCTTCTTTCATTAACATTTTACAATGGATCTATTGAATTCTACACTTTGTTTCTGGATAGAAAAACTGGATGGACTCCAATAGGAAATCAATTCTCAAGGAATCCCTCTATGCTCAGGGTGAAAGCCATAACTACCAGCAAGACAGAGAGTTGCCTTTCTTTTCTTACCTTTTTCACTTTTTAAAAATTTGGCTGCCACTTGACTTCTTCCTCAATTATCTGGATTTAGCTTAACATTTCAGTGTGTGTTTGTGTGTGTGTGTGTGTGTGTGTGTGTGTGTGTGAGAGAGAGAGAGAGAGAGAGAGAGAGAGAGAGAGAGAGAGAGAGAGAGAGAGAGAGTGCATGCACACACATGTACACATGCAAGGAGAAAGGTAAGAAATCCACTTCCCCAAAGTAATGGAGAATACTCTAAATCAAATCTTTTTATATAATAACACTGAGAAAAAGAAAAACGGTTCAGAAATTGATTCCGAAATTCAAGTTCTATTCCTTTCGAAGGTCTTCATTGCCAAAACTGAAAGGGCTGTGAGTCAGCACTTTCCAAGAGACATGCTTCTTTTGGTCAGCTCCCTAGCGTAACTAAGAAACAGAGGCAAAACAAAAATTGCTGCCAATGGATTGTTAATCATTTGAGTCATACTTTACAAAGCTGTAACAATTATTTTTATTTTAATCTTTAGGTTAGCAATTACACACGTTAACAAAACAGACACAAATGCCCTACATGCCAAATGAGAAAGCCATGCTATCTATGGAGTCTTTTGGACCCAGGAATTATGTGAAATGAGCCCCACAATCATACAAGTCTGTAACTGGATACTTGCTACTGTGAGCAATTTTAGATTGAAATTTTTTGTGAAGAGAGAGAATGGATGTGTGTTTATAAATATCAACTTGAGGTTACTGGACATCAGCAACCTCAAGGTCCTGGTTAATAAGTGAACACATTTTTGCCAGCAATTCTCTGTGCTCATTTAATATAGCAGAGAGTCTTCTTTTTTTGTGTGCCCTGCCTGGACTCTTTTGAGAGTTTGATGAAATCTATCCACCCTTTTCCAGGAAAATGTATTTAAATTAAAATAGAGAAATGTAGTTATTAAAAATATTAAAAATAGCAAATGTCTAATATAGCAATATATATGGAAATAAAGTAGTAACTTTTTCCCATCTAAATATACAGACCCTCCCTGAAATCAATCCACTGTTGACAATCTTTGCTTTGTGTCATCATAAATATGTGTACATGTTAGTTGTTTGCAACTAGAGTGGTTTGTAAACTGACCGAATGAATAAAATAGGGAAACAAAATCTGGGCTGCAAAAATCTAGGAAAAGACCATCAAACAGCAGGAAAAACAGAAAACTCTTCTCTTTTCATCTACCCATTAGTTGTCTTGATTTTTTGACAATTTTTTCTAGTAGTCTCATAATATAAGAAAATTTCAACACACAATAGTCAGAAAAATCATTTTGTTATATGTTGGGCAGAGTTAACGATTCATTTTTTTAAAAGGAAGCAAGCCAAATAAATAGTAAAGATAAGAAGTCAAAGCTGATATTTAGCAGTTAGGTAAATCAATCTACAGTTTTCCTTCTGCCTTGTGTGCATAGCAATACAACAGGCAAAGGGAATATTCCACCCTCCAATTTCTTTATTTCTTTGTTGCCTCTAAGTATTGTAGACAGGTGAATTTGTGCAATCCAAATGTTGTATTGAATGCAATAAATCTATAACCTGCAGTGTGATGATGCTTGAGTACTCTGCTGCTAGCTAATGACTCCTAAGCAATTTGATCTACAATCACCATTCCCACCATCCCATTAAGAGGTAGACTTGAGAAATTAAGGGAGAAATTAAGGGAGAGAGGAAATTAACCGTTTCTTATCCCTGGGCAGTTGGGGCTGGACATTTCTCAGGGAAACAAGGAGGCTAGGAACTTTTTTTTCTGACCCTCTGCTTAAAAGAACTGGACCAAGTAAGGGAAAGTTGACAGAATATGTTGCAATCTCATCATGGGGTATTATTTCTTTCCAGAGCTGCTTTTGCTCATTTATTTTTGTCTCCTTTCTCTGCCCAATATCACTCCATCTGTTTAATGACTGTCAACTGATATATACAGATCTCAGCCTCATGACACTTAGAGGCAGCAAAGGTTCTTCTTCAGGTCCTATTTTTGCCTTTCCCAAAATGAAAATCCTTCATTATTGGCTGTTTCACTGTTGAGTTATGTTCTCTAAAACCACTTAAGTGAGGTAACCCTGGTAAAGAGATACAACTGGAGCTGTTTATCTAAAATCTCAGTTCTGAGAAGGAAAGATCTCCAGTAATGCCTCATGTAGTTTTATACCAAGCAGTGTAACAGGAAAACAAAAATGATTTTTTAAATAACCCTGGGCTAATAGCTACAGAACTTAACTGCAATATTATCAGATGTAGACATTAAAAATGTTATATCAGAAACTGAATTGGGTAGGGGGGAAAATCAAGCCTCCTGAGAAATTTAAAGCTGTTCATAATCTTAGCAGAAACACTCTGGAAGTTGTTATATCATTTTAGTGTGTTATTGAGAGGTTTTTTATATCAACCAAAGCTTGAAAGAAAGCTCCTCTTTCTTTCAGTTGGTCTGTCAACAAAATTTCTTTCCAAAACATAAGCAAACATAACCAAGACTGGGGTTTAAAAAATTGGCTAAGGTGGCTAGGAAGATGGAGAAAAAAAAATCAAGAAGACATTTCCCCAATGATTCCTTATTGGAGACTTCGTTGGGCAACAGCTCCAAATGCTGCCAGCTACTCCATTCTCAAACCCTCTTCCTTCCTGATCATGTAATCCGGGCCAGATTTTCTGTTAAACAATTGAATAAGACTTCCAAAAGCCACTCCCTGCATGCTTTTCATGTCTTTCCTGCCCTGTACTTCCCAATACACACATACAGTAGCTGTCACACAAGAGAACAGCAGAAACATACATAAAGCCCATACTTAGGCTTATACAGTACCACGATATAATCCAGGGGGTAAAGTTCACATGCACAGAGACATGGAGATGTAGTAAAAGGAAAAGATAGAAACACAGACATGGACATAGCATATTAAAGAAGAAAACAGGTGCCTTCTATGATCCCTGATAGTAAAAGAGATGGAAAGATGTGTAGAAGTCATGCTCTGCATGTTTCTCTACCTTGTCATATAAGTATTACTACAGGATCATCAACTGGGTCACTCCATATATGACTTTTCTTTTCATGTTCCTTATGAATGTGTTGCAAACCAAGATAAAAATGACCATATGCTTCTTTTTTATTTATTAGATTATTTCCCCACCTTTCTTTCAAAACTGCATGCCAATTTTTACCCACAAAACAACTTGTAAATTTGGCTGAAAGATTGGGAACCTATGCCATGAGTTTCCATGGCTAAGGGTGGATTCCAACCTCTGTTTATTTAATCCTGGTCCAGTATTTTAGGCTCTATAGTCCATTGGCTCAATGCTGTACTATCTCATGTGAAGCTCCATTAGAACTCATAATTGTTTAGCCAGCAATTCTTGGTCTATTGTTTTTAAAAATATTGTCTTAATTTTCAGACTGAACAATTAGAATGCTCATTCCAACAAATCAAGTTGACATTAAAGAATAAGAAGTCAGCCTGGTGTGACACGATCCATTATTGCTTGGGAAGGACCCACAAGGAACAGATTTGAAAGATCCAAAGATTCTTTGTAGACATAAATGAAAGTAAAGCAACCACAATTGCAGGGCTATGTATGGTCTTTAAGATCCCCTTTTATGGCTCTAACACCCTCCCTAAACCCATGAAAACATAGTTTTGCACTTTTTGATTTGACAACAGGTGAAAAATTTAATATAACCCATAAAATGGGTATATTAAAGTCAAAGACCAGAAAAAACTATTAAAATTTCTTCCCTACAAAATGAGCCTACATGAATGAAATGACTCCATCCAGCAACCTTCAGTGTACCTGAAAGTATCATATGCAGTTCTCAGCAACTTGAATGTGCTGAGGTTGAGGTGGGAATTCCTTGACCATTACTTTGAAGTTTGATAATAGAAATGCCTTCATCAACAAATGACTCATTTGATTTGATTTCATCACCAAATCATGACATAGGATGCGGTGGTGGGTTTCGAAAATTTTTACTACTGATTCTGTGGGTGTGGCTTGGTGGGCGTGGCAGGGGAAGGATACTGTAAAATCTCCATTCCCACCCCACTCCAAGGGAAGGATACTGTAAAATCTCCATTCCCACCCCACTCCAGGGAAAGGTTACTGCAAAATCCCCATTTCCTCCTAATCAACTGGGGCTCGGGAGGCAGAGAATAGATAGGGGCAGGGCCAGTCAGAAGTGGTATTTACCGGTTCTCCGAACTACTCAAAATTTCCGCTACCGCTTCTCCCGAACTGGTCAGAACCTGCTGAAACCCACCTCTGATAGGATGACATGATTAAATCTACTTTTCTGATGCTTACTTTATTTGCTGTTTTATGGGGACCTTGGGGACATAAATTGTATTTATATTCCTTGTATGCCCAACTGCTAAAATAAGAAGAAGCATTTCTTCTTCTTACTGCATCTTCATTGCTATTTAAATGATGGGAAATTGTTGAGCAGCAGCCAAGAATCTGCTTTGCCTGTTTAAACCTGATAACAAGCTTTAAGCATTAGAGTCACAAAGGAGTAAAGAGTGTTTGAGCATAGGTTGACACTGTGTTGTACACTGGGGACTTTTGCTTGGTTGGTCAGGTTCCATCATGGAATGGATGTCTCCAGAGCAACCTATGAGGTCAAATCCTTATCATTTTCTTGCTTTCCTGAAGAAGATTCCTGAAAGCTTTGATTCCAATGCTCCAGAGGCTTAGCTTCTTCTTAAACAGGGGTAATTGGAGTGACAGTTAAGATAAAAGGAAGATGATAAGCCATTTCTTAAATGCTCTATTATAATATCCTTTAGTTGTATCTACCCAATTAGATGCAACCTTCTTTTCTTACCAGAGTTGTTCTCCTTTATTCTTATTCTGAAACTACTGTGTTGCCACACTTCCATGATCCTGGAACAAGAGATATGAATGAAACACCAAAGATCTGTTTTTCATAATATATTCCACTATCTACATTCTAACTGGATCAAATTGCTGTATTGATATTTAAATATTTAATTGATTACCTTAACTGATTTGATATTCTTGCTCTTGTCCCTAGCCAGGAATTTGCATTGCCAAAGGCAAGAGAATAGTGGTTTATGGTTTAAAAGCACTGCATCTTTATCCTATAATACCAGCTGTAATCAGGTGGCTGCAGTAGCTCTCAATGACTAATTAGTTTTATCTTCCATCTCCATCTTCAAACTGAGTTTCAATTGCAAATCTTGCCATACAACAAGCCTAATGTCTGATGTTTTAAAAGAAAGCATTTCTTCCGTTTTATTATTTTTGTTGCTGTTGTGTGTGTGGTGGTTTGTTTCTTTGTATGTATCATTGACCTAAAGAAGAGTTTGGGTTTACAGGTATCAGGGTTACAGGTATTCTTTTGTAACATTGGTCAGACTTTAAGCATTTTAAAGAGCCTGCTCAACTGCAAATTGTTAAATTGGAAATATGATGTCCTTTAATAGTTAAGCATCTCTGATCGAAATCTCATTTCAATCGCACAAATGTTCATTCAGCTAATGTAAGATAGCATTATTTCAGATTCCCCTGGGTTCAATTCTGGGATAGAATTGATACCATCGACCATGGTATCATGCTGCACCGGCTAGAGGAGTTAGGGGTGGGGGGCACTGTCCTTCGGTGGTTCTCCTCCTATCTCTCTGAGCGGTCGCAGACTGTGTTGACAGGGGGGCAGAGGTCGACCCCGAGGCCGCTTGTATGTTGGGTTCCACAAGGGTCGGTCCTGTCGCCCCTTCTGTTCAACATTTATGTGAAGCCGCTGGGTGAGATCATCCGTGGTTTTGGGGTGAAGTACCATCAGTATGCTGATGATACTCAGCTGTACATCTCCACCCCGGACCACCCCAATGATGCCCTTGAAGTGATGTCCCGGTGCCTGGAGGCCGTGCGGATCTGGATGGGGAGAAACAGACTCAGGCTCAACCAATCCAAGACCGAGTGGCTGTGGTTTCCGACATCCTGATATAGTCAGTTGGTGCCATCACTGACTATTGGGGGTGAGTCATTGGCCCCCACGGAGAGGGTTCGCAACTTGGGTGTCTTCCTGGACTCACGGCTGTCTTTAGAAGAGCAGATGACGGCCGTGGCCAGGGGGAATTTTTATCAGGTCCGCCTGATTCGCCAGTTGCGTCCCTTTCTGGATCGGGACTCGTTAAATACAGTCACTCATGCTCTTGTTACTTCCCGCTTGGACTACTGCAATGCTCTCTACATGGGGCTCCCCTTGAGGAGCACCCGGAGGCTCCAGCTGGTCCAGAATGCGGCCGCGTGGGTGGTCATGGGAGCAACGTGGCGCTCCCATGTGACCCCCCTCCTGTGCGAGCTGCACTGGCTCCCGGTGGTCTTCCGGGTGCGCTTCAAGGTTTTGGTTACCACCTTTAGAGCGCTCCATGGCATCGGACCGGGGTATTTACGAGACCGCCTTCTGCTACCAATAGCCTCTCACCGACCAGTACGCTCCCATAGAGACTGGCTCCTCAGGGTGCCGTCGGCCAAACAGTGTCGACTGGTGGCCCCCGGGGGAGAGCCTTCTCTGTGGGGGCACCAACCATCTGGAACAAGCTCCCCCCAGAGATACGGAAGATCCCGGACCTGCGCACGTTTCGCCATGCTCTCAAAACTTTTCTATTTCAGCAAGCTGGCCTGGCCTAACTCCCCTCTTTTAAATTTTTAAATTTTTTAAATTTTTAATTCGTGACTTTATAAATTGGGTGTTTTAATCTGTGTTTCGGCCAAAATATTTAATAATTTTAAGGGATTTTTAATATTTGTATTATCTGTATTTTATCTTGGCTGTTCACCACCCTGAGTCCTTCGGGGTAGGGCGGTATAGAAATTTGATTAAATAAATAAATAAATAAATAAATAAATAAATAAATAGTAATATTGCTGAAGGATTTATAAATCTATTGAGGGAAATCAAGTTTTGTCAAATGTAACACTTTGATTAGCTCTGCCTTAAGGCAAACCAGAATGGCATTCATTTGAATTTTTCTCAGGTTCAATATTTTAACTCCACACAAGGAATTCTGACTTGTCCAGGGATCCCTTTGGAACTTTTACCAGGCTGGAAATGTGGAGCCAATGCAGGGCTGTCATCACACAAGAAGCAAGGAAATGTGCCTGGCTAGGCACGCTGAGCTTGTTGATCAGAAAGGTCGACAGTTCGGTGGTTCAAATCCCTAGTATAGGTCTCCTGCGTGAGCAGGGGGTTGGACTAGATGACCTCCAAGGTACCTTCCAACTCTGTTACTATTACTGTTACTTAAATGTGCCCAGCATTTGTAATATCCCATAATACAAACATGTGTTCTCTTAAAAAGTTGAGACATCTGCAATGAGAAATCTATTCACAATAGTTACAAACACCTAACCATAGGCCTTTCCTTCCTCACTTGCACTTCCTCACTACTTGAATATGCCTCATCAACCTCTCTTTTCTCCCATGGCCTCATAATTTTGCCTTCATCTGATTCCCAATCCATATTTATTTATTTATTTATTATTTATTAATTTAATTTGTATACCGCCCTTCTCCCAGAAGGGACTCAGGGCGGTGAACAGCCAAAATTAAAAAACATATAAATACAAAAGTTAAGATAATTAAAAGAATTAAATAATTGGCTACCCAATTTAAAACCCCAAATCCATAAAATTTAAAATCCCAGTTAAAAACCATTTAGGCTAGGCCGGCTTGATGAAATAAAAACGTCTTCAGGGCTTTGCGGAAGGTCCGGAGGTCCGGGATCAATCGTATTCCGGGAGGCAGCTCATTCCACAGGGCGGGTGCCCCCACAGAGAAGGCTCGCCCCCTGGGGGCCACCAGCTGACATTGCCTGACTGACGGCACCCCGAGGAGGCCCTCTCTGTGAGAGCGTATTGGCCGGTGGGAGGTTATCGGTAGCAGCAGGCGGTCTCGCAAATACCCTGGCCCTAAGCCATGGAGCACTTTAAAGATGAGAACCAACACCTTAAAGCGCACCCGGAAGACCACCGGGAGCCAATGCAGCTTGCGCAGGAGAGGTGTTACGTGGGAGCGCCACGTTGCTCCCATAATCACCCGCGCGGCCGCATTCTGCACCAGCTGGAGCCTCCGGGTGCTCCTCAGGGGGAGCCCCATGTAGAGAGCGTTACAGTAGTCCAGGCGTGACGTAACCAAGGCATGAGTGACTGTGCACAAGGAGTCCCGATCCAGAAAGGGGCGCAACTGGCGTATCAGGCGAACCTGATAAAAAGCCCCCCTGGCCATGGCCATCATATGCTCTTCTAAAGACAGCCGTGTGTCCAGGAGGACGCCCAAGTTGCGAGCCCCCTCTGTGGGGGTCAGTGACTCGCCCCCAATAGCCAGCGATGGCACCAGCTGGCTATACCGGGACGCCGGCATCCACAGCCACTCAGTCTTGGAAGGGTTGAGCCGAAGCCTGTTCCTCCCCATCCAGACCCGCACGGCCTCCAGACACTGGGACATCACTTCGAGGGCATCATTGGGGTGGTCTGGGGTGGAAATGTACAGCTGAGTGTCATCAGCGTACAGATGGCATTGCACCCCAAAACCACGGATGATCTCACCCAGCGGCTTCACATAGATGTTGAACAGGAGTGGCGAGAGGACCGACCCTTGCGGCACCCCGCAAGCAAGGTGCCTCGAGGTCGACCTCTGCCCCCCTGCCAACACAGACTGCGACCGGTCAGAGAGATAGGAGGAGAACCACCGCAGCACGGTGCCTCCCACCCCCAGTCCCTCCAGCCGGCACAGCATGATACCATGGTCGATGGTATCAAAAGCCACTGAGAGGTCTAATAGGACCAGAACAGAGGAGCAACCCCTGTCCCGAGCCCTCCAGAGATCATCCACCAATGCGACCAATGCCGTCTCCGTGCTGTACCTAGGCCTGAAGCCGGACTGGCACGGATCTAGATAGACGGTTTCATCCAGGAACTGTGGGAGCTGTCGCGCAACCACATATCTGAAGGAGGCTTACGTCATCCTTAGTTGTTCTGGTTTTCAAGTTATATTATCCTGCTTATGTTTGTAACAAACTGGTACTAGGGGTACAATCTGATGTTTTTCACCAACCAGTGCTTTCAAATAGCTTTAAGGATAGGATCAGCCCAGCATACCCCCCTGTAGTTTCTAGGCATTGTTTTCCACAGCCACTCTGGAAACAGTGAAATGGACAGACATATAGAGTGAAGCAAGAGATAAAGGGATGACTTCTCTCTGCCACTTCACAGTACAATTCTGTGCTGTTGTTTGCACCTCTTTGGAATATAGTTTAGTGCAACCATCACCACACCCCACCCCATGAATTTGTCAAGTCGCAGGCAGCATATCTTGACTAGTTTAATTATCTTTTAAAAGAGCACTAAACTATTCCTTACCAATAGCTGAAACAACATCTGGAAGATGCCAGAGAGAAAGAGAGATGTAATAAAGCAGGATGGAACTTGTCTCCCATCACCCTGAGCAACCTTCCATGTATCTTTCAATTATTAATGGGTAATACTTGTCATGCACATGGTAGTTGTGTATTTTTCTCACTAACCCACACCCCTGCTTCGCTATTAGCTCTTACTTCATGAGATAGGCCTGCAGGGAAGTTCCATAGTGCAGCATGAGTTTCCCTCCTTCCTCACCATCAAACTTCTTCTTTATAATTGTCATATTTTTGAGGTGGCGTACCACATCTTCTAGCTCAAGGCTGAGAGAGATGCCAGGAAAAGTGGTAGTGGCTTTTACTCATGAAGTCTCTGATCTCATAGCTTTAGATAAAGGATCAGATGGGAGCTGCTTCTCTCTCCTATTCTGCCTCTTCTCCTCACTCAGCATGAGGTTCAGCTGCCAAAATTCCTCATCCCCCCACCCCCACTGCCTCTGTACTGTGCAGGTTAGAAATCAGAGAAAGGAACAGCAAAGTTGAACTCTGTAGGGTTTGCAATCAGCCAAAGGAATGATAGATAGCACTTTAACTGACCTACGTGGTAGAATCTTTTCTCTCTCCCTCCCCGCATGCCCCAGGGCATGAATGAGACTAGTTTAAATCATCCTTAACATCCAGTGTTAAAGTTATATTTTCCCCCTTATTCTGACACTGTCTAAAGGCAACTTCAAGGTATATAAATTCTGAAAGCCATTGCCTTGGATGGAAACCAAGTGAGTGGCAATGACAAAGGAAATAGAGGCAGGAGAGAGATTAATAATTGGGACTGCAAATTTCATGCCAGTATAATTTTCTTCCCACTCAAGGAGGGAGCAAATAGTGTTTATTAAACAAATGTATATGGCTGCCCAAGATGACTGCAGGTGGCTGCCAACATTAAAAATCCACAACATAAAAATCCATCCCCACCCTTGTGACAGCAACAACACAATCAAATCAACTACTTGGTCGGCTCCACCTCTATTGTGGTCCCTAGGCCACTATCTTTAGGGCTTTCAGAAAAGCAACAGAGTCGAGGCAAATCATACTCAGGGGCAGGGGTGAAATGTTCCCGGTTCAGACTGGATCGCTCCATCTGGTAGCGATGGTGGCGGGTGGTTCGGAGAACCAGTAGCAAAAATCCCTGTGCCCTCCGCCATACCCAGCTGAGCTGCGCGATCATCAGAGGCTGTTTTTTTTTACTTTTAAACACATTTTTTCTACAACCTCTTCGGCCGAAAAAATGCTTTTAAAATAAAAAAGCCTCTGATGATCGCGCGGCTCAGCTGGGATCATCAGAGGCTTTTAAAAGCATTTTTTCTACAACCTCTTAAGGTTGTAGAAAAAATGCTTTTAAAAGTAAAAAAAAAAAGTTGGCCACGCCCACCCAGTCACATTACCACCACTACCAAGCCATGCCCACAGAACTGGTAATAACAAATTTTAGATTTCACCCCTGCTCAGGGGCAGTGATATTTCATAGAGAAGGGGCCACCAACAAAAGGATCTTTTTCATGGTCCCAGCAGATGTACATCCATAATGATGGAACACACAACATACTCTGTCTTCCCATCTTAATAGACCAGATGGATGTAATAGGGAAGAGACATTCCTTAGGCTGGTCCCAAACCAGGTGGGGCTTTAGAGGCGATAACCAGCCCCTTGAATTATAACTTAGTAATGAGAAAAGGCCTATTGTTAAGCACTCCAAGTGAAATAAGTTATTTGAATTTTGTTCTGATTCTATCTCTCTTATATCTCAGGTTTATTCAACTTTCCCAGAAAATTAATCTAAATTGGTTTAACAAAGCAAACACAAACATCCCCATTACAATTGATTTTTCTGCTAATCATTTACAAGGCCTATACTTTAGTGAGAGAAAGCTATTATAGTTACTTTGATATGTTGGATAGGAATATTAGAGACCATCTTAGAGCAAAATATTCCACCCTTACGATACTAGAGGAAACAATTATCTCAGAATTCTTTTCTCATTTGGATGAAATGATGTATTCAGTTAAAACAGAATTACCATAGTAATTATTTGCCCACCTTCCCTGCCTTTGATCTCCAGTGTTGTGGAATTACAATTCAGGTTCATCACTAAATGAAGGCCAAAAAGCTCACAATTTCATGTACAGTTTCATACAGATAGAATCTCATTTGCTCATCCTGCAGTTTTCTTAAGAGCAAGTTCATGTGTATATTTCTCAGTGCTGCAGTTGATCTTTTAAAAAAAGAAACTGCCAAAAGGATTAACCAAGGAAGTGTAAATGCCAGAGGAAAAGTCTCTTCTTTTATTATATCTGACGGACAATAAATCATCCCCAGCAATGGCCTTTTTATGACTTGAAGATGGTTAACAGCCAGTGGGGATTTTGCTTTTGTTTTCTTTTGAGGACAGGAAAAAGCACACATTCTTTTTCCTGGATTGCAACCATAAACCAGGTTTGCAGCAATATATCCTCTGTTGAACTGCATATTTATGGCATTATTATTCTAGCAAAATGCTTAGGCACATCTGTGACACAGTACTGCACACTGCCATTTGGGAGAAAACTTTTTGAATAGAAGAGAATATTTGTAGCTCAGGTACAATTTGTAGGGTTGAACTATGGAGTCCTTGATGTTCTCTGAGCTTTTTTGCTTGCAGATGTTTTCCCACCTGACTAGATAACATCTTCAGTGCCAGTGAGTGTGGTATATGCTCTGTGTTTATATACAGTAGCTTGCTCTGCCAATGTTGATGGGAATGTATAAATGTAGTTGAGCCTGTCCATATGTTGTGAGATTAAGTTTTCATTTACAACATCCAATGTAAGGACTATAACAGCCACTATGTAGGATGGGCAGAGAGAAGAGTAGAAGAGTGCATCCATAAGCACCAACTAACAGTCAGAACATATGATTTTTTAAAAAAAGGGGATGTTGCAGCACTATGATTGGAATATGTGATGTTGCATATTTCAGTGGTCATACAGATACTGTTTATTGAATATTATTGTGACCCACCTTTGTGTAACATTGGCAGTCATACAAGTTTCTAAATAAATAAACAAATTTGTATATTTTTTAGGTTGCTGCAGTGTGTTTGTACTAGTTTGAATTATGCTCTAACGCATTTCCTTTCCTGGGAAGTTGGGTTGAGTAATGGAGCACTTGGTTAATGTGGGTTGATTTTCAGAAGATACAATCAGAAGACATGAAAGCTCACAAGACATAGATAGACTCAACCATAGTTTCAACTGGGAAACTGAGCATCCAGAGGTGGGTTTCAGCAGGTTCTGACCAGTTCTGGAGAACCGGCAGCGGAAATTTTGAGTAGTTCGGAGAACCAGTAGTAAAAATTCTGACTGGCCCCGCCCCCATCTATTCTCTGCCTCCCGAGTCCCAGCTGATCGGGAGAAAATGGGGATTCTTCAGTAACCTTCCTCTGGAGTGGGGTGGGAATGGAGATTTTACAGTATCTTTCCCCTGCCACGCCCATGAAGCCACGCCTACAAGCCATGCCATGCCCACCAAGCCACCCATGAACCGGTAGTAAAAAAAATTGAAACCCACCACTGTGAGCATCCTAGACCAAACTTAATCCAAAAATGCTAGGGAAGGGAAGGGGAGGGGAAGGGAAGGGAAGGGAAGCTGGGGAAGCTGATATTCACTAATAGACATAAAAGTTTTGCTTCTATTTTGAGGATGATCATAATTTTTCTTTTAAAAAATATACAGAAGTGTTTTGTTTATCCAGAAATTTATATGCCTGCCTATCTTATATGCAATAATCCTAGGCAGGTCACAATAATATTCAATAAAAGTAAAATTGGTATGACCATCAATCCCTAAAACATTAAATGTTTCAATCACAGTGGTGCAAAATCCCACTAACTCTATATTTACACTTGCATTTCCTGGGTCCACTTGTAGCTTAACTCAAACAGACCTGCTCCTTAAAAAAAATACAGAAATGAGCCACCTCCACCATATTGGGTAGCTTACTTTTAGAAAGAGAAGTGAATTTCTGCTTTCCCCAGTTCATAAACCTCTCAAATAGTGATCTCAAATACATTTCTACTGAACAATTTCTTTTCTTGAAAAATATGTATTTGCATGCAAATATCAATTTGATGAGTCAAATGAGAGATTATCTAAGAAACTACTGCCAGATTTGCAGGTCCATGTTATATACTCCATATTTCATTATTTCAAAGTACTGGAAACCACAAAGATGCTATTTGTAATCTTTATATAACTATCTTATTTTTAAAAAGAAAAAAATGAAGTTATAATACAATGAGTGTAGAGTTATCTTCAACTTTAAGGCATTTTAGGATTTAGGATTTTCAGGAGAAGCTCTAGTGATGAGGCTTAACATTATTGTTGTTTTTGTAGCCACCTATAGCAAATGATGAACCTGATACCTGATACCTTAATTCAAAGAAGAGCTTTGCATGATTTTCAGATGGAAAAATAGAGGGCAAGAATTGTTATGATTGAACTGGGGACTCTTACCCAGAGGCACTATCAGTATGTTTCCACATCAGAGCTTCCTGTGAATTTTATTTATTCCTTTCACACTAAATGACTAATATGTATGTTGAATTGATTAATGAATGTAAACAATGTAAACACTTCAGTCAGCAACAAAAATATTAAGTGTGGAGAATAAGCTTAACCAGGAAAACTTCTTTTCAGGTTGGATAGCATTGACCTAAAATAATGAATTTTAAGGCCAAATTATTCTTATAGTTAACTATTTATTAAATCTCTGTTCAATATACTTGTGAAGGTATAACTGAATTATTTTATCAGTAACATACCTTGAATAGGACCTATGGATACATGTCCAAATTTCTACTTAGAAAATAAGCAGGAGTCTGGCTTGCCATGTTCTGTAAGAAGTGACTACCTTATCATTTCATAAATCCTTTCTGACCATCTTGGCCATCAAACAGCTGGTAAATCAAGAATTACCAAACTGTAACATAAAGTTTTGCAAAAACTTCTTTAGTCGGTCTAGATTTTAGTAATTGTAACAATAACAGACAAGTTAGTTATGAAGAGACTGCATGTACCCTACTTCCTACGTTTCATAAACTATTTCATAAAGTTGACTGCTTAGTGGAAGTGGTTGAAATATGCCAGGAATGGCTGTAGGGCTGTTTTACTGTAAATCTTATTAGCTTATTAGTCAGATGATAAATGTAGGATTTTGTATTTATATAAGTATTATATTTATTGTAAATATATTATCTGGCATATTAATTTTGTTGCTTCGGGGATATTTTGAACTGCAGTTTGTTTTTTGTTGTTTTTCAAGTACAGTTTTATTTGTTTGAATTCCCCTTCCCCTGCATTGTAAACGCCCACAGCCTCTTTATAGAGGCACACCTAATTGTTTTTCTCACATCTTCTTTCGGGAATTTTGATGCATCCTTAATGGCTTAGATATCTTCACATCTGGTTCATCTGAACCCAGACTGCTTCTCCTCCTTTTGACAATCCACACCTTGATCTCCCCCGCCCCCATCACTCTCCTGTATAATTGTCTCATAGGTAAAACTTCCAGCTTCTCATGCTGAGCTGCCAAACTGTGTTTTATAATCTCTTGCACACTGTTTTGTTACCTCCCATCTTGCTCACCCATGGTTCTCTTAAATTGTCATGTTATCTTTCTGCTGTCACGGGGGTGGTTTTCCTCCTCCCAAGTTGGCTCCAAAAGCCCTTATGTTCTCTTTTCCTTCTCCCCCTTTTCTTTTTGCAACATCTGACATTGGGATCTTAACATGTTTCTAAGATTATCTCTTTTTCTAAACTATGTCCTCCTTCCACTATTTTTTTTTTAATTTGATTTATATGCCGCCCTTCTCCGGAGACTCAGGACAGCTTACAATGCGCTAAGCAATAGCCTTCGTTCTTTTGTATATTTATACAAAGTCAGCTTATTGCCCCCACAACTGGGTCCTCAATTTACCTACCTTAGAAAGAATGGAAGGCTGAGTCAACCTTGAGCCTTGGCGAGATTTGAACCTGCAGTAATTGCAGGCAGCTAGTCTTAATAACAGGGTGCCTTAGACCACTGTACTACCAAGGCTCTTTGACTCATTTAAGACTATTTGACTCATTTAAGACTATAACTTGGAGCCAGCAGATCTTAGAGAAGCTTTCCATCTGTATTTTACCTGCTTCGAATATTTTATTTTCTGTATCCTGAAATTTAGCTTTTATGTTTAACTTCTCTTGTCTTCATCAGTCAACAAGGTTGTAGAAATTAAGCTACTTTGTGGAGAAGACTAGTCACTGAGGGAAAATGGCAAGAACAGATGATTGATGGCTCTTATATTCTCTTATAGTCATTCAGGGAGATTTTGGATTGGCCATTATGACAAATGGGATGCTAGAATAGATATACTTGTGGTTTGATCCCTATAAGACCTTTTTACATCCTTATAAATATATTTTCATTCATATGTTCAGTTGAGGAACTGTACTGCATTGTGAAGATAAATATAGTGGCAGAATGCTGAACAGAGGTTTTGTTTTTTTTTCTCTGCTGATGTATGGAGAAGAATAGCAAAATGAATAGCCTAGGAAGGAAAGTGAAATCCAATAAGACTGGAAAACTGCAGCACAGAAGAGAAAAAGAAAAAATGGAAGAAAGAGTACTCATTTGGGTGAGTAGTAAGCAATATTAAGCAGTCAAGAAAATGGCTCACAGTCCATGTTAAGTCACATTATTAAGTGTGAGGCCACCCATTGTGGTTTGCATACCTTGGTTTATGATTTAGTACAATGGTTTAACCTAGCAATTTCAGATTATTTCAAGAAACCAACTACAACAAGCTAGGGCTTGTGAATTACATTGCATTGTAATCAATGCAATGAACTCATCCTGTCTCCTGCATAATAGAATAACCAAACAAGATTATAGGAAGCTCGCTTCCTGTCATTCAGGATACTGCTTATAAGCGCTATGTGCTTACAGCTCAAAACACTGTTAGAGACCCCACACACCCACTTCAGGGTCTGTTTCTGTGGCTCCCCTCTGGGTGGAGGCTTCCAAGTATTTCTAGCGGGACTACCAGATTCTGTAACAGCTTTGTTCCCTATGCCATCCATCTGGTAAACTTGCAAGATTTGTTTCTCTTGCCATGTACATGTATATATCTGAATGAAACTGTGTTGTTTCTCTGTGTCATATAACATATGTGGCAGTGGTAGGTTTCTACCAGTTTGCCCCATTTCGGTATATGTAGGTATATGCATAATTTTGTATTTATGCATTTATTTTGTCATGTTTATGTAGTGTATATTAGAGGTGAAGACCTTTTGAGAGCTGAATGCAATGAAATTTCAGTTTAATGTATGCCGATTAGTGTACCTTCAAAGTGACTATAAAGTTATTTGTAAGTCTAAGTCTAAACAGTGACTTCTAAATGATACATTGTCCAAATTTAAATAAGGAATCATTTAATACTGTGAACAGTACTGGGTTTTGCACCTCAGTTGTGCTGTAATAATCCTTTAAAAAGTTTTACATGTACCAAGAGAGAATATTTTAATCTGAATATTAACAAAGAACATACCTCATTTTGCTATTTTGCTCTTTCCAAACAAAAAAGATCAGTGAAATGTTTTCAGTGACTTTAAGTAAAGAAAGTTGAAATTGAAACAGGTATAGAAATGACAGAGAAGTCAAGGGTGAAGTTAAATGTGATAGATGTTGCCCTAATGCCTTGTCATTTCTCTTTTTACATCCAGCCACGTGTAACCTCCCGGGCCGAATAAACAAGCCAGGAGGGACACGGGTCCAACAAACACGTGGAGGTACTCAGCTTCCTCATGATCCTGTCCACTTCCTCGGGAGTAACAGGATCAAACTCGTTCCAAATCACCAGTCCCGCCATCACCTCCCCGACCGACCCTGCCCAGCTGGAGTCCAGCCCATCCCGAATCTGAGCGATCTTGTCACGCAGATGATGACTATACTCCTCGGCCCGCCCCCGCATAGGGTCATCTCCCGCTCCCTGATTCAAACATACTTGTCAAACATACTCCCTGATTCAAACATTCAGCATACTTGTGAGAACTTCTTTTTAACTTCCAGTGAAATAATTCTTTATCTTGGATATCCTGCTATTATTATTATTTTTTAAATTGGACAAATTGAGATTGGGATTGGGAATCTGTGGTTTTCGGGACATTGCTGGAATTGTGGGACAACTTGGCCCAAGAGATTTGGATGCTGTCCTTTTCAATTGTCATTTCTTGGAATCCAATTGCTGGATGGATAGTGTTTTAAGTGCAAAATACTGCACATTTCTCTTTCCACTCTTTATTGTGTTTATTGATGCTGTGAATTTCATTTTGAGATTTTAATATTGGTGAATGCATCAACCTGAGAGATACCTAAATATCAGGAAAGCATGGCATAAATATTCCTATATAGTGAAGAAAATACAAGAGCTTTCCACTGTAAAGGCATTCCTCCTATTAGCATAAGCCAAGCCATTGCAAGTAGAGGCCAAATCAGTCTATTAGCCCTTCCAGCTCACAAGGGTAAGCAACTTTCTTCATGCTATAGATTGCCCGGGGATGGGTGATTGAGAGATGTTTGATAGGGCTATGTGAAAAGTACATTTAAACCAAATCAATGGATTTTGATAGTGATAACAGTAGGGAGGAGGGAGCCAACATGCTGTAGCATTCAGCATTCTAAGCTAGAGCAAAGAGAACTAGATTTTAGTTCTCTCTTAGGCACAGAAGGCAGCAGGATGATCTTGGACCAGATACTCCTTCTCAGCATCAATGTCTGCAATAAGCTGACTGTAAAACAAACCCTCACATCCCATTTTACATTTGCAGAGTGAACTAAGTGAGCACAGCAAAAAGAAGGGAAGAGAAGGAGAAGAGGAAGAGGATGCTAGGCAGAGGCAGAGGCAGAAGAAACAGAAGCAAAAGCAGAAGCAGCAAAAGCAGAAGGTGAAGCAGAGGCAGAAGTAGCCCTGCAAAGCTATCAAAATGTATCTGGAGATCCTATATGGCCCTGAGGCTAAAGGTTCCCTCTTCCTGCTCTATTCAACAACATGTCTCAGGAATTTCATACAATGCCTATATAGAAGAGAGGAATACTGACACTGTGGTGTTCTGTATGGAAACTAAGTCCCTTCCCCACACCCCAAGGAATTATATCAGTCTAGAGACCTTCAGTGGTTCGAATCCCTAGTGTCGCGTAATGAGGTGAGATCCCGTTACTTCATGGAACTGCTACACATGGAACATAAAAAATGCAAGTAGAAAAATAGGGACCACCTTTGGTGGGAAAGTAACAGCATTCCATGTGCCTTTGGCATTTAGTCATGCCGGCCACATGACCACGGAGATGTCTTCGGACAGTGCTGGTTCTTCGGCTTTGAAATGGAGATGAGCACCGCCCCCTAGAGTCGGGAACGACTAGCAAATATGTGTGAGGGGAACCTCTACCTTTACCTTAAAAGACCTTCTCCAGTGGAGAAGAAAGTTTTATGAAAGCCAGCTATGTCAATCCTGGACAGATTTCTCCACCACACTTAAAATATTTACTTACAGTACATGCAGTTTTCTAGACCATGTCCAGGACATTTACATTTTGAAGAGATCTTCAGTAATCAAAATATTCCATAAAAATAATTATAAAACCATATTTATTAGAAACTGACTGAGGGAAAGGATTCAAAAAACATTGGATATTCTTCAGTCTTAGATGACAACTCTCCAACAAGGGCCAAAAGGATGTAATGGTCTCCCCAGCCTCAATACTCAAGTCGGACTGTGACCAAGTAAAACAAACCTTGCGACAAAGGTTAGAGGATATCAAAAGGTAAACAGACTTAGGGAAAGCTCCGTTGTTTCTGGCTCCAGATGCCATTAGAAATGTTGTTACTCCTGCCAGCTATCTTAGCCAGTTGGAGTCATCAAACCATTGGAAAGCATTTTCACTTGCACGGTGCTATGCACTTCCATTGGCCGTCCTGTACAGCAAATATTAAAAGATACCATTGACTGAAAGTCTCTGTTCCTGTGGCTCAGGAGAGGTGGAGACCATTTGTCACATACTCCTTCGATGTTCCTTTTACATAGAGATGTGAAAAAAACATATCCTTCGAATAATTGCTAGGTATCCTGGTCGTTCCAACACTGCTTATCTCCAGTGGCTGCTTAAGGATGAACAGTCCATAACTACAGTGCAGGGGGCTAGATTCTGCACAGCAGTACTGGGGATTTGTTGGAAACACATGTCTAATCCACCATAGCTATTTTATACAACAAATGTGGCAAACCCTTTCCACTGCTTATTCTTTTCCCTTTTAGTATTAAACTGACTATGGGCCTCACAGTTTATGGATTGTAATTTTAATATAGTAGACCATGTGTAATTGACAGGCTGGATTTTATCATAGATTTTATCTGTTATTTATTATTTTATTCTAGAATTTTTAATTGTATATTTACTGAGTGTTTTTATTTGTTTTAGTTTCTGGTCTATGTCTGTAATAAATTGAATTGAATTGAAGATTTCAAATAGAATATTCTGGCTGGCACCACCAGAAGGGATGCCTGTCTATAAGTAGATCTGTAGTTCTTAGCTACAGTACAGTACAGTACATAATCTACAGTACCTCAAACTATCATCTACCTGTAATGGAACAGCTAATCTGTCAGGGTATCAAAACATTGTTTAGGAGGCTAAAGTTTGTCCTCTTACATTTCACCTCCATTCCTGGTTTCCCCAAGGCATTTGCTGGCATGTTGTATATGAGGGGGAAGCAGGTGGCAGTATTATCCCATAAGGATGAATGACAAAACTGAGACATTTATTTTCCAAAGATAAAGCACAGATACAGTATGTTAATCATACGAAGGCATGATGACTGATATTTAACTAAAACAAGTGTCAATTGGGGCTACATTGTGGAAATGAGATGAATTTGAAAGGTATCATTCAAGGTACCCATAAACATGATATTTTTAGGGTTATTTCTTTGTGAAGATAATCAAAACGTATTAAAAACTTATTCCATCTTTTTTCCAAGCAGAGACATTTCTGTGATCAATACAAAGATGGACAATGTTAGGAAATACAGAATGGAGGATGGCAACCTCTTTATGTCTTATAAAATATTTTCAGTGAGTCCAGATGACTGCACAATGTGTCTTCATCTGAAAGCATTGACACGTTAAGGCCCGCAAGCAAATTGTGCCTTTGATGAATTAGTCAACAGTCATTCTGAATGTATTCTTCCCCTTTCATCAAATCCATTTAAAGAATAAAAGCTACAAAAAGCAGAGCAATTTATTTCTTTGGTTGGGTAGAGAATGTGTTTATTAAGTGGAAACTTTGGGTATTGTTCTAAAGTGCTATTCTACCACTCCATAAAAAAGAAGCCTTGCAAATCAGTCATTGCAATCTATAACACAGTTATGAAATATAAATTGACTTCTGATAGTAGAATTGTGAAAATTGAATGGAATTGTAGCAGTCTTAATACAGCTGCAAATAACTTTCTGCTCTGGGAAACACTCAAATTCATATCAGAAATGGCTTGCGTTCTGTTGGCAAGCCAAACAACAAAAACAATTTAATTTTTCATTCATCACACAGCATTGCCATATGGAAAAGAAAGAGGGATGGAAATTTCATATTTTATTAGAAAATCACTGTTTGAAACTGTCTCAGAGGAAATATGCCCAAGATAAATAGAGTACATATATAAAAGTGGTATGAACCATTGTAATTTAGTATGACATGCAAGTGTCATACTTTGATTATGTGCCATCAAGTCATTTTCAACTCCTGCAATCCCACAGATTAACAGTCCCCAACCTTTCTGGCACCAGGGATCAGTTTTGTGGAAGACAATTCTTCCACAGAGTGGGGGTGGGGTGTTTCACATGCAAACTAGATCCTGTACATGCGCAAATAAAGCTTTACTTGCTTGCCTGCCACTTGCATGACCCTGTTTCTAACAGGCTATGGACCAATACCAATCGGCAGCCTGGGGGTTAGGGACCTCCGCCATAGAGAGATATTCTCTGAGACTCTCTATCCCTAGCCTGTTGTTTCATATCTCTCAATCATGTACTCATTGCTGAGTGCACCTTTTCTATCTTTCTCAGTATTAGAGCCCTTTCCAGAGAGCTGGGGCTTCACGTAATGTGTCTGATGTAGGATAATTTGAGCCTGATCATTTATGCCTCAAGTGAGAACTTTGGGTTGATTTGTTTAATGTTTATCTGTTTGTCTTTTTGGCAGTCCACAATACTCTCCAATACTAACGTTCAAAAGCATCAATATTATTTATTTATTTATTTATTTATTTGTTTGTTTGTTTATTTGTTTGTTTGTTTGTTTGTTTGTTTGTTTGTTTATTGGTTCGATTTATATGCCACCCTTCTCCGGAGAAGGCCTTCTCAGGGCGGCTTACAATGTGTTAAGCAATATTCTATCCAGCTTCTTTAAAGTACAAACTTTTTCTTCCATAGAGAGAAACAGAGAATACTATGACTTGCACAATCCTTATTCTGGTAGATATAGACACATCATGGCATCTGAATATATTTTCCAAGGCCTCCATGGCTGCTGTACCAAGTGCTAGTCTGCAGCCTGTTTCTTGACTGCTTGTTCCTTTACTGTTGATGATTGATCCTAAAAGGCAAAAAGCTCTCCATTGTTCTTTAAGTAGACTTCAATATTGTTACTGAACCTCACCCATTTAATAAGAGAGCTATGAGTGAAGGTAAGGTATTTCAAAAATCTGCTGTTACTCAATTCTTTTACAGGATACTTGAAGCTCAATTGGGAAACATCTACCAAATAAATTCACACTGGATCTGAATCAAATCTAGGAAAGCTCTAACGTGGTTATAAATTCAGTTATGAACAGGATTGGGTGATCCCCTTCAGCAGCATATAGCATGATAAGGATGGTCCTTCCCATCTGTTTTATGATGATTGTCATTGTAAAGAGGCTTATGTTACACAGCATTGGCTATACACAGTTGCCCTTTTAAAAGGCAAACATGTTCAAAAGGCACAATTAATGTCCATTTTCTTAGAAATCTTCACTAGGTAATTCTTTTTTGCTGGGTACTCATGTATTCCTAATATCAAAGGAAGGTTTGTTTACAGGACAGAACAGAATAACAGAGTTAGAAGGGACCTTGGAGGTCTTCTAGTCCAACCCTCTGTTCAAGCAGGAGACCTATACCATTTCAGATCTGTCTTTTCTTGAAAGCCTCCAGTGATGGAGCACCCACAACTTCTGAATTTAATTTTAATTTTTTAAAGTTTAATTTTTAAATTTCCAAAAATGTGTTTTAAACACTTCTCCTCCTTAATGTTATGACATTAAGGCTTATATTGTTCTACCATATATTTGGATTTCCTGTTGATCAATCTTAAATAGTTTTAAATAACTTTTCAGATTATCTGGGTGAGAGATGATACAGTATATCAAAAAAGAAACAAGTTTGCCTTGAACTATTCATCTCCTAATCTCCTTGCAAAGTAACCCAGTCAGCATGGAATTTAAACATACAGGTAAACTGTTAACATTTAATCCCAGAGTTGATATTATTTTGCTAATTGGGAGGAAGAAACAAACAACCCAACTGGTTTTACTCATCTACCTTTCAGTATAGCTAAGCCCAATAGATACTTCTCAGCAATTTAGTCATATAAGATCCATCTCTAAAGATGCAAAAAAATCCATCCCCACCTATCAGTCCAACTAGAACTAAATGCACAATTTTAAAATTAAAACAAAATCTTACACCAAAAAATTATTCCAGTTAGATCCCTATATTGATGTAAATTACTCTAGACTTACTTAGAGTTCCTGATTAAACAGTTTCTTAGTCATTGCTCCCAGAATAACAAGGAATCAAAACAAACAAGATTACATTAGGTTTGATATACTTTGATGTCATTTTATGCTGTTTAAAATGCTATGCAAAACAGTATGCTGGGGTAACTTTGAATGATACTAGCCAATTTTCTAGCCAATAGTCAACAGTCAGCAGGAAAAGAACCACAGTGGAACACATATTGTCAGAACTCTTCTGAGTAGTTAAGAATAAGCAGCAAACTATCTGTCAGTCTTGTATGTTTGCAAAGAGCATATTGGCTCAGTTGTGATTTATGGAGGAAATGCAGTGGAGCAGTTATCCCAGCTAATTTAGAGATTATAAATTGGTAGAGCAGTCAGTTTAGGTTTTATCATAGTGAGTTTCTAAATTTCTAAGTCCCTGCATTTGGCAGTGTATACCAATTTTAAAAAGGCATGTAGCAAGAGCTATGCAATTTTAATTAGATTGGTGCATTCCAGATGAAAAACAATTTGCAAATTATTATACCATGACTGCTAGGGCAAAGCCACAATGTTGGCTACCCATCATCTCCATCACTGTGGTGTTCTTTCTTTTTTCCCTTCTTTCTTTCCTTTCCTTCTTTCTTTCTTTTGCTGAGGGCAGGCTGAAAATGATTTACCATAAGTTACTTAAATCTTTTCTATATATAATTCCTGAAGTGATCATTGCCAGAGCATGTTTCAAGGGAAATCAGAGGCTTTCCAGCTAACCTGTCCATAGTGATGAAGATAGTGTGGTGATATATTGAAGTGCATGGAAGAAAAGAGAGAAAACCATCCAAATTGGGAAAAGGTCCTTCCAGCGACTTCCTCATCTTATTGCAACTCTTCAGCCTGTAAGGGAAAATCTTTCTTATCCTTTCAAGATCTTGGCCATTTAATACTTCTTTTGAAGGCTCCAGTCACCAACCCAACACGCACAAGAACTTTTCAAACCATTAGAAACTTCACTATTAAACATCAGCAAATCTCCTCCTTTTGATAACCTCCTTTTCACATCCTGCAGAGGACCATAGGCTGTGATCAGGTAACATTCTGAAAAATGGTCCTAGCAATTTGAGGCAGCATACATATGTAGGAAGTATTAATATAATAGCCTTTCTCTATCCAGCACCTCCATATGTGTTTGAATAAAGGCAGCTGTTCTATTATTTTTCTTCATCCATAGTAAGTCACCACTGTTGGAAAACTTCCCTGTTCACCAGATCTATTAGAGGTACAAAATTTCATTGTTTCCAAATCAAACTGAATTTGTGAGCATCTGATTCCCATTTAAATTTGTTGGCTTTAGCAGAACTGTATTGTTAATCTCAGTAGTGTACAGCTGTGGATGTTTCAAAGCTGATTCAAAAGAGGTTTTTCACCATATGTGAGAGTGTGAACACAGGATACAGCAATTCTTAAAGTGGCATATTTCTTTTTACGCTTCTGAGCTACTACTTAAAGCTGCCACATCTTTGACTTTTTAAATCAGCCATATCTGTCTTCAGTCTGGCACGGAAGCAGGGGGGAAAAGAAATTCCTTTTAAAAGGTGCTGCTGTGCTTGTGCTTTCACAGAAACAGATACACCTTTTCTGAAACAGTTTTGATACATGAACAACTGTAATATATTTACTGAGGGATAATACTGAAAAGTAAATTGTTTCCATGCAAAGGACTATACCTTCTATAACGTCACCCTAAAAAATATATGAATTAGTTCCCAGAGTTTTACATTTCAAATTTAAAGTCTTTTGCCATTTTTAAGGAGGTGGAAATATTTTTAAGTGAATACTGCATTAATAGTTGTATATTACTGTGTTTCCCCAAAAATAAGACCCTTATATTTTTTTGAACCCTGAAATAAGCGCTTGGCCTTATTGCCATGCGCTCAAAAGCCCGATTGGGCTTATTATCAGGGGATGTCTTATTTTGGGGGAAATAGGGTACTTTTTCCAGTAGTGGACATGCATATAAAATGTTAATGGTTCATGAAACCTCTCAGGTTAGTAAGGATTCAACATTCTGATATGAAATTTTGTAACTTTAAGTTTTCTCACACAAGATCTGGTGACATTAGTACTTTGGGGTGAAAGCTCATTAAACTTAACTGTCCCAAGAGATCTCATGCACTCTTATATATCTTATGAAATTTCCATTTGTTCAACTATTTATGTTTCAGGAAGTGTGAACCTCTTGAAAGCTGCTTTCAGTTCTTACAAGCAATTGATGTATCTAGTATTATTCAGTATTTGGGGTTTTTTTAACTTACGTTGTGGTTATTTTTACTGTATGCCTCCCAGAATCATTGTGGAGGGGCAACCTTATAAATTGCAAAATAAATGAAGTCTTGACAGGCAAAAACATTTTCAGGCTAAAGTCCTTAATTATGGAGAAGAAGCTGGGAATTTTTGCATTCAGAACATGGTCTCTACCACCAATCTAAGTTCCACAAAGGGCAGAATTCAGTAAATATAGATAGTGATGTGAAGTGTAGTGCAGTAAATTATTCCAATGCTCATCTCAAGTTGATTAAAAATACATCATTAAATTGCTTTCTTGTCCAGAAACTTGCTGGATAATATACTTCATTATTAAGAGCTCTCAATATATATATTGCAGCTTCAAGCACAGCAGAACTGAGGAAAGTGCAAGAAATGTAGGCCCTTCATTCCTTTTTATCCTTTGAAAGAAGAAGAAGAAGAAACAGGATCTCAGTGTTAACAAGATGTTTAGCACTCCAACTAGAGCATGGAGGCAATAAGAGATAACTAAAAAATGAATCCTTTCAAGCTAGGATATAGATAACTTATCTATGCATTTTTAAAGTAAAATTAATTAATAAAATTGAATTATAAACAGCCATCATGCAAAAAGCATCTGGGCAGCATACAACAAAGGTTATAAAATAGTAAATCCTCCCATACTTTTGTTTCCCTGTCAAGAAGGGTTGTACCAAAATCACACTATTCCAAAGTTGGGATGTTATGCTAGTTAGAATGTTCAGTTGTTTCAGCCTAATTATATGCCTGTTTTCCATTCAGGTCAGATCCACCTCATTGGCACCTGCCAGTGATATCCCTCAAAGTAATCCAACCTAGCAGAAAAACAAATTCAGAGACTGGGGATCAGAAAGCAAAAGAGTTATGTGACTTAGGAGGGATAGTTGATATCCAATAAGCCATTACACAGTCCAAGCACCTTCATATTTCTACCCTTCCAAGCTCCTCTACCTAACAATTACATATTCATATATTGACCGGAACCTTGTTTAATATGGCAACACATAAACACTAACACTCAGAGCATAAAAATATGCTTCAGAAGGTGGTTTTATATAGATGCCAGAAATTATTAATGTTGATTATGCTGGTATCCTTTTTTTAATCATGCTTTGTAAGAATAGATTATAAAAGCATGAGAATTACTCAGCTGATTCCTCAGACATACTTTGACACCACCATCTTTAAGCTTACCAAAGCTTTATTTTAGTTCCATTTGACAAGTAAACTTGCAAAATGTTTCTATGGAAAGAGATTCAATTGATGGACACAAATACAACAAAATTCCATCATTTAATAATGAGCTCAGCTTCAGAGAAAAACAATGTTTTAGAATTGAGAGAGGGAACGTTTCCCTCTTCACATTTTCCACATTAAGAAAAACTGTAATATGCTCTTTCATTCTTTTTTTATCGCAAAGCATATTGTTAACTTTTTATCAGATATCTACCTCAGTCACAAGACTCCTGTCTTTATCACGCTTCAACCGCATCTATCTGTTGTCAGCATAGCTGTCCTCTGACCCAAAATAAATAAACAGTTGTCATCCAGATACTGAGGACTTTTCACACCAGCCTGCTGAACACAGTCAGGCAGAAGTAGCAACATCTGTTTTAATTTCAGTGTGTGTCAGTTGCTATGCTAGAGTACATGGGGAAATGCGTGAACTTGCTTTACAAAATTTACTAACGAGCGACAAGCCATAGAGGCCAGAGGAAATGCTCCTGTTACCATCAGAAATAGGAGGATATCTTCTGATTCCAGTTCAGACACTTGTAGATTATTAAATACAGCGCAACTGAGATGAGTTGCATATTTGGTGGTGTTTTGGGATTGATGCTATGTTAAAATTTACCTCAACAATTTTCACCACCTGTAAAAAAAATACTTTATCCTCCCCCTCCCCCTTTCAATCTTATTTTTAAGATGTTAAAGCATTACTTTCAAATCTGCTGTTGGTAATGGGATAGGAATTTGTTGAAGTTGGTATAGGATGCTACTACAGCTGATGCTGTTGTTTGTTCATCTGAACGATTGAAATTTTTGCTCATGTTGCTGTCCATTGCTCTGAAGCTCTCCTGGATGCCTATTCTTCCCCAAGCAAGGAATTTTCTCCTAATGCCTTCCCTTGAGATTTAATTGAGACATGGGAAATCAGAGAAGCTGTAGCTCAGTGGAGGGAAAATTGTACAAGAAAGTCACAGCTGTCACCTAAATTCTCTCAGAACATCTATTGACTAAATAGCAGAACACATTTTTCATGAGTGCTTCCCTCAAATTCATTTCTTCTCTAAAAGAAATTTCAAAAGCAAGCTCTTTTTTTCATCAACAGAATGAGATCTATCTTTGCCAGAACTATTCACTCATTATTAACTATTCATTGTGCATAGTTATTTCAGGATTTGAGCAAAAGTCTTCCAATGCAGCCTGGCAGGCAAAATTAGTCATGTCTATCTGATGGCCTGGGCATGAGGGACACATTCTTCCTTTCCACTATTCAAAGTAGGAGCAATATGATGATTGCCTCAGCTGCCATGAGCATAGTCACATGGTTGAATCTGACTGATTATAATGCCCAGTGACATTTTTGCATTCTTCATATATCTGACTGGCTGGGATTATTCAGTGGTAAATTCTACAAATGGTGGCCAAATATACTGACATAAAAATATTACAGAAGGGTACCTAATATAGAGTGGTGAAGTTTCTTCTAACAACCATTAAAATGTGTTCACTCACCAATCTATGACTGAATGAACTTTTGCCAGAGACTCATGTATCTCTAGAAGTATTACTATAAATTAAATCTTGCATTAGATTTAATGTAGGGATTTGAATTGAATAAAGTGTTTTCTCTAGGGAAAGGCTTCTTCCTATTCCATTTCCAAAGAGTTGTCATTACCTCAAGCTATCAGAACACTAATTGTTATTTTCCACCAGACACAAAATTGAAATTGTATATCATTATTACTACTATGTTGTAAATATTTGCCCATTATGCCTTATCTCTTGATATGAGGGTGATATGGGAATTCATTTGCTCAAAAAAAAAATTGATAGCTTATTATCATAAACTTTTTAAAATGAATGATTCCCAATATGTTATATAGCAACACATTACATCAAAATAATTAATGGCTATTGAATTTTAGTGTAACTAACTGGGATGTCATAGAAAGACAATGTATATTTGGCTCTAAGTAGAAGAACAAATTAAACATTTAAAGTCAATGTCGTTTTCAAGCCATTAATACTCTGCTTGTACTTTACTGTTCAAATGTAGGCAAAAGAAGATAGCAAGCAGACTCATCAAATTTGAGACATGATTCATTTGTTTTGCTGGAATGATTTGTCAAATATGGTTTATTTCTCCATGCTGCATTAGTAGGAGGTCTTAATCTGAGCCACTACTCATCAGCTTCTGTATATATAATATCTGTTTTCAGTTCTAGGTTCTAATTATGGGCTACATAAAAATAGATTAAAATTGGTTGATATGATCATTCAATAGAATAAAGACATGAAATGCACAGAATAGTAGCATTTGTCATATGAAACCATGGGATCCATTCATAAATATTTAAACATTGCCACCAATTCACCTTTTACTAATTTAAATGTGCATGCAAATTTTCATATTTGAATTTCATCTTCTAGTTTTTGTTCTTTCTCATAAGATGTAACTTGAATGGATTTACACACTGACATTTTGTGGTGTTATTGTTTCAGAAGTATATCACTTGAAATTCCTTTATTATTTTTCAAATTCTTTGGTATACCCTGAAAAACTCTCTAGCATGCACCAGAGATTAACTTCTGATTGTCTCAACTGAAACATGACATGGTTGAATCTTATGCCAAATTGCTCAGTTCCAGATTGGTCCCCCATATCTAGTCCAATGATTTCTGCCTAGACCTGGACTCTCAAAATAAACCAGCAGTGACATCGTAAAGGAAAGATTAAATGTTGCTCAGCATCTATCAGTTTACCATGTAAAAAATAAGTTCACAGTTTAGACAGAAGTTAAATAGGTTAGCTTTCATGAGGGCATGATGATACATGCAACCTAAAGTTGAATGCATGACAGTGCTATTACTAGAATGACAATGAAATAAAAACATTCTTTTTCTCCCTTTTTCTGATTTTCTTTCTTGTCTATTATCGTTGCATAATAAACCTTATTTTGGAACATGTCGCCATATTTTTGAAAAGATCAAACACATGATGGTCCAGTCATTGCAATCTTAGAAGCAACAGAGGTGGAATCATTTTTTTTCTTGGAAATAATAATTAGTGGGCTTTCTTTGCAAAGTAACATATGTCAGAGGAAGTGGGATAGTGATCTTGGTAATAAAGGGCTTCAATTAGTGAGCAGATTTTTCATGCAATTTAAATCTTTCAGGGAGATATTTAAGAGCAGGTGGCAGCTGGGGCCAAGGTGGCCTTTGCACAGTTCTGTCTAATGCCCCAAATGCATGCTTTCCTGGATCATAGATAATCACTCACCCTTGTCACTTCACAGTTCTACTATTGCAATGTACTCTATATGGGTACCTTGAAGACCATTCAAGCTTTAGGCAGTCCAGGATGCAGTGGCATGAGCAGTGATGAGCTTGCCTTGGCTTGCCCATGTAACACCTCTGCTTAGTAAGCTGCACTGGTTGTCATTATGCTTCCAGATGCCATTCTCCTTTTATTATTACCTATAAATCTATTAGTGGCATAGGGACCAGTTATTTGAGGTATACCCTTGAGGATTTCCTTCTGTCCAATACTTCCTGCCAAGCCATCATTATCCATCAGAGTGGGCATGCTTTGGGTCCCCTCAATTAGTGTCAACTTTCAGTGTCCAGGAAGTATGCCTTCTCTGAGCAGCATCTGCCCTCTCAAATGAGGTCACCTCTTAGATCCATGTGGTCCCAATCTGATAGGATTCCAGAAGGCCTCAAAAACCTCATTTTGGGAAACGGTGGATGGGACTGTCCTGTTTGTGAAGTTTTATTTCACAATAACTATATACATCGATATGTAAACACAAATGTATACAAAATGTAATATATAATAAGCATCTTGTATATTCATTTTCTAATTTGGTGTAATTTATTGTATTTTGTTGTTTTTATGTTCTTTACCCTGCAAACCTGCCAAAGTCAGTTGGAGTCACATTAAAAATCAAATAAATTAATACCTGATAAAACATCTCTCTCTCTCTCTCTCTCTCTCTCTCTCTCTCTCTCTCTCTCTCTCTCTCTCTTTCTCTCTCTCTCTCTCTCTGTAACCACTGCCAAATATCCACAGCTTTAATGGAAAAATTTTACAGGAAGAGAAAAAAAGAAAATGAAACATTGTTGATTCACCCTGATCTTTGGTGCCTTTTGATATTATTAACCAAGATAGCCTTCTGGACCCCTATATAGGTTGAGACTTGAGAACATTTATTTTTTATTTTTTATTTTATTTTTATATGCCGCCCTTCTCCGGAGACTCCGGCTTGCAATGCGTTAAGCAATAGCCTTTATACTTTTGTATATTTTATACAAAGTCAGCTTATTGCCCCCACAAACCGGGTCCTCATTTTACCCACCTTAGAAAGGATGGAAGGCTGAGTCAACCTTGAGCCTGGTGGGAATTGAACTCGCAGTAATTGCAGGCAGCTGGATGTTAAATGCTGCTTTAGTAGGAGGCATTAGCCTCCTACGCCACTCAGGCTCCTGGTATAATGGTATACATGGTATGGTATAATGATGGTTTTGCTTCCTGCTCCCTACAGAGCTATAGTCAGAGGGAAACACTAGGTTACCATATCAAGGTCCCATGGAAATTATACTGTGGAATTCCACAGATTTCTATTTGGTTTCCAGTGCTGTTAAACATTTATAGATTCATGGGGCAGTCATAGAAGATGATGCCCAACTCAAGGTCTGTTCTGATTCAAGAGAGCCTGGACATAGAATTGGCTGGATGAGACTCAAAATCCTGTGACTGAATCCTGAACAAATAGAGGGTTTATAGACAAGCAGCTTTCTTGTCTAGAAATTAGTGGAGCTAATTATCTTTCTCTTGAAGGAAGCATTTTTTTCCAGTTTGGTTATTTTGTCAGCTGTGGCTGGGTGGGAAACTTCTGCTGGGACTGGAGTTCCTATATTAAAAATACATCAAATAGCCATTATGTAGAGTTGCAGCCTTCTAAAGACCTTCCTTGCCATCTGTTTTTTTAAAATCTTTTGGGATGAGATTTACATGATCGAATAGCTGAAGAAATAAATAACTTATATGTTGTTAGAATCTTCCATCACCATTTGCAATGAAATTCACTCTTCCTCTTACAATTCATCTGTGATATGGCAATAATAATAATATTTTCATAATATCACACATCCTTTGTTTATCACATAAAGTCCCAAATAGGAACCATCAGATGAGCCAAGTTTGACAAATCACTGAAAAACTGACACATAAACAATTATTTCTTCATGGGGTGGTGTTGAGTCAAACATGGTGTGGATGAATGTGCTTTCTCTGAGTAATTTCAAGAGACATAAGTCTACAAGTGTCACTTTCACAATCAAAGGGATGGAGTCAGCCTAGATTTTTTTTTTCATGTAAGAAAACACAAAACTTTAAGCAAAGTTGGTTACTATGAGTATTAGAAGAACCCAACAGATGAGTGTTAGCCTGTTAATGCTTACGTAGGCTGCATTAAAATATCCATATTTTATCAGCAGTTCAGTCTTCTAATTATATTCCAAAATGTAGGTCGCAGTAAATCCCCCATTGGGAGACCAGGGACTCTATTCTAACACTTACTGTTGCCTGCTGCAGTTAAAGCCTTCCATTAGGTATTCAAAAAACAAAATCAATCTAATCCTGGCTGAGGAGATCCTTTTTAAGAAGAAATTGAAATTCTGATTAACTCAAGCAAGTGATAAGAAAGAGGAAGTGAAGGAAGAAAGCTATATCTGACAGATATGAACTCTTCCCTTATGAGCTCAAATCTTTGTGCTTCTAATCCAGAGTTTTGAGAATCAAGTGCCGTAAGTAATTGACGTCAGAGTAATAAAAGATTAAGAGTTCAATACTGAATCACAGGAAATATGTTTTTTCAATATTGAAATGCAGCAGCAAGTTAAATTTAAAGTGAATTCCATCTCCAGAATATCTACTTTATCAGCTGCCTACAAGGAGCTTAGCATTTACAGCAAAACTAGTCAACATTAATATTATTGTTAATAGCGTAAGTTCTAATAAAAGTTGTCCTTAATTTATCTCCTATAATATTTCTAAATTTATGGGCAAGGTTTGAAAATTCAGAAACTGTTCTGAAATGGGTCCTGATCAATGCTGCTCCCCATTCACAAAGCTGCTTTGTTATTAGATGGCTAGTAGTAACAAAGAACAAGTAACTTGCAAAGAACTGAATACAAGGTTCTTATTACACTTTGGTCAAAAAGCTGATCACAAGACAGAGGTAGGGCTTGATCTCCAAACCGCATGGGTCTAACTCTATGCATAGCAGGTCTATGCAGTTATTTTCTGACACTTCCCCAACCCTTCATGAGTGTTCCTCACAAGCCCAACAGACATTTCTTAGCAATTTCATTAGCTTAAAATGGACCTGGACCCATGCTTATTCTGAGATAGTCTGAGAGGAATAAGGATATCCCCAAAGGTTACCAATAAAATCTTAAGGCAGAATTTTCCGAGCAATTTCTCTCCAGCTCTGAATTTCAGCTCCCATCATCTTCGGTTAGCATAGCCTTTGATGTTGCTAGGTGAGTAGATTGAGACTTAAAGTGCAGAATAACAATGAATTTGAATGGAAGTAATAGGTTATCACATTCCAGCATACATACATATTGCTGAAAAAATAACAATAATCACAATAATAATAATCCATTGTTTATCATCTAATCTGAAGCTGGGAATGTCTATCTAACTCATTGCTCATGAGAATGGTATTGCAGGCTATTTATTTAGCATTTACAAGCAATGCTCATTACATGGCTTTGAAAAACCCTCAGAGCAGAATTCAAATACTAATCATGATAGTAAAATGCAGAAAAGTATATTTTGTTTCAGTCTCTTGGGTAGATTAGTTTATTAAAAACAATAAAAAATGTTAAACAACTCTAGTAACCCTCCTTCACCACTCCCACCACTATTTCCACTGATAAACCTTCAAATCCATGCTAGAACAGTGGCTATGAGATATTTTATTTTCCCAGAAATGCCTCTGGCATCTATCTCCGGTTTTAATTGGAAGTGAAGATAACAGTCCCAACTGCTGCTTTGAAACGTGACAAGAGAGATCATGGTTCCATGAGAGAATAAAGGTGTTCATTGCCGGCACAATCTCTTGCTTTTTTTCATGCAATAAAACCACCTTGGGTTTATCTCTGTTTCTTTAGATTTGTTCCTGAAAGACCCACCTCTTGTTTATTTAATTCAGGATGACAAATCCACCTTTGAGAACAAAGACCATATTCCTGAAAATATCTTTGGACTTAATTTATAAATCTCACTCTAAATAAAACTCTTTTGTGAGAAAAAGAAACTAAAAATGAAAACAACAAAATAGCAAATTCAAAGAAAAAGGTATTCTATAAAGTCCTGCCTCATGTAGTTTACTATTCTGTATTTTAGAGAAGCTCTGTTCTCTGTAATTGCGTAATCTCCAGAATAGTAGATAAACATATTCAGTTTTTTCTCATTTCCTTTATTTCTGCTTGCCTTGCTTGTTTTTCATCAAAAAGTCAATTCTCTCTCACTTTTGTCTATCTTTCTTTCAGACAAATTCAAATTAGGAACCATGGTGGCACAGTGGTTAGTAGGCAGTATTGCAGACAACAGTGTAACAATAACCTGGCTTTGATATAGCTGGTTCCTTCTAGCATTGTAGACATGTAGACTTAGAAAAGCTTCTAAGCAGTAGTGGTTTCCACTTATCTTCACTACCAGTTCAGAACTGTGAGCGCTCGCCCGTGGCGCTTCTGTGCATGCGCAAAGCGTCCGTGATGACATCCGGGTAGGTGGGCCGAACTGGTTCGCCCGAACCGGGGTGAACTAGTAGAAAGAAACCCATCACTGCTTCTAAGTATTAATGCAATCACAGCTTCATTATGGTCTTCAATTCACTTCCACTTATGCCAGTTTCCACTTGAAGCAACAAGGCTGTCAACTAGGTATTACTAGGTGGACTGACAAGACTCTATAACATATATCATTCCCAATGTCACATGAATGATGGAAAAGATTCATTTCCGAGCAGATGGGAAACTATTACCCAACTATGTATGCAATATTACATTAGGTGGACTGAGATCATTATAAAACAGCCTCTTTTCAGCGGAATGGCTCTCCTATTTTCTTTATCTCATAAATGTTTATTTAATACAGTAAAGAAATGAAAATGCCACAAACAAACAAACTAATCAACTTATAGCAGAAAAATGCACAAAATATGATATCACCCAAATTAGCAGAAACAACTTTGCATATTTGTATATCCCTTTGGGAATAGTTATGATCTCCTCCAATGAATGAGGGTTCAACATTTTTTGTTAAGGGACACTTATTTCACAGATTTTTTAAAAAAAGAACATTCTAGATTAAAAGTCCAATGACTGTTAATATCATTTGTGTCTATGCTCAGCAGCACAATCAAGAGAACTAGGGATGGAGCATATAAAGATGTTTTAAGAAGTATCTATCCATATTTGCTCTTTGTCTCTAAATGATAAACATACCAAGGTAAAAATCGCATTGATTTATAAAGCAGCCAAGAATCAATCAATACACTTTGTTGCTTCCGTGTGAATATTGTTATGATCTTCTCTTCATAAATGTCCTGCTATGAACCCATTCTAATGGTTCTAGCAGGAACATAACACAATTCCCTTACGGAATAAATAAATGAATATGCCATTATTTTCACCTCTCTGGATACTTTACATTCTAAATGAAATAATTGGGGAGAAAACAGTCCCAATTTTTTTTAAAAAAATGTCCTGCTTTTTTCAAGCTACAATGAAGAAAAATATACACTACAATTATTTCTTTGCTAACCAACAGAAGCTCCAGTGCTTCCCACTACCATTTTTGCCAATACTTTTGAGAATGCTTTCTAGAATGAAGATGCCAGATAAAAATGAAGGCAAATATAACTCTATTTTAATAGAGCTAAAAAGGGAGACACACAATTAAGATGTCTGTTAGTCATTGCAAAGTGAATATTGTTGATACAAAGATGGATAGAGATGGAGATGGAGATGGAGATGGAGATGGAGATGGAGATGGAGATGGAGATGAAGATGGAGATGGAGATGGAGATGGAGATGGAGATAGACAGACAGACAGACAGACAGACAGATGATAGGGGATGGATGGATAGATAGATGGATGCATGGATGGATGGCTGATAGGTAGGTGAGATAGATAGATAGATAGATAGATAGATAGATAGATAGATAGATAGATAGATAGATAGATAGATAATTATGTGTGCATGTGAAACATAAAGAGAATACTTCACATGGGGGAAAGGAAGAGTAGGGTTCACAATAAGTGCCTATGAATGATGGAATAGGAAAAAGAAAGAGTCCTAATGAAATAATACGAGGGAGGGAGGGAGGGAGAGAATAGGGAGGGAGTTAGAAATAGATTTTTGGGTACAAGTCAGAAATAGGAAATATATAAATAAGTGAAAACTAATCTCACACTTTTCCAAGTCTAAAATTCTTCTGCATAACTGGGCTGTGTGCTTTGTGTGCATATGTGTTTATGCATAAATGTGCATTTCTATTCATTGTTTTTCAAAAGCTTCCTCTGCTATCACAACTACTATAAAGAAAAAAAATTAATGCATTGGTATATAACGTTTGTGTTCATAGTTTCCAGTTAGCAGGTAGAAGAGGCAAAGTGTTAAAAACTGAAAGATTGTTTCAAAAGATACCCTTCAATGAAATGATGTTCAGAATTGGGATTCACACACATTTTAAAGTTGCCAAGGTTGGGAAACACAGTGTTAGAAGTTTGGGAAGATAGTAACTGAGCTTTCTAACTCTCCACATTCTTGGGGGGACGGACGACAATTGTGACATTAAATAAAATATGCTGTTCTACTTTTTATGTCTTGTTGCATATTTGTTTATTCATTATACACATTTCTCCTGCTTTCCATCTGAAGGATGGAAAGGATGCCTGCATCTGAATTTGGCATCCTTCCAATGTTCTGGCACTGTCATTCCCAGGATTCCAAGTTAACATATGAGGGCTGCCAAAGGCAGTCCCAGTGCAGCCAGGGAAACCAATTTAGGGTGCTTTCTTTCAGAAGAAAACTTCAACTCCAATGCTGGCTGGAGAATTCTAAGAATTGAAATCCACACATTTTATAATTGTCAAGGCTGAGAAACATTGATCTAACATCTAGCTTTAGTTTCCTGTTTTTTTCAGTGTTAATTTTAGTTCATTGTGCTTCTAGAATTGGCTTTTTTCTTTGCTTACATGAACATTTATACATATTTTTGCACAAATGTTTGTGTACCTTTCCACATATCACATGCAGATTTACCAATAATTTTCTTAATCTGCTTTCCAGATTGTAATCCATATATAGCCCCAAACCAATGGGGGATTTTCCATTCCTCGAGCACTTCCAAAACTAACTCTCCACACCCACAGGTAAAAACTGAGATACCCACTGGGATTCACTCCATGTCATCTGAAATCACTGGTAATACTGCATTATATCACTATATTGAAGGTAGTTTACAAGAATACATCATTACAGAAAACTCCAAATTAAGATCCCTAAAAGAAGTAGGAGACCTGGTGTCCTTTAAAGTGCAGAAGATTTATGCATATAAAGTTCAGATTCTCCCACTGGAGAAAGTTGTGTAGTATAAAATGTAAGCCCTTGCAAAAGATTTGGCGGAGCCTTCATTTTCCAGTCTCACAGATGATGGTGAAAATCAGATGAGGGCCTTTCAGTAAGTCAATTTTTCAACTCCACCGGATGGAGTAGACCAACAGAACTTCAGTCATGACTACTGTCCACTTCTTTTGTACCTGAGATAATGTTTTTAATGTACCTGAGATACCAATTAACACCGTATCTTCCTACTGTTCCAACAAAGAATGGTTCCAACCAGGAAAACATTTGGATTTATTCATAATTCTGTTTTTATTGCCTTTTACACAAGGCAGCTCCTTCCCCAGCATAGATAGCTCAGTACCTTTGACTTGGCTAATTTCTGTCTGCCCAGATTGGCCAGTTTCTACCAGGAAGAAACAAAAAATGCTTTTTCCTGGCTCTTCTTTCTGAATATGCTGGAAGTTTATAACTCAGGCAAAGTTAATATTTGATCCTGGTGAATATATAAACCAGGGAGGGCCAACATGCTTTCAAAAGGTACCATAACTTCAAATTGTATGTTGTGAGGTGCATCAAAATATAAATAAGTCAAGACAAAAAACAAACTTAATTTAATCTGATTTTGTTTAAATTAAATTTAAACTAAATGCAATTAACAAGCTTATTCTCCGTGTAATTAATAACTTCCCATTCTGTGACATTTGAATTTACAGTTTGGTGACAACTTTTTAAAAAGTTCTGGAGATTGCAGCCAAGACTTTGAAGTGGAGGGACTGTACGGAATCCTGGGGTTGCTGGATGTATAGCCTATATCTATCCTGTATCTCAATAATTTGAATTTGTGTTAATAGAAGGAACACATGAGCAAAATGGGTATTATTAAGTTAGGTTATTTAATTTGAAACAGATTGCCATCATTAGTTTGATGCAGAGTTGGGATTCACTTACCTTCCCTACTGGTTTGCAAATGTGAATGCGTCCGGGCAGGTGGGCGGAACCTCCCGCAGTTGCCGCTACCAGTTTGCACAATCCAGAGAGAACTGGCTGAATCCCACCACTGATTTGATGGTAAACATGCCACAAAGCTATTTAGAATTCATTCAAATATTTTACATGGAATAAGCCACTTGTCTTGCCCAGTTTTTATCTGCTGTATATGATCCAACAGAATCAGCATGTTCTGGACCTCATCAGTCTAAGAATACCTTTTGATGGGATCCAGGAAATTGGGTCTTCTCAGTCGTAGCATCTGCCCCCTTTGAAACTATATCCCCCCCCCCCAGATATTCAAATGATTCTCACCCATGTTCATGATGTCTGCCAATTTGTTCTGACCTAGGCTTCCTGAGAAAGCATAAATCACAATTTTAGTTCCAAAAAACCTCTTTTATTGAGACGACTGTGAATTATAGTCATTCGCAGCCCATAATGATTTACAAACAGTCTGTGAAGATTCCGACAGATGTCTGCTTGAGTTGACACAGTTTTTCAGGGTAATGTTGATAAGCACCCACCTTTATCTCCCTTGAAACACTGCCAGAGACCTAATTTCCAGTTAGTTTTGCAAGGCCAAACAGAGCACAGAGCCAAATGGACTTCTCAGAGCTTGAATTGACTATATGAACTAATAGCTTCCTGCAAAGACTCGCGTCCATTTGCTCCTCTTTTGTGTCTTATGGAAGGGGCCAATCAACTCCAAGCCTTACTTCCAAGTCACCCTTTTTTTTCTTAATTGTTCTTGCCTTTTGGCAGCTCTGCGCATGCATTCACTGGGAACAGGCTAACACTGTTCTTCTCCCATGCTGATGTCAGATTCCGGAGGCTCCAGAGGGAGCACATAACTACCAGATGGCCCTGGTCCCGTCTCTGCCTCCGACACAGAGCCCTCATCCGAGCCTTCCCCAGACTCCAGGACTGGCCCATGTTCCTCCCCAACCTCCTCACTGTCCAACTCTGCTGCCAGCTCCGCAGGCCACCAGTGAACCACAACACAACTAGGCATCAGTGTTGACTAATAAAGTTCATTAGATCAAATTGGTTTTAGTTAACCTTACGATATGTTATTGCTTATTGAATAGAATGGTATTGAACCATTCTGATAGATTTTTTCTTTTTTCTCTCTCTGAATTTCCACACCTGCTTCATAACATTTTATATCAATCTTACGTGTGTGTGTGTGTGTGTGTGTGTGTGTGAGATGGTGCAAAATTCCTTATGACATATAGTTCTATGTATTGATTTATATTCATCATTCAATTTGACCACTGAATTTTCAATCTAATCAAAGTTAAAAATGTAGGCTTCCTAATTCTTACTTATATCTTTCTTCTTTAGAAAATTGTTCATCACAATTGCTTTTAAACCTGATCTCTTACTGGTAAAGTGGTTAAGAACGATTCTCAATGAAATAACATGCTAGAAGGATAATCAACATTTCTAAACATTCAACATTATCGTTTGGCTATGATAGGATATATCAACTTTCTTTAAGTCTAACTCATATATGTGTTGGCTATGCTGCCTACACTAGCAAGTTTGAAATGGATCTTTTTTCTTTAATACCTCCTTCCTTCACTGCCAAGAACCACTCTGTGAAGTACCTGCCTTAGCTAAGAGGCCAGCTGGTACAGGCTTTATTGCCTGTACTAGAGATGGACTACCCCTCATGCCCCTTAACCTTGGTTTGCCACTGGCTGATTGTGATGTAATGTATCTGGCAGGCCTCTGCTTCAGGAAAGCTAATGTTATCAGCTAATGTAAATCACCCTACAACACAATTTCATATTGGATTTATGAACTTTATTGCATAGGTCCTGGTGCCACTTCTCATATATTAACTCCCTCTTCAGTGTGAGACGCAGAAGTTGTGTAGGTCCTGGTAGATATTTACAAATATATCTGGCCCTAGGTCAGTATTGCCAGAATAAGTTAGCATTGAACAAAAGGACAGAAAACAAAGCACCAACCTCTGTAACCAAGAATCTTATAGCAAGGAAGTGCTCAAATTTAAGAGCTTAGTATATTCAAGGACCTTTTTTAAGGGTGTGGCTCATTTGTATAAATAGCACACAATACTCTTAAAGCAGCCACTCTTCAACTTTGGAAGCAATTTTTGCACAGTATATAATGGGAAGTTTGTTTATTCCTTTATTCTCTTGGTTAGTTATAGTGGATCTTGTTTATCAACTATGTTGTTCCATCTTTAATATATTATGGAGATTAATAACACAGGCTTTCAGCATCAAAACAATTACCCAAGGCAAAGTTTACTACAGGGAATTGGGTCAGTATCCTAATTAAGGAACATTAGGGAATGGCCTACTGAAGAGACTGACAAAAAGATCAGTCATATCAGTCATCAGTCAGTCATCAGTCATCAGCTACATACTGAGGGTCTCAGATACCCCATTAAAGTCAAGTCACTCACTGATTGATCAAGAGTAGTAAGCTAAAAAAAAAGTAATATTATTATAAAGCTATATGACACAGCATGTTTTATGACACTGGACCAGTAAACCTGTCTATGTTGTGCAATTATGTGGGTAGTTTGATTAATTCGGCACTGCAGATTCTAAGATTAGATCATCTCCAAAATCCCTTCTGAGTTTATTATTCTAATGCTATGTTTATTCTTCATTCACGTGGGATTTCAGCAGAGGGCAATTCATCACAACAATCTTTTGGAGGAGAGGAACCGTATATATGAAGGGCTTCATGTAAATAAAGAACACAGTGAGTGCCAATTTGGCTTCTTCTTCCTGAGCTCTACATATTGAGCTGGACGTTTGAAGGGAAGATATATCAGGAACCAGCCAACAACCAATTTAGATGCTGTTCATCCTCTTCATTGCTTTAAATTTTGATATCTGTGTGCATTTCAGTTGTCAAAAGGTATCCCAGCCCTACCTTTTAATCAAATTATTGTATGTTCAGATACTGTACTATAGGGAAAAATCATTTATGTAGGAATGATAGTTCTTTCTATTAAGGCACCAGGCAACTGATGTCATCACTGCCCCTGACAAATATCATACTGGGATCAAGATGTATTGTCAGAAAAGAGATCAACCAAGAACACTTTGCTCAAAGCTCCCTAAAACTGGGAAACCAACCCTGGACGGGCTGACTTTAATTACCAGCAAAATGCCTGCAAACAATTATTTTGTGGGTGAATTACTTTCTTACCTGAATAAATTACCATTAATTCCTCCAGGCATTTTATAGGTCTGTGCATTGAAACCATTTGTATCTTCAATGCCCAGTTTCTCCTTCTGGGCTTCTCTCCATTAATCGAGAGGAACAGCATGAAATTTCATCCATTTTCTTTTTTTTTTTCCTGGATTAAACTTTACTGCTACATGTACACCCTCCATTTTATTAGGTTTGGTCTAATTAGAAGAGCCAGGGGGTTCTCAGATGTTTTTGCCTGCTTTAAAAATAGCTGCTGCTGATTGCAGCCTTGGATAAATCATTCTAGTTCTTACTGTAGTTTCCATTCCTCAAAAAATTCTCACATATTCTCACTGATACCAACACAAATTCACACATTCATAAACATCAAATCTCTGGAATACCTAGCTCAAACGTTACTCCAGACCACTGCAATATTTTTTCTCTGGAAACTTAGCACTCTCATAGTCAAGAATTTGGCTTGAAGAAATAACATACTTTACTGCAGATACAAGCAACTCTAGTTACTATGAAGAAGTAAGAATTGGAAATGTCAGTTTGGAATGATTCCACTCTAATTCATCAGATGCTATCAGAAAGTGATTCAGGAAGATTTCTATTCAACTTCCTAAGAATTGTCGGGAAAGGGGTCTTCTAGGGGAGGCGTAGTGAACTGAAGATGTCTCTGCAAAAGCAGAACCAACAACTGGTACAAACAAACAAACAAATAAACAGTGAGTAAACCAATTGTTTGGATTTTCTCCAGATAGGGATAGAATGGGAGAATGCCCATATATGCTCTGGAGACTGCAAGCTAGTGCTTTTGCATGGTTTGAGTGACAGAAAACAAAGAAATTGACCATTTTGCTTGCAACCACAGTAGAGCCTTCTAAAGGACGCTAAGTATGCAAGCCTCACTTTCTAATCACTTTCAGAAATTGCCTATTTACCATCTTAAAGCTATTAGAGACCTTCAGAATGACAAGTTTGAAAAGTCCTCAGGTAAGTTTCTGAACGATTCTGAACAAAAGAAAGCTTACAATTTTAATAATTTGAAATAATCAGCAAGACACTAAATAAGATTTTGATCTTCAAAAATTAAAAATGGATTAAGAATCCAGTTAAATTTGTTATACTTACATTTACCATAAAATTTACCATTTACCCAAAAAAAAAAATAGAGATAAAAAATAGCTTCTTGTGGGAACCAGAATTATTTTGGCTATCTTGATTCATAACAAAGATAACTATGATTTTAGAAACTGGACATAGGTGAGGATTAAAGATACTAAATCATTGGAAAAAGTACAAGTCAGCTTTAAAAGTCAGTTAACTAGGATTTTAAAATGACATAAAACTTCATAACATTATTATTAAAGGAGTTCTTCATTCTCACTTTTTGAACTTTACTTTCTACACACATTAGGCTGAAATAATCTGTCAGATAACCATAGTTAGAGACGTATGTTCTCAATTTTCTTCTAATAAGGGGAACATTTAATTTCATGGTTGCCTGATTGTTTGGCATAATTGTTTTCTTCTATCCTACGGTTTCTTATATTTTGCTTCCAGCCAAGAAGTATGTGAGCTAGTGACTGTATTTCTGTAATGGATGTAAAAAATGACATATGTTTGATATTATTAGTTGGAAAGCAATTGTCTTTTCTGTACTTAGACAGGAAAAAAAAACCTTTTTGTGAGAAAATGTGTGCCAACTGAGATATACAGCAAACTCAAATTTTGTTTCAAATGGGGTATGAGAGCTAATGCAGTTTTAGCCCAGCAAAAATGAAGATACAAATCCAAATGGCCATTTGGATAGTACAGCTTGCTGGGCTCATTGTTGGTAACTAAAGAAGCCAGAGTGATGCAGACCAGAAATCGTTTGATATAAGCTGCTTTACCAGATCCAACAACACTTTAACAATAAAACAGAACTATATTGATTGTTACTGTATATTTTCAGGATAAAAATGACTTCTCCATAACACAAGTCTTGTCCCTGTCTTAAAGCAGCATATAAAATGATTTCCTTTCTGGATCATTGTCATCATGTTAAGGGTTTGTATAACCAATCTAGTCAACAAAAGGAACCAAAAGTACACTAATCACACACATATTTTTCATGCAGAATGAACTAGAGTCAATCCTTGTCATTGCCCATACAAAGTGCCAGGTAGCAAGTGAAGGAAAAGGCCTCCAACTAAGAGCCACAGAGAACTGCTTCTAATTGGAACTGACAATAATTGACTAGATGAATATAGCAGGTTTCTGTTTATTTTTCAAAGAAGTTAGTTGAATCTAAAACAAATTAATCTAAAACAATCTAAAACAAATTAACCTGAATTTAAAAGGCATCAATCAATGAAGAATTTACCGTAATAATGAAAAGAAATGAGTCAAATTGAAAAAAGTCAAAACAGAAAAAAAAAAGGTCAAAAGTGTGAGAAGTGTAATAAATTTGTAATCTGACTTTAAACTGCTTGTGCTGGTGACAGAGATTTTAATTCATTTGCTTTGTAGAAGAATAAATACATTTCTCATTTATTCGGTTTTATTCAGGTGTATTCGGTTACACATATTATTAATGTCTACAACTGCATAATCCAGAAATTGCTTTAAAAGTTGTGCTTGGCCTACCCTATCATAAGTACTTTGTGAAATTGAGTTGAAAAATTTGTTTTATCTAATAGCATTAGAAAAGTGTTAAACGTTTTCTGTGCAACAAAATTTATTATTTATTACTCTTTCAATCTGCCTTTCATCTAAGCCAGTGTTTCTCAACCTTGGAAGCTTGAAGATGGGTGGACTTCAACTCCCAGAATCCCACAGCCAGCAGCGCTGTGGGATTCTGGGAGTTGAAGTCCAGCCATGTTCAAGCTACCAAGGTTGAGAAACACTGATCTAAGCAACATCTCCTCATGGATTTTGATCCACAGCTCTATAAGCCATGTTTGTTGAGAAGCTGTCACCATTTGTGAGTTACAGGACTGAGTGAACTAGGTCATCCAGGTCCTAGATAATCTTCCATAATCTGGTACTTCCTAGATTTATAGACTAAAAGCAACTGTCTTGGACTGTTATCCAACACATCCACAGGACATCTGTTCATGCCAGTTCACCTCTTCATAAAGAGAATGGAATTATAGTGGGAGTCACATTCTTGAAAAGAGGGCTGAGTCAATGTTTTAAGGGAACACCTTAAGGTACATTTTATATTTGGAATGACTCAAAGCTATGCTACTGTTTATATAATTTCTTGGATTAGATTTGGGAGGGAGAGAGCATATGGCATGCTGGGACATAAGTACAACTTGGATAACAGGCCAACCTTTGAGCACCTGTTACCTTCTTAAATTAAAATGATGTCATACAGAATGTAACCCACACAAGCATACACACGCATACACATAACAGATTGCTGTTGTTCCCTTTCAGGATTAATTTCAGTAAACCAAAACTAGATATTGTTGTTATTTATAACAAACAGATTTAATTACATAAGGGTACCTTCGATTTGTCAGTAATGTAGGCTATAACAGTACAGACTGAATTATGAATTGCCAAAATCAGCTTCGTATGAACTGTATGACTCTTTCCAGAAACTCATAATTAGCTTCTAGGAGTACTTTAGAATATTTTCAAGATTCGTTAACTCTTAAAACACTGCATTGTTCTATTCTCAGAAATATCCTTTCATTTTCTTTCCTTTTGATACATATTCCTTACTTTGCTCAAGTCACTGTCTAGTCCATGTCTTTGGCTCAACCATCCCATTGGAGAATAAACTACAACAGACACATTTCTACCCCCCATGAAATGCTTATAGGCTTCTATTTACTGGCAATCCTAATGTCAATGAATAATCACTGATTTTAATAATTTGTTACATACTGCCTGAGATAAACTAGAAGTAACCTGCAAACTGGTAATTTCCTTTTTTATATGTAGGAACTTTATACATTCACAACAGTGATGGGTTGCTCCCAGTTCTGTATGGTTCTTAAGAACCAGTAGTAAAAGTGGTGGGAGCTCCGCCCCCCCCCCCCCCCCACGGACATTATAATTGACAATCTGCGCATGCGCAGAAGCGCAAGCACGCGTGCAAGCGAAGCAAACACACATGCATGCTCCCGATGCGAACCGGATAGTAAAGGTAAGTAGAACCCCAATTCACAAACATTTAACTCTCATATTGTAATATTTGCAATGCATTCAATGTGATTTTGGACGATCTATTGATTGACTTTAAAGGCCAGATTGGATGTGAAGTCAAATACATCTTTGGGTTTCTCTCCGCTTTAAGCAATTTAATGTTTTCTTCTTTTACTATATTTCTGATGCAATTGTTTTTTTGAGAATATTATTTGAATTGAGAGATTTTTCCCATCATTTTGCCATTTCAGTAGTTACTAGATCCTGAGACTTACAGTCTGCAATGAGTCTCAAACTCCATGTCTACAACTGAACATCCATATTTAAAGTATAGCTTCAATATGAAATCATCATCCTCACCATCATCATCTTATATTTATCTAACTTCTTGGTTTCCATTCACATAAAAAATAATTTAATGCCTGATATGACAATGATAGAAGCTTTCTTTTATTTGTTGAAAACTCTTTAAAAATCCATGTTTTTTATGTTTGTTTTATGTGACCACTTTCATGCCTGATACAAACTCAGTGCTGATCAGTCTCAAAAAAGGAAAAAAATTGTTTGTGGTTGAACTAAAAAGCCTTTTCCATCAAATTATTTCCAGGCCATATAACATGAGTGCAAAATGTGATACGATCGCTCTAATGTGTAACTGGATTACATAACCAGCACCCTCCTGTATTTAATGAAAATTATTTGCCAGAAGATTAAATCAGCTGAAGAGTTTTCTTCTCTGAAGACAAAACTCCCCTAGTTCTTTAGTCAAGGAATCTGTCATTCTTAAAAATGAATGGTTTCCTCTTCGCATCAAGGACAGACTTTATAGAACAGAATCCCAAGCATTAAAATGGCCTTAAGTATAGTTTTTTAAGCCTCTCTTAAGGTTCTTATGGAATTGTAATTTTAAATATAACAAAAGGGTAAATTTTTAAACACATATTGATATGTAACATTAACTTTATTTAAATTAATTGAAATCAAATTCAATAATTTGCAGTCCTAACAATCTGGTTGTGGAGGGAGAAACCTGTTTCTTCTAAGGGTATATCTTTTCCATCAGGTTCCTGTTGATGGATCTTTGACTGCTTTAAAAAAACACATCTTATTTACATATTGTTCATTTTATATTGTTGATAAACTAGCTTCTTTCCCATAAGAAAGAGCTGTGGTGGTGCAGTGGTAAGAATGCAGTACTGCAGGCTAACTCACTGCTCACTGCTAGGAGTTCAATCCTGACCGGCTCAAGGTTGACTCAGCCTTCCATCCTTCCGAGGTCAAGAAAATGAGGACCCAGATTGTAAACTGTTTAGAGAGGGATGTAGAGCACTATGAAGCAGTATATAAGTCTAAGTGCTATTGCTATATGAATTAAAACCATGTTCCTGTCAACCTTGGAAGCCATATTAGGCCGGAAGCTCCACTGCTGCCACCTTCTCGTGTGTGGGAAAGTAGGAGGGGGGATTAAGGAGAGGGGTTGTTAGTAGACATAATAGCATTCTTCCTGTCGGTCAAGGTCAGGGCGATCCAGCATCTGGAGAAGGAGTGTTCAGGGGCCTGGATTGAGATGGAACAGACGTTGATTAGAGCATGTGACCAACTGGGGGGGAAGGGGATGGTTTTGGGAGCTTCGACTTACTGAAGGAAAACCCGGGTTTTCTCAGGCCAGTTTGCCTATTCTAGTAAAGAGAACTTTGGAAAATGTTTGCTTCCGCGTCTTTACTTGGAGTTGGGGTTTTTCTGGAACGCTGACATTTCCTTTTTTCTTGCCCCATATTCCAAGGTAAAGCACATTGGAAGATATCCCTATTTTAGTTTTGAACATTGCTTTCGCTACCTATTAGAAAACAGATATATAAAAATAAGGTCTTCTCACTCTTACTAAATTAATTAAGCCTCTGTTTTATTATTCCAATGGAGCATTCCATTCCCTACAATTTAACAGAGCTAAAGTCTTCTAGAACATCATGTGTATAGTTTGAAAACAGATGTCTACACATGCATAAACATATTTTGAAGACTGAAGACCAAATATTTATAGATGAATCTGATCCAACTTGATATAATCTTCTCATCTTGCTAAACTAAACAATATTCACAGATGTATCCTTTTTTTAAATTCAGTTTTATGATAGTCAAGAGAGAGAGATACATGCATCATATATGCAGAAAATCTTCTATGAACACACCAAAGCTGCTGCCCAAAAATGCCAGCTATCTTTGTGGCATAATCCAATCATCCAAACATGTTAGTCTTAAAAGATAAAAAGGTAAGGACTCCATGCTCAGTTCCTAGTTACTATGTGGACACATTCATATGGCTTTTTTGGAAATTATACAGGTGATTTGTCATTATCTTTTTCCGGAATGCTTTTTTTTCCCCAATTCCCCAGTGTTACCTACAGTTCTCATATTCCCTGATGGAATCCCATCCAAGAAATGGGATGGGATTCCATCAGGGATTCCAAGATCCAGGTCTGGCCTTAGTTTTTTAACGATCATTCAACATAGCAACAAAGATGATTAGGGGACTGGAGGCTAAAACATATAAAGAACAGTTGCTGGAATTGGGTATGTCTAGTCTTATGAAAAAAAGGACTAGGGGTGACATGAGAGCAGTCTTCCAATATCTCAGGGGTTGCCACAAAGAAGAAGGAGTCAAGCTATTCTCCAAAGCACCTGAGGGAAGGATAAGAAGCAATGGATGGAAACTAATCAAGGTGAGAAGCAACTTAGAACTAAGGACAAATTTCCTGACAGAACAATTAACCAGTGGAACAACTTGCCTGCAGAAGTTGTGAATTCTCCAACCATGGAAGTTTTTAAGAAGAGATTCTATGGTTCATATTGCATTCAGAACTGTTGTTAAAACAGTATTATCTGAAATAGCATAGTGTTTCCTGCCTGAGCAGGGGGTTGGACCAGAAGACCTCCAAGATCCCTTCCAACTCTGTTATTCTATTCTATTCTATTCTATTCTGTTCTGTTCTGTTCTGTTCTGTTCTGTTCTGTTCTGTTCCGTTCCATTCCGTTCCATTCCATTCCATTCCATTCCATTCCATTCCACTCCACTCCACTCCACTCTACTCTACTCTATTAACATCAGCTAGCTAACTAGCTTATTTTAAGAGATAGAAATACCTGCATTTCCTGAGAATGAAAATGGTTAAATTTAGGCAAGTATTTGTCTATGTACCTCATATCATATTCTTCCCTTTCTCCAAATGTTTGATGGAAATTGAGATACTGATATGCAATTACATATAAAGCTAACTATCTTTGCCATTTAAAACTATTCGTGATAACAGATGGTTTTTCTCAATTTAGAAAAAGCTTAGAAGCCTGAAAACTGAACCAGAATATCGTGAACATATTGTTCATCATCATCATAATGATAAAGGATACTGTCAATTGACTGCATGCTGGAGATAAAAACAGGATTGTTCGATTCCAGTACATGTCTATCATCTGGAACAGCAACAGCCTCTTCTCAAATTAAACATTTGGGCATATGCATAGTATCAGTATTTGATTACTGCTAAGGAAAGGGCCAGTTTCTAGCCATAGCGTCCCCTTACCTTTAGAGTGAATTTAATGGGGTAGTTTAAAAAGAATTGAAAACAAAAAGTATTATGGCACTAAAATATTTGAGTAATTAAAGCTGTCTTCAATTGTGAGCAAACCACAATGACAACATAATGATGAAAAGTGTGTCCCAACATCACAGAACAAACATCAGCCTTCTTTAACTAAAAAAAAAATACACCAAAAATAAAGCAAGTCCAAATTAAGATGCCATCACTAAGAATCACTCTGAGTGATTACAAACAATGATTTTACAGCAGGGCCCTCAGAAGAAGGTCTTTATTATTACTTTAACAGACAGGCAGATTTATGTGGATACCTATGACATTTAGACTTAAGCCCCTGCCTTGAATAGGATTGTTGCAATAATCCACTGGAATTATTGCACCACAATACCTCAGACTGAAACTCTGAAGCAGGCTGACTTCATTCCACCAGCCATTTGAGTGCGATGAAAAGGGGAAGCCAATTTGAATCGGGCAAATGCTTAGTTCTGGCACTTCAAAAGAAAAGTGCCACTCCTAAGATCTACCCAATCCTAAATTCTACATCTAAGTTTTGCTTTAAAGTTCAGAAGTAGTAATTGACAAAAATAACAATTATTTATTAAGTATCTATGGAGATTCTCAATCATTCAGGTCATGGTTGTCCCAAAGGTGCGTTTTCCAAAAGGCAACTCGACTTTAATGGTGTTTTCTTTAAAAAGTTTCACTTCTTATCCAAGAAGCTTCTTCAGTTTTAATTGCTGGTAGGGAATGGAATTATTTATACACTTTGCAGGTGTCTGCAAAGGAAATAGTGGAAATAGTGAAAGATACTATGATTAAATGGGCAAGGAATTTCAATCATGTAATAGAATTAGAGAAGTGGGAAAACATGCGGAGAACAAATATGAAATTGACAATATCAACGGCATACAAGGAAAACCAGATGAAAATGTTTCATAGATGGCACTTTCCACCTGCTAGAATAATGAAGATGTTCCTAGTAATTCACCGAAATGTTGGAAATGTAAGAATAACTATGGGGCATACTATCATTTCTGGTGGACCTGCCCAGTGGCAAAGAAATTCTGGGCAAAAGTTAAAAAGTGGATAGAGGAAATAACTCAGAATTCAATAAAGGGAGAACCTGAGCAGTTCTTACTGGGGATATCTATAGAAAATTATACCAAGGAAATATATTATTTGATACTACATATATTGACAGCAGCCCCCATAGTCTATGTACAAAATTGGAAGAAGGAAAATAAAATAATTAAAGACAAACAAATTTGTAGCAATCATCCTGCAAAGTATCATTGGAAAAGTCATTTTGTCAGTAGCACAGCAAGCAAAAAGTCAACCACAAGACTTAAGGAAAAAAATGATTCCTTTCCTTTTAAAAGACTAACTTACTATGAAAAGAATCAAGCTGGTCTTTTTTGTTGTTAGTTGCGAAGTCGTGTCCGACCCATCGCAACCCCATGGACAACGTTCCTCCAGGCCTTCCTTCCTCTACCATCCTCTGGAGTCCATTTAAGCTCAAGCCAACTGCTTCAGTGACTCCATCCAGCCATCTTGTTCTCTGTCGTCCCCTTCTTCTTTAGCTTTCAATTTTTCCCCTTTTCCTTAATGAGATAAGAAATATGGAAAGCATAGGGAATGGTATATGCCAAGGAAGGATTTTTACTATATAATGATGTATTTCCCAAAGCTGCATTAAAATTCACCTTGCCCTTTATTCAGATAAAGTGTTTTATCAAATCTTCACACATCCAGAATTTATATTAAGCTATAGTATTTGTGGCAAATGCCCAGGTTGCTGCTGCAGTGTTGAATTTTATCTAATGCTATGAAATGCTTTTTCTTTCTTAAATGTCACAGATGAAACTACTTAAACTATCTGTGAGTTAGATTGTAAAATAAGCAGCAGAGATTTGGCTCCCTGGGCCCAAACCAGTACACCTCCTCTTCATAAACAATGATGGCAACGATTGCCAACTAGATTAAGTGACCTGATATAAGGCAGCTTCCCACATGACAGATAGTGGCAGCAAAGGAAATTATCTCCTCACCCTCTCTCCTTGCTCCTTGATATTTATGCCTTTGGCCAGTGAACATTCATCTCAAAGAGTCTTAAAAAAGAGGACATAGGACATTCCTTTCTCACATCGTTTGGTATACATCAAGTTGTAAGTGACAGACTCAAATAAACTCACATCAAAATTAGCTCTACCTTGACCCAGACTAAAATGGCTTTCAGAGACCCTTGCCTGATGATGCTGATGTATTGGATTATACATTATTCTAAGACCCCAGGTTAGACTGTTCTCCTGAGCTAGAAAAATCTGATCTGTCATCAATACTAGGTGGGGGCGGGGATTAATGCTGAGCTACTTTTGAAATGAAAGAGCATCCTATTCTTTTATTCCAGTAACGAACTTTCTTAGCTAAGTTACCTTGATTTTAACATGATCCTCTGTCCACTAATATCTCATTGGCTTTTTTAGTATGTGAATATAAAGCCTAAACCTAGCAAATTGTACACTCTAATCATTTTTCCATTGCAACTCTGTTTAATCATTAGCTATGCCAGCTGTGATGGATGCAAGTTTGCCAAAAGCCCTGAAAGGCACCAGGCAGCCTATATAGGTAGTCCTCAACTTACAACAATTCATTTACTGACTGTTCAAAGTTACAACAGCAGTTACGGCACTGAAAAAAGTGATTTATGACCATTTTTCACATTTACATGGCCATAAACTGAGGACCACCTGTACCAGGTCTAAATAGATATTCTCATCTATTCTTCACTAAGTACAGATAAGTCATCTGAAAGGAGAGGGAAACTGCCTTTTTTTCACAGACCTGGAAGATATATATCAACAATTTAGTAATTTCTGAAGTATCTTCTAGAGTGGGGAAAGGACAGCAACAACAGTGAAAAATTACAAAAAATAAGAAAACTTTCACATGAAAGTAGTAACAGTAACTGTAAGGGTAGGGAGGTACAGCTATGTGTAGCCTTAATGGAGAGTCTTCTTCTATCACACTGAGAGTAAATGAATAAATTACATGCAGTTTTACTGAAGCCTTTTTATTCAAAGGTAGTGTTTGCCACTAAAGCAAATTATATAGACTTTACAATCCATGAAGAATTAGAAAGTCAGGAAAGGCATTGGATTAGAGAAGAAATGAAAAAATTAAGTTCTCATTTCAGATGATTGACAAGTTGTCAAGAATAAATGAGACTCCCTCCAAAAATAACAACCCAAGAGATCCTAGTTTGGATGAATTACATTGGCTAAAAATGAAGCAATACTTGGAAAGTTTTAGTTCATGCAATTAAAAAAATGGAACTGTATAAGTCAATCTACTGAAGCAAGCAAGTCATTACTGCACTTTTTAAAGCAGCTCCATCTTTTACTGGCTATTTCATAAAACAGTGTAATGGTTTTTCAAAAACAGAGAAATGCGGGGTTTATATTCCCATGAGTATCAGAGCATTTCTTCTGGATAATCTTCAAAGCATGTAGAGCTTTGAAATCAAGAATCTGTCACTAATTTTATCTTTAGTGCCAGTTGATAAAGAGGGATACAGGCATACATAGGTTAGGAAGAGGAGGTACGTGAGGGTATAATAAAGCATGGGTACTTATCTTTTTATGATGAGTTTCATATTTGGTTTTTAAATGAACGTAGGAGGCCACACTCCAAAAAGTAGGAAAACACAGGACCAAAAATGGAGCAAGGATAACTAAATTTGATTCCTTTTATTTTCAGTATAAACAGAATTAAAATTCAGTTAAAAGTATATAATATAATACCTCTTTCTGTCATATCAAAATCATAATTTGGCAACTTCTTTTAGAGAAACTCCCTAATGCTGAAACTGCAGCAATGAAACTATATAGTTTTGGTAAGGAATCAGGACAGGACATGTTTGATTAAATACTTAGATACCACAATTCAAGATATTACCCCATGTCTAAATGTCCTAGTAAAAAAAGCCATGGCTACTTAGGCAAATGGAGACAAATGCACATGTGCATATGGTGGTGATGAGGCAAACCATTGTATTTTGAGGAGTTTGGTGACATATTTTGATTTCTCCTTCACATTAAGTCTAAAAGTTTAGAACTCATTCTGAGTTAACCTGCAAGCTTTACACTCTTGCTTGCTGAACAAAGGAAGGTGGGAGGAATCTTCACACAGCTGCAAAGTTTTTCTTATCTGTGAAAGTTTCAGAGTTTCAGTTCCCATCCCAGAGTCAAGCAGACCATGATGACATGGTGCCAGGTTTTAATACAAACCTTAGCTTTGACCTTTAAACTACCCCAAACCTAGCACTGGATACTGTGGAAATTGGCCACTCTTTGGGTATCTCTCTTGTCATTATTGAGGAGTTCCTGACAACTTATAAGAGATTTGGGTATTACTTTGCCTAAATTGTAAGCTTTTTATATTATGCTTTTAAATCTGTTTGTTGCTGTTGTGTTAATAATAAAGTTTAAAACCTCTTTATTCACTGGTATTCATTGTCTCTGGATCCAAACGAACCACTTGCCTGGGCACCTGATCACTGCTCTGACACTTGGCAAAATATTACACTCACTTTGTTCCCACATATAAAAACAGTAGTAATTCTGAGACTTCCAGTTTTAATTCTATATTTCATTTGTGGCCAAGTTTGGCACTCCCCCCCGACCCCCCCAGTTTTATAAGTGAAGTATTCAAGAAGCGAGAAGTGCTTTCTTTCCCACCAATCTTGTATTTCTCTATTTTACGTTATGTCTAGAATTCTTGACTGCAGACATGAATCATGTGTCCCATATTTGTGTAGCTTTCGTGGCTAAGCCACACCATGGGAAAACCTACCAAGCCCTGCACAAATTTTCAGCTGAAAGCTTTCCCTCTGTTGTAATAGGTTTGTGGTCTTCCATTTGTGGGCAGGGTTCTCTTGACTCAGCACTGACAGCAGACAGGGGGCTCCAGAAAATGGCTCTTCAAGAGTAACCTCATAGTGTAATTGAAAAGCCTTTGTAGCTGCTTTGATTGATATTACGATGTTGTGCTAATCTGTACCGAAATTATATCACTTATCGGCAATGAATGGTATTCAGGGAAATCGGGATGTTATCCATACACCCATTTGACAATATAGAAAATGTGCAGCCATTAGCTTGTCTTCACTAGGAAATAAAGCAGCTAAGTAAGATTTAGCAAGGCAGGGTTGGGCTTTCCATTTCGGAGTTCAAACATAAAAAGTAGTTTCAAAACTGTTTAAGTCCTCCAATTTTCCCAGCTATCTCAGTAGCCCCACAATTTCACCTCTGCTTTGATGAGCATTTTAACTTTTCCCCTAAATGAATAAGATACTTTTGCACGCTCACCAGTTTAATTTTGTACAATCTCTTGACGTTGATAGGCCCACTCACTTTAAAGGGGGAATATGTCAGTAGTATCCTCCCAAGATACCAGAGCAGCTGCCTGGAGGTTTTGCATACTCGTGCCAGACCTAGCCCCTACTAGAAATAGATCTGGTCCTTGATCAACTTCCTCTTCCCCCAACAAATCTCTGAATATGTTGACAAATGTGATGCATATCTAAAGGGATCTCCCCTAATTTTATTCTCCAATAACGGATGCTGAGCAGAAAACAGTAACTTATTTGGGTTTCTATATGCCTCCTAGAGTCACTTTCTGTGACATGGGCAGCCATATAAATTTGACTAAATAAATTTAATTAAATAAAAAACCTTTCCCAATTTATGCAATGAACTCTTGGATTAAATGACAATTTCCTTCTATGTTTTGCTAACTCCAATCTAGCATCATAATCCCTCTACTAAACTGGCCCATGATGGAATTAAATGCTCCCAAATCCAGATTGGCTCAGGTCTAAATATCTCAAGGAACTGATATAAAAACATCAGATCTTCCAATATTTTATACATGAACCAGATATAGTGTACCCAATGCCAATGATTATTGTTTCGCGTCCCTTCTCTGCAATCTTAGCAACAGTTTAAAAGAAGCATTCTTATGCTGAGTTCCTGGAGAAAAGAGTAAGAAATCAAAAGCAGTAGGTAGAATAGAAGCAATAGAAATCCTTGTCCTGATAAAATGCAAACAAAAAAGAGAGGATAGATTTCCTGTAAAAAACTGTATGTGATTTCTTGTTAGAAATGCAAGTTTAGAAGTAATTGTAGTGCTTAAAATTGAAAATCAATATCCCTTAATTACAGGATGCCAGAATAAAAAAATTAAATAGAATTAGAGTTCTGGTATCTAAAACTAAGCTTTCCAGGTGAATTAACTCAAAATGCAACCTTTTAAAATGTGAAGGAATAAGTACTCCCATGTTCATGTTCTTGAATGGTAGGAATGACAGTACTGTCAACATATCTTCTTTATGTTTAAAAGGGAACTGTATGAGCAAATAAAAGGGACACCCAATATCAGGACTCATGGCAAAAACAATCTTACACAAACTAGAACACCATGTATTTCAAAATTACACACCTAAATTTTGGCACCACTACGTGGATGACATTTTTGGTGCCACTATGTGGATGACATATTTGTCATCAACAAAAGAAATGCACTAGAAGACTCTTATACCCTTCTGAACTCCATCTTCCCAAACATACAATTCATAGTGGAGGAAGAAATGGCTAGACCCGTGATGGCAAACCTATGACACAGGTGCCACAGGTGGCATGTGGAGCCATATCAGTGGGCACACGAGCACTGGCCAGCTGATTTTTGGGCCTTCTGGGCCCACCAGAAGTCAGGAAACACACTGTTTCTGGCCTCTGGAAGGCCTCTGGGGGGGTGGGGAAGGCCATTTTCACCCTCCCCAGGCTCCTAGAAAGGCTCTGGAGCCTGGGGAGAGCGAAAAACAGGCCTATTGGGCCCACCGTGCCATCACATGCCAAAAGTGGGGGGAGCATGGGGGGGCAGGGCACATAGAATTGTGGATGTGGACATGCGTGCATGTGACCCCACCGTGCTCCCCCACTTTTGGCATGCGATGGCAAAAAGGTTAGTCATCACTGGGCTAGACAGCTGCCACTCTTAGATGTCCTTATCAACAGACAGAAAGATAGAAGCCTAGAAACATTTGGATTATTTCCTATTTTATAGTTTCATGAATGAAAGAAGGTGATTTTTTTCTCAAAGTTTACAACAATCTACAAATTAATAATCAAATTCTGCAAGACCAACTGCAGTGATGCGTTGCCCCCGGTTTGGACCAGTTTGCAAGAACTGGTAGTAAAACCGGTGGGAGGCTCCGCCCACTGACCCGGATGTCATCAGAGGTGATCTGCGCATGCGCAGAAGCTTCTGTGCATGCGCAGAAGAGCATGCACGTGCCCGCAAGCAAAGCAAACACACACACGGGGACGCAATGCAAACCAGTAGTAAAGGTAAGTAGAACCCGCCCCTCATCAACTGGTACAGAGGTATCCAGAAAGCAGCGGAAAGGAGCAATTTACAGTGGAGTTGTAGGAAGCAGAATCCAAGTGAGTGAGAGGAAGAGGACTTTTATAAAAAAAAACACAGTCTACAGCCAGCCAGCCAACAAAACAACTTCACCAAGACAAAGGGATTTCCAGGGTTTGTTTGGAAAAATCCCTCTAATTGCATAAGCTTAACTGGTTTGGAAGCAGGATTTACTATGTTAAAAATCTCCCAGCAAAATAGGGTATTAACAGAAATAAGAAGCAGAGGCAATTATATGCTGGAGCAAGATTAGGAAATGATGTTTCCCAAGGCTTTTTCTTAACTTCTTGTTTCACCTGACGTTCCTTTTTTAGAAGACTTAATTGATAAATAATAGGAAACTAGGAAAATGCAAAACAAAATGACCTACTGACCTCAAAAGGGTAGTAGGGTAGAAAATTAAGGATGTCCACCTTTCTGTCTGAGCGGTATTGTAGCTCAGCGGTTAAGATGCTGAGTTTGTCAACTGGAAAGTCCAACAGCCCAGGTTCGAGACCTGAGCTCCTTTCACATCAACAGTCCTATTTGATGGCACATCAAAGGTTAGCAGGATTTCATCTATATTCCCAATCTGGCCAATTTCAAAATTATTTTTCTTCCTGGAGTCTATCACAAAAGTATGAAAAGACAGAATCTTACATTCATACTCTTTTGACATTCTTTACGCAATTCTAATTTTGGTGCGCATAGCAAGGCCATATCGCCTTATAAATCTGAAGCACCACGATGGTGATCCAGTAAAATCCTAACTGCCTTTCTGTGTAGCAATGCATTTGGCGTCATACATCACCATTTTTGTGATGACTGCGAAGCCACTGTTCCGGTGACTTGTGATCCAGTCTCTCATGTCCTCCTCTAACTGTGGCCACTTTGCAGGAAGTCCACGAAACTTGTGCTTGCTTTTATCCTTTACCTTTTGCAGCTGATCCACCTGTTTCCTCCACTCTCTTATTTTTTCAGTTGGAGGTGGTCCAAAATGTTTCTCCGTTGCTCTGTTTCCATGCTCCTGAGCATATTTCATGATTTCCAGCTTGAAAGAGATTTTGTATGCTTGCCTTTTTGGCTTTGACATTTTTCTGCAAGAAAGAACAATATTGTGTCCTTTATAACAACACAGAGCACTGTAGCTGAAACCATATTCATACATTCATATGCACACACTAGCTCATTATGCCCCCACCTAAACAATGGTAACAATAGCAAGCTGAGAATTTTAGGACATTGGTGATTCGTTTTCTTCCTAACCCTAACCTTAACCCTAACCCTTTACAAACAAGTGCTAACCTTAACCCCTAACCCAGGGGTCTTCAAACTTGACAGCTTTAAGACTTGTGGGCTTCAACTCCCAGAATTCCTCCTCTAGTCATGCCTCCTCTAGTAACGCTGTCAAGTTTGAAGACCCTTGCCCTAATCAAACAAGTGCTAACCTGTCAGGCAGCTCCACAGGCAGCTCCGTAGGCGGCGGCAGGCTTCCCCGGGCAGTGGCAGCAATAGGGAGGACGGCTCTGTAGGTGGCTCCTCGGCCCAACAGGTGAGGCAGTCTTCCCCTTGGCCCAACAGGTGAGGCAGCGGCGGCGATAAGGGGTGGCTCAGGTGGCTCAGGCAGGCAGCAGCAGGTCAGGAGCAGGGACAACAGGTCAGGAGCAGGGACAGCAGTGAGGCAGCAATTGTCCTCAATTTATAGCAAACGGTTCCCCAGAACCATCTCCAGGTGCTTTTCACCTTTCTGATTGGCAGTTGGATCCCAGAATACCGCCAATCAGCTGCCTGTTGCTCCTGTTTTCGCCATTGCTACCATTGCCGCCATTGCCGCCATTGCCACCACCGTACCAACTCCCTCCCCCCTCTCCCAGGTATAGCTGATGTAACATTCGATGTATAAGAAGCACCCAGATTTTTGCCCTCTTTTTGGAGGTAAAAAGCTGCATCTTATACTCTGAAAAAACAGTAAGTCTGAGGCATTTGTGATTTAAACGATCATGATGGAAAAGCCTCTGGCACTCAGAGCAGATGATGCAAGGCCAGAGGGACAAGCAAATCTGAACTAATACAAGGAAACTTTGAGTGTTGTTATTCTCACCTGTAAAGTTAAAGGTAAAAGTTCCCCTCGCACATATGTGCTAGTCGTTCCTAACTCTAGTGGGCAATGCTCATCTCTGTTTCAAAGCTGAAGAGCCAGCGCTGTCTGAAGATGTCTCTGTGATCATGTGGCCAGCATGACTAAACACCAAAGGCACATGGAACGCTGTTACCTTCCCACAAAAGGGGGTCCCTATTTTTCTACTTGCATTTTTTTATGTGTTTTCGAACTGCTAGGTTGGCAGAAACTGGGACAAGTAATGGGAGCTCACCCCATTATGTTTCACTAGGGATTCAAACCACTGAACTGCCAACCTTTCGATCAACAAGCTCAGCATCTTAGCCACTGAGCCACTGCATCCCTTTTCTCATCTGTAAATGTGGCCATTGGAACAAGTTCTGAAAGTACTACTATCCCAATAACCAGTTCTCAATTTCCATGATCTCGTAATGTCAATTGTATTCATAAGCTGAGCCAATTTATTTACAGCTCCATTTCATAAGTTCAGTTTTGATCTTTTTTGATGACTACTTTGCTTATGACAACACAACATGAATGGCTAAGATAGAGAAGCAAGCGGCTTATTTTATTTCTATTTTTTTTTTCTGGATTAGTTATTGAGAAAACATTTGGTTCTACAAACACTTGCAGAAAAAGCCTTTGTCCTTTGTCAATTTTTATTTTATGAACAATTCAAGAATGGGAACTGGAAAGTTGGTTTTATGTTTTAAACACTATGTTTTTTGAACAAGTCTGTTACTTGATTGATTCCTAATCATTATTTGAGGCAGTCTCAAAAAGAACAATCATGGTTTGATTGCCAAATATCTATTTAAGACCATCAATATAGATTGCCAGATGGAGTTGCTAGGAGAGTAGTGAGGGTGGAGGTGGGAGGAGAGTATTCATTTAACATTGATATACCAACACTTCTGAAGACTTCTTCCAGCTGAATCAGAGACAACAGAACAAAACAATATCACGATAAAATACGGTATTTGAAAGTCAAAATACCAAAGAAAAAAATTAATGAACAGAACTCCTACTTACACCATAATCTAGTACATAACCTTCACTACAATCAGCAGTGTTTTGTTAGCCCACAAGAGCATCACAGACTTGATCATTAAACTATTATAAAGTGAACAAATCACAATATGACTAATAAATGACACAGTAGACAGAATCATTTACACCTGTTCTTTTTCTCATTCAAATTCTACTTGTACTTTTGTTTGAATGTATTTTCTAATTCAATCTCAGATTTTAAGGTTTAGTTTCAGTCTCAATACCTCATTTCTACCAATTTACACAAATTTAAGTAATTTTAAAATAAGGAGGTATGAGAATCTGGTTCTCTTTGCAGTTTTTGTGAATTTGAATATTTGGTAATCTCTTCATTAAAAGAAAAAGAAAAGTTCTGTTTAAAAAGAATTGCAATGTGGAATCAAACATAATTGATGTGTGGTTTTCACTTCATTCTTTTTTTAAAAATGCATACAGTATTTAAAGAAAGCAATTGAACATAAAGTTTGGAGGGATAACAAAGACATTTTGCTGTCTAAAGATTTATTATAAGCTGTTCATTTTTTAAAATATACTGGAATAACTACTCAATTAATCTTGTCATCTGTAACTGTCATGATGGGATGTTGAGGGATTCTATCAATATGCCTCTGTAATTTCAGTAATTTCCATCTGCAAGCAAAATTTTAACATAATCAGAGGTATCTCAAAAATGGTATGTGGAAATGATCTTTAGAGGCCAGCGAAGAGATGAAGCCAAGGGAACGGACAGATTAAAGGTAGTTGAGCTCCCAGCAGTTATGTGGATGGGGCAAAAGGCTCAAAAAAGATACTCCCTCATTTTGGGATTGTAAAAGGGATGGCAGGGAAGAAAAGTACTTTCAGACTTGCAAAATTATTTTAATGTAGCTTTATAATAAAATAGAATTATCTCATTTGGTCATGTTTCTTGTCTGGCCTACTTGGCAAGTCTGACAATCCTGGTTTTTATTTTTAAATAGGTCAGATAACATCCTGTCAAAGACTCTTTATAAAATTCATAATACAATAAAATAGGATCCACCATTTCTAGATTAATACCATTTGATTTCAGGTGTTAGAAGAAAATTCTGGTTCATTCCAGGACAGGTTCAAAGAACACAAGACAACTGCTTGAAGCAGAAGTAGAGTTTATTTGACATGGTCAGCTAAGCAATCGAAGGTAGCCATGACTTAATCTATCAATTTTTATTACAGTCACAGACTAAATTAAAAGAGAAGTTTGGTAATATTTATAGGAAGGTTCATTCTTTGTTTTAAGAAGTACATGAACATAGTTTGCCCCAGGCGAAGGGGGTGAGCAGGGAGTAGAGAGGAAATGCAGTTCTCCTCACCCTAGGTGCCCCAGGCGAAGGGAGTGAGCCTTTCAGTAGAGAGGAAATGCAGTTCTCCTCACCCTACAGGGTAAAATAATCTTCGTATGTATTAGTGTTGACTTTGAGTGATGAGTCCAGTCTTGCGGAAATCTTCTTGTGTGAGCAAATGGTTTCCATATCTTGAGAGGATTTTCTTTGGTTTTGACTGAGTTACTAGTATTTGCCAATTTCCTAGCTAGAGATGTGCTCAATCAGTTTCAGCCTAGGTGTCAAGTAGGCAGAAAGGCTTAAACCAGTGTTTCTCAACCTTGGTAGCTTGAAGATGGGTGGACTTCAACTCTCAGAATCCCCTAGCCAGCACTGCTGGCTGGGAGATTCTAGGAGTTGAAGTCCGCCCATCTTCAAGCTACCAAGGTTGAGAAACACTGGCTTAAATGGTCTTTTGTTTTATTGTTCAGGATTCACTGAGAGGTCAGAGATGATCTGGGTTATAAGTGGTGTGGACAGCAAGAGTGGCATGAAGATTTTTCCCTCTCGCACAGGGACAATGGTTTTGAGAGATGAGGATTTTTTGAAATCTACCACATAGCATATTTGATGGCAATATATTTACAGTAATCTGGCTTTTGAAAAGGTATTCTGTATCTCTTTAAAATATAAAGTATTAAGATATTTAGTGAACTGAAAAATATATCTGTAATTAATTCCAAAAGCTACAGATGAATATGAGACCTTAACTCTAGCCATCCTAAGCCCCTACAAAGTGGAGTGCCTCATGTTTGGCATTTCTCAGTGCTCCTTTTTAAAAATTTATTTTATTTACAAACTACAAAAAGATTGAAAAAACAACTAAATACACAAAAACACAAACAATTAATGAAAAAAAATCTTTGAATTTAAAGGAAAAAATTAAAAAAGTTAATAAAAAGGGAAAAGGAAAAATTAGAGGAAAAAAACCAAATTAACAAAGAAAACAAAAAAAAATTACTTTATATATTTATACTGCTCAACAGTCACTAGTTTACTAATAAATACATTATTTTAATATGACCAAAACAAAATATTATTGTAAATTATCACAAAATCTCTGCCAGGAGTACATACAGTATTGCTTCATCGTTTGATTACTTGATCATACTGCTTTTTCCAAAACAGATCAGTCACGTGTTTCCAAAAGCCATTGCAAAACATTTTAAATAATGTCACTTTTCCTATTTCTCAACATAAGAAATTTTAATAACTACATGAAACCATTGGGTGAGGTCATTCAATGTCATGGGATGCAGGATCATCAATATAGTATGCTGATGCTATTCAGCTACACATCTCCGCCCTGGGTCAGTGAGAAAATTATGTTCAGGAGCGCAACCAATACCTGGAGGATGTGAGAGTCTGGATGGGGAGGAATCAGCTCCAGGGTTTTGGTTTCCCTGCATGTGGTGAGGAGCTATGTTTTAGTCTTTCTGAACCAAAAAGGCAGAATCATATTTCTTCACAGTGATTCTGAATTCCACTAATACAAGCTGGCTGTAAGGGAAACGGCCAGTATGGTATAGTGATAAAAAGCATTGGCTAGAAATAGGGAGATCAATGGCATGGAAGGCAGCTGGATGACCTTGGACCAATCACTCCCTCTGAACTCAAAACTGTGTCATCTATTATAACATAGTAGCCAGATGAAAAACAACCCTTATATGAACTGAAAATAACATAGACACCATGAAAAGCAAGATCCTGCAGAATACTAAAAAGGTAAAGGTTTCCCCGACAGTAATGTCTGACTCTAGGGCATGGTGCTCATCTCTGTTTCTTGCCTGAGGGAGCCTGTGTTGGTCCAAAAACAATTTCCATCATCATGTGGCCAGTATGGCTATATGCCAAGGGGCCAGGAATGCTGTTACCTTCCCACCAAAGTGGTACCTATTAATCTACATGCATTTGAGTGCTTTTGAACTGCTAGTGGCAGGAGCTGGAGCAAGGAACAGGAATTCACCCCATTGCACTGAGCTTAGGTCTTGAACTTGAACTCAAGAAACTCAGTGTCTTTAACTGCTGAGTCATAATGCCTCAAAACGCTGAGTTCATCAAAACAGGGCAATGGGAAGATTTAAATCCTTTTACCTCTCAGTAAAAATCATCCACCTCCATGTCAGGAAAAGACAAGTGGACCAGTGGTAGGTTTCAAAAATTTTTACTATCAATTGTATGGTTTGGTGGGCGTGGCATGGCTTGATGGGCGTGGCTTGGTGGGCATAGCATGGGAAGGATTCTGTAAAATCTCCATTCTTACCCCACTCCAGGGGAAGGATACTGTAAAATCTCCACTCCCTCCCCAATCCAGGGGAAGGTTGTTGCAAAATCCCCATTTCCTCCCAATCAGCTGGGACTTGGGAGGCAAAGAATAGATAGAGACGGGGCCCATCAGAATTTTTACTACTGGTTCTCCGAACTACTCAAAATTTCCGCTACTGGTTCTCCAGAACTGGTCAAAACCTGCTGAAACCCACCTCTGAAGTGGACCCATGGTTTTGAGAGATGGTTGTTCTTTGCAGTTGCCTCATTGGATTCTTTGGCTTTTAAGGTAGTAAGACCTTTTCTGAGTGGGAGAAAACAAGGGATGGATATGTTTGTTTGTAAATAGATGATACAACAAAAACCTACATATGAGAACCCATAACAGAGTAAGTAGATATGTGGGAAAGATCACAATGTTTTACTTTGAAGGAAACCTTAGAAGCATCTAAGTTACCTTAGAAACACCTAAGACATCTTTAGAAATACCTAAACATATAGAAGATAGAAGCTGTTGATAACCTTAAATATAACTAAGCTCTTACTTTGAGGGGAACCTTAGAAATGCCTAAGACACCTTTAAAAACCCTGTAATATCCAGGAGATAGAAGCTGTTTAGAAAAGCTGAAGAGCTGAAAAGAAATGAACAATTGTGAGATAAATGGAGCTAGGTTGCCTATTGTCTATCCTTTAGCGGTCGCTAGATGAACAAGCTGTATACACTTCTAACCTTGCAAAACTTCTGAAAAATTTCATATTTTCTACAGTGTAAATTAAAACCTTTTTATTGAGCAATTGATTTAGGACCTGTGCATCCTTAATGGCAGGCACCAGCACTTTTTCAGTAACACGGTAAATGCTTTTTGTCCCTGACTGACGGCATTAAAGGCTTTCATTGCAAAACACCTTGAATTTGAGGGTAACTGCAAAGGAATAAAAGGTTCAAACTCTTCAAGTGTCATTAAATGAAGAATCTTGTTTTCTGGACTGGCTTGCTTTAAATACTTTCCTATTTTTAGTTATTAAATTATTCATAATAATTCCACACACATAAAAACCAGTCAGAGCTTCGATCATACCATTGTAGCCAACTTCATGCCCATCATCCTGACATATCTAACCCTGCCCTGCAGATAACACTCTGGCAAGAATACAACAAAACTCAATTTTCATCATGCTTAACCATAAAGCAAATTAAAAACTGTATCTTGCTTTTTTTAAAAAAGAGCAATCTCCCACAGAGCCTTTGAAAGCTTGTTCACAGTCTTTATCATTCTTGAAATAAATTCAGCACTAGCCCTGAAAAAATATTCAAAAGCAAAAGGCCATAAAGTCCTCCAGGCTTCAGAAAAATGATGAGGAAGTTAACGGGAAAGGACATAAAAAGGTTTTTGCACAAAAGTGAGACATTGCCTGCATTTTACCTGAAAGTCTTTCCCCCCCCACCCCCTTGGTCTAAAACTGTTTTTGAGAGGTTAAACTTTATTTTATTCAAAGGTTATTCTTAAAATATGTATTTTCCTTTTCACTATCAAAAAATTCTAGCTTGCTTCATATTTATTTGTGATGGCCAGTCATCCATATAGAATATTAGTTTATAAATATTATGTTTCTTAAAATTTAGAAGTAATATTAGGATATAAATAACAGGAGAGGCATGTTATAGGTCCAGCTATTACAGACTGTCATCTGATGGGACCCAGGAAGAGACAATTTTCTGTTGTGGGGTCCACCCTTTGGAATATCAATCTTTCCCCCCATCCCCAAATTTAGACTGGCACTTCTTTCTGACCTTTAGGAATAGCTTAAGACTTGGTTTTGCCATTTTGCTTAGGGTTCTGGTAATGGTGTGAGCCTGCTAAATTAGGGGGTCCCTAATCCCCAGCCCATGGCCTGTTAGGAACCAGGCTGCACATCTGGAGGTAAGTGGCAGATGAGTGAACAAAACTTCATCTGTATTTGCAGCCACTCCCCAGCAGTAGCATCACTGCCTCAGCTCCACCTCAGATCATCAGACATTAGATTATCAGAGGAGTCTTGCAAACCCTACCATAAAATCTGTATGTGAGGGATCTGGTTGTGCGTTCCCTCCAGTCTGTGTAAAAATTATCTTCCACAAAACTGGTCTCTGGGGCCAAAAAGATTGGTGATCGCTGTGCTAAATGGTTATGTCATTAACCATTGTAAATTGGATTGCACTCTCTCAGTTTGTTTTTTATGGTTTTAATAGGTTTTGGTTTTAATCTGTTTTAATGGTTTTTGTCGTACGAGTTCGTATTTTTTTGTGGTTTAACTTTATGAGCCAGAAACACATATGTGATATACGCAACTCTGTAAACTGAACAAATTAAGAAATAAAAGAAATGGATTCTAAAGAAATATTGCTCCAAGCTATACCTTTAAAATGCTGCTACTGTCCAACCAGCATCCTGTCCAACCAATTGCATTTTCCAATCAGAATTAAGCCCTCCCAATTCATTTGTCTTGGAAATCTGTAGTTCACCATTCCCATGAAGTAATTCCTTTCATAAAGTAGTATCATAGGTACTACTTTTCTGTGGCAGCTCCTAGGCTTGGTAATAATCTCCGGCTTGATGCCTCCACTTTTAATCTTCTAGAAACTACCGAAAATGGAGTTGTTTCAGAGTGATAAAGGATGTCTAGAATGGATGCATTTTGCTGTGCCTTTTTGTTTTTATGATTATTAATTTATTAAATTTATAGTAATTTTAATTTTTAGCATGAATTTGTTTCATTAATATAACTTGCTGAGTCTTGAGATTGTGACTGAGATAAAGCCAATAAATTAAGAAGCTTCTTCATAGATGTTTTTTTAAAAAAGACTTATAAACACTAGTAGAAATTTTCCATGGAAATTTTATAGATCACATTGTCAGCTCTCACTGCAGTTTGTAGCAAATTTCTTTTAAATTTCCAATCGGAAGCAGGATTATTGATTTATATCCCTTCTTTCTATACCATATTCAGGATAATCACAAAGTCTTAGGGAAGGACAAGTAAGATCAACTTTTGTTCACTGACTTGCCTTGAAAAGAAACTTTAATCAATAGCTTGGTGGGAAAATTATATATTCCTCAAAGATTTGCAGGTTCAAAGACCTTGCATTTATATTGAAAAGGAAGAAGTGAGCCAGGAAGTATATTAACATGCCTCTGAATTGCAAGAACCCATTTAGCACTCTCTGAGAGGCCCCATTTTAACATTTTAAAGGAAATCTTCCTTCAGAGAGTACATGTCAACAGCCTGTGGTAAAAATACAGCAAATGGAGTTGAAATGAAAAGTGAATAGGATTACCCCTTTCATCCAACTACTGTGCCTCTCTATGTATTTTGCTCTGGCTGTTCTCGGCAAAAGCCTACACTTACCCCTTGCTGAGGCGTGTTAGAATTAGGCAATTGTTCAAATGGTTGCCTACTCTTCTTCTGGAAGTAGAAATCAACAGGTGAAAAACAAACTAGGAGGTTTGGCACAGGACTGATCAAAAAGCAACAATGCATCAGACCACACCAGTGAGAAATATATAAGCAAAGCAGAAGGTATTCTACCTCTGAAGGTGTGTGTGTGTGTGTAGATAGGAGGGGAGGGGAGGAGAGGAGAGGGGGAGGGGGAGGGAAACCAAGAAGAAGGAAAGTTAACATTGAAACCACAACACAAATTTACCTTCACGTGGATAGCCTGACTTTTCCAGAGAGCTTAAAAAATTCACCATCCTGTGCAAAATATGAGGAACTGAGTTTAATTTCACAATATCTTCATGTGGTTTTCTTCTTCTGGGTTGGCCACATTACTCATTTCCACTTTTGCAAATACTGGTTTAGACCATTCTGTTAATACCTTGTTTTGCTGGGTTTAGCCCTTTATGTGTTGGTGGGGTAGGAAGAAAAGAAATCATTCTGTCCCTATTTCTGATTCTAAAATGTTGACGGACATGTAGATTGCATTCTGCCGTGGTTAACATTTGCAGTAGAAAAGCATAATGGCTTATTGAAATGCAGGAATTGCTTTGTTTTTGCAGCGCCTCTTATATCAGAGGCCATATCTGATCTGACATTGCATTAGCTCATTTTGCCTTGGAGTTTTGCAATGGGCACTACTACAAGTAGTAGCCAAACGATGACATAAACAAAAATCACAGGTGAAAGCAGGAACTATTCCTTGAATCATTGGGGCTTCAAATAATGACACCATGTTGTTCTTTTACCAGAAGCTATACTTGCATATTAAGATCATTATAGCATCATACGCTTGTCACTGAGTTTTATCTCTTCCTATGGCTGCTTTCCAATTTCTCAATTTCTTTTCTGGCATTGCAATAACGAAAACCTTAAATGTTGTTAAGATTTAATTATGGGTTTTTTTGTTGTTCAGCATTAGTCACTTTTAACCTTCTCTGAGAAGTTTTGTTCACTTGCAATCTATTTGGAAAATGAAGAAATACAAAAATAAATGTTAGCTATCACACTACACTAAAATGATAGTGTCAGGAAACTCATTTATAATCTGCTTTGAGATCATTTTAGTGGGATGGGGGCATTTTAAATAAATACATATGTGCATACACTCATTTGTACATCACTAAAACTAAATTAAAGTTAAAGCTAAATTCCATGAGCTATGTTCCTTGAGGAGTTCACTGCAGCTAGAAAATAATTAATCTTTCAGCCAGCGCTAGCTATTATACATGAAATGAAAGCAAATTAGTTAAGGAAAAAATGTGTGTGGAATTAAACTTATTTCGCATTCAGTACACAAAGTGATCAAGAAAAAAGAAGGGAGGGAGGAAGAAAAGATTATTTAAGGATGAAAACCATTGTTAGAAGTTATATTTTATGGATTTTTCTGTAAATAAAGAAGAAATACTAATCAGTTTGTCTTATGTTAGAAATTGATTGAGCAGATATTCCTGCTTTAAGATGCTTCAAAAATCAAATATTCGTTATTTAGGAAGCAAAAACATAAAAAAGAAAATAGCTTTTTTTTGTAGAGCTTCTATAGAACTTTCAATGTAATTTCAATAGGCAAACTCAATTATACATTTTTATCCTGATGACTGATAAGTGCTTTCCAGAAGATGCTTGCAAAGAATCATTATTCACTGTATGTTCTAGTGCAGAGATTCTTAACATTTTTATGTCATGCAGCTCTTTGAAATTCCAATGAAACCTAAGGACTTTCTCAGAAAAAAATGTATTTAAATGCATAAATAAAATATATAACTATAGCAATAGCAATATCACTTGATTTATATACCGCTTCATAGTGCTTTTACAGCCCTCTCTAAGTGGTTATACAAAATCAGCATAATAGCTCCCAACAATCTGGGTTTTACCAACCTTGGAAGGATGGAAGGCTGAGTCAATCTTGAACTATAGATTGTATTAAACACAATTATCAATACGTGTATGTGTACATATATACTGTATTGATAAGTGTGTGTGTGTGTGTGGTCAATTAGTTAAAAATTGGTTAAAAATTATAGTTTAAAAAAATCATCACTGTGATGATTGTTGTTTAGCTTGAGTAAGAAAATTAAATTGTGGAGTAGTCTTTGACAAAGCAATGCACAAGTCATGTAGGATATCAAATCAATTTCATTTTTTTTTGTTTTAATGGTCACAAGTGTAAAAAATCTTGATTTACAAAGAGATGTTGTTGTAAATGGAATTTTTTTTAAATTGAGTCTATAGACCATAAATTGCATTGCCTACATTCATTATTGAATGAAAAGTTAAATGTCAGTTAGAAGTTAGCAAGAATCCATCCAAGTTCATGACTCCCCCTGAAAATTATCCACAGACCCCAGGTTAAGAGCCCCTATTCTAGTGAAAGGGAGAAGTATATCTGTCCAGATTCTGTAAATGCTGAAAAAATAACTAACTTGAGGCCTATTCCAAAGTACAGCTCACTTCATCTATTATGACTTTCTTTCTGTAGGAATAATGCTTCCATTTAGCTAAGTTTTCACCTATAGGCTGCCTGTAACTATATTGTATAAATTGGTGTATTTGCTGCCATGGTGGCTACAAATTTATAAAAAAAATAAATGATTAAACAACATACAGTCCTTTTATTCTTTATCCTGAAGACCATAAAAGTCTACCATATGAAAAGTTTTTCTTGTTCCCTGTTGCAAAACTGTAAAAATAACATAAAAATATAAACCACCAATTATTATTGTAAGATGAAGGCCCTACATCAGCACCAGTGGTGGGTTCCTCCCGGTTCAGCCCAGTTCGGCCGAGCCAGTAGCAGTGACGATATGACATCACCGAACCGGTTCTCTTTGTTCAGGAGCTGGGCCCTCCTGCCCCACCCGCGTTTTTCTTACCTTTTATTTGGCCCCGCCCCCAATCTATTCACTGGCTCCCGAGTCCCAGCTGATCGGCTAGAAGGAAAAAAACTGTTTAAACTCTTGCCGCGGGGCTTCAAAGGGCCGCCCTATAGCTGATCAGTTTTAAAAGGCAGTGTGGTGGTAGACCATTGCCTCCAAAAACAAATGAGTAGACCAGTGCCTCCAAAAACAAATGAGTAGACCGGTACAGCTCTGCAAGCAGTTAAAAGCCTGGTAGACCAGTACCTCTGCTAAATCCTAAAGAATTGTCACATGACCATCAAACCATGCCCACAAAACAAGCAACACTCACAGAACCGGTAGTAAAAAAATTTAGAACCCACCCCTGATCAGCACCAAGCATTTTTAGGGACCTGTCAAAACTTCAGAACCTTATGGAGATCCCCTACAAATTCCTGCAGCAACTTTCAGGCTCAGAATTCAGAGCAGCATCTCTTGCTATCAGTTTGATTACTTGAAATACCTCCAATGGAACATCCCCCTTCAGTATTGTGAGGAAATGAAATGGGATTTTTTTCAGACACTTGCTATTGTATGTATATGTATATGTATATGTATATGTATATGTATATGTATATGTATATGTATATGTATATGTATATGTATATGTATATGTATATGTATATGTATATGTATATGTATATGTTCTGCCTTGAATTCCTTATAATACATATAATATATAATAAAATAGAATGGTGTGATGGCCTAGTGGTGAAGACACTCACCTCCCACTCGGAAGGTTGAGTGTTCAATCCTAGGATAGTGGCTGATCTTTCTCAGGCAACAAAGAAAAAATATCTGCTGCAAACTCTGAGTGACGTCAGGAAGGGCATCCAGCCAGTAAATGCTCAGCTCCATCTAGTCACCCCGACTCTACATTGAATTAAGGGATTAAAGGGGGATTTTTAAATATATAATAAAAAAACAAATGCAGGATAAAAATCTAAAAAACCCAAGTGAAGTGGCTTATTTTAAAACAATCTAAAATAAAGAATGTTAAGTAAACAAGTTACTTAAATAAAATAGTGTTTAGAAGCTCGCTAAAAATAGAACTTTCAGGAGACGTTACTAATTGGGAAATTCCAGTATAGGCAGGTGAGTCTTTAAAAGTACATTTTTGTTGTTGTTAGTTGCGAAGTCATGTCTGATCCATCGTGACCCCATGGACAATGTTTCTCCAGGCCTTCCTGTCCTCTACCATCCTCTGGAGTCCATTTAAGCTCACAACTACTGCTTCAGTGACTCCATCCAGCCACCTCATTCTCTGTCGTCCCCTTCTTTTGCTTAAAAGATGTCAAAAGAAAAGTCATCCAAAATCAGAAAGATCATCATAAAAGTCTGCCAAAAAGCAATTGCAAGCTGTTGCTTGCAGAACCTCCCCCAGAGATTCTAAGTGCCTGGAGGATGATGCAATGTGATTCTGTCAGGTTTGAATTTAAATGTTGCTCATAAGTTTTTATACTTTGTAATATATTTTACACTATTTTAAATCCAAAAGTAAGAAAATGACATCCAATTCAGCATAGCAGTCATGTTTGTGCTCTATGACCCCGTGTTTGTGTGTATTTCACCCCCCCTCCAGTTCATAACCTAGTAATTGTATTCTACGTCGCATATAATTTTTAAACCAATTCAAGAGCTACCCCATATAGCATGTGTTATAATAACCTCATCCTGAGGTTACCTGTGATGACCTGGGGCATGGCACGAAAGCAGCACAGCCAAAGAACAGGTCTAACTCCCCTTTATTGCTCCAATTTTGCCCCCAAACGTCCCCATGTTTACTACAAGTCCTGGAGTAAAGCTCTCACATGCACCTTCAACAGCCTCTGGCTGCAAGTAGTCCAGTAACAAGGTATGCAAAACAGTAACCAAGACTAGCAGTCCAGTAAGCAAGGTTCGCAAGCAGTAACCAAGACCAGCAGTCCAGTAAGCAAGGTTCACAAAACAGTAACCAGAGCCAGAATTTCAGCAAACCAGGCAAACCAGGCAAGCCCCACAAGACAGAGCATAGTAATCTCCAGATGTTGGCAAGTACATACGAGGCTCCACAGATTCAATGCTTGTTCCCAACAAATGCCCCTCCCACCAGCATCTCCTTACATCTCAGTCCCCAGGTGTGTGGTGGGGGGACAGGGCACTCTCCCCCCTTGTAGCTGGCTCGTAATCTGCGTTGTTCTCGCCTTATTTATTTATTTATTCAACTTGTATGCCGCCTTTCTCTGAAGACTCAAGGCAGCTTACAATGCATTTAAAAACCATATATAAAAACATTAAAAATTAAAACATTAAAAACAATTAAAACCCATTCACACCATTCATGGTCAGATCTCGCCAGATCGCAACAGCGAGATCAACAGCCCCAGGCCTGCCGGAAAAGCCAGGTCTTCACCACTTTTCGGAAGGCCAATAGGGTGGGGATGGTCCGGATCTCAGGAGGTAACTGGTTCCCGAGAGCTGGGGCAGCCACAGAGAAGGCCCTGCCCCACGGGCCCGCCAGCCGGCACTGTTTAGCTGACGGGACCCGGAGGAAACCAACTCTGTGGGATCTTACTGGTCTCTGGGAGCTATGTGGTAGAAGGCAATCTCGAAGATAACCTGACTCTGAGCCATGTAGGGCTTTAAAGGTAATAACCAACACTTTGAATTGTGACCAGAGACCAATAGGGAGCCAGTGCAGCTTGCAGAGAATTGGTGTAATGTGGGTGTACCTAGGTGCACCCACGACAGCTCGCGCAGCTGCGTTCTGGCCTTCTCTCTTCCCTTTGTGCTCTAGGATCAGGAGGAGGTGGTCCTTGCTCATCGCCTGAGCTCTGTCTCTCATGTTCATCTTGCCCCTGTTCCTCCCTGTCTACAAACTGTTCTAATCCTGAAATGCCTTGGCCTGAGTGGCTCTGTACTTCCCCAGTTTCCTCCAAAGCCAATTGAGCCACCCCCTCGATCTCTGTTGGCTCCTGTTCCAGCTCATCTTCCCCCACAAATTCAGGTTTGGGGGGGGGGCATGACATTACCATGCATAGATCACAATGCCTAAATTGTCCATGTTTACCAATGGGTTGGAATGAAAAAGTAGCCTATATTAGCAATGGGCACACCTAGCCCCCAAGATTATTTGGATCTTCAGTGATGGATCCAGAATGGATTCAGGAACATCTTTAAATGGCTATTTTATTTTGGCTGTTCACTGCCCTGAGTCCTTCGGGAGTAGGGCGGTATACAAATATGAAAAATAAATAAATAAATAAATAAATTTTAAATTTGGTTTTAAATTATTGGGGTTTTAAAATGGTTCAGCCAAATTTATTTAATCGGTTTTATCTCTATTTTAAATTTTGTATCTATATGTTTTATTTTATGGCTGTTCACCGCCCTGAGTCCTTCGGGAGTAGGGCGGTATACAAATTTAATTAATAAATAAATAAATAAATAATAAATTATGAAGGAGTACAACCTTATTCAAAGCAGACAATTTTAGCCTTGATTCATCAGGAAGCACAAGGTCAATTCTGCCCCATAACCAGGCCAGAATCCATGGATCCATATGGATCTAGATGATCTGTATCGATCTCACCACCTAAGAAGAAAATATATGTTATTGGCAAAAATTACTATAATCTATTATCTGCAAGATACTTTGGTCATATCTCAGATTTTTTTAAGTGATACTGAACAACCTCACACATTTTGTTTATGTCCAAATGACTACAAGCTTCTCTATTAGTATATGGTGGCTGAATGAGGTTAGACTGGTCATTTTTCAGGAGCCATGATGTTTTGTAAGTGATTATAAAAAGCTAATCTATAGTAAATAGAGTAGCCAGGACCAGGTTCTTCCTAGTTTTTTAATCATTTCTTGATTAAAAAGCTGGTAGAGCAGCAAATCTGAAATCTTGAAGCAGCCCATGTTCATTACTTTCAGTAGAAGACAATCACCATCATGGAAGAATTTTCATTGAAATTATAGGGACAGAGTTAAATCTATCTATCCCTGCATTCCTCCTTCTCTCCCAATAAGGACACTGCTGTTTTTCAAAATTGCTAAGGATGTTAAATGTACTCATGCATTTAATTTATCATGAAGTCTAACTGCTATTTTCCTTCAAAATTGTCTGAATTATAGTAATATCTGGAATAGTAATATTCTCCAGATATAAAAACTGGAGACAAACAAATGATTGTAGAATCATAGGTATATTCAGACTTTGAAAGACTATGGCAATGTGATAATTGAATGCTAAGAAACTCTAGAATATCTGATTAGTCATTTGAGTAAAGTATGAATGTATTCATTACCACTGATTAGATTATAATTCTACATCACCAGACATTCTTTTTCAGCAACACTTTTAAAATGTTACTATTTAATGTTTTGGATGCAGGTCAACATGGAATGACAACAACATAAGCAGCTGGCCTTTTGAGGGTTTTTTTGTATCCTGATTATTTATTGCTAAGTTAAATAATACAGTCAATTTACCAGAATAAAATCCCCTTCACAGCGTCCTTGCTGCATTTTCACATGTAAAGCAATTTAAATATGAATTGATTAACTTAATTTCTGGCACTCAAGATAAAAATAAAATTGCTTTGACTTGTGATACATTCAGTTATATCTGGTAAAACTGATGTTGTAATTATCTTGACACAGCACTGTCACATAACCTGTATCTACATTCTTCCTAAATTACAGGATTGTTAAAAGGGCTCTCCATAATTTTCTCTTTTTAAAACAGTGTTGTTTCTATAAGTTGATATTTTCTGTTTTCAATCATTAGGATTGTATTTCATGCAATTCCTCCCCACAAGTTGCTAATCATGGTGGTAGAGATGGGAGTGCTTCTGAGAGAAATGAACAAAGAACGTGAGGAATATATATTCCCAACAAGGTCACCATGGAGGTCATCCCAGCTGTCCAGCTAAAGCAAGCAGGCAGCTTTACTGGATTGTAACAATGGAGGAAGATGTTGGGTGCTGTTGATCCCCTTACTGGCAAAGTAAAGGTACCGTTTCATGCTGCATGGGAGAATGCAATGACAGAAAATTCCTGTATTTTATCAGAAATAAATAGATGAAATAACAGGTTTGATAATACAGTATAGACAATACAGCCTGTAGAGACAATGTGTAGATGATGGGCCCTCAGATCAGATGGCACTGAACAAGCTACATAATACTAGCGTTTGTTGACACTGTTAGGAAGCGGGGGAAATCTGAAGCTACAAAAACAGAATAGCAGTGAAAATATGGAATATAAGAAGTATGAAACACAGAATGTAAGAAGAAAGCTCATTACTCCAAATAGCAGTTCCATCTTAGGTAAAGATAAAGGTTCCCCTCGCACATATGTGCTAGTCGTTCCCGACTCTAGGGGGTGGTACTCATCTCCATTTCAAAGCCAAAGAGCCAATGCTGTCCGAAGACATCCCCTTGGTCATGTTGCCAGCATGACTAAACATAAAGGGCACATGGAACACTGTTACCTTCCCACCAAAGGTGGTCCCTATTTTTCTACTTGCATTTTTTTTTAATTGAAAACTACTTGCATTTTTTATGTGCTTTCGAACTGCTAGGTTGGCAGAAGTTGGGACAAGTAATGGGAGCTCACCCCATTATGCAGCACTAGGGATTCGAACCACTAACTGCTGACCTTTCGATTGACAAGCTCAGCATTTTAGCCACTGAGCCACGACGTCCCTAGTTCCATCTTGCAGGAATCCAATTTCAACTTGTTCCTTTCCTTCTGGGCTCTGTAAGTCATGATTTTCTATCATATCAGTGGCTAGGCTCAAAAATTTAAATTGCTTCAAAATACAATGAAAAAAAGTAGTGCAAAATCAGAACACTACAAACATACCTTCGAAATAGAATAGTCCCAAAGTGGCTGACTAACATCTATAAATTTAACTGGCACAATTTTCATGTACTTTTCCATGGTGGAATTAGCAATACTGCTTATTCAAAGCTAAATCATTGAACAAAGAGAGGTGTTGAAGAGAAGCATCCATTGCTTTCAAGTTTCTGTTTTGGAGTCCTAGTGGATAATCACTTAAATATGTTGCAGCTGCCAAAACAGCCAACGTAGTCCTAGGCAGCATTAACGGAGGGATGGAATCAAGATCACGTGAAGTGTTAGTACCATTTTATAATGCTCTGGTAAGATCACACTGGGAATATTGCATCTGGTTTTGTTCACCATGATATAAAAAAGATGTTGAGACTCTAGAAAGAATGCAGAGAAGAGCAACAAAAATTGTTAGGAGATTGGAGGCAAAAACACATGAAGAATGATTGCAGGAATTGGGTATGTCTAGTTTAATGAAAAAAACTTACCCTAGGGGTTTCATGATAACGGTGTTCCAATATCTAAGGGGCTGCCACAAAGAGAAGGGAGTCAGCCTATTCTCCAAGGGCACCTGAAAGCAGAACAAGAAACAATGGATGGAAACTAATCAAGTAGAGAACAAGTCTAGGACTAAGGAGAAATTTCCTCATGGTTGGAACAATTAATCAGTGGAACGACTTGCCTCCACTAAGGTACTGAGACACTAAAGGCTTTTAAAAAGAGATTGGACAACCATTTGTCTGAAATGTTATAGGGTTTCCTGGTTGAGCAGGGAGTTGGACTGGAAGACCTCCAAGGTCTTCTGTTATTCTGTTAAGGGGAAAACATGTCATTTCTCCATCCTTTTACCTAAAAAAATAGAAAATCTGATTTGTTTGTTTTTAGTTGTATCCAATGTATATGATCCTTCGTTGTGGCAACTTCCAGTATCAAGGACATATTCATAATGTAAGAGATGTTAAATCCTTGATTGATAATCATGAAATACTGTTAACCAAACCGCCCCAGGATTTCCTGCTTACATACAGAGCATCACTTCATTTTACAAATAGCATGATACCAGAAAACGTATAATAGCAGCTGTATGTTTGCATCATAAATGTATGCAGTCTTTTACTGTCTTCAGTATATATTTTGAAATTAATAGTAGAATCCAAGTTCTTCATTCAAAGTACAGCCCCCTTTCAACAAATAACTAGCCATTCTGAAAATGATGATCAGTGGGAAGGTGGCAGATAAAATGACCTTCAATATGCTTACCACTTATCTTTTATTTCTCTATGTAATTTATGTTTGGTTTTCAAGCACCTGTGAATATTGGTGATGTGCCAAATGCATTGGCTTTTAATTAAGCATTCAATACCCTGCTGTTCAATACCACCGTTCACAGAACAGGGAAGAAAATATATCAACAATAATTAACAACTCATGTAACAGAGCAGCAATAAATTAACCAGGAGAAAAGAAGCATCTAAAACAGGGGTCTCCAACCTTGGCAACTTTAAGCCTGGAGGATTTCAGCTCCCAGAATTCTCCAGCCTGGGGAATTCTGGGACTTAAAGTCCACCAGTCTTAAAATTGCCAAAGTTGGAGAGCCCTGATCTAAAACATCCAAATGAAAAATAAAATTCTCAGGCTTCAGAAAACAAGATCTCTCATCAAAAACAGAATTAATAAACTCACAGCCAAGCCAGTCTTCCTGAGGAACATAACTAGAAAAGGCAGTCATCAATTATAGCAGTGAGACTCAAAGAAAAGTTTCTGAAGATTTCAGTATAACCATACCATGAAGGGTCCAATCCCCAATTGCTCACAATTGCCCTCAGCATGCAAATGTCTTCACACTCTGCCTGCTGGTAATCCTCTTGAGTTGGTCAATACTCCTGCCCTTTGACCCAGCAGAGCAGTTCTTCAAACAAGGGATTCCCATGATGGTTTATACTGCAGCAGTTTTCCCTACTCCAGCACTATTCAGATTGCAGTTCTCCAATTTTGTACCCTCTGGAGATATTGGGGTATAGAATTTCTGAGCAGCAAATTCTAAAGAACATGCTAGGTGAGAATTCTGGAGATACATTCCAACATGTCTGGAGGGTATAAAGTTGAAAAAGGCTGCCTTAAACAATGTCATGGCAACTGTTTTTTTTTTTTTCTCTATGATATGCTACTCTCAGTCCTACATGCAAATATTTTTATCTGATGGTCATCACCCACGTGGCTGATTCCATCCCGCTATTTTTGTTATCACAGTAGCATTATAAAAAGATATTAAAAGTGATTAAAAGTGAGCTATTAGGTAACATATGCAGAGGTCTAAGGCAGAGGTGGGTTTTAGCAAGTACTGACCAGTTCTGGAGAACTGATAGCGGAAATTTTGAGTAGTTTGGTGAACCGATAAATACCACCATTGGCTGGCCCCGCCCCCATCTATTCTCTGCCTCCCGAGTCCCAGCTGATTGGGAGGAAATGGGGATTTTGCAGTAACCTTCCCCTGGAGTGGGCAGGGAACGGAGATTTTACAATATCCTTCCCCTGCCACGTCCACCAAGCCAAGCCCACCAAACCATGTCATGCCCACCAAGCCATACCCACAGAACTGGTAGTAAAAAAATTTGAATCCAACCACTGGTCTAAGGTAAATCTATAGCCCTAAGCAGGTATAGTCTACTGCTTACTCGAATCAAGATACAAGACTTGAATCATGAGCAGATTAAGCTTTCCCACACGTACCTATACGCATTTCACCTGCCTTGATTCTTGCTCTCTAAGACCTTCACACAGTCCATTGAGGAGAGCTTGAGAAAGGACTACATTCAAATGTGCCTGAATTAAGGCATTAACTGATCTGGGACACTGCTTTCTGAAGATCAAGGAATACAGAAAGCACTCTATTTAGATTTGCATGAACATGAAAATAGCTTACCTTCAATAGAGTATTTTAAAAGCAGGTCATACCAGAAGACGGTCTTTCAGTCAATATCTCATAACTTGACAGTTTTAAGATTGCCTTTGGGAAAGGCAATCTTAATTAGCCAAGTCATTAAACAAGGTATAGATATATAGTATGGATGGATTGATGGATCTAAATACATTCATATTATTCGTGTCAGAGGTATTGATATAGTCTTTCACTCTTTCAATTTCTATTTGCTTTTAACCAAATTTGTGTTTGTTATTGTAAGCAATTTTCCCAAAACTCACACATTTTTTAATGCAACTTTCCAAAATGAAATGCTTTTAAACTGCATTTTTTTCTACTACATGTTTTTTAAATATTCAGCTGGTCATTAGTATATCCCTGAACTGAATGTAGTTTCCTCAAACATGCACTTTTGGATGTTAATGGGTTTTGTTTTTGTTTTTTTAGAATATTCTTTTTTGGCCAAATGTGATTGGATACCCAAGGAAAGACAGTACTGTGGTAATTAGATATTTAGCATGATTTACAGTGATGGCATGAGGCAAAAAGACTATCTCTGTGTCTAGTTGTTTTGGCGTGCAATTCCCTCTACCAGTGTCCTGAGAGAGGAGTTGAAACAGTTTATGTCCAGGATGTGAGGGGTCTATAGATATTTTCTCAGCCCTCTTTCTGACCTGTGCAGTATATAGGATGTTCGATGTACAACAGTCTCTGTGTCAGCTTTGGAAGCCATATTAGGCCAGAAGCTTCCAGGCTGCCACCTTCTCCTGTGTGGGAAAGTAGGAGGTGGCATTTAGTAGAGAAGTTGTCTGTAGACATAATAGCATTCTGCCTGTCAGTCAAGGTCAGGGCGATCCTGCATCTGGAGAAGGAGTAGTCAGAGTGATGTCTCGAGATGGGACGGTGGTTGATTGGAGCATGTGATCGACTGAGGAATGAGGGGATGGTTTGGGGGGGGTTGATTTACTGAGGGAAAACTTGGACCTCTCAGATTTGGGTTTTCCCAGATGTGCCAGTTTACCTATCCTAGTAAATAGAACTTTGAAAAATGCTTGCTTCAGAGTCTTTACTTGGAGTGGGGGTTTTTCTGGAACGCTGACACTCTGCTTTGCAGTTCTTTGATATCAATGAGATCCAGATACATTTGAATCTTATGCCACAGGCTGGACCATTCCAGTTGCCTGGAATACATGGGTATTCTTTAGACATGTTTTGGTTGCAATGAGAAATTTGAGCTTTCTAAGGTTTTGAATGAGATGACTTATCAAATACATTAAAGTAAATCCAATTCACAAAAACAAAGGGTGAAAAAGTAATGACAGGGCAGAGTTTTGGCTCAGATTAAAGTAGTAAATGTGCAAACCATGGTACAGGAATCCAAAAATTGGTTTTAAATACTAGAAAGGAAAAAACAGAGAAAGCCTTAAGAAATCATATTATACACACTTAGAACAAACCCAATAAAAAATAAGATTTGCAACATTTACCTCAATACTTTGGCCTTGGCTAGCCAACAAATGTAAAAGTGATCTTCAATCACCAAAAATTTACTTCTGAAATAACTGTTTTATAGAAGCATGAGCAAGAACTCCACCAATCTTATTTAAACAATTGGCTAATTAATTAAGGAGGACATGTATGACATAATGATGTTGTAAAAACTGGAAACATGTAATAATTACCAGTAGATATTTAAAAGAGTCAGTTGTAAAATAAATGTTTGATTGATTATACAGTATGCTAGAACAAGCTTTCACTAAAAATATTGATTTAAATAGCAGACATTTCATGCTACTGTTCTGGGAAGCCACTTGGGAAGAGAACAAAAAAATCTACCTCTATTACATCAATCTTTATATACAACATTCAAATGGTACAACACAATCAATCATAAATCCCTTAATAGGATCAATAAAGCAATTTAGGTCTTTTCTCAATAGTAGCTGGGACATTTCCAGCATTTTTATTTTCCAATTTCTCTGAAGCAATTTGAGGGGGACAGGGGACTCTGTTTGGTGTAGTAGTTAAGGCATCAAACTAGAGACTTTGAGTTCTAGTCTTGCCTTCGGCATGAAGCCAATTGTGTGGCGTTGGGCCAGACACTTTCTCTCAGCCCTAAAAGCAGGAAGAGGGTTAAAAAAGTGGATAAGAAACCAGGATAAAAACCAAGAGAATATGAGTACTACTCCTCCCTTAGGCACAAAGCCATTCCTTTTTATAGGTAGTCCTCCTCAATGAGTAACTGAGCAGAGTATATCATAGAACACAAAAAAATTAAAAGCAATTAAAATAGGTTGGTGTAGGTATGTGGGTGGGTGTATTATATATAGCAGAATTGTTCTCAAGAATGGTGACACAGTCAAGAAATGGACCCTTAACACATGAGGTCTGGGCACACAACAAAGTCTTCACAGCTTTAGAAATTGTGCTGAGATAAGACAGGGTTTCTTTTCTTTTCTTTTCTTTTCTTTTCTTTTCTTTTCTTTTCTTTTCTTTTCTTTTCTTTTCTTTTCTTTTCTTTTGTTTAGGACATGAAGACTTTTACCTTCTTTTACCTATCAGCATCTACAGCTGTTAACCAAATATTTGATAAAGAAAAGAAAATGGAAACTATGTTATTTATAAATTTGGAATCAATACAAACACTAACTCTATACTATTGGGGGTTTTCGACAGAATAGAAGCTTTATGCCTCCTGAGGACCATGGTTCTTAGTAGAAGTAATTCAGGAGAGAGAGAGTTCACCTTCAGCTATTAGTACATGAAAGCTTCCTGATGTATGTAGAATTAGGCTACTGACATCATGATCAATTGCACAGCTGGCCACTCTCTCTCTATGAACCTTTTCTTCTGTGATGCAGTCCTACATCTGCCAAACATCACCATCTGCTCACAACAGGATTCCCATTCACCATGTGTGTGCAGCAGTGAAATAAATTAAGGGTATAGCAAATGTGAAATAAATACAGTTAGCAGAATTGTGGGAAAATGGAAGCATAAATTTGCCGTAAGTATTTATTAGATACTATAAATCATACATATTTTGTATTTCCTTCCATTCAATTGTGTCCAATTCTGGAAGACTGCCTGAACTTTTCTTGGCAAGGTTTTTCAGAAGTGGTTAGCCATTGCGTCCTTCCTATGGCTGAGAGAAGATGACTGGCCCAAGATCACCCAGCTAGCTTCATGTCCAAGCCAGGCTAGAACTCGCAGTCTCCTGGTTTCTAGCCTCTATACCAAACTGGCTCCTCAGTCACCTTCAAATTACTGCTGACAGTATTTATTTATTTATCTAAGTATTTATTAGGTACCATAAATCATATATGGATTGTTAAATAAAAATAGATTAAAATGCCACCTCAAATCTTCTCTTACTAATAAGCGTTTGGATAATGAAGCAGCAAATGATCAAATCCCTTCTTATTCATAAAGTTAGTGCATGAATCTTCTTGCATAGTCCACAGAAGATGTTGACCAGGAGGATAAAATGGAAGAAGTCTGTATAGTCCACTCTGAATTCCTAGGAAGAAGACAGATTCTTAGGTAACAAATTCATTAAAAGAACTATGGACGTTTTGAATAATAGGGAACCATAACTGTCATTGATTAGGAATCAAAAAAATAATATTTAAACAGAACTTTTAGGGAGGGTTCCAAATTCACCAAATAATGTCTTGAAAATGTCTATGGACTTAATGTCCATAACGTCATTGAGTCACCATAGTCAAAACTGGCCTATGGTTCACCGAAAGCTTTTTCATTTTTCCTGCTTTCTCCTGCAGCTTCTTCTGCCACTTTCCTAATGCTCTGGTTCTCACCATTCTCTAGGGAAGAGGTGACAATTAATAGGATACTATTCTAAGGAATATAAAACCACTGGGGGAAATCCATCTCCTTTTTTCCATTCCACTCAGTCAAACAGCCTTCCATGAATAGACAAAGTCAGCTGGATTTTTAACAGCATTTTGATAAACTTTTAACACTGCTTCCTTCTGATCTAATCCTAGAGGACCACCACACTGCCAAACTTTCCACTTGCGAATAATTTCCTTTGCACTTTAAAGCCAACCAGTGGCTCCTCCACATTGTCCTCTACATCTGCAAATTTGAAATGCTTTTAGCCCAATGATACTGTTATGAGGTTCTAGAATTTGCAGAGAATACCATCAGTCAAGCATTCAGCCAACAGCCAAAGACAGATAAGATAGCCAGCCAATGCTCTTTCTTTCTATGTCAATCTAGACAATTGCTGAGTGTGCTACTCTTAAAAGTTTTTAGTACAGGAACAAACAGCTTTTCTATTTCATTCACAAAAACGAAGAGCAAATATGTTTCTAGTGTTACACACACATTCACACAATTTGTGTGTTTATCCACAAACTGACATACTTTTCAGTTCTGAAGAGCTCCCAACAAATCCTGAAAATGTTGACAAGCATGGGTGTCAGACTTGCCCTGTCATGTTGCCATAACGTAACGTTTCACTATGTTTTTCCCATTCACGGAGCTGGGGCAGGTGTAACCTGCGCATGACACATCCAGCCCATGGGCTGCCAGTTTGACACCCCTGTTGTACAGTATCAAGTCATGGTAGCACATGGTTAGAATGCAGTATTGCAAACTAATTCTGCTGACTACCAGTTGCCAGCAATTCAGCTGTTCGATTCTCAACAGCTCAATGTTGACTCAGCCTTCCATCCTTCCGAAGTTGGTAAAATAAGGACCCAGATTGTTGGGGTGAAATATGCTGAGTCTGTAAATTGCTTAAAGAAGGCAGTAAAGCACTGTGAAGCAGTATATAAGTATAAGTGCTATTGCTATTGCTATCAAACTCTTTTAAAATACATGCTAATAAAATTGCATGTAAGGGTTTTTCTTAAGAAGGGAACATACCAACAAAGATGTGATGAATTGCCTGGAGACTAAGTTTCAGCCATTTCTGAAGCAAGGGAGAGTAATGGGCTTTCTAAGGGTAGGAAAAGAACAGAGATTTTGGAAATTAGTAGATTTGAAGACAATATATTTTGATTACTAAGAGGTCTGTAAATCAAGGTATAAAAAGCAGGTGGATGAGTTTTCAATTTCTTTACAACATCTCCAAAGGAAAGAGATTATAAAATAAATTTAAAATATGGTAAATAAGAGTCACTTTCTCATAGTAAATCTGTTACAATATTAGAAAAAAGTACACTAAAAGTCATTATATTAGGGCCTTGTAAGTCTGAAAATATTACTTAGCCTCTCTGTTAGCTACAGTAGATTATAATTCATCAGATAGGTATTCATAGGTCATTTAAGGACAAACTTAGCAGTAGTCTTGGAGCTAGTTTATTTACCTGTTCAGAATTTGATTTATGAATAAGAAAATTGAAATAATAGTAGTACTCCTATCTATACAGACTCCAGTGAACAATTCAATAGGCTATAAAATCAAAACAAGCAATAACATTAATAATAAAAATGTACCTAGTAGGATGATTACTAATGGCTGAAAGCTCCTAGAATAGCACTGATTTAACTTTTGTCCAGAAAGCAAAGAGGTTTGAGGCTACCCATACTTCCATGGGAAAGGTCTTCCAAAGAATGAGGGTTGCTATCAAGAAGACCTGTCACCAGATCCACATTCCATGTAGCTCACAAGTAGAGGTCACCTTAACAGGCTCTTTCAAGTTGTCCATAATGAAAAGGCAAATTCTATTTTGGGAAGATACTATCTGATTGAATATGTATGCTTTTTTCACATTACCATGTTATGCAACTTATATATAATTGCATATTGCCACTTTCTAAAAGTAGACTATAAATTACATTTCTTTTTTATTCCCCAACTTTCCCCCAAGAAGCTCTAAGTAGTATATCTAGGTTTCTCCCACAGTGCTTTGGATACCTTAAAACAGCATTTCCCTGTCCCCAGATAAAATGTTATTGGCACAGAGATATATCCACATTGCTTACAGGTAGAAGAATCCAGTTACAATATCATGTGATCAGCAGAACCTCATCTCACTCCACTACTGGGACTGTGCCTTTTATAAAACAGGAAAGTAGTGCATGAACGTAGCTTTGTGAAATATGTTGCAATAATCAAGGTTGACTCAGCCTTCCATCCTTTCAAAGGTAGGTGAAATGAGGACCCAGATTGTGGGGGCAATAAGCTGACTTCGTATAAATATACAAAAGTATGAAGGCTATTGCTTAACGCATTGTAAGTCGCCCTGAGTCTCCGGAGAACGGCGGCATATAAATTAAAGCAAAAAAAAAAATTGCACCCTTAAAAGAGTCTATCTTACTTTTAAGGTCACAGAAACAAGGACAGAGTATAACCATTAGAAAAGGAAAGCTCCATGCTCTGGTAAAAGTCAGGAGATTGAAGTAAAAGGCTTCATTTCAGTTCTCGGTGGATTTTATTTGTCAAGCATATTGGGTACAATCTAATTTTTCTTCTTGGGGTGTCGTATTTTCTATGTTGAGAAACAGTATGACTCATATCTTGGCCTCTTTAATTAAATAGAATACAACCAGGATAGTGCAATATATTTATCTATTTAGACTAATGACAGACACGCAACAGGGGTGGTATTTTTAAAAATATGATGCTATCCTAGTAGCAGGAATATTTCAACAACTGGCATACTGAGCCAGATGTACAGAGGAAAATACAAGATGCTATCTTTTAAGTGCCAGATCAACTTCTGCAGGATTTGTCCTGGTGTATTAAGGACCTCGGGTTTTTTGACATGCAGTTAATAGGCAGGTTCCTCTCACTTGATTTCCACAACACAACATTAACATTCTGTTTCCCACAGCAATTCAAAATGTTTCTCTTTCCTCCTCCACAGTTCCTTCTTAAAACGTGGATAGCCTTTGAAACAAAAGAGAGGACTAATGAAATCTTCACTTATTCAAAGGTAAATCCCTTCCTATTATCCGTGATGCTTATTCCTAGGCAAGTGAGAAATAGGCTGTTGCTGGATGGTATCTGGCTTCTGAATCAAGATTCAGAAGCTTTTCAGCAGAAGAGTCCATTTAGAAGACACAGTGTAGCAATTCCAACTTTTTATTATTAATGCTTTGTCTTTGCCTTTATTTTTGTTTTGTGAAAAAAAATCAACTTCCACTGAATGCTAAGAAAACACATTCTAGCATTAAGAGCAATTCAACCAAGGAAACAATTACACAGAAAGTCAGTGAGCTCTCCTTCACTGGATGTCTACAAGCCGTCTCTACTGGGATGCCATAAGAAAAGGGAACCAAACTATTCTCACACATTGTAACCAGTGGTGAGTTCCTCCCGGTTCGGCCTGGTTCGCGCGAGCCAGTAGCAGTGACGCTATTATGTCACCAAACTGGTTCTCTTTCTTCAGGAGCTGGGCCCTCCCGCTCGCCCCTGCACTATTCTGACCTTATATTTCTGCTGTTTTCGCCCAGCTAAGAGGTGCGGCAGAGCGGATTTGATCAGCTGGACAGATTTGCAATGCGCTTGCGCAAAGCGCTCATTTGGTATGCCTGCGAGTGAACCGAGCATGCGCATGGTGATCGCGCACAAAGCGCACAACCAAAGAGGCGATTGCGCACGAAGCGCACACACAAAGAGAACCGTTAGTAAAGCCAGTTAGAATCCACCCCTGATTGTAACTAGATCCCAGTTCAGGAGACTGGACCCAATAACTGAAACATACATTTCTAATTATTTTATTTATTTATTATTGCGATTTATATGCCGCCTTTCTCCCTGGGGACTCAAGGCAGCTTAAAAAATGACAAATTCCAATACAAATCACAATGAAATAAAATTAAAATCAGCAACCCTATTAAAACAGTTTAAAATTATAACAGTGTACCCCCAAATGGATCAGTTGAGTTGACGGAAGAGCCACGTCTTCAGCTCGCGACGGAAGGAAAGAAGGTCGGGGGCTGTCCTGAGCTCGGTGGGCAATCCATTCCAGAGGATCGGGGCTCCCACAGAGAAAGCTCTCCTCCTGGGGGCTGTCAGGTGACATTGTTTGGCTGACGGCACCCTGAGGAGGCCAATTCTGTGAGAGTGCACAGGACAGTGGGAGAGCGGCTAGAGATGGTACCCTGGGCCTAAGCCATGAAGGGCTTTATAGGTAAGCACCAGCACCATGAAATGTATCTGGAACGCCACTGGCAGCCAGTGCAGTTCACGCAGGAGAGGTGTTACACGGGAGTATCTAGACACCCCCATAACTACCCGCGCGGTTACGTTCTGGACTAGCTGGAGCCTCCGGACGCATCCCAAGGGCAGCCCCATGTAGAGGGTGTTACAGTAGTCCAACCTAGAGGTAACGTGGGCATGAGTGACCGTGGCGAGGGCATCCCGGTCTAGAAAAGGGTGCAACTGGCGCACAAGGCGCACCTGTGTGAAGGCCCCCCTGGTAAAGCCGTCAGATGGTCCTCTAAGGACAGCCAAGAATCCAGGAGGACACCCAAGTTGCAGACCCTATCAGAGGGAGCAAGAGTTTCTCCCCCAATCATTAAAGATGGAACCTCCAGATCCCGGGATGCCGGCATCCAGAGCCACTCAGTCTTGGAAGGGTTGAGTCTAAGTCTGTTCCTCCCCATCCAAACCCGCACCGCTTCCAGGCAGTGGGACATCACAGAAAGGGCATCCCTAGGGTGGTCAGGGGTGGAGATGTAAAGCTGGGTATCATCAGAATATTGATGATACCTCATCCCAAAACCACGAATGATCTCACCCAGCGGTTTCATGTAGATGTTAAAGAGCAGAGGGGAGAGAACTGATCCCTGAGGCACCCCACAAGTGAGAAGCCTCTGGGAGGATCCCTGACCCCCCGCCCAAACAGACTGCAAGCGACCAGAGAGATAGGAGGAGAACCACTGTTAAACAGTGCCTCCTAACCCCATCCCCCTGAGCCGCTGCAGCAGGATACCATGGTCGATGGTATTGAAAGCCGCTGTGTTGAAGGACCAGGATGGAGGAACAACCCCCATCCCTGGCCCGCCAGAAATCATTTACTAGGGCGACCAATGCCGTTTCTGTGCTGTGGCCACACCTGAAACCAGATTGGTAAGGATCGAGGTAGTCTGTTTCCTCCAGGAATTGAGGGAATTGCTGGGCCACCATGGACTCAACAACCTTTGCTAAAATGCGAAGGTTGGAGACTGGACGGTAGTTGTTAAGAACGTCAGGGTCCAGGTTAGGCTTCTTAAGGAGGGATCAAACCACCACCTCTCTGAGTGCAGCGGGGAAGACCCCTCCCTTTAACGAAGCGTTGACAACAGCCTGGATCCAGTCTCCAGTCACCTCTCTGGCTGCCGAAACTAGCCAGGAGGAACAAGGGGCCAATAAACACGTGGAGGACCCCAGCCTACCCATAATCCACGTCATCCAGCGAAACAGGCTCAAACTCAACCCAGATGTCTCCACCAAGACTAGCCCCCGTCACCTCAATGGACTCTGTCCAGTTGGAGTCCAACCCGGTCCGAATCTGAGTGATTTTATCTTGCAGAAACTGTGCAAAATCCTCAGCACGGCCCTGCAAAGGGTCCTCCCTCACTCCCTGATTAAGGAGGGAGCGGGTCACTCTAAACAGGGCTGCTGGGCGGTTTTCTGCAGATGCAATGAGAGTGGCGAAATAGTTACGTTTCGCCACTTCCATCACCACAAGATAAGACCTAATATGGATTCTTAGTTGTGTTCAGTCGGACTCGGATCAGGAGGATCTCCAACCACCCTCCAGGCATCTTTTCCGACGCTTCATTTCCCTGAGCTCTGCGGTAAACCAAGGAGCCACCCGGGATCTGCATCGGATCAGAGGCTGCAAAGGCACGATTTGATCCAGGGCCCCCACCGCAGCCTGTTCTCAGGCCCCGACAAGGGCCTCGGATGAATCGTGGGCTAAGGAGGCGGGAAATGACCCAAGCTCCATCAGGAACCTTTCGGGTTCCATCAGGCGCCTGGGGCGGAACCATCTTACCGGTTCCGCACCCCTGTGACGGGGGATGGCAGTGGGAAAGTCAAGCCTAAGGAGGGAATGATCGGTCCATGACAGAGGGTTGATAGATAAAGTCCCCTCCCCATGATCATTTATCCACTGTCCAGAGAGAAAAATCAGATGGAGTGTGTGTCCTCCAATATGAGTTGGGCCCTGTACAATCTGAGTTAGGTCCATGGCCGTCATGGAGGTCATGAACTCCCGCACCAACTCAGATGTCTCACCAGCCGATGGCAGGTTGAAATCTCCCACAACCAAAAGGTTGGGGAGTTCCACCGCCAGTTCGGCTAAGACATCTAGTAGTGCGGGCAGGGCTGAGGCCACACAGCTAGGGGAGAGGTACATGATCAACAGCCCTGACTGAACTCCAGGGTCCCATTATAAAAGAAGGGATTCACACCCACCTATCCGAGGAAAAGTGACCTCCCTAGGACTGAGACTTTCCTTAATAACTACCGCCACTCCTCCACCCCTCCCCTGGGGTCGCAGCTGGTGAAGTATCCGGAAACCTGGGGGACATAAATCCATGAGAGGGACAACACCCTCCGGCCTCAGCCAGGTCTCACTGATACAAGCCAGGTCCGCCAGGTTCTAGTTCTATGATTCTTTGAAAGAAGTTGTGGGTAAATTCTGTTTATGGCATTTAGACCTCACATAAAACAATCCATGAATGAGGAATGCCAATTGCACACTAAACATCTTTTCACAAAAGATCCCTGAACTTAATTCTGTAATAGAACTCTACCCAGGAATTTTGCTAATAGTCATTCTCTTGTCTATGGTCTATGTCTATGGTCAGGACATAAAACCAGTCATAGTGTTATCTGAGCTTGGTTGCTTAGTTCCAGATATTTCATTACCCAATACTCAATTAGGTAACATCATCATATAAATCAATGTTGGATTGCAAGGACTCTACAGTCCAACCCTGCACTACATATATTCTCTTCTATAAAAGATGCTTCCCAATCCATAATAATACAATTCTAATTGCATTGGTTTTGTAGCATGGAGGAAGTAAAATCATTGTAACACATTGCCAGTCTGTTTAAGCATTTGTTTGCTTTGCAGTTGCACAACCCCTATACCTCTACTTCTGGCCATAATTTGCAGGGGAAAGAAGAAGAAAGGAAAAAGAAGCCAATGCCAAACCAAAGATGAGAATAACAGAAGACACCTAAAACCTAAAATTATTATTTTTTTTACTTGCTGAATTCATCAGAATGTGACTTTCCCCTTACTTTTATGCAATGAATATTTCTTATGAATGTTTCCTTTGTGAAGTCATGTGAGATTGATGGGAATGGCACAGAAAATCAGTTTTCCAGAATCTAAGTTTCACTGCGTGGGACTATATCCTGGAGAAAAACTTACAGTTGCTTGAGACTGCAAAAATGAACTGCTTACGACGTTGCCCTCAAACTATCTTTAGCTACAGAAACAGAGGCCTTCCCTTGCAATTGGTATGTTGGCAATTGGCAAAATGTTTAAGTGCTATGTGAAAAAAAATATATTAAACCAATATAATCAACATGTAGAAAACAACCCATTTTTTATCTCTTAATCTCTATAAAGATGACAATGTGCTGTTTTTCCATAATATGTATACATAATACATTGTAGCATTTGACTAGTACAGTAATATATTTTTAAGGTTCGTCCTCCATGTACTTCCATCAAGGGCAATGAGAAATAGACATTCAGAAGAGCCTATTTTGGGGCCTATCAATTTACTGTGAGGAGTGAGAATCACTTTCATTTGTTCCCCTGCTATTTTCGTCAATAATCATTGTCCCCCATGAGCTAGAACATGAATATTTACAGTGCGATATCTGTTTCTCTCCCTACTACCAGTCCTACTAGATTGACTAGACCAGGAAATTAACACCCCAAGAAGGCTAATATCACTTTTATTGAAATGGGCAATAATAATAAACAGACTTGGAATCGCCTCTTTTTTTATAGTTCAGTGAATTATGGAGGCATCTGTCTGAGTTGCTTCTGAATGTTATCTGACTATTCTGCTTTTAAAAATGCTTTAGCTGCTTTTGCCTGGACAACAGCTCCTGCTTATCTTTGTCTTATCTTATTCTTTACACCAGGGGTCCTCAGCATGCAAACAGGCCATGCAAACAGGATGAAGGCAGCACACAAAACCACTTCCCCTTCTGGTTCATGGAAAAATCTTTCCCCATGGAACTGGTCCCTGATATCCAAAATGGTGGGCACCACTACTTTATGCCATCTGAAGCAGTGCTCACTTTCATTTATAATTATTCAGGAATCCACCCTATCATTTCGCCAGAGGAGTAAGGACACAATATCCCCCCCCACCCATACTCTCTCTCTCTCAAATAGAGTGTAGGTATTGGTTATAAACTATCTGGAGAATAAATTGACTTGAAATAATTTTAGTATAAATCAATCTTCTAAATAAATAGAGTGACCACATTTCACTGTTCTAATCTGCGATTATTCCATGGGATCACTAAACGCTCTGTTCCTCCCCAATAATTTAACCTGAAGAATTTCTTTAGAACCTAATTTCATAAATGATGCATCTTTGCTGCAGATTTCAGTTCATCTCTCTCTATTCCTCCCATTCATTCAGTTCCATTTCCAGGCCTATACAGTAAAGCCTTTTGATCAAATGAGCATCAGAAACCTTATTAGTGTATTTCTTCGTGTATTATGGCAATCAATACACAAATGCTTGGGAATTTTTTCATTAGTAATCTCTAAGTAGAAAAGAAAAGTACATTCTGAATACAGCAGCATAAAGGACAATCATCTGATGAAAGCCCCAAAATAAAACATACACAAGTGGCTAGTGATTTGATAAATGAAAAGCAGAATTCAAAACTCTGGGGAGAAATTTGGATGCATATTAGATTGTTTCTATTTGTATGTGATGTGGTGGCATATTTTCATAACCAGAGAATTATGTAGAGCGTATAAATGCTTCTTATGTCTTTTCATTTTGTGTGACAGGCAGGCATCTCAACAAGATGAATCTCATCATACTTCAGGCAGTTTCTTCATTTTTATCTTTTTCCTGTTCTTTTCCTTTTTAGTGGCATAAGTACATGTTTCCTTCTGCTGTTTTCCTTTTTTTAAAAAAAAAAGTAGCTGGGCATATTTAAAAAAAGACTCACAAAATTACTTCTGAGAAGGAACATATCATGGCCATATAATGATGATCATTCATCATTAACAGTATCAACAGTAAGACATCTTCAAGTTTCTAGGTTCTATTATCTACAATGACTATGCTAAAGCCTTTGATTGTGTGAATCACAACAAATTGTGGCAAGTTCTTAAAGAGATGGGAGTACCAGATCATCTTATTTGTCTCTTGAGAAACCTATATGCGGGTCAAGAAGCAACAGTGAGAACTGGACACAGAACCACTGATTGGTTCAAAATTGGGAAAGGAATCTGGCAAGGCTGTATACTGTCACCCTGCCTATTTAACTTATATGCAGAGCACATCATGAGAAAGGCGGGGCTAGATGAATCAAAAGTTGGAATTAAGATTGCCGGGAGAAATATCAACAACCTCAGATATGCAGATCAGTGGTGGGTTGCTATCGGTTTGCCCCGGATCAGGGGAGCCAGTAATGGTGGCAGCGGGAGGCTCCACCTACCCACCCAGATGTTTCTGTGCATCTGCAGAAGCTTCTGCACATCTGCAGAAGCAATGCACACACACACAAGCACACGCTTACGAGCAAACCGGTAGTGGCCAAAATTAAAACCCACTACTGATGCAGATGATACCACTTTAATGGCAGAAAGTAAAGAGGAACTAAAGAACCTCTTGATGCGGGTGAAGAAGGAGAGTGCAAAAGCCAAGAAATTAAAAGACGCTTGCTCCTGGGGAGGAAAGCTATGGCAAATCTAGACAGCATACTAAAAAGCAGAGACATCATCCTGCCAACAAAAGTGTATATAGTCAAGGCTATGGTTTTTCCAGTTGCAAGGTATGGCTGTGAAAGTTGAACCATAAGAAAGGCTGAGTGCCAAAGAATTGAGGCCTTTGAACTATGGTGCTGGAGAAGACTCCTGCGAGTCCCTTGGACTGCAAGGCAATCAACCGGTCAGACCTAGGGGACATCAACCCTGACTGCTCTTTAGAAGGCCAGGTCCTGAAGATGAAACTCAAATACTTTGGCTACTTAATGAGAAGGAAGGACTCACTGGAGAAGAGCCAAATGCTGGGAAAGATTGAGGGCAAAAGAAGAATGGGGCGACAGAGAACGAGGTGGCTGGATGGAGTCACTGAAGCAGTAGGCGTGAGCTTAAATGGACTCCGAAGGATGGTAGAGGACAGGAAATCCTGGAGGAACATGGTCCATGGGGTCGCGATGGGTCAGACATGACTTCGCAACTAACAACAACAATTATCTACAATGACTTGAAATGGACACCTAACATTAGAACCTGTTGTGGCTCCGTTACCTGAGTCTGTGTCATCGGCAGGAGAGGACTCCGAGAGTGAAGGAGAGGAGTTGGCAAGGCCTCCCTCTCCAGGACCCTCCTCTCTGGCAATACCTTCGGTGTCCGCCGAAGGGCAAGAGATAGGGCCGGGGCCAAGCATGTCCACGCAGCCACAGATGGACAGTGATGAGGGTAATGAGTCTTGGCTGGATCCACGCCAGCGTCACAGAGATAAGCGCGCGCAACAGAAGAAAAGGCGTGCCCGAGATTAGGCTGAGTCACTGGACCACACCCCACAGGATATAAAAGGGAGCGTGGTGGCCAGTCAAACCTTGTGATGAACAAAGCTGAAAGCTTCCACGCCATTCTGCATTGCCGGACTTTTTGCTATAGACTTTGCTGGATTATCTCTGGACTTGATTTACTCCGTAATTATTAAGCTGTTTCTTTTGATGTACCAGGAGTGGGGAGAAGTTATCTCTCCTCTTCGTAAATAATAAACTCTTGGCAGGCAGCCACTAGGTTGTTGCCAAGTTCCGTTATCATAAGAAAAAGGATTTTGCCGGCTGGTTTGGTCTTTAACTCTTGAACGTCTGTTGGTGTGTGTGCGTGTGGTTGGGGACAGAACAGAACCATGATTAAAAGGCACAACAAAGAATGTTCTTCCTGCATCAACTCAGAAAGCTCAGATTGCCCAAGAAGCTGCTGATACAGTTCTACAGAGGAATTATTTAGTCTGTCATTTGTACCTCAATAATTGTCTGGTATGGCACAGCAACCAAACAGGACAGGTACAGACTTCAAAGCATTATTAGGACGGCAGAAAAAACAATTGCAACCAACCTGCCTTCCATTGAGGATCTGTGTACTGCATTCTATTCTATTCTATTCTATTCTATTCTATTCTATTCTATTCTATTCCATTCCATTCCATTCCATTCCATTCCATTCCATTCCATTCCATTCCATTCCATTCCATTCTTACTACAAATGCAGTCCATTTTATCTTGGCCAAGAAATTATCAATTTTGTATTCAGCACAGTATAAGTATGCTTCCATACCAACACGTCTGTTTTTGACACACACCATAAATCTATCCGGGTATCCACCAGGAGTGCCTGCAGGGGGAAGCAACAAGAGTGCAAAACCATGTGGGGGGCACTTTTTTTAACCATACCTTGAGGTATCCACTCAAAGCTAGAGTGGTCAGATCAACCAACTAATTTCTTCCCAAAGTCTCTATGTCCTCTTTTTAGAAACTATAAACTTCCATAGTCTTCATTTTTGAGTCCTCTCCACCTCTTCACAGAGTTTAGTTCTTAAACCAATACAACACAACAATCCTTTAATGCTACAGTGAACAAGGGCAGTTATGTTCCTAGACATAGACGGTTTTCTGCCTCCTCCTTATAAAATCAGCAAGAATACAAAACTACTTCCGGCTGCATTAGCCGGTGTTGTTGCATTTTAATTCATTGCGTAGGTGACATCAAGTTGTCACTAATAAAAGTCCATTTAAATTCTTGCCTTGTGCATCAAAAAGTATAAAGGAGCTTTTTCCCAGATAAGGAGATTCTTCTGTACTTCATGTAATAAAGATTTTTTTTCCAAAATAACCAAATGGTAATGTGATCCTCTTTAAACTTCCATATAAACATTAGTTACATTTTCTAAACCACCAATATTTACATTTCTTTCCACAACGTATCTGCATTAAGCTTGCAGGGTCCATCTCCCTTTGCAACAGTTTCACCTTGTACAGGCACTATAGATACTACTGCATCTTTGAAGATATTTAAAAACTGTTCCAGATGTGTATAATCCTATGATGTTAACTTTAGCAAAAGCTGAGTCAATTAATATCTGGCTGTATACCAGATCAAAGAGTCTGTACACTAATCTGTATACTAAATCAAAGAACCTTCCTTCCTTCCTTCCTTCCTTCCTTCCTTCCTTCCTTCCTTCCTTCCTTCCTCCCTCCCTCCCTCCCTCCCTCCCTCCCTCCCTCCCTCCCTCCTTTTTTCATTCTACTAGTGGAAAAGCTATCTTATCTTGTGTTCAAGATCCTGATAGAGATCCTTACTATAATTTAACAGATCTATTAAGGAGAAGGCTGAACTAGCAGTGCTACAGTGTCCCCTCATAGCAATTGTCTTTTTTAGTCTCTCTTTATTTTTTATGATACCACCCAATACATGCATACATCCTGAACTAGTAACATGAAGAGGGAAAGCAGATTAGCAATTTGTTTTCTTTCTGTTTTGCTTGTAATTGGGATGAGAGGAGTAAACCACATAGGACTTGACCACCCACAGTTTTAAAGCGATTCAAAGAAACTGGAAGAGGTTCAGAGAAAAACATAAAGATGAAGACCTATGAAGAGAGAATGAAAGAGTTATAATTGGTCTTGGGAAAAGATGATGGAGATATATGATAGCATTATTAAATATCACAAGGAACTCTTCCCCATATCTGTTAGTTGCAAAAGATATACTGACAAAAGATTTTCTGCCCCCTGAGCAATCCTTTTCCGGCTAGAGATATGATGCTTGCAAATAGTACTATACTATTTTATACTGTACAAGACCTGTTAAAGGCAGCAACATATGACATCAGTTGATAGATGGTGAAATCTAAAATTTGTTACTACCGGTTCTGTAGATGTGGCTTGGTGGGGGAGGGGGGTAATGTGACTGGATGGGCGTGGCCATTTTTTTTTTTTTTTTACTTTTAAAACCATTTTTTCTACAACCTCTTCGGCTTTTTTAAAAAGCCTCTGCCGATCAGGCAACTCAGCTTGGATCATCAGAGGGATTTAAAAGAAAAAAAACCTATTTTTTTCACGCGATCATCAGAGGCTTTTTTTTTTTACTTTTAAAAGCATTTTTTCGGCCGAAGAGGTTGTAGAAAAAATGCTTTTAAAAGTAAAAAAAAAAAAAGCCTCTGATGATTGTGCGGCTCATCTGGGCATGCGGGGGAGCAGGGATTTTTGCTACCGGTTCTCCGAACCACCCGCCTCCATCGCTACCGGATCAGGCGATCCGGTCTGAACCAGGAGCATTTCACCCCTGGTTAGGCCTTTTTAGTATTATGTATACTATTTAGAAAAGCACAAGCATTTTCAAAAGTAGCTCAAATAACAGTTGACAGGTCTAGAGACATACCTGTCATGTAGAACTCTCTTCTGATGCCACAGCTGATTAGCTGCTGTTCTGACTGATTCAGGTCTCAGTGGCAGAGATTGGCTTGGAAATTTGATGGATTCAATAGTAGAGTCTAATTTGAATGGGCCAGACTTATCCATTGCCCTTGGTAGTTATTATGATTATTATTATTATTATTATTATTATTATTATTATTATTATTATTATTATTATTATTATTATTATTATTTTATTTCTACACCGCCCTTCTCCCGAAGGACTCAGGGCGGTGTACAGCCTATTAAAAGCACAAGACAAACATCAATTAAAATAATTTAAAATTATTAAATAATTTGGCTCAATTTAAAACCCCAGAAATTTAAAACACCCAATTTAAAATTATTATGTTGATAGCCCGGCCTGGCGGAACAACAGGGTCTTGAGTGCACAGCGAAATATCCGGAGGTTGGAGATCTTACATATTTCCGGGGGCAGTTCATTCCACAGGGCTGCGGCTCCCACAGTAAGTGCCTAGGGAGGGGAGGGGAGGGAATATACCCCTACTAGCCTATAGTGGTGATAGATATTAGGCTGATTCCATCTTCTAAGGTCACTTGGCTGTAACATTAAAAAAAAAAAGTAGTCAGTGAAGTATATCAGATTATATCCATGGCAAAATGTGCATTGGGACAAGAGGATAAACATTTTAAATCATTACATTAGAACTAAGATCATTAGAGTATGAATTGGAAAGCCAATGAAAGCACCATCATGAAGACACAGCAGAAAAAAGAAGCTGCAAAGGCATGTTGAGCTGCAGTTAGATGTAGGTGAGGAAGAAGATCAAAATATCTTCTCTCATGTGCAGAACATAGGGAAAGTGATTTAAGCCAAAGGACCGCGGATTCTTATAAAATGATGAACAAAAAAACCTAAATAGAGCCAATTCAGAGAAGTGTTGGGATTCCCTTTAGGTCGAGGCCTAGACAATATTCTGACTGGAATATTCTGACCCTTGCCATATCCTGTTTGTATGTAAAGAAAAGTATTTCTCAATGCACAGTTAGGAACAGGCTAAGAAATCATAATGTATTATCAGAACCCAAGAAACTTAAGGTTCCTCTGCCTTGTTCCAAGATTGCAACTGTTAGAAACCTCATATACTCTCTGCAATTCACTAAGATATAGTCCCTAATACTGAGGTATGTATAAAAATAATATCTGATCCAAATTGATGAAGATATAAGCATGGTTTTCATCTTTAGTATCTTATTCTAATATATTAAAATACTTTAACAGTAACAAAGTTGGAAGGGACTTTGGAAGTCATCTACCAAACCCCTGCTCACGCAAGAGACCTGTACTAGAGATTCGAACGGCCAACATTTCTGATGGACAAGCTCAGCGCCTTAGCCATCGAGCCACCTAGTCAGATAATTTTATTTAATTTTAATTTACTTCATTTTATTTACCAGTGCATATGTTGCCCACTCCCACCTGGCTCCAGGCAGCATAGTTTATTTACAATAACCTAAGAAATTAATTTGCGACCCATTATTTGTTTGCCGAAACATCTAAAATGTATTGAAGCTCTGAATGAAAGATAGATATTTAAACCCTCTCCTAAACTGTAAAAAGGAATGTGGTTATCTCAGTTCCAATGGTAGTTTGTTCCACAACAAATCATGCATTTGCAATGAGTTTTTATCAAATTATATGGACCAGTCCTGTAAGTATTCGCAACTCTGATTATAAGTAACAAGGAAAGGCAGCATTGATAATGTCTTCCACAGATTGTGAATACACTTGCAGGGACATACCTATTAGATCAGCCTTCTGAAGTTCCTAGTTCTTCATACATATTGATCAATATCCTCTGAAATGAAATATGCTGACTAGCAACTCTCAAGCTCCAGAAGGCTGATCTAGATTTTTATAAGGAAAATGTATATATTACACCAATTCAAACCCTTAAGGTCACATTCTTCCAAAAAAAAATTTAAGATCTCATTATCACTTATTAACCTGAAAGTATTCAGAGCTGTCTTCTAACAATAAAAGCGATTTTTTTAAATTTGTGCTGAATTGCTGAGAGATGCCCCCATGCTGTCTAGCATCCCTCACCACACTGAGAACAGGTAACCCAATCCAGCATTTTAATAGTCAATTCTTAGTACTAATGGCTCTATTATTAGTTGCCTAAATGGAGCAAGAAAAATATTGGCTTTTGTCTAAAAAAGACAATCTTTCTTATCTCTTTGTCCTTATTGATACCTTTTATGGTGATCCATCAAAATAAACAGTGTTCTTCAGCTTTTTTTTTTTTTCTGGGCTCCAGAATGATGTTTTATTGCCTGGAGAGTTAAAAACATAACTAAACAGTTAAAGTACTAGCAGCCATAATATTCACATATATATTCATATAAGCGCAACATGATCCTTCCATTTTTGAGTTATTTATATTCTTTAAAATTAAAAAATAATTCTTCCTCTCGCTTCCTTTCTCTCTTCCTTCTCTCTCTGCCTCTCTCTCTCTCCCATCTCCCTCTCTCACACACACAAACATTGATGTAGTAGCATATACAATGGATATACTGGACTGGTTCTAGACAGGTTCTGAATTGGTCTAGAATCCCCATAGTATGTTGCTGAGCCTGTCTTCTCCAATCAGCATGAATAATCCCAAAATGATAATTCGTCAGATAATTTGTTATGATAGAACCCCAGAAACCATTCTGTTTCTTTCCTGTTTCTAAACTGGACATAAAGTGGTTGAATGGGATTTTGGTTAGGCAAGAATTTGGACAGCTCTATGTTTAAAAGACCACAATAGAGCAGCTACTCCCTCTTCTGGGCATCCAAAGAGAATTTCATCGGTACCCAATTAAAGACAGTCTGGCATTACATTCACTTTTCTCTTACACTGTTAGAAAAGGAGTTTGATATATTTTTGTTAAATTAATTGATATTTTGCTTTTCCCTGATGACCTCCATGCACAGGTGTATGGATTTGAAAAATGACATTGTTTACTTCAAAAAGGAAATGTTATGATAAGTATGGTAGTCCTTGACAATGAGCCCAAAATTTCTATTGCTAAATGAGAAATTTGTTAAATAAGTTTCACAACCTTTCTTGCCACTGTTGTTAAGCAAACCGTGTCATATAATATATGTGTCATATAATATACATAATTTTTATTTATGCATATATTCACATATATGCATTTATTTATTTATTTTGTCTTGTTTATGTAGTGCAGGGGTCTGCAATCTTAAACACTCAAAAAGCCATTTGGACCCATTTCCTACAGAAAAGAAAACACCGGGAGCCTCAAAACCCTTCCCATGCCTGACTATTTCTTGAGTGGCCACAAAACTAGCATATGTAGTTGAATTAAACATTATGTTTTCTTCTGAAACTTTTCTTTTCTTGGATTTATCCATGGTTGGCCTTCCAGGGGCTGAAAAGCTCAATAAATCACATGCCGGCTGGTGTCGCACATTGTCGGTTGTGACACATATTCTGAGTGACAGGGAGCCGCGGCAGAGGGGTGAAAGAGCCACATGTGGCTCCAGAGCCACAGGTTGCTGACCCCTGATGTAATGCATATTGGAGGTGGTGACTCTTGAATATGCTGTATGCAATGAAATTTCATTTTAATGTATGCCAATTAATCTATTCTATTCTAAAATCAGTTAAGTGAATCTGGCTTCCCCGTTGATTTTGCTTGTCAAAAGGTTGCAAAAGGTGATCACATGACCTTGTCACACAGCAATGGTCATAAGTATGAACCAGTTGCCAAGCATCTGCATTTTGTTTACATGATCATGGGGATACTGTAAAGGTCATAATTGTAAAAAACTGCCATAACTCACTTTTTTCAGTGCCATTGTAACTGTCACTAAATGAACTGTTGTAAGTTGAGGACCACCTGTATAGATTTATACGCATGTATCAATATGAGTAATTCTGTCATCTTTAGAATTAATTAAGCCCACTGAAAATAATTAGATATAAATTGATCATTACAATGAATATCTTTTAAAGCCAACCAAGTCTTATTTTCAATCTTCCGTTTTTCAAAACTGTGACAGTAGTACTAAAATGCCTTAACCAGAATTACCTAAATATTTCTTAAATTTCTTTCTGATTAAGAGAGAGAGTTATATGGAAAAAACTCACCAAGTCATGGATCTGTTTCATTTATGGCAAGAGATTATAACTAGCCATAATTTTCACACACATCTGACATTTCATAGACTTACTTCCTGTGCTTAACATGTTTTGTATGTTTTAAAATATGATAATAGGGAATTGTATGTTTAAAATACAACAACTGTGAATTCTTGTGTAAACAATCTGCACTTAAATATAAACTGTTGTAAAACACACAAAACAAATATTTCTGCTCATTTCAGAGCTTAGGGATGATATGCAAGATTTGACCCTGCAAATTATACTTATTACTTATGATTTTGTCCTTGCTTGTTTATGAATTTCTGCTGAAATGTCCATCCATATTTTATTTCAATTATTTCTTACCTATTTTGCTTTATATTATCCAAGCAATCAAAACCATTCTTTTCCAAATACCTTTAGCTCCGGTTGATTGTGAATTTTTGTTTTTAGTCTGTAGATCTTTGAGGAGATTTTTTTTATTTTTTTGGTCTGTTTTCACAACTTGGAAACCATTAAAATTGGAGCAGGTTCTAATTTAAGTAGAATGAATCAATGAATATGAAAGGCCTATCATATTCTGTAGAATCACACACTCAACAAATAATAATAATAATAAACACATGATCTAAAAGGCAACAAACATTGATTCACACTGGCAGAAATAATACAAAACTATAGCAATAAAAAAAAAAGATACCTAGAAGGTATCATGACACCTAGAAGGCTCTTTTCCAACAGCTTCCCTCCAAATGTATGAAAGAAAAGTTGTGCAGAATAAGTTTGTCCCCATAAATTATTATAAAGCAGAAACTTGGAAGGGGGAAGATGGTCCACTAATTTCCTAGGATAGTTCCTTTTAAGGACATAGGGTAAAAGTAATATTTTTAAGTAGGGGATCAGGAAAAATATAAAAATCCTTACAATGTTAGCTTTTTGCCTCCTGATAACTCCTAGTAAAGTTGGCTAAAAAAAGCACTTTCTATATCTCTGACACATTCTTTACTGCTTAGATCATCCTGCAATATATTGGTCCCACCAGACATTTGTATGTATTTTGATGCATTCTTTCTTGAAATGTATGCATTTCAACTGGAATTTGACATGTTCTCTACATTGTAATTTGTGTATTGGCTCAAAAATGCAATATTGGATACATTTGAAAATGTATCTTTTTGCTTTTCTTCTTATGATTAATCCAGAATTTGCAACAGCCAAAACAAGTTTCTGTGTATATGAAGTATATGAGGTACAGAAGTCTCCTCCAGCTTTAGCAAGCGCTGGCTAAAGCATGCAAAGCAATGCAAAATGCCTCATCCAGTCACATCTCCTTTTCCCTCTTGACAAGCAGAATCATGTGGCATGAAGCTCTTTGTGCTCTTTGACAGGTTTCGAGTGTGCATACAAGAGATACTCAGAGAGAGAATTGTAACCTAAGTAAAGATTGGTGAAACAGGTTTTATAACTATAATAGGAGATTCATTTACAGGAAGTATAACAGTGATAAGGCAAAGCATGATACTTAGTTAGCTATATCCACCCAGAAAAGTGTAAAATCATACCCCCTGTGCATACTCTCTGTGCAGTGGAAAGAAAATGATCTCTGATTAGCAATTTTACAGAAATAAATAGAGATAGATAAAGGGGACACAGAGTTAGTCCTATATATGGGGAAATGAAATAATGGTGTCTACTGTATTATTAGACATCATGAAAACATTCCTGAGAATTAATCAGTTGTAATCTAAGTATGGTAAGGGGAGAAATGATTGAGCAGTGCTATTATTGGTGACAATATTTGTATAGAATATCATATGCAGAGATTGACATACAATCTCCTCTTAATATTTGAATGGTGGGAGATTTAGAATGATCAAAAAATAATTTTTTCACTCTGTAGAATTAAATAGTAGATTTTGATGAAGCGGGATTGATGCTTTTGAAGATTGGTGTTGAAGAAGACTCCCGAGAATACCATGGACAGCCGAGAAAATAAAAAGGATTATCTAACAAATCAACCCAGAATTCTCAATTCAGGCTCAAATAACGAAGATCAAATTATCATATTTTGGACACTAAGAGTCAACCCAAAACTTGAATCAGTCACACAAGAGGGTGCTGCAGGGGAAGATGATCAGAAATACTTTCCATGCCACAGAAACTAGAAACAATGGGCCTACACGAATTTCATTTAATATAGGGAATTTTTCTGATAATAAGATGTCCAACAGTGGGACAGTCTGTCTATGGAGACTGTGGATTCTTCAAAGACAAAGATGGACTATAACATGTCAATTATGGTTTACTTAATTTTCCTGCACATTGCAGAGAATTGGTGTAAATGTATGGAATGATCCTTGTGGCTCCCACAATTTCAGTTCCACAGTTCTATAATTCCATGATTATATTACACATCCATCCATCCATCCATCACATTTCTACCTCATTCATTTCACCTCGGTGACCCTGGGCAGTTTATGCCCTACTGAAAGGTTATCCCTAGCCCAATGCTAGGGATAGAAGGCTAAGATGTACTTGCACTACTCTTCTTACATTGTTATACTCGAAATACAAAAAGTTTCAAAATGCATTCCAAACTGTTCAAAACGGTAGTGACTTGCCCCCAGTTCGGACCGGTTCTATAGAACCGGTAGTAAATCCAGCGGGAGGCTCCACCCACCGACCCCAATATCATCAGGATGCTTCTGCACATGCGCAGCCCGGTTGCAAACCAGTAGTAAAGGTAAGTAGAACCCACCCCTGGTTCAAAACAATTAACTTTGGGAAATTACACAGGCGGTATATAACTCAGCAAAGCAAAATAAAAACCAGAAGTACTGAACAATGCAAATCAGTTAAATCCTCCAATAAATCAGATGAAACATTTATAGAGTTTATAAAATATTAGGAGTTTTTCCTTGCTGATTTGCTAAGCAGATTTAATGTCCTAATTTGCTCTGGTGTACTATGACTTTTTGGCTCCACCTAGTGGTTTTGAGTGGGGTAGTCAATATTTCTCAGAGAGAATTGATACTGACTAAATTATTCTGATTATTACAGCTTAGTTGGTACTTAAAGGCTAGGAGGGAGCAATCTGTGGCTTACAGGCCTCAAGTGATCCCCAGCTCTAGGAGACACCAAAGCATCCACACCCAGATCTCTCCCTTTCATGTTGGTAAAGTGGAGCACTAATCAACCCAGGTGACCACAGTGGTGCTTGATTGCACCATGGTGGACACCATCTTCCCCTGTTAATCAACATACTTAATAGGGATGATTTCCCTCTTTTATGAAATAATTCTTTCTAAATAAGCATAGTTTATGCCCCCTCTCTGTTAATGAAATTTTTAAGGGGTGGGAATAATAATTTTTTAAGGGGAACCGGGAGGAAGACCAAGGGGTTTGGGGGGATGAACCCACTAGGGTCAGAGCCGAGCCCGGCACAGGGGGACAGTTTGGAGGGTGCAGGTCAAGGGATTGGGGAGGGGCTGGAGGACTATCCGGAGGAGGAATTTTCCATCAGCACGGTGAATGGAGGGGCAGATATGGCGGGAGCAGGGGACCATATCATGTGTCGGGGGCTCGCACTTGCTATCTGAGAGCAATTGCTTGCCCCAGTCCCCAAGGCTCCGCTCAGACACTAGGTGGCTTAGATACTCAGGATCTGGGCCTTTGGCTGATGCTGTGCAACGCCAGGTCCGTGGTAAATAAGGCCCCCCCTCATTCACGATCTTATTCAAGAGGGAGGAGCGGACCTGGCGGGTATTACGGAGACCTGGTTGGGCCCGGAGGGTGGCGTCCCTCTGGTCGAACTGTGCCCACCAGGCTTCAGAGCATTCCATCAGCTGAGGGCCCAGGGGAGGGGCGGGGGGTGGCGGTTATTATTAACGAGGATCTGGGTCCGAGGGAGACCACTGTGCCTCAGATAGCCGGATGTGAGTCCCTCCTTGTGAGGTGGGGTCATGGGGTTCAGATGGGCTTGTTGCTTACGTATCTGGCTCTCTGCCGCGTGGCAACAGCCCTACCTGAGCTACTCGACGTGATAGCCACGGTGGCAGTAGATACACCCAGGCTTTTCAACTTGCCATCCGCTGGTGAAACGTCTGAGGTGGCTTGGGAGTTCGTGGCTTCCATGACGGCCATGGACCTGACCCAGTTAGTTCATGGCCCTACTCACAGGGGAGGTCATACTCTGGACCTGATTTTTGTCTCTGGCCAGTGGTTGAGTGGTCTTGTTATCGGGGATATAGATATGGAACCCTTGTCATGGACAGACCACTCACTCCTTCGCCTGGATCTTCGAACCGCTGCCCCCCGCCGCAGGGAGGCGGATCCAATTAGATGGATCCGGCCCAGGCGCCTGATGGATCCTGAAAGGTTCCAGATGGAGCTTGGGACATTTCCTGAGGTTCTAGCACATGACTCGGCCGAGGACCTGGTAGCCGCCTGGGATCGGGCGGCTGGTGAGGCCTTGGACCGAGTCATGCCTTTGCGGCCTCTGAACCAGTGCCGATCCCGTGTGGCTCCTTGGTTCACCGAGGAGCTGAGGGAAATGAAGCGCCGGAAAAGACTCCTGGAGAGCGGTTAGAGGGCCAGTCTCACTGAGTCTGATCGAACACTGGTAAGGTCGCATATTAAGACCTACCTAGTGGCGATAAAGACGGCAAAGTTTAATTACTTTTCCGCCTCTATTGCATCATCAGGGAATCATCCGGCCGCCTTGTTTAGGGTGACCCGCTCCCTGCTCCATCCGGGAGTGCGGGAGGATCCCTTGGAAGGCAGGGTGGAGGATTTTGGACAATATCTGTATGACAAAATCACTCGGATCCGGCGGGATTTGGACTCTGACTGGGTAGATCAGGGCAGAGTGACGAGGAATTGGTTGATGATCTCTGGAGGGCTCGGGACAGGGGTTGCTCCTCTGTTCTGGTCCTGTTAGATCTCTCAGCGCCTTTTGATACCATCGACCATGGTATCATGCTGCACCGGCTGGAAGAGTTGGGGGTGGGAGGCACTGTGTTGCGGTGGTTCTCCTCCTTTCTCTCCGACCGGTCGCAGTTTGTGTTGGCAGGGGGGCAGAGGTCGACCTCGAGGCCTCTTATCTGTGGAGTGCCGCAGGGATTGGTCCTCTCGCCCCTTCTGTTCAACATTTATGTAAAGCCGCTGGGCGAGATCATCCGTGGCTTTGGGGTGATGCAGCTTGAGTGATTACATCCAGAAAAGTGAAGAACCAATGATTAAGGAAGTAAATAAAGGAGGCCTTTTAAAGACAACTAAAACAAAAGCAGAATATAAGAAAGAAGTAATTGAGCAGCGAGCTGAAAATTGGAAACACAAAGCTCTGCATGGCCAATATTTGAAAAGTATTGAAGGCAAAGCTGACCAGAAACTAACTTGGAACTGGTTAAGATCAGGAGTACTGAAAAAAGAAACAGAAAGCTTTATTTTGGCAGCTCAAGAACAAGCCCTAGCCACAAACTGTATGAAGGCAAAAATTCAACATGTTACCACCAACAGCATATGCCGCCTCTGCAATGAGAAAGAGGAGACAGTTGACCACCTGATCAGTGGGTGCAGCAAAATTTCACAAACTGACTACCTACAACGCCATGACAGTGTTGCTAAAATCATTCACTGGAAATTGTGCCAGAAGTTTGGATTTGAGTATAGCAAAAACCACTGGGAACATCAGGTTGAGAAAGTTTTAGAGAATGAGAAAATCAAGATCTTGTGGGACTTTAGGATTCAGACTGACAGGCACTTGGTCCACAACACACCTGACATAACAATAGTTGAAAAGAAAAAAGTATGGTTCATTGACATTGCAATACCTGGTGATGAAGATAAGCAGCAAGAAAAAATCACAAAGTACCGGGACTTACAAATTGAAGTTGAGCGACTGTGGAAAAAGAAATTGTGTGTTGTCCCGATTGTAATTGGAGCCCTCGGAGCAATACCCAAAGGTCTACCACGCTATTTAGAAATTCTAAATTTGCCGGACTTGAACATTTTGACTCTACAAAAAACCACCTTACTCGGAACAGCTTACATCCTCCGACGATACCTTAACAGTTCCTAGGTCCTTGGTTAGGACTCGAGCTGCTGAGCTATTAACCAGCCTCAAAGGCTGTGAATCTCACTAAAGATTAACCAATAAATAATAATAATAATAACTGAAGGCTTCATTTTAGCAACTCAAGAAAAGCTTTGCTAACTAAGGTGACAGCTTTGAATGAAGGTGAAAATTCAACATGTAACAGACAGTAAATATTGCCTTTGTAATATTTGACACAACTGACCATTTGATGGGTAGCTGCAGCAAAATTTCACAAAGTGGCTACCAGCAGCATCATGACCGAGTTACCAGAATTATTCATTGGAACCTTTGCCCTTGGTTTAGATTTCAATGCAGTGAAACTTATTGGGACCATCACATCGTGAAGGTTTTGGAAAATGACCTGGTTAAGACCTTTTGTGGGATTTTAAGATCTATTAGAAAGACACTCTGTTTGCAATATGCCTGGTATAACAGTTATTGACAAGAAGGAAGTCTGGTTCATTGATGTTGCTATACCAGGCGATGCTAGGATTTGGAAAAAAACAATTGGAAAAAATTTAAAAATATTGGGACCTGCAGATTGAATTTGAACACTGATGAAAAAGAAATCCATTGCTATACCAATAGCGATCAGAGTCCTCAGAGCAATATTTAAAAGACTTCTCAATATGTGGAAATATTGAATTTATCCCACCTGAGCACTATTTCTCCACCCCCACCCCCCAAAAAATCCTACTTGGAACTGCCTATATTCTTAGTCATTCTTAGGTCCTTGGTTAGGACTTGAATTATTAAGTTTCCACCAGTCTTAGACTATGAATCTGATTGTAGATTGCCCGCATATAATAAGAAAGTGTCATAAATAGCTAGGCTATGATGTACTTCTGTGTTTTTATCTTCCAGAAATACAGACCTAGTCGTTTTTGGTTGCTTGCTGAGTATTTATTCCTATTTTTAAAGAAATGGTTTTATGTTATAGTACATAATAGGCCGGAAGTCGACTTGTCTCTGTAACCTGTATTAGCCAGCGGGGTCTCAAATTTCTGACTGAAAAGCGGAGTTAATTCATTCTTCACAATATCATCGATCTGAGGAAATCGATGGAATGAGCGAAAATATTCGAAGAACAGTACTGTACCATTCATCTAGATAAACCAAGATGATAGGTGGCTCCATAGCTCAGTGGTTAGAGCACTGGTCTTGTAAACCAGGGGTCGTGAGTTCGATCCTCGCTGGGGCCTAACGTTTTGTTTTGTTTTGTTTTTTTAAATATTCATTCGGTGTGGGTTTTTTGCTTTGCTTTTTTTAAAGTGTTCTTTGTGCAATTTAACACAACACGTTTCATATATAAATTTAAGGTCGGTGACAGCTCTATTGTCCACAAACAAACGCAATTACTGATTGCAAAATGCTGACAGTCGAAGAGATTTTTTTTTCATTCATTCTAGCTTAGTTGGTGCAGATGAAATCAAAACGTTTTCATTTATCTATACCTTGAAATCGGATACTTGCCTCGAACGACTGCTTCGTGCGCAAAAACGATGCTTAGTCAGCTAGGATCTTAAATGAATTTTAGGTAAGAAGGACAATAAGAAGTGAATGAGTAGTATAAAATCTGTAGCGTAAGTTGTTGTTCCACGACAAGACCAGCAGGTGGGGCTGCTGATCAAGGAATATGAAAGAAAGGGCAGCGGAGAAAGATTTATTTGGAACAAGGAAAAAAAAAATCCTCCTCCTGAGCACACTATTGAAATGCTTAGCCTACCGTCCCATATTCCGATGACGCCCAGACAGTATTTGGATGTCTATTCATTAGTCAGATTTATATTCCCCCCGAATCCCTGAGTCCAGCTTCTCTTACAGGGTTGTCATGGGAAAAGTGAAGTAGAGTGGGCCCAGAGAGCAGCTAGTCTGAAGTCACTCATCTGAGCATGCTGGTTGATTTATTACAGATTAACAGAGTTGGAAGGGACCTTGTAGGATGTAGATCATCTAGTCCAAACCCCACACCCACTCAGAAGCAGGAGACCCTACACCATTTCTGACAGATGGCAGTCCAGTCTCTTCTTGAAAGCATCCAGTGATGAAGCTCCCACAACTTCTAAAGGCAAGCTGTTCCATTGGTTGAATGCTCTCACTATCAGAAAGTTTCTCCTTATTTCCAGATTGAATCTCTCCTTGTTCAGTTTCCATCCATTATTCCTTTTCTGGCCTTCAGGTACTTTCGAAAATAGCTTGACCCCCTCCTCTCTGTGGCAGCCCCTCAAATATTGGAACACTGTTACCTTGTCTCCCCTGGTCCTTCTCTTCACTAGACTAGCCATGCCCAGTTCCTGCAACCCTTCATCTTGGTTGCTCTTCTCTGCACTCTTTCTAGAGTCTCAACATCTTTTTTATGGTGTGGTGACCAAAAGTGGATGCAGTATTCTAGGTGTGGTCTTACTAGGGCTTTATAGAGTGGTATTAGTACTCACTTGATCTTGATTGTATCCCTCCATTAATGCAAATTAGGATTGCATTGGCTTTTTTGGCTGTCGCCGCACACTGTTGGCTCATATTTAATTGGTTGTCCACTAAGACTCCAAGATCCCTCTCACAGTTACTGCTATTAATCCTGGTTTCACCCAGTCTATTTGTGTACCTGAAACTTCCTGCTCCCCAGCCAGTATCTTAACCATTTGAAAGCAGAATGATCGCACAAGGACTGCGACAACATGGGAGACAGGAAATGTTTCGGTTCAGACTGAAAGACAACTATGCTCTCTTTATTTCACTAGCTGTGTTTCTTTTATGGGGTTATTTGAGGTTACAACACCAACACCCCACTCCCCTTTCACAAATTAGCAGATAGTCTGAGGAACCTTAGACTGGTTAATAAGGCTCAATACCTGAACAGGGATTTCTCTATTAACATATGGGGCAATCTGCCTTCTCAAAGCAAAGTCTCCTCCATGCATGTTATGTTGTGATTCCCATCAGCCAGCACATATATTAGCAATGCAACCAGGATTGGGTGAGTTTTACTATACAGTAACACATCTGGGAGGCACCAGCATGGAGAAGGTGAGAGAAATGAAATCCAGAGCGCAGTCCACAGGGACATGCATTTTAAAGATGGAGAAGACTTTGATGTGTAAAATTTCCTCTGATTAACATCTATATTCTTTCAAGAGTCTCCCAGAAACCACAAGCACTTCCTTTTTTTATTTCATTCTATATTTAATAGAATACAAAAAGAGAGAGAGAGAGAGAAACTTTAAAAAACTCATTTTAAAAATTCAACTGTCGGATTGGCATCATTGAAATATAAAAGATTGAGTAACATTTGGTCATTTGATTTCTATTGTGAAAATGCAAACATTTTAGAAGAAAAATTAGAGGATTTCATTCTTGGAATACAACCAGCTTTCCTCATTTGCTCAGCCCTTTGCCAAAAATTAGCTCTTAAATTGCAGCTCTCTGAATTCTCAGGGATGCTTTTTCAAAGGAAGTCATCAAGGGACTGGTTTTTCAGAAAAAGGGAACAAATCCATTCTCACATGATACAGTTGTATTTTTGGTGGATTGTAGTAAATGCCCACTGGAGTATCTGCTTAGATTACCTAAGCAATTCTCAGAGAAAGACCTGTGCAGAGCAGTTAACTGGAAAACATCTGGGATGGTTAAACTTCCAGTTGTAAACATTTAAACAATTAAACATTTAAATGAATGTATCACATCTGGTGAGGTCAGTGTCTGAAAAGCTGCGTAGATTCAGATTAAAAATGTTTGTACAATATCTATATGCCATTCTGATTCACTTTCTTGGAAGTAAAATGAGTCACTTGGCAATCCCAACCAGATTCCCTTCTCTTGATTCTTGGGAGCACTTTGGATGTTCAAACAGAACTTCTTGCACTGACTCTTTCTTTCTTCTTCCTTCCCTTCTTCGGTGTTTTCTCCTTAGCTGCTGCTTTCAGCTTTGGAGACGGTGAAAGTTTCTTCAGGGCTCCAGCTAATTGTGATCTTCTGTTCTGGGGGGACTGAGTTCTTGCTCCTGATGTTTTCTCCTTTTGTATTCGCCCATCAGATTTGGCTTGGGAATCCTGGCCTTTGGGAAGCTGTGCTGTTGGCAGCTTTTTACCAGAACGTGTAGGATCTGCTGAGCCATGCTTCAAAGAGTTTTTGTGGGTTGCAGGCTTCTTCCGTTTCTGGCCAGAAGAAGCAGGGGGACGTTTTTTAGAACGGACAACTGTTTTGGAAGACTGGGTTGTAAGGCGTTCTTTGATCAGTTCAGGCACAGTCTCTGAGAAAACATGGTTTAAAAGTTCATAATTCACATTAGCAGATTGATGACTTACAAATGCTGCCTTAGAGCAAGCAATGATCTCTTCCCACATTTTTCCCTTACTTGCAAAACTAGTGGAAGGCAAGATCACATTTTCATTCAACTATGGGCATTACATTTGAAAGGTTGATCTGGGTAGCAGATTAAAGAAAAAATATGAACTTATAAACATCTTTTAAATGCCATGCCCATATCTAGCTATTTGGGTTTAAAAGTGCAACTGTACAGGGGGGAATCAGCAGACAGTATTGCCTAAATCAAGCATTTAATGTACACAAATAGTCTACAAAGCCATGATTTCCTGTGACTAAACTCATTATTTTGGCCCCAAATTTAGCAGTATAGTTGCTAGAAATTAATTTACACTACAGTGTAAGCTCCAACATAGGTTTTATATCATTAAAACAAAAGTCTAGAAAGGAAAGAAGACATACCAACCATACCAACATGTGATGTGACCACAGATATTTGCATCACCAGATAGCCTTTCCTCCTCTCAACAATATTAAATTGCCCAAAGTTACTCACTGCTGATTTTCTATTCCAATAGTTTTTAATTTTGTATACCTTATGTGTATATTAATCACACATCAAAGAACCCAGATGCTACTTTTTCAAGGAAGGAAGGAAGGAAGGAAGGAAGGAAGGAAGGAAGGAAGGAAGGGTGTTTAGAGGCAGTTCTTTATTATATTTATCAGTTAAGGTAAGACTTAAGAACATGAAAATGCAGTACCACTATTGACAATGTTATCACTATTTTTTTTTTAATGAGAGCTAATGGGTCAGAAAATGTTTTTCACTTTGAGAACAGTTTTATCAAAATCAAACCTACAACTAAATAATGAACAAAACCTAAGGAAAGAATAACAGAGAATATCAGGGTTGGCAGAGACCTTGGAGGTCTTCTAGTCCAACTCCTTGCTTGAGCAGGAGACCTTATACCATTCCAGACAAATGAGTGTGCAACAGGGATGAAATTTACTTACCTTCACTACTGGTTCGTAAATGGGAGCACACCTGTCTCCTCCACACATGCACAGAGCCTTCTGAGCATGCAGAGAGGGTCAAAAATGGAACGTGATGACATCTGGGCAGGTGGGCGGAGCCTCCCGCCGCCGCCACTACCAGTTCGCCTGAGCTGGATAGAACTAGTTGAATTTCACCACTGGTGTGCAATGTCCTCTTGGTGTTGGAGCACCAAAAGCTTCTGGAGGAAAGCCATCCCACTAATTAATTGTTCTCACTGTCATAAACTTTCTCTTTAATGTTGGGAAAAATGTATTTAATTATTTAGATTCTCAAACCCAATCGTTCCGGAAGTTATCACAGTCCTGGTTTCCAGGAATCAATTACTTGCTAGGATGCTCAGTTCCCTTTGCTTCAATGGATTTTATCTATTTTAACTTTGCCCATTAGCTCGGCTTTTCTCTGTCCTTTCCAGAGTTTTTTCCCATTTAGGAGAAAAGCTGCAATCACCCAGAACTATTTTTCCTTACTTCCAATGGTATTTCTACCACAAATTAAAAAGCCCTATCAAATCATGCTATCATGTTATCAGTAAATGAGCACAAAAATGACCAACTATATTATCTGGACAAGGGATTATATGTGAGAGGTAGGAATAAGAACCAAAACAATGTACAATTTCTTGCTGAAGAACTGACTTCTTGGGACCTGGAAGAAAGTGTTGAAAGCTGAACAAATCTTTCCTTTCAGTGTGCCTGAATATTTGTACTATTACATAGTGAAAATAAACAGCAGAGCAAACCCTTATTGACTTACTTGCAGTTGGAACAAATGGGATCCGCTTGCTCTTTGTTTTCACTGGAACTGGCTTCTGTTTACATTTTCCTGGTGGAGCTCTCCTAAAACACAAATTGGATCACAAAAAAATACATCTGGGCATCTCAATGTGAATAAGAAGTTTCGTTTTTTACCCTGGGGGCTGAAGGAGGTTACCTAATTTTTGAGTAAATCAAAGGTGTGCCATCTGAGGGATGCAGACCTTTTGGGTCTTTCCAAACAGGAAAATCATTAAATACAAAGAAGGTAATAACAGTACTCAAAGAATTTAATTTAAATGCAAAAAAAAGACATTTTGGAGTTTTTGCTATTAGTTATAATTATTCCTTTTGAATAAAGGGACCAAAGGACAGTATCCAAAAAGTCAGGACCTGCTTAAAAAAGGGCAGGCTTCAATAGTGCAATCGCCATTTTGACCCTTTTCTAGCTGCCCTGTTTTGAAGCCTGATGTTAATCCTTTCTTTGACAGAATAATGGCTTTAATTAAGGAAGTTGTTAATATATTTTCTAATTAAAATGGCCTAATTTACATAGCCTGCCAATGAGATCATAGTTGTGTTTGTATATTTTGCATGCTCTGCTAATTGACTGTGACTTTAAACACAGGCAGATATGTTGGCCAGAAGGCCATATTGCAGCAGTAACTTTATTAGTCTAATACAAAATGTATTAAGAGTTTGAAAATTGAGAGATTACTAAGAACATTTGGTCAGAAAAAAATACCTGTAGTTATAGGAAAAAAGGGACGGTAGACCTGTGGCTGGTATACCGTATTAACATGACTGAAAGAGTTCCTGAGTAAATAAACCTCCCTTGACATCTGCCTATTTGGGGGGGGGGAGTGCCCCCAGAAGTGGCTAGAAAAGCTGTCATATAACATCTCACCACCAGAGTTGGTTTCAGAGTACACTGCATAGTACTTCTTGACAGTCATGGTTGGCCCACATGTCTTAAAGGAAAGCAATCCTTGAGGTATTAGGTTCTAACCCTTGGCCTCCCTGAGATAAGGGAAGGAATAAACGCATTTTTGAAGGGTCACATCCAGGGTGCCATTCAGCAGGTTCTGACAGGTTCTGGAGAATCAGTAGCGGAAATTTTGAGTAGCTTGGAGAACCGGCAAATACCACCTCTGGCTGGTCCCAGAGTGGGGTGGGAATGGAGATTTTGCAATATCCTTTCCCCAGGAATGGGGAGGGAATGGGGATTTTGCAGTATCCTTCCCCTGCCACGCGCACTAAGCCACACCACGCCGACCAAGCCACGCCCACAGAACCAGTAGTAAAAAAATTGAATTCCACTATTGGTCACATATTTCTCACCCATGTTTAAATCCTATATTTGGCCTCCTCAACATTATAGTAGCCCAGACCTGTTACCATTTTATGTCCTAATTTTATTGAGAACACAGGAGAATATACTTAGTACCTATTAAATGTATAGATATCTGCAACAAATACTAATTGCATAGAATGAACAATGTTGATCCCTTCTCTTTTCAAATGTTTTAGTCAAAAGGATTTCACATTCTCTAAAATACATATCTGCATACATACAATTCCTATTCCAACAACTCAAAATTATGGCATATTTAAAAGCAAAACCAGTAGCTGTAAACTATAGGTTCAGCATGCCAGTTTTGCTTTGTATGTACAGGTAGTCCTCTTTTAATGACCACAGTTGTGACCAGCAGCTTATCTCATTAAGCAAAGCAGTCACTAAGTGAAATCATGACTGTGTTTATTATTTTACTTCTGCTTTTCTTTGCTGTACAGATCCGCAAATGTGAGGATTGGTTGTAAAGTTACCATTGTAACTGCAAATGTTCATTAAACAAGAACTACGTGTAATCATCTGGAATCGATAGCTCAAACACCAATCCTGAAATTTCTTACGTAAATACTTCTCTTTTTCAAAGTATAAACTATATTTCCTACATTCGTTTTTTTCTATCTTTTCATAAAAAGAGCAGCAGCAATTTTTTCTGCTTTTTCTGCTGTTGCTGCTGCTGCTGTTTTTCTTAGTGTGGCTTGCTCTTGTGTAGATTATCCAATGCTTTCACTTCAAGTCTATCAATGGAGTTTTCATGTTTGTCCTAGATTCGTTCCTCAGTTGCAGACAAATTTTACAGTAATCCTCCATTTTAAAATAAATACACCTAATTTAGAGAGAATGGAAAGATATATTTTTGTCTGCTTTCCATGCTGTCAGTCCCACAGAGCCTCCTACAGGCCAACTTTCCTTGAGTTTTGCTTACCACAGCCTTCCCTAAACTGGCACTTGGTGAGGTATGTTGGACTACAACATGCTTCAGATGAGAATTAGAGTCCAACACATCTGGAGGGCATTGGCTGGGATAAAACTATCCTTTAAAATAAGAACAAGACAGAACAGGAAGAACAGGAAGAACATGATAGCTTCCAGTGATGAAAACAAGATGCACAGAGCGGTGAACTAAACAGATTTTGGAGGATAGGCCCAGGCTTATCCCCTTGCCTCTTTTAAAACACTGATTACTTGGACCAATATAATTGTTGTTGTTTTTGTTGTTATTCCCATGTTGGTGACAATATAAACACTCCTCTGGATTGGGATTGCTGGGAGGAGAGATGCAGACTCAATAAATTAAGTGCTTCTTAGTGACAACTAACCAACATCAAGAGTATGGGATGACTCATATATCACACTAATATAATTTCTTTGCTTTGGGGTTAAAATGATGAACGGACCAGGATGATGTAAAAGCAGAACATTGAACATATATTGATGTGACCAATAATTTTTAAATAGGGGTGCTTTTAAAAAAATGGGTGTTTTTTAAAATATTACAGATTTCACCACGTACACCTCACACACATGAACTGATGTTCATTTGACTTCTGAGCAGACAAAATAAAGCTTTTGTTGTGGGGCTAAAGAATTCAAATTATTTGTTCAGAAGCTGTAAAGAAGCTGTTTTTGAGATCATTAAAACAATCTTTCAGGTTGTCAGAGCATAAATTAAAGTTTATAACTAAATGCGTTTCATCTGTTTCCACATTTTTAGTTCTTGGACAGTTTTTTCTGACAGGGTTTGTTTTACTGAGAAGCAGCTTCAATGCGGGACAGACACAGACTCTGCTCTCTAATCCAGAGTTTCTCCACCTTGGCCATTTTAAGATATGTGGACTCCAACTCCCAGAATTCCCCAGCCAGCTGAAGTTCACACATCTTTAAATGGCGAAGGCTGAGAAATATGGCTTTAATCTCTTCCCTTCCCTAATCCCTGAGGAGAGAAATCCCAGCTGCAAAGGAAAAAGATACAAATAAAAATTGTACACCCCTGCATTAATAAAGAGTAACTTCTCAATAACGTAAATCCATCCACAGATGTCATTTATGAAACTGAAGTCAGATTGATTCGTGAGGATGTCTTTCTTCTCTTTTCTTTTTAAGTAGCTCAAGAAAGAACTTTCGAGATCTTGGAAGAGGTACTAACCTTGCTGGATCCACAAATTTGTAAATAGTGCCACTTGGAGCATAGGCACTTGGATAAGATGTAGCCATAAAATAAAGTTCACCTGGAGACAACAAAAGGATGTGTATTAATAACAGGATTACTTTGGACAAGACTGATTTGGTTCTTAGTTCTCCTTTGAATGGTTTGTGTTATAGGTCCCATTAGGCTGAAGGCAGCTGAGTATTATAACCATACAGTCTGTCTTTCTTTCCCACTCTTGCTCTTGCAATTTCTGACAGATATAAAGCTGGAAAGTTTTAAGCTATTAGTAGGCTAACAAATATAGTTGATTTGACTTTATTGATTGCTAGTCAACCATGCCTGCCTACCTCTAATACAAGTAAGAACAACGCTCTATCCCACAGGTGTCAAACTCGCAGCATCACATTGCTGTCATGTAACGTATCATGATATTTTTCCCCTTTGCGGAGCTGGGGTAGCCATGGCCTGTATGTGACGCATCCGGCCCGTGGGCCGCCAGTTTGACACGCCTGCTCTAGCTGGTATAGAACTATGCAGCATGAATGACCAGACATTTCTCTTGGCATCTGCTCCTCACTTTAAATTTTTAAAGATGTTTTTAATTTTGAAAGTACATTTTGATGGGAAAGTGGCATACAGTATCTACCTCAAGCATAATTTTTGGTTCTAGATTGATCTGTGTGCCTCACATTAGCCCACAAGCATCTTTAGGAAGTAAAGTATATGACAGCTGAAACTCAGGACTTTTGGACTATGTCTATTTGATGGGAAACAAGACATAGGAAAATTAGCATATTTAAGTTATTAGGATATTTAAGTTATTTGAGACCCACAGAAAGCAACTAACAAGTTGCTTTCTGATAAAAGGTTTTTGGGAACTGGCCATGGTAGAAATTTTTCAAATATTCCTGTAGTAGCCATTTTGTGAGAGCATCTACAGCAAACTCTAAACCTTTCAAGCGTGCCTATCTAGTCAAAAATGTTGTCTATGACCAAAGCCATACTTTGGAAAGCCAGCATAAAGGCATACAAGTTTAATTAGTTAATTACACATACATGCAGTGTACACAATGTGTGTAGACTACCCCAAACAATTAAAATATCTTGGCAGTAAACAAAACAAGAATAAAACAGAAAACACAATAAACCAAAATTAAATTTTAAAAAAGGCATGCATACCCAATAAATTCAAGCCAAAGGTTTAGTAAAATAATACTGTTTTAACTCCTTGTGAAATCTCTGGGGAAGCCTGCTCCAGATGGAGGTGATTATAAAAAAAGACCTATCCTCTAGCTTCTACCTATAAACCTGTCATGGAAGGTAGGATTCTCAGCAGATCATCTCTATGGTTTCAGACCAGATGGCAGATTTTATTTTGGCAAGGCAGTGACTGAGGTATCCCTGTACTAATCGTATACTTCTTTGAATTAGATCCCCCAAACACCCCATTTTTAAGATGTGGGAAATAAGATTTAAGAAACAGGTTACCTGCTTCATCCTCTGCAAAAGAGATGATAAATTTGCTGTACGAACTCACGAGCCCTGGAAAAGCACAGGCTTTTATGTTACCCACGCAAATATCTTGTTTTTTCCATGTATTTGTTTTCTCATCTTCCTGCAAAGCCATAAGTCGACTGAATGGAGAAAGAAAATTAAATTTTATTTTTATTTTGCTATTTCACAATAGTTCAAAGTTTTAAAAAATCATGGTAGTACACAAAGTTAATTTATGCAAAAATGAAATTAAACCTTGGTGATCCTGAGCCTACTGCATTCACTTAGGAAAGGACATAGATCCATGTTGGAGCGTCTGCTTCCATGCAAAAGATCCTAGGTTCAACCCTCAGCCCCTCTAAAAAAAAGGTCTTCAAAACTTTCACTTGAAAGCTTAGACTAGAACTTCAGTATAACAAAACAAGGATCAATACTGTGACTCAATATACATGTCACTTCCTATATTTCTCTATTACCTAGATATAGGGAGTTTGTGACCCTTCAGTTACTGTTAGAGCATATTCTTATCATCCTTGGCTACTGAACATACTAATTAGAAGTGATGGGAATTAGATGTGATGGGCAATAGCCAGGGGTGAAATCCAGCAGGTTCTGACAGGTTCTGGAGAATTGGTAGCGGAAATTTTGAACAGTTCGGGGAATCGCTAGTGGAAATTTTGAGTAGTTCAGAGAACCGGCAAATACCACCTCTGGCTGGCCCCAGAGTGGGGTGGGAATGGAGATTTTGCAGTATCCTTCCCCTGCCACACTCACCAAGCCACACCACACCCACCAAGCCACGCCCACAGAACCGGTAGTAAAAAAAATTGGATTTCACCACTGGCAATAGCCATTTATTGCTCTATCCTATTTAAATAATTTGCATATATTTTCGCTATCAGAACTGGTTCTATGAGTAATTTTTAGATGTAGATTCATGATCTTGTACCCATGGGAAGGATAGTCATTTTCAGATAATTGTCTTGAAGGAATGATTACCTGAATATTTGCAACTGAGGCATATCAATGCCTGATGAGAACTGTCAAAAAGTAGGTGATAAAACTTTATATACACAGTGACAGCAATTAAAACAGGAACAAGACCTTTAGAAAGATGGTGTTGAACTTCTCTACCATGGTCAGTTCAAGTACTTTCATATTTTGCTAGCCACTGGCCTTAACTTAATGGGGTCACACTATCTTCAAATATATAATCCCAGATACATATTTGGGCTGAATGTGCTAAAGACCTGTAGTTTGGACAGCCATCTATTCAGGTGGCTGTAATGGCCAACTATAGTTTGAAGTAAAAGCTGATAAAGAACCTCTTAAATTTGGTGGGAATTGCAGAATTAAATAAGCATAATTATCTCACCTCAATAAATATAATTGGTGGTGTATAAATTTAATTAATTAATAAATAATCATAATGGACAATGCTGAGAACAGTCGAAAAGAAACAAATGTTTCGCATACTCAGGCAAGATAAACAGAATTTTATCTGATCACAAAGTTTATTTGTGATCAATTAACTTTGTTCTTCTCCATATATTACACACTTTAGTGTATTTAAAAGTAAATGAAATAACTGTCCCTTACCCATTCATAAAGTCACCAAAAATGTAAAGACCATTAAGGTTTGGAGACTCACACCCTCGATAAACATATCCACCAGTGACTGATTTTCCTACAGAACGTCCATAAGCAAATATTGGAAGTACATCCTCTGTTAAAAAGAAATAGAAATTACTCAACCGAAATTGTTGGATTATCTAAAAAGAAGCAAAAAAATCTCCTGATCAAGAGCAATGCCAGTGTTAACTTCTGATTATTATCTACTAATAAGAATCTATATTTCCAGTGTGTCAATCCTTAAATAGCCAAACCAGCAGAGGAGGAGGAACCTCAAGATTTATAGCTATACAAAACAAACCCAAGTTAAGAAAAGTTTATTGGGGGAATAGTATCTCAGAAACAGGCCAGTGCCCCTTTCAGGGCATTCAGTTAATAGTAGTATAGAGCACCATTTCTGTGAACGCTACTTCCTCAATCTTTGAGCAATAAACACGCACACAGGTATTGTTTTCTATGTGTTACCCAGAGAAAATTTATTTGCATGATATTATTCTTGGTTAAATACACTAACTGTTTCAGGGGTGAAATCTACTTACCTTCTTTACCGGTTTGGAAGCTCATGCGCCGCACGCTCACGCTCCCTTCACTCATGCACGCATGCGTCATGGGCATGCGCACACCTTCTGCACATGCGCAGAAGGTAAAAAAATATTACTTCCTGGTTAAAACCAGGAAGTAATGACACCTGGGTGGTGATTGCTACCGGATCGCCGAACCATAGGGAAAAATCGCTACCGGATCAGGCAATCCGGTCCGATCCAGGAGCATTTCACCCCTGAATTGTTCTTAGTGTACTTGTCATTTGACCCAATGATGACTGCAACATACTATGTAAACAGTCTTATAAGTAAGTGGCCTGCCCAAGTATCTATTTAAACATTATTTATTTGTTTGTTTGTTTTGAAAGGTAAACAAAATGTTAAATGTTTACAGGCAGGGCTTTCTACTTGATTGACATATATAAAAGTAACACACTCATTTAGAATCTCAGGAAAGGTCTTAACTGCAGTGTTTGCAGAGAAAGTCCAGGGAAGGCCAAATCCCCAAATCAATATATGGTTAGAAGCTGCATGAGCCACCTTTTGATAGAGAGGCAGAATTTGTGGCACAACTCCACAACACATTTTGCCATTTTGAAAAAACAGCCAGATCCTGAGGATGCCTGCATCTCTTAGGAAATGGATAGCTTAATGTACTGTAGACTTGTGATTTGACAGATCCTGTCCCCATTATATGCTCCATGCCAGTTTTTTACCAGCTTAGTTTTTTAGTTTAACTAGTTAAACATGTTAACATGGTTTACATGTTAACATGTTTAGAGAACACATAACCCTGCTCGCTTCCTAATATTTTAGTGCTGTATGTCATATTCTACAGGTCTGTGCTTAGGGAGTACTGGCAAGGCTTTGTTATATCATTATCTGTTCTATGGAGCAGGCAGACAAAAATAGGGCCTCATATTGATTAGGGTTAGCATTTTCTGCAACAGTTTCTCACAAACAATTTTCCTTAAGTGTGCAAAATGGCTCAATTGATTAAATGTAAGTGGTTCCATACATTACGGGGTGGAGTTATGTATGTCTATTTTTGATTAGTTAATTTCTTTGATTGTTTTCAGCAATAGGTTGACCCTTGCTGTGGGGCCTTCACTTACTTCTAAGGATGTAGGTATGTGTATTGTGAAGTTACATGTATGCATGAAAGGGGTTTCCATGCCATAACACTGCTTTTATTGTTTTAATGAAAGTAGCAAGCTTCTAGAGATGTCTATACATTGGCGTTCATCTTATTAGCAATCCCGAGATGTTATAATACTTACCTAGTGAGGAATTTTGACACAGTTTCGTATCGTAGCACTCAAACCCTTCCTTGGCTCTCCAACCATAGTTCCCGCCTTTAATAATTATATCCACTTCTTCAAACCTGTTCTGGCCGACATCTCCACAGAAAATTCGTCCCTTTCCTCTGTGACTGAGTGGATCTCCACGATCCACAGAGCAGCGCCACATGTTCCTCACACCATATGCATAGACTTCGGGGCGAGCTTTGGGATCCGAGGAAAATGGATTATCGTGGGGAATGCGGTAGGGCCTCCCCTGGGGACCTTTTCCTTCCACATCAATCCGTAAAACTTTCCCTAACAAGCTACTCCTAAGAAAAAAGCAAGACATCAGAAGGCACTGTTAAAGGCATGGACAAACAAGTTAAGTCTCCAATAAGTTAAAAATGGACAATCAGTTTGGTTTGGCTTAAACTACTATAGATGAAATAATATCAGGGGTGAAATGCTCCCGGATCAGACCAGATCGCCCAGTCTAGTAGCGATCTTGGCCGATGGTTCAATGATCCGGTAGCAATGGCGGAGCCAATGGTAGAAAGATTTTTTTTTCCCCTTCGGTTCAATCAGATTTTTGGAGACTGCCTGGACAAATCCCTGAAGTTTTCTTGGTTAGGTTATTCAGAAGTGTTTTGCTATTGCCTCCTTCCTAGGGCTGAGAGAGGTCACCCAGCTGGCTTTGTGGCAGGACTAGAATTCACAGTCTTCCAGTTTTTAACCTGATGGCTTAACCATTACATCAAACTGGCTCTCAATATAGAAATTAAAGTATAATAAAATTTAATTTGCAATAGTTACAATAATTAGCTTTATTAAATTGTTTATATTAACAAACTTCCCATATAACCATTCCCATTTAAATGCAATGACAGGTAGATATATTTACTTGTTTTGAGCATTTCCGAATTTACCAAAAGGGTCCCCAGCTTTCCCTCCATCTCCAGTAAACAGATACAAGTAACCATCTAGCCCAAACAGGATCTCTCCACCATTATGATTCGCAGCTGGTTGTTCAATCTCTAAGAGATTCCTAAAGAAGAAAAGAGAAACAATGTGCAAGGGGAAGAAGAAGAAACACACATAGATAAAGTTGGAGTCCTTGGATGGCTTTCAAGGATTTCCTGCAAACAGTTTGTTTATTCAAGCATTAATCACAACAGCTTATCAACTTAGTGCTTTTGTTTAACTTTTCTTACACTAAGCAAAGAAAGGACATTAGCATTATTTTGCTATTTCTATGGTTCTACTGAAGCTGATCAGAGGCACATGATAAAACCTGGGTCAGGACACAATGTTCATCAGCATCTATGGTTCCATGATGATAGGATAGCTACAGCCACTAATTTTCGAGCAAAGTATAATAAACTCTTCTATGATTTTGAATCCAAACTGTTAGTCAGCACAACTTTGAATATTGTAGCAGCAATTGCTGCTTCTTCTGGCGTATGACTGAAGCTCTGAATGGTCTTCTGCATAGGCCATTGTCATCTCAGAATGGACTTATGACTCCCCTGTCTTTTGAAATGGGAATATTCAAGCAGAATATTGGTTGCAGAATTAAAAATGACATGATCTCATGAAGCTTTTTTTTAGGACTCCTCTGTACCTTCATGAATAATCCTTGTTCTGAATCGGACATTGGTTGATCACTTGTAAATCAGGACCCTAAAATATCAGTCATGTTATACCTCAGTAAAAATAATAGAAAAGCCTGTTTATGGATCAGAGGTTTAGTTAGATTCAGCATCGCAAACAGTTAAAGACCACTGCTCTAAAATGATGTAGGCTAAAGAGTGATGTGCACCATCGATAGATGCATTCTTGGCTTAACACCACAATGTTCCTTCTCTTGCTTAGCAGCAGAAAAATAGATTGCATATATTTGTAGGATTTGTATAAGTGGTTCTTAATTCGATTGATTTATTTTTGAAATGGGTTGTCCATGGTCTTAGTATTCTATTTTGGTCTATCCTGTCATATAAGGTTTTATGTAAATGAAATGAGCAAATATGTCCTCAGCCTTGGAAGAAAGCAAACAAAAGAAAAGGGGTTATTACCTTTCTGTGGTTATATCTGCCTTGTTGACATCAGCTGTGGAGACCATCAGTTCACTAATCCTGATTTTTTCCACCTTTTTCTTGTCCTGGTAGGAGTAATAGATGTAGAATTTCCCGTTTTCTTTGTATTGGGGATGGAAAGCCATCCCAAGGAAGCCCCTCTCATCCCCAACCCAGGGGGTGGTCAGCACCAATTGCTTAATATCTAGAAAGGGTTCTTCTAATCTACTTCCATCTGGGAGGTAAACCCACACAAGGCCCACTTGTTCAGCTACAAACATCCGATGGGTATTGTCATTGGCATGCACCATGAGCACTGGATTCCTCAGCCCATTGGCCACTTCTTTGAGGCACAGTTGAAGGCAACCTTTCTTGTCTGCCACGACAACACCCAAATTATTGTTAAGGTCAGTGTTTTTAAGTACATCAGGAAAGCAATAGTCTTTATCCTGAATGTTTAAGATGTTGCAGAAATGGGTCCTGTTCTTCTCACACCATTCTTGAACGTGCCTGTCATCTGTAAGCAGTGTGATTGCAGAACGGCAATAGAGGTGGAATTCTGAGCAGTAGTCAAAACAAAGGCCAGGGAGGTTTCGAAGGGGCGTCTGGGGGTTCTCAGCATCATAGAGATGGGCTGCATAGGGCGAGCATTCCTGTTTAAGATTAAAACACTGTTATTCTCTGAAACATTATGGAATGGACTGTGACTGTTTGCATCTGCTTGATTGTTTGCATCTGTTTAACTCAAATGTGAATAAATAGTTATAAAGACATTTTATGTCGGCAGCACTGCATGTTCTTAAGGAATACAATCGTCTAAAAATATTTCTATTTTTTCCTGCATAATGGAGGAATAAATAATACATTGGATCCAACATAGTCATTAACCCATTGATTGCAATGTGGAAGATTAAATGTGGACTTCCCTGTTGTGTATACAGATTAAGAATGTGTTATTTGAGTCCAGGCTAAAAGCGGGAAAAAAATACATTAAATTAAATTTGGATCTCTAATGGAGGCACAGTACCTGGGGAGGTTCCAGAAAAAGTCATGTATTCTTTGAAGAGTTTAGGGCAAATGAATTGCAGTTGCATTTACCTCACATATTTTATATTTTCACAGCACTTTTTGAAGTTACCTAAAAACCATTTTATTAAACCAATTAAAGCCAAGCTTTCATTCCAATTTTCCATATTTAAATTCTGGTTTCTGGTAGCAGTGCTCTTTCCCATCAACTGCTATGTGATATATTTAATGGGAAATATCAGCAGGATTTTCCATGCAAAGCAAATTATCTGAAGAATTCCTGGAGAGATTGGACTGAGAGAACAAATGAGCAATCAAGGTCAGCAGTCTGATTCAGGAGCTCTAAGAAAATTTTCAAATCACATAGATTAAGCAAAATGCCCAATCTATAGAAGGGGTTGATTCATATGGGTCTTCCGTGTTCTTTTAAGTCATGTTACCTGTAGGAGAATACACAGTTTGAAAATTTAAAATAAGCAAAACCTACAAAGGTGCTACTTATTTAAAAAAATACAGCTGAACAAATCAATACCCATTTTCCCACCATTTCTTTAGGTTTGTGGCCTATTGCTTAAAGTCCAAATCTTGTCCCTGCTTTGTTTCTATATCAAAGAATACAAGTAACATCCATTGTGACTAAGCATGGCTAAAGTTAAGACATTCCTTTGGGTTGACATAAGAATTAAATTGCCTTAACAATTAAAAAAAACTCAGCCCCTCTGCTGCTTTTCATTTTTCCATGTAAGGTGGTAATTGAAGGGGTTGTTCTGTTTGCTATTCTTATTCTCCCTCAACAAGAATTGGGCACATGAAAATTTTATTCCCACTGCTTAATGATTCCATTTGCTCATTGAAAAATTTCCTTCCACTACATAGTCTTTAATTTAGATCTACATAGAATTAGTGGTCAGCGGTGTGTAAATGCTACATTCTAGATAGCAACTGTAAAACATTCTCTGCTTCTGTGAGTATCTCTCTATCTCTCTATCTATCTTCTTTTCTTTCTTCCTGAGAGCCCCTAATATTAGATGATCCAGATGATGTTTAAGTATTCTGCATGATATTTCTTTCCTAGAAAATAATGTCTTGAAATCAGATTCCCATACAGCTGCAGACTTTTTTAATCAATCAAAACTTTAGAGAACAATCCTAATCTGCGGATTGAAATTCAGAATGGACAAAAATATTCTCCCTTGCTTATGCAGAAATGTTTTGCTGGAAGGCCAGGAGAATTGTTTTTATACATCTGTTGATGGTGATGGTTTCTGCCAGTAGGACCCCAATCAGGGATTTTCAGGGATATACCTAGTTAGATCAGATAAATCCTTGGATTCTTTATGAAGCATCAGGATTGGACCCTCCAAACATCCCAGTCTGAAGCTGACCCCAGTTAATTTTCTATTCTTGGATTCAGGATTCAGGATTCAGAATTCAGGATTGGATGGAATTTCAAAGACTCAAAGGTTACTGCTGGATTCCATTTTACTCTCATTCACTCAACTGTTTTGCCCCTAATGGGAAAAGGTCCAAGAAGGATTTAAAAACAGATCTTTGGGATTTCTATTTGAGGGGAAAAAAGATTAAACATCATGTTTTCTTGTAGAAGTTAATAACAAGTTTGTTAATTCAAAATGCCTTCAAAATGCATTGAAGTAAACCTTCAAAATGCATTAGACTACAGCTTTCAGCAACCACACTGAATGGCTGGAAATTTGAGGAGTTGAAATCCAACATATTTGGAGTTGCCTAATTAGAAATGGCCAGTGTGCCAAGATATAACAAGCATGATAAATGATCCCAATAGACATGATTCACAGCACAACTCTGAATAAGTCTGCTTAGACTACTGAAATCAGAGTTTTTGTATTAGGAAAATGAATATGGGATTCCAACAGTGATGTAATTAAAATGTATTTTATTTAATGTGCAGATTCATAATGCAAACTCATCAGCTATAAGATGATAATAATGAAACTTGGTACAGATGGGCAATAAGATTTAGTTTAATCCTTTTCTCTCCAGCTGTGGCTGTTTAGAAAATTTCTCTTCTGAAGTTTGTCTTTGCACCGAGATGAAATCTACTACGTAATCCATTTTTTTCTGTTTTGTAAAAAAAAATAGTGGCTCCTGCCCTTTGGAAGAGCTTATTCCCTGAGGCGAGATCGGCTCCCATCCTTCTGACCTTCCACAAGGTCAGATCTGGCTGTGCCAGATATCTTGGGAGCCCACGGGGGGGGGGGGGAAGGATCACACTGGAAGTGGTTGATTAAGAGCCAATCCCCCCTGCCCCCCGCTCCTCCCCTTCCCCATCTTGTAACTGTGATTTTACTTTGTTTGCATTTTCATTTTATCTCTGATGATTTTTATGCCGTGAGCTATATCGAGTTGCTTCTAAATGAGATAGATGGAAAATAAATTTAATTAATAAATAATAAAATCTATACATGAATTGCAAAATTGCATTGAACCTTACAATAACTTAGGGTTCAACAGCTGTACAATTATTTTCAAAATGGAATCCTGAAAACAGTTCTATACTGACTTAACAACATTAGGACATACCCTATACAATAATATAGGTCATTGATGAAGGAATGGCAAGCTGGAAGAATGTTGATTGTTTTGTTTTTGTTTGTTTGTTTGTGGTTGTTTTTGGTTTTTTTTTTGAGTTTGTTTCTTTGTTTTGCTATGATAAATCTCAACAATTTGACTTCTGTTCAGAAGGAAACCCTTTCCTACCCTTAAATCAATGAATACCGTAAGCAGGAGGCCAGGAAGGACTCCACCAGAAAATCATTGTTCTCCTGCAGACCGGTGGGATGGCTGGTGGCTGGTGGGAAGGCAGGGAGCAGGCTAGGAGACAGAGAAAAGTGGGGAGGGTGGAGGGTGGCTGTTCCAACAGTTGTTCCATGAATCCAGCTGTCTGATCCAAGACTATCTTCAGGAGCACGGCTATTGCAGGTCATTAAAAATGCAGTCTAAATGCCTTCTTTATAGCAACTGAAAACCAAAATGCCAAGGTCTGCGGGTTGATTTGATTCATTTGCTGAGTTTCTACCTCAGTCTGCATTTGAAAAGACACAAAAAGGTCATTTGGTTTTAACCTTGAACATAAAATAATCAGCCTAATACTGTGGCAGAATGCAACTTTTTTTTATTTCATCAAATTGAACACTGTGGATTATTTTTTGTTGCACCACCAGGATATACCATTCCATAATCTTCTTCTTGAGCTCACAACTGTCTTGCAGGGGAAGCTTAGCTTGACAGACAAGCCAATTCAAGAGGAAGATTATCATTCTTCCATAAACTGATTTGAGGACATTTTTGCTTCTTGTAGCATGCTCTATATAGATAGAGATATAAAATTTATCATACTGCTGCCACTGTCCAAACATATTATCCCAAATAAGTACTGTATGAAATTCGAAAAATCTGCTTACCACGGACTAAAATGATGTTAGTGTTCAGTCATAAGCACTTTTTTTTTTCAAACTGTCTTTACATTTTTGTAGAGAAGAGGAGCAAATTAACATTACTCTCTCCAGCTGCAGCTTCATACTTACTTGGAACTGTGAATTCATCAGAAGGCAAATTTTTGCTCTTCAGTCATTCTTGAATTATTGGTTTAGTTTAACAGAATCTTTCAATTATAATATGGCAGGCATATTATCTATCTTATCTATCTATCTATCTATCTATCTATCTATCTATCTATCTATCTATCTATCTATCTATTTATCATCAGTCTATTTAAATTACATTGTTGTCCATCTCATAAGCAAATGATTTTGGGAGATATACCTTAACTAAAATAATAATTTGCATGTAATGCAAATTTGAAGAATTTATGCTCATTCAATAGACGAACCTTATTTACCAGTAGAAAAGTCCTCCTGGGAACCTCAAATGCAAATTCTTAAATTACGATTCCCACCATTTCTCGGAAAGACCAAAACAGCTAACAATCATACCTATCATAAGGGCATATGAAGACGATGAGGCTACTCACCGCTACCTTACCTGGCACAAGATATCTTTGATGAATCCTCCACATAGTTTTTGGGCTTGAGGATCAATATAATCCATGATGTCCCAGTATTTAGCAGCAATATGATTGTCCTTCTCTTGCTCACAACAGCCAAATGTTTCATAGGCAGAGCAAAACTCCAGATGGAAAGGAGGCTGGAAAGGAGGACCATAATCCAGGCACTGGGGATGTCCCAGGAGAACTGCAGCATGGTACAAAAGGAGTATGGGGATGCAAATGAAGAAATTAGATGCACGGAGAGAAATCCTGGAACTTTGGAGGCTTAAAGTAGTTTTCTCCCCTTGAGGTTTCCTGGGGCCATGTGAATCTGATATGTGTCCATCTGGAAAATTGGATTTATTCATCTTCTAAGCTGTGATACATCAGCATAGAGCCCAATGTTTGCTCAGGTTTGTTTCCAGGCATGCAGGCATACACATACACTCTAATCCCTCACTGTCTCATTAAGTTTGCTAATAGTGAGCTGAGAAGCAACTTTCCAGTCCGCCTCCTTGCAGTTCCACGCCTCCCTCCTTCCTTTTTCACGAAGTTATCTGCTCCTTTGAACACCATAGATTTCATCCAAAAACACATCCAGAATAGAGATCAATAAGAGGCAAATAGACAGACAGACCGAAGAATGACAGCTGCTGCAGCCATAAGGGGATGTCTGGTCTATGGTTACAGGGGGGTGAAAGGATCTGTTTTTTCCAGGTCCAAATGATTCCCAAACTTCAGCCAAATAGCTCAACAGGAAGATGAATCATGTTCATCAGTTACGTTCCCAATTCCAATTTATTTCAGCTTAGCTAGACTGAATTATAAAGAAACATGATTCCCCCTCCACATCTGACCTTAAGCATATTGAAACAAAAATAGGATTTGTAATCATAGGTAATTTAAAGGAATTGCTTCTCACTGCAACAATTTTGGATTAACAGTACTTCAATATATTTCAACCTCACTATAATATATTTTAAATGATTGAGAGGAACAGATTTCATACACAGACATATATATATTATACACATACAAACTTTGTATGCTAGAGATGCTTGCCAAGCAAGGGGACCACAGGATTTTTTTAATGCTGAGTTATGGCATCACATGAACAGAAGGTCATGTTGTCCCTACTGACCTAGCAGTATCTGATTTTAGAAAATTGTTGACTTTGGAAATACTGGTTGTACTAAATCTTCTGTATATAAAGTGCATGCTCTGCTACTGAGCTCTGAACCTGTCTAAATTAGCAGTTCAAAAATTCTGTACCTGCAACATTGGAAGAAGGACTTTTTGCCTACTATCAACGACTGGATATTGAAAGTAACTAATTTAGCTGAAATGGCTAAAATTTCAGCATATTTGAAGGATCACACACAAGAAAGGTATGTACAGGACTGGAGAAGATGGATTGATTATATACAAAATAAGTATCAGACCAAAAAATATCAAATAGCTTATGAATGATTTCTTTTATCTGTATAAGCGCTATATAAGTGATATTAGAAGTTTTATGTCTAAGAAGCAGGATTTTACCTATGGGGGGGGGGTTAAGAATTTTTTTTAGGGGGTGTTAGTTTATGATTGATTAAGCAATTTAGTTTATTGTTAAAAGTCAATAGAAATACCTTGTGTTCTGCTCTGGGAAGTCGGGGAGGGGAAGGGGGGGTTGGGTGGGAGGGTTGTGGGGAAATTGTGTTTGTTTTAAAACTTTCAATTAAAAGAAAATTCTGTACCTGCAGACTGACATTTTATCTAATTGTGATTGCTGTGAGAAGGTGCAAGCAGCAAGACTGAGTATGATCTCAAATTAAGTAATTAACTGGCAGCTAATTACTTTTCTTCCCAAAATTCACATCAATTATTAATCTTCTGTCATTTTTATTTCATAAACTTTTTACTCTGCTTTATTGGGCTGTGTTGTATTTGCTATGTTTTACTTTAGTTTTTTATTCTTGGGCCTATTTTTGTTGTTACTTTTGATTGGATTTACACATTATAAACTGCACGTGCTTTCTGAATCCACTAGACAGGTCAAGAAAGAGCCAGCTGTAACTCAAAACTGTATAGGGCAACTGTGAATCAAACTACCCTCCCTTGTTAGCCTTCTGTGAACCCAAAATCCCACTCAATCATATGGCAATATTCAAGTTCTACCAAGTCAGTCCTTCAATGGAACTTCAGAGATATGAGGAACAATAAAAAAAATCTAGCTGCCATGGTCTGCAAGCCACAAAATGGCCTCCCAAGCACCACCATCATGAAAAACGCTGGTTATTCCTTGCATGTCTATTACATTTTTCCAATACACTGAAGCAGTGTTGTATTAATGCCCTTGCCTGAAGGCCAGAAGACAACAGGAGTCATGTACAGTCAAGAAGCAATCTGGCAAAGTTAGACTTCTCCAATCTCCAACCCTATGTAGATATCAAGTAAGCTGCAGAAAAGGGAAAGAACTTTGCCGCTTGCGTAGAAATGATGGGAGTTACTGGAAATGGGCTGAAGTTACTGGAAGTGACTGAAGGCAATTCAGTTCTACCATTGCCCAATAGGTTTGTTGTGAGAATTGTAACTGATGTGGATTCATCCACAAGGCTATAATAGAAGAAATATACATTGGCCAATAGCAATGAAGGCTGATGTTATCCTTCTGTAGCAGCTGTCTTGCTCATTTTTATGTTTTTTATCAATCACTGAAGGGCAGGAGAAACTGCCTTGTCCGAGTCTAGACATTCTCTGCTGGATGTCTTTGTGAGTTGCTTTGTCTAGTCACACATCAAAGATACAGTTCCAAGGACTTCTAGAGGTTGTGCTGGATGGATTAATACTATTTTAAAACATAACATAGATACATATCCATGATGTTCCTTCCTTTCAGGCTAACCTTATGCAGAATGTTCTTTAAAGAACCTGTTCTTTAGTGTTTCAAACTAGCTTACAGTTTCAATTCTCTAAAATATAAATAAATGTATGGATTGATAATTAAGACACCTTCATTAATTTTCTATTTACAAGCTCTATTCTAAAAAGAAGATAGTGCATACAGTATCTTGGGGTTGTAAATCAAGCTATGCTGGGTGCAAAATTCAGATTTCTGCAATATTTATCTTCAACCACACTTTTAGTCTTATTGAGATTTGATAGAAGCCTTGAGGGGACGGCCTATTGAAATTTGAGAAACTAGATACACTAGATGGCTAGAAGGCATATGGGATTGCTCTGAGATCTTCTCTGGTCTATTTAGGTCCTCCAGATCTCAGGGTATCCCATTAGTGATTCTCAGTAGTTATACTTCTGCCTGCCAGACATCTGGGCAACCTGGAAATCATCTTGGCCTATCAACTCTTGTTCATAGAGTAGGTGGAAGCTGTAACCAAGAGGCCCTTTACATAGGTCTAGTTTGTGCAAAAGTGCACCTTCCCAGAATCAGGTCTTTCAATCATTCATGTTCCAGTTATCTCACAATTGGATTACTGTAATGGGCTGCACATGGGCTGCAGCTAGTCCAGAAATGTTGTAGTGTAGGCAGCAATGGGGGCTGTATAAATGTATAATCCATCTGATTTGTATGTGGTACTAGTTGCCATTCAGCTTCCAGGTGCAATTCAAGATGCTGGTTATCACCTTTAATGACTTTCATACTTAAGGGCCTTGCTATCTGAAGGATTTCTTACCTCTTGGTATCTCTGGCCATTGGCTTTGATCCAACAGGGTAGGTAAGTTTCAGATCTCATTAAAGAATATTAACTTGTGGGACGCAAGATACATGCCTAGTCTTTCTGCCCTCTGGAATGTCTCCGCCCCCCCTGACACCCCCCCCCCACCAGATTCTGGCTCTGATCATTCTTCCAAGCTTTGGGGACAAGATGATTTTAGACCCGCTTTCTGATTTTGGTTTGGTTTGGTTTGGTTTTCTTTTGATTTTGGAACTACGCTGTTCTGAACTGTTATATTTTTCTTTTAATAAATTGATTTTTACTTGTAAGCCACCCAAAGCTATTTGGCAGCCAATAATAATAAAATAATTAAGTGTTATTCCTATGGTTTTAAGATAGGATATTCAGAAAATAAATGTCAAAGATATCAATAAAATAGTGATTAATATTGCTAAAATATGGAACTTACTGAAGTGCAAACGATGTTGGACTTATCCTGCATGGGCAGCAGCTAAGAAGTTTTTACTTCAATGGAAAACTGTGGTATAGTGTATTTGAGTTAAAATCCTAGATGGAAGGCATGTTTATATCATTTACCAACTGTTTTTTTCCTATCGCCATGAGAAAACTGATCAATATACATGTGTTCAAGGTTTAATATCTTGTTGAGGAAACTTTATTTCCATGATCTAATGAATCTTATCTTATTAACTATAATTTTAAGTTTTAATCTTAGTTATTTTCCAGTTCATTTATTTTTGCATTATTATGCATTAAAGTGCAGGTAACTTTGAAAACATAAGTCATTCATATCATAAAATGGACAGTGGTAGGCTGTCCCATTTGTCATTCTATAAACTTTACAAAGTGAAAAAGTTCTGTAGGGTAAAAGGAGGTGGATGAGGCCAACAATTGGGAACTTTTTTAGTTTTTTTTAATTACTGTTGATACAGTATATGATTTTTAAAACAAAAATATGAGTGGCTTACACTGTGTAGTTATTTAAGGAACTAACTTCACCACTTCCAAGAAGTCTAGTCCTGCCCACCTCTTGAGCTTGGTCCCTCATATACCAGAACAAGCTAACCATGAACCAGGAAGCCTTCAGAAATATATGCTTTCAGGATGCATCCAATAATACCATGTGTCTGTTTAAATATTATATATGACCACTATCCACATCCATATTTAACCTATTTTGACTTGTGTGCTGCAATATGGGTAGCCATATAAACATTTTAAATGAATAAAAAGTTTCAAGTCTTCTATTGTATATGCAACTTTGGAAATGTAAATTATAGTGTCTATTTTCTATAAAACCTCAATTTTTATTTTAACATAAACATAAACATAAATAAACAAGTAAAAAAGTACATTCATACAAACAGATTTATTATAGAAACATTTATTGTAAAAAAAATATACAATTCTTATACATACAGTAGACATACAAGTAATCTTCAATCTATGACTGTAATGGAGCCTGCCCATTACGGTCGCAAATGGGGATGGCCCTTAAGCAAAACAGCCTTGCTTAACAACCCCTCCCCATCCCTGCTCTCCCTGATGCTGTTAAACAATGTGTGAGTTGTTAAGTGGAGCAGATGAGCAGCAAAAAGTTTTGCAAAGCCAAAAACAGCTCAGCAGGGGCGAAGAGCCCAGCTAGATTAGGGCCAAGCACCACATTCCAATACCAGAGAAGCTTCCAAACAAGCCTCTATGCATGGATGATAAAAGCTATGCTGGTGGGCTAGCCTCTATTCCAATGAGCTGGCCATCAGGATACTGCCAACCTCTCCTGACTGTTGCTAGGCTTTGGGGAAGCCAGCCAGCTGCATACAAAGGAGGCAGCTTCAGGATGATCTTCCCCAAATCTTTCCCTTGCTTAACTTCCTCCGTCCCTCCAGAAGCCCACATTTCTTCAATTTCTTTTTTTAAAAAGTGGGAGTTAAAAGGCCTCCCCCAAATTAGGTGATGAACCTAGAATCAGACAAATAGCTTTCCAAAAGGTTTCCAAGCTTTTCCCTGCTAGTCCAATTTTCCTTCAGGACCCAGCTAGGACTCCTGAAAAGGGAGTCAGAAATGCAGCAAAAAGCTTTCCAAGGACTGAGCTTCTGCTGTGGCTGACCATTTGCTACACCTGTTATGCTCTAGATGCCTGAACTTTTTGAGCTGAGCTCCAGGTTTTCTTTGCTTGCTTCCTTCCTTTCTTCTACTCTTCAGCCCGACAGTCAACTTATCAAGGTAAGGTTGCAGTAAATTTAGCAAATGAAGGGGTTAAAAGATCAAGATTGAAATCTAGAGGTGGAAAGTTTAGTTTCAGCACCTAATGGGAGGGGGAAGAAAGATCAACAAGTCTGTCTCTCTAGCTTTTTTTATGTTTTATTGAACAAATATGGGTTTCTGGAGGAGGGAGGGAATTAAGCAAGAGAACAGTTTTTGGAAGATGAATCCTAAAGCTTCCACTTTTGCATTCAGGCAGCTGGCATCGCCAAAGCTTAGCAAGAGCCAGGAGAGCTTTGCAGTATCCCAACGGTCAGCTGATCAGGGCAGAATGCTCTGAAAGCAGCCATCATTTCCACAAGGAACTGTCAATATATGGAAAATGGCAGGTGCTTCCAGGAGGCATGGACCAAGCACTGTGGGATGCCAGTGGGGCAGGCCAGAGGGGGAGAGAGGTAGGCAATGCTGCAGCATCCCTGTGGCCAGTTGTAAGGCATGCTGCAGCAGCCATATTTCAAAATGGGATCATATGTAGCTTTGGGGGGGTGGGGGTTGTAACATCAAACAGCCATTAGGTGACCGGTATCTCTCAAGAATTACCTGGATTTTACAAAAATTGTTTGTCAGGATGACTTGTGTATACAGGACATCAATATCATCTAACACCCTTGAAAAAAAATCAAGAGATTTGATACTAAGTAATCACGTATCAGCCAATCTTAAACTGACCCAGCTGTGTTCTTTCACAAATTTCTTCAACTGTCGGAACTTTTTCTTCTGAACTTTACAACCTTCTTTGGTGGCATACTTAAAGTACTTGCAGTCTAAAAATATGCAAAAATGAAATGGCATTAGAACAAATGTGACACAACAATGGTATTAAACTAACTTGTGACCCAAGTAAGGCTCTTCTAAACTTAATAAGTCAATTAAACTGGACACATTTTCTTAGCTTTATACAAAGAGAATATACACTGGTTTCAGACTATATTTTAGATTTTGTTTCATTAACTGAAATATAACCTGGCTGAGTCTTTGAGGGAACTGGTTTGCACAAGTACACTATGGTAACCATGATTTAGGGAAGTTATTTCCTATCATTGATTCTACCTATGTGGCCTCTCCCTGCTCATGGACCCAGGGAAGTGCCCTGATTTTCAGAACTTCAGGAGACGAAATACTTGGAGATGAACAGCAAATCCAGAGACACAGGTTTTATTTGTGGCAAGAAAAGCAGCCAAACATAACTATTTTCCTGCTTTTACTGCCTCTGCAACCCTGTTCAAAGTGACCTGATTCCTCCTAGGGAGGGAAAGACCAGAGAAATATCTGCAGGGCCACCTTGAGGACCACTTTTTTTTTTTAATTTGATTTATATGCCGCCCTTCTCCAGAGACTCAGGGCGGTTTACAATGTGCTCAGCAATAGCCTTCATCCTTTTGTATATTTATACAAACTCAGCTTATTGCCCCCACAACTGGATCCTCAATTTACCTACCTTAGAAAGGATGGAAGGCTGAGTCAACCTTGAGCCTTGGCAAGATTCGAACCTGCAGTAATTGCAGGCAGCTTGTCTTAATAACCAGCTTAATAACAAGGTGCCTTAGACCACTGTACTACCAGGGCTCTTTCATTGAGGCATCTGTCATATAAAGTCAATTGGATCTGCTCTGAGCTGGATCCATTTGGGTAGGTCCTCTGAAGTGGACTGAAGCATAGTTTTTGGCTCAATTTTCTGGGGACAATTTGCACCTGTTGGTCCCGAGACATCACCAAGAGCTATTTAAGCATGGTCACCTCTCCATTAAATCAACCTGATTTTCCTTCTGCCTTCAACTTTTCCTTTTAGGGAAAGCTATTGAGAAGGCTGTCAGGATGCAGCTTCACAAAGCTCTGGAGGGATATGAATTATCAGACACCAGAATTAGTGTGAAATTTGCCAAGATTTTTGGAGTTTTGGTTCTTGCTTGAACAGCAAGTGGCAGTCTGGCGCAGAGGGCCTTTGCACACCTCCCTTTTGTGTGCCAATTTTACTTGTTCCTAGATTGGAAAGCCTAGCTCATGGTCACTGACTCCTTAGTCACGTCCCAGTTAGATTGCTGCAATACGTTTTATACGAGGTTGCCCTTGAAGACTACTCAGAAGCACAACTGGTTGGAATACAGTGGCCCAGGTAGTTATGATGCCCATGTACCACTGCTACTTTGATATTGGCACTAGTTTTCGTTTCTCATCTGGATGCAATTCAGTGCAATGATAATCACCTATAAAGTGCTTAGTAGCATAGTCATGGACTATGCACGCTTTATGGGGAAAGAGGAATAATTTTTTAAATACTATTTAAATAGTATTTGAAATCATCATTAACATATAGGGATAGAAAACCTTACCTTTTCCCAACAGTATGCCAGCTATCAGAACTTTTTCACACGTGAGTTTTTTGTTTTCCTGCCAGTTACTTTTTGCCAAATAAAGACTGAAATGAAAAGCTGGCCACCAGTCCTTTCGAATAGCCCACTCCTTTTTGAGCCAGTGAAATTGCTTATCAGAGCTGAAAAACATTCAAAGAAAACCTAGGAATATCCGAATTAGATCTAAATCCAAATATATATATATATATATATATATATATATATATATATATATATATATATATATATATATATATATATATATATATATATGTCTTTGGTTATTCGGGTCTTCTCCCACGTAAAATTGGAAGTGTCTTGGCGACGTTTCGACGAAGTCTCATTCGTCATCTTCAGGCTGGTGTTCTCGGCTTCGTGCTTCCAGGAGCAATGTGAGATCGTAGCTGTCTCTTCCTTTTAACTGCTAGTGGGGGTGTGAGCTGATTGGGTGGGAACTTGGCTGTGTTCTGATTGGGTGGAGGTGTGTTCTGATTGGTTAGGGGCTCGGCTGTGCTCTGATTGGCTGGGGGTGTGTTCTGTTTGGGTGGGGGCTTGGTTGTGCTCAGCTTAGTCTGAGTTGCAGGGGGATTTGAGCTGGTGAGCTGCGTTGTTGTTGTTTGGCTTCGTGTTTGTGGCCGTGCGAGCTCTTCATGGTGGGTGTCAGTCTGCTTCATGTATGGATTGGAGAGGTTTAAAGTGGCTAATGATGCAGCTGCAGTCTGGCTTCTGGTCCTTGGTCGTGGCTCATTATCAGTGTGGGTTTGAGTCTGCTTTCTGCGTGGATGTGTGGTGGTGACATCCTGTGTGGCTCTCGTGAGTGTGGGTCTGGTGTCATTCGTCGTGTTAGGGACCCGTTTGTCAATAAGGGCGGGTTTCCAAATGGCTGGTAGGCGGGAGGTATCGTCTCGTTTGTTCATGCTGTGTGGGCGTTTTTCTATCTCGATGGCTTCTCTGATTATTCTGTTGTTAAAGTGTTCAGTTTTGGCGATAGTTCTGGTCTTTTTAAAGTCAATATCATGTCCTGTGGCTTTAAGGTGTTGGACCAGGGAAGAAGTGGGTTCTTCTTTTCTGACTGAGTTCTTGTGTTCTTCTATGCGTGCACTTATTCGTCTGTTGGTTTGTCCGATGTATGTGGTGGGGCAGGCGGTGCATGGGATTTCATATACTCCTTGATTTTCTAACTCTATTTTGTCTTTGGGGTTCCTTAGGATGGTGGATATTTTTCGGTTTGTGCAGAATGCTGTCTTGATGTTATGTTTGTGGAGGATTTTGCTTATTCTGTCTGTGGTGCCTTTTATGTATGGGAGGAGGGCTTTGCCGTTTTCTTGTTCTGTGTCTTGGATTTTAGTGGGGGTTTCTTTTTGGATTAGGTTGGTGATCTTATTTCTTTGGAATCCATTGGATGTTAGTACGTTAGTGAGGGTGTGTAGTTCGGTTTTTAGGTGTTGTTCGTCAGCTAAGCGTTTTGTTCTGGAAATGAGTGTCTTGGCTACAGAGTTGATGGCTACAGAGTTTTGAAACCCAAGCTCTAGAAAAATCTGATCATAAACCCAAACTCTGGCTCAGATATGTGGACGACACCTTCATAATCTGGCCACATGGGAAAGAAAAACTGGACAACTTCCTCACACACCTCAACAGCCTACACCCCAAAATACAGTTCACCATGGAAACAGAAGCGAACAACCAACTTCCCTTCCTGGATGTCTTAGTCTACAGAAAATCCAATGGCTCCCTAGGACACACTATCTACCAGAAGAAAACACACACAAACCGCTATCTGCACGCACTCTCACACCACCACCCTGCCCAGATCAACTCTGTAGCCAAGACACTCATTTCCAGAACAAAACGCTTAGCTGACGAACAACACCTAAAAACCGAACTACACACCCTCACTAACGTACTAACATCCAATGGATTCCAAAGAAATAAGATCACCAACCTAATCCAAAAAGAAACCCCCACTAAAATCCAAGACACAGAACAAGAAAACGGCAAAGCCCTCCTCCCATACATAAAAGGCACCACAGACAGAATAAGCAAAATCCTCCACAAACATAACATCAAGACAGCATTCTGCACAAACCGAAAAATATCCACCATCCTAAGGAACCCCAAAGACAAAATAGAGTTAGAAAATCAAGGAGTATATGAAATCCCATGCACCGCCTGCCCCACCACATACATCGGACAAACCAACAGACGAATAAGTGCACGCATAGAAGAACACAAGAACTCAGTCAGAAAAGAAGAACCCACCTCTTCCCTGGTCCAACACCTTAAAGCCACAGGACATGATATTGACTTTAAAAAGACCAGAACTATCGCCAAAACTGAACACTTTAACAACAGAATAATCAGAGAAGCCATCGAGATAGAAAAACGCCCACACAGCATGAACAAACGAGACGATACCTCCCGCCTACCAGCCATTTGGAAACCCGCCCTTATTGACAAACGGGTCCCTAACACGACGAATGACACCAGACCCACACTCACGAGAGCCACACAGGATGTCACCACCACACATCCACGCAGAAAGCAGACTCAAACCCACACTGATAATGAGCCACGACCAAGGACCAGAAGCCAGACTGCAGCTGCATCATTAGCCACTTTAAACCTCTCCAATCCATACATGAAGCAGACTGACACCCACCATGAAGAGCTCGCACGGCCACAAACACGAAGCCAAACAACAACAACGCAGCTCACCAGCTCAAATCCCCCTGCAACTCAGACTAAGCTGAGCACAACCAAGCCCCCACCCAAACAGAACACACCCCCAGCCAATCAGAGCACAGCCGAGCCCCTAACCAATCAGAACACACCTCCACCCAATCAGAACACAGCCAAGTTCCCACCCAATCAGCTCACACCCCCACTAGCAGTTAAAAGGAAGAGACAGCTACGATCTCACATTGCTCCTGGAAGCACGAAGCCGAGAACACCAGCCTGAAGATGACGAATGAGACTTCGTCGAAACGTCGCCAAGACACTTCCAATTTTACGTGGGAGAAGACCCGAATAACCAAAGACCTACATATATATATATATATATATATATATATATATATATATATATATATATATATATATATATCTCAAAGATTGGTAGGGGAATTTCACACTTTATTACAGGTAGTCCTCAATTTACAACCACAATTAAGCCCACATTTTCCACTGTTAAGTGTTAAGTGAGTTTTGCCCTGTTTAACAAGCTTTTTTGCAACAGTTGCTAAGTGAATCACTGCGGTTGTTAAACGAATTTGGTTTCCGCGTTGACTCTGCTTGTTAGGTCACAAAAGGTGATCATATGACTCCAGGGCACTGCAACCATCATAAATACATTCCAATTGCTGAGCATCCAAATTTTGCTCACATGTCCATGGGAATGCTGCATAGGGGTGTTAAGTGTGAAAAATTGTGCACTTTTTTTCATGCCATTCTGACTTCGAATAGTTACGTCAAGGGCTACCTGTAAAAGATTGCAAAGTTCGGGTACAAAGCATACATTGCTTCAAAAACCTCAATCTGGCCAATCTAAGGCCATTTCTGTTTTCCATACAATTATAAATGCACTCATACTAAAATTAACTCAAATCTAGGTTAAATTCAAAAGGACAGGCAAAGCAAGATGAATGTTAGCCAGAAAATCCAAGTAAACAGTTTTGTTCTAATTAAATGTCACTATGGGCAAGTATAGTTTTGTCCTGTATTTAATCAGTTAGAATCTTTCAATGGAATCCAGCAATAAAAACTCTATGTAACTGATTTTTAAAAATCCAACGTATTACTATTAAAATTCCATTGAGTTCAATATACCATAGTTATTTTTATTTTTAATGTTTTGACCTGGTTCCGATGGATCATCTAAAGTCTAGAATTCAAGTGGGGGGAACCATCCCAAATGTGTATCTTACGAAAATTAGCTAATGCTCACTAAGGAGATTGCTACATTTTCTTGAACATTTCCAACTCTGAGTTTCAGATTCTATTTTTTAAGAATGTCCTATTTCCATTGGAAATTATCCCCATTTCTTGCAGAGGACTAGAATCTTTACCAAAGAAAATTAAAGCACATTAGATTTTTACAATACAGATAGCAAAACATAATTATATAGATGTAATCACACTGCAAAATCTGATAGACTTACTTTTGCAGAATTTCTACTATCTGTTTTGCCAAATAATTCCAAGCTTTTACATTTTCCTTCCAGCCAGCAAAATCCAAAGCTGCAAAAATAACTTTCAGCTGTAATTTATGTTTTTTTCTTTTTTCTGAAATTAGAATAGATCCCATTATTTTTGTAGTGTTCTAATATTTGCAAAAGAGGCAAAAGTCCTCATTACCAGTTGGCGAGGGTTTTCTTTTTTAAAAATTTTCTGAAACCAAAGACAAAAATCCAGTAACAGCTGCAATAGTAGCAACTAATTGTTCTGGATATAATCTCAATTTGCAATGATAAGATACTATACATGAACCTTCCCCAGCCAAACACAATTCTGAAGTCAGTCATTAATTCATAGCTTTTAACCATGCTAGTTGGAAATTATAGGAGACTGAAAAGAACTCAATAGAAAGTAAATTAAAAATTATGTGATAAAAACTAGTTTTTTAAAATTAGCTTAAAAGCCAACCTTATATATTATTCAAAGATAGCAGGCCACAGCTAAAACAAGCCCTGTCCTTTGCTGGATATTAATAGTGGGCCAGAAACAGAGGGGCCCATCACAAAATATGGGCAGGTTCACAGGAGTTCAGGGGATTTTTTTTAAAAAAAATCTATCTAACTATGAAAACCAGTAAAATAAATTGAGCCAGGAAAAAAAGGAAACAGTAATTAACACAGTATCAGAATAATTTAATCAGTGTGCTTCGCTTTCACAAGCATACAGGCACTATCATCTATAGTGATGTTTTCAAAGCAAAGACAGTTCTACACAGAATGCCTTACAATAGTTTACTCAGGCTGTAATCAATGTAGGTAGAACAAGGTCATTCTGCTTTCCTTCAGGAGATAAATCCAAGATAGCAAAAGGCACTCTTGGTTGTAAACTTTTATTTGCATTAGGATTTGCTTGAAACTTTTCCTGTTAATTATGGCTCAAGGGAGGAACAGAGCAACTAATCTGAGTGTAATATTGGGATACCCTTAAAAAGACTCACTTGATTTTTTAAGCAAGTTGTAAAATTCCAGCATTAGTTCATGGGAAGGAACAAGCTCATGCAGGATCTAGGAAGAAACAGGGAAATGGATGAATTTTGGAAAGTGAAACTAGGCACTTTTACATCTCAATGGTTTTACCGAAGATACCTGCAGAGGTTTATACCAGAGAACAGGATTGGACTGCCAGTTTCACCTCAGAGACAAGGTGTATTACAGGTAGTCCTCAATTTACCACCAGTTCTTAACAACCGTTTGAAGATAACAGACTTCAACAAAATCTATTTACAGCCCATCCTCACAGTTATGACGGTCACACACACACACTTGGTCAAATTATTCCAATTTGGGCACATGGTGAGATGATGAGATTGTATTTATGACTGGTGCATTTCCCGGTTGCATGATTGTGATCTGTAACATATTTTGCCATTTTCCAGCAGAAAATGATGTGATTCACTTAATGACCATCTTAAAAGGGTCATAAAATTGAGTCTGTTCACATAGTGCATCAACTTACAACTAAAATAACTTGTGACCGAAATCCCAGGCTTTACTGTAGCTGTAAATCAAGGTCTATCTGTATATCAGGTGTGAAGTACATACCGCACTAAACAGTTTGAAATATTCTGGCATCAAAAAATTATATTTTATGAAGCAAATATGGTGCATACAAACTGAAGTCAGCCCATTAATATATTCCAGTTATTGCAGAGATCACTGGCACTGCACTTTTATTATAATAATAGTGACAGATTTATATGACAAGTATTTTAGGATTGTGGTGTAATTATTGCATTTAATTTGTGTTCTAAAAAGTACTTGTCTAAGCATTTTACACTTGGAAAACACAGTACAAAAGAGGCATAGACCATGATTATCTACATATAAAAGGTTATACAATATTTCAAATATAAAAGGTGGTTTGGACACATGGGTCTCTGTTTGCAACTTCTTAAAGCAACCCTGCCTTTTTCTCTGCTGCAACTCCTACCTTTTGGAACATCTTACCCAGTAGTGGGTTTCAAATCCCGGCGCTACCGGTTCGCTATTGGGAGCAGGCAGGAGCGTGCTTGCTATGCGAGCGCGCGGTGCTTCTGTGCGTGGGCAGAGCATTTTTGATGACGTCTGGGTGGGCGGCCGGAGCCTCCAGTCACCGCCAATATGGTTCACCTAAACTGGGACAAATCGGTAGCAACCCACCACTGATCTTACCCTACAAATAAGGTCTTCCCCACCCTCCTATCTTTCTACAAGAGCCTGAAAACCTGGCTCTACTGGCTGGTCTGGGGTCCAAATGGGGAAGTTTTACACTGGAGGTGGTTGCTGGATTGATGGCAGACGCTACCTCCACCTCCTCACCCCCCCGCCCCCCCGTTGGTCTCCACTCTCCACCCATCCATCTTTTTTGGCTATCATATTGATGTATTCTCATGTTGTATTCTTTTCCATTGTTTTATAGTTCTATTATCTTACTTCTGTATACACTCTTTTCATTTCTTCCTTTTTATTGTTGTAAGCCATCTAGAGTAGCCCCATGGCCACATAGGCAGCAAATAAATTTAACAAATAAATAAATATGGGTAGTTGTCAATTTATGACAACTGAGACCAGAAATCATGTTGTAAATCACTGCAATTGTTAAGTTGAGGTGCTTGCATCACCAGACCCATTTTTTAAATATATTTTTCATAGTAGTTGTTAAGTGAATCACACAGTCCTTAAAGGAATAGTACAATTGTCAAGTGTATTCATTCTTCCAAATGAGCGGGTTTTTGCCAGAAATCACCAAAAAACTCCACACTGGAAATTGTGAAAGTCACAAATCATATTCCCACAACCACAGGATGCTGCAAATGGTCATACATGCAAGTTGGCTGCCAAGCACCAGAAATGCGATTACATGCTCTGTGTGTGTGTGTATGTGTGTGTGTGACATTTCTCAACAGCCAGAAATGCTTTATGGGTCATAAAACATCATTCCAAGACTGTTGTAATTCCAAATGATTATAAAATGATTAGGAATAAATTGAGGATTACTTGTAGTTGTTAAGTTCTGTTGATTTCAGCAAGCTATTTGGTACACTATTAGACACATTCAACTTCCAAGAAAACATTAATCTTTGATTAGCTGATTTGTGTTCATTATTCATAGATAAAAGAGAGTAAGAACAAAATCATAAACAAACAAAACAGTAAAACTCCAGAATTCTTGCCTGCAGTGCAGAGATCTGTGTTTTCCTTGATTCTCCCCTTCTCTTTAGGAACTGGTAGTAGTAGACATGAGCATTAGGGTTGGCAGGGAACTTGGAATTATACGCATAGTCACTTAACACTTCCCGTGCTTCTTCATACTCCTCATAATGTTCCAGCAACTAAAAGAACATAAATGTTCAGCTGTTTATTTCAAACTAACACCATGTTACAAAATAGTACCAAACTGTTTTGCAACAAAATTAAACTAAAATAAAAGTAATTTAACAGTGCAATTATTTTTAAACTGCATTAAGGCAAGGAACAAAAATATATGGCTCCAGGTGCAGCCGGGGGGGGGGGAGGCAGATGTGTCCCCCAAGGCTGCCTGACAAGCTTTTCTCTCCCCCATGTGCCCATCCAAGCTTTTGCCTACTAACACTACTAAGATTTTCTTGCAGGGATTGGAAACCAAGTCCTAGGAAGAACAGTTAAAGAAATAAGAAGAGACTGAGGTGACATTGTGACAGTCCTCTTTGGATAACTTAAAGGGCTGTCATATAAAGGAGGGAGTGAACTTGTTCTTCGTTGCTCTGGGCGGTTTGACCAGGCTCAGTGGATTAAAACTACAGGGAAAAAAAATCAGATTCTGAGAGAAAATTCTGGATTGGTTCAAGCAATGAAACAGGTTGCCTCCCGAAACTGTATACTCCTTTTCAGTGAAGATCTTTAAATGGGCTGGATAGCCATCTGTCCAAAATGCTTTAGCAAATTTTGCACAGGGAGTTGGACATGATAATCTCTGAGGTCCCTCCCAACTCCTGACTGCTCTCCTAACAGTCCCCACTCGCTGCCTCCCCAATACTTTTCAAATTTACTGCCCATTAAACCTCCCTGCATTTCTCTCCACTGTCCCATTTAGTTTTTCTGCTTTTTCATTATCCAACAGGCTTCCCCACTTTTCTTTCCTTTCTCTTCTGTTTCCTTCAGTTGCTTCTTTTTTCAGTTTTTATCTCACCACCGAAAATCAGTGCCCTAGAGCCATCTATTGTCAGCTATATGAACTGCTGCACCAAGGAAGATTTTGCTACAATGATAAATACAGAAAAGGGATCTGTGTATGTGTGACGAGAAAAATAAATATCATAGCACATATTATGTAATAAGCATTTTGGACAGATAAATCTCCAGCCCCTGTTTGCAGGCCTCCAATGAGGAGAACTACTCCAGTGAGTCACACATATTATCAGGAAATATTTCCTAAAATCTGGTTTCTTAACATTCTGATCCCCTTGTTCTGGTCCAGCCCATGACTGGTTGATTCCATAAAAACATGTGGAATCATAAACTTTGGTTTATAGATCAAGTGGTTGGTTCCCACAATATGTTAAGTCAGAAACAAACAAATCACATTATGGCTTAGCGTAACCTGTAAACCTAGTCAGTTTAAATCAGCAAAAGCCAAATGAAAGAAACTCTAGGGCCATTCCCACTTGTATAGCCATGCCTCTTATTCCTATGAGGCTGCTCATGAGCAAGCCAGCTTTAAGTAGGCTTTAGCTGCATCGGTGTTAACATGCCTTCTTTGACAATGGTGAGTCAATGGGATTTGATGATTAAGAGTTGGACTCCCATGGAAGAAGGGAGCACTATACATACTGCCTTAAGTTCCTGAACAAAAGGTAGGATATAAAACAAATAAATGAATACATATCAGGGTTGCTTTGTATGTTTTTTACAAGGAGCTAAATATACAGTTTCGAATGTTTGACTCATGCCCATAAAACTAAGCATAAGACAATACCAGCCATCCAATAACCATTTTATGATTATCTGTACAGGTAACTCTGTGATAGCACTTTCACCAATTTCTGAATCTACAAACCTCCACAAAAGCCTCTACCACTGAGTTACCTAATGTACCTCTCTAAAACTGGCCCATCTGACAGCCATCCAGATTATGTGACATAGAAAGTCTACTGTACAAAGGGTGTTCTTACATCCACATAACAAATCACGAAAGGATCCCAAACTCCAGGAATTCTGATTATTTCCCTAAGGCTGACTTTAGCCTGCTGGTACAAGTGATGCATTTCCTGCTGAAGAGAAGCTTGTGTACAGCTGTCGTCATCTGTGAAAGGCAAGACATCCATCTCATAAATCTAATTTGAAACAGATGACATCATGATTTTATCCTTCATTTTAAAAATCAATTTTTCAAAAATCCTCCAGGACAAAAATGCTTTAAAAAGAGATACTGTAGTCAAGGAATATAGCAATTCAAATTGGATACACAAAGGAAAATATCATATTTATAAAACAACAGCTGCCATCTCAGATCTCCTGAATATTTATTATACTAAAGAAGCCAAACAATAAAATGAATGGTGAGGGAGAATGATAAAAAAAATCCACTTCAAAGCTTGCAAAATATTCCATCAATGCTTCTCCACAATACTTGGTAGGTTATGATCAGTATCTCTTTCATGAAACCCAAAAGTAGCATCCCAAGGTAATCAGTTCAGAGCCAAATATATATATACATCATTTGGGGATGGCAGGATGTTTCTTTGAAATATACAACTCAGGTGTGTTTACCTTCTCCCACTACTGTTATATGTGACAATGTAGAGTCCTTAGTTCTCTCTGAGCTTTGTTGTTTGCTTGGACATTTTATTACCTAACTAGTGTGGTGCTAGTATGGGGAGGGAGTTGCTCTTTGTTTATATAAAGTAGCTTGCATTGCCAGTATCAATCGGGGAATGATTTTCCTTTTGGTAGTTCCTTGATCAGAGCATTGTTTTCTGCCTGATCTTTTGTCTGATGCTGATCCCTACTAATCTGAGTATTGGCTGTGGGCAGTGGTGGGATTCAAATAATTTAATAACCGGTTCTCTGCCCTAATGATTTCTTCCAACAACCAGTTCACCAAACTGCTCAGAATGTTAATAACCGGTTCTCCCGAAGCAGTTCAAACTGGCTGAATCCCACCACTGACTGTGGGAAAGAATATGTTCTGGTCTTTCTTTAGCTTTTTATTGTCTCTTCTGGATGATGTGTAAATGTGGTTTATCTCTCTATGCCCACTAATGGCTGATTTGTCTGAGTACTAAGCTTCTAGGAATTCACTAGCATTTTAGACTTAAGTTTGGTCTAGGAAGCTCACAGCTTCCCAGTTCTCAACCTTAATACTTAGTGTGGTAAAATATTATGGGTGAACTGAGCAACCAGTTTCCCTACTTCTCCATTTTGTGCTGTCACAAGATCACTAACAGATTATTATGATTTCTCCTTACATTTTCATTTGTAAAAATTTAGCTTAGCAACTAAATTATGTTGCCATTGTGTTTTTGACAGTCCTGATTAATCATAGTTAAATACTATGATTATTCAAGACCAATAAATCTGATGGAGTTTATCAACAGAGTAAGATAATAATAGACAATTGAGAGAGACCATTTGCTTTGATTCCTCCAGGTCGTTTAAAAAAAAACAGGCAATACAGGAGGAAAAACATATAGTTTCCCATTGCTGAGGAAGATACCAAATGAATTTCAAAATTTTCTTCGTCAGGTACTAATTCCATGGAATTCTCTGGAACTTTCTTCCTAATAAGCATGCCGGAGAACTCAGCCAAAGATTTGTCTCACCTTTCATATTTCATGAATGGAATTGAAAAATGCATAGACAACTGCAGGAGTTACTGCTTCGTGTTGCCACTGTGGCATTTACAGGCACATACTCACCCAGCTCCAAAAGGTCAGTCTTCTTTTTTAACCACATATAATAGTCTATCAGCCCCTTATAAGCTTGAACAAGCTTCAGCTCTTTTTCCTGAACAACAGTTTCTTCTCCATATCGCCAACTTTCAGTCAAGATCAAGTTCTGATAGGCTTCATCCAGAAATCCGCTGCACAAAAGGTGGAAGGCATGCTCTAAAGAAATCTGTAATTTGAGCTTTGTTTAGGTTGAACAGAAGCAGTAACTTTGGATGCAAATATGCATAAACAAAGCGACAGTAAATCTTCCCAATAACTTCAGGTAAGAGTTGTGCTTTAGAACTATTCTGTTTTAATAACAAGGGACCACTTTCAACTGCAGTTGTGTATGGGCATGCTAGATGGTGAGCTGTATATGAAATCAAAGATTTTTACTATCAAAATAATTACACTTTTTCATATATATGAGTGATTTTTTTTCCAGATTGTGGAACAATATGCTTACAGTATTCAGTTAGAATCCATTTGGAACCACTGTTTTTAAATGGTTCCAAAGCCATAATTAAAAACACAGTTCTGTGTCATTAAAATTTGAAGCCATATATTTTATCAGAAATATCAAACATGGAGTGCAATTTAAAAATCTATATTGAAGTTTTACAATAACAACATTTTCTTTTTTAATATAATTTATCAAATAAATTTTAACAAGGTAAAATAATATAAATAATAGAAAATAAAATAAGAAAATAGAAGAGGGAGGGAGGAAGGAAAAGGAAGGAAGGAAGGAAATGTAAGGAAGGAATATAAAGATGTGGTTTCTGACCATTTTTATAGTGGTTATAAACGTATTTATATTTGACCTCTCTAAGATTACATCATATTCTTAAAGGAATCAGTAGGAAGTCTCACAATAAAACATGTTTTCAATATTAAAATGTTGAATTAAAATTTTCACCTTGAGAGTTTTTTTCTTACCTTTAAATATCTTTTGACTCCTAAATTTTTCATCCGATCTGCAAAATAGTTGACCTCTTCTATATTACTCTGTGGATGCTGCTGCAAGATTTCCGTTCCTATTCTCCAAATCTCCTGATCAGGAAGATTAGGCAAGCAAGTCTTAAAGCCATAGTACTAAAAGCAAATGCACTGTGACTACTGACACCTTTAATTTATACAATTATTTACAACAACATCACTAACATGATGCCCATGAGCAGAGACATCCATAGGGGAGAAATCAAGAAAGTCATAATGGCAGACTCAATGGTGTGGCCAAAATTGTCATCTTGATTTTCTTGACCAACATCCCAACACATTTGCCTGTGAACATTATAGTTTCCATATTCAGTTCCCCATAAGCTGTGCCATCATGTAGGCAGAGAGATCTGGCATTCTACAAATCAAAACACCATCCCGTATCATCTTTATTTACACAGAGTACAGGACCTCGTATAGATCCAACACATATTACATAAAATAAAAAGGATAGGTGAATGTAAGATAGGGCTTTAAGCAATTTGCTTAAATATCCAGAAAAATGTGAAAGGTAAAATAGAGAATTGCAAGAAGCCTCCTGAAGGGCTAACAGGAGGTGAAGGCCAGCCAACAGGTTGCCTTGTGTCAATTAAGTACTTCATGATTGGCTGCATTGTTTGGCAACTTTTTTGTGAACAGACAATCCCATTTGAACTTACTCTGACATTTTGTGAGAGCACTCACCATCCATTCAAATTTTCAAAGGTTCCCATAGCCTAAAGAAGGTTTACACCCCAAATTTATGAAAAAAATGTCCCATGTTATACATCTAAATTCATGACACAATACATAAATGGGACATTTTTATCCTGTTCTTAATTATTTTAGAGACACATGCTGGAGAAATGATATATTTCCATTCATTTCAAATATATTATGTTAATTAATTTACCTACCTCTTGAGATGTCACCCTTTTTTCTGAAGATGTATTTTCCAGCATTTCCAAGTAGCTTATCATTAATTCTGCAGCCCTCTGCCACTGACTTTGTAAGAGAGCATCTTGGATACAGCATAAACAATCCTCTTTCATGTTTTGGAATTCTGAAGATTTCACAGCCATATCTGCTTCAACAATCATAAGAAAATGTTGGTTATTTATTTTACAAATAATACATATGTATGGAACTAAGTTTGCCATTCACAGAAAAAAAATGTGAATGTTATGTTCATATCTTGAATGTGAACTCCCAAGAATATATTTTGCATTAATTTGGCATTATCTTATCTCAGAAATATTATCAGTATCCTGAAGCTTCAAATTCATGGATTTTCCTGGCACATATTATTATGTATCACATCAACTGAAAAGCATTAAGAAATGAACTTTATCTTTTTTTCTGATGACTGCATAATCACCATCAAAATAAACAATCCTTCCTACAATGAAAATAAAATAAAAAGGAATATTTCTTATTGGAAGAATATTAAGAACATCTGGAAGACTTGCCCTGACTCCCAGGGTTTTTTTTTAGCACAATTCAAGATGCTGTTATCATCTTTAAAGCTCCAGATCATTATTTATAGATATATAAATATATATATTGACTTTGACTTCAGGAGACTTACAAAGAAATGACCCCCAATTGCAAAACACAATACATTTCTACCTTCCTGGCAACAACATTCAGACAAATCACTTGATAGGCTCCAAATCATCCTCGGGTCCCCAGGGCAAAACCATATGTTCGGGGACTTTCAAAAGAGTATCAAGATGGGGACCAATTTTATCTCCATCGGAATGATATTCCCTAGGAACGGAACCACGACAGGCAAGTCCCCTCATCTTGGTCCCAGTAGATGGACCTAACATATTTTGCCTCCTCTCTGATGGATCAGGTAGATGTAACTGGAAAAAGATGGGTCCTTCAAATAACCTGGCCTCTAGCCATATAGGACTTTTAAAGATGATAACCAATTGGATGCAGAAGCAAAGTGACAACCAAAGCAACTCAACTCCCACAAAGAGGAATCTAGATTTGCACAAAATCATGTTGGCCACGACATTTTGAACCAACTTTTCAAAGGCAACCCCATGTGGAGCTCATTACAGTAGTAAAGCCCAGAGGTGTCTATGTCATAGGTGACTGCGAGCAGAGTCTGTTTTCAATTATACAAGAATCAATTTTAGTGTAAACAGTATACGGTATATAAAAGCACAATATCTTGATAATCAATTGTCATCTGAAAGTACACAATAATAATATAGTAATCAGTTAACTTTAGACAGATCATGTGATTGGTCCTTGACTCAGCTAAAAAATTCTGAATGCCATATCCTTTCAAGTTCAGTGCTCTTCTCTTCAAAGACTTTCAGGTCCACTATTTACAGTTTAATTGCTTCTAGAATTTCTTTTACTGGCTTCAAAAGAAAATCCCTTTTATTAAATACATCTAAGACTGTAGATGCTACTCTAACTTTCCACTAATTATCCAGCCTATCCTCTTTTCCATGTATCCCAAGATCTCACATTTTGTCCCAAAGCAACAAGCGAATTTGGGGAAACAAAACAAGTGGAAGAACCTGATCAATATGTGACAGTTGAAGCATTACTACATACATTAGCCAGTTTGGCCTAGCAGTTAAGGCACCAGGCTAGAAAGCAGGGGACTGTGAGTTCTAGTCCCGCCTTATCCATGAAAGCCAGCTGGGGGACCCTGGGCCAGTCACTCTCTCTCTCTGCTCAACCTACCTCATAAGAGTTGTTGTTGTGGAAAAATACGAAAGGTATGTTGGATATGTTTGCTGCCATGAGTTATTTGTAAAAATAATAAAGATGAGATAGCAATAAATAAATAAATAAAAATTATATCCTAAGTCTGGCTACAGAATTACAGGAAGAAATTATAAATTTCCAACACGTGATTCTCGATTACCTATCTGTATCCTGTTAATGATGTTACATCATCATCACATTAATAACAGTAATAGTAACTAGTGATTGTGTATCACCCAAATTCAACAAATGAATAAATAAAAATAATATGTACTATAGCAGCGCATGTTGAATTTGTTTTGCAAAAAAAAAAAAAATATCAGGGCAACAGCTAGGTTAGAACTCATCTTTTTAATTGCTAGTTTTTCTATTAATGAAGATTCTGTGTTATGTTAATGTTCAATATACCATTCCTCAACTGCATTTCAAAATGGCACCCAAAACATATATTATGCAATTTTCTTGAAGAAAATAATTGGTCATAACAGGTTTATAGCAAAAGGTAAAGGTAACACTACAATGTACTGCAGGCTAAGGAAGGCCTAAATGGGGGAAGGGGAGAGAATGACCCTAGGATTTTGCTACTTTCCTTCATCCCTACTTTCCATCATGTCAGTAAAAACTTACTTGGGTGGTTGAAATGTTTTGGCAGTAAAGGCAAATAAATTTCTGGAACCAGAGCTTTGGTTGCAGACTCATCCTCTGTTTCTTCTGTGGACAGCCATCTTGTTTCTTGTCTCAGTTCTTCAACAAAGTTATCCATTTCTATGACTATATTTTTTTAAGAATAAGAAATAAAATAAAGAGAAAAACATTGTTATAATCAGCTTTAAAGTAAAGTAGAAGAAAATCCATCAATTGTACAGTAGTGTAAAACTTATAAACAAAATATTCAAAATCTAATCTGCAAAAACAGGAAAGAGAAAAAACACATATTTTAAATGAGTTTGTTTAATAGGCCTCTTTGTTTAACAGCCACACTAGTTGTATCTCTAAACTGGCTCCCACGAATAGGTTTTTCATGAAACATACACTTACACAAACCAACATTTAAACATCAAGAAAAGTTGAAATAAAGCAATATTAGGAAACCTAATTAACTAAGACTACTATAACCAAAACTATTTAGGACAATAGTTGGATTATATGAGTGGAACGTTCAGTAGTGATGACTTCATTAACAAATACAGTAAATCAGCAATCCCCAACATTTTTGGCTTGGCGGTCCGGTGGGGAAGGGAGAGGGGATGGTTCTATGTAACTGGCAGGCAAGTACTATTCCATGTGCACTCGCACAAATGGAGCTTCGCGTGCAAGTGCCTGCCGCTCACACAAGTGGAGCTTCGTGCACAATACCTGCCACTCCCATAACTGCGCATTTGCAGTTGCCTGCTGCTTGCACGGCCTGGTTCTAACCAGGCTCCAGTGGCCCAGCAGGGGGAGAGGGGATGGTTCTACGTGAGTGTCCGCCGCTCGCACAAGTGGAGCTGCACGCACTCACCACCCAATCACACAGCCCAGTTCTGAACAGGCTGTGGCCCAGCACTGGGCCAGGGCCCGGAGGTTGGGGACTCCTGCAGTAAATGAGCACCAGACTCCAGCAAATGCCTGGGTCTAAAATTTTGGACCATTCTCAGTAAGTCTTTTGAAGTTTCAATATCCCTTAAAGCAGTGGTTCTCAACCTGTGGGTCAGGACCCCTTTGGGGGTCGAACGACCCTTTCACAGGGGTCGCCTAAGACCATCGGAAAACACATATTTTCAATGGTCAATGGAATAATTTTATGGTTGGGGGTCACCACATGAGGAACTGTATTAAAGGGTCGTGGCATTAGGAAGGTTGAGACCCACTGCCTTAAAGGATGGCTCAAAGAGACCTGCTACTGATTTCCTTAAGAGTATGGGATATGTTTATTCTTCATTTGTTCCTTTTAGAAATAGATTTACAATATAAACAGGCTGTTCAACCCACCAATGATCTGGATAGCTAGATTCAGATCATAGTTGGGTTAGTTTATTAACTAATAAAGTTGATAAAGTAATTTGTCCCTACCTGGAGGAGACAAACCTACTTTCAGTGATTCATCTTGAATCCTAAAACGTGAAGCTCCTTTCATCATTTTGATAAAAGCATTGGTCCTATAGAGATAACTAAGTGTGTGTGCGTGTGTGTAAATAATGTTATGTATCTTTTTCTTAGATCTTGTAACACCTCCAGAATGCTTAAGAAAGTAGATGGCATTTAAAATTTCTAAACAATTACACGTACATAATTACAGAAAAAGCTGCCACTGACCAGAGAGTGCTTCCCAAGTAGAAGATAATGTGACTGAAAGGAATTAAGAGCCCACCTGACTTCACAGAACCTGCAATTCGAAAGACATAAGTTTCAATATTAACCCAGAGATGCAAAGCAGGAAACTCAACTGGCCTTTGCAGGACAGCTTTCTAAGCACCTCTTTTAGGAGCAAAAGGAAAACGATAACAAGAAATAAAACCCGTGTTATAAAGATCGTGAAGACTGTGTTTTACGACATCGCTTGCCTAACGGTCAATGCATTCGTTGGTTTAAATACTGTAATAGCAACCACACATATAACATCCTTCGTAAAACAGGGTATGCTCCCTTCTCTTTTTTTTTATTGCTAATAGCCGATGAGAGCACAACAGCTGAGAATTCTCAGATTAGCGCTACCTACCGCGATGGGAAGCTTCCTTCCTTCCCATCTCCCTTCGTTCCGGTTCCGAGAATATGCGCGCTACATTCTACACCACGACGCCTTTTTCTTTCACTTCCGATGCTTTGCCGCAGCGAGCGCCATCTTTTCTGTGGGCACCACGAAAACGTTTGGGCCACGTGATACTCCCTGCCTTTCCAAAGAAGTATCGAATTCGCCTGCGCATGCGTTAACACTTTCCCCTCCGTGCCTGATTGCTTTATTAACCTAAGTCCCTTCCTCGCCTCGGAGTTCCTGGGCGCGCATCTGTGCTCGTAAACTGAGCCTCGTTGAAGATAGATAATACCAGTTCATCGTTTACGTATTTTTCAGGGGTTCTGATGGTCTCTCGGTACATAACAATTGTAACCTAGATAAATTGAAGAAAGAGCAACGTCTAATAGGTTGACAAATAGTTCTTTTTCCAGGCTTTTTTCTTAGCTTGGCTTTCACTGCTGTGTAGTACTGTCTTATTTTATATTATGGACTGCAGTTGGGTAATATTGTATTAAAATATTTAATCTAGGCTAATATAAGTGCATCATTTCAGAGTCATTTCCAGAAAATGCTTCTTGTAGAGGGCCCTTTTTAGAAGGTTGAGCCTACTGAAGCGGGTCAGGCCATCACCCCAAAATCATCATGTTTCATCCTCTGTACCATTTATACAGATGAATGAAGAACCTGATGTACAGTAAATATTCTACTTTGTATTGGACAAACAAAAAAGTCAGCTGAAAGAAAATTACTTTTATACTATATTTAGACATTACATTTAAGGAATGGAACAGTAGGCAATTTTCAAGATGTTTGGGTTAAGGATTCCGATTGAGGATTCCAAAGAATATGGAATAACAGCAGCAAAAATAAAACAATAAATGTGATGTTTTCCTATATTTACAGCATTGTCACAGTTAATAATTAAGATTATTTATAGTAATTGCAAATAAGGAAATAGCAATGATTGGACAAATACAGTGGGTTGCACACAGTCATAAAGTGTATGCTTGGCACCAGGAACTCTGCCTACTTTATACATTTCATTATTTTAAAGGGCTCTTCTGTCAACCATCCAAAGATGAACACAGTTACATTTCATAGGCAGCATGCTCTCTGCTTCTTTCATGGGAGGACACAAGATCCAACAAATTTCGGCTTTCTTATATCAGTTTCTTGGATGAATATATTTTCCTGTACAATACTAGATTTGTGTACTTTTACATTCAACCATATCTTCAGAGATAACATCTTTTACCTGCTTTTACAATTTGCAATTTAAAAATTATTTTTCAGGGTTAAAAATGGATTTCTCTCTTTTCCTTTATTCTAAATCAATGTTTTTAAACCTTGCCAACTTTAAGACGTGGACCTCAACTTCCAGAATTCAATCTAAATTATGTTTTACCGCTTGTATCTGAAAAATGATTTCCCACTCCTTTTTCATTTTTCTTTTGGGAGAGATCCCTTGGATGTAAAATCCATCTGTCTTGAGACTAACTGAGGGAAACAGGCAAATAAATCTAAATAAATTGTGGGAATCTGATATAGTGGCTCGATAAGTTAAGGCACAAGCTCACAACAATTTGACAAGTGAAAAACCATGAATCTTGGTAGCACTTTTTCTGAGTAAAACAATTGTGAGCTGCAGTTCACTGAATAAAATGCATACTGGGCTAAAATGGGTGTCAAACTAGATTTTATTGAGGGCCACATCAGGGTTGTATTTGACCTAGGGGCACCCGGTGGGCGTAGCTGGTCAGGGTGGGCGTGGCCCATTTTTGGCTGGGATGGCTTCCTGCAGCCCTCTGCCAGCGAAAACAGCTTGGGAGGCTGCATGTGCCCCCACCCAAGTTTCATTTTTGCTGGCAGAGGGCTGCAGGAGGCCATCCTGGCCAAAAACAGAGCCTGGGAGGGCTGTGCGTGGCCCTCCCAAGCTCCATTTTCGCTGGCAGAGGCACTGCAGGCCAGTTCTTGCTGTTTTCAGGGTGGCCCCATGGGCCAGATCTAAGCACCCCATGGGCTGGATCGGGGCCACGAGCCTTGAATTTGACACCCCTGGTTAAACTGATATAGGATTTGAAATGGTCTGGGGAAAAGAAATGGGAACACAGGTTGGCAGCTGCATCTTACATGTGAGACACATTATAACTATAAATTCGTAATTGCAACATTTTAAACTGTATCAGTCTAGCACCTTTAGGCAGCTGGTGAAATGATCTGCAATTCACAAAAGCTTGTCTTTTAACAAAATTTGTTAGTCAGAAAAGCTATTACCAGACTTCCAATTTTGGGGGACTGTAGCACAGCTCTCCTATAAATGTGTGATAAAAGTCAATGAGAGAACTTTTTTTTAATAATAGAGGATGACAAAAAATATTTGCTTGCAAGCCATATCAGAGGACACCTCGCCTCACTTATTTATATGGGATATGTTATGTATTGATACTTTTAAGCGGGAGTTTCAAACCTGCCTACGTTTCTGATTGGCTGAAGTCTCACCATATATTAAAGAGCTGTTGTCACTTGCTTGCTTGTGCCTCTCGTCATTCCCGAACCACTTCATTGGCGACGAGGATGGGATTGAGGCTACAAGAAGCCAACCAGTGAGACCACGAGCTTCAGCTAGGCGACGAGGCGAACCACAGGAGACATACCGGACATGTCTGCCTACGTTCCGCCCAAGCCTTTTGATCCGACCCGCGAAAAATGGGTCTCGTACCTAACAAGGTTTGAATGCTCGCTAGAAGCCAGCGACATGCAGGGCCTCTCGGCTAATCGAAAGAGAGCCCTATTCCTAAGCCACTGCGGACCGGACGTGTTCGAGATGGCCGAGTCACTGTGTGAGCCAACGCCGGTTCAAACAGTCTCATGGGACACCTTGATGGCAACTCTCCGGGCTCACTACGCTCCCGTCCCCTCCAAGTTCGTGCAGCGATACCAACTAAGGCAGCGCGTCCAACGAGAGGGAGAGCCGGTCAGCGCGTACATGGCCAGCCTGAGAAAAGCCGCAACTCATTGCGACTACAGAGACTTGGATGATGCGTTGCTTGAGCAACTGATCTGTGGTGTTCGGGACATTAGGCTGCAACGGCGTCTGCTCGCCAAGCCTGATCTGACGCTTGCCGGAGCCCTTGATGAGGCCAGGGCTCACGAAGCCTCCACAAAGGCCGCTGAAACGCTACAGCGTCCGCCGACCAGCAAAGACAGCCCCAAGTCTGCCCCGGTGCACAGAGAAGACGCCGGATCCAGCTCGGAGTCCGAGTCGGATGAGGACGTCTTCCGAACAGAGCACCGGAGAAAAGACACTGGCAGCCCCCGGCGAAGCTGTCCCAGCTGTGGCGGGCACCATGATAGACTGTCCTGCAAATACAGAGAGGCTATTTGCAGGCGTTGCGAGAAGAAAGGGCACTTGGCGCGAGTCTGCAGAGCCACTCTGCCCAGAAGACTCAAACCACGTGAGCACCGCAGCCAACCGGAATCAGCGCGCCAGAAGCAGCCAACGAGAGAAGGCGGCGCGAAAAAACGGCGCGAATTTGAACCGCGAGATGGCCGCAGCATACACATCGACCAGGCCAGCACAACGGTCGAGGACAAAGTCAGCACGGTGGTCGAGATCAACGGAAGACCGTGCTCGATGGAGATCGACACCGGATCAGCTCTCTCCATCATGTCGTGGACAACCCTAAAGACCCTCCTGCCGTCGTTCCGGAAGGATCAACTCTCCAGACAGAGACTGCGCATCCTAGACTACCAGGGGAACCGAGTCCCCCTCGAAGGCGTGGGCACGTTCCGGGTCACCTACGGAGACTACGAAAGAGACCTGCCGCTGACCATCGTCACGAAGCAGCTGCCGAGCCTCCTGGGCATGGGGTGGTTCCGAGCCCTTGGCATGGGCTTCACCGGCGTCCACCTGATGTCCAAGTCAACCCTGAAAGACAGCCTCCTGTCCGAGTTCCAGGACGTTTTCGGGGACACATTGGGCAAGTATGTGGGGACCCCTATTTCACTAAACTTAGACCCCAACGTAGCCCAAGTAAGACTAAAGGCCAGAAGAGTGCCGTTCGCATTGAAACCAAAGATCGATGCAGAACTGGACAAACTGATTAAGCAAGGGGTGTTGGTTCCCGTTGACCATGCCAAGTGGGAGACCCCCATAGTCACCCCAGTTAAGTCCGACGGCTCAATCAGAATTTGCGCCGACTACAAGTGCACGATCAACAAGGCCTTGCAGCCGAGCGCCTATCCGGTGCCGATCGTGCACCATCTACTACACTCCCTGGGCCCCGGAAAAATTTTTGCCAAATTAGACCTGGCCCAAGCCTATCAACAGTTACCGGTCGACGACGCCACGGCAGAGGCGCAAACGATCGTGACTCATAGGGGTGCATTTAAATGCACCAGGCTCCAATTTGGGGTGAGCGTCGCACCCGGCTTATTTCAAAGCACCATGGAGCGCCTGTTGCAAGGACTTCCGGGAGTAGTCCCCTATTTCGATGACGTCTTAGTCAGCGCCCAAGACGAACACCAGCTAGGGGACAGGGTACGGAACGTCCTGTCCAGATTCAGAGAAGCGGGACTAAGACTTAAAAAGAACAAGTGCAGGATAGCGGTCCCCTCGGTAGAATTTCTGGGGTACAGGGTGGACGGCACAGGCATCCACCCTACCGAAAGCAAGGTGAGGGCCATCAAAAGCGCACCAGCCCCCAAATCCAAAGCTGAGCTCCAAGCCTTCCTTGGACTACTAAATTTCTACTCAATGTTCCTAAGAGATAAGGCCACGGTCGCTGATCCCCTTCACAAACTCTTAGGGAAGAATGTACCATGGGTCTGGGGGAAACCGCAAGCGGCCGCGTTTGAGGCAGTAAAAAAACTCCTATCTGAGGACAGTTTCCTGATCCAATACAATGCAGAGCTGCCGCTCGTCTTGGTTTGCGACGCCTCCCCCGTAGGAGTTGGTGCCGTCCTAGGCCATAGACTGCCGAACGGCCTAGAGGCACCCATTGCCTTCTACTCCCGAACTCTGTCCAGCACAGAACGAAACTATAGCCAATTGGACAGAGAGGCTCTGGCTGCGATTGCGGGGGTTAAAAAGTTCCACGAATACCTCTATGGCCGAAAATTCGAACTTGTGACTGACCATAGACCGTTGCTAGGACTGCTAGCAGGCGACAGGCCAACCCCCGCTGCCCTCTCCCCCCGTTTAACTAGATGGGCGATTTTCTTATCGGCCTACTCGTACCAGCTCGTCCATCGGCCTGGGCGGACCCTGGGTCATGCGGATGCCCTTAGCCGTTGCCCCCTTCCCGACCTGCTGGACAACCCAACACCGGAAACCTCCGTCCTGTTGTTGGACACGTTAACCTTGGGGCCCATCTCCTCCGGCGAGGTGGCGAAGGCATCAAATAGAGACCCTGTTATCCGGACTGTTATGGGTTGGGTTTTGAAAGGGTGGCCGGACAAGGTGGTCGGGGAGGAGTACCAAGGTTTTGCCAACAAACGAAATGAACTGTTTACGCAAGGGGGGTGCTTACTGTGGGGTGACAGAGTGGTAATTCCAGCAAAACTACGAGATAGAGTTTTAGAATTATTGCACGAAGGGCATCCTGGCATCGTTAGGATGAAGTGCTTAGCCCGCAGCTATGTCTGGTGGCCCAACATGGACCAGGTCATTTCCGAGTGGGTGGGGAAGTGCAGACCCTGCCAGGAGTCTCGCCCCGATCCCCCAGTAGCGCCCATCCGAGAGTGGGAGAAACCAAAAGGCCCATGGGGGAGGATCCACATTGATTTTGCCGGCCCGTTCCATGGCCAAACGTTTTTAATAGTAGTGGATGCCTTTTCAAAATGGCTCGAAATTGTATTAATGCCATCCACAACGGCCGAAGCGGTTATCAAGGCCCTAAGAAAGTTGTTTGCCACCCACGGCCTGCCGGATACCTTGGTATCGGACAATGGTCCCCAATTTACAGCAACCCTTTTCGAAGGCTACTTGGCCGGCCTGGGGATCCGCCATGCCCTATCAGCCCCATTTCACCCGGCTTCCAACGGATTGGCTGAACGATTTGTCAGGACAGCCAAGGAAGCACTGTCCAGATTAGACAATGGGGACTGGCAGGCCAGGATAGATCAATTCCTTGCGGTTCAGCATGCATCACCATGCACAGCAACTGGGAGAAGCCCAGCAGAGCTCCTCATGGGGAGAAAGCTCCGGTGCGTGTTGGACAGGCTTCACCCTAACTATTCGCACGAAAACTTTAAGGGAGAGACCTGTGGCTTAAGGCAGTTTCAGGTCGGGTCCCCGGTGTTCGCTCGCAATTATGCCAGCGGTCCTCTGTGGGTTGCAGGAACCATAGTGGGGATAACAGGCCCAAAATCATACACGGTGGATGTGGGGGTAGATAGACTCTGGAAGCGCCACATAGACCAACTGAGGAAACGGGTGGTTGGCGAGGCAAACATCAACGCAGACATGTCCGAGCCTAACTATGACCACTTCTCCAAAACAGCTAACTCAAGCCCGGGGCCGCGAGAATACTTAGCTGACAAGCCCTGGTTCCAGCGCCGCCCCAGCGAGTCGCCACTCCCAGCCGGGAATAACCACGCCCCGGACAAAATCCAGGAGGTTCCATTGGCGGAGCCGGGAGAGACAAAGAGTCCCTCCGACCAGCTCGACGCCTCACCAAACACTGAACTGCGCAGGTCAACTAGGGCGAGAACTCAGCCTAAGCACCTGCGAGACTTTGTTTGTACATATGTTAATTTTTGAGTGTTAGTGCCTTCTGGGAAGGGAGGGGTGTTATGTATTGATACTTTTAAGCGGGAGTTTCAAACCTGCCTACGTTTCTGATTGGCTGAAGTCTCACCATATATTAAAGAGCTGTTGTCACTTGCTTGCTTGTGCCTCTCGTCATTCCCGAACCACTTCAGGATATATACAGTATATATGTGTCTGTATCTAGTTATCTCAGATACCGAGGATAATGGAATTTGGGGATGAAGAGCTGAATGTCTCTTAGCAAGCCAGGTGCAGCGTTTCTTCCTCTGGGCTTTGGTGGGCGGCTGAGGATGCTCGAGGGCGAAGCCAGGGCGTGGTGCGCCTCCATCCCCTCTGCCTTTGGGAGAGAGACCGAGTCGGCTCCAACTTCTGCTGCTCCTCCTCTTCTCCATATCCTTCTCCCGGGCGGCTCTGCTGACGTGTCTGCTTACTTCCCCCCTCCACCAGCTCGGCAGCCCTCGTCAACTAAAACATGGCTGCGGCGCGGCGGCGTCTTTCCCGGGCGCTCCCGCTCTTCGCACTGCTGCTTTGCATCCCGGCGGCTCCCAGTCATGCCAGTCGAAACCCGGACCGCCGGTTCGCCGAATTCAAACGTTGCGCCGATCCTGAATGTAGTTGTAAGTGGAAAGGGAGGACGGCATCCGCCGGGTCCCTGCGACTGCCGAGCCGCAGCAGATCTGGACCTGTGGCATCCCCAAGGCCACGTCAAGCAGCGCCGCGATGGGCTGCTTCCTTCCTCGCGGGCGCTGGGGAGGGGAGAGGGGTGGACTGTAGCCTCTGCTTCCTTTCGTACAACCGCAGTTTCTCTCCCAAGTTGGGGCTACGGGGGAGCCGGGGAGGGAGGCGTAGCGGCGGGCATCCCTCCTCTCGCCTTGCCTGCTTGAGAAGAGCGAGAGACGTCTTTTGCTGAGCATTCCTGGCTTTTCCGGTGCTGCCTATTGGAGGCGATGATGAAAGCAAGCCAGTCTTGTTTGGGCCGCTGTAAAACTTACGGCAGTTAGGCTTTTTTTTTTGATAACTACACGAGGATTTTTTTTTTAAATGCTTGGAATTAAAATCTGAGCAACGTTCTCTGCATCACCTCTGTGTGCTGTATTTTGGCTGCATCCATGACAGGTTATCATCTTAGATACTGTGCTGTGACAGAAAAAGACTTCTGTTACCCAACTGTTGTGGTTCCATTACCATTTTATTAACGGTATTTTTATGCCACTACTCTGGATGGTTCAGTGTGGCATCCAACAGAAATAAAAATTAAAAGCATTGAAACTGTGACATAGTATATACAGTATATTGTATTAGTACTAACCTGCAGAGAAAGAGCGTAAGAGAAAATATTACATCTCCAAATGCTTTTTTTCCAGAGACAAGTTTTCATGTTCGTTTTCATTTTTTTAAATTGTGGAATACACAATTATTACATGTGGAAGCAAGCAAACTGTTGAGAGGAAGGAGACCACCATTAAGCAGGCTCTGATCCAGAGGTCACTCTCTTTCTAGGTAGACCAAACCAGGAAATCAATTCCATAGAAAGGTTATAACTATTATGGAAAGTGGTTATATCAGAATCTTGCAAGTCTGATTGTGCTGAACCTTCTCCTCATGCAGTAAATTAGGAAGGCATCTGCTTGAACTGTTTCTGAATGTTGTCTTGATTTAAAATATGTTTAGCTCCTTTTTTGCCCAGGTAATGATTCCTGTATATTTTCTTCAAGGATGTCTTGCTTAAGTGGCAGACCAGTACTCCTGCAGGCAGAATTTTTTTTCAGAATAGGACCCTCAGCAGGGCTTCTTTCCCAGAATTTATAGAATATGCAGGTTCACCTTGAAGCAGGTAGTCTTAGAGATAGCCATGCCTTGAACTGTTTAAGGCTTATAACTAGCATCCTGAATTGCACCAGGATGCTGACTGGCAGCAAGCCAATTCTGTTAGTACTGTGCTACACTGACCTCAGGGCATGAATGTGCAATTTTAACATTGGATAGGGGTATAAACTTCTAATATAACCTGTTTGTCTTAATGCTCCCCCCAGCATTGCTTCAATGTGTTGTATGTATATTTAATAAATACGAATATTTTGTACCTCCTTTGTAAACAAACTTGCAATTTCTGCAAGTGATTTTAATGAGAAGCAATTTCAGTATCTCTCATTTCTGTATTCCTTTTCGTCTCTGGCATAAAATTACTAAAAGTAACAAGTACATAAAATATGTTCTTTGAAAATAAAAAAAAAGTGGGTGGTTCTTTAATTGCACAGCTGAATCTGTTGTCAGAGATTATTCACTTGATCTGATGTTAACTGATAATGCATCTAATATTTCAAGTTCCTTTTAGATGGAACTTAATTGTGGATTAAGTTGCAGCTGCAACTCCTTGACTAAAATAGGGATTTTGTCATAAATTTCAGCAAATTGACTGGGTTTCATTGTGCTAGGAAATAATCAAAACATACTTTCACTACATTACTATAGTGCTTTTCATTCCTGGGCTACATGGCATTTTTTTGTGAACAAGATGGACTATATGTCAGTGACATATATGTCAGAGTTCTTTTACTGTCTCTTATTTTTGTCTCTCTTTCTTTCAACAGTGTTAATGTGTCGAGGAAAAGCAGTAAAGGATTTTAAAGGTCCAGATTGTCGTTTTTTAGGTTTTAAAGAAGGTGAATCGATATATGTTTACTATAAATTAATTGGAAGAACAAATGAGCTTTGGGCTGGAAGTGTAAGTTTTCTTTATGTTTTTACAAACATTGGAGAACCTGATATTTTAATTAATGTTTTAATTAAAAATTTACATGTGTTCACCAACTTTAAAAAAAAAACTTATAATACCAAAGTTTCCTAAAATTGCTGAGAAATATTTGGAAAATTGTGACTAATTCCAGGCTTCATTTGTTAGTCTTGTAAGGACCCATTCTTTAATTTCTCTATCTATTAAGGCATGATATGAATATTTTAAAATAATTAAGGCATGATACAAATTTTGAATTGGCTAAAAGAAAGGATTTAGAAATAGCTTGGTTTGGGGATCCCACATATTTTTTTTTCCTAGGACTTGTGAAAAATCAAGGATGCTGATTGTTTCAAAGTATGACCTTGCTTCTGCTTTGTGTTGTAAATAAAAAGCAAGCCAGGAAGTCTGTTACCTCTGAGTGGGTTGTAAACAAATCAGGATAGTGTAAGGATATGTGTGAATGAGTTGGGGTGAGGGGGTGGACAAACTGCCTACGGAACAGATAAGAGAGGCCATAGCCCACATCTATACAATGAGCTATGAAACAGGTTCAGAAAGGACACCCCCCCCCACTCCACCTAAAACTCCTGGTTGTAAAGGAGACAGCAGGAGATTTGTACTTTCAGATTTTAAAAATTCTGCTAATATAGCTTTACAATAAAGTAGAATTAGCTCCTCTGGTCATATTTCCTTTTTGGAAAACTGACATCAATCCTGCAAATGTTGAAAATACAAATCTCCTGCTTCACAACCTGAGAATTTGTGGGAGGTCCCTTCTGAGCCTCTTTCTTTACCCATTATGCAGCCTGGGCTATGGCCTGTCGTACATGATTGTTCCCTAAGCAGCATTCTCTTTCCCCATTCTCCTGTCTCCCAAGGTCATTCTCACATACTGTTACAAATAGTAACCATTATGCTTTAATATTTTGGCTTGTTCTGAAATAACCACCATTTTAAAGTTGGGATAAAATGGTAAATACTTAGAGATATTTGAGGAAAAGACTGAAGAATATAATCACAGAGACAGATGTCTGATTTATGTCTTTATTTCTGAATGAATATGATTATCCAAACATAGTCTCTATGGCATTTCCTAAGTTAGATAACTGGTTAATAGTTTCCTTTTTCTTCACCCATGCAGTTCAACGGTCTTGAATCTGAGTCTGTATGGATAAAATTCCCTTTCAGGAAATTATATCTAATCCCTCTGTGACCAAAATCAATTTATCTGAAGAAACATCTCATAGGAAAATAAAAATGTCATTGCCAGTTCATCCTATTTAAATAATTATATTTCTATGAGTTATTTAAAATAATAAGTGTAATAATAACATGGTCCGGCATGGCAAACTATATTAATGAGAGAGAATTTGTAAATATCATCAATCTGCTGTGACATTCAAGAATATGTTATTAGCAAGATTATTTTTAACAATTCAAGCATCTATACTTAATTTCAGTTGAAAAGGTTAATTATAGTAACATTTCAAATATTACTGAAATAAGCTTGAGAATGTAAGTGTATTAGCTGTAATGATAAGCTTCTTTTCCCCAACAATTTCATAAAAGCATTATTATCATCCATATCTGATGTTAAAGACTTTTAAAAGCTTACTCTGCAACTCATATAGACTACCTGAGTCCCACCTGTGGCATGCATGCCACCTGTTAAGAATGACTGTTATTGGACACCATTCTCTGTTGTAAACATGATATAGTAATAGTCTAAGAGACATTTAAAATAATACGAGTTAAGTCAAATTCCTATGGTATCTGGGGATTTTCCTCAGTACACATAATTTTTAACTCGAATGTGGTTGGTTTTGTTTGTTTCTGGATTAGCATGATAAACTGTTATCTTAGTTTGGTGCTAGAATTTCTTTCAGAGATGCTACTTTAGTTCAAAGTGATTCATCTTATATTAAGTGCTTTTTTTGCAAGCGAGGGTCAAGGAGATATTAGTAAGCTACTTTTTCTTTACTAATAAGTCACTTGTGAGTAGATCCTTAGAGGTGGCTATATTACATGATGGGAACTCACTGTATCTCTAAAAAATTATTTTATCCTGTGCAAAAGAAATCATACTGTTCTGACTGCTATCTATATACTATTAAAACGGGACATTGTAGGGCAATAATTTTTGAACCAAGGTACTTCAAATTGGCTAATTTACAGAATGTATCCAAAATCCAGGATCTGAGACTCCAGTGGAATTAAAATTTGGCAAATTGTGTAAAATATTTTATGACAAAAATTATCATGTAGCATTTTATGACATGTCATAAAACATTTCCTGTGGTCAATTGATGATGTTTGAGTCTTCCTATAATAAAAGCTGTTACCAGAAAAGAACAATACTCAAGAAGCACACTCTAACTACATGTAGTATCTGTAGACAGTGTGTTTACTTTTAATGTGCTCTGCCAGGATCTAATTGCCAAGTTTATCTAATCTCAGTGGCAATTCTCCATTGGGCTTCCTGATAACAGTTGTAATAATCTAGGGCAGTATTTCCCAACTCTAGCCATTTTAAGACATGTGAACTTAAAACTCCCACAATTCCTGAGTCAGCATGCTAGCTAGGGAATTTTGGGAGTTGAAGTTCACAAGTCTTAAATGGCCAACTTTGAAAACACTGACCTAGAGAATATAATGCATTAGATAGCATAAGCCTTTTATAAATTTATTGAGAAAAAAAACTCTTCTGTAGCTCTCTAAGAGATAAATTTAGGATCACAGATAGTCCTCAACTTATGACTGGTTGCTTAGCAACCATTCAAAGTTACAATGGAACACGAAAAGGGCCTTAACAACCCAGATTTGAGGTTTAACATCTGTATCCCCCATTGTCACATGACAGCATTTTAAGTGCTCAGCAACCAGCCCACATTTATGGTGTCTGCAGCACTCCAGTAACAGGACCACAATTTACTTCCAATTTCTGGAAGAACCTGACTCATAGCGAACAATGGGCTTGCTTATTGACTACATTCACTTACTATTGAAAAAAAAAGGGCATAGTCAAATGGTGACCCACTTTACAATTGTGACAACTTACTACCATAATTGTGGTTGTTAAGTCAAGAATTCTAATAGTAGCTTTCATTTAATTTTGTTTATAAAATGGATCAAATTTTATTTTATTCTGTGGTTCTAATTTAAATAATTTTAAAATTATGAAATGAAATGAAATTGCTGAAAAGAAATCTGAGTGCCATAAATAGGTATTGTGGTGCAGTATGGTTATTTTTAAATAATATTTAAACATTTTGTGGAAGATGTTGGTCTTACTTGCTGAACCTGTGGCTTGGAGCCTACTTTGTTAGAGCTTGTGCTTCTGCATGGGCCATGGGTTATTCGGCACAGCTGGGCTTAAACAGGGGTAGAAATAGAGTCCCTATGATGTTTTCTTCTTACACTCTATTTTGTTTTTTTAAACAGGTTGGAAATGCATTTGGATATTTTCCCAAGGATCTACTTGAAATAAATCATATTTATACTCATGATGAGCTAGAATTACCAACAGATGTAAGTTATTTAAATGTGTGTGTTGTTTTCCAGCTACATGTTATAATAGAATTGTATGCAGACAGTAGATTCAGAATGCAGAGAAAAAAAGATAGATTGGAAAAATAGGAAACTGTTCATCAAGCTTTCATTTGTGTTTAGGCTAATCATTAACTAAGTGCAATTAGTTGTTTTCAAATATTAGGGGGGAGGGTAAAGAAAATTATACTAATTTATCCAGCTTGCACAAAATGCAAACCTCTGATTCATCAGTCCTTTTTCTTTTTTCACTAGACATGTATGAAAATATATAGTAGATTCAGTAAACCTTTATTTTCCTGTCTGACTAGGACCAAGAAAAGAAGGTATTGTCAGGCTCCTACTATATCCAATTATCAGACTTTGTGATTTGTATTTATGTTAAATGGCGTCATTGCCTGCTTCATTATAATCCAGTGCAGTCCAATTCCATTGTGAATATAGGATTGCAGCTGTAGTTTAAAGATAGATAAGTTGTGATATAGTCCAATTTAATATATCTCAGGTTCAGTGCACCCCAATAGATTGCGTAATTATGAAATGCCAAATAGAATTGATGGGCTTTCCTCATAGTTAAATATGAGAGGATTGCAGCCCGGATCTTGTTTATGTTTTAAAGAGTTTGACTGCTAGTGTGATTACTCAGACACTAGGAACAATTCATGTAAATGAATATTTTTAAAAAGTAGTTAAAATTGAGATGTTTTTTTTTCCTTTCAGGAAACAGATTTTGTTTGCTTTAGTGAAGGCAAAGATGATTTTGACAATTATGATGTGAACGAACTTTTAAAACTATCAAAGAACATGGAAATGAAAGAACCAGAGTCAGAAACAATAAAAGAAGAAGTGATTGATTGGACAGTTTATGCTGATCCAGAGACTGATCGTGGTTTTAAAGCAGATTTAAAAAGCAATGAGGACTATGGTGAACACAGCACTTTTCTCCATAAAAAGAATGAGAATGTAGAAGCAGCTCTTGATTCCAAGGGGGAGAGCCTTGGTATAAGTCAGGAGGCAGACATTTCTCAGGGAGACAAAAATGCACATCAGCCTTCAGAAGAAACGCTGCAGGAAACATTAAAAGTGCCAAAACATGAAAGTGCCAAAAATCATAACAACTCTCAGGGTGAAACTGAACAATCAGATTATGCAGATAAAAATGATGCTGCTCATACACTTTTGCACCATGAAGTATTGGAAGGTTTGAAAACAACATTTGGCTCAACTGCAGATGCCTTTGTGTCTGATGATGAGACAACAAGCCTTGTTACATCACAGGATGATGACAACTTCAGGGAAGAACTGGACATTGATTCTTATGATGTAGAGAAGCAACAAGAACCAGAGGCACAGTCAGAAGAAATTACTTCATTATCAGTTGTAGAAGAAGAAATCACATTGTCAAAAGACCCAGAAGCCGAAAAGCTGTCATCTGATGATGTATTTGAATCAGAAGTAAGCAATGATAGTGAGGATGATAATGATGATGATGAAGATGATGGTAATGATGATAGTACTGGGGAAGCATCTGCAAAACTGCAGCATGAAACAAAAGATGATTCTGCACATTTAAGGGATAATTTTCTTGCAGATGTCAGTGAGGATGAAAGAATAGTTGATAAAACTGATGGTCAGGATGATCAAACAGGAGAAGAAAGAGAAGAAGAAGCTTTATTTAGAAAGCAGCAAAATATTGAGCCTGTGTTAACCCATCCAGAAACTTCAACCGAAGATGATCCTTTAATATCAGAACGTGATTCTATTAAAGAACAGATGCATGATGTAAATATCAGAGACCTTACAGGAGAAACAGATACAACTCAGTACAATGCAGATGAGAATGCAAAAAATGAAGAGCTGACAAGAGAAGAACTGCCAAGCACTTCTACGCGTACTTTGGGTACATTTCCTCACGTGGAAGACCAGCAATCATCTATAAAAACAACAGAAGAAGTATTAAGTCCACCTCTAGATATCAAAGTTGATCCAGAAGACCTTTCTCTAAATAAAATAATGAAAGATAATGAAAGAGGGGAAGAAAAAGGTGAGGACAATAGCTTGGAAAAAATGAGCAAAACAGATGAGAAAGATAATCAGCAAGTGAACATAGTACTAGACTTGTCAGAGGACCTAATGAATAAGTCGCTAAATGATTTGGATGATGGAAAAACAAAATATGACACAAAGGAACCTAAAGAAGATTTTGAATTAAGGAAGATTTTCAGTAGTAAAAAGCAGTCAAATGACTCTGCAACGGGAAATATTTCCAATGAAAAAAATATTGAAGTGCCTATTGAACAGTCTCAACAAGGAACTACAATGCAAGATTTAAATAATGAAAAGAATGATGTTACCAGTACCAAGAAAACATTTGAGAAAAAAACTGTTACCCAGCATAGAAACCTTACTCAATATAACGTTGATTACATTGAAGCTGATTATTTAAATAGAGAAAAATCACTCACAGAAAAATTCCTGCCTATAGACCTAGAAGCTGAAGATGATGATTTCATTGAAGAAATAGAAGAGGAGTTACTACAAGATGAAAATGCTGAAAGTGCAAAATTATCCAAGGAGCAACGGATAGTTGACCAGAGTTTCAAATTAGATACTGATATTCCAAGTCCTCAGCTGCAAATGCCAAATAGTGCTATTTTAAAAACTGCTAATCCTGTTGACGAAACAGGAGAGGAAGCAACGACACTTGATCAGGCTAAGGAAGAAGTTGTGGAAGAAGAAATTAACAAGGCCAATGATGAGGCAATGCAACTAAATTATAATTCCCAGCAGAGTAAAATTAAGGGAAATGAAGACAATGAGAAGTTGAAGTTGACAATATTGTCTGAAATTAAAACATCTCCACATGAGAAAGAAACTATACACGATAAAATAATGCTAAGCAATTTAAATACTTCTGAACCAGAAAATAGGGATCATGATTTCAGTCAAAGAAATGAAGACCTCCCTACAGATTTTTCAGAAAAAGTTCTTAAACTTCCAGAAACCTCAGAAAACCAGTTTCAGAACTTATATGATCCTGAAGATATGATGGAAAATCCAAATGAACATAGAGAGCCAGAATACAGTGAGTCTGTGATCCAGCTCCTTATAATGAAAGAGTTTCTTGATGAAAAGCGTATTGCACGTTTAAAAAAGTATCTTGGACAACAACATCTTTTCAAAATAGAGCATTTGTTTCATGACATGGAATTAGAGTTGATGCTTGCTCAGAAACACAGTGATAATCAAGAGGACACTGAAAAAGCTTTGGATCAGATCCTTGAATCTTCAGAATCTAATATTCTGGACATTCTGAGCAAAGTTTTAGATTCAAAGGAGTTGGAAAATAAAGAGGAGATTAAAGAAACAGATTTGTTTGATGAAGAAGCTGCTTTAATGGATGATATTCAAGAGCTAATGTATTCATTAAGGCAAAAATTCTCTCCAGTTAGCGAGAGTGTTCCACTTGCATCCCTTCCAAAACCAAGGATGGACTTCCCCGATCCAATTAAAGGTAAGACTTAAGGTTGCACTTCTATACCACTTAGTTGGAAATAAACTCCATTCCCTTTATAGCATATTTTTAATATATTTTGGATTGTGCTTTATGATTTGGTGAAAGAGCTGAAAAGAAAGCCAGATTTCCTTGTGATATAAGCAAATTTGATAGTAATCTCAGAATAAATTTTAACTATTTTTAGATCCCTTGATTAGACTAAATGTTAAGGATAGACTTTAATAAAGTTGTTGGGTTTCACATCTGATTAAATTACTTGACAATGGTATGACAAATCAATTTGTTCCAGATTTTAAAAAGAGAAAATTAGCTCACTGTAAAAAAAAAATTACAGATTTTTTTTTTGAGGGTTTGGTGCAAATGTCTTTATTTCAGTGCAAATCCTAGTAAGATAAACAGATACTTTCCATTATTATACTTTTGGGTGACAGTCTGTTTTCATACCTAAAGGAAAAAGACATATTTTGTTACTCAAATTAATATATTCAGTTGCTCAGATGAAACTATTTTTAAACACGGAGTACCCATCTTTAAGAATAGCTCTGAAATTGTTTACATATTAATATTCCAACATAATCATTCTCAGAGTTTAAATTAATGGAACACATTAATCCCAATTATTTCAGTAGGACTACCAGGACTGCTGCTAACATAAAAGATGCCATTGTGCAGAATTCCACTAAATGTCCCATCTTTTTTTAAAAAAATATGCAAAATGTATTAAATATTGCACTTGCTTCCAGCTCCATGTATATGCACTTGCCTGCTGGTCCCTTCCCTCATGTGGCAACCTTGTGCGGTGCACATTTTGCACCTGGACTGCAATGGCCCTGAGGGCTACTTTTAAGTTTATGTAAATTGGAGGCTCTATTATATATTTTTACACAGGGAACAACACTCCTAGCAATAAATTGTGCATTACTCTAGAATACAATATTATATTTTCCTAAAAATGAATTTGCAAGCAAATGTCCACCAACTGACATTTGTACGGTAGACTATCGTAATTGGAATCTGCTTTACTAAGATAGTAAAATGAGGCTAGAAACTTGATCAACCCCAATATCAATGATATTGTATATGTATCAATATACACTGTATATTCTTTTAAATTATTAGTGTGTAGCTGATCAAAATTTTGTACCAGTTCTGTTTGAAAATATTGAAAACAACAATAATGTGGATAAATCCTGATAAAAGATTATAAATCCTGAGACATTACATTGTGACTCTATTATTTATTTTATTTTGTTACCAGTGTTTCAAAATTAATATTTTAGCAATCTGGTATATAACCTTATTAGAAAGTATAAGAAATGTGTTATGGCTGAATAAGGCTGTTGAGTGGGACTCATGAAGACTGGGTCAGAACAAAGGTTTGGTCAATGCCTGCTTAAAAGACTACCTAGGAATTTGCTGCCATGAGTTCCAAACTGAGAAAAGACAGGAGAAAGACACAGAAAACGTAAACAATAAAAAGAACCGACAATTTCTGCAGGATTCTTGCAGGAAAAATGCTTTTAATATCTATGTGTGTATTCTGCTTGACTTCAAATGCTAAGTTAGAGATGACTAAAATAAATTTGCAAGCAAAATATATCTAAATAATAAACAGAATGCAAGAGGTAAATAAACTGTGAGAGCTTTTAACTAACATACAAATCTCTACTTACTATAGCTAATGAAAAACAAACAGAATATGACAGACATACTGTGGAAACCCTGGTGGGGGGCATAGATCAAAAGTCTGTGCAAGACACAGAACAGATGTTTGAAAAAGAAGAAATTGTTCACATGGATCACTCAAAAGAGGAAGAGAACATTTTGACAGAGACTAAAATGGTGGTGAATATGGAAAACAAGGATGTTCCTGAGGGTGACAGAAACTTGCCAAATGTGGATGTTGCTTTTGGATCAGTTGATTCAGAAAAAGATTTCATTACAGGTAACTTTCAGGATAGTTTGTTTCTTTATTAAAAAAATAGAATATAAAAACAGCTGCAAGATTATAATTTAGGAAACAACTGTTTTTAAAGTTATATTCATTACAAGAGAGAGATCCTCTTCTGCATGTACATTTTTAAAGAGACAGATGCTTAGTGGGATAAAAGTTGCTGTTATGAATCTGGTTATATCAAAGCCATAGAGCTGTTCATTTTCAGTTTAGCGGATCATGACAACCTAGTCAGTGCGGTTTATAAACCATGTGTTATGGCTTAGGATATGGTACAAACCTAAGGATCTAATGACTATAATATAGTCATACCATAATTAAATAAATAGCTAGGGACAAGTACAAACTCAGCAGTGGAATCAAAGCACTGTTTTCGCTAAATAGTGCTAGATATCCATTGTACTTGCCTCATGACAGTGAAACAAGAAATGTTTATTTCCAAGTTAATTGACTGATTATGTGCCATCAACCCGCAGTCAACTCCTAGCAACCATAAATTAGATTTTTTTTTCCCATGACAATGTCTCCCTGACCTGGTCTCCCAGTGCTGCCTTGCTGCTGGTCATCCACTTCTCTTTCCTTCCAGCTTTCCCAGCATCAAAGCCTGTTCTATAGCTTGTCTTTGTATAATGTATCCAAATTAAGATGATTTAATAAATCACTCAAGTCTATTCAAAAAACAGTTCAATGAGAGATGGGCAATCATTTTCTTTTGATCTTAGTAAATTACGATTTCTAGAATTCCCCACTATTCATTCTGATTAAACTGTAAAACTGAAATGTATAGTTCAGGATACAATTAAAATAAAAACTATGCAAGCTTCAAAATACAAACAGTAAACATACAACTTCAAAAGAGGTAACCTATTTTTTATATTTTATATGTCTGATGAACTAAAATTATTTTATGAAAACATTTATAAACCAGAACGTTTTGCTTGGCTTCTACATACTAACATGATTACTATTATATTATAAGCTGTGTTGAGATGCCCCAAAACTATAGTCTGATAAAAACAATTTCATAAAAGGGTTCAAAATCTTTGTTTTAATCTAAGGTCAAATTAATGCTAAGGATGATGCAATGCAAGAAGATAGTAATCTATCAGAAGGAAATTCTGCTGCTCCATACATTCGTTCTATCGTCGATGATGTAGTCCTGTCAGCCAAAGAAAATATGCAACCCATCAAAAAAATTGTAAGTATTTTATCTTACTTGACATATAGTAGCTTTAAAAGCCAATTTCCCATATGCTTTAATAGAATTTGTTTCCATGGTTAAGACATCAGGGTAAAAACCAGGGGACCTTAGGCACAAAGCCAGCTGAGTGATTCTTGGGCCAGTCACTTTCTCTAAGCCCTACAGGAAGAATGAATGGCAAACTATTTCTGAAAAACCTTGCCAAGAAAACTTAAGAAACTTGTCTAGTCTCCAAGAATCAAATAAGATTGAACAAAAGAAAAAAAAATGTATCTAGTCATCCTCTACTGTTTCCTTCCAGCTTTTCTAGCATCAGAGCCTTTTCTAGAGAGTACTGCAAAATTAAAATGCACACAGTATTTGCGGCCTAATTTGTAGTCTGTACTGTTCAAATATTATCAGTGACACTTCAATCTTCCTTTGAAGAAAATTATAAACATGTAGGGAGAAAATGCAAAGTATAGTGGGGTATTTTTTGTTTCAAAATATAGTAGGAAATAGCTATTTATGTAACACAACTTGATATTTTCCTTAAAATTCAGTTTTGGAGCTTGCTTTTGTTGGTTTTTGTATATAGCTTCCTGGGTTTTTAAGCATATATTTGAGAACATCCATTACATTAGAGTCAGTAGATCTGAGCTCAGAATACAGGTAGTCCTCGAGTTATGACAATTGAGCCCAAAATTTATGTTGTTAAATGAAACATCTCTTCAGTGAGTTTGCCCCATTTTACAACTTTTCTTGCCACAGTTGTTAAGTGAATTCACTGCATTTGTTAAGTTAATTAACATAGTTGTTAAGTGAATCTGGCTTCCCCATTGGCTTTGCTTGCCAGGAGGTCACACAAGCTGATCACGTGACTCCAGAATCCTGGTACCGTCATAAAAATGAACCACTCGCCAAGCATCCGAATTTTGATCATGTGACCATGGGGATGCTGCAATGGTTGTTAAGTATGGAAAAGGTCATTTTTTTCAGTGCTGGTGTAACTTTGAACAGTCATTAAATGCACTGTTGTAAATCGAGGACTACCTGTATTGGAACCCAGAGATTATCTGGAACCAAGAATCTGCATTGTAAATTCCATTTCCTTATTTTCCTTGCTACGTAATAAGGAAAATACGTGATTTTCAGGAGCTCAGAAGAGTCCACCTAAAGTACTATGGCTCCCCTCCTATAAAAGAGATCCTCTCTGTCATCCCGGCTTACCAAAAGTTAAAAAAAAAAAAAATCCTCCACCCACCCAACTAGTTAGACTAGCGAGTTTAGGAAAGTAGCGCTCCCGCACCTTCCTTCCGGTCAGAAGCCGACTGAGCTTCTCCACTTCCGGAAACTACAACTGTGACTTGCAGGCACCGGCCGATGACGTCGAGGGGTCGTGGTGGGGTCACGGTGAGGTGACGTGTCCCTGTGGAAACAGAAGCCGGGAAGGCAAGGAGGGGGGGAGGGGCGGGGAAGACTCTTGCACCAACGGGTGAGGAGGAGAGCGAGGGGTTGGTCGCAGGCCGGTTTCTCCATGGAATCCGTTGTCCCTTCCAGCAACAGCAGCGCCGCTCTGCTCCAGGGGCCGCTTTCCCGGGGCTATGCTTCCTTTAGGGACCGTCTTTTGTGGGTGAGGAAAAGGAGGAGGGAGGGCTCAGAGGGTCTTTGCTCTGGAAAGGAGCGGAATCCGTCCGTGCCTGCCAAATAGCCTCGGCTGCGGGCGGGGAAGGACGAGGGGGACGTATTGACAGGGCGGCGGGGGCCTGGCGAAGACAGCTGTTGTCACGGTGGTGGATTGAAAAAGCCGCTCTCTCGGCAAAGAAGTTAGTGAAAGTCGAATCGGGCTGTTGTGCAAAAGAGAGCGTCCTCGTCTTCGAAATAAATAGTAATTTTTTTAAAAAAACTGCAAAAATAAATAATTAGTTTTTTTAAAAAAACCTGCCAGAACAAAATGCTGGTTTTATATTTTGATAGATTGTGCCATCAAGTTGCTTTCCACTTCTAGCCACTACGTAGCCAGGTGTCCTTCATACTTTAGGATCGGATTTGTGGCTCTAGGTGGCCCTGTGTAAATAGGAGAAGTGCTAAGGAAATGGAGCAGAGGTGGGATTTGGAAAGGGGACCAGAGAAAGGAATTTGTATCCTTACTAGCTTTTTTCCCCCAAATACTGAAGGGAGTAAAAGTTGTTAGTTGCAATGATGGCACGAAAATAATTTATGTATGAGTTTGTTTCTGTGTTGATAATTTAGTTCTAATTTCTCATGTTTGTGGAGCGATGCAAACTGTAGGTTGACTTCTGATAACGAAACTGTAAATGTGTAACCACCTGGATTGTAAAATGTTTGAAGTATACAGTATAGGAAGCTGTCAGAGATGGCAACATTTTTAAGAGTAGACATATCCATCTGAAAGCATAAAATGCAAGCATGGGAAGTTCAGGAGAAAGTACTTTAAAATTAATTCCATCGGTGTTTCTTAAACTGTATGTTAGGTATAGTATTAACATTACTTAAATTTTGTTTGGCTGCAACAGTATCTTAGATTTCTGTTTTACTCTTAAAACAGTGGTAAATTAATTACCTGAGGTAATTAAATAATATTACAACATTTTTCTTTCAAGATTATGGATGGGGAAAATAAGGCAAACATGATGAGCTATGCTGAAAAACCTATTTGCTAGACTATGCACATTTTAAAAAGTTAATGTATTATATACAAAGATGAAACAGCACATTCAAAATCTATGAAGTATTGGATTCTAAATGTGAATCATCAAGAATAATAAACTAGGTAAAATGTAATTGGTTTTAAGTTGTTACCATTAGCTTCTGGTCTTCTGTCTATAATTAAAATATTAAAAATGAATGTAAATTAGAATTGTTCTAAACAAATTCAGAGAACATTACTTGAATTTCTTGTTGAAACCTGTGACGTTATTCATCAGAGCATTGTGAATACTGTACATTTGACTCTGGTTTTATGGCTTTTGGGAATAAGAACATAATGGAAAGTTATGGAATTAATTTGAGTGAACCTTCTTAAATGAAATTTTCAGAGTTGTATTCTGCTATTTCTATATATATGTTTAAATTATTTTAAATGTAGAGACTTAACCTTTTTTTTAGCTGGTCTCAACACTACCTGAAAACATGCAGCCTGGCCCTGATTTCCATGGATTTCCTTGGGAGCCCATTATTATCACTGCCTTTGCTGGAATTGCTACACTTGCTATTTTCTTCTGGAGAACCTGTCTATCTGTAAGTAAATTTTTAAAACTGCCTGTTTATAAGTAAACGAAAGTAAGTAAGCACACCTTGTATAGTAATACTTAGAGCAGATAATTAACTTCAGCAGTGAATAATAAATCTCTGCATATCAGTTGATGCAGTTGATAAAAATGATCAGTTTTATCATTAGATGTGAAACATAACATATATTCAAAATGCTCTGCTAATTAAAAAAAACTTAGGTCATCTTTTTTATTCATCTGAAAAATGTGTTTTTGACATTTGTCTGCCAGCTTTGGTGTTGTTGCTTTTATGATTAAGTTTGAAACAGTACTGTAATTAGAAAGGCATATTATTTAATTCATTAATTTTAGATAATTTGGGCATTGACCTGAATTTTCAGGATAAACTGTGATTTGCGTGAGTGTATTATCTGTGGAAACCAATTGTAAGGAAGAGAACAATAACACTGAGATTTACAAAACCATAACCATAAATCATGGCTGTTTATAAAACATATGGATGTGAAAGAAGATATCAGTATGCATACTGCTGTTTAACAAGTGCTCAGCTTGAAATTACAATGTAGACAGTAACAAAATGACTTGATATGCAACTAAACTTCAACTTGAGAGAGCAAGTTTTGGGCCAATCATTCAATCTTTATCTTGTTTATTATATCATTTGGATAATTCTCAAATTAAGCTTTGAAATTATGAGTATGTAAAAAATTGTTGACTAAATTGTTCTTATATAAGAATTGAGTAAACCAAACCTGTGGCTTAATTTTCCAGTAAGATATTGAACTTGAAACTTTAATTAGAATCAGCTTAGATGTGTTATGTCACTTGATGTTTGCGTTGGAAGCAGTTTATTTGTACTTGTTGTGTTGGAAGCAATGTATTGGTCAGCACTTGATTTTTATTGTTGAAATTGTATTAATAAAATGGCTATTTTATAACATTCTGTATTATTTTTATTCTTTGTAGGTTAAGAGTAGAATGTATCAAGGTAAAAAATTTTGCCCTTAAAAATTGTACTGTGATTAATTGAGGGTGGGGGAGGGAGTTATTTGCTTAATATAAGTATGTGCTCTTATGAGTAAATAGAATGTGCTGTACTGTCATGTGTACTTAATGCTATTTAGGCACGATGAACTTCTGTTTCAGTGTTGTGGGTCAATGACAGAGAAAGTTTAGGATTTCAAAACATCTTAACTCTTTCTCAATTCTCTATTTCTCAAATAATACTGTCCTGTTTATTTGTATTATATTGGGTTTCTGTACTGTATTAATGTCACTTGGGGAGAATTCTTTTTCTTCTGTAGAGGTTTTTTGACAGCTGAGCTGAGAATAGGAGACTAAGAAATAATGTGATTTCAGCCTTTTGACTACTGAATATTATTTCCAAAATTCCATTTTTTTCTCTTTGCCTCAGTCTTTCCAAATAAATTTCTAAATATCTCATCTTCGCTACCTCTACCTATAATTTTGGCCAATTTGTTCTCAAAATGAGAAGTACCTTCTTTTTGACTCTGAAAAAAAGCCATAACTAGAATGTTTATCAGTTTGAAACATTACTGAATTATTCATTTGTAGAGTTTTCTCCCTTTCCCCACCAGCACTTTTCATTTAAAAATACTAAACAGATTTGTACATTTAAATGACATGTTCCATAGTGGTAAATTGCCTGTTGTTATTTCCAGTCATGAAATTAGTGCTGTGGGAGAGGAGTACACAGGAAATTAATGGGTCAGCTTTTGCGGTATAATAGCAAATACTCTACTTCTGCAACAAACTGTTTTACATTTGTCCTTTTTTTCTTAGTGACAGAAGCACAGCTAGCAGAAAAAATTAAGACTCTTCTGAAAGAAAAGACAGAAATATTAGAAAAGTTGTCAGAATATGATCAAAAGGTATATATGCATTCATATCTTTGAATTGTGACATGAGACAAATACATGGAATAAGTATAAATGTCTTTCTTTGTGCATTTATTTACTTTTGATTAATAATCTAAAATTTATCATAATTTGTAATATTTAGCAGGTGTAAACTGTCCTAAAAACCTTAAAAGCTAAAAGAATAAAATAAAAATAGTAGAGACTCTCAAGTAACAAAGAAAAGTTGGGGTTATAGGCCATTATTATTACATTATTTCTCTTTTGTGATTAGATAAAGGAAAGAGTAAAGGAAGCTGTGGAGGAAGGCCAGAAAGAAAATACAAGTCTTGCAGAGGAAATTGCAAAGCTTAAGGTATGTAGGAATGATGATTTTTGTGTGCATGTATTACAGAATTGAAATTCAGTTCTATTGATATGATATATATGTTACAGGACACGAATAAGCTTTTGGATAACAGAATGAAAAATGTAAACAGCATGCTAGAAGAGGAGAAAAAACACAGTTTGAAGAAACAGCAAGAAGTAAGTAACGTATTTGTCACAGAGAGTTTAATCAGTCTTGGAATCCATAAGGAAGAACAATGTCCCAAATCTTGTTGGTCCTACTTCTACTGTATCCTGAGATCTAATATTCTGATGTTTACTCAATTCATATATATTATTGTTATTATTTTACAGTCTGCTTTTGTACTGTAATATATTATTGTGATACGCTTTGTAGAGAGTAACATAATTTTCTAAATGTTTCTTTTTTGTTCTTTACAGATTATTGATTTGTTATAAGAATACCATATACAGTACATTTTGCTAAATCATAATATATATTGTGTTTGCATAGCGTATTTTAGTATGCAAAGTGTTTGTTGGAATTTATGTAAATCATTATAATAGTCTGTCATGTAGGCAGTATTATTTCTGCTCAGCAGGTACTGTGAGAGAGGGTAAGAAAACAGTGTCATGCTTGCTTGATGCTATTGCCAGTAAAAATAATACAGGTAGTCCTCAACTTAAAACAGTTTGTTTAGTGACCATTCAAAGTTACAACAGCACTGAAAAATATGACGTATGACTGTTTTTCACAGTTATGACCTTTACAGCATCCCCATGATTATTTGATCAAAATTCAGATGTTTGGCAACTGGTTCATATTTATAACCTTTGTTGTGTCCCAAGGTCATGTGATCACCTTTTGTGACTTTCTCACAAGCAAAGTCCATGGGGAAGCCCAATTCACTTAACAACTGGGTTACTAACTTATCAATTGCACTGATTCACTTAACTGTGGCAAGAAAGATTGTAAAAAGGGGCAAAACTCACTTAACAAATGTCACACTTAACAACAGAAATTTTGAGTTCAGTTGTGATCATAAATCAGGGACTACCTGTAGCCAATGCTCTATATTAAATATGTTATCATTTTTTACATTGAAACTAATCAGCTAAGAGCCTTTCTGAGTCTTTCTTTGAGGAACTAAGGATGCTCTTCCTAAAATGATCCATATTGGGGATTTATAACCATTTTGATTTTCTAACTTAAATTAGTAAATAATTCGGAGTTTTGCTGGTATTAATCCAAATATTGCTTAACTTTTTCAAAAAATACGTGCATAAAAATCTTAACAAATATGTTATTGCATTAACTGAAATTGACTTTATGTACAATGTACATGACAGCTTTTTAATTTCTATTTGTATAGATTATGGAAGCACATAAATCTTTAGAGAAACTCCAAGAAGTCATTACTTTGCATTCTGTAGAGCTCTCTGAGGTAAAGTATCTGGATCTTCAACTTAAAGCAGCTTTTATAACTATTAAAAACAATATCTATAAATCTAAGGTTTGGACCTTAAATTTTGAAGGTTTGAAGATAAAACTATTGCATAGGTGATTGGGAATATGATTTTTTTAAAAGATTTGTATCTCAGATGTGGAATTATTGACACAGGTTCAGATAGCTCTTAATGAAGCTAAATTAAGTGAAGAAAAAGTGAAGTCCGAACTGCATCGAATGCAAGAAGAAAATATGAGACTGAAGAAGAGTAAGGAACAAGTAAGTTGTATTTACTCAATTATTCCTAATAAATTACTTTTTAAATATATTAGCCTGCATGTTAGGTTTATTGAAGACTTGAGTGTTACATATTTCATTGAGGACACAAATAATGCCATAAGGCAATTAAGAAAAGGTGGGAATTGGATGGTAATTGAGAAGTATTGAGAAAACAAAACTATGGATATAGGAGAATGCTGTACAGACATTTATGTCCAAGTAACTAAAGGGTATTGCAGCTGGAGATAAGGCACTATGGAAAATTGCAGTTAAAGGAAGACATTATTTTCTAATGCCAGCTTGATTTCTTCAAAATTATACTTTAAGAATGCTTTTGCCATCAAACACATGAAACACCCAAAATGGCCATTATATCCATTATTTTCCTCTGGTTAGTTTATTCTGTGGTGTATTGTTTATATTCACAAATGTTAAACAAGTGTACATGAGTGTGTGCACCCCCTCAAATACAAGTGAAAGAAAAGCATTTCAAATCTGTGATTTTCACTTTAAGCTATGTGAAGCTATTTAGAATAGCCTGCTGTAGAATATTTAGATGCCTGCACTTCATGGGAACCTTGTCTTGAAAGATACATTTTGGTAACATTTTAACTTATTTGTTTAGCTGCTGCAAGAAGCAGAGGGATGGAGCGAAAGGCATGCTGAACTCAGTGAACAGATAAAGTTATATCAGAAGTCTCAGAAAGACACTGAAGAAGCACTTGCCTATAAAGAAAATGAAACTGAGGTAAATTCGGTTTAGCTATCCAGTAGTTTGTTCTATGATTGCATCATAATATTGCTGCATCAAATATTCTATTTCTTTTGGGGTTTTTGCTGCTGCTTTAGGTTTTGACAAACTGCATTATGCAGCTGAAGCAACTTGATGCAGATTCTGAGTCAGAAGATAAGAAACAGGAAGGAAATGACCTGGCCAATGGAGAGATCTCAGGTACCTAAAACTCAGAAAATAGATTTCTTACATGATACTAGTATGAAGCCCAATTTTGAACAGTAGTAAATTGAGCAATAGTTAAAATAGTACTGGAGCCCACCAGTTATGAACAAATATTATAATGATTTTTAGTTAAAGGGAAAAGCTTGTTCCTCTCTCAAAACAAGATAATTTCTGCCTTGACTTGGGTTCCTTACACTAATTGGCTCTAATAGTTATCATTCTACTTTATATGATATGTCTGTTGGAGCGAAACAACAACCTTGGTTCAAAATAATGTTGTTTACAAATTGCTAAACAACTATTTTTCTCTGACAAATATGACTAGATCTGATGTTTCTTGGATAGTAACATGACTTGTTGTCAGAATTCCAGATTTGCCTACCATCCCCAAAAGAATAAGGACCCAAATAGAGAGCATCTTGTATTAGCAATAGCTCTTAGATTATTTCATATACTTAATTATTATATCATATATTTAATTTTTTAATTATACTGTATTATCCCGGTCATAAGAACCTGGGGGGGGGGCTATAAAGATAAAAGCAAAATGATAATAAAACCACTAATAAAAATAATGAATTGTTAGATAAGTGCGCTTCTTACATTGCAATATAATTCACAAAATAACTAGCTGAATTTCTATTGCCATACTCCTTTCTTGCCTTAGTAGCAATATTTAATTTGTATGATGATACTTTAATTTAACAAATAACATAAATAAATAAAAATAAATTATTGGCTCAAAGTGAAACTTTAGAAGATATTATATGTGAGCTCCCTTTTGAAATTATTATTTCCATGTTAAGCATGAAATAATGTCCTTCTTTCCTTAGATTCCAGGAATGAAAAGATGAAGACTCAGATTAAACAAATGATGGATGTTTCAAGGGTATATAACACACTGATTTACCTAATTAATATGACCCATGTTTATATTATAGGATAGTTCATCACTTGCTATTCATTAATCTCTTGCAGGTTAAAACAACATTATCTATCATTGAGGAAGAAAGAGATCACTTACGTTCCAAATTAAATGATGAAGTAGCAGCAAGACATGAATTAGAAGGTGTGTTCAGCAAATAAGAGTTTAAAATTGTTGTTTTAAATGAAGTATTATGCCTGCTTAATTTTGGAGACAAACAATATCTATCCAACTTTTAGATTTAGATTTTACCTCTTAACAGTTCATAAATTATAGCTGTTAGGTTAGATATCTGTTAGTCTTGACTTCATATCCAAAAACCCAGAAAAATGCAGTTCTTACTGGAGAGCAATTCTGAGCGAGCCTTGATTATTTGTTTTGGCTCCTGCATTTTGATTTCACAGAGGGAGTCCAAAACATAGGCAGGACAACAGATTGTCTATCCTGTTTTTCAAATTCTCAGGTTTTCAGATATGCTCTGACTGCTATCCTGAAACTAGAATGTATTTTGTGCCTTTGATTTAGTTTTTGACTCCTGACAACTGCCTTAGACTAGTTTCTGCAGTTTTCTTGGCAAGATTTTTCAGAAGAGGCTTGCCATTGCCTCCTTCCTAAGACTGAGAGAAAGTAATTTTCCCAAGGTCACTCAGCTGGCTTTGTGCCTAAAGTGGGATTGGAACTCAACCTGTTTCTAGCCTTATACCTTAATCACTATGCCAAAGTGGCTCTTCAAACAAGAACATGGGCTTAGTAAAAAGAAGGGCTGTGCATAAGCCAATTTTATTTTTTTGTGTGTATTTTTAGGATGTGCGTATGTATATTCTGCCTAATATAAGCATCATGTTGCCTTTGCTCTCTTCCTTATTTCCCTCATCCATACTCCATTTCACTAAGCCTAAGCAGGGGGTTGGACTAGAAGACCTCCAAGGTCCCTTCCAACTCTGTTATTCTATTCTATTCACTTCTGGGGACCGCTATCTTTTTTAAAAAATCCGCTTCTAAATGGCTTCATTCTCTGAATAGTGTTTTGTGTTTCTACATCAGCCCACATAATAAGTGTTAAAAACATTGCTATAAAGAATGAAGTAATACTATGTAATTCATTTTATTGTAGAGCAAATCAAGAAGCTGGAGCATGATTCATGTTCCACACAGACAGTAAAATCTCAGCTAGAAAGTGAGTGTAAAATGCTCCAACAGAAAGTAGAGATTCTCAATGAACTTTATCAACAGAAAGAGATGGCACTTCAAAAGTAAGTATTTTTAAATCATCATAGGGACTATAATATAAATTGTGATTTTACCCTCAATCAACTCCTAACTTCTACTACAGCAGTTTTCAACTGATGGCATAAATGATAATGTTAAGGCATATCTGCTAGCAGTCCTGGAAAAATGGAGGAAACTGCACATGGCAATTGTTAAGAAAGTAAGCACACTCTCCAGTCCTGGTCACCATATTTAAATATTTACTTATCCATTGAAAAACTATTTATATTTGGTATCCTGCAGAACAAATTGTTTCTAAAATTAATACATTCAGTAGAATGCTTACATATTCATGTTACAAAAGGACAGCAGTATCAAGAGAAAAGAAACTTAACTTAGTAAGAAAGAATTGCTAGGTGTGCTTTCAAGATGTTTCATTAGGGGAATAGTATCCAAAACCTGTCCATACTGTGAACTTTATTGCATTTAAACAGGGTTGGGATTGTTGTTTTTTAGGCTAGTGGGTTTCTTTAAGCACTGTGCTTTTACCATTTCTTCAGTGACAATCACAGCTTGAAGTTTTGTTAAAGAAGTTTCAGATTTCTAAAGTAAGATGAGGTCTTTTCTTAAGGAATGTGTTGGCATTTTAAATGAGCTTGTCTCTGCTGGTTTCTCGTGCTTATGTTCTTTTGCTGGAAAGTAAAGTGTCAACATATTTGATAATGCCAAATGGAGAAGGGCACGCTCTTCCTTCTTCCTTAACAAGAGGCAGTGCTCTTGTATCTCTGTCTTCAAGATTACTTTGACTGTCTTCCTACCACCTCTTCTTCTGATTACTTGCTTTTTGGTATTGGCAGTTGAATGTTGCCAAGTGGAACATAACTTGGTTGTATTTCATTATGCCACTTTTTATTTTGTCCTAGGAAATTGACACAAGAGGAGTATGAACGTCAAGAGAAAGAGCAGAAGCTTTCTGCTGCAGATGAAAAGGCAGTCCTGGCTATTGAAGAAGTGAAAATTTACAAGTAATTCTGATGCATAAATATGTTGACTTTTGATTTTGAGGGAAAGCATTGTGCTTAGAAATAATCACAATGCTTTCGTCTTCTTTGACAGGCAGAGAATTCAGGAAATGGAGGAAGAATTGCAAAAAACAGAGCGGTCTTATAAAAATCAGGTCTGGAGCTATTTCAAGACATTCTGAAAAAGAAAACTTTAGATTATAAGGTGTTCTGCAAATTAAAACATTTTTCTTTAATATTTTAAGATTGCTGCTCATGAGAAGAAGGCCCATGACAATTGGGTAAGGCTGTACTTTTTGCTTTAGGAACAGCATTTCAGCTTTGAACGTTTTGTTACATTTATTTACTCTAAGCTCTTGATATTCCTGAGCAGCTGTTCTAGTAGCTGTTCTGTCCTTTGATTTCAAGCGATATTTGACTAACAGTTTTGGATTTATGTACTTCTATCTTTTTTACAGCTCATAGCACGTTCTGCAGAGAGAGCATTAGTTGAAGAAAAGAGGGAATCTGCCGGCTTGAGACAAAAGTAAGCATGTTTTATGTTTCTAAGAGACAATACTAAGGAAGAGTTACCTTTTTAAAAAGTGGCTGGAATTCCACTAAGAATGTTCTTTTTTCTTATTAGAATAATAGAAGTGAATCAGAAAATAGCTTCCCTTCAGAGACCAATAATTGTCAAACCGACTGCAGGCCGGCCTGACCATCAGACTTTACCTCGCAGAGGTATAGTTGTTTCCCATGTATTTAAACTTAAAACATTTTAGAAGAGTAAATAGATACTTTGCCACATTTCCTATGTATTATTTCTACTTCATAACAGCTCCATTAAGTCGAGATGGATCTTTTGGGCCCTCACCTGTGAGTGGTGGAGCTCCTTCCCCACCACTGATGATGGAACCCCCTGGACGACCTCCTTCTGCCAATCCAAAAGATGGATCAAGAGGTGAACTTAGTAAGCAATCTTTTTTTAAAAAATAAGTATTCTGCAGCAAGAAACTAATATTTATCTTCTAAACAGATATACATAATCTAATTGTAACTATTTGTATATTTATCTTTTTACCATTTGTAAGCAGTGCAGAATTGCCTTATCACTGAGATGGGCAGGATTTAAATTTAATAAATAAATAAATAAGGACTCTGGAGTTAACAACAGCACAGGTAGTCCTCATTTTAAAACTGCAACTTGGACAGACAACTCAGTCATTAAGTGAAATGGTTACTAAGCGAAAAATTACATGGCTGCAACTGTGTTTACAATTTTATTTCAGCTTTCCTTTGCTTTGTAGCATTAGAAGGCTATGATCCTAAACAGCTGGGTGAACTCAACTGGCAGGGAAGAAATCTTACAGCTCTTTTTCCCCACTCTGTCACCCTTTGGAATGCTCACCCAGAAGAAAATTTATTATATTTATTGGAGAGGAAGGGATTATAACAAAGTAAGCAGCACACAAAGGGGAATACTCATTGAAAAGAATGCCCTAGTTCCAGCTCTTTGCTTAGCACACAGGAGCCCTCTAGGAGGCAACAGAAAGCAGCTACTTAGGTGGCAAAAGAAAGCCTTTCACTAAAGTAGCTGCTTTCTGTTGCCTCCTAGAGACTGAGTAGGGTCTTGTAAATTTCAGGCAGGCAGGATCTGCAAATTAAGCTCCTGGTTGAGCTTGTTAACCTACCATTAGTGCTTTTTAGGGAAGAGGCATGCTGCAGAGAAAAACCACTTAGAAAGAAAGAGCTTGTTTAGGCAATCTCTCTGCTTTGGGTGAGAGGGGGACACAGATCAAGCACAGGACAACACATACTAACTGCCTGTAATGGTGAACACATGACAGAGAGAGATACTGCAAGGATCATTGATACGCACATTAGTCACAAAGTTACTTTTCATCATAACCATGAATAGTCACTAAATAAGGACTACAATATGAAAATGGACTGTCACTTGCACAGCAGGGACCATGGGGAAGCCAGATTCACTTAACAACTGTGGCAAGAAAAGTCATACAATGGCAAACTTGCTTAACAAACAGAAATTTTGGGCTCAGTTGTGGTCATAAGTTAAGGACTACCTGTACTTAGAATGATTATAGCTTTAAAAAAAACAAGCATGATAATTTTCTATTTGAACTTGTGTGAGAAAGAACTTTGCCTAGGAGACTTCCAGTGCTAAATCATAAAAGACCTTTACAGGAATACTTAGCTAAATCCTATGTGTGGAAGTTTCTCCCCCAAAATTTAGGCTATTTTTCTGTTACACTATGTTGATTAACTTATTGATTTTTAGTTCAGATCTTTTGCTTTTTGTTGCTAAACTTTTGTTGCTAAGCACTTATGTACTAGTGATGAATTCCTTTTATAATCCCTGTTTCATGTTTTAATTTGAATATCTCACGTATGAAAGGAAAAATGCACACTGTTGTATATTTTATATTGTATATTTACTTTAAAACATATTCTACATTTTCTTTTTGAACTCAAGGTAATGTGCATAATGCTCTGCATTTTTTCATATCTTTTAAGATGGTTTGGAAAGAAAGATGATTGGCATAAAATCACTGCGTTTTCAGAACTCATGTTGAACTAAAGCCTAAATCTTCTCAGTCCTTCCCAGATCACACTAGTTTAAAAATAGATGTATCTCTTTTTATAAAGAAGATATAAGATATAAAGAAACATAGAGTGGCCTCGTGGTGTTTTCCAGGTTGTTTTTGAACACCCTTTGTTAATCCTTTCAGCTCGGTTAGCATCAACAATAGTCAGAATTGGGAGATTGTTATCTAAAGTATCTGGAGGGCACTATGTTGCACAGCCTTTAATTGGCAAGATGATAATCTCTCTACCAAACTGCATTGTAATCCTTCAGATATTATGACTGATGGCCCTCCAGTCCAAAAAAGGCATTCTGATCTATCAGGAAGAATGTCTGCTCCAGGTAAGAATGGCAAGAGATTCCATCTACATTTTGAAAATGTAGCATCTTTTTTCAAGCAATATTATATATGTCATTTTTTTTCTCGTTCCAGATCTTGGGCCTCCTGTAACAACACTGATCAACTGTGGGCCAAGAACATCTTCTCCTTCAACTGCAGTTCTTGATGGAATAGTAAGTGGGAAAGTTTCCATTTCTTTGGGTGAAATGACATACTGTACGGAATCTTTGTTTTGTTACCTTATATATGCCATATCGTGCCTTACTTATGTGTCAATTTCTATTTATCTCTCACCCCATCTTTATATTGCTGGGGTGCAATATCTTATCAAAGCAAAATCTTACCAAAGAGTTTGAGGTCCCCCACGTTTCTGCTGCCCCACCTTCCTCTGGTGAAGCAACTGCAGTGAGTACCAAGAGGCTGGGAATGGTGCCTTTCTCCTGCATTTGATGCAAAGCATGTAAAAAGCATGGTGTGCTTCATGACTCAGCTTGAGTGATGTGGTGCAAAACTCATTCTGGGTTGCAGTTCTTTCTCTTGGCTTTGCAATTTGTTAAAGCTAAATGCGTTGCTGGGCAAGCTAAGGAAAATATAATCCAGTTGCTTCATAAATGGTGGCGCTTGACACTTAAGGTTTTTCTAACCCCTGGGGACCTATGATCATTTTCTTCTATAGATGGTGTGGGATTTGGATTGGCTGGTATTATAAAGGAATGCACTTAGAAGAGTGTCTGGTTCAGATTTGGATTGCCATTTTGAGAGTGTTTTTATAGGATAATACTTTGATGCCTGAATACAAGAATATTCTTGAAAAAGAAAATTTCCATAAAACACAGTGAGCTCTAAATTTGGAAATTAGAGATCTTTTCAGCAACGATATTTCTTAAAATACTTTTAATCTATAGTTCTGTAATTTCATGAATAATGCCCTTATAGATAACTAACACTGCAGTCTTCTACAGGTTAACATTGGTTCTAAAGGCCCGCCACCTTTCCCAGGACCCCCCATGATGACATCACCAGCAGTTGGGCCTTTGCCACCTCCTATTCGGTTTGGACCACCACCCCGCCTGCCCTATGGACCTCGGCCTCTTCCTCTCGCTTTAGGTATGGACTCTATTGTACATTATGCTTTTTTCAGATTATTTAGCTTCAAATGCCTTTTAGTACATATCACAGTTTGCTAAAAATGCACTTTAAAAGAAATTCCATTTTTAGTATTCAGAGAAATGCTATTTTGTATAGAATATGAAATTGTATTATATACGGAACATGCAAGGATTGGACCGTAACAGTAACACCAATTTGAGTGTTATAGGCTTCTTTGATGGCATGTTCAATCTTTTACTAAGCATAATTGATTTTTAGCAAAACAAATAAAAAAAGGAAAACGCTTGGAAGTGTCTAAAGGCTATAAACAATCCAGAAATCTTTTACAGCCTATTTTGACTGTTTATGTGCAGGCATAAAGATTAGAAGCATGCTTTCCTAAAATGAAAGTGATGGCAAATGGTAACTTGATTTTGAACCACCCAGTTTCATTTTTTTTCCCTTTCAGTTCGTGGAGCTCCTCCACCGCTACCTATGCCTAGAGATTATCCACCCGGTCCTCCATTTGGAATGCGAGATTTTCCTCCTGTTCCCCTGCCACCTCCTGAACAGAGAGGATATATTCGTGGGCCACCTCCTTTCCGGCCACCTCCCCCCCGAGATTATCCTCCAGGTCCACGACTACCTCCACAAGGTTTAAGGGATTATTCTCCTCCTGTTAGAGACTTGCCACCTGCAAGGCCCAATGACTATCAAGAAAGCCCTCCCTGTTCTCAATCTCCATCTAGCTCACAAGACTCAGCACATCTTCCTGAACAGAAACCATGACTTCAGATTTCTGGACTGATTTTGATCACGTTTCATATGCTGAGGATTTCAGTGGCTTCAGCAGTACTCTTCCTTCTAGATTTGGTTTCAGTATAGCTTTCTTTTTCTTTCCTTTTTTTTTTCTTTCTTTCTTTCTTTCTTTTTTTTTTTTTTTTTTTTTTTGCAAAAAATAATTTCTATAGTAATGTACATTTTGATAACTTTAAATCGGACTTGTTCATCCTCTTTGGATGTACTTAGAATGTTTCTGTGATAAGCCTGAAGCCTGCTTTTACAGCTGTGACCAACTCGCAGCTCTCAACGTGCAATATATAAGAAATACCTGTATAGTTAGTTTTTAAATAATGTAACCTATGTAAATGATGTTGTTAAATGATTTAAAATTATAATCTGAACATTTCCTGTGGAAATAGCTTCAGTAAGAAAAGCTACCATTCATATATAGCCTACAGTCACTGTAGACAAATGGTTTACAAGAAAGATTCTAACTCATACTTTTTAAAGCATCTGGCGTAAAAGTACCAGAAGAAAGCTATATGCTATATTGGAAGGACAAATCTACTAATAAAGCAAGATTCTTTTTTGCTATATACAAACTTATTTTTAATGGTTAAACAAGTTGAAAGTAGATATAAAGAGTAAGTATCCCAGAGTAAATATTGTTCCACTGTAGTAAGAAAGAGTCAAGGATAAAAATACATGAGAGAGCCCTCTGCTGTTTTAGGAAATACTAAATCAAATATACACAGAGTCTGTTAATTTCAGCATAATTTACAATGAAGTGTAGCAATTAGTTTGTTGTTGGTTTTTCCCAGCTAAAGGTTCAGGTAGAATGATGTCATTATTTTTATATCAAATAACTGGGCAATTTATTTAAAATAATTATTGAATCAATGGATGCTGAAATTGTTTTCTAACATAAGAATATTTTTTCATTATATCTGTCTTTAAAAATTCCTGTCCTGTTGTATAAGGGCAGATGCATTTTCTAGGAGTAGTATTGAATCATGCAGTTTTCTTGAGAGTAGGTGAGTGGGTAGAATGATAAAGTGTGAAAGATAAGACAATCTTCATTTTGCAGAACTTCTGAACCAAACCCTCTGTGCTTGTGTGCTTATTTTGATTTATACATAAATATATGTATAATGATGCATATACATATATGCATGCATACATATACATATTCTACTTATATCTACTCATAATATTATTTCTAGGTTGTATCAATAGAAAAGATAACCTAACTACAATTCAAAAACTAATTGTAAGTCCACCTGCTCAGTGATAAAATCTACAGTAGATAAATTTTTGGGTGACAGTTCAATTCTGTTAAGAGCTATATTTTGTTGGGGGCTTAGAACAGCCCAAAGCCTTTCTTTCAACCAGCAATTGTAGGACAAGTGATGGTTTACAAAGGATAAGCCAAGGAGTGCCAATTGTTAATCCTTATAGAATTACGGTGTGGGATTTTCAGCTGAAAACAGACTAACCCATGATTTGAAGATTAAGCAGAAGTTCAATAGACATTCACTTCATTTTTAATGAAATGGTAATTGAGTGTTATCAAATAAATGGTAATCATGAAAGGGCCCTTCTAGAACAGAACATCTCTGTTCCTTGAACATAAATATTCTGCCCTGTAACTTAAAAGTTTTGGCTTTTGAAAGATTTCTTAGAACCTCCTAATTTAATAGAAAGATTTGATTGTTTTGTAGGGTGGCATTATTTTTGGAAAACATCACTACTATTACAGGTACTTTCAGATACTGGAAATAAATATGTGATGAAATAGCTTTGTAAATGTTCACATACACATGCCTTTGAGTCAGGAGTATCATCAGAGAAATGAAACATGGGTTTTTTTTTCCTGATAGCACCTTCTCCCCCTCCTATTTTTAGATTTGGTTTCATATTTTCTTTCGTATGTAGAGGAAGGCACAATAGGATAAGGTATTCTTGATTTTATATTAGGATAATAAGGGAAAGTGATCACATAAAGTTGAGGAGAGTTGATTTTAAGAGAAACAAATGTTGGGTGTGCAATTGTGTATCTCTAACTCAGAAACCAATGGAAAAACCTTGAGATGAGTGGGAGTTAACATCGAAGAAACCCTGCCAGAGAAAGCCATTGGCAGATCTAATACAACATTTGAGAAACTCACAAGCCCAAACTGAAGGTCATCGGCCTTCTATTATCATATTGCCCACCAATCAGGATATTGAGCATACTATTTGTGGTTTAAGAAATAAAATAACGGCCATTAGTGTTGGTAGCCTTCATGGGCCTTCATTAGTTTATGCAATCCCCTTTTAAAACCATTAAAATTACCTGCCATTACCACAACTACAACCAGGAAATATCACAATTTACAGAGTGGAATTTTTTTTATAGCATTTCTGAATTTTCTTGAATTTTGTTTCATTTGATGTCTGAGTTCTAGCATTGTTAGAAAGAGAAACAAGCCTTTTACATTATGCAATGTTTCTCAACCTTGGTAACTATAAAATGTATGGACTTCCATAGCCATTAATATCTGAACATCTCAAAGTTGCCAAGGTTAAAAAATTCTGGGAGTTGAAGTTCACACATCTTAAAGTTGCCAGGGTTTAGAAACTATTGACTCTTTCTGTGTCTTCCCTTTGTTCCAAGTGAAAGAGCCTTACATTCTGCAGTCTATTTTTGTGGGGAGTTGCTATAGTTCCCTAACAACTACTTTGGATGCTTCATTTTGTAAGAAAAGTTTTATACAAAAATGTGGCTTCACTATAGATATTTTTTAAGGAAGGGCATCATTATATTTGCAACTTTTAATTACATTTTTATTTTACTTTTTTTTTAATTCCCTTTTAATTCCAAGTAAGGATTTTTTTAAAACAGCAGCTGCTAATTAAACAGCTATTTTCATCTAGCTGTTCACTGTAACTCCAGGATAAGTTCCCCGATTCAGGCTCTGCTATCTCAGATCTTGCAAATACATAATTGCAAATGAAGGTTAGTGGTTGTTTTGTGCCAACATACCGTATTTTTTGAAGTATAAGATGCACCTTTCCCCCCCTTAAAAGGGGGTGAAAATTTAGGTGCATCTTATACACTGAATGTAGCCCCGCCCACCCACTGGTCCCCACTCTTTGGCCTCTGCCTTCCAGCAGTTACCTCCTTGCAGCAAGCAGCAAGAAGAAACAGCTTGTTTCAGCTTCAGGACAGCCTAATTAGCACAAGTTGATTGGATGGCCTTCCGACTCTCAGCTATTTTGATCTCAGCTGTTTTGAAGGGCCTCTGCTGCTTGCTACAAGGAAGTAAATTGCTGGAGCAGATTTTTTTTTCTTGTGCTAATCAAGCTATGCTGAAAACGAAAGTAAAGCAGGCTGTTTGCTGTTTGCTGCAAAGAGGCAAAATTGCTGGGAGGCAGAGGCAGATTTCTTTTTCTTGTTTTCCTCACCAAAAAAGGTCTTATACTCTGAAAAATATGGTACATTCCTTTTATTATTTTGAAGCTCATTTGCCCGATTTGGAAATCTTTTAGCGCTTTTTACAATCCATTTTTTGACAGCACCATCCTGAATAGCTCATATCAACAAATGTGGCCACTTCACTGATAAGCCTCAACTCCATCTATATACGAATTGAAGTTGAATACTTAATGTCACAGAGCCCCCAAACGTCGAAATAAAAGCAATAAAATCGGGGGGGTTCTACTTACCTCCGCTACCAGTTCGCAATGAGAGTGCGCATGTGCGCTTCTGCACATGTGCAGAAGGTTCTGTGCATGCACAGATCGTCTGTGATGACGTCCAACTGGTTGGGCGGAGCCTCCCGCCGCCATTACTACCAGTTCGCAAGAACCAGACCGAACTAGGAGCAACCCACTACTGAATAAAATAAAGTACAGTAAAAGAAGAAAACATGAACAGAGCAGAAGTACGATACCGTAAAATCTGGCGCAGTGGTTAGAGTTCAGTACTGCAGGCTACTTCTGCTGACTGCTGGCTGCCAGCAATTTGGCAGTTCAAATCTCACCAGGCTCAAGGTTGCCTCAGCCTTCCATCCTTCTGAGGTGGGTAAAATGAGGACCCAAATTGTTGAGGGGAATATGCTGACTCTAAACTGCTTTGAGAGAGCTGTAAAGCACTGTAAAATGGTATATACTGGTAAGTCTAAGTGCTATTGCTATTGCAATACGGAACGACAGAATTCTCTGCTCTACACAGAATAGTCCCAAATCAATCCAAAATTCATTTGCTATTAGTAAAGCACACATTTTGAAGGCTGCAAATGCAAACTTAGCAATGGCTTCTTTTATCTGGGGTCTTTATTTAGCAGAAGGAGATTTATTGCAAATTCTGCTCATCCAGAAAATTACTAATAATGAAAGATACTAAGAATTCATGATGCATATCTCACAAGGTTAACACATGGCCCACAGATGCAGCATTTCCAGACAGACAGGGACAAGTCCTTGGGTTTTCTGAAAGTTGACCTTCAGTGTAGTTGATGGCAGGATACCAAAGCACCTCAACTACAATCTGGTTAAAATGTTAATTGAAAACATGATTGAAAGTAAAGTTTACCATCCCTCAACTACATTCCACGTAGTGCTTTGCTGTATTCCATTTGCAATTCTCTTATCTTTTTGTCTAAAAACAGCCTTGGTCTGTTCTTGTCGCATCAACAATAGTGTCTCTGACATAAAACCAGTTTCAGAACTGTCTCCAATTTCTTTTTCTTTGTCCACATGGCATGAAAGTTGTCTAGCAAGATCAAAATGTCAAACTTCTAAGTTAATGGAAATTAATCTTTAGCCAGTATATGAAAATTCTTAACCACCCTTTTGTCTGAAGCCTTCAACTATAGGCTGTATTAAGGATACATTTTGTTACTTGGAACAACTTTCATAAGTAATTAGTTTTTCTCTTTCAAGCTTAATGTAATTGATATGTAGTATCAGTCACACAGCACAGTTGGAATTAATCAACTGCCTTTAAGAAAAAGAATTGCTGCTGAGCATTCAACAAAATTCGGGTGGTATGAGCATTTCAATTACCCGTGTATTGCAGCATGAATAATTAATCCAGGAGGGTTAATTATTTATTGGTAAGTATCGATCAGAATTTATCAAACCAGTGCTTTGATCTAAACTGATTACTTAGACCAGCGATGGCTAACCTTTTTTTCCTCGGGTGCCAAAAGCATGTGCGCGCGTGCTATTGTGCACACACACATACCCACACTCATAATGCAATGCCCCTCCTGCGTGCCCCGCCCCCTGCACATGCATGTGACCCCCCCCCAGCATGTGCACATGACCCAACCTTCCCCCCTTTTGGCCTGACATCCCAAAATAGCACTGGGATGGAGCCTTTACCTCCCAAAACGGCTGGGAAGGGGGGAAAAGCCTCCAAAACGGCTGAGAGGGGAGGGGAAAGCCTCACCTCCCAAAACAGCGCTGGGAATGGAATCTCCAGCGATCTGAGAAGGTACAGGCAGCAGAAAGTGAGGAGAAAGGTTGGTCCCCCCACGCATGCGCAAGTGTCTGCAGCTTGCAGAGCAGACCCGAAAATCAGCTGGCTGGCGGGAAGTGCACGTGCATGCGTAGTGGAGCTGAGCTGAGCGACAGCTCACGTGCCTGCAGAGAGGGCTCCGCGTGCCACCTGTAGCACACGTGCCATAGGTTCGCCATCACGGACTTAGACTATTGCCATATCTGGGGTAGAATACAGTTGTCTTCTTCTTACAAGCATTCATTTAGTGATTATTTAAAGTTACAATAGCAGTGAAAATAGTGACCTGTTTTTTCATATGACTGTTACAGCATCTCTATGGTCACATGATCTAAATTCAGTCACTTGGCAACTGGCATGTATTTATGTCAGTTGAAGTTTCCTGGGTCATGTGATCGCTTTTTGTTGGAATCTTCCAACAAGCACAATCAATGAGGAAGCCAGATTCACTAAACAACTCTAGCAAGAAAGATCGTAAAATGGGGCAAACTTACTTAGCAACTGTGTTGCTTAGCAACAGAAATTTTGGGCTCAATTGTGATCGTAAGTTAATGACTACCAGGTATGATCTCTTTGCAAAAATGGATCATGTGCTCGTAAAGCCTGAGTGTTATTTCATCAAAGTAATTTCCATGCAGATTCTCAACTGATGACCATAATGGAGCTTGCCCATAAATGGTTGTAAGTTGTTGTGGTTGTGAGGCACCAACATGATCACCTCACTTAATAACCACATGTCCTGTTTCCCCCATTGTGGTCGTTAATTGGAACATAGGTTGTGTGGGAGGCCTAAAACAGGCTCAGACCTGCACTGCAGCACATCCCCAGCTTACATGTTACCTCGGGCCTCCCCCACCCATGCGACACCCTGTGCTCTGCTTTCCACCCCACTGGGGTCCCACAGGTGTTGGGCCTGCTTCCTGATTTGCTGCATAACCCAAACTTCCGGGGCGGTGGGTGGGGGGAGAATAAGCGGGGGTTTTGCTGCTGCATCCCTGCAGACAGTCATAAGAGTGGGCAAATTGACAAGCATTCAATTTTGTTCATGTGACTGCAGGCCACTTCAGTGGCCATAACTTCAGGCAGGGGTCTTAAGTCTCTTTATCAAGTGCCAGGAAACATTTGTTGAATGAACAGTCGTAAGTCCAAAACTACCTGTATTTTAAGTGAGTGAAATTCAAAAGCCCTTTCAGAGCTGTGATCACTGTGACATCCTCTGCAACTTGGCAAGAGTTTGTTCCGCTGTTGTTAAACATTGGATTTCTGTCATCTTAGCCTTTTCACCTATGTAAAGATGGTCTGTTCTATTTAGGATCGTGTGAGGGACATATTTATTAATATAGTTTGCCAGACAAAAGCCAGCATAATTACATTGTCCATATTTAAATTGACTGTGTCTCTAATGGTGGGAAATCATGTTTTGGAGTGTAGTGGTAATACTGTAGGTAAAGGGTCAGATCATTGGGGCCTAGTTTTGCAATAAAATATCTTCTTAGAATAACCTAAGGTTGTGGATGATTGGTTATCACCTCACCATATAATTTTTTAAGTTTTACCATATTAGTTCACTTTGAGAGAGTTATTTGTTTTGATATGAACTCAACAGAACAGTGATTGAGTCAATCTCTGTCAAATCATTGTGCTATAAAGGCATTGTCAACTCTCAATAACCACATAGATAATTACCCTTAGTGAAGTTAGGTAAATGTTTATCAGCAAAAAAAGAAAAAAAAAAGATGGCCAACCTCGAACTTGACCAACTTCCTGGAAAAGCACCCATTTTCACTCAGAGAGGTTGAGTAATCTCCATGAAGTGTTAGAACTTTTATACATGTTTCCTATCAAAACAATAAAGTCAAAATTAGATAAATCTTGTAAGATCTGGACCTCTTAACATAACTTTTCATCTGATAGCGTTCTAGGATAGCTCGGAAAGACAGTAAAATGAAAGTAATAGTTTTCTGTAATCCGCAAAAGATCTGCCTCTTTTTCTAGTAATGATTTTTTTTCTTCTTCTTGGCATCAGCTGGCCCTTGTTACAATATTATATTGTTGTGGAGATATTTCATTTGATATGAGATGGATATATCCAATAATTTGTCTAGGTGGGGGCTCTCTAATTTCAAAGGAAGCCTTTGAAATCTACATGCTTTATTGGCCCCTGGTCCTTCTTTGGCAACCTTCATTCCTAGTTCCAGCCAGGTTTCTCTCCTTGATACTCCAGTATGCTATCTCTTGCTGGTCTGTCCCAGACTAAATCCCTTTGGATCTGCTAGTTCAGGATAGATTCAGTATTTGCAATGAATTGACAAAGTAAGTAAAATCACTCTAGTGCTTGTCCAAAGGACTGCCATTCCCATGATCTCAGGAGAAGAAAGGACTTCTAGTTTCAGACCCCCTTCTGATATATTATTCTTTCCTGCAAGCTCCAAAGCTAAATTTGGTGATTTAGCTGAATGATGGTGAATTTAGCGACAAATGATTCAAGTGACCCTGTTGAGTATTTCCATTGCTATGAAATTTGGTTAGTAATTCTGGATCTAACAAAACAAAACAAAAAGTATTTTTGGAGGCAGTAAATTATTCTTTTTCCTGTCATCATGAGCAGAAGACTCTTGTTTATGCCAAACCTGACTTCTTTGGACTTAATCTCGGTGAGATCAATGATATAACATTGGTAATAGGGAGGTTTTTTTAGTGTTTCCGGTCTTTGCTTGGGGGGGGGCAATAAAGGAGTTAGTCACTCATCCTCATGAGGATTTTGACATTCAGCTCCCTCCCTTCTCAGAGAAGGTTTGCTTAAAAATGGCCTTGATGGAGAGAGGACTTCATGACATTGAGAAGATTTCTGTTCCTCTCTCTAATCTCTGTGTTGTACTTACATTTTTTTTTCTAAATCACAAAAAGATTCCTTCTCCTTTCAAGGAAAAAGTGATAAGGTTCCAGTAAAGATAACCTAAAAGACTCTTAATTGGTATTATGTGAAATTTTCTCAATTCTTGCAATATCATTGAGGGAAAAGTGGTTTTTGTAAATTTAGTCATTATTCTATCCCCAGCATAATAAGATGGTAACTATTCTATAGACCCCATATCATCACAGTAAATTTGATATTGTATCAGCTCTCACAGATAATTTAGTAATCACTTTATGTGAACATCATTTTCTTCTCTTGAAGCTGATCCTTCTAATCTGTAAGAACATTGGGTTGCCCTGACATCAAATTTGTTCTTATTGCTTGACATTGGGCTGATTAGATAACTTCTTGTTTTAGTATGTAAAAGTAAAGGGTCAAGGCTGTAATGTTGCTATCTTATTCTACTTTGTTAAAAGGAGTTGGAAGTCAATGTTTTTCTCTTTTTTCCCCTTTCCCCTGCACTTTTTTCTCTTCTCTTTTTCCTCCTGCATTGTCCCACTGTTTCAATTTTCTTTTGTATTTTGATAAAACTTAGTAACATTATTAAAAACATTTGTTCTTACTGCTTAAAGAATGGAACAGAATTCCCTAGGGCTTCATTTCCCTTTTGAATTTATTTTGTTCTTTTCTATTATGTCCACTGTCTAATTGAAGACTTTTCTTTCTATATGGCCAGCCACATTATTTTTCTAAACCAGTTTAGTTAACTTCAATGTTCTGTGCCTATTGTGGCCTCTGAACAGTTATGTGTAAACCAATTAAAAACTTGTTTTAATTTTTTTGTTATAAATCTTATCCAGTTGTTTTAAAAATAGAAAGCACAGTTCGTGCAGCTAAAGGTATTGTTTTAGCTATAAAAATCAATTGTTACTTTATACTCACTCATACTGTCTCGGAGTTGGCTTTGAGTCTTATTTTCTGGTGTGTGGTTGTTGCTGGAAATAGTTTTCTCCTCTGGCATCTAAATTTAGCTTATACTTCTAATAAGGTTAATTTTTCATACCTATTATTTAATGGCAATAAATATAAACCATTCTGAGAACAAATTGAGCGTTGGATGCCAGCAGGTTGTCAACTTTCAGTTGTTTTGACAGTCTGTCCTACGATTGCACACAGCATATAATGTCTTGGTTTTTTTTTTAGAAGTACTTTATTTTCATCTCTGGGTTACCTCCTTTTGAATCAAGTCAGAGAACAGCAGAGGTTGTAAACCCATTGTTTTCATAGCAGGGCAATATAAATTATCAGTTAACGTGTTGGGTTAGATCAGAATTAAGACAGTGTTCTGCTCCGTCAATCTTCTGGGGGATCAAATAAATGAATTAAACAAATGAGTTTTTTCTGTACAAATGAATGATCCCAGAACTATTTTCTGGGAAACATCACTTTGAGCATCTCATCAACGCAAAAATTGCCCATTTCTGCTCATTGTCTGTTTTTAACCAGTTGCCAATCTATGTGAGTGCCCCTTTTTCTTCCATGGTTCCTGAGTTTGCAAAGGAGGGACTTGTGTCCAAAGCTGTTTTAAAGGCCAAATATATCATATTTGGGTTTGAATCCCTAGTGCTGCGTAACAGGGTGAGCTCCCGATACTTGTCCCAGCTTCTGCCAATCTAGCAGCTTGAAAGCACGTAAAAAATGCAAGTAGAAAAATAGGAATCACCTTTGGTGGGAAGGTAACAGTGTTCCGGGCGCTCTTGGAGTTTAGTCATGCCAGCCAGATGACCACGGAGATGTCTTTGGATAATGTTGGCTCTTCGGCTTTGAAATGGAGATGAGCACCGCCCCCTAGAATCAGGAACAACTAGGACATATGTGCGAGGGAACCTTTACCTTATATCATATTTTTAGAATAATGATCCAACATGCATCATTGTGTAAAGACATTTTAATTCCTTTTTATCAGACATGCCCCATGTTTGCTTATTTTCTTTGTAATTCTATTAAAACAATTGCCATTTAGCTGATCATAAAAAGTTCCTAAGAAGTTAGTAATAACAACACAGTTCCAAAGAATTCCAACAAGATGAAAATAAAACAGGGAAAGCCAGTACTGCTGCACAAAAAGTTTATGTTGGAGAGGTCACAATGAGGACTATGTAGCCAGGAATAGTAGTCTTCTATTGAGTCACCATGATCCATGATGGTGCAGTGGTTAGAGTGCAGTACTGCAGGCTACTTCTGCTGACTGCCAGTTGCCTGCAATTTGGCAGTTCAAATCTCATCAGGCTCAAGGTTGACTCAGCCTTTCATCCTTCAGAGATCAGTAAAATGAGGACCCAAATTGATGGGGGCAATATGCTGACTCTGTAAAACCACTTAGAGAGGGCTGTGAAGCACTGTGAAGCGGTATAGAAGTCTAAGTGCTATGTGCTAAGTCTTAGGCAAGTAACATGCAACATGAACAGATGTTGGTTGAATGGATATTAAAACCTGTGGCAAATGGCTTCTTTAGAAAGATTAAAAATAAAGATTCACTTGGTAAATGAAGATGAGCTAATATAAAGGCATTATTACCCATTTTTATTTTGGCTCAATCTTCCCCATGAACAGGCTACACATTTCATAAAGCAAATGCAAAAAGTAGGTTGAAGGGACATACTGGAAGCCTGAGATACAGAAACATGGTATTGGAATGTTGGTATCTGTCCAGATTGCACTTTAGAATACTGAAGGAACTTGCTGATAGTTTAGCCAAATTATCATGTATTTGAGAAATACCGGAGAACATGTGAAGGTCAGAGTAGGGACGGCAAATGCCCTTGGAACTACAGGGTAATTAATCTGCCATTTCTACTCAGAAAAGCTATAGTGGCCGATTTAAAAAAGTGATTAACATGCAATTGCCTTGAAAAAAATGTCAGCAGATAAGATTACTGGCCAGTTCATTTTTTTAAAAAAATGAGCTCACTTCCTTAATACAATGTGGAAATTTTGTAGATACTATTATTCTAATGTTTGCAAGATTCAGTCTCAGGGTCTTTACTCTTGCACATGTTATCAATTACTTGGATGAGAACAGGATGAGAATCCCCATCACATTTGTACATGATGCAGTACAAATTTGGATGGAATAGCTATGACTGTAGGAAAAATTCAAAATGATCCTGATACAGAAAGAAATGAAAATAACCAAAAGGTTTAGTAGAGACTCAATAGAAAAAGCAGTCAGGTGGAGAGGTTAGGATGGAGGACACCTAGCTAGTATCAGTACTTCAGGAAAGAGTTTGGAATCATTCATTTCATTTTGAGAAAAATTAGCTTTATGAAAACAAAGATGTGATGGCATTATCTCATCCTGTTCTATTGTCTTTTTTTTTCAAGAGGCACCTGGGCTTTCTGGTTTTTCTTTGAAGTTTTTCTTTGAAGATGTTGAAGAGCTTCTTATCCAAGAAGCTTCTTCAGCTCTGACTGGATGGTGGGGAATTGGTAATCTAAATCAGTGTTTCCTGCCTCAGCAAGTTTAAGATGTGTGGATATCTTAAACTTTCCAATATTGCTGCCAAGCATGCTGACTCAGGAATTCTGGGAGTTGAAGTCTATGCTTATTAAACTTGCCAATGTTAGGAAACATTGGTTTGTAGTAAATGATACATTATTGTTAAGAATCATCAGTCTCCTATATTCCAGTACAGAATTAATTATAACCATGAAAGATGCAGCCTTGTTTAAGACGTATTTGTTAGATATTAATATCCAGTAATAATATGCATAATTCATGACATTTGTACATCCCCTTCATGTAGATAGCATTTCTATGCCCATAATGCAGTATAAACTTAGAAACTTGAAGCACAGTTCAGCTTTTTTTTCTTAGAGCAATTTAGGATGGATTCTTTTCTTTTATAATCATCCAGTTTTTCTTTAAAAAATTAAACTATTAGTTTTAGACTATTCCCAATAGTAAAACTCTACAGCAGTTGAAATTATCTGGAACAAGTATACAGGTAGCCTTGGGTTATGACCATTCATCCAGCTACTGTTCAAAATTATGATAGAACTGAATGAATGAATGGTACTTACTATATTATGGGCCCTTGGAGTTGTGGTCATTACATTGTCCCCATGGTCACATGATCGTAATCCAGGTTCCTGGCTCATGATTATGATGTTACCGTGAGCTATGGTCACATGGTCATAATTTCCGATGTTCCTTGCTGGCTTCCCAAAAGCAAAGTCAATGGGAAAGCTGGCAGGAAGTTGGAAGTCAAGGTCACCTGAGGTCCCCCCTTAATGACAATAACCAGGACAACTTGGATTGCCATTGTTAAGCAAAGTGGTAATGTGACTTGCACAACTATGTGACTGAATCATTTAGCAATGGCAATTCTGGGCCCAATTGCTGTTGTACGATGAAGACCAACTGTATTGAGTTTACTAACTTTCAGAACAAGCATAATTTTATGACTGGTAATTCCAGTCCTAAATCTGGAGAAAAACAAGTTTTTTTTTAAAAAAAAATAATGGATGCAACATGTGGGAGTGTCTGTGTGTGGAAGTGTCTTTTTGACATTTTATATAATTAAACTCGAATGGTAATAATACGTTATAAATTTAATGAACTTAGGAAAATGATACAAACAAAATACAGTAGAAAATTAAATGTTTTTTGATACTGGCATATCTTTATTGCTGTATTAGATTTGGCAGGTGAGGATTCCTCAACTGCTTTAATTAAGGGTTCTGATATAACTGTAGAAATCAAGTTACAGAACTGAATTTAATAACCGGCCAACTTATGAAAAACTTGCAACACACTTTGGAACATCTGAGATAAAAAATATACATTCCAAAGAAACTGGGCTTGGATGCAGAGCATGGTTGCTGATCCACTGCTGTGCAGCATTGATGGTCATTTGTGACCACAAGTTAATGCATCCAATTCTTCCTTCCTCCTGAAAGACAAGTGCTACATATGCAGCTACTATGATTTTCTGGCAAGTGGTTCAGTTCACAAAAGTCACTCTTTGTGCAGTGTTTGATGAAGATGAAGATAAAATGGCTTCTTGGTCAACAACTGAAGTTTCTTCCTCTTGAAATCAGTGGGTTTTTTGTACCTATAATGATAAAAATAGTAAATATCGGAATTAATCTTAATGCTGTTTAGGAACTTACCCCAGATTATTCTTTTCTTACTTAAAAGGATTTTGTATAATCTGAGCAGCTAGGTAAAATGAATACAACTCTTAATCCTAATTTGTACCTCCACAATAATTGTCCCATTTAAATTCAGTGGCACTTGTCTATAAAACTGTCTCAAAATTTGTTCTATACTAATTATTCAGATGATCATTCTTTCACTTTTCTGTCTACCAATTTTCTTCTAAATTAAGCCAAAGCAGTTAAAATGGTTTCAGAATCACAAACTCAATCTAATATCTATTCTGAATATTACATTTTGGAGGGGGGAAAAAAACTCTTCTTCAGATCTTTAAACTTTTATTTGGGTTCAAAGCTAAGATATTGCTCAGCTATCATAAAATAATATACAAATCAAGCATTATGGAAGCTTAGCATTTCTCTTCATATTCAGGAAAAAAGTTAATGAAGTGCACTACTTTCCAAGGATAACTTTTAACCATAAGTCATTTGTATAAGAGCAAATATGGATGCTTGCTTTATGCAAAATTTTACTTACGTTTAGAGATATGCATGCAATTTTTATTTTTGGGCAGTCCATACCTCAACTAAAACTCAAATTTTGGCTGTACACGGAATAAAGCAGAAATGTTTTATTCTGAATATGGATTGAAATACACAGCTCTGGGGAAAACACAACAGTATGTAAGGGATTTTCTTGCCAATGGGACATAGCAGTAGCTAGAGTGGAGAGAGGAGATACTGAGAAGATAGTAGGCAGGTGGATGAACACATGCATCACTGATGATCAGAAAAGGTGATGCATACTGATTCTGTCAAACTTGCTATATTAAAATTACCCCTAATTTGATTTGCACCAAAACCTGGGACCAAAACATTTCAAGTTTTGTTTCTGACCAACCATGACTGATCTGAAAGAATTTAGCAGATGTTCTGGAATACAACATGTCTGTTGTGTTTCATGCACATGCTTACTTACAGTTCTATAACAATTGGTCCAGCTTTAATTTCATCCATCTCCATAAAGGCAAAGCACTTTGTGCTGGTGAACCTTTTCTTGGGTTTATAGTGTTTAAATTCAAAGAAAATAGCTGCACCTGAAAGGTAGGAGAAAAAAAATCTAAAACATTCTTCAAATTACATCACTGTACTTCTTTATAGATTAGCATAGTTAATACAATATTGTTAGAACTGCCTTGAGGAAAAATGATCCTCATTGAAGATTCTGAACCTCTGCAAAGAATCAGCCTAAGAACTTTGAAGCCACTGTCTTTTGATCTACCCCCATCCCAAATCACAAATAACATCTTTAAAAAGTTTTGAGTAGTTTGGTTAAGGCACCAGGGTAACCACATTTTTCTGGGGATAGCACAACTGTCTTCTCTCCAAGTTATTGCTTTGTCCTATTGATCACAGTTCAACATGATTTTCAAATCTTCATGCAACAAACCTTTTGTTAATTTTTCAACATGTTTCTGAATTTCAATGTCCACATTAAAATGAATGTAAGTGTCCTCCTTCCTTGAAGCAACAGGGGTATCCTGTACAGGTGTAAGATCTATCCCATTGAGATCTGTCCCGAGAATAAAATTTAAGCATTAAACAGGGGAAAAATTGTTGTGACATTTGGTATATTGAACAAGGAGTACTTCCCAGGGTCATTACATTCATGATCTAACAGTCTAAGTGTTACAAAGATTGCTTCTTTTTGTAAACAGTTCAAACAATATATTTACACAAGATTCTTTACAGGAATGTCACTTCCAAGAACATGGTAGTGATCATGAGTAAACAATACTGTGGTGTCGCTATGGTAAAGTAACATTGCCTATTTGGCCTTCCCAGTGCACATTCTCTGAGAAAGGTGACACATGCTTTCCAAAGTGATGAAATATTTGGTATTTACAATAGAGACTTGATCATGTGTGCAGACTAGAGGAACATTTAGTGAACAGAAATGAAGTAGACTTGGGACAAACCCAACTTTTAACCAAGGCTCCTTGAAAAAATAGCGGATGAAAACCATTTAATATGAATAGTCCTCACCTGCAATGTGAATTGGGACTAGAATTTCCAATTTGAATCAATGTGGCCAAAAAACAATTTCTTAACAAAGGCTTTTTGAAAAAAGAGTGATGAAAATCTTTTAATACAGGTAGTCTTTGACTTCTAACGGCAATTGGGATAGAATTTCCAACATTAAGCAATGTGGTTGTAAAGTACAATGGCATTGCTTAGTAAGGGCAATCCCTGAAGTCCCAGATGTCATTCTTAACTAAATCCCATGGTTATTAGGTGAGGCACCTTCCTCCCAGCTTTCCACAACCAAAATCAGGCAGGAAACAGCCTGGCAGACAAATAAGTGGATGCTGCCAAGTGGAGAAGGGAGTGAGGCGCTACTGAGAAGGGTGAACGAGGTGTGTGGGAGGTGATGACCAGATCAGGGAGGGTGCAAGGATGTTGTGAGAGGTGCCACACAAGTTGAGGAAGCTGCTATGGAGTGCAATAGAGCTGCAATGCAGACGTGGGGGGAAGGTATGCGTGAGACATGGCAGACGTGTAGAAGAGGTTTGGTGCAAGTTGATTGCACGAGAGACACAGATTGGGGAGGGTGTGCAAGAGGTGCTACATGGTTGGAAAGGATGTGTGGGTTCTGCCATGAGTGCAGTGTGTGCAGAGAGTGGTTGGGAGAAGATGCACAGGAGGGCTAGGTGAGAGTGCATAGGTGGGATACTATTACCCAGAAATTTGTGATTTTCCCTGCCAGCTTCCCCTCTGACTTTCTGGGGAAGCCAGTAGGTAGCATTGCAAATGGTGATCACATGGTTGCATAGTACTTGGCAACTGATCATGAATGCAAATGGGTTGTCAAGCATCCAGATCATGATCATGTGACTGAGGCTGTGCTGGGACAGCCAAAACTCTAAGAACTCACCATAACCAACGTTCATTCAGGACCATTGTAACAAGCAATGGACACTAACTTAATGGTAATAGATTGAGGACTAACTGTACCCTTTCACTATTCAGGAGAGGTTAATCTATAAAAAATTGTCTTAAATTAGCTGATATGTAAGTGGAAGATTAAATTTCAAGAACTCTGTATGCTAAATCAAAGTGACTTACAGGAGTTTTCACATGTTAAATCTTGCAAGGAGTCAAGACAAGGCAGTTCTAGAAAGACAGCATGTTGAAGAGTTTCCATGGGGGAAAGAAATCCAGTATGACAAATGTCAATATTTTAAATTCTAAATGCTGATTACATAGTGGAGTATTTTGCCAATTCAGTTCTAGCTAATACTGGATAAAAAGGACCAAAATTATATGCCTAGCCAAATCAATTAAGAAAAATATACCTACCTTTCACACTAACTGTGATATAGGGATCAATGCACTGCCCAGCATCTTTAAGACCAATTTTTTCTATTTTGATAGTTAGTAATGTCATCCCGGGTTCAGATGGTAATCTGGGTAATAAAGTGCCTGAGGGAAAAATAGACCAAAATAATAAAGTTATTCAGCATTTTTAATACTTTCATTCTCTCGTTAATCCTGTCAACAAACGGATATCTGATAATAACATCATAAGACACAATCTCTGGCATAATTTATTCATATGATCTGATTGTAAATTACAGCATCTTGGAAAAGTAGGATCCTTTTCATAGTTGAACAAGAAGAGTCAAGGAACTATTATCTATTCAATTCATTGCGCAAATAATTTGTCAGCTGAATTGCCTGAGCAAATAAACACAGAAACATATGCATCATGACAAGACAAGTAGTTAAGTAGTTAACAGCTGGGAGAGAGCCAAGAGTAGACATAAAGCTTTTCTTTTCGAATATTAGACTAAAATCACTTGCTAAATACCAATTTGGGGAAGAGTCAAAGCCAAATGCAGAATTATTGTCAGAGTCAACGTCTGTAGCACCTCACAATCCAGAGAGAGGCAATGTAATTACCTTCCAGATATTTTAGATTTGTGGTTTTTAACTTATGATACATATATTCAGCGGTAAGACATGGGTGAAGACATTGAAACTTACTATGTTTAAAGTTTACTGTAAACAATAAACACAGGAAATTCTGATACCATGCAACCTTCTTTATTGAAAGGGACATTTGATTTTTTTTGTTTTATGGTGAAACCCAGGTTCTTTAGTAGCACCACTGCTGGAACATAAGACATAAATGCCAAAACTAGTCTTCTAGATGATAAATTCTATAAGCCATTGGCTACGATGGATGACACTGGGAACAAAAGCCCAAAACATCATTGCTCACTCTTGATGTACGTAGTATGTCACATACATGAATACAAATCTGCATGAACTTTTATAGTGTATTAAAGTATGCTTGCATTTCTGATAGAAAAAACTTTCTACAATCTCCACACATGCCAACTGATTTTTTAAAAGATGGATTTTCTCCATGTCAAAAGCAATTCAGAAACTTGTACAATTTGATTCTGTGCCTATAGAATAGACATTCATCATCTACCATTTATTTTGGGGGAAAGAGCCAGATGGTAGATTTTAGTATAAAAGAGTTTTCACATTTACAATACTAAACTATAAAACAACAGCAATATGATTATTTTAATAAACAGCAACTATTAACATTAGAATATCATCATACCTTCATTGGCTCCTGGATTAGATGAATGATGTAGCACATGATTACACAATGGAGCCATGCAAGTAGAAGATAAGACAAGACCATGAATGATTAGGCAGCAAAATAATATAATATGGGATCCATGAAAAGAAACAAATTGTACAATGAAGTACATACAATGGAAGTTACAATGTCAGGAAAACAGTCTCCTAAAACTAGTACCATAATGCGTAAGCTATCTCAAAGTTCATTTTTAAATGGCATCATCTCAGCACCATGGTATTTCAACTATTACAAAATTCTATTTATCCACTTTAATTGGCATACATATGTCAGGATTGTACCCAATTATTCTTATCTGGAGAACTGAATGATGCATGCGGGTTCATGGGAAAAGTCTACTTGTGGAATATATGAATATATCCCCAAAACAGAATTTCTTGGAACTGAAACTCGTGTTGGAAGTTTATCTATTTCAGACATGGCAATGAACATACAGTAGAAAACAGTGATTATCATATACTGTAATGAAAGGAATTATTGTGCTAAATCTAATATTACATACATGCACTTTCAACAGAACCAGTATAAAGTTTATCAACTCTTCCTTTTTTAGCTTCATAAGATCTTAAAGATCTTAAGTCCCCTAGAATACATTTGGTTAGTACAAAGCAAATTTCAACGGGTATTGACTTCAACTAGTGCTGTTTCACTGGCAGAAGGCTACTGTCCGATTGAACTATGTCACTTATTTCAGACACTTCCTAAAAACCATTAACTGCTGTGCAAAATTGATCAATTTTAGTGTCCCCCCCCCCCCAAGTTTTTAAATCAAGTTTAAAAACTCCAGCTAGTGGCTAAGTATGACTAAAAAAATATCACACAGTTCCTGGCCACATCAGGCTTTTACTTCAAGCCTCAAGAGGCACATATTTTTAATCAGCAACTAATTGCAAATAACAGGTTTTCCTTTCAGAGCTTTTATAAATGTACAACTGGGGCTACTTTTAAACCACGATTGTTGCATGGGGTATATTTTTAGGTGGGGGGGGATTGTAGAAGAAAGGTCATATTCACCAACATAAAGGTATTGGTGACCACCTTTAAAGCGCTCCATGGCTTAGGGTCGGGGTACCTACGAGACCGCCTTCTGCCACCAATAGCCTCCCACCAGCCAGTACGCTCGCACAGAGTGGGCCTCTTCAGGGTGCCGTCTCCCAGACAATGTCGGCTGGCGACCCCCAGGGGGAGAGCCTTCTCTGTGGCTGCGCCCACCCTCTGGAACAACCTCCCCCCAGAGATACGTACAATAACAGACCTCCGGATTTTTCGTCGGGCCCTGAAAACCTATTTATTTCAACTAGCTGGGCTGGCTTGAGTTAAATTTTAAATTGATTTTAAATTGGGTTGTTTTAATCTACGGCCAAAATATTTAATTATTTTAAACTATTTTTAAATTTTGTATGTCCTGTTTTTTACTTTGGCTGTTCACCGCCCTGAGTCCTATTTGGAGAAGGGGGGTATAGAAATTGAAACAAATAAATAAATAAACATAGAGCCCCTCTCTTTAAAAAAAACACTCATGCTTTTTTGCCTTATCCATGCTAGCCTGTAGCCCTGATTAACTTTTGTGCAATCAATTTGGCACTTAAGCCAAATTATCAGAAATTAGGATCCAAAAAAGGAAAAACTAGCTTGGAGTGAGTGTAGGTTGCATTCACTGCACCTCTCAGTACCTCTCAGGGAAGCCATGCCTTTCCTGGGTTTGCACATTAGCCATGCTTAAATCATACCCTGTCATTTTTTCTGCTTGGTAAAGATCTATAACCAATAAACCTATTTAACTACTGGCTAATAATAAATAAATATGAAGCACCAATTTCCATAGGGATTATGCCTTGATAAAATGGTAAACTTCAAATCCTATCTGAATTTGAGAGCTGACAAAATTAGTATAGATTTTCACAAAGCAAGCTTGCTTGATATTGGGCAGGCTTTTCTAAAAAAACTCCATGTTTCTGCTTTGCTCTCTGTCCTTCACCTTACCTCCAGATGATAAGGGACAACAGTTTTTAGTTCAGCTAACAATAATGGCATTTCATAAAATCTTGGCACACAGGCGTTCTAGGAGGGGCATGCTGAGATGCTCTTTATTCAGAAAGAGGTTTAGCAAACAAACATCCAATAGCAGATCCCCCCCTCCCCAATAACTCTTGCATATGGTTGGAGAAAAGAGGCCTGGAAAAGAAAAACGTATGAGGAACATTTGAAGGTGCTGGGTATGTTTAACCTGGAAACAGAAAACTTTACAGAGATTTGACAGCTATCTTCAAACATCAGCAGAAGATGGGACAAAACTGTTCCAGAACACAAAACTAGAAACAATGGATTTAAAGTACAAGAAATAGATTTTAACTGGACAACAACAACAACAAATCTAACAGTAGGAGGTAGTGGTGGCTAGATGCTGTAAGTGTGAATTCCTGCACTGGTCAGTGACTGGATTAGATTACCTTCAAGGCCCCTTCCAGTCCTTGCATTCTCTGTTTTTACTGTAATTCTAACATTCTCATTTTTTCCCCTTCTGGATAATTATAATTTTATTCATTTTGGCCTCTTACCTGGGACTCTGGCAGGAAATGCATCTGGAGATCCTGCTCCAGCTCCACCTTCCTCCTCATCTTCTTCAAATTCTAAATCTTCCTCTTCACCAGGTGCTAATATTTTTCTTTTAAAAAAGGGAAACATCATACTGCAACTGAAAACTGAGTTGGATAGGAATTGCCACTATATCAGAATATAATACTGGGAATACAGGTAGTCCTCAACTTACAGCAGTTCATTTAGTGACCGTTCAAAGTTACAGCAGCACTTTAAAAGTGACTTATCAGCCTTTTTCACACTTACGACCATTGTAGCATCCCCATAATCTTGTGATCAAAATTCAGATGCTGGGCAATTGGTTCATATTTATGATGATTGCAGTGTCCTGAAGTCATGTGATCACCTTTTGCGACCTTCTGACAAGCAAAGTCAATGGGGGTGTCAGATTCACTTAATAACTATATAACTAATTTAACATTTGCAGTGATTCACTCAACAACCGTAGCAAGAAAGGTTGTAAAATGGGGCAAAATTCACTTAACACTTAGCAACAAAAATTTTGGGGTCAATCATGGCTGTAAGTCAAGGACTACCTACAGTATATTTATGGCCTCCATTCAAGTATCAGAAGATTAGAATTGAATTTCAAAACTGCTACATTCTGCAGACCTATATTTTGCATTTTTTTAATATAACTTTGTTACATTTTTATAGAACATGAAGACAAAAACTAACAATCATAATTAGTCAGAAAGAAGGATAGACAGAGAGAAACACTAAAGAGAAAGACAGACAATAGGAGTGCAGAAAACAAGCTATAGAAAAACAGGATAAAAATGAAGTGATTTCTAACTTCTTTTATAAAAGGTATAAATAAAACTTGAAATACACCAATATAGAGCTATAGAATCCAGTAATTGGTAAAATCTATTGACCCTTTGACATATGAAAATTTTGCAATTTCCGACATAGGTTCTTTCTGCATGTAATTTTTTCATACCTTGGTGGAACAGGCTGAACATCAAAGGGAAATTCTTTATTATAGGTAAGAATACTCTTTAAGACTGTAAGAAAAGACAGTAATAATTACAATCAAAATTCTATATAATTATATAAAAAGAGTAGGGTTTAATCCTTATAGTCACAGTAAGAAAGCAGAAAGTCCTTATTGTATTTTCCGTACATTATTAAGATTACTTAAATTAGCAAATGTTAAATATGAGACTTCTATATGAGCCGTACTGGCATAGGGATTAGAATGCAGTATTGCAAGCTAATTCTGCCGACTGCCAGCAGTTCGATTTTCACTGGCTCAAGGTTGACTCAGCCTTCCATCCTTTCAAGGTTGGTAAAATGAGAACCCAGATTGTTGGGGGCAATATGCTGACACTGTAAACAGCTTAGAGGGGAATGTAAAGCACTGTGAAGCGAAATATAAATCTAAATGCTACTGCTATTAAGTAAACATGATTTTGGAGAGAAAAACATTATTAGAATTTGTTTTATCTTTAGAAGACAAAGATGTCTGTCTTGAAAGGGTAAATTTAACTTAGGCAATATCTGTGACCGATATTATGCAGGAACAAATTAGTTCATATGTAAGTAAGAAATTCAGAGAATGGATTAATTGGCAAAAGGATTGCCACAAATTGCTTGGGGGATCGTTGCCTGAGTTTTATTGGCAGATATAGGAAATACTATCAGTTGTTTAATTATCAGCTATTTGAGAATATCTATTTTCCCTCTGTTGGCAGAGGTTGTTTCAACTGGAAAAGCAAAAGGCATGGCATTTATTTTGCCAATAACTTAGAAACATAATTTATTTTTCCACACATATTGCTATGACTTTAGCATTATATATACACAAAGACATACAAATGTACTTGATATAAGTGAGAACTATCATTCTGATAGCAACATTCCAACCTCTTTTACTATAAAACTCAATTAATCATCACAGAAGCTACTGAAAAAACTATATTCCAAAGACTCCTTCCCAGGATAAAATGGAGTAGTCACAGGAACCTTTAAGACTTTACTAATATAAAAAAGATACTATATAAATTGAGTTTCCTGAAAAATAATGTAATTATTTGCAAAGAAAAGGCACTCTGTTGCATAAAACCTGAAGTTACACAGATTGGTGAAATCCATTTTTCTGGTGGGGGCATTTCTTTAATACTTTTTTAATTAAAAAAAGGGAAATACTTACTTGGTTCTAGTTTCTTCAGATCCTCCAGCTTAAATTCTTCCTCGGACTGTGTAGACTACAAGAAAAACAGCATTTAACATCTGCAATTATTATTCATTGCTATATTGTAGTGAGTTACAACAATTAAATAGTGGCAGTTTTGTAGACTACAAAAATATGCAACCATAAATAATTAAAAAATTCATAATCTTATTGAGTATAAAACATCACACTCACACACACACAGAGCACCTATTAACCTAATCAAGGTGACACCATGACCCTCAGCATGAACTTGGTTTGAACTAGGAGGCCATTCCAAAAGACCGGTGCCTCCAAACCTCAGTTCCCTTCACTGCCCTAAAATGGGGAATCATTAGCAGCTTTTTTCAAGTAGATCAAATGCAATGGAAGAATGTGGTTCTGCTGATAACCTGGTGCCATATCAGAGGCCCATAGCACTAGTATAATGTGCTCCCACTGGGAAAGTCACAGATTGCCTCATTTTCAACCAACTATGGCTTCCAAGTGGTCTTTAAAGACAGTGTCACATAAGAGCACATTGCAGTATTTTAAACAGGTGGTGTCAAGTGGACAGGTCACTGTAGTAATGTTCTCCTATCCCAGATAGAGCTACAACTGGTACTACAGTCAAAGCTAGGCAAAGACTTCCCTGACTACAACTTCTACCTGCTATTCCAGCAAAAACCACAAGTCCAGGAGGACCCATTTAAAGGTACCACTGGAGCAGACAGAGTGCTTTGATGGACAAACAGTAATTCTGTTTAAGTCTCTTCTTTCCCATCCAGAATCTCAGGAGAATTGTACTTTATTACCAGCCTGACCTGGGGTAATGATGTAAAGCTGAATTATCTTTAGTCCATTGATGATGCTGGATCCCAGACCATCAGTTGATATATAACAATAACTTATAAATGTTAAGCAGAAGGAAAGAGGCTGGCAGAAGGGGGAGGAAAGTGACCCCTAGAGAGTAGCCACAGACTCCTCTCCTCCCCTTCCCACTAACTGGAATCATTCATTAGGAAAGGAGCGAAGTGATTGCAAAACACTGCTCTGGTTCTACCTTTCTGGAGTTGTATTGGAATATAGTGGTATATATTGTTAATGCTGCAATAAATAAATAATGAATAAAAGGAACAATAAAGCCAGATTTCATACTCATTCTTGACCAGCTTCAAAATACCTCTTTGCTAACAGGAAACACTTTCTTTGGTGGATGCAAGTGGCAATAGTATTTTTGTGAATATACATAGTTTAGTGGAAGATAGGGAGAAGATAACTACAGTATTATAACTTTCAAGTTGCTTTAATGGAAAGATTAGAGAAACCAGTATAAACATTTTTATACTGGTTTTTAATACTACCAGTATAAAGAATTTTATATTGTTCCAAAGTCAAATTCTTTTTTAAGATTCATATTATAAGCCACTGCTTAATTTTTCTATTGTCTTAGACCCAGACACTGTAATAAATCACACATAACAGAAAGATGAGTAGAATACATGCCTCTGAGTCAGATCTTTCCAAAAGGTGTTCTTTAAGCTTTTAATATTTAATGAAACCCATAAAGAAACCAGAAATCACAGGTGAAACCAGAATTATACCTGCAAAGCTGCACTTCTGAGTTCCAAGCATGTTGCAATCTTAGCTAACGTTTTCTGCAACACAGGAAAGACAGATTAATTTGACACTGTTGTATTAATATTTTTATATGAAACGTAAACAAAAATAACTGTTAAGGATATATGGCTGAGGGAGCAGCAACCCAATAGTAGAACAGAAAAAAGAAAACCAAGTCCTTGACATAGCTTCTACAGGCAGCAAACACACAAATCAAAACTGCACCCAAAAACTGCTTGTCACATTCAAGTTTCCTGTGTTCCCAGTCTCACAGGCACAAATAAGTTCATTTTTTTCATTTTTTTAATGAACTTTAGCACTGTGATATAAAAGGTCTGGAAACAGAATGCCATACAGTTAGCAGACTCCATTATGAAGACATACATTTTCATACATTACTGTGAATCTATATATATGAAAGCAGAAACTTTGTACAGTAAGGATGAAGATACTATTTTCCTCTATCACATTCTCACCCACTTATCCCTTACAATAAAGCAAAGGTAATTGAGCTTTCAGCCTACTTTCCTTTTTCAGTTTAGCAAGTATGCTTAAGAGATTGTATTTTTGCCTTAAAAAAAATATTGCTCCTTGCATTTGGCAATTTCTTTGTTATGAACCAGAAAGTTTTAGGATATATTAAAAGGCACTTGAGAGTTGAAGAATGAAAGTATTCTGTACAGATTTTCTTGAAAGTTTTAGAGATAATTTTTTAAAGTAAAAGCCTCTTCTGAATTGTGGCAAGATACCAAAAAATATTATTCACAACTGTTTCTCAGGAACCGCACCCAACACAAATATTAAAAAAACTAAAACACTACAGCTAGCCTCAGCTACAGTAATGTTTTTCTAAGTTATCCTATCCCCAACAAGGCACTTCACTGTTTACTAATGAAAATACCTTATTAAACACATTAAATTAACAAAGTGAATCTTTATATCCACTTTATATTTTTCTAAAAAACCTTAAAAATTCCTTGATCACTAGATTTGTCAGCTACCACCAAACAAGCACACATTTCAGATTTCATGCAGAATTTTATAGCTCCAATGAAATGCTATCTTTTCAGAAACTTAAATCAGTTTTTAAGAACAACTTTCTAAAATAAAAATATTTTCTATGTAACTGAACTTTTATGATTTTACATGGCCAAAAAAAGAAAACACCTTTTTTTCAGGTGCCAAAAATACAAGATGTCAAAAGGGAGGGAGGGAGGGAGGGAGGGAGGGAGGGAAGGAAGGAAGGAAGGAAGGAAGGAAGGAAGGAAGGAAGGAAGGAAGGAAAGAAAGAAAGAAAGAAAGAAAGAAAGAAAGAAAGAAAGAAAGAAGCAAGCCATAATTAATTAATCCAAATGCCAGAAGTTTTACTACTCTAAAGAATAAGGAGAATTTCCTGGTCAGCCTAACATATACATCAGAGATTACATCTCAACATTTAACACATAAATGCATTCAACTATTCTGTAAAACAACTCCCATTTCCCCTAAAAAAGGAACAAATCCATGCCTTTGTAGGATGTACTTTGGCAAGGTAGGGAAATCCTCTTCCCATATCTCATCATATACTTTTTACACAAAGGAGTCATTACTTAATGGCAGAGATCCAACAAAGCCTGAGAATAAGTAAAAGGCCCTTTCCATCCATGTTACGCGGGGGGGGGGGGGGGGGGAGGAGGAGAGGAGAAAAAAATTGTCCACCTTCCAGCTGCAGCTTCCCATTCAAAAGTGTCCTCAAAGCCTCCAAATTCACAAGTTTAGATTTAGGTGGGGCAGGAGCTCATAGCATGAAGTATAGGCCTAACAATATGAATAAAATCCCACCATCAGAGCCATCTTATTAATGGCAAAGCTCAACCACAATTGAAGAGGCAGCATTTTAACTGTTTCTTTATTTCCTAACAGACTAACGTAAGAGGAATAGCGTAGCAAGAAGTGGCAGTCTGTGCATGAAAGAAAGATGGTTCTGAGAAAAAAGCTGGACTGTTGAATTCCTGATGGAAGAAACCTGTGGAGAAGAAGCAATGTGTTTTTGGTAACCTGTCCTCTGAAATATTTGACTTTCAGCATTTCAGAACAAGAAACCAGATTGCTCTTCTTTAAAAAGTGTAATAATCAAGCAAAAGTGATATATATCTCTTTGTAAAGTTAATATAGAACAGGTATTTCAGAATACACTTGTCTGCACTATAATCTCTTTTTTTCACATAGTCACATTTTATTTAACTATGCTAATGTATTACCTAGTGTAGTGGAGGCATGTATAACTAATATACAGGAAAAAGTAACACAATGTTTAATAAGAAAAAAATGTGTACTCTATTATGATTACTTTTTAGATAATTTATATTACATATGAATGCAATAAAATAGGTATTGTTCCTTTGCAAGCTATTTTATATCTTTGAAGAACTGAAGTATTAAGTCCATTCTCTGAATTTGGTGTATACAGATAAGTGCTACACAAGCCCAGCACTTGTAAACTATAGCCGACACAAGCAAATTATATAAATGACTGCAAGAAACAAATTAAACATTCCTTCTAAAAATAGATTCACCATGAAATGAACATACACCATTATGTACCTTTTGATCTTCTGTGAATTCTGAATTGTTGGGTTGAGACACTGCCTCTTTCTGTAGATGTCTTGCTAATCTGGAGAGAGGTAAAGAAAACAAATAATTTAAGGGCTTTAAGGAGTCTGTAATTATAAAAGTACTCATGAGATATAAATTGAATAGTACATTAAGCAAATTATAGGCAGAATGTATCTTCTGATCCCAAGAAGCCCATAAAATAAAGAAGTCATATAAACCAACTTATCTATTTTCTACAAGACTTTTAATATTTAGTCCAGGGCTGTCAAACTCCTGGTCTGTGGGCCAGATGTGTCACACTTTGGCCATGCCCACACCTGGTTTAGCAAAGGGGGAAAAGGTCCCAATACGTCTCATGATGATGCCATGACGTGAGTTTAACACCCCTGTAATAGTCCTTTTTTTATGCATGGAGAATGGAGCATATTCATTCATATTGACTATGCCTTGCCTCCCTTGCCCTTACCCCAAAGTAAAAGTAAATAAGAAACTATTGCAGCCTATTGCAATCCAAATTTTCCACCTTTTCCAATTCTCTCAAAACAAGCAAAAAAACCCAAAACACCAGCATATTTATAGTATCTACTATCTTTGTAAATCTGTATCAGACAGCAGCACATCTTCTATAAATTTAAATCCATCCCATACATTTAAAAAGGAAAATTTTCTGCAGATGGATGATCAAATCAACTATAACGCTTTCATTGTTTTATCTAGAAACTGCTTCCCCCAAATCTATGCAATTTTGATTTGTAGAAATGATATATGTGATATTGCTACCAAAGTGAACAAATAATACTGTACAACGCATTTGTAACTTGATTACAGTATTCTTGCATGTAACAGGCAATGCTGATCCTAGATTGCTTTATACAGAGATGTAAGAAATACATCTGGACAAGGAAATAAACATCTATACTTCTAGAGATTCCAAGTCATTTACTCCCAATATTAACAACTTGCATTATCCAAAAATCTCTCCCTCTTCCAAACTGGGAGTGTTACAATTTTATTCAATTTTATTCAGATACCTGTACCTGAACAGGAATATGAAGCAACCAATGACATGAGTAGATGTGATCTTTCAAACCTAATTTTTAACATGCTTAGACTGGGTTGTTTGAGATTCATCAAAACAGTAAAACAAACATAACTTCATTCCCTCACCTGAAGCTTAATAGTGTTTAATATATAAAAATATATTTGCTGCAAAACTGATAGATCAGCTGAAATTATTTTTTCCTTAGAGACCCATGTAAGAGCAACACACATCATATATATCCTTTTATATTTGGCTTTCCAGCTGATCTCCCTTAGTGCAAATAGTGAAGCAGTGCATCCCATTGATTTCAACAAAACTTGCTTTTAAATACACATTTGACACAAACATTTTAAGGTAATCTAGAGCTTTGTGCTTTTTTCAAGAACTATACAAGCAAGAATTCAATCTATTCTGTGGGTTTTTAGCGCACTTTCCCCTTTTCACCACTTTATTTCCCTATTGCCATTTGTTTTGACGCATCACTGAAGGATTCTCTATTTGCTTGCCTCCTGGAATAAGCTTCATCTCTCCAAATTTTAAAGACTGGAAAAAGCAAAGATTGATATCCATTAGCTAACCACAAAGAACCACTCTGCTGTAGTGGTTAAGATACCAGACTAGAAACCAGATGATCATGAGGCATAAAATCAGCTGCATGACTTTGGGCTGGTCAGTCTCGCATAGCTAGGAAGTAGGCAAAAGCTAGCTATTTCTGAAAAATCTTTCCACAAAAACTGCAACAACTAATCCAGGCAGTCAACAGGAGTCAAGACTGACCTGACCTTACACACACACACACACACAAAATAACCAGACAAATATTCACTTGCTTGTATGTTCAATGACCTTAACACCTTAACAGTAACGAGACCTCCAACAGTTACAGTACATCTCAAAGGTAATGATTTTCTACATGTTATTTCTGGTTCCTTAAAAAACGTACGACTGTCGAAACAGAACAGCAATAAAGGCAATCTTCCATAAAAGAGAGCCATCCACCATTATTGAAATTTACCAACATGAGTTTCCTACATGCAGAACAATAATAAAGCATACAATGTTTTGACCAAACAACATTATTGCCTTACATCTTCTATACTCCTCTATAACACAAATGGCTGGCATAATGGAAAAGCTGATAAAGACTTCTCTAAAGACAGAGATTTGAAAAACTACTGCTAGAGTGTTCAATGTTGACCACAGGGAATTCCTAAATTTTATCATAATATTCTTTCTAAACTTCATGTACAGCAATAAGGGTAACTTAACTGGTAGGATTAATACTAAAGAAATAGGTCAAGAAGACCCATAACAGTGACATATTTTACAATTATAACAAATAATTGTCTGCTACCTAGGCATCATACATCACTCTAGGTAGCGTACAATAAATGACAAAGAACAGAATATGCTTTCAATGTACCAACAAGCTCAAAATACTAAAAGAGGCAAACTACTTGAGGAAATGATCTCTATTCAACACATTTATTAGTAGACAGTACTAGAAATAGAGATAACGATCTTATAGGTTGCTTTCAGATAAACTTAGAAACAAAAACACAATCCCCAATTGGAGAAAATTTATAATTTTGAGAGAAAAAAATGTTCTCCTTCCATAATACATTTTAATACAGATATTTCCATAGAGCAGATGACATCCACACATATTCTTTTATCATATACCGCTTCATGGCCTAAGTGGTTTACAAGCATATTTTATTGCTTTTAGATGCAAGTGTCATGCCCACTATTAATTTCAATGGGATCCATTTCTGAGTAGTTAGAAAAAGTATTCTATAAAGATATAAAATGCAGTGCTATGTAATGTAAAAGTGCCTTAATTTTATTTGCATATTATTTACAGTTATACCAAAAAGTTTTAAAAAATAAACAGCAAGCTATGGCAGCCAAGATACAGATATCTTTTAGTTCCTAATAGCTGCATAATACAGGGAAAAAAGAATCAATCCAAGAGAGTTCTTAATCATTTGAATTTAGACATTTTCTCCATGAACTGTCATGAAAAAAAATTTATGTATAGAAAGCAAAGATTATTTTTTTCAGAAACTATTTTCAACTTTCTTATACAGAAAACTCTCTCTAGCTTAATAGAAAAGATTTTGAGTTGTATATAGATTGACAATATTCACGTGTTGTAATATTTTAATATCATAGAATGTTGTAGTCAAAATTTTAAGGGAAAAGTTAATACAAATATGTTAAATATGTATTTCAAGCATAAGTCAATTATACAGTATCTGGAAACAATTCAGAAAACGTGCTTAAGAGTATAAGCATAATGCCAGTCTGTAACACTTTATAGCAAGGATGTCTTGGGGTTCTGTAGTTATCCTCTGCACCTGCTACATAATCATAGAAAATGATGCACCTACTTTAAAGAACTACAGAAAGGTGCTACATTCATACTCCATAAACATTCCAAAGGCATTATGTAATCAAATCTGAAGCACCATGACCCATTTTTTCATCACTTTTCCTAAAAATGTTATAATTTTTTCCACTAAAAAAGTCTCCCTTCCTACCGACACTCTACTTCGTTAGCAAACCTTGAGGCAAATCACTAATCTTTTTTTAAGATGGGAAATTGATGCTGAAAGATGGCAATTTGTGCAAGGCCATACAATGAATCAAACTGCAAAAGTACAACTTGGATCTAGCTTAAACTCCAAATCTTGCCCATATGATTGCACTACCCGGTATTTCTTGGAACTGGTTAGAGTTACTTCAAATTTACCATTTCCAAATTTCACTTTTGTTTCACAAATGTGTAAACTCATATCGACTAAAACTAGTTTTGAAAATATTTCTTCATAAATTTCAAGGCAAATTGTCTTATGCTCACATTTAAGTTACTAATGGGGAACCACTGTTGAGGGTTCTAGCATCAAAAACTAGGCTTTCACAACCTTTAATAATAAGGAGAAATTGTTATTTATTGCTGTTTGGACCAGTCTTTTTTTCTCATAAGAAAATGCTGAGGTGTAAGGAAAAAAAAAACAGTTAAATGATACTTGCTCATTCATTACAACTACAAGACTGTCTGGGAATTATTAATAATTTGCAATTTTGCAAGGAAAAACCATGACATCTTTATACTAAATCTATATTAAATGACATTAAATACATACATCATCACAGAAATATTATATTGTTACTAATGTGCTAACTGCTACAAGTAGTCCTTGACTTACAACAGTTCATTTAGTGACTTTCAAAGTTACAATGGCACTGAAAAAAGTGATTTATGAACATTTCTCACACTTACAACCACTACGGCATCCCCATGGTCATGTGATCAAAATTTAGATGCTTGGCAACTGACTCATATTTATGACTGCAGTGTCCCAGGATCATGTGATCACCTTTTGCAACCTCCTGATGAGCAAAGTCAATGGGGAAATCAGATTCAATTTACAACCGTGTTACTAATTTAATTGCAATAATTCACTTAACAAATGTGGCAAGAAATGTCGTAAAATGGGGCAAAATTCACTTAACAAATGTCTCACTTAGCAACTTTTGGGCTCTTAGAACTTAGAAATTTGGGGCTCTATCATGGTCATATGTTGAGACTACCTCTGTTATGTTGCTTCTGTTTTTATATTGAAAACTACTTAGTTGCCATCTGTTTTCAGAAATAGCATGCAAATTAAAATGTGATCTTTATAAAACAATAGTGTCACTCTTTGATAAGGCAATATAGTTTAAGAAAATGTAATGGGAACCATACTTTAAATCTAAATATCATACAGATGCGAAATATCAGATGTGATAATGACCAGCAGTTACAGGCAGTTTAAAAGGGATTGGATAAATTCAGAGATATAGCTTTCAATGTCTACTAGTTGATGCAGCCATAGTACCACCAAAATCAAAATGCTTTAAATTCCAGTTAGAGATCAGCAGTAGAAAAGAGACATTACCAACTGGCTGATTAGCCATATTATGACACTATAGAAGCTTAGGCCTTGATCCAGTAAAGCTCTTAGAAATGCATACAATTATAGATCAAGACTTCACAATGTTGCACATTCCAACTGGATGGGCAAGGGAAATGCTATAAATATTTAAGCATTCAGTAACTTCCCTCCCAGCTCTTTCTACAGTTTAATTAAAGCAACAAATGATTTTTTTTTGTTTCCTAATTGCTCGGATTATGGTTTATCTATAAAAGTTAAATATAAATGTATGATCTTTTATTAGACACATGCAATATAATTTTACAACTCTGAGCTAACAGGACTATAAGTGCACTCGCTACGCTCTAGTCTTGTCAGAAGTAGGTACATTGATGTTGTAGCATAACATATGTTAGTCTTGGAGGTCTTGGAATAGCTCCAGCAAACAAAAAATAGTATACAAGTGCTCCTTAACTGCCATTTAGGGTGGGACATTTTCGTGTTGGGAATAAAACATATCTGTACATTCTGAAAGCAAAAGAGTTAATGGTTATCAACTATTCAATATGATATATAATGGTCAGAAGCCAAAGAAATATTAATTTCCTCCCAAGAGCCAAGTTCTTTCAGCTAGATTCCTTCTCCAATCACGAGGCTTCTGAAACCATGGGAGTTTTCAAAAGCAACATTTGCCAATAGACAATAGATTAATTGCTTCCTAACAAGCTATTAATGTTACATAATATCCTCATGTGGCAGTTCAATAAAAATTAGCCAAATACTATATGGAAACATAGGTTTATTATCAGTTGTTAGGAATGGGACTAGAGCTACCAAATACCCAATTTTAAATCGTAGAAACAGAAGCAATTAATCCACAGAATCTCTCCCCACCCCACACTTGTACTAACATTATACATCTGGTACTGTTAGAGATGACCCTGAAAGAATCCCAAGGTTCAGATTAAAGATCTAGAAACAACAGGTGGCTTCCAAGGCCGAAACTTCCGTCAGATATCCCAAAGCTGGCCAACCTAAAAAAAAAGTCACGTTCAGAGCCTGGGGAAGCCTCATAACATTAGCAGAATTATTTTGTTGGCGTTTAACTTTAAAAAAAAAAAAACATTACATTTCAAAGCAGCAATAGATGCAGATCGGCAGCAAGAGCCTCAGCATCCTCCCCTCTGCATCTTGTGTGTAGAGGCAGACATGGAGCAGTGATGGAAGCGACCCTTCCCCAAATCTGTAGCCTCGACGCAGAGCCTCCTCTTCCTTCGTCCATAGACCCTTCGCGCCAGACAAAAGCCTTCCAGCGCGAAGTATTTACGACCAGAGGGACCCTCGCACAACCCCCCCTCTCCCCTTTGCGGTCTTCCTGGAGCAGCCCTTCGCCCCCGGCCGCCTGCAGCTGCCCTTCGCCCCACCCAGAGGCTTTGTAGCGCCTGCCTGCCCTCCAGGTCACCCCTTCGGGGCTCCGCCCAAGCCCCGCCACCCGCACCCAGCCCCGCGGGTGCCTGAACCCCACCTTCTCGCCCCACCCAGGGATTCTCCCCCCTCCCGCCTTCGCCTTCAGCAGCTCCCCCTTCAGCCAGCCCGACCCTTTGAAGCTGCCGCCGCCGCCCGCTCACCCCCACTCACATCTGATACTCGTCGATCGCCTCCACCAGCTGCCCCCAGGAATCGAAGTCGGTCCCTTTTCTGAAGCTGGCGCCCCAGCGCAGCAGAAGGCTCCGAGTCGCTTCCGACATGGTCCCAGCTGCTAAGGCTCCATCTTCATCAGCGGCCGCGCCGGGGAACGGGAGCCGGGGAGCGAGGAGTGGAGGGGCTCTCGCCGGGCAACGGCCGCTCGCTCCAGTCCAAGCAACACCGCCGCTCACTCCCCGACCAAGCCCATTTGCCTTCTCATCCAAACCTGGCAGTCGCTTCTAGCGAGGCCCCGCCCCCCAGCATGGGCGGTTGTACCCAAAGCCGCCTTCCTCTCCTTGCCCTGCGCAGCGGAACTGGGGACGCTGTTGGCTCCCGACTGCGCGTGCGCGCGCGTAGCCCTACGCTATTGTAAACTTGCAAAGGCAGCCCTCGGGGAAGGCGCTTCTTGGTTTACTTGTGAGCTTCTATTCCAGCGGGCGACCGCTGGCAAAATATGACAAGCTGCTGCAGCGGAAAACTGCAGAAGTTTCGAAAAGTCCCAAGAAAACGTCACTGTTAAAAAAAAAACGTGGCTTTTAATGTGTTACACCTAGAAGCACGCTGATTACACTGTGACAGAATGTATGTGCATTATGACCCTCTTTCATTATGATCCTGAAAGAGAGGAATAGATTCTGCACACTTATTGTTACTCTCTGTATTTACCAGGATTGTGAGGAAAGGCTTATGCAAATTCCAAGTTTGCATTGGGACGGGGAAATCCAGTCTCACATATTCTTGCTTGGAGCACAGCTGCCTCGATTTACATGTGAGGAGATTAGTTACGTTTTTATTCGCACTAGTTTTTACAACGTCCCTTGCCAATAGCCTTTTGATGCGTTAGTCCTGGTAAACGCACCAAGAGATGCTTTCAAACTTTCTTGAGGTTCACTTGCCGCCACCTTTCATCATCACAAGCCAGACACATCTGATCGCCAGACGGCCATCCCTTTCGGTGGCCCTCTGGCTTTGCACACTTCGCCGCACTTTCTCCTTCACGCCTCAAACCGAGCCAGCAAAAAGGGGTGGTTGATTAGTCACCATCCTTCTGTAGCTAGAAACATGTAACAGGTGCAAAGAGGGTAGTCGCCCAATTCCCATCAATCTCCACCAGCTCTTTGTGTATTGACTTTCAGAGTCAACTAATCCCTCTCGCTCTGCTTTGTCGAGCCATAGGGCTGCGCAGAAAAAAAACATGCACTCCTGTGTGTGTGTGTGTGGGGGGGCATTCACGCCTTGGCGAGCCGAGAGCCGCCCGGCTCGATTTCGATGCTACCATTCCATGTGAAGCGCTTCCGCCCGGTTAGCGAGACTTTGCCAGGTCCAGGAAGGTCACGTGATTTTCGGCTATTGGAGCCTAGGGAGTCGGGCGGGTTTCCTTGGTTTATTATTGCCGAGGTCACCCTACAGAAGTTATCCTTTAACTCCTCTACAATTTTTGGATCTCTGGCATAGAGTAGAGAATCTTCCGAGGTGGGTGAGTGGTAGGAAGCTTCTATTTATTATATGGTAGGCGCTTGTATTTTGTCTCCTCTCTTTATCCTGCACCTGAACGCTGGCAGTGATGAATCTTAGCGGCTTCCTGCTCCTCCGATTGTTTCCACGGTCAAGTCTTGCACAGACGTGGAATCAAATGCATTCAGTATAGCGATTACCTTTTATTCTTTTGTGAAATATGCTCCGTGGAGAGTAAATTTCGAAACGAATGGCTGTTTTGTTTTCCCCACCTCCTTGCATTCCTAAGCTTTATTTCGTCTATTCTTATGTATACACGATCAGTGGGATATTTCTGGGCCACTTAGGGACAAAACCATATTTAAATAGTTATTAATTCTCCATTTCCTCATAAGTTTTCTTACCCTTGTTTTACTATTACGATCCCCAAGCCTCTCGACCTCCAATCCCAGCGCAATTTCGAGAACTGAATAGAATTAAAGCAATCATTTCCGCCTTTGTTGCAGGACTTTTAACCTTAAAACGATTGTGAACATCGGAATCGTTTTAACTCGGACTGCTTTGTTCTTCCCTCCGCTTGCTCGTCGCGTCCTGTTGCCTATTGTTTGGTGTTCCCAAGACAGGACAAAGTTGGGGGAGGCGGGGGGCTCTGTAAAATAAATGTAAACACAAGCCCTTTAGAAAACTGGAAGAGAAGCAGGTTTGATGTCGCTATCAACAGAAATAGAGGAAATGTGAATACTTTATATAGTAAGGAAGCAGCTCGTTTTAAAGTGGATTTAGTCTTAATTGACGAAATCGGGATGGTATTTTCAGGAAGGGATATGAACGTAGAATCTCAGGCTAAACAGCACGCAGGGAATGTGAGAAAATAAGAGGATTATTCCCGGGCAAGGCTACTTGGGATGTTTACATCGCAGTTGTACCTAAAGCAGAGAAAGAACAATGAGGCTTGCCAACTATGAGAGGGCGTGGCCTCCGGCCTGTTAACTCAGCGGGTCCTCCTTCACTATAATCAATGAGACTACTTAAGAGGTGCCAACAACCATTGTGAGGAAAGAGCCTGGTTTGAGGCTTAAGGAAATCCCGTTGAGGCTTCAGCAAACCAATAAAGTTGGGGTGCGTTTTGAAACGGTGGGTGAAAACCCAAAGAAGCCGTATTTATATATCCGATGGAAAGCCGGTTCGGGTTGAACATACTGCTTCCTATTGTAGCTAGTCTGTTGTGCTTCTGAGAGTTCAGCTGGGAATTGCTACAAACCGGCATCAGTGTGCTTCGCTGTATTACTGCAGCGTCCTTCAAGCATATAGTCTCCGAGCGAGGCCTGGCCATGAGGTTGGGACTACTAATCCCGAAACACAAGGGAAGCACCAGGTTTCCAATATAGGCGCACCCAACTCGAACGAGCACTTGGCAAAGTAATTGATGATAACCGGAGAGAAAGCGAGAGACCGAGTTTAATCGAGGTTATCCCAAAACAGAGTAACTTGTTGGTTAGAAAGCATCTTCGGGAAATGGCTTTAGGCACGCATTTGCCAGTCGGAACAGAAAGGCTGGAAGAGGCGAGTCTCTTCCCTTGCAGTGAAAGCTGCCCAGGCTTGCTTTTCAGCAGAGCCACCGAGAGGCGGACTCGGGCCTTGCCGCCTTCCTTTCATAGTTTCTGGCGATGCGGCTCCTCCTCCTGATCTGATTTCCGTAGAGCTGTACGGTAGTGGCTGCTGCTGACAAGAGTCCGCTGGAAATCGAGAAGGTAAATAGAGCAGCCCCACCCTAAGAAGAGAAGGCGGAGACCAAGAATGTTTCTGGGAGAGGCTTGGATTAATGCTGGACGGGGATTGGGGTGGGGGGGTGTTCGCTTTGCTGTCTGCTAGGGAGGAAGCGCAATTGCTGTAACGTTGGAGAAGAAGGCCTGTGTGTTACAATATATGATGGGCAGAATTTCTGAGCACTGAGACAAGCTCTTTTTAAAGGTTCCTGGGTTTTTTTTCTTAAAAGCAAAAGTTCGATACAGGTGGTCCTTGACTTATATAACCATTCGTTTAGTGACCATTCAAAGTTAGTGGCACTGAAAAAAGGGACATAATGACCAGTTTCCACGCTTACGACCATTGAAGCATCCCCATGGCCATGTGATCGACATTTAGATGCTGGGCAACCAGCCAATGTATTGGATGGTTGCAGTGTCCTGGGGTCACATGAATAGCTTTTGCAACCTTCTTACAAACAAAGTCAATGGGGAAGCCGGATTCACTTAACAACCATGTTACTCACTTAACAACTGCAGTGATTCACTTAATGTGGCAAGAAAGGTGGTAAAATGGAGCAAAATTTATTTAACAACTATCTTGCTTAGCAACCAATCTTGGGTTCAATTGTGGATGTAAGTCAAGGACTACCTGTATATGAAGGAGTATTACCTTGCCTCTTCCTACCTTGCCTCTTCCTTTCTACAGAGTTTTAGATTTTGGCTGTTATTGTGTTTAAGCCGCAACATGGGAAAATCTTAGTTTCTTATTATGACTGTGTGTAGTGGAGGCAGGATAAATAACACTGAAAACCTTTTATCTTGCTCATTGTTCAAGTTTCTGTCTGGGAATAATAAGGAAACAATGCCAGAACTTTCTTATGTAATACTAGAGAAAGAAGGTGGTCTTATTTACAGTATTGCACTGGGAAAATATCTAAGGCTATATAGTACAGGTAATCCTCGACTTACAATCATTCATTTAGTGATCAAAATTACAATGCAGTGTCCCGGGTTATGTGTTCACCTTTTGCTATTTTCAGAAAAGCAAAGTCAATGGGGAAGCCAGATTCATTTAGTAAGCATTTTACTCACTTAACTGCAGTGATTCACTTAACAACAGTTGCAAGAAAGGTAGTAAAATAAGGCAAAATTCACTTAACTGTCTTGCTTAGCATTGCAAGAAATTTTGGGTTTAGTTGTAGCTGTAAGTGAAGGACTATTTGTACAGGATCTTACCCTGGATCCAAATAATTCATTCCATTCTTAAGAAGTCTTCCAAGTCTGCCTGTAGGCCATACGGATCTGGATGGGGAGAAACAGGCTCAGGCTCAACCCATCCAAGACCGAGTGGCTGTGGTTTCCGACGTCCCGATATAGTCAGCTGGTGCCATCGCTGACTATTGGGGGCGAATCATTGGCCCCCACGGAAAGGGCTCGCAACTTGGGCGTACTCCTGGATTCACAGCTGTCTTTAGAAGAGCACTTGACGGCCGTGACTGGGAGGATTTTTCATCAGGTTCGCCTGATTCGCCAGTTGCATCCCTTTCTAGATCGGGACTCCCTACGCACAGTCACTCATGCCCTCGTCACCTCCCGTCTGGACTATTGTAATGCTCTCTACATGGGGCTCCCCTTGAGGAGCACTCGGAGGCTCCAACTGGCACAGAGTGCGGCCGCGCGGGTGGTTATGAGAGCGACGTGGCATTCCCATGTAACACCTCTCCTGCGTGAGCTGCACTGGCTCCCAGTGGTCTTCCGGGTGCGCTTCAAGGTTTTGGTTATCACCTTTAGAGCGCTCCATGGCTTAGGACCTGGTTATTTATGGGACCGCCTGCTACCACCAACAGCCTCCCACCGGCCAGTATACTCCCATAGAGAGGGGCTCCTCTGGGTGCCGTCGGCCAAACAATGTCGACTGGCGGCCCCTAGGGGGAGAGCTTTCTCTGGGGGGGCACCTATGATCTGGAACGAGCTCCCCCCGGAGATACGGAGGATCCCGGATCTGCCCACCTTCCATCGCGCGTTCAAGATGTTCTTATTTCATCAAGCTGACCTGGCCTAAATCTTTTCCCCTTTTAAATGTAAATTTTAATTTGTTTTTAAATTATTGGGTATTTTAAATTTGCCTCAGCCAAATTATTTAATTCGTTTTTATTCTATTTTAAATTTTTGTATTTATGTGTTTTATTCTGTGGCTGTTCACTGCCCAGAGTCCTTTGGGAGTATGGCGGTATATAAATCCAATAAAAAACAAAACAAAAAACAAACAAAACAATTTGATACAATATAATATTGTAAAAATCAGTCATTCTTGAAGGACTTTGTAAACAGCAGAAGTTAAAAGGAGTACTGAATAGAAATTACACTCACCTCTGATATGAGATTTTAATCTTATTCCTTCAAGATTATTAGATCAGGTTGGTGTCCTAAAAGATAAAGATGAGCTAATTTAGGAGGATAACATTGGCAGCTATGAAGTCCCAATAGCAATTCCAAAAGCAATTCTCTTGTGAATTCTGAAAACAAACAGGACATGATACTTATGCCAAAAACCTTTCTCCATTCTGTATTAGATGTTGCCAGTTGCCAAGCACTCAAATTGTGATCACATGACAACACAGGTAATGTGGTTGTAACTTCAAAGATGGGTTACAAGTTACTTTTTCAGAGGTGGTTGTAATTTCTGTGCAAATGGAAATAATGAATTGGGGCAGTCAAATCAAACAGGGATTAAAGTCTACTTGGAGCAATATACAATGGCAATTAAAATAAGAATGTCTTATTTTAGATCTCTACTGTGTCTATATAGAACAGACCAACATTGATTTTCTTCACTCGGCAGATTTTCTGCAATAGAATGATGGGAGTGGAGACACTTAGCAGTTGAGGGTTTGTTCTGGCAATTTGGGGTGTTCTTTGCAGATAAAAGCAAATTCACTCAACCTGGAGTTCGTTGTTGTTTGTTGCTTTTTGTTCAGTCCGCCTGACAGAGGGGGATTCCACTCATTTTATTCCCTCAAGAACAATCTGAGATATGTTGAACCTAGAGATTGATTGGTTCCAAATTCTGTGGACCGTACATCTGAGTTGTTTTAAGCTGAATCCCTTGTGTCCCAGTTCAACGTTGTAGTACAATATACTGGCTGCTTATGTTCTTTTAGAACAGAAACTGATGATGTAACCATGACAACTGCTTCTACAGTTCTGAATTCTCTTCAGTTTTTGGATCTCAAGGATGCAGAGAATATATCTGAAGCAGTGAAGGCCAACCTCTCTTGGCCTTTCCTGGCTGATTAAAATATTCAGAAAGAACTGGTTCCATGTTTATGGGGTAATTAATGTTTGAAGGTATATGTCTTTCTGCTTAAAAGAGGCAGTGATATGTCTGTCATTAACAAACTGTTTCTTCAATCTGACGAGTAACTCTCAACCATTTTCAAGGAAGGAAACAAAGAAAAAACTTTGTTCCCTATGTATATGAAATTATTTTTTTCTTTAAAAAACAATTTGAAGTTTTAGTAAATGTAGTAAAAACTAAGACAAACTAAACTAGAAAAAAAGGAAAAAGTTCAAAATCTGCAGAAAAAAGAAAAAGGCAGCAAAGAAAAAGACCCAATTTTCATCACACCAAGCATAAGGTAATATGCTAGCTTTTTATTCTCTTTTAAAGTTACAAATAAAAAAAAATCCTTTCCCCTCAATCTAACTTGTATACAATGCAGAAACCATCATCTTCCCCAATCCTAGTTTAGCAAAACGTCCATTAGAAGATACCAGAAATAGCAATGTAGTTTATCTCTGGTTAAATAATCCAACTTTGTATTCTTTCCTTTTGCTCTGCATAGTCCTGACTTTTACATCATTTTTATGGCACTGCAGGATTTGATCTTTCATGACCTGGCTTTAAAGAAGCCAAGATTAAACTTTTCTACAACTTTAAAAGGAGTCTTCAAAGCTTTCACCAGTCTATTTTGTAACTCCCATAAAAAGCCATTATCCAGGATTGCTTGTCACAGCTGTTCCATGTCCAGTTCCTTTTCTTGTTTTGTCTCTATATAAAATTAAAACTTTTAAACTTTAAATGTAAAGAAGATAAAAAACTAACATAAATTAATATAAAGAAGAAAAAAAGGAAAGGAAAGGAAAGGAAAAAAGTGCAAGAAAGAAAAAGTTGAAAAAAGAAAAAAATGTGGTTTCCAAGATTCTTCACATAGTGTTCTTATGAAAGGTCCCACCACTGCTGTCAACAGTGATGTCATCTGGTATTTAAATCCGTGGGAGAAGCAAAAAAAAGTATAAAAACAATAAACATGTCAAACACAGTCATATTAAAAAAAAACCTATACACACCACTGTACAACATAAGAACTTCATTGTTCTTCATGAAAGACATTCTCTCTCCCCGAGCACTTAGAACATATCTGCATACATTTGTGACAACACAAAAACTATTTTGAAACAGTTTGTTTTCACAATCATAAGACATTTTACAATATTAAGGGATGCAAAGGCTCTGCAGAAAACAGCTTTAAAAACATTATTTTATGAAGTTACTCAGAAAGTTATACTGGAAAGTAAAAAGTTATTAATGATTGATACAGTTTATATTCTACAGCCAAATAACTCTTATTTGGAAAAAATGTTTAACACACAGAAAGTAGACTTTAGTAGAAAAACATGTTTAAAATTCATAAATAACACTAGTCAGTATTTTTACAGTGCTATATTTTAGAGTTGGTCGTGTTACAAATAGTTATACTTTCTCTTCTATTAGCTAAGTGAGCTTCAATTATCTCTGCAAACAGATTTCTTTTCAGCAGACTCTAAGGGAGACGCAACAACTGGCTGTTAATCATGTGAAAATAATGTGACCCATAGCAGGAGTGCCCTATACCCAGACCATATCCATAGTCCCATTCATCATTGGCAAACTGAATGAAAATTAGCACTTCCTGAAGAGGAGCAAATGTTTTCAATTTCTGGTCATCAGGAGCATCTACAATGCTTCTCAAAATTCTATTGAGACTTGCATTTACTTTAATTTTAATTTTTTAAAAAAAGTTTTAGGTTTTAATTGTTTTTTATGTTTATTGCTTATTTATTTTATTTAGTGTATGGCTGGTCACACACAGTATTAAAACAGTTCATTTTTACAGGTTAAAAACAATTAAAACAATAAAAAAGCAGTAAGAAAACCTGTTTATTGCTAATAATACTAAACAAGATGCAACAATTATAATGCCACCTAGAGTCACGTATGTGAGAGAAGCAGTTATATAAATTGAATTAATAACTATTGATGATTCTTAAAACAAGTGATTTTCTTCCACAATTGTTAAGAGACTAAAATTTCAGTGCTGTACACCACATTTAATATAATATCTTATATAGGGCAATCCTTTGTATGTTTATTCAAACACTAGGTGGATACCCGTGCTTTGCTATGAAATTATGTGATGGGGCTTGACACATTGTCAACACTTACAGCATGACAATTAATAAGTAGTTATGATCAGCCTCTCCTCTCCCCTTTTCTTCCTCAGCCTTGCCCCACAGAATCCTATCCTATCCTATCCCCCTTCTCTCCCTCAGCCTTGCTGCACAGAAGCCTCCCCTATCCTATCCCCTGGTTGCTGCTGTGAAAATAAAACTTTTGCATTTGGAACAGATTTCTTTTCAGGTGGGAAGGGGGGAGTAGAACTCCTTAGCATCAGAGGACTGTTTGGAAAGTAAAACAGTATTTGTTGTGTGAGCAAGAAGGAGACAGGAAGAAGCCTGGCCGTGGCTTTGCTCAAGTGTTCTGTATTAAAGCCGCTTCCTGCTGTGGAAGTAAAACTGAAAGTGAAACTCTTCTCCTCTGCTTGTGTTTTGCATTTGGAACAGATTTCTTTTCAGGTGGGGAGGGGGAGTACAACTCCTTAGCATCAGAGCATGTTAATAATAATATAGGAAATACTAATGCTCTGATGGTCATTTTGAAAAATCCTTTCTTAGTGAGCACCTAGAAGCCAAGAGGAACATATGTGGCAGATTTCAAGTTTATAGGCTTTACGGTTCTAGAGATTTTATGATTACGGTGTGAATGGTTTATATATATATAGATTTGGCTAGGTTTATTTTCTGTCTCTAATGAATACTATTTTTTTTTTAAAAAATTGATTTATATGCCGCCCTTCTTCGGAGACTCAGGGCGGCTTACAATGCGTTAAGCAATAGCCTTCATACTTTTGTATATTTATACAAAGTCAGCTTATTGCCCCCACAAACTGGGTCCTCAATTTACCTACCTTAGAAAGGATGGAAGGCTGAGTCAACCTTGAGCCTGGTGAGATTTGAATTTATAGTAATTGCAGATAGTTGGTGTTAATCACAATGCTATCAGTCTGCTGAGCCACCAGGCCCCTCTATATGCATATGTGTCAATATCCTTCCATAGAAAACTGTAATGTGTTAAATAACCAGACTTTTAAATGTTGTGTTTGTAATTACAAATAAAATCAGTAATTTTTTCTCTTCTTTATTTTAGTCTTGCTGTATTCCAAACTTTTAGGAAGAGAATGACTCATTGGTTTCATCGAAACCCTTTAAAGGCTACAGCTCCTGTCTCATTCAATTACTATGGAGTAGCCACAACTCCAGCTGCGACAAAAATCTGCAAGTAAGTGATTGTAAGAACATATGAAAATATGAGTTAATATGAGAAAACAGTGCACATCTGAGAAGTATCTTTTGGTCTTTTTTCCCCTTTAATATAGTGATTTAAGATTATCAAGAGCCCGACTCCTGGAACTTTTTACTGATTTAAGTTGTAATCCAGATATGATGAAAAATGCAACTGATTCCTATTTTTCACTCTTGGAAGGTAAAAAAAAAAAGTTCAATTATTTGGGAGGGTGGTTGCTCTGACTGTGCTGTTAAATTTTAGTGACCCAATTGCCAAAACCAGACAATGGTGAAGTGAAACCTGCTACTGTGAAGTGTGAAAACACAAAAACCAGAGTGTAAAACTAGAGTTTGAATCTTCAAAAATGCTTCACAGATTTTTCTTTAAAAATAAGAACAACTCCTCAACCACTGGCAAAGAGGAAGAAAATCGAAAATCCCCAACTAAGCCCATGTCATTGACGTTGCATTGCACAATGTCACAGTTATCTTATTTTCAGACATTCCCCCATATTAATTATAGTCCTTGCTTTCCAAAAGGTTGCACTTCCTTTTATAGAAATTTCACGACATCGTTGTGTAGAAATAGGACACTGATATACATCATCAGTGATCCAAAGGCTGCTTTTGTGATTGATCAAAGATGCTTAATGTATGTTCAGTAACTGAGTGGAAAAAACATCAGGCTATATTTATCACAGAGCTGTTTATGTGAGTAGAGAGCTTATTCTTTTAATTTTCAAGTTAGGCATTTTTCCTTGATTTCAGAAACGGAACTGGCCACCTAATTCTGATATTACTTTAATGCTCATAGTGACAAATGTCTAACTCCACATCCAAGATATCTTGATGACTATAGAACACAAGGAAGATGAAAGTGTCTCTGATTTGCAGAAAATGGTAGAAGGAATATTGCCTAGTGTATCATTATTTGTCCAAAGTTTTATAGAAATCAAAAATATTTTCATTCATTCTTTCAAAAAGCTTTGAAAGAAGAGAGAAATAACAGGCATTTCCCTGGTTTCTTCTGTTTTTCTCCAAAGCAATGCAAGTAAAGGGAAACATTGTCACTTCTTCATACCCGCGCATGGAATAAAGAACTACAGACTTGCCTTTTTTCTCAAGAGGCTTCTGTGGGAGTGGGCAAAATTCTCTGTATGCAGTGCTGCCAATCTTTTTCTTGAGTGGATGGCTAAGTGCAGCTTTACCCTTATGAATATATTGTTGAAGATAATGAGTGAAACTGATCTTGGGGTTTTCAGTGATATGCTGTCTTATTGTTTGGTCTTGAGTATTATAGATTATAGATTATTTGAGAAATTACAATAGTCTACTATATTTCAATAATCTAAGCACATGGTAGATAAAACAAATCAGTTAAATTGTAGGGATGAAATAGCAAACTCTGGTTAGCATTGGTTTGTCTAAAAAAAGTCAATATGAGTGCAGTAATTCATATGTCACTCTCCCCCCAAACTCATTTTTCAAGCCAGCTACAGAACACGGTGCTTTTCTTTTTAGCATTTTCAATCATTTACATAGTTGATATTTATAACCTTATAAATGTGTTGTAGAAGACAGAGCTGAGCATGTTCATATGCCCTTACCTACTGTACTTTAAGTAGTGTTTCTTAACCACAGCAACTTTTAACAAGTGTGGATTTTAAACTCCCAAAATTCGCTAGTCAGCATGCTGCCAGTTGAATTCTGGGAGTTGAAGGCCATATTGTTGCTGAGGTTAAGAATCACTGCTTTAAACAACATCGACAGAGAGTTGCTCCTATTTTTGTCAAGGTCTCTTCCTTTGAGAACTTTGCCCATTTCCAGCCCATTGAGTTTATACTGCTAATTTTTATGTCCCCCCCCCTTTCTTCTTATTTTAACGAACATGATTTAAAACCATGAATGCCATCTGCCACAAGGTATTTCAGTGTTATATTCATGTTCAGGGTATCATGCCATGTCTTCTTTTTCTTCTGCAGCCATTGGCAGTGCAGTGCAGTGCAATGCAGTGCAATGCTCATTTCCCATTACTCTTGTTGGGGAATTCCCTTGAATTTTTTTGCACATGTACAAATCGTGAAATATACTAAAATGTCTTTATTTATTGAATTGATTTATCTGGCCACCTGTCTTGCAAATGCAACTTTGGGTGGCTAAGAGCCTATTAAAATTCTCCATTAAAAAATAGCTGAAGGATAAAGGCCTATAATGTTTGCCAAGGAAAAGCCAATAAATACTCAACAATAATAATAGTTCACAACCGAACTATTCACAATAATAGTTCACAACCGGTCTAACCAACTGACCTCTATGATGGAGCATATTGAAGTTTTCCAAAAGACAAATGGAGTCTAGATAATGCAATCTTAGATACGTAAAGATTATCTTTTGGAAAATAAATTTGCAGTTAGTATGTATAGAGTATATGCTGAATATTGTATTATGTAAACTGAATATCTTCCGTGTAATGGGGCTTCACCATCTGTTCCCCCTGTCTTTCAGAAGCCATTGGGAGGGCTTCTGGAATGATACAGGATAATGTATAACCCCTCACATGAGCAGAAGGGCTTTCCATTTGCATCAACTTCTTTTGACATGAGGGTGCATCATTTTCTTTCTCTCCTCCCCCCCCCCCCCCGCCCATACTTAGTACATTGTCTTACCAGGCTCATTTTCTAGAATTCTTTGCTGGTGTTGCTCTGAGGATGGAATGTCAATTACTTAGAATTTAACTAAAGAAATTATTGAAATTACCTCTAAGTATAGTATCTCCAATCAGCCAAATGAAAAGGAACCCTGAGGCTAATTTTGAATACCAGGCATTTTAAATATTAAAAAGTTTTATATTAACAGTCACATTATCAGTAGAAAAAATAAAGCAAAAAAAAAAAAAAATGAAGACAAATGATTATTTAAAGTACATTTTGATTTGTAGGGGATGTGCTATTTAATCCCGGCATTATTTTAACAGGCTTTATAGTTGCTCTGGATAACTCTTCACAGGATAGCAAACTGAGATACATTCAGAATTTTAAATGGACAGACACGTTGCAAGGACAAATACCAAGGTATACATATAGTATGATTTTCAAATTTTAAGGTAGTTCTTAATATGAGAAGTAACTTAATGGGTTACCAAGATGATGATATGGAATTTTAAAAAAATGTTCTTACATTTCTTTCATACCTTGAAAGAGCCATCTTATGACAGAACATATTTTATCAGTGGGATCAGTTGAAATCTTAGTTTGCAATTATCTCCATGTGTGATTTTTGTGATGACTTTATCTTTCTTTTTTCATTGTCTAATGGGCTATATTGTATACACAAATACAACCGATTAATAAAATTATTGCCCGTATTACTGCCAAGATATCTAAGTGACACTTAGAAGTGAGTATATGTTTTGTAATTTTATATGTGATTATTTCTTAACATTATATCTCCTTGGGATTTGTATAATTAAAAACAAGCCCTTGTGTGACAGTATATGCTTAGATAAATTAATTTTCATCAAGATGACATTTATTTTTTCAGTATTATATTGGATCAAGCAAAGTTTCCACTTCTATAAAAAAGACTGTTGTTTGTAATTTAATAGTGCTCAATTAAACACTTTAAAATAATGGTGATATATTGATTGATTGCTACTTTAGTATTTTTATTCTGAAGGGAAGAACTGTAAAAACACTCTACTCTGAGCATTTCTGACCAGACTAAAACAAAACATGAATTGTTTCAGTCAGAACAATTCCACTTTTAAAGCTATTCAACTTCTATGTAAACATTTCAATACTTTGGAGGTTTGCTCCCATGATTTGGGTTAGGAAGGAATGAAAAGAAATTAAGCAATTGAACTCAATGTAACATTCCTGAAAATATATTTTATAGCATTTTTCCTTATGTCTAAAAGATAAGTGGAAGTATTGCAATGTTTTGTACTTCAGAAATGTTATAAAATCTGCAAAAGACAGATTTTTTTCCTTTCTTCCCTTAGTGCCCAGCAAGATGCTGTGTTTGAATTAGTTTCTATGGGATTTAATGTAGCCTTGTGGTACACTAAATATGCATCAAGATTAGCTGGGAAAGAAGAGTAAGTATTTTCACTTTAATTAAAGTAATGTCAGAAGGTTAAAAACATACCTTAAGCCCATTTCAAATTGGTGGGTTTGGTTTTGCTAAACTGTTCATAGGATTGCAGCCTAAATTGCTATTGAAAGTAAAACTATTTCAATCTGTAGTCTTCAACTTTCTTATTGTGAAACTGCAGGGGCCCAGCCTTATGCTTAGAAATGTAAATCAAGTTGAATTGCAATATCAGACTGTAAAAGAGAGAAATAATTTTTGCCTAGTTATTTGGGAATATTCTCCTTATGTAATGTCCTACATGAATGCCATCTTCTTTTCAATATATATCCAGAAAGGTGATTTTCTTGTCCTGGGAATCAACAGTTGATTTATTTAGAAAACTGATTTAGGTATTTTAGTAGCTCAGTCTACAAAATTCATCCAAAATATGAAATCCAAAGAAAAAACTAATATAGCATCAGTATCACCTGATATGACAATGCGAGAACATGATATGGCTTCACAATCAGTGTGTATGATGAGTGCATGCTTCTCTCTTAGTTGGCTTTTTTTTGCACAATACCTGTCAGAAGCCTTGATTGGACTAGATTCCGATTAGCTGTTAGATCTTTATAGCCCAGGCCCCAGACTGTAGGTAGTCCTTGACTTTTGACCACAATTGAGCCCAACAATTCTGTTGCTTAGCGAAACAGTTACATGAGTTTTGCTCTGTTTTACAACCTTTCTTGCCACAGCTGTTAAGCGAATCGCTGCAGTTGTTAAGTTAGTAACATGGTTGTTAAGTGAATCTGGCTTCCCCATTGACTTTGCTTGTCCGAAGGTGGCAAAGGGTGATCACATGGCTCTGGGACACTGCAACGGTCATAAATATGAACCAGTTGCCAAGCATCTGAATGTTGATCACAATGGGGATGCTGCAATGGTCATAAGTGTGAAAAATGGTCATACGTCACTTTTTTTCAGTGCCATTGTAACTTTGGAAAGTCACTAAACAAATTGTTGTAAGTTGAGAACTACCTGTAGTTGCAGGAAAGTTGGCTGGTATCACTGTTGTAGCTTTTAGATGCCAAATAAAACATTTGAATTAGTAATGAATAGCTTATGCAGTAGTTTAATTAATTTGATTAAACAATGAATGCCTTATCCAGTAAAACATTAGCCTGTGTGACATTTGCTGAAAGTTATTCCAGTTAAAGTACAAGAGTATTGTGCTAATCAGATTTTTATTCAGCAGTGTGCATCATAGTTCTGCATCCTAGAGTAGGCAATAATGGATTAGATGGACCAAAGAGGCTGACATTTGTTCTCTGTATTACTCAATTTTTTCTGATTTGTTAGAAATATATTATTTGCTGAGCAAATATGAAATAAGGAAACAATACTTTTTGAAATAGTAAAAGAACTTGGCTAGCAATAATATTAAGAAATTTGATGGATGATGTTTAAAACTGAAGTATTTAAATACTAATGAATTGCTAACATTTAGCGTAACAGAAGATGAAGCAAAAGACGTCCATCGCAGTATGAAAATAGCAGCTGGGATTTTCAAACATTTAAAGGTAAAACACTCCCCCGCCCCCCAAAAAATTGCATTTTCTTTGACTTGAATGCAAGATTAAAATAGCAATTTTTAAAGCTGGCATAAATGCCTGAAAAAAGAAAGGTAGCATTAATAATGGATAGAAATATGCAGTGCATATGTGGATTCTGAAACATTTCTTCCAAAACATTTCCGAAGCATGCACAGCTCCTCTTCTTAGTAGCAGCTCATTAGGATTCACGTGTTGTTTAAAAAAGCTTATTTAATTCATAGGGTTAAGAATAGTTTCAGATGTTCAGGTAGAACACACAGACTTATCTTCTTAGAATTGTTCCACTTTGAAATTTACATGCGATATGAACATGTTTCCCATTATTCCTCGCTTAGATAGAAAGTTTAAAAAAATTGTTCCTTAAACAAAGTGTTCCAATGAAGGAGATTTTAAAATATTAGATATGATTCTTAAATCATTGATAGATATCTGGTAGAATGGTTGCAGTTTTTATATGGGTATGCTTTGTAATTATTAAGTTCTCATAAATGTTTAGATGCTTCATTGATTAATTAAATACAGCCACTGTTTTCAATACTAAAGTGCTTTTTTTTTTCCATTTAGGAAAGCCATATCCCTAAATTGATCACTCCTGTAGAAAAGGGAAGGGATTTAGAAGCTCGACTAATAGATTCTTATATTATCCAATGTCAAGCTGAAGCACAAGAAGGTATTTATGCAATATTATTAACTTTGCATCTGAGAAATGTCCTCTCTGAGGATTTTAAAACAATTTGTTCTGCTGGAGAACTGAATGGTAGGACATAGTCTGACATAGTGTATTACACTGCCCCTTAATTCCTTTCAGATGCAGCATCCATGGAATTATTAATGAAAAGTACAGTGTAATAAATTGTTTAATAACAGGCACATCATGAATTTCAGAGGGAAAAAAATCCCAAAATGCAAGCCTACCCACATATCATCACAACATAATACTTGTCCGACACAGGTGGCAAAAGTATCTCTGATGATCTTAAAAATCTAACAGGGTCTCTAACGGTGAAGAGGTGTGTTAGAAATTATACTATGATTTTTAGAATGCCAGCAGAATTTTGGTTTAGTAAGTAATTGACAACCATGTATTTGCTTTGACAGAACCTGTCCATAGATGCTTTACTGAGTATCTCACATTATATACACCAATTTCCCAAATAAGTACAAGCAGAGTCCCACATAGAAAACAGAAAAAGTTACTTTAGAATGGATGTGATAGTGTCATAGAAAATGTCAAGCCTTATACTATTTATGATATAGGTGTAATCCCATTTTTTTAATTAGTCAGTGTTCACCAAAGTATTAAAAAGAAGACTGGAATCCATAGCACTGGATAGGGGCAAGGGTTTCAGTGGCCTCTTCCATTTCCCTACTCCATAAGTCAGTGGTGTCACATAGCATCCTTGATTCTAGTACCTGGACATTCCCTGTGAGCATTTAAGAACATCTGTTGTCTCAATGAAACCATAACTTGTACAATAAATATGCTTTAACACCAAGCTTCACCAGATGGGAATCTATATCATGAGGTTACTGTAACCATCCCCCTCTTCCAAATATCCAGGCCACCTCCCCTATCAATGTGCCAGAGCAAATTGAAGTCCTGCTTTGCATGCTGGCATTGTGGCAATCTGAGTCAGACCCAGATCTGCCATCAAGAATCGTAAATTCCCATGAATTAGAACATTTCCATTCCCGTCCTCCTGACTGTCTACTGTAGGGACTTCTTATTCCACACATATATACAATGAACATGGAAATGGAATTGATTACAATTTCACACACAAAACAGTTGCTTATGCAACAGTCCCATTCTCCAAATATTAGAATATAAATTCAAGGACAGAGACTCACTTCTCACATAGGCTAGTGCAGTGGTTCTCAACCTTCCTAATGCCGTGACCCTTTAATACAGTTCCTCATGTTGTGGTGACCCCCAACCAGGGGTGGGTTCTAAATTTTTTTACTACCGGTTCTGTGGGCGTAGCTTATTTTGTGGGCATGGCTTGGAGGTCATGTGACTGGGTGGGCGTGGCTAGCTGGTCATGTGACCGGGTGGCCATGGCTATGTGTATAGGGACTACTCAGAGGGCTGAAAAAAGTCATTTCTAACAGGTCCTCGCACTTTTGACTGGTCCTCACACTTATGACCATCCTCACATTTATGCCCGTGCAGCATTCTTAACAACCATGTCACTCATTTCACAACTGCTTCTCTTCACCATGGTGACAAGATAGGGCAAAAACGTAAAATGTGAGGACAGTCGTAAGTTCGAAGACTGGTCAAAAGTACGAGGACCAGTCAGAAATAACTTTTTCAGCCCTCTGAGTAGTCCATATGCATAAAAGGATACAGCAATAGAGAGGGATGAAGGAAGGGAAGGGAAATTAGAGTAGGAGTGAGGGTACGAGAGGGAGGAAGAGAGGAGGAGAAGGAGAAGGAAGAGGAAGTAGGGAGGAGAAGACGAGGGTGAGGAAGAGAAAGTAAGAAGGAAAGAAAAGAGAGAGGTGGTAGGTTTGAGGAGAAAGATTGCTGTACAATAAAAAAGATGAAAGGGAAGAAAGCCAACCCCAAACAAATATAAAGATATTAAGATAAAGAATGAATTGTTAAACTTTAAAGAATAAAAGAGAACAAATATGAATAAATAACAATAATTAGAAACACACATACAAACATACAATGTATTTTCTTTGAACAGAGTATTTGGCCGGTTCATAAATTTAAACAGTGTTTAGTCAATTCAATTAAATTTACAATTTCTATATTTCCTTTTTGCCATATTTATTCCTCATCTATTTTTGTAAAAAACCAATATTACCCTTCATCCTCATCTCTAATCTTAATCAAATTCAATTTTTCCCTTCTATTCTATATTATACCCCTTCCCATTATCATCTATTTTTATATCCATCCTCACATTGGTTAATTATGTAATATTACAGTTGTTTAATATAAATTCAACATTTTAATATAAATCAATTAGTTATATAACTACCTTTTTTGTATATTAATCAATATGAACATGAATATTCCAATTATTTCCATGCAATCCAATTTCTTACAAATCAATTAATTATATTTACCAATAATAATGAACCAAATAATTTCCCCCATATATTCCTCCAAACCACAACTTAACCATTTCTGCTTTCAACACAATATACAATTAATAGTATCTCAATTATTACAATTCCCTAGTTAAATAGAGCTTTTTTTCTTTTGTGTTTTAAAATCTCCTCTTTTTCCCTAAATTTCCCGTTGTTTGCACCTACCTTTTTTGGTGGGGAAAAATAAAAGAAATCTGCCTGCCTAATTTTCCAAGTTGCAGCAACAGCAAAGCAGTTTCAGTTTCGTTTTTCAGCATAGCTAGGGGGAAAAAAATCTGCACTCTTTCCAAGCAAGCAGCAGAGCCCTGAGCAAAACAGCTGAGAGCAAATCAGCTGGGCATCGGGAGCCGATCTAATCAAGGGCTAATTAGCCTATGCTGAAGCTCCGCGGGCCAATAAAATTACAAAAAAAACACCAAACCATTTGTTAAATTGCTGGCTCCTCTGCCTCTCGCCCACCACTATTTATTGGCAATAAATAGTGGTGCGGAGGGGCGGGGCAAGCCAGCAATTTAACAAACGGTTCGGCTGCACCACTGGCTATAGGGCGGCCCTTTGAAGCCCCGCGGCAAGAATTTAAACCGTTTTTTTTCCTCTAGCCATCGGAGGCAGCAATAGATTGGGAGTGGGCGGGGTAAACGAACGACCGGCGATCCAACAGAGCAGAGAGTGAGGGTGAGTGAAGGTGTGGGGGGGGGCAAGAGAGGGCTTTGGCAACCCCTGTGAAATGGCCGTTCGACCCCCAAAGGGATCACGACCCCCAGGTTGAGAACCGCTGGGCTAGTGTCTCAACTCAGTTCTCACAACATTAGAAGTAAGAAAAAAGAGAAACAAATATACTGTTTTCTCAGTAGATTTTATGTGTTTAACAAATTGTCCATGTTTATGCAATTAGAGAAATAAATGGGATGCAACGTGATGTTTACAGTAGTTTCTTATTTTTGTTTTAGTGACAATTGCCCGGGCTATTGAGCTGAAACATAATCCAGGTCTAATAGCAGCCCTGGCCTATGAAACAGCCAATTTCTACCAAAAAGCAGGTATGTTGTTATTACTTACTTAAAAGTTGGTGAATATTTGATACCAATTTTAAGGCATAGAATCTTATCTGTGGACAGAGCACCAAGGAAGTACCATGGATAAAAAATGAAATCTGTGGCCAAATAAACGTGCTTGATTATTATTTACTTTCGTTTTTATGGTGACTGAAGGCAAGAAGTCAGCATACATCTTTCACTCTTGTGGCTTCGAATATATCTCTGATTCATGGACAAAAGTATCATTACAGAAATGTTTTGATTTTAAGCAGGACTCTAAAATACAAGATGGATCGACAATATCAGCAAGTATTGCCGGCCCAATTGGCAAAAGAAAACTCAGGACTGTATTGGTGGGAAACATGCAGAAGAGGCCTTCATCCTGCAGTGGATAGACAATGGCTAAAATGATGATGATGATGATGATGATGATGATGATTGTAAATAGATAAATTAATGAATAGATTACTATTTTAAAAACAACTTTACCTTTTCCTAGATCAAATGTTATCTAGTTTGGATCCAGCATATACAATGAAATGGAGAAAATACCTTCAGTTGAAGTCATGCTTCTATATGGCTTATGTGAGTATTTGGGGTTTTAAAAACAATTTAAAAACAATTTTTAAGGGCTATGAAATTGTTACATAAAATAGCAATCTATGTTATTCATTTTTGTAAGTCTTTTAGAGTTCATATATTTATAAATCAAAGGCAACTCAACTCATGATTCCTAAACAATAAAATCCAAAATAATAAAATATGGTGACACCAGGGGATCAATATACTTAGCATTTTTAATACAGATGTGTTCTGAAGGCACTCAGTCCCCTAAACCAGAGCTTGGGGGGGGGGGGTGAGGCCTTCAGAACTCCTTTAAAAGACAGCAGGATCCAAACTGCTCTTATCATCAGGAAGCTGCTATTCCAAAAGCCAGGTCTTGAGACAAAGAAAACATGCAACCTGGGACCTATCAATGTTTTAAAGGTGGAGCCTGGAGTTTTCACCTCTGTTTGATCTTATTGGACCAACAGCAGAAGACAAGTGGTTTTTAATTTACATATACAAGCTTTTCCTGGTTCAGTGGGACTAAGAGTGAAAGGGTATGTAGTAGACCTTTGATTTAATGGACCTCAAGATAGTGGACTTTAAATTTAATTGACCAAATCTGCATAGCTGAGTTTTATCTGAATTTAAAGCAAGCATACTTTTTTCCAAATAGTGAACCAAACCAGCTGTTCAGCAATTTGATATTTGCTGCTTTCTTTTAAAGTGTATTCCCTGTTATCTGTAAAGTATATTTTCTCATGTATATTCTGTTTGCAAAATCCCATTTACCGATTAATGGTAGCTGGTAAATTTAAGCCATTTGAAGTAATGGACATTTCTTTGCCCAATGAGTCTGTTCAGCAAGGGAACAGTATACAATATTGTCTGAAATAAGGAAATAAAATATGGCAGAATATAAATACCCATTTTCATGCATTTTCCCCCTTTTGCTATGTGCTGGGATAGCTGAGAACATAAAGCAAGTACTTTTCTTTTTTTAATGGATTGTACTTAACTGCCATATATCAAAGTCTTCTGCTACTGTAAATGTGTTGGTGAACATGTGCAGCTAGAACAGCCTGCCTTTATTTTGCAGAGTACCATAGCAGTAAGAGCTATAGAAACAGCTAATTGCTCTCTCTTAGCTCTGTGCCTTCCAAATCTTGAAGTTCATTCTTCTGCCCTCACTGCTAAAGCAAGTAAGGAATTAAGGTAATTCCAGAGCATGCCAAGCATATTAAAGAAAGTCTTGCTTTCCCCAGGCTTTTTGCTACCATGGCCAGACCCTCTTGGCCAGTGATAAATGCGGAGAATCTATTAGGTCTCTACAAGAAGCAGAAAAATGTAAGTGCTTTTTCATAGTTCATAGAATAAATGTTTTCCCCTTGGCATTTCTAAAAATTAAAACCAGTAAGTTCTCAAGAAACCATACATTTGAATAATCAAAGCATAACTTTAATTCTTGAGAGGTGTAAGGATTACTGTGATAGATCTTCTTGTGACAGTCTAATCTGCAAGGAGATGATCATGTCCTTTTTTTTTTAAAAAAATATTAGAATATATGTTCATAAAAATTGTGGTTTTGTTTTTATAATCAGATTTGGAATGAAAAACATAACAATAAACATAAAACAATACACTTTTTTCCAAAACGTGTTCTTTTTCCATGTAATTGTAGCTGCCACCCAACATCCCTGGGTAGCTAATATCCTTGTATCTGTCTTAACATTTTATTGACTGAATACAGCATCTTGACTGAATACAATAGACTACAAAGTGAAGTACTGCACTTTGTTAAAAATTGTACAAAAAAGTAGTAAGAACACAGACTGACTCTTTGCTTTCTTGTAAAGTTTATGCCAAGGCGGAAAAACTATGCAAAGAATATGGTGAAACCAAAGGGCCAGGGACTACAGCGAAGCCATCTGGACATCTTTTCTTTGTGAAATTAGGAACTGTAGTGAAAAATGCCTTAGAAAAATCTCAGCGAGAAAATGGATTCATGTAAGTACCATATATTTGTAATACTTTTTTCAAACAAATATAGCTTAGTGTCTGATCTTTTTAACATATGTTTAATAAATTGATAGACCACCCAACTTTATCATGTCTTGGGATGGCATACAATATAAAAACAAACATCCAGGAACAAACTGAAAAACTCTAGCAGACCAATTACTTTGGGAAATGACATTCACTGTAGTCCAAATCTTGGGGAAAGAGCCAGGTTTTAAGGCCTCATTTAAATAAAGTCAAAGTGGAGTCATTCTAGAGCAGGGGTGTCAAACTTATGGTGTCACATTGTCACGTGACATATCACAACTTTCCCCCCTTCGCTAAACCAGGGGTGGGCGTGGCCAGCATGTGACACATTCGGCCCACGAGTTTGACACCCCTGTTCTAGAGGATAGATGCTGGAAGAGAGATGGCCTAGTTTCTCAGTCCCATCAGATGACACTGCTAACAAGTGGGACTGGAGAATGCCAATTCTGTCTGATTGAATGATATGGGCAGACACTATAGAAAACAAATGGTCTCTCATATAATCAAGTTCTGTGCCATGAAGGGTTTTATAGGTAATAACTACCACTTGGATTGTACACAGAAGCCCACAGGTAACTACTGTAGCTCATGAAACAACTATATTACGTGGGCATACAATGAGATGCCCTTAACTGCCCATGCCACTGAATTCTGGATTGCCTGCAGCTTCCAAGTGATCTGCATGGCAACCTCCTTCCAATGTGGAATGGCAACTTCATGGCTTTTCTCAAACCAGCTTGTTTTTGTGATAGAATTACCTCATTGTCTGCATAAAGCAATACAGATATATATACCTGTTTATCCCCTAAAAGTGAGGCCAATAATGGGGTACTTATATAAAGAACATATTTAAGTATCCCATTATTGGACTGCCTCAGCAAATTATTCTAGAGGGGCTGTGTGGGAAAACTGAGGCCTAATCGTGAAAGCCAATTGGGCAGCCTTGAGCTGGTCACTCTCTCTCAGCCTTAGGAAGGAGGCAAATGGCAGACCACTTCTGAAAATGCCACCAGGAAAACTGCATGGACTTGTGTGGGGGGTTACCCTAACTCAAAGGCAATGTTCTTCCCCCCTCTACAAATATGCCTTAAGGGAATGCTGTTCTAAGATTTTCCACTAAAACTCCTTAGAATTAAGGAAATAGCCAAAGAATGATATTGCCGATTACAAATTGAGCAGTGAGAGATTTGCTTAAAATCTATTGCCTTATAATGGTGCAGACATACAGTATTTGCAGATGCCATTGGAAAGGGGAACTTTCCTGGCCCAGACGAACAATTTTGTTGAGATTTGCCACTGGCTTCAGGGTACTGTCTCAACAGATTGGCCTTGGGAATCTTGTGGAACTTAGTTTTTCTCAAACCAAGCACTAGGTTCACTGACATCTGCAACAAACCACAGTTACAAAGTGATGACAACAGGCATCATAATGTTAGAATACAAATATAATGATATGATATCTGATACAGGTACAGTTGCATTACTATGCAGGTACATCATTTCTCATCCTTGCCTGCCAATTCTTCCCATTTTTTCTCTGTCTTTTTTTTAAGCAAACAACATGTGGCTTTTTCACTGAAGAGTGTGTGTGTGTGTGTGTGTGTGTGAGAGAGAGAGATGTAATGTTAAGGTCTAAAATGAGGCAGTTCTACCTTGAGCAGAATAATTCTTTAATTCAACAATTAACATTATTTAAACCATAATATATAATGGAAGGACAATGATTTTTTTTCCTCTAACATTGGCTGGCCACAATGAAGTAATTTGGGGAATCAATTTTCTATTCAGCCAGTTGGAGTGCTAAAATCCTTCTTTGTCTTGGATTCTGCTTTGACTTGTTTGTACATGTGGTTATAAAAATAATCTTCAGTGTGTTTAGCACCTGTCATATTTGTGAAAGCGGAGTGCAGATTGTGAATTGCATGCAGTTAAATTATGCAAGCTATATGTAGCATTAATTTGCTCCTAAACTATACAGAATTACATGGAAAAAACTAGGACTGCTAACATTCAAATTGGTTTTCTTTTAGTTACTTCCAGAAGATTCCTCCAGAGGCTCCCCAGCTTGAGCTGAAAGCAAACTATGGTCTAGTTGAGCCAATTGCTTTTGAATTTCCGGCTGTGCATGCTCAGTGGTCCCCAGAATCCCTTGCTGCATTTGATCTCACCAAAAGGCCAAAGGAGGACAGTGTAAGAACACAAACAGGTTGCTTTTTTTCACCAGTGTTATCTGTTCAGTTTTTATATTGGTTCTTTCTTACTCAGGATAAGAGAAATGATGAGGATAGAGGGGTAGGTGACAAAGTCCTGTAAAGGATGGGGGGTTTACCCTTTCTCAAAGACTGTGCATTGAAAAATTTAAGCTTTATTGCCATTTTTAAAAAAAAGTATTTTACTTTATTGTACCCCCAATGCAACATCATCTTTTCTACTTTTCTTTTATTAATAGGCTAAACCAAAGGCAGAGGAAGAAGTGAAACCTATGAAAGAACCAGATATAAAGCCTCAAAAAGACACAGGGTGCCAGATCTCATAAGATCCTCAATTGCAAAGAACTATTCCTTGTAAACTGTGTTCTGTAAACTTTAGGGTTATTATTGCCTGTCCTGTTTGCTAGTTCTTCTGGCTGCCTTTACTGTAACAAAATAGATTCTTTTTCAACTTGGTGTGTGTGTGTGTGCGTGCACACATACACACACACATACATGCACATGAATATACACACATCTTTTCATTGGCTGGATTGAATGGGTTTCTTTCAGAAGAAGAAATTGAAGAAGAGATTAAAACTAGATTGGAAGAAGATTGGGACCATAGTGGAAATTAGCATTTAGATGAGCAGGCATTAGATTCTGGAACAAATAATGGCAAGGGATGAGATTGAGGCTCTGCTCAGGGTTTGTAAGGTCTGCACAACAGTGAAGCAAACAAGACAATAATGTATTAGTTTGTTTTAAAAGACAAATTATTCAAGCCTCGAATTATTCAAAATAATAGTACAAACGAGGAAAATACAGTTAAGCACAGGAAAGTTCTAGACAGTATAAGTTTCTGCAGGAGTATGGATTGCTGCCATCTTTGCACTTCAAATTTTACAAATGAAATCATAGTAAAAGTGATTTCAAATTCATAGATTCAACCAATTCTATGAAGTCTCTCTTTGTGGAGTCAGTTTTAAGTACTGCTATGTCAAATCAGTAAGGGCATTTCCCTAAATAAAAGAGGCTTTCCATAATAAATATCATTTATTAAACATTTAAAATTATGACACAAGGAAATGTAGGAAAAAAACTTGAATAAAATATATTAAAGCATGCTAAAGTTGGAGAAACTGCCGCACAAAAATGAGTTTTATTGATGTAATTGGAAAGATAGATACCAGAAGATTCAAAAAGGTGATACCAAGAACAAGTCTTATTTGGCAGTAAAAGCTGAAATGTAAAAACATGCCTTTATCTCTGCTTATTGGTTTCCACTGTTCAAATGTGAAAGATTTGTACTGTAAGACTTCAGTAACATTATTTCATAGTATACAAAACTACAAACAGAGTTGTTTTGGATATTTTCTTTGTGCAGTTATATATCTTCCTTATATACATATTAGAAAGTTACAGTATGCAATTTGTTGCCAACAGTTATGTATTTGCTGCCAGCGGAAAACGTTGTTTTCTGATATTAAAATCAATAACAGATAAATTATAGATAACAAATGTTTAAAGAATTTTCACATGGAATTTGATAAGATTTCATTTCAAAGTGGAGAACTGCAGTTGATATGTGCTTGGTATAATTAACATCAAATCTGTTAATTTATATATTGGATTTGTTCATGGTAACGTCTGTAAACTTCTCTGACTTGTTTTTTGAACATAGTTAGTGGGAATATTTAATGTGGCTTAGGGATATCACCTAGCACCAATGGGAATCCTTATTAAGGCCAAAACATTTAGGCATTTATTTTGTCCCGTTTATGTTTATTCATTAATTTGATGTGCATGCCCTATTGCAATCCTATATTTTGACTGTCACCAAAAACTAAGTCAATATTTTCCTGCTTGCTTGAAGTAAACAAGATAAATCAGTCACAAGAAAATATTTGAATTATGAACATAAATTTGTTCTGTACATATTTTACTAGATATTTAAAGATTTGAGGATATCCAAGCACTTCTCAATAGTGATCAAATATAACTGAGTGACACAATGTATAGTGAGGAACTGTAGTCTTGATAAACCTTCTGGTTAGTAATACATTGTATTACAGTTATTGTATGTTTTGAGAGTTTTTATTTATTCAGTTTCACATATTTGCACAGCCATGTTTTGTTTCTTTAACAGACAAAAGATTACAGTATTTAATTATCAGTTTCACTATAAATATCTTTAAAAAGGTTGGCAGCCATTAAAAAAGTGTTACAAAATATAAATGATCTAATCTGCAGCCATCAGATTTTTCATGTATTTATTTTTCGAGGGAAAGAAGGGTAAAAACTTTTCATTGCATTTTTATTAAGATTTGCCAGGAAATTATTGGCTAACGATATCAGAATTGCTACATTTTAAAAAGTGTGGACTTGAATCCTGATCAATAATTAGGATGGAAACACTGGGAACCTTACATAAAATTGGAAGTTGAAGTAATGAATATTTTTAAAAGACTTCTTAGCACGTCTACAATTAGAATGTAATATTTGTGATGGTTCAACTATTTTAAATTATTTTGGCTGTACATGCATGGCACACAAATCCACACACACACACACACACACACACAATTCTATTTTTTCCTGAAAACTCTCCAGCTATATTATGTTTAGAATATGAATACATTAATTTTAATACTTGGCCATTGTAGAATGCAGACAAATGCATCTTCACATGTTATTCGATCCTTGTTGCATTTTGTCCTGATCCTGGGCTATAGGCTTTAAATATATCAATAAAATATAAATTAAAGTACTCCTTACCTTGTTTGATTTTCAAGATAAAGTGTTTACCATTATTTTGAATCCTATATAATATAGAAAATATGATTTTTAATGATATATAATATTTTACACTCAAGATATATGTGTATATAAAGGTTTACTTTCAACTAATGTACTTTTCTCATTAAAAAAATGATCAAATTATTCAATCTCAACATGTTCTATGTTTAATATTTTCAAATTGTTTCTTTGTATGTTTGCAGAATTTTAAGACTTACTAGAGTTGGATTTGGTATCTATGCAAGATGGAAATTAGACATGCTGTTTTTTAAAACTTGAGCTGCTTCTTTTTACACCTTTCTGGTTAAGAAATATATGAACTAAGCCTAACACCTGGCTTAAAACAGTTTTATAAAAGCTGTGTAAACCTGATAACACTTCATAAATAATAAAATGACTGGCATGTTAATTTTCTCCCAGGAAATTATCAGGAAACAAATTGTACTACTTCTAAATATCATTAGACTTAATTACTGTTTTAGTGGGGAGGTGCCTTTGAGTCAGTTTTTGACTCCTGGTGACTGTTTGGACAAGTCTGCAGTTTTCTTGGCAAGATTTCAGAAGTGCCATTACCGTCTTCCTAGGGCTGAGAGAGAATGACTGGCCCAAGGTCACCCAACTGCTTTGTGCATAATAGCAATAGCACTTACCTTTATATACTGCTCCATAGTACTTTACAGCCCCCTCAGCCGTTTAGAGTCAGCATATTGCCCCCAACAATCTGGGTCCTCATTTTACTGATCTTGGAAGGATGGAAGGCTGATCAAACTCCTGGCTATAGGCAGAGTTAGCCTGCAATACTGCATTCTAACCACTGCCCCACCAGGGCTCCTAAAGTGGGATTATCGCTCTCAGACTCTTGTTTTCTAAGATGATGCCTTAACCACTATAGCAGTTATGGCTAACCTTTTTGCCATCACGTGCCAAAAGAGGGGGGGAGCGTGGGGGGGGTCTCACATGCACGTGCCCACACCCATAATTCAATGTGCCCCTGCCCCCCACACGCGCATGTGCGCGTGACCCCTCGCACTTCCCCCACTTTTGGCACGTGATGGCCCAGTAGGCCCATTTTTCAGCCTCCCCAGCCTCCAGAGGCTTTCTAGGAGCCTGGGGAGGGTGAAAATGGACTCCCCCTCCCCTGGAGGCCCCCCAGAGGCCGGAAACAGCCTGTTTTTGGTAGCCTGGAAGGCCCGAAAATCAGCTGGGTGGCGTGCACATGTGCTCTGGAGCTGAGCTAGAGCAACACTCATGTGCCTGCAGATATGGCTCTGCGTGCCAGCTGTAGCAAGTGTGCCATAGGTTCGCCATCACGGCACTATGGTAAACTGGCTCTGTAGCCATTGTTACAGAAATGAATACAATTCTTGGTACAGTTCAAAACCTTACTGGACTGAAGGAAGCTGGTCTAGGTGGAGGTCAGAAGATGCAACTTTTCAACTCTAATTTTTTCTCTTGATGTCTGTTATATTAATGTGACATTTACCTGTGAAAATCAGATACAAAATACTATCACAACTCAATGTTGAATAATTTTTGTGAGACTCGTTAGAGCAGGGGTGTCAAAACTGGTGGCCCTTGGGCCGGATGCGTCATGCAGAGGCCACAGCCACCTCAGTTCCGTGAATGGGAAAAACGTCGCAAAATGTGACGGCAATGTAACATGGTGAGTTTGACACCCGTGCTTTAGAGGTAAGGCAAGGAGTTTATTCATGTGGAAATACTTGTAAAAGCTGCTTTTATCTCTTGCCCAGGCAGAGTTGCTGAGAGTTGGGAGGTATATAAATTTAAATAAAGTAATATTATCATCATCAGTGCCAGAATTCCATTACAGAAGAATGAGCAGCTCCATCCCATCCTTTGATGTTATTTCCATAGGGCATCTTGATTCCTTCAATTTTCACTATTTATCCTGTGTTGATGAGTATGGCACATTTGGCCAGTCCAAACACCATTGCAATATTTTGACTGTTGAGCAGTGATTCAGTTTCAGATCATGCTTTTCCACACAGCTTTAGAGTGTCTGTGTAAAGAAGGTGGAATAGCAAAGCTTCTGATGTTTCTAAATAACCATTTCATATTATAAATCAACATTCTGCTAGACTCTGTTCTGTAATTTCTGGTTCTGGATAGTGTTCTCTCCAGAACTGATACATTCTTTTCACATAAGCTCTCCTCATTGGACTTGATTTGTAACGTTAAATCATTATTTTTTTCATTTTCAATCTACATATATTTGCAGCAAGGAAGCAATTTATGGTTGATCATTATTACTATTGAAGGGCAGAAGGAGGGAGAAAGAATTAAATGGAGGGCTATTGAGAAATCAAACAAAACTAATGTATACGGTACTTTGTTATAAATTCTCCAGAGGGCAGTATTGCACTGTGAGATTTGTTTATTAAACCCAATGTTGGGGCACCTTAAAGAGAAGCTGTTATTATTATCATTACTGACATATTATTACAGCATAAGCTTTCATGGATCAGAGTCATAGTGTGAAGAGAAGTAGAAACTCATAATGTTAGAGAGAGACTGAGTACAGGTAGTCAAAGAATGGTCAGAATTCAAGGCTTTTTGATTTCATGACACATGTCTGGAAATAAATACAGATTGGTAGAAAAACTTCAAAAAGTCCATCGTTCTTTGCAACTGGATCTACAATTTTTAAGTTTGCAGTGGAGTACCCCTTCAGTCACTGCCCTTTATTGGAAATATCAAAAAGGAAATATATATATGAAGATTATATATGAATATAAAATGCCTATGTCTTATTCTCAATTTGCACACAGGAAACAGTAACATGTGATCGAAGCCCTGCTATAAAAAAGGATGGGGGTACCATACTGATTTTTCACGCCTCCCCGGCATCCTTGTTTTCTCTTCTTATATTGTTCCCTTGCTCACCTTAAGATGCAGCAAGCTATGTCATGATGTCTTAAAAGACATGGCAATGTTATAAAGCAGCCCATAGATGGCATAGCATCTACAGTTCCAGGTAATGTTGCTTTTCAACAGAGGTGCGGTATTTGTTTGTGGCTGATTAGATCTGCTGGAAAAGAATTGTACTCCCGGAACTTCTAAACCACAAAAGCGTTTGACTTAAAAAGGCGGCGGGGGGTGGGGCGGGGTGGGGCGGGCGGGGGGGGGGGATTGTGAAAAGAAGATGCTGAAGATAGCTCCCCAAAATGGGAATGTATTGATTGTAATCATATGTGTAGCCATTTTCTAAAGTCTCATTTTGCATTCCTTTAGCTTTCTGGTTATCATTATAAATATTTAGATTTGGTAATTAAATTACGGAAGAGGAGAAAGTCCAGCCCATATTTCAAACTTGGCCAACCCTTGTTGACAAAGGGATATCCTGGTCTATATAAAACTATAAAACTATACTGTTTTTTTCAGCTGGCCTCCTTTGAAATGGTCTTATTTCCAAGATTTCTCTACATGGACCCCCAGTGATATGTTTTACATCTTCTATGTCAGCATTATTTTAATCCGATATTATTTCCATGATGGACAATTCCCCAAAAACTCTAAAGGTGAGTTCTTGTTCTGTTCTGTCAAATATCGACTGCTTTGAAGTTGATACAAGAGGAAATACTTTGTGTTTTTCAAAGACTTTGCAGTCTAGGTTACAACAATAACTTGAAAGATAATGCTGAAGAATAAATTTGTTGTTTGGGGAAACCTGTTATTGTACAACAAAATGCATACAATTATTAAAATGTCTGCTGGTGTGCTATCTTTCTTTTTAATGGGTTTGAAAATTCACTGCTGATAGTTACGGTAAGTATTATTTTGAAAGAAGTTGAATATAGCTGAAAGATGAATTTAGAAATGAAGAACGAAGCATGCTTCATTTTCTCTTGTTTCCTTTGGGCTTCAGTCATAAGGAAAGTTGACTGGAATCATGATGGGTAGCAACAAAGTAAGCACACATTAATCATAAGGACACTATTTGGCTTATAAATATCCTAATAATCCTTTGTCATAAGCTTTTTCAACATTGTAACCATGTGCAAAGAACAGAACCTACTCCTGATTTTTTTTTGTGAAAAATAAGACAGCAATGGAAGTTTTGTGTGTATGTGTGTTGATTTACCAGCCCATCTGGAGTGAAAAGTAAAAGTACAAATAGCCAACCCTCACTATTTTCAAGCATTAATGCACATAGTATCATAACAAATCAATGCCACAGTAGTAAATCTGATTTTTGATTCGCATTAAAATGGGTAATTTCATCTTTTAATGTTCATAACAGTTGATATTATTGTACCAAAGGTCCCAATTTATTTCAAAGGACTACTTCTTTGTCAGAGGATTGAAAGAACAAATGAAGTTCCCTGCACTATAACACATGAAAGCAGTCTCAGGTACACATAAAACATATCTCCAGGAACAACACATATAAGCACACCCAAAAAGAATGGGGGGGTGGGAGGGAAACAGCATGCTCATGCCAATTTTTCTTATTTCCCACCAAATTGATTGATGTGTTTCCTTTTCTTGTTGCTCAAATGTTCTCAACACAAAATTTAGGTCAGACTTTCCTCACTTGCTTCTGAGGTTTTGGTTTAATTTTAGAAGCCTTCAAATGAACTCTTCAAAGTTGAAAAGTCTGTTTTTATTCTGTGAGGTCCTTGGTGCTCTCTGAACTTGGTTGCTTTTTTCTTTCTTTTTGGCAGACTTTTCATTACCTAACTAGGAGATATGATGACATCCCTGATGATGTTACCTAGTTTGGTAATGGAACATCTGCAGGAAAACATCCAAGATCGGAGAGCCCCAAGGACCCCACAGTTCAACCCTGAGCTACAAATATTATGTTTTTATTCTACTGCATACGCTCTCTACATGGGGCTCCCCTTGAGGAGCACCTGGAGGCTCCAACTAGCGCAGCGTGCGGCCACGCGGGTGGTTATGGGAGCGACATGGCGTTCCCATGTAACACCTCTCCTGCGCGAGCTGCACTAGCTCCCGGTGGTCTTCCGTGTGTGCTTCAAGGTCTTGGTTACCACCTTTAGAGCGCTCCATGGCTTAGGATCTGGTTTTCTACGGGACCGCCTGCTGCCACCAGTAGCCTCCCACTGGCCAGTACGCTCTCATAGAGAGGGGCTCCTCCAGGTACCGTTGGCCAAACAATGTCGACTGGCGGCCCCCAGGGGGAGAGCCTTCTCTGTGGGGGCACATACTATTTGGAATGAGCTCCCCCCAGAGATACGGAGGATCCCGGATCTACGCACCTTCCGCTGCGCTCTTAAAACCTTTTTATTCCATCAGGCTGGCCTGGCCTAATTTTTCCCTTTTTTCCTTTTAAAATGCAAATTTTTAATTTGTTTTTAATTTATTGGGGTGTTTTTAAATCTGTCTTCGGCCAAATTGTTTAATTCGGTTTTATTCTGTTTTAAATTTTGTATTTTTGTGTTTTTATCTTGTGGCTGTTCATCGCCCTGAGTCCTTCGGGAGTAGGGCGGTATACAAATCAAATAAACTAAACTAAACTAAACTAAACTTTATTCTATTTTTGGAAGATGAAATAAAAATCAGAGTTGTCATCATTTCCTAAAATTGTTTTGGCTGAGTTGATTTTCCTTTTGATGAACAGGAGGAAGTGAATGATGGAAGGGAACTGGGAGATAATACTCTAAAGGAAAATAAATCTCCTGGAAAGATTATTTATTTTGCAAATGGTGAAACAATGGAGGAATGCAGTTCAGAAGATGATGATGTTGAGGAGGACAATCAGAAGCCATTACTTGACACTGTGAGTTTACGATGGCTATTATTATTATTATTATTATTATTATTAGTATTAGTATTAGTAGTAGTAGTAGTAGTAGTAGTAGTAGTATCATCATCATCTTCTTCATCTGTTTGTATGACTGCTGGTACATTAGGGCAACCTATAGATCCTCCTCTTTTTTACCACTGAAAATCAACAGCAATACAATTGCTGATCATGTCAGCAGCAATCACCTGGAAAATAGGCTTTTCCTGCAATCTGAGGTTTGTTACTGTCCTTTGAAGAAGTTAGTTTTATATGCATTCTATAGAAGGGAAAGAAAGAAAATGTTGTGGCCTGTAGGCCGCCAGCCCCTCCAGCAGCCAAATTAGATGAGCAAATCAGGGCAACCTGAGGGGGAAGAGGGAGTGGAGCTGTCAGAGAGAGAGAGACAGAGGGGGGAGCCTGGGCCATCTGTCAGCCCTCAGATGGAGAGTCAACAGCCCCCCGGTCTGGAGATGGCTAATGAGGAAGAGGAGGAACAGCTGGGTCCAGTGCCTGACACATGGATGCGCAGAAGACAGAGGAGAGGAGAGCAGTGGAAATCTGTAGGCCGATCCTTGGGACAGAAGAGCCACCACTACTAGCGAAGCCCCACCCTAGCTCTGGGAATAAAAGGCAGAGGGTAGAGATGAATAGATATGGCAGACAACTATTCATCTCCCTGCCAGACAGACTTGTTAGCCTGCGGTGAGAGAGAAACTTTTTGCCAGGGCTGCTGGCGATCCTAATAAAGGAATTATTGGTTTAACTTCAGAGGGTTTGTCGTGTTCGGGGAGCTGGGTCAAAACAGAAAAGAAAGGAGCAGATCAACCGCAGTGACACAAATGCTAAGACTTTTTAATGAAGTGAGATGAACTTCAAAAATATTTTAGAATCAGATTTTTGACCTTTCAGCTATCGTTTCTAAGTACCTTACTAGATGTTAAATGATGTGTGTGTTTTCAAATATGTGAAAAAAACCTGTATACGAAATATATATTGTTTGCAAAAATCTTTGTCTTCCTGCTGGATTTCTTGGCTGCTGATAAAGGTGATATATTTTACTCATGTAATATTAAATATTAATCCCTAGCCTTGTTTTTTTTTTTTTTTTTTTTTTGGCCCTGCTTGCCTTCTATTAGAAGCTCTACTATTCGATAGCCATTCTATTTCATGGGCACAAGGAGGTTACCGTTTATTCATGAAAAAGGACAAAAAGGGAAGATAAGATTGAGAAATACTTTTTGTGGGTTGGGGTAGGTGGGAAGAGAATTGCCCTATTACCAGAGGTGGGTTTCAGCAGGTTCTGACCAGTTCTGGAGAACCGGTAGTGGAAATTTTGAGTGGTTCAGAGAAACGGTAGTAAAAATTCTGATTGGCCCCGCCCCCATCTATTCTCTGCCTCCCAAGTCCCAGCTGATCGGGAGGAAATAGTGATTTTGTAGTAACCTTCCCCTGGAGTGGGGTGGGAATGGAGATTTTACAGTATCCTTCCCCTGCCACGCCCACCAAGCCATGCCACACCCACCAAGCCACACCCACAGAACCGGTAGTAAAAAAATTTGAAACCCACCACTGCCTATTACTATTACATTTTCTTTGGGATTTTTTTTTTCAGAAAAGTGATGCTTTTCTTTATATAATGTAAAAGTGAAATTTCAGCAAAAGTGACCACTTGATTGTAGTTTTGATACAGCAATAACCTCCTCTTTCTCTTTTTGCAACTGAAGCCTATGATCTTGCTCCAAAATGCATCCTCACGGTATGATTGCTTTGTAGCAGCTGCAGATGAGTCTCTGTATTGTTACCAACAGACCTCTGGCTTTATTCATAGGCCGATCTCTCTTGGGGTAATTATCTACGAAGCTGGGCACTTCAAATTGTAGCCACAGCATTTTTTGGTAAGTATATGGGGTGGGGGATGGGTTAAGTGTAAGTGATAGGCTGGTGAGGTAAGAATGTTTAGTACATCATCATCAATTCCTGAGAAAACCTATATGTTCTTATACCTTTACAAAGAAATTAATAATGGATTATGCCCCAGCCACAGAATTTATTTTCTTCTTCCAACAACCAGAAAATAAATTGCATGTGATAAGGAAACATTTGTAGACTAATACTGGCCACTATCTACTAATAGATGTTCTGATTGTACTCATACTCCACATATATACTTGCATATCTGCACACACACACAAATCTATGACTTGTTCAAATTACCTTTTTCCCCCAATATCCTTACAGCTTGTGACTTTCTTGGTGGGAAATTTGCCACATTCCTTGGACTCAATGAAGCTAAATACCAGTATGCAGTGGATGAATACTACAGGACACAAAATAAGGTAAATATAACAAATGCAATGTAAGGGCCTCAAGCAAGTGGGAGTGGCCTGTTTTTAGCTTCCCTGACCTCCAGCAGCACTCTGCTGGCCAAAAACAGGCCACACAGCACTTGCACATGCCCCCCCCCCCCCCCACCGGCCCGTTCTCAGTCTCCACGGCCTCCTGCAGCACTCTGACTGCCAAAAACGGCTGAAAAATTCATGGCATTTGTAAAAGAAAAAAAACAAAGAAGCAAGTTTCTCTAGACATCATCATATTCTTGCTTAGTTTGGGGACCATCTATGTTTAAATGAAGCTAGAGGTAGATTTTGTTCTTTAAAAATTGTCTCAGAGTTCTTATTATGTTAATGAAGCAGAAATATCCTCAGCTGGAGGGCTTTTGCCCTAAATTGCTAATATAGAGGTGTTTCATTTTAAAAATAGATTATTTGCTAGAATTCTTGTTATCCTATCTTCTGTGTAATAAATGTCAGAGCTGTTGTATTCTCATTCTTGGATTAACTGTTTCCCATCCAGATTTCAAGGAAAAAAGCATGATATCAATAAAACTTTGTGAATATATGCTTCCTGTTGTCCTTAAACTACTTATCAATCATTGAATTCAAAGCTGAGCTTAAATCCTAGGATTGTAAGAGAGTCACTGCAGATTTTAAAAGCTTCATACAGTATTTATGCCCCCCCCCAAATGGTGACTATAGGCATCAATATGCTTGCAGACATTTTCCTTTATAACTGGGAAGCCCCTTACTCCAACTGAATTTTTATTTGTTTTTTATAATTGTTTGGAAATTCCAGATATGTCCTTGTCCCTGAAAAGATTGGAAAAGAGGAAGAAAGTAAAAAAATAATGGCTTATCTTTAAAAATGCATTTAAACATTTATTCCTTTAAGAAATCATTACTAATCAGGTATTTTGCAAATTACTGCATAATTATGATTCATGGTCCAGGTTGTTGATCCTTATAAACTACTGCACCTGTGTAACAACTTCTCACAACTTTTGTTTTAATAACTTTCAAAGAGTTCAGAGCAAAGTTACTGGTCAGCTTGTAATGTTGAGAAACCTGTTTGCTCTGTAAAGTTGGTATTTTGTTGGAGGCTGGGATATATAAAATCTGATCGTGTGATAGAGTAGCTAGAAGCATATGCCCCAAATGCAATTAGCTTATTAGACCATGAAATTTATGAAGAGTAAAGTAAAACCTGGGTGACATAAAGTTTTTTTAAAAAACAGTGACCGCGGGTCCTTTCAATATTATAATACGAAACTTTGGCTATGTTAACAGTAAAACTCAGAAGTATTTGTACAATCAGGCAATAACAATGTCCTTATTCCACAGATGATAGATAAGGGGAGAAACCATCCTACTGTATCAAGTTGGGTCACATGACATTGATGGTGCTACTTTTTAAAAATCAGAGTATTATATTAATCCTAGTATTACAATAGAAGATCGTTATATAAACACACACACACCATAAGATCAACTTGTCTTTAGAGTAGCCATGGTCTATGTTCCAAAAATGTAGTAGATGGGATCAGAAAAAAAATAATCATATAATTAAGATGACTTTTGAAAAATATACTTTTGATGGAGATCCCTTATACAGACATACCCAAAAAATTGGGTGTTTCTATAATGCTCATACAGTGATATTTATCCAACTTTACATGCTTTTGATTTATGCATGGATAACTAGATCAATCCATAGCCTAATTAATGTGGAAAGGACGTGAATTTAGCGGAATGAGGTAGACTATGCACTCACAAAAGTATCAGCACCGAGATTTCTCTCTGCTGCTTCAAAATGAAATCTCGATGGTGATACTTTTTTGAGTGCATAGTCCTCCTCGTTCTACTACATTCAAGTCCTTTCCACATTAATTACGCTATGGATTGATCTAGTTATCTGTGCATGAATCAAAAGCATGTAATGTTTCATTTTAAATCAGCATTCTCTAATAAAACATGTACCATAAAATCTACAAAGCATCCTAATAAAAAAAAATATCTGAAAAGTAATGGGAAACCTATGGTTATCAGTCATTCTTGCCTTTTTCCATCAGGACTTTCTATAATATATTTTGTTTTTACAATGCATAATTTATTATCTGGGCTATTTCAGAAAAATGAAAGTGATGAAGATGATGAGGAGATGCTAAAAATGAAGGAGACAACCACATCAAATGAAAAGTACCACCTAGAAATGAAGCAGCTAAGATATGGGTCTATTAATTGTAATGATATCCCCTTCCTTCCTCAGAAGGATACGGTTGCAAATGTAAATGAACTTGAAGAAGGTGGGTTGCAAAATTTAAAATAAATCAAAATTATGGGAGATAAAATGTGCATGGTTTTGGGCTGGATCAAAATGTCTAATCCTCACGTACATGTATTGAGAGGTTGAATCAGTGGATTGTTGGACTCTTGGTGGATTGTTTGGTCTTTATATGGATTAAATGGACTGTTTTAGACCATATTATATATCAACATTATTGCTGTTATTATTTCTGGATTGTACTTGGTTAAATTTTGTTTTTGCTTGTACCACTCAGAGTCATGTCATGGACTGGGTAGAAATATAAATTGTTTAAATAAATAATAAATAAACCAATCCTTTAGAAAAAAGTCAAGAAGAAATATCACAAGAGACTTGCAGTGATGGCGAACCTTTTTTTCCTCAGGTGCCGAAAGTATGCACGTGAGATAGTGTCCACGTGCATACCCACACCCATAAGTCAATGCCCCCATGCCCCGCCCCCCTGCTCATGTGCGCACAACCCCCTCAGACCCCGTTTTGGGCCTAGCAGGCCTCCCTGAAGCTTCGGGAGGCTGGAAATGGCCTGTTTCCTGACTCCCGGTGGGGCCAGTAGTGTTCTGCCCCAGCTATGGACCCCAAAGAACGCAGCACACACAAAGTCTGTACAAACCTTAGTTTACTAAATTAAATCTGTCTTTTTCAAACAAAGGGTGTTAATTAACTTTCTTAGCCTACAAGAATCCAAAGAAGAAATAATCGTAATCTTACTATGGTTGGCAGAAAGCCCAGAAGCAATTTACAGGAAACTGATAAGAGAACTAAGATCAAGACACGAAGGAGAATGAACGAAGTTGTTCCCTGCAAATTGCCTCAGCCATCGTCCTTCCTTAAATAGGCTAAGGGAGTGGCCAATTAGCCCCAAGCCTTACTCTTGAGGAGACCTCCTCCTGAGGAGCCACTCCAGTCTTTTGGCAGCTCTGCGTGCCCCTGCATCGAGAAGAGGCTTCTCCTCTTCTTCCTCTTCACTTATAGGAGCTTCTGGAGGTTCTGAAGGTCCTGGCTGAATCCCCGCCTCTGGCACCACATCATCTCCAGCCTCCTCATTGTCTGACTCGAGTACCAGCTGCACAGGCTGCTGGCGCAGCACCACACCAGCCTCCTCGCTGTCGGAATCAGCTACTAGCTGCACAGGCTGCTGATGGGCCACAACAGATAGGCCCGTTATAACTCATAACTGTCATAAGTCAAGGCACCTACATAATGGGGTCTTATTTTATGACTGTTTTCATGATGTTAGGTGAATCATGCAGTCATAAATCCAAATCCATAATCACAAAATGTTTCTGCCAGAAACTTGCAAAAAACTCACAAACTGCTGTCACATGACCATGGAATAATACAACCAGTTGTAGTACGTCTGAACTAGTTATTATGCAACCAAAATGCAGTCATGTGACCTTGGTGTGTGTGTGTGTGTGTGCACGCGTGTGTGTGCGCCCGCGCAACATTTGATGATGGCCAGAAATATCTCATGGAGGAGTGATTTCTGATGCTCTCTAGCAGCTTCCCATAAGCAAAGTCAATGAGGAAACTGGCAGGAAGTTGGAAGTCACTCCCACTCCACTGCTGCGCCCAGTTAACTGGTGGCAAAGTCCAATGGGGGAATGCTGATTGGCTGCTTTGGAACAGAGGCTGAAATTTGAAATCTCTTAATGGCAGCAAGCAGCAAAGGAAGAATGAGAGAATCTCATATTCATGCTGGTGAGGTAGGGTTGGCTGGCCAACACTGGTGATTGATCAGTGAGCTGAGCCCTCTTCCTTTCTGGAGGGAGGGGCTCTCAATGACACACTGGGATGGGGAGAGGATGCAGTTTTCTTTGCAATCCACAGCTCCCTTTCCCAGTTTTGTCCTTTTTACATCTAAAGATTAGGGCAGCTGTTTTCAATCTGGTGACCTCTAGATCGGTTGGACTTTACTTTTTATTATACCCAGCTAAAACAGTCATGCTGTCTTGGAATTACAGACTTAGTTGCCCAGTGTATCAATAAGACAACCAAGAATATAAATAAGAAAAGCATTCAAATAAACAGCATTAATCAATTTTAATGTAATGATTATTTCTTTCACCTCAAGATGGCACTATATAATAAGGTCTAGCTGTTAGTGCACAATAATGATAAAAAGCAGTCAGGAACTATACATAGAGGGGCAAATCTCTAAAACATAGCAATACTTTTGTTAGGATGATCTGAATATCTGGTAGAGTATGGTAAGCAGTGTTTTTCAATCTTGGCAACTTTAAGATGTTTAGACATCTTAAATGTAAAAGAACAGTACACTTCTATTTGTAATGGTCATCATTTTTAACTGAGAAGGCAGTTTCAGGAGGAATGTACATGGAACAATGAGGGAGGAAGCCCCCCCCTCCCCCAATCTAGACAGCCAGATCAAATGAGATGAATAGTGGATATTCAAGACAGGGGAAAGTACTTCTTCATAGTACACAATTTGTGGAATTTGCTCTCCCACTCTATAGCAATGACCAAAAGCTTGGATAATTTTAAAAGGAGATTGAATATTAATGGAGGATAAGACTGGTTACTGATCACTAGCTAGCAAGCATTGCCATTATTACTTCATTATCAGAGATAGCAAGTCTCAATATCAGGTCAGTGTGAGTGAGAAAGCTGTTGTGAATGTGTGCTGCTGGTAGGCTTCCCTTTACCACCTGGTTGCTATGTTGGAAACACAACACTGTCAAAAATAGCCCTTGGGCTACTTTCCTTACATTTTTCCTCTATGCACTGGGGAGTCAAAGAGGTGAAAATCAATGAAAATAGACCAAATATATTTTAGAAGTTTATAAACTGCCTAATAGTCAAATCTTAATAGCATATTTCATCCACCTCCTAGAATCTTTTGATAATAAAGTTCTGCTTTATATTAGCTCTGTGATGGCTTAACCCCATCCCCAGCAAGTTAAAATAAAAGCTAATGTTACAGTTCTACTAGCATATCAACAAATTTTAAAAATATATTAATTGTGTTCTCTGGAAGATGTTTTGTATAGTACAGTTCACTGTGCAGCGAAAGGTAGAGCGGCATATACTTATAAACTCAATAGTTTGTTGATGTCCGTTTCCAAGAGGACTTTGGAAACCAAAGACACACAAACCAATATTATTTTTATCAAATATTACTTTTATTAAAAGTTTATAGTAGCAGAATCTTGCATGTCTGAATGAGACTCCCCCCTCCTTTCCACTATCTTCATGAGAATTAAGGAGGGCTATGTTTGAAATGTTTCTCAAATTATAGTTACATGTTCTGCTCTGAGCTTAGATTTCTTCTATCTGGCCATTGTCTTCGTTGTGGTTCCTCCTCCTTTGTTCAAGGTAATTCTTTTTGCCCACTACAGCTATTTTATAATACAAACATTGCAAGAAACTCACTTTTCCCTATTGTATTTGCCATATTTATTGCTGAGGTGCTATTTGCACAAACTTACTTCTAAAACTCTTTCTGCTCCTAAATACTTCACTTTTTGTACTTTATTACCTGTTGAAATTGTATGATGTTGTTATTTCTCATAGGTTTTGCAGTAATTCTGATGATTCTGATAGAAATTAGTCTTAATTTGTGTTCTAGATATTTGAACAATACTGCAACCAAAGTATGAGAAATGTAAATTTATCCATAGTTTACTTTACCTTTAAATGAATAAGTAAGGCCTTTTATCTCAAACATGGTTTTTCTCCCATTATTTTTTATCAAATGAAGTTTTAACTCAAATTCTGCTCTGTAGGTTCACAATACATATGGAAAACCCATGGTCTACCAGATGTTAGACTATAATTCCTACCATACTTGAACACAGGCCATTTCAATTGGAGGAAGAAAAGTCTTAACTACAAATGGTGACCAACCAATTCCTTGCTCCTGGACAACACAATTCTTTACATCCATATTATTAGCTTAGAATAATAAACTGCTATTAAAAAATGAATATAGAGGCAAATAATTTTCAGGACTGTGTATACTTTCGTTAGGAAAACCTTGTGTGGGCAGATGACACTGCTACTCATTTCAATAATTTTTTTCAGACTTTCAGGCAAACCTGAAAAAAATGCTATTGCATTCAGGAATCCACTAAAGTAGAATCACTGCTTACTACATAAGGTATATCTGAAACAAATGTTTACATAGAAAAGTCATATGATAAGGTAGTTAGATACTGTAACACAATTTGGTAAATATATTTTCCCTTTTTCTAGCAGAAAGATATACAATTCGCTTTCCCCACAGATATGGTTGGATTGCAAATGTCATCATCCTTAGTATTGGTGGGATGGGGACTAATGAGAGCTGGAATTCATTACTGTAACATCTGGAGAACAATGTACTGTATGCTAGGTTGCCCAGATTGTTATAATCTAGCATATAATATATTCTCAGAATTAACCACTGTGTTTGCTACAGTCACTGAAGCATTTAACATATATGATCTGTGATTGCCATCGGAACCACAAATTACCATAAGTTTAGTCTAGCATAGTTTAGTTTAACAAAACCAGTGGATTGTCTTTGGTTCGAGTGTCATGAAAACCCAGAAAACTGGAATCATTGAGTTAAATCAATTGGTTAAATTCCGATTAAATCAATTATGAGAAGTGGTTTTCTCATAATGCAGCCATACTGTCTGCATAACACGCAATCCACAGCAGCCCTTTTCTTTTACTGCCACTTAACATTTCTTAGAAAGCAGGAACATCCCTCTTCCATAATTTTAAATCAGTGCACATTCTTATGGAAGATGATCTGTCATCTTTTACTTGTGACGGTTGCATTGTCCTGAGGTCATGTGATCGGTGTTTGCGACCTTTCGACAAGCAAAATCAATGGGGAAGCCAGATTTACTTAGCATCCGTGTTACTAACTTAACAATTTCAATGTTAATGTTAACAACAGTGGCAAGTCGTAAAATGGGACAAAACTCACTGAACAAATGTTTCACTTAGCAACATAAAGCTCAATTGTGATCGTAAATTGAGGACTACATGTACAGCCCATTTTTAAATGCCAAAGGAAGGATTATCTCAATCTGGGATGCAATCATCAGGCGATCACTAAATGGCAGCAGAGAGTAAAAAGTTTTCTGTATTTCTTTGCTACGGTCTGGCAATTTTCCAGACTTCTGTAGCCTTACCTAAACTCGGATACGGTATTTTTCCTTATCTCCCATCAGTGCCTGCCTGGTCATTCTTAACCACCGGCCTCCCCGTTCAGCTTCCCTCCCGCGCAACTCCAGCTTCAATACTGCACACTATCGCCACCCAGCGGAAGCCGACTGAAAGTGAAGCCCTTCCGCAAACATAAAACAGCATTCTAGGAGGTGCCATTATCTCTGGAAGGGCGGGGGGGGGGAGAAAAAGAAAGAAAATGAAGAGGTCGGAAAAACAAAAAAATCACTCTCTTCGGTCAATGGCGGCAAAACATGGACAAAGATAATGCTATGTTTCTTGGACGTGACCAGTTTATTTTTTTAAGAGACCTAGAAATAGTGGTGGAATACTGGCGAGTCCGTGTCCCCCTCTCACTTTCAGTTGGGCTAGTCGCTCAGTTTTGGAACGTTGATCCTTTACCCCGGAACGAGTCCCGAACCCGAGGCGCAAAGAACTGTTTCGGAGGGCTTTATTTACTCTAATACGGTGGGCAGACTTTTAACTGTGGTGAGGCTTGCTTTTGGCATGTATTTTCCATCTCCAGGACATCGCCACCGATCGTTCCTTAGAACATAGCCCAGATACGGTGCTTATACGGTGCCTTGAAAGCAGCTTCATCCCAGCAGTAGTTTTGTACCACCATGCTATATTGCCCAAGCCACAACCTTACATCTGTGTCAGCGTGCAGCGCCCTTGCTAAGCTTTTAATAATTGTCTTTTAAATACTTGCTGCGGCCTAGATGCTGGTTAGCAACTAGGGACACACTTCTGGGTTTAGCTTTATGATTTCGAAGAAGTGCAGATTTCGACAGGGATCGAATTGTATCTCTAGCAGTCAAGGTAAGTGATGCAGGGTTCTAAAAATGCACTTTTAACACTGCTTTTAAATATTAAAATGCTCGCAAGTATTAGAAAGGGTATTGATTTCTAAACACGTTGCATGTGTGAGTCTTTGAATATTGAGATTTTCCTTGTGCCTAAATGCGGGATCCCATTTTCAACTCATGTATCGATTGACTTTCTAAATAGCTGCTGGGATATTATTAATAACTTGTCATGTCTGCCTCTTGTCTTCTGATCTTACTGGCTGGATTTATACAGTAGATTAAGCCGTGTAGTTTATCGAATGAATTGCATTTTGTTGTGTTTGCATAGCATGCTAAATCAAAAGCTCTGCTTTGCAAACAACCTACCCCACAGTGAAAAACCCACATTGTGAATTAGTGTCCATAGTTTGTTTGCTTATATGCATATATAAACACAAATGATTTATTTAATAAATCTAGTTAAATCATAGTTTGCAATTATCCCTCTGTACCCTTAATCCAGGATTGTACTTAGTGGTTCCAGTGAAACAGACATTAGACAGACATTAGAATAAGACTGCTTTTATATTGGTCCACAGGAAATGTAGGAAAATAGGTAGATCAAAATGAAATCCAATTATAATTATGTTATCCTTTTAATCTATTAATAACATTCATATCCCTACTATCCTGTATAGAATTTTGCAAGTCTCTTGTTTAAAGTGCAGAAGATGTACAATCAGACAGGGAATAAAGATTGCTATTAAGCTGGAGCTTGTATTTTAGTAGCTTGTATCACTTGGTAAGTGGTCTGTTAATATGTGTATAGATGTGAATAGAGGAAAAGGATTGATTGACTTTTGTGAAAATGCATTTGAACCTGAACACTTTTCTAAAGTTCCATGCTGCAATTACCAAAAGTAATTTCCCCACTTTTGTGGATTTTGCCTATTTTGAATTATATAATGTCTATAAGAACATGAATGTTAGGGATGAAAAGAAGTATAATTCAACTAGTGGAATTCTGGAAGGGACTAGATTAGATAAGGCTGTCAAGTCAGCAATTTGATTATGAAATCACTATGTGAAGAAGAGAGCCAGTTTGGTGTAGTACTTAAGGCATCAGGCTAGAAACTCTGAGAGTATGAGTTCTGGTCACACCTTAGGTACAATGCCAGCCTGGTAACCTTAGACCAGTCCCTCTTTTTTGGCCATAGGACAGGGGTCAGCAACCTTAAACATTCAAAGAACCACAAAGATCCTAACCGGAAGTCCCCCGTTCAATTCTGGAGCTGACCGGAAGTCCGGTTCCCCCACCATAGAGTCTCCTCCTAGTGCGGCGTCCTTTTTTCTCTGCCAACTGGAAGTCTGGTTCACCCACCATAGAGTGTCCTCCTAATGAGGCGTCCTTTTTCCTCTACCTATCCTAACCAAAAGCTGTATCAATTGTGGAGCCAACCGGCGACTGGGAGCCTCAGCAGAGGGATGAAAGAGCCACATGTGGCTCCAGAGTCGCGGGTTGCTGACCCCTGCCCTAGGAAGTAGGCAATGGTAAACTACTTCTAATAAACCCTGCCAAGAAAACTTCAGAGACTTGTCCAGGCAGTTATCTGGCGTCAAGACTGACTCTAAGACCAAGCGAGAGAAAAGTGAGAAAGAATACTAAAGAAAAAAAGTTCTACAAAAATATATACACAGATAGCCCTTGAATTACGAACACAATTGAACCCTTAATTTCTGTTGCCAGTTAAGTGAGTTTTGTCCCATTTTACCACCTTTCTTGCCACAGTTGTTCAGTGAATCACTGCAGTTGTTAAGTAATAAGGTTGTTAAGTGAATCTGGCTTCCCCATTGACTTTGCTTGTCAGAAGCTCACAAAAGGTGATCCCGTGACCCTGGGACATTGCAGTTGACGTAAATACAAATCTCTTGCCAAGCATCTGAACTTCGATCACATGACCACGGGATGCTGCAACGGTGTGAAGTGAAAAACGGTTATAAGTCACTTTTTTCAATGCTGTTGGAACTGAATGGTTACTAAATGAACAGTTGTAAGTCGAGGATTGCCTGTACTTTTAACACAAAGGCTTTCCACTTCATTGAAAGCAACTGTAGACCCCTGTGCTCCCTTCCACAAAAGAACTGAGCTGCTTTTTCCTGGCTCAAATCCCTTAAACACCTATTTCTTATTTATTTTAATAGTTGCATCTTTGTGGGCCTTCTGATTTAGTGTATTTCTCTTTTTGCAGGAAATCTGTCTTCTCTCACTTTCCTGCTCCTGGGCTTCAGATTCCACTGAATTCCAGTTCCACTTCAAAATTACTGAGCAGCACTGGGATGGATGGACACACACACACACACACACACACACAAACATTGGTGCTTGTTTCCTACTAAATAGTTTTTAAAATGTAGCCTTTGCAGTTCTTGGAATGAGGCATTCATGAAGCAGACTGCTGTCTCCCCATAACTTGTTCCTGCTTGCTTTCTAATGTGTTGTATTGGCTTCAGGCATGCCTGTGCATAATGAGTGCTTCTTCATCCAAAAGTGTTCTTAAAATATAGGTTTTCACATTGGCACACATTCATATCTAAATACTGTTTTGCCCCTAGAGCATTTATGGCTCCAAAGTTATCCCCCTCCTCCCCTTCAAGCACTACATAAAAATGTCTGTGATTTACTGCTGATAGCCTTCTGGAGTATATGTTCTCAGAGTGACTAGCAAAATGCAAAGAAATCTGTTTCAGATCAGTTGGCTCTTTGTAAAGAAAGCTATTAAAAGGGGAACCTTAAGCAGAACTTCTTTGTACAGATTTGATGACAGTACAGTAATCATTTTTCCTGAAGCTGAATTGCCTGCAGAAGAGCTTATTTCTCTCCTCTCCCTCTGGGTACTCCCAAATCTCCTCAAGATCAGATTTGACTAGGGAAGCTAAGTGAAATCCACCTAATGTTGGATGCTGCCCTTAGTCTTTTGGTTCAGATGACAATTTCTCTATTTTTTGTATTATCTCTCAGATATAATTTCCTGTGCTGAGGCTTTTAGCAAATTTCTGGAAGGCTGTTGGATAATTCAGTAAGTTTCATAGAATCCCCTTTTTCTTTTGTGATTCCATTGCTAGCTATTCTTAAAACTTTGAAGTGTTAATCCAAAGCAAGGGTTAAAGATGGATGGTTTTCCAGTTGTTGGATTCCTATCATTCTAAGTCAGTGTAGCCAGTGGTCACAGTTAAAAGGTGATATACTCTAATAACATGTAGTTCTGATGTCATTAAATTTACAAGGATAATGTTTGACCGAGAAACTGAATTAAAGATTCAGAAGAATTAAAGAAGAAGCCATTTTTTGGCCAATCATTTGAAACAATTTGAATTGATACCAATAGAGGAGAACATTTCTAGTCAAGGTTAAAATGAGGAGTCCTTGGTGCTCTCTGAACCCCTTGCTGATGGGATTTTTTCCCCTTCAGGCCAAGGAATGGAGAAAGAGGTAATTTCCAACAATTTACCTTCTCTCTGTAGCTCCCATGTTCCCAAATCAGTTCCAAGAATTTTCATGTATTCAAATTATGTTTATACTTTTACCTGTTATCTTATATATGCTTGACAAAATAAATAAAGAAAAAGAAAGAAAGAAAGAAAAAGACAAGAGTGATACACAGGAAAGAGATTTGGCAAAACTTGCTTTAATTCCATTGAATGAAAGAGCATTCTGATAGCTAAGCAGTATTGTTGGATGTAATTTCTGTATTGTTTTAAGATGGATTTAAAATCAGTAGGAATCAATATGATCGCCTTTTCATCAAGTTTGCTGTAAATTGCTTTTGGTTATAAATATGGTTAAGGCAGGTGAAAAATTCTGTTAAGTGAAAATTTAAATTTTAAATAACAGATTTGATAGTTGTTTCCTAGTACTAAACAGCATATTTTGAAATATATTGAAAGCCATTTGAAGTATTATTTTGGAAGAAGAAATATACAAGAATGGTCTCCATTCACAGCACTTTGAACATATCTATGAAATACAATGAGAAATTATGGGGTTTTTTTGCCACGAAACTGAAACAAGAAGTTAATTGGTTAATTGAGCAGGAAAAGTACTCTTTTTAAAAACCTAGGAATAATCTTTCATGATTGGGAGATCCTGGAAATCATGAATATATTAAGCAATATATTGCTTAAGCAAGTGGCAGCCCAAAATCTATACAACTATCAAGAGAGACTTTTTTATTCCAAAGGAAGTGTACTGATACAGCACCAGAACGTTTCACAACTATAACCCTAGCCCAAACACTCACTGTACCTCAGGTTGGCCTATAAATGAAGAAAATCCTAGAGACAATACAAACTCAAGTTTTTAGGGTCTTTATTTGCTGGCCCTTCAGTGCAGTACTTAGGCTTGAGTTTAGATGGCCAAAATTGAACATGGGGCATGGAAATGATGGGGAGATTGGCATAGTGGCTACAGATCAGATTTTTTTTTTTTACAATGTTGCTACTGCTTGTCTTGGCTGACAATTGTCTTTCACCATAACAAAATGTTAGAATCAAAATTAAGAACATCTGGACTGCTTGTAGATTCCTTATTAACTTTGGACTGTGGTTGGGCCATAAAGTTGGTGTTATAAAGATTGGCATCAGATATCAGTCTGAAGGCAGCTCACTCTCTCAGAGCTTCAGAAATATTGTTAGACACAAGTTCTCGATAACCTGAAAGATAATTGTACATTCTTTCTTCCTCTAGCATGAGGAAGGATTTTTCAGGGCCAGACACAACATACTGATCCGCCCTATCAGGTAGGTACGAAGAATCAAACACGACTTAGCTATTGAACAATAATAGCAAAAATTAAGTACCATATGCCAATATTCCCCAAGGGGGATATTGTTGTTGCTCTTCTGATTCCAAAGAAATTAATATATTTTAACATGCCTTTTTTATTATGACCTTTATAAAGATCTCTGAAAAGACATCAAATTATTCTTTTACCACATTTCTTTATACAACTAGTCCTCTCTTAGCAACCACAATCGATGTCTTGGTAACTAAGTGTTGTGGTTGCTAACTGGAAAATTATATGACCAGAGCAGGCTTATGACTGCAGTACAGATTTACAAAAGAGTTGAATACTGAAAGAGATATACAAATAGCTTTAAGGAAAAAAGGTTAGGAACAACGAGATAAGTGCAGAATAAGAGTAAGTGATCAAGCATAGGAATTATAGAAACAAATATTTATAAGGATAAGCACAAGCTCAGTGGCATTTAGTTTTCTAAGAAAATGCCCATATCCACTCAATTGCCAATACTCATCATCAGGATGAAAAGTCTGTCTTGGATGCATACATTGTGTCATCACCAAAAGAATCTATTTGAAAGATCATCTTCCATACGAATATGACCTGATTTTAAATTATGGAAGAGGGGTACTCCTGCTTTTTAAGAAATGTTAAGTGGCAGTCAAGGAAAAGGACTTTTCAGTGGTGGTATTCAGTATTTCAATGGAAAAGACAGGCTTTTTTTTTCCTGTGCCCCTTACCTATAAAATGAGATGCACATGCTAATCTAAATTAAAAGTGAATTTGAGAAATTACAATAATGTTAAAGGCATAAGGAACACTCAGAATATGTTATGTTTGGGGAAAAAAATCATTACAGTGCTTTTCTTTCTACAATGCTCTTGGATTCTTCTATGCTCAATTGAAGCAAATCAAGTTCCCTGCAGATCAGATGACACTGTGATTGGACACTTGCCATTTTTTTAAAGTTCCCACCGTCCCCCATTGCAATCTTGGATTTTCCCTCAAATGGAAAAAAATTCAATTCAGGCTTCTGCAGATGTGGTAATGTTTCACTGCTTTATGGGAAGCCTATGTGATTGGAGGGCATATATAACTTGTCCTGCCTTTTAGCCCCATGGGATCCTGCTGTGATAGACTAATTAACAGTGTAAATGCAGAAATGCAGCCATGCCAGCATAGGGAAAATATATGACTCCATGGCAATTCTAAAAATGCTAACATATTTCTCTGTTTTTTAATGAGAGTTAATATATGTTTTAGGAGAATGATGCTTTTTCTTTAATTGGCTACTGGTAACTGAGTACAAATTTTGCCCAACATGGCCTGGAAAGATAAATTGTGACAGGCTGTTGTTTACAAACACATTTGCATGTTTGTAAATCTACAGAACTTGCAGAAAAATGGCAAGTTCTGTAGATTACAAACATGCAAAAGTGTTTGTTTGCACAGAGTCCTAATATTCTAATTATCAGAATGCACTGCGCATCCCTGCTGAATGTTAATATTGGAATCAGAGACTTGGGTGATAGAAACACTTGATGCTGGGAAACAGCAGTAACAGGAGTTGACCACACGGATGAGGTGCTTACATTGGGTTATGGATCAAGTCAAAGGTCTCCAAATAATTAAGACATTTCATGGTACTTTTATGTTTTGCAGTTTATTACTTTACTGCAAGTTTGCTTGTCAGACTAAATGCATTTGACTGCACCTCATCCAGCTTAAAGGAAAAATTTAAAGATTTTTGAATTTAAGATGCTAACAAAGGGACAGACATTAAAAAAAATAACAATAAAAGACAAAAGGCCTGTGCAATATTCTTTTTAAGGTTCCCCATTTGGTCAGCCTTTAGTTGCTAACTCCAGCTGAATTCAGTTCTGAAGATTTTACTGCCCAATAAATTTCCCTCAGTGTAGCATACATGTTTGTGTATCTGCCAGAAGCCATGCTCCAAAAAAGAGAAGGGCCAGATTAGAAAAATATCTTAGTGTAAGGGAAACTCCTCTTCTCAGAGCACTATGTGCTTGGGAAAGCTCAGATGGCTGTTTCAGAGGCTGTACTTAGCCACTTCAGCTCAGCAGCAGCCCCTAGTAACTAGGAATGGCCTTTGTAGTAGCTGAACAAGGCTTCCAAAAATGTATCTACTTTAACACTTCCAAGGATTACCTTCCCTCTCACAATTCACAAGGTTAAGTATTTAGTTAGAAGGGGCAATGTTATTTTCCTACATGCATGTTTTTTTCCATCCGTAGGGGGAGGATTGTTCTTGTTATTTCTTCTTCTGCTTCTTTTTTGTAATTAATAGAGTTTTCTGATGGTCCTTGCAATGGGATGTTTGCATTTCTTGGGAGCTGTTTAAAGTTATTTAATTATTTAATTCATGTCTAAAATGACCTTTTAAACATGAATTTCCTGTATTCAGATTTGATTGTTTACAACAGCTGTCACTGTCAGTACAATTGAAACATTTTTAACACTGGTCGGAAACAGGTGGACCCATTCTGAAAGCTATGGCAACAGAAATTGTAAAAGATACCATCACATTTTGTTGAGAATGTGGTTTTGCTATAAGCTTAGTTCAGCTTGTATTTCTTTTTTCACCAGAAGAAATACAAGCTTTATACAAATCTATTGGTGTATAAATAATGATAAATTAAAGTGAATTTATTTCTGAGCAGGCATGCAAGAATTTAAGTGGTTATTTGGAAATGTTTTATTAATTTTACTTTGTTATTTAAATGACCTGCAGTTATAGGCAATAAAAACTACCCTGAAAATAATAACTGTCCTAAATTTTATATTATGTGGCTGAAGCAATTTCAATTAGGGTCTTAAATATTTCTCTCTGCATTAAATTTTGTCTGCAGTTAGTCATATCTCTGGATAGCGTAATGCTGGCTATGTATTCATCTGAGTAAATGGAAGTTTATTCAGACTTTTCTCTTTTAAATGAAATCCCTTAAGCATTACACGAGCTAAAACAAATTCCACCATTTGGTTTTCATTAGCCCTGTAACTGAAACGAAAACATATTTAATCCTGAAGCATTTTGAAGTTAATACACAACTTTGCTGGGGAGGTATTTAACAGTGGTATCAGTTGCAACCCAGTTACATGCCAGTGCCTCAAAACTGTCACTAAGCAAGATGTTAAATTACCTTTAATATGCACAAGATTACAGTGCATGGTAGAAGCATGAAGAGATTTCAGTGAGGTGAGAGAGAGATTTGATCACTGAAGCAAACACTTTAAAAAGCGCTATCAATGAAATTCAAGCTGGTTTGCTAAACTAGCTATCTCTGACCTGGTGGCCTTTGGAGATTTTGGAGTTCAGCTTCTAGAAGTTCTTACTAACCTAGCTAGTGAAAACAATTTTTTGGCTTGTATTTTGACTGTTGATCAATTCACCAATCTGATCTGTTTATCTTTTGTAGAAAGCTTTTGAAAACAGAAAATTTAAGTTCAAAAGCATGGTTTTGAGTCATTGCTTCACTAATTAGATTTATGTCCCATCCTCTACTTAGATTATTAGACAATTTTCTTCTAGCCATATCAATTTATCTTTATGAACAGGCCATTTTCCAATTGACAGCCATCTTGTCAGTGCAACAAGCATGCTTTCAAAATTCAAAATTCCAGCATTCTTACCAGCCCCAATTGGTCAAGTGATAATGAAGGAAAGGTCAAAACACCCCCCTCCCCAAAAAAACCTCTGGTTTCTCTTATTTGCAGTCATTTTTCAATCAATCTAGTGCATAAAAGGTAATGAAAACAGCTTAGTTAGTAAAACTCTCAGAAAATGCTTCCTCTAATGAAACCCCCGATGTCATGGGACAAGGCGACTGTGTGAAAAGGGAACCTGAGGGTCATAAGTGCTAGGAATAGATGTATGCTGAAATATACATATATATGATTTGCAGTCATGTCAAACGGCTACAGCTTGGGAAAAGAGGAACTTGGAGGCAATGTACTAATTATGATACAATGTGCTAATTGTTGCTGGAAATTTTGGGCACCCCACACAGAACTAACTTTCTGGGACAACAACCCAAGCTAATTCAGAACATTGTAATGAGGTAAATAACAAGTTTGTAACAAATGTAACAAATCTGTACACTAAAGCAATTTTTAAAAAGATGCTTATTTATTTTAAAAAGAGGATGACATCTTTGCAGAGATACCTTGTGTTAGAAATTCTAGGAAGAGAGGCATGTTGATCAATGATTGTTAAAAATCAAAAGAACTCTGGTGGTATGTTTTCCAACTAGAAATTTTATTAAAAAGCATAAGTTACCATGATTTGCACTTGCCTTCACCAGATGTATCTGTTGTTAGTTGGAAAAGGTGCTACCATATTCAAGATTTCTGATATAAGAAAGTTAGGGAGTTTGGATCCAGGATAATTTTCTAAAATGATAATGCAGGTATCTGTATTTTTCACAAATAATGGAGAAATAAATTTTCTAATGAGTTTAAAACTCTGCTGCCTGTTGGAGGGTGTCACTTAAATTCCATTATTTATAATGAATTGAACATATCAACAAATCTGCAGGCTTAGAAATATTCATTTGCAAAAAAATATCTTGAAACATATGAAATAGATCAGAAATGAGATGAAATATTCTCAATATTAGAATAGAAAAAAGTGCAAGATCAAAACTGGGAACTGACAACTTATTGCTTCCCATAGGTTTCCAAATCCCTTACTGTTGGCATGCTGATTATAGCTTATGACTGTTTTAGGGTATTATGTGGCTTTTTGCTAGAGAAATCAGCAAAATTTGATATGAAAGCATGGGATTTTAGATTGGGCAAAGGATTAAAAACAAAATGCAGGATGAGTAAAGAAAGAGTGTAAAATAGACAAATCATATGAAATAAAATGTTGTACTCTAGGCTTTGCTAGGAAGTCATTGTTAACCTGCTTGCCACTGAACAGACAACTACTATACTTAACTTCTGAGAGAGATTTGTTTTTACCAAACATATGCTTGTACAAAATATATAAAGTTTATACTCATTATGGAAAAATATTGGCCAAGTCTGTTGTAGATATAGTTTCTGAATAATTAATTAACTGATACACTTGCTAAATTTAATTATCTATCTTTTTTGCTTTACTGCTGAGAAGCAAAAATCTTCACTTATTTAGCTTTATGATGCATTATAAGATATTATATAAGCTGAATGCTATTGGAGCTTAAACACTTCATGTAAATTCTAAAAGCCAAACCTAAAGTGTTTAATATTTATGTTGTGTCATAATTTCAATTACATTTCAATTATGTCTTTATATTAGTGGCACATAAGTTATTTTGTGTTTTAAAAAATGGAATTAGGGCAGTTTTTGATAGACCTGTTTATCTTTCCAGTACATTTGGATTTTAAGCATACAGATATGAATGTTCCAGTTTGACATTAACTGATAGATTGAATAATCTGTTCTGTATGGTCTTTCATTATTTTCATGCATGCTTGAACCATTTTTTTAAATTTCCACTTGCTTACTCTTGTTTCCTTTGTAACTATAATGTGCTTCATAATGCTTAGGAATGTCAAAACTCTTAGAATCTAAATTTCAAGAGATGTACTCTTTAGGCAATAAATCAGAACTGACAGCTTCCAAAAATGTATCATTAATTTGAATCTTTTAATTTCTTTCCCTTAAAGAAATTAAATTAAAGATTTCCAAGCCTGACATAATCCAGTTTTCCTCTGAATGCAAGTTTGCCAACTAAAATAGGAAAATTCCAACTGTGCTTTCAAAGGCCAGGGTAGGTGTGAGTAAAATTCCTAAGCCTTAGAGGCTGTGTAGAAATCTTCAACCTCACAAGGCCCCCAGGATCTGCTTCTAGGGCATTTTTTCCTTGAAGATTTGAGAGGGGCGGCAGAGGAAAGCTATTAAATTTTCTCTCACCCCACATACTTTTCTTATTCTTCTTGCCTTCTTAGCAATTTTGAAATTGGATACAGTTGCACAGGGCTTTCAGTGAGATGCAAATGGAAACGTGGTTGTTAAAAGTAATAGCAGTAGTTTTCACTCCTCTCCACTCTCTTTTTTTCATAGGTTTCTTAAAAGTTATTCGTTATTCTAGCACTTCACTGCAATAAGAAAAAAAAACTTCAGATCTTGCTATACCTTCTGTTGCCTCTGTTTCATCAGTTTGCCATTTTGTGATAATAGTAGTGGTCAGATCTGAGTGGATCTCAAGCATATCCACTCTGTCAGATTTCATGGGATGGCAGCAGACATAATTGGAGATAGGCAGTAGATGATAACCAGCAGACTTAACACCTTCTTAATAAAGTTTACTTTTTAATCTCATCAGCTAAACTGACAAAGGATCTCTTTGTCCCATTTCTGCCTTCTGATAGTTGGAGTTAGCTCAGTGGGTGAGGCTGGCTACTGTAGTAATCTTTGACTGAATGCAATTAGTATTCTGCCACATTGGCAAACCTATGCAGTGAAAGTTTGAATTTTATAAGGAAAACAGTATATTCATATTCAGCTGCTTGAGTTGGTTAATATGAGGAGTGAAAACTGAGTTTGATCTTTCTAAATGTATCTGGTTAGATGGCAGCTTAATCTTTCTTTATGGAATACAAAAATAGCCGAGTCCATACTACAGGCTAAGACTTAAACAAAGGTTTATAAAACTACAATAATTTGGCATATGTCACATGTTAAGCAAAGTAAGCCATGTGCTCGTATGCTCACAAATGCTTGGTTTTCCACTACTTTGCCCTTCCTTCTTTTTTGATCTCTTTTCAGCTGCATTTAAATCAAAAGTCAGAATGATGTGTAAGGAACTGACTGTAAGCTGATTCTGGTATCACAAGACTCCCAGCAATTCTAGAATAAAAACATAATCTTTATGTTTATGATACCTTTGTAATATGGATTGATTCCTCCCAACACTACCAGTGGTGGGAGCCCCCGATTCAGACCGGTTCGCAAGAACCGGTAGTAAAACTGACGGGAGCCTCCACCCACCACCCAGGATGTCGTCATCAGCAATCTGCGCATGTGCAGAAGTGAGCGCGTGCATGCGATCCCGTTGCGTAAAGGTAAGTAGAACCCACCCCTGAACACTACCTATTACCATTGGATAGGAATTGGCTTTTTAAGGTGACTTGTTCCCTTTTATAAAAAGGAAGAATAATAACAAAATAACAAAGTTGGAAGAGACCTTGGAGGTCTTCTAATCCAACCCCCTGCTCAAGGCAGAGATCCTATACCATTCCAGACAAATGGTTGTCCAATCTTCTTAAAAACTTCCAGTAATGGAGCACCCACAACTTCGGATGCAAGCTGTTCCACTGATTAATTGTTCTCAATGTCAGGAAATTTCTCTTCAGTTCCAGGTTGGGTCTCTCCTTGATAGATTTCCATCTGTTACTTCTTGTCCTGCCTTCAGATATTTTGAAGAATAATCAGAATCACATTATGCAAAATTTCAGACCATAATGGCAGATAAAATCATTCAGATTTCAGAATGGGCTTCTTCCTGGAAACATGAAATGTAAACTGTAAGAACTTCTCCAAAGGTTGCTACTAAATTATGTTAAATAGGACCATAGTCATTTTTATATGCTGCAAATATGTACAATCTGCTAATATTTGTGTATTATTTGAATGTTCTTCTGTTAAAACATGTAAATATAAAAAATAGTTTACATGTAGCAATTTTGTTTGATGGTAACTGTAAAAATATACAAGGAAACAAATACGATGTGGGTGAGACCAATATCCTAGAAAAAGAATATATTACGGACTTTTAAAGATTTTATCATACTTCAATAATGTGGTCAAAGCCAGGAAAATAAAACCCATTTAACTAATTTAGATTGAAAACTAAGACATAATTCTATTTAATAGTGCATTTAATTATTTCTCCCATGTGTCATTTTAAAAAATGTATACATATATTTTATTGCTACTAATAATTTGTCCACAGCATTTTAATATTGTTTGCGGTTCTCCCACTTAAAATGTCTTTCTATTAAAAGCTTAGGCAATTAGTAAGTGTGTATTCAGCAGTTTTAGCCTGACAGTTATTAAATGGGTTGGCTGAAACTTGTTTTTCAAAGGATTGATGTCATTGCTTAGCTTTCTAAAATGCTTTTAAAAGTTCTTTTGATATTCAATCCAATAAATTTTTTAGCACTATATGTGTACACACATTGTATAATATTGTGTTTTGCAATATTGAAAGAAGGGATGCAGTTATTTAATTTCTCGTTAACTCTGCTTCTGGCATTTTTGAGTCTCACAATTAGCCTTCCTTTTCCTTCTCCCCATCTATTTGTATCGTAGGGAGGAAATGCCTATTTTGAATTAACTCAATATATTATTGCATCTAAACTACAAGATTAGTTTTAATCTGTTGTTTAAAATTACTGGAGTTATAGACAAATTGAAGTTGATGTGCTTAAATCTCCTTAAATACTTTCAAACAACAGGATGCCCAGGGAGTTTTGTATGCAGTTTTGATGAGTCCATATCTGCTTAAATCTGTAACCTTTCTACTCTATCACCATTTTGTATCCTAACATTAAGCTCTACGTATGAGCAAATCCTAACCCTTGACTTGTATAACATCCCAGTTCTAGAATTTACTAAATAGTGAGGCTTACTGGACTTGTATGTATTCAATGTGCATAACTTTTGTAAATGTTCTGGGAGGGAGGGGGGGGTATCTCTGAGTTCATTTTTTAACTGACATGCTTTCAAAATGAAGATTAAACGCAAAGACCAAGTTATCTATAATCTGAAATGCTAAATTTTTAGAGATTCAGTGTTCTATGCATTATCATTCCCTTGCTGAGGATCTGCAGAATTTGCAAGAGCATTTCACTATACAGGTGGTATCACCTCCTTAAGAACAGGAAGAAAAGTTGACTGGGCATTTTTCAGTCTCCTGTCCACCGTTTTTGTAGAGCTTGGTGGATTCATTCATGGTAGGGTTACCAACTTGCTGAAAATAACCAGATAATTGATCCAGCCCTTTGGCCATATAAGGGTCATCCAGAATGCAAGAACCCATGTCTGGTAGTCTGAATTTATCTGCTTCATAGGAGAGGTTGGAAGGAGAATTTTTCCTATCCTGAATAGAATTTAAAGTACATGGTGAGAGGTGCAGACAATTGGTCAGCAACTCTATATATTCCTGAAGAGAGAAATAATCAAGGAAGTACAGTCAGTCCTTGACTTACCACAGTTCGTTTAGTAACTGTTCAAAGTTGCAATGGTATTGAAAAAAGTAACTTATGACCATTTTTCACACTTACGACTGTTGCAGCATCCCCATAGTCACATGATCAAAATTCAGATGTTTGGCAGCTGATTCACATTTATAACAGTTGCAGTGTCCTGGAGTCATGTGATCATCTTTTGCAAACTTCTGACAAGCAAACTCAACGGGGAAGCCAGATTCACTTAACAACGGTGTTACTATTTTAACAATTGCAGTGATTCACTTAACAAATGTGGCAAGAAAAGTTGTAAAATGGAGCAAAACCCAACAAATTTTTCACTTAGCAATATAAAGCTTGAGCTCAATTGTGGTCATAAGTCACTGACTATCTGTAGTTGGGAAGGATAACTCTCCCTTTTGAAAGCCACAGCAGAAGAGAGAAGGAAGAAAATACTCTATATTTCTTTACTGAAAAGTAAAAGTGCAGAATGAAATATATGACATGCTGTTTTAGCAATATTAGAATGTTTTCATAACCTACATAATAATTTACTTATAAATTTAATATTTTTAAGGAAAACAGCGAAGCCAATTTAAATATAATACATTCAAGCATGATTTTAAGAGTAGAACAAGTTGAACATAATGTATTCTGTGTTCCTAAAATAATAAGAGTAACTTGAGATAAGCAAATGTTGCTAAAATGAGTTTTTCCAAATCACCGTTCCATTTAAGAACTTCAAAGATAAAACTTTTTCCAGGTTTCACACTGTTTGGAAAATGCTTACTTTTGAATAAAAAAATTAAAAGATTTCTGTGAGCTAAGTTGAGATCAATTACTATTTTTCTCATGACTGATAAGTTAGCATTGCCTCCACAAAACAAGCCCCCAGTTCAAAATAATGCAGCATTATGTGGATAAAGGAGAGTCAGTGTATTTCAATATTTAGAAATTTCAATAATGGAAAAAATGCTACTATCAGAAATTTGCAGCCTTGTCTGGCAGTTTGCCTCTTCAACCAGGCTATAGAGGAGAAAAACTTGACAGGCAGATGCCTTTATGCGATTCTGACTGGTAATAATCATAATTTGACATGGTCGTCTTATGGGTTTTACAACAAGTTCTCATTTCCATGCAATTGTGTTACAGAATCCTGTCATAAACTTGATTTAATTTAGGTACAGCTTGATTATGATTGCAAGTATTTTAAAATCACTACCGTTCTGAGCAGTATTAGCAATATTACTGTCCCTGGGGTTTTTTTTTCCCAGCAAAGGATTTAGAACCTCTAGAATTGTAGCAAAAGAAAGAGCTCTTTTTGACCCTCATGATTACTTTACCCTGGCATGTGAGCAAAGCGTCCCCTAAATCCAGTTTGTTTCTTGAAGGCGTGAGAATTTCTCTACTGCATGAGGTCTGTGCAAATCATCTGCACTACAAAGGGATGCATCTCAGCCCATTTTAGTAATCTGGGAATCGCAAATATTTAGAAACAGCATGCAACAATGGCAAAAGGAGAAGCAATTTAAAGTTTGCTGGGTTCTTACCCTAAATTGTATTTGGCCTGAAGTTCAGAAAGGGAAAAAGATTAGTTCTTTAAATTGAGGGGTAGCTGAATAGCAACTATTGCACATTTCAGAAAAAGAGGGGAAATAATTTCTTCCTTTATTTTAAAATTTAAATGGATTCTCTTAAAATCTAGTTACCTAATCCTGTTTAGCTAAGGCAAGAAAGTCTTTGTTCCTTTCAGCTGTTGCACTATTTAACTTTAATGTTACTGTATATATCTAAGAAATAAGAAAAAATAAGAAATAAAAAAATAAAAAAAATAAGAAAGGGATGCGGTGGCTAAGATGCTGAGCTTGTTGATCCAAAGGTCAGCAGTTCAGAGGTTCGTATCCCTAGTGCTGCGTAATGGGGTGAGCTCCGGTTACTTGTCCCAGCTGCTGCCAACCTAGCAGTTTGAAAGCACATAAAAATGCAAATAGAAAAATAGGGACCATCTTTGGTGGGAAGGTAACAGCGTTCAGTGCGCCTTTGGCATTTAATCATGCCGGCCACATGACCACAGAGATGTCTTTGGACAGCGCTGGCTCTTCAGCTTTGAAAGGGAGATGAGCACCGCCTCCTAGAGTCAGGAACGACTAGCACATATGTGCGAGGGGAACTTTTACCTTTACCTTATATGTCTAAGAAATAATACAGCTGGATTTTTAAACAATAAATCTTGAGATTTGTATTGTCCAGACTATCCAATTGCACAAATAAAAACTGAATTCAGTGTTGAGATGGTATATATTTTGATAAGTCAGTCTTTGGTATATGCTATAAACTTGTCTTTCCAAAAAGATAATAATGTGTGCTTGCCCATAATAGCAATCCAGGCAAAAAATAGGTTCAGAGTTTCTTGTAAATAACTAAATTCTTTGCCATCTTGTATGCCAGTGAGTAAGTGGTATCTTACAACCTTGTTTTGGCGTAGAGTCAAAAAGAAATCCAGTTTACTTCTAATTTCAGTAATTTGTTACCTGATAATATCTGTGTATATTTGTTGTCCACTTAGTCTTTTTTTTTTTTTGTCTTTGCAAATGTTAGGCAATAAAGAGAAAGAACAAAGCTGATACAGTATTCATTGTGCAATATTCCCTGTATTGTGAGTTGCAGTATGCAGTAACCTGTTTCTGGAAAAGTCTAGGTTCAAAAGGATGGGATAATTTGGCATTCCAGGTTCACTGGTATGGGTAATATATGTCACACTTTTGTGCTGTTTGTTCATGGGGAAATTACTGGTAGCAAATATACAAAAATGCCTTATAGGACTCAGCTCTGAGATCAGACTGGATAATACATTTAGTAAGTATGTATTGCGTTGGAGAGAAAATTGATGGATCTTGCTATAGGAATATTTAATGCTCATTGACACTTTTTGTACTTTTTAATAAAAATCCATTGCTCTCTAGATTTACTTGGTATATACTTATGATGCTGGACTTGAAATTGCGAAATTAGGAGTTCTAGATCTCCTTAGGCATAAAAGCCTGGTCTAGACTTTGGGTCAGTCATTCTTTCTCAGTCCAATAGATCTAACAGAATAACAATGCTGATGGTTTTATTATAGTTGCTTGCACAGTCAGCCAGATGTTTAGACTGGATTTGACATTTTTATCTATCTATTGAGTCATTCCCAGGTTGGGAATTTTATCAATGTTTTCTTGACCATTTCAAAACAGATAATATTTAATGTAGGAGTATTTGGTGCAGGCTGATAAAGAAATGAAATTGATTGCTACACTTACTTCATTATTTGTATTTCGTTCAGGAATCTTGGCCAGACTAGATTTAATTCTGGCAGTTCCATAAACTTCAGCATGAACCTTCCAGTCATTTATTGCAGAAAGAGGGAAGGTCAGATTTATAAGCAAAAAATAAAGTAGATCATAGTCCCTTCCCACTACATTTTTTTACAATTGAAGTTGAGAAGGAACCTGGAAAAGAACTACAAAATGGTATTTTTCTTCTCATCTGAGTAACTTCTTTGTCTTTATAGGTGGGCCATATCCTGTCTTTGGATCTATTATCAAATTTAGTTTGTTCTTTAATAAACTATATTTAAGTCTGTTTACTGATTAAATGGCACCCACCTGTCAGGCCAATTCCCATTACCCAAAGATCATCTTATTTGTTCTGGAGGTTGAGAGACTCCATCAAGAAGATGGGTTTGTGGAAAAGTGGCTTAGAGAAGACAATAGTATAGGAAAACACCTTACATGAGAAGGTCAAATAAAGCCTTCTCTTTCTCATTTTTAGTTCCCAAATGACAGTTATTCTTTATCAGCAACAGAGCATATGCATGGGGAATTGACACTGAAGTAGAGGAGAAAAAAATAGTAATATGTCATGTATTTGAAATAGACTCTTGTATAAATCAATCAATCAATCAATCAATACAATTTGGAGCAGTTCTTTTCCCATTTACATCTAGTCTAGTGACTCTAAAAAGTACAGTGAACCTGTCACTAATAATTTCACTATTTAGCTGATAGTGCAGTCTTTAATCCAGAAATTACGTTTTAAAACCTCTTTCCCCAAGGGAATACGGTACATTTTCTAAACATATTTATCTATAGTAAGGATACTATGCAGTATATTTAAACAGGGTTTAATAGATTTTCTACTCTGAATATGATTTATGAACTAAGCACTTAACCAGTTCTATCACTTGATTTAAATCAGAATTTATAATGATAATTTTTGATTCTCAATAGTGAATTCATAACCATGAATTTACAAATAAATGTTATTTCACTATCACATTTTTAGGAATTTCTGCAAATATTCCTACGTTGGCAGGCATTGTTTTATGGCAAGGTATATTTTAATATCTTTATGGGCGATTTACAAATATTATGGACTTAGGACAAAGTAAAAAGATGGTGAATCCAGTGTTCTTCAACCATATATTGTGGAGTATAACTTTCATTAGCTCTAACCATATCCTCGTTAGTTGATGATGTTATAACTGCATATCTGAAATTCTCAGAATAGATAAAGTTGATTAGGAATATAGAGGGGGATAGTTTGCATGTTATGTGATAAACTGGATGGGTCTACACATCATGCTAAACTATGGTTTGGGCTAATTACTTTTTGTTTAACAAGAACAATTGGTTCATGTAGAATTTAGCAAAAATGTATCCATTGTTTGCATTAATCTGGTATGCAGTGTAGATGTTAAAAATAGGGATGCTCATTTGTCTTTCTATAGATAATAGACAACCTTTACTTCAGTTCCATACTGACCTAGATACTTGTTTTTCGTAAGTTTTTAATTCCCATATGTTGTTATTACAATCCAAACCAATACTATATGACTAATGATCATGAGTGATGGAAGTTATCATCCAAAAAAGTCTGGAGATCTAAGTATGGGAAACATTTAAAGGACTTTAAAAAAAAAGTCCTCACACTCCTGGACCAAGTATCTGAATTGCAGCTAAAGTAATTCCCAAATTGTTGCTTAGTTTGAATGAGACTTGTGAGAGATGTACTCAGTACTTCAGTAGTAGCTGTAAACAGGCTAAGGTTATCTCATAATTCAAGTAGCCTAATCTCTAATATCTAGTTAAAAATTAATTGAGAAAGTGAATGTGCAAATGTCAATAAGCTTAAATGCATACTTTTTGAGAAGTCACTAAAATATAACTGATACTTAATAAATATTTTTTAAAATGTTAGTTTGAGGAGAAATTATCACATTTATATGTATTGAAGAGCTAGCTATTCTCCCAGGTATTTGAGTGAGGGTGGAGATGAGTTGTGCTAGTGTCAGGCAGGAAAGATCAGGTCCATAGCTGAAGGTTCAGTTAAGCTGATTTATTGCTACAGTAAAAATCTATGCACTGGAATCTTCTCAACTAATGGTCAGCATCTGGTTAGTTAGATAAGGATCAACAGCCCTCAAGGGGCATTAGACTTAGTTTGCTTGTGACTACATAGGGATTCTAACCTGATCCCTCTTGTCACTCTGCGCCCAGATTCTGCCATTCCTTCTCCTACAGCTACTATGGGTGGTTAATAGTTAATTATTTATCCTTTGGCACCAGATGGCTACGGTTTGTGGGGGTTGGTTGGTTGCTTTTTAATCTTGTAAGATGCCCAGAGTGTCTTGATGTGAGTAGCTATATAAATTATATAAATAAATATGTTATTTTGAAAAATTAATGAAAGATTATTGCAAAAACATTTTCATGCTTGCTGGGTAATAATTAAAATTGGCAACTTTCATTTCACATATACAGGGGAAAATCAAAGTATCTCAGAGAAATTTAACACATGCTTCTTAAAATGTTGGAAGTTGAGTTCCAGCCCCTGATTTATTTCTAGCAATTGAAATTCCCAGGCTTGCTTCTCTTTGCCAAGAGACAGCTAGCAAAGATTGTCTCTGCATTGGAAGAGCTGTATTTGGTCAGTTCAAAACTAAAATGAATAAAAGTCACACTTTGTCTTGTGTTGTCTGATTATGTACATGCATGCATACGTGTGTATGCACTTGTTTTTTGCAGTTTCAGAAAAAGAATGGTAGTTGCGATTTCTGCTTTGAAGGATATAGAATAGTTTCTTCTAGAGAGTACTGGTTGTAAATAGGTAAGCAGTGGCTTCTTTAAATGACTGGCCAGCAGTGGAATCATTTTATGATCTCAACATGATTAGAATTTTTAATATACCAATCTCAGACAATTGTTCTACATGTGGCCATTATGAATGAAGCATTCATCATCTCCTTCCTTGACTACTTGTAAAACTGGCTAAGGCTGGTATTTTCCATATGCTCACAGTATACAGGTAGGGTTCTTATTAATTGTAATATGTAGTGGAAAGCCAAACACCTGTGAAACTGGAATATATATGAATTCAATAATCCGAATACAATTTCACTCCAATATTATTTATTAGATAGTATGATCATGCAACATGCTTGAAATTTCAGACAGGCATGTTTCAACTTTTTTCATAGAAAACTACATTTTCTATATGCTTAGATGTGTTATCCCATATCAAATCACATGATTGTTATGTAATGCATTATCCATATAATGTACTATAAATTCTTAGGTATTTGTATTATTGTAGGAAGCATTTTATTGATGAGAATATAGATATTTCTAGCAATAATTTTTTCCGTTTCAAGGTAACAAACTCAAACTGAAATCTGAATAGACTTTCCAGAGCATTTCTTGAATCCATCACATTTCTGGAAATGGACCATCTTAATTAGTTCACAACATATTCAAGATGATCTCCTGCTATCACTAGCTGAGCTCTCACAAAGCTATTAAATACCATCCAGTTGAACTTTCTACTTTACATATGAAGGGGAAGTTAACAGTGTGAATTGGGGAATCCCTTTGAAGGAATGTTCATGTTAAAGAAGAAATAATGTAACTTTTGCATGCTATGGGTGTTAACGTTGTGCGTGGATAGTTGTTAGATATACCACAGATATATTTCTTTCCATGAGCTGGAATATATTGGATACACCTATTTCTAGAATGTGTTGAATTGAATACTCTCATTGGGTATGTCAGTCATCATCTCAGCACTGCACATAATTGGCTAGGATAGGTGGTGTTTGCAAATTGCCTCTCAATGCTTCCCACAGCTCAAGGAAATCTAGTACTAGATAAGCCACTAATTGGATCATTTCTCATCAAGCTTTAGGTCAGAAATAGAAAAACACGCAGATTGCTTCTTGATTTTTTCTGAGGCCAGAATTCTTGGACCTTCCATATCTATCTCAAGCCTGCAGTCCTGAACTGTTTCTGTCTTTCTGTCTTGATTATCTTGATTGGAAGAAGACTGTAGTTTTGAGAGTTTATTTCTTTCATTCTTTCATTTTTTTTCTTTCTCTCTGTTTCATTTTTGGTACATGTGTGCAGTTTCAGTATGTGTGTCAGAGCAAATGGACTGTTTTATTACTGGTATCAATAAAGTGATGAAGGACTTTTCGTCTAAAGAGTCAGCGTGAAAAGCTTTAAGTATTTATAAGCCTCACTATAGAGAGATGTCTCAGTCATGGGCTGCAGCCTTTTTGGAGATCCGATTGACCTGCAAGTCTCGGAATTGCAGTATACAAGATGCTAAACTGAAATAGACTCTTCCGTGTTCAAAGATAGTATACCACTTGACAAAAGTTATTGAGGTGATGAGGGAGGGAGGAAAGAGTTGAACTGGAATTACAATTAGAGTAGATAATATTTACTGCCTTCATTTTCTACTTCTATCCAGATTGTTGGAATTAATGAAAGTTCTTGGTCTGATCCAGCTGTATAAATCAGACTTATTTCAGCGTTGAAGCTGAAATTTGAAGCTGACAATATGTCTCCCAATGTGTCCCAAAGGTGCTTTTATTTTAAAAGCAAATGGACTTTGATTTTTCTGTATGACATATTGCTTTTTATCCAAGAAGCATTTCCAAGATCTCCTAATAGTTTTGGATTACAGATCCCACAATCCCCATCAGTTTCTTCAGCTAGTTGGTACTGGAGAGAATTGTCTCAAAACATCAGGAAGGTACCAGATTCCCCACTCTCTGCCTTTAATTGGTTCAAAGTACTAATTAAAATGTCTGTGAAATGTTATTAAAGCTAAAAGAATTTCCCAATCAGAATTTTGAAAGTTGAAGTGCACATATTTTACAGTTGTCAAGTTTGAAAAACACTGGTTTATGTTCTATTATTCCCTTCAAAAAATACAGCTATTAAGAATAGCAAAACCTGACACTTTCTCCTTATAAATCGAGCAAAGCCATATTACAATCAAAACCGGCCTTCCCAAAGTCTCATGGCGATCAAATCTTTACCCCTAGCTGTTACCATTGAGTCTTTGCCTCTTGGAGTTAAATAGGAAAGCAAGTCTCCTATAGGCAAGGAAGCAGAGGAAATTCCTGCCCCCAGAAAGCTCGATTCAAGGCAATTTGCATCTGTGTGTCATTCCAGCTCGTCTCCGCAGTATTGCAGGGCAGCCCCAACTTGCCTTTTTCCTGTTGTTTCTGCTGATTGGAGCTGTTAACCAATTGCATTTGCTCAACTGAAGCTGTGACTTCACTTCAAGGCAAAGCTTTAAAATTCATCAAGGAGGTGTTTGCTGAGCATGAAAGATTTGTTTCCAGGCTTTCCAAAAAGGAAGATCTTAATCTTTCATTTCTGTTCATTTGAGAGCAAGGATTTCAGAATTAGGTGAGTTATTGTAAGTTTACGGTTGAATGTTGTGGGTTTTTTTTCTTTTTGTTTTGGCATGGATGAGTTATATATAGATTTCTTGGCTGAAACTGCAATTGCAGATGAAGACTTTATATGCCTAGATGGGCTGTAAAACTTGATTAAATTTGGTATGATAGGAACAGTTAAATACCAATTTAAGGATTGTCTCCTTGTTCTGACCAGTGGGAAACAAACTATACAATTATTGCAAAATGGGATTCGTTTCTTATTTGGAACATATTTAAGAAAGGAGACGCTGCTTGTAAATATACTGAGGTGACAGATGCTTGATAATTAAGTATATTCAATTAAGTGTATTCTGTACTATAAACTTCTCTTCAGATAACACAAATTAGGCAGACTTGCACTGAACGGCATCTGAAGAAATGTGCTGGCTAGTCACTGGCATTTTGGAAGTATGCTGCTAGTTTTTTATTTCAAAATTTGCTATTGGAGGCAGATATCCTAAGGTATTCCAAATAAAATACATCTCAAACCTGTGCATTATAATTATTTTTAATAAGTGTATGCATGAATTGTAAGTCAAGTACCTGTTAAGATTATTGGGTGTCAGAAGATACTTTCACTTGTATCAGCTATGCAGTGGTTGTTAGAACTTTTCGTTATTGAATGGCTATCTTCAAGCAAGTCTATGCAATTCTTGCATTATAATTTTTCACACATGTGGAATAGTCTGTATGAATTTATTTATGTATAGTGTAGTCTCTTTCTAGAAACTTTGAGTGCTGTGTTAGTTTAAATATTGTCATTCCCTGGTTACATAATTTTTTACAATCCTCAGTATCTTTTGCAAAACAAGTACTTTCTTTTGCAGTTTGGGCAAAGTGTAAAAGTGTATTTTTTTTTCCCTTTAGAATGTTTAGCCTGAAAGTAATTAAAAATAATTGCAAAGCGGGTTAGTTTAAGTGTATGAATATGATTTATAATAAATGTCAAATATGTTTGCATTGATGAAAACTCGAAGTTGGAAACAAAAAATTACTATAAAGATTGAACTGATATTGTAAAAGGGTATTTCTGGCAAAAGAATGTTTTTTGAAACTCTGTTGAGGGTAAAATATGTACAAGTTATAGCCAAAATGCATTATATAAGCATTTCTTCTTTAATTAAACTTAGCGTATATCTCAAGCTTGCAGTATTTTTAGTTATTCTCTGCACTTTACTTTTTTACAATCTTGGTGTGCTCTGAAAACTTAATGTTAGAGAAAAAATGTAATTCCTGATCCATTCACTGCATGACATGAAGCTCTATGTTCAAGGTCAAGAGAAGTATGTAAAATTATTGAAGACCGATAGATTGCTGACAAGAAGAGAAAATGTTCATTCTCCATAGTGTAGAAATGGGAGGTGCCAGTCTGGGTATTCCTTGCTCTAGCTCTATCTCCTGAGCTGAAAAGTTCTGAAGATCCGCCTCCCTGGTGACGTCTCTTCAGTTTTTTTCAGATCAGCACAGCTCATGGTTGCAAGATTTTAGCTCCTGAGCTTTGAGCCAGTGTAAAAACCTTTTTTTCCCTGGAATTTCTTTTACTTTATTTTTCTTTCTTTTTCCTTTGGAAGCTGCCTTCCCCTCGTTACTTGCTTATAGGTATTGTTCAAAAGGGAGCTCTCCGGTTTTGGATTGAGCGTGTGGGGGGGTGGCTGTTGTTCTCCCCTCAATCTCCCTTAGCGTGTGGGCGGCTGTGAGGGGCTAGCCGGCTGGCTTTCGCCCCGGTCCCTCCAAATATTCTTCGGAAGCCTCCCAGGCTTCTCAGACAGCCGCGGGAGCCGCGCGCGCCATTTTGTAGGGCCGCGGCGTCCCTTTGATCACCGCTCGTCAGCTGGGAAGCGGAGCGGCGTTTTTTTGATTTATTTGCCGGTTTTGAAGCCTCCTGACTCTGCTGCAGCCGCGCCAGCCGGAGTTGGCTGCTGGTCCAATTTCTAGGTACTTGGGCTGATGGTGTGAGCCGGGCGCTGGGCCACGCTACATTCTGGCGGGCAATGGCGGCCTGTAAGTCGCGGCGGCTTTCGTCCCCGTGCATTTTTTTGGCGCGAATTGGGCCAGGCGGCTGTGATCCCCTGGCAACCATTCGAATATAGAGCTGGTGTGTTTACTTGGGAAGCAGAGGAGAGTGTGAATTTCTGGCCAGCACATTTTTTATCTGCGGGTTTGCCTGGCGGCCTGACCTGGTATGGCTTCTGATTATGGAGAGGGCCCCTTTCTTTTTTTGAACTGTGGCAGTTGAGGAGCGGCCATTTTGAGACCTGGGCACCATTTTGTATTTCCTTTCTAGGCCAGAATAATTTTTACCTTTGTTACTGTTTTGCAGAGTCTTGGAATTTGGTTTCCTGTGACTGCCATCTGACTTAACATCATGGGGGATGCTGACAGGCAACCATCTTTCTCTGCTGAGGGCTCCTGGTCACCTCTACCTGACAGGGGTAGGACCTCTAGGCCACGAACTGCCAGCCTTGCTGCAGCCAATAAAATTAAGGCCAAGGCTAGAGCTCGCCCCGGGCGTTCCAAGGCTGAGGAAAAGACAGCTCAAGTTAGGCACCGTGCCTTGGACAGAGAATTTGCAAAGGCCGCTGCCATTATTAAGGCTGCTGACCCCCCTCAGGCCTCTGTGCCTGCGCTTCAGCCATCAGTTCAGACTATGGAAGATTCTGTCCCTCAGACTGTCCACTCTCCTACCTTGGCTGGGCCATCCAGGGCATGGTCTCCAGAATTGCAGGTCGAGCCCCAGCAATGTCCAGGGCCTTCTGGGACCAACAAACACCCTGCAGCCACCTTTACCCCTACAGCGGCTGGCCTTCGCCAGGATGAAGGGGGGGAGCAGGAAGTTCAGAATTCCATGAAGTCTTGGGTGGAGCAGGCTATTAGACAGGGCATTGCAGAAGGGATGCAGCTTCAGTCACAGATGTTTGCCCAAATGTATGCCCTTAGACCTGAGGTTGAGTCCCAGGGATATCCTGCCCCTTCTGAAGATTACCTGGGACAGGTCTCTCCTTCCCATTCTGAGCTAGTTGACTATGCAGAAGACTTTCTGGAGGAGGGGGAGATTTCGGATGGGGATCAGATCCAACCACCCAGGCCCGCTTTCAAGGGTTTATTTAATCCAGCCCTTTTGAAGCCACTTCTGATTAAGGCCAGGACCACTGCTCGATTGGGTCCTGACCCAGCACTCCCTGGTACCTCGGGTGCTGGAGAGCAGGATGATTATCTTTTCACAGAACAGGCAGTGGAGGCTGATACTATTCCTATCCCGAGAATGTTTCTGGACATGATCCGTAGACAGTGGGCGGCCCCAGCTCTTTCCTCCAGGGCCTCAGGGCTGGACAACCAGTTGTTTACGGTGGATGCGGACATGCTTAACTTGCTGGAGGTTCCAAAGGTGGACGCTCCGGTGGCGGCTCTCACTTCTTCTTCTGTTCTACCACCTGATGCAGAGGACGCCTTAAAGGCAGAAGATAGGCGAGAGGAGACGGCACTTCGTCGTGCGCACCAGGCGGATGCCTGGGCTGTAAGAGCTTCTTCGGCAGCATCCTTTCTCACCAGAGCGTCGGTCAGATGGCTTCGCCAGCTCCAAGGCCATTTGGCACCGGAGGATGTTCGGGCCCACCAAGACCTTTCTAAGATTTTGGCTGCAGCTGAATACACGGCTGACGCTACCTTAGCAGCTGCCAGGTTCTCTGCCAGGGCCATGGCTTCGTCTGTCACCGCTAGACGTATGCTATGGCTACGCCATTGGCGAATGGACGGAAAAAACAAGTGGAAGTTGGCTTCCGCTCCCTTTGAAGGGGGGTTTCTTTTCGGACAAGCCTTAAATCCCCTACTTATTGAGACAAGGGATAAAAGGAAGGTCCTCCCGTCCCAGAGCAGGCGAACCGATTTCCGTTCATCTCCTTACTATAGGCGGCCCTCCTTCCGCCAGGGGGGAGCCGGGCCAGGCTTTCCCCATCAGCAACGGCCCTTTCCCTCCTTCAGACCTAATTATCAGGCAGATAGACCAGCCTTTCCCCGGGGTCGCCAACAGTCGTCCAACAAGCCCTTTAGGGGCTCCGGTGGCAGAGGGGCCAGGAGATCTAAGTGACTATCCGTCACTGGACCCTCTTGGGGGCAGGCTCGGCCTATTTGCAGACCGCTGGGACGACCTTACTACAGACAATTGGGTGAGGGAGACAGTAAAAGCAGGGCTCTCCCTCGAATTCCTTTCACCCCCTCCGAGGCGTTTCCTCCGCTGCCCCTTTTCTGGAGACCCGCTCAGGCGGGAACTCATGGAATCGGCTATCCAGCATTTGCTGGATATCCGGGCCATTCAGCCGGTTCCACGGGGGCAGTGGGGGCGCGGGTTCTATTCCATCCTGTTTGTCATCCCAAAGGCCTCGGGAGGGTGGAGGGCAATTCTAAATTTAAAAGGCCTCAACAAGTTTATAGTTTACAGGAGGTTCAAAATGCACTCCCTGCATTCCATTTTAGCCGGAATCAGGGAGGGAGACTTCCTAGCCTCCATAGATTTGACCGAAGCCTACCTCCACATCCCAATTCGGCCGGAGCATCGTCAATACCTGAGGTTTTGCTATTCAGGCCGTCACTTTCAATATCTTGCCCTGCCGTTCGGGCTGGCCTCCGCTCCCCGGACGTTTACCAAGATTCTCTCTGCCTTGGCGGCGTATCTCAGGTCTCTTCCCATCAGAATTCAGTGTTACCTCGACGATCTGCTCATACAAGGGTCCTCCCAGCGGCGAGCGGAACTGGACTTGGCCACAACAATACAGGTATTGAGGGACCACGGGTTCTCAGTGAATCTGGCAAAGTGTCATCTCGTACCTTCTACAAGGTTAGTTCACCTGGGGGCCCTGATAGACACGATAGCGGGGCAGGTCTTCTTGTCCCCGGACAGACAGGACAGTATCAGGGCGCTGATTCAGTCGATTCAGGGATCCCAGTCAGTTCAGGTAGCCCAGCTATCCCAATTGTTGGGGAAAATGATTTCTTGTATGAACATAGTTCCCTGGGCCAGGCTCCATGCGAGACCACTACAGTGGTTCTTGCTCCCCTTTCAGAAGGCAGGAACGAGCTCATCCAAGATGAGGGTTCAGGTCCCCCCTCGGGTCCTACGATCCCTGACCTGGTGGACGTCAGGGGCCATCCAGAAGGGGTGCTTCTTCAGGGAACCCCGCAGGGTGATAGTAACGTCAGATGCCAGTCTGACAGGCTGGGGGGGCCATTGCGGGTCTCAGGTGGCCCAGGGCCGCTGGTCCGCCAGGATCTAGTCCATCAGATCAATTGGTTGGAGCTCCGGGCTGCCCGTCTGTCTCTTCAGACCTTTCTACCGCAGGTGAGGGGGCAGCATGTGCTCCTTCTCACGGACAATACGACGACGAAAGCCCATATCAACAGGCAAGGGGGAACTCGTTCCGGGCCTCTAATGCGAGAGGCGGAGACCCTCTGTCTTTGGGCAGAGACTCACCTTTTGTCTCTGACAGCGGACTACATCGCGGGGACGGACAACGTAGAAGCCGACTGGCTGAGCCGAGCCATTGTGGATCCCTCGGAGTGGAGGCTCCATCCCAACCTGTTTGCGGAGATAGTCGACCGGTTCAGCCGCCCGGTGGTGGACCTCTTCGCCTCCCCAGCGAACGCTCAACTTCACCTTTTCTTCTCCCGGTTTCCTGCCCCAGGAGCGGCGGGGGTGGACGCTCTGCGGACCCCGTGGCCCAGGGGCCTCCTTTACGCTTTCCCTCCCCTACCCCTAATCCCGGCCGTCATTCGGAAGTTGATACTGGAGAGGGCGGAACTGGTTTTAGTGGCTCCCTATTGGCCCAGACGCCCTTGGTTCGCCGACCTGGTCGACCTGTCGGTCGCCACTCCCTGGCGGGTTCCCCCAGACAGAGTCGCGCTCAGCCAGGGCCCGGTTCAGCATCCGGACCCGCAGAGACTGCAGTTAGCCGCTTGGAGGTTGAGCGGGGCCTCTTGAGGCGGGAGAACTTTCCGGCCAGGGTCATCAGGACTATGCAGGCGGCCAGGCGACTCTCCACCACAAGAATATATGAGGCAACTTGGAACAGGTTTGCCGGGTAGTGTGTCTCCAGACAGTTGAGCCCGACCTCAGCATCAGTGGTGGAGGTGCTGGAGTTCCTACAGGACGGGTTGGACATGGGACTTTCCACTAACACTCTACGGCGACAGGTGGCTGCGCTAGGCACTGTCTTGACATTTGGGAGGTGGGGCTCCCTTGCTAACCATCCGAGGGTGAAGATCTTTCTGCGTGGGGCAACTAATTTAAGACCGCCGCCTCTTCACCGTTATCCCACTTGGGATCTCACTAAGGTTCTGCAAGCTTTGACTAAGGCGCCCTTCGAACCGTTGAGGGAGGCTAGTCTCCGTCTCCTATCGTGTAAGGTTGCTTTCCTTGTGGCCGTCACGTCTGCCCGACGGATCTCAGAGTTGGCGGCTCTATCGGTGCGGAAAGACCTCTGTATTTTTCATTCCAACAGGGTGGTTCTACGGCTGGACCCTGCCTTCCTTCCTAAGGTCAACTCCTTGTTCCACCGAGCGCAGGAGTTGATCCTGCCAGACTTCTGTCCTCGGCCTCGGCACGCCTTGGAGCAGAGCTGGCACACCTTGGATGTGAAGAGGGCCCTTCGTATTTACATTTTTAGAACCTCTTCTTTCCGAAAGACGGAGGCTCTCTTTGTCTCTTTTCAGCCGTCGACTTTTGGCCACAGGGTGACCTCTTCCACGGTGGGACGCTGGCTTAGGACATGCATCTCATCTGCATATGAGCTTCAGGCTCTCCCGGTGCCTTCTGGGATAACGGCCCACTCCACCCGCAGTGCTGCCACAACTGCGGCCTGGTCTACTCAGGCGTCAGTGGAAGACATTTGTAGGGCGGCCACTTGGACTTCTCCCACTCCCTTCATCCGTCACTATAGAATTGACTCTTTCGCTTCGGCGGAGGCGGCCTTTGGGAGAAGGGTACTGCAGCGGGTTCATGAAGATCCGGGGTCGTCGGCTCAGGACAGCTCCCTCCCTTAGGGCTGGTCAGTCTTTGGTATATCCCAGACTGGCACCTCCCATTTCTACACTATGGAGAAGGGACGTTGGTCTTACCGTGATACGTTCCTTCTCGTAGTGTAAAATGGGAGGTGCCAGCCCCACCCTGCTTGTGGCTGTCTGGACCGGCTCCCCTGGTGGAGCATGTTGTTTCTATTTTTCAGTCTGCGTACATTGACCTGGACTGCGTACCATTCGCTTTCGCTTCGCTGGCAAAAACTGAAGAGACGTAACCAGGGAGGCGGATCTTCAGAACTTTTCAGCTCAGGACATAGAGCTAGAGCAAGGAATACCCAGACTGGCACCTCCCATTTTACACTACGAGAAGGAACGTATCACGGTAAGACCAACGTCCCTTTAAAATATTTGAGTTTGGTCTATGCTGAATAATACTAGTGAATCAATTTTTGCTGATAGATCTATAAAGTTCCATTAAATGAATGAGTCAACAACTGTGACTCAAAATCTATGTCCAGTAAACCAAGAGCAAAAGAGCAATAATTGATTCAGATGTAAGAAGGGTGTAAAATTAATACAACTGACACTCAAAACTGATATTGTAAAGCCACCTTCAAAGAAGAAAAATGCCCTTAAATTGAGCTCAATTCCAGCTACTTACATGGATTCAGCAATGCAATTTTGGGGAAGAGTACAGAAGCATTTTGCCACTCCAGCTTTTGTGGCAGGGGTGAAATCTAAATTTTTTTGCTACCGGTTCTGTGGGCATGGCTTAATTAGTGGGCGTGGCTTGGTGGTAAGGTGACTGGGTGGGCGTGGCCAAGTCAATGTCACTTCTTTGCCCTTTTTTAACCTACAAAACACAACACAACACAACTGGCTCACCCACAATGTAAAAGCAGCTATGCTAGACTCAAAATGGCCCAGCAACAAGCAGGAACCTCACACAGCCACAAAAAGCCCAAAAAAACAACTTTCACACTTAAACACACACAACACAACACAACACAACTGGCTCACCCACAATGTAAAAGCAGCTGTGCTAGACCCAAAATGGCCCCTGCAACAAGCAGGAACCTCACACAGCCACAAAAAGCCCAAAAAACCAACTTTCACACTTTACACACACAAAATTCCACATACAGTCTTGTGAGATTTTGTGTGTTTGTGTAGTTAGAGTGCAACACTACAGAAACACAGTAAATCTTAGAAAGCTGCACAAATATTATTTTATTTTATTTTATTTTATTTTTATTTTTATATAAAAGCTAAATTTAAAACTTTACTTTAAATGGCTAGGTCTAAAAAAAGAACAACTAAAAAAACCCCAATTAACTATTTTTTTTAAAGCTCCAAAGGGGAAAAAAACTTACCCAATAGAACAGGGGTCTCCAACCTTGGCAACTTTAAGACTTGTGGACTTCAACTCCCAGAATTCCTCAGCCAGCTTTGCTGGGAGTTGAAGTCCACAAGTCTAGGCAGGAAGGCAGAAAGAGCTGCTCACCGATGAGCTTGATTGCAGGCAGGGAGATTCAGTTGCTTGCTGATGCATGGATTGCGATCGTCATGCGATCAGCAGCCAAGGTAAGCAAGCTGGAGGCTGGGGGGGCGGGGAAGAAACTTTTTTTTCTTTTACATGGCTCTGGTGATCCAAGCTGAGTTGCCTGATTAGCAGGCAACTCAGCTGGGATGTCAGAACTTAGCTGGTCAGAGCCATTTAAAAGGAAAAAAAGGCTCTGATGATCACGGGGCTCAGCTGGGCATGGGGGACGGGGGCAGGAATTTTGGCTACCGGTTCTCCGAACTGCCCGCCGCCATCACTACCTACTCGCCCGAGCCGGTCCAAACCGGGAGCATTTCACCCCTGCTTTGTGGGTATTAACTTGCTACAGCACTGGTATCAGTCTCTGATCCAGATATTAACCAGGTCCACCTGTGCCTCTAAGCTCAGCAAAGTGCTGCCATCCACAATACCTTTGATTAAACCAACTGTTGGGACCTGGAAGTATACCTTTTCTGTCATAGCATTTGACTTTAGGTTCCTCAAGAGATTTGAACAGTCCCTATTCTTTTGTATTTGAATGGCCCTGAAGCCTAGCTTTTGGCATGTGTGATTGAAGCTTCCTTTAGATTGCATTGGTTGTTTTTCTTTGTTCCCATCCAGGTTTATCATTTTTTTGAGGGGGGGGATATCTTTACTCTTTTTGCTTCCTTATTAATATTTTAAAACAATTTGCAAACTGTCCAGGGTCAAATTTAATACATTTACCAGTATTACATTTATATGCCCTGGATGTATATGTGTGTGTGTGTGTGTGTGTGTGTGTGTGTGTGTGTGTTTTTCTTCTAGCCAGGTTTTCCCTACGTAACCAAGGTTTTTCTGCAACACCAGAAGTTACATAGAGAAAACCTGGCTAGAAGAAAAACACACATAAACCCTACGAAGAATATATATATATATTCAGCACAGATCAACTCTGTAGCCAAGACACTCATCTCCAGAACAAAATGCTTAGCTGACAAACAAGACCTAAAAACCGAACTTCACACTTTCATTAACGTACTAGCATCCAATGGATTCCAAAGAAATAAGATTACCAACCTAATCCAAAAAGAAACCCCCACTAAAATCTAAGACAGAGAACAAGAAAACGACAAAGCCCTCCTCCCATACATAAAAGGCACCACAGACAGAATCAGCAAGATCCTCCACAAACACAACATCAAGACAGCATTCTGCACAAACCGAAAAATATCCACCATCCTAAGAAACCCCAAAGACAAAATTGAGTTAGAAAATCAAGGAGTATATGAAATCCCATGCACCGCCTGCCCCATCACATACATCGGACAAACCAACAGAAGAATAAGTGTAGGCATTGAAGAACACAAGAACTCAGTCAGAAAAGAGGAACCAACTTCTTCCCTGGTCCAACACCTCAAAGCCACAGGACATGATATTGACTTTAAAAAGACCAGAACTATCGCCAAAACTGAACACTTTAACAACAGAATAATCAGAGAAGCCATCGAGATAGAAAAAGTCCACACAGCATGAATAAACGAGATGATACCTCCCGCCTACCAACCATTTGGAAACCCGCCCTTATTGACAAACGAGTCCCTAACACAAAGAATGACACCAGACCCACACTCACGAGAGCCACACAGGATGTAACCACCACACATCCACGCAGAAAGCAGACTCAAACCCACACTGATGATGAGGCACGACCGCGGACCAGAAGCCAGACCACAGCTGCATCATTAGCCCCTTTAAACCCCTCCAATCCATACATGAAGCAGACTGACACCCACCATGAAGAGGTAGCAGACTGACACCCACCATGAAGAGGTAACACGAAGCCAAACAACAGCAACACAGCTCACCAACTCAAATCCCCCTGCTACTCAGACTAACCCGAGCACAACCAAGCCCCCACCTAAACAGAACACACACCCAGCCAATCAGAGCACAGCCAACCCCCCATCCAATCAGAGCACAGCCAAACCCCCAACCAATCAGAACACACCTCCACCCAATCAGAACACAGCCAAGCTCCCACCCAATCAGTTCACACCCCCACTGGCAGTTAAAAGGAAGAAACAGCTGCGATCACACACATTGCTCCTAGAAGCACGAAGCCGAAGACACCAGCTTGAAGATGACGAATGAGACTTCGTCGAAACGTTGCCAAGAAACCTCCAATTTTACGCGGGAGAAAACCCGAATAACCAAAGACACACACACACACACACACACACATGTATGTATGTATGTAAGTTTTCACGGGTATATATGTGTGTATAGTTAATATTTCGGGTTTCTTCCCGTGTAATTGTGGATATATCCCTAAAAGGGGGATCCCCCTTTTAGGGATATATCCACAATTACACGGGAAGAAACCCGAAATATTAACTACACACACACACACACACACACACACACACATATCCATGTTAATAAAAATGTGAACGCCACATTTTTGTGATTACAAAAGAAAAAAAAAAGCAAACAAAAGCAGTCAACTATCTGGAGAAATCAAGTAGCATTAAATAGTCCCACGCCACTTTTGGTGCTCAGCAACTTTAAGCTGTGGACTTCAACTCCCACTGTACTGACTGAGGAATTCTGAGAGTTGAAGTCCACACAACCTAAAGTTGCTGAGGTTGAGAAACAGTGATCTAAGTCACACTTCTATAGAGTGGGTATTGCAATTTGGATTTTGCAGCAGAAAAAACACTGGTGTGCCCAAAATTGTACAATAGAGCACCTTATAAATAAAGTCACAAGGCAGCTAGTATAGGGAGAAGCAATTCTAAACTCTTTCAAGTCTTAAGTCATATTGAATTTTAAGGAAAGTGCATCAGATGGGGTCAGAAACAATTGGTAGCATGTGCAGTTCCCTTCAAGGAACATCCATAACTGATGAATTCGCCCAAATGCCCTAAACTACATTAGTTAAATTAGAGCAACTAACTCTGCATTTTTTTCTCCAGAATAAACTCTAAGGCCTGGTCCAAATTGATACTATACATGGAGAAATAAAGAGGCGTTATCAATTTGAATTTAAAATTTATGTCATCCTAGAGCCTTGGTGTTGCAGCAGACTAAAGTGCTGTTAAGTAGCACTTAGCTGCCAGCTGCCTGCAATTACTGCAAGTTCAAATCTCACCAGGCTCAAGGTTGACTCAGCCTTCCATCCTTCCAAGGTAGGTAAAATGAGGCCCCAGATTGTGGGGGCAATAAGCTTTGTATAAAAAAGAACACCATTTTGGGGGGGGGGAGAAAGCCCTACTAAGCAGGTATATACAAAAGTATGAAGCTATTGCTTAGCACATTGTAAGCCGCCCTGAGTCTCCGGAAAAGGGCGGCATATAAATCAAACCAATAAATAAATAAATAAATAAATAAATAAATAAATAAGGCAATCAATGCACAATACTAAAGCTAATGCCATACTAAATGATACCATGTAAAATGTAAACGTTTCCTTGTTGTTTTAGTTTCATATTATTGGCCTTCATCCAGAATACAAACACTAATTCAGCATCTGCATAGATATATCATTTGACTCTGATGATGAAATTGACTTAAGCATTGTCAAAATATTGACTAATATGTTCTATTTGATTTCAGTGGGGCTAAAACATAATTGAGTTTAGATCCAACTCATTGATAATAACGTTGAATTTTCACTTAAAGATGAATTAAAATGTAGTTAAACAGCTGTGAATTTCTTAAACTTCATTCCTCCCTTGCTGCAGTAAAGGTACATATTTATCTCTTTGGAAATAGATGTCCAGGTATTCTATTCAAGAGAAAGCAATTTTGCATTAAAGCAATTCAGTGGTTTCAGATTGGATCCTAAAGCTTGCTGGAGACACATTCATTTCCAAATGAAGAAGCTGATCAAATTTGTACATTAAAAACTAAAGCAAGTCCACACCTTTTTCAATGCAACTATAGATCTCCATGAGTAGAGACATTTTGTAGGTTTCAGTTCTGCACAATCTCAGGAACAGTGACAAGGAAGAAGGTTAAAAATAGTTTAATTTTCAACAAGGTGAACTTTAATACACCACTAATTAGAGCAAACTTCCTAAATTGTTAATGCACAAATTTTCTTGATACATCTTGAGGTAGACTCAAACTTAGGAGAGCAGTCTTAGATGACCCAGTGCTTCCTTTATGAACAAAGGGCATAGTTTAATAAGACAGAAGTTTCAAGAAATAGCTAGAGGCCTATAAACAAAATAAGCTAGTGCCAGGAAAGTCAGAAAAACTCCCACATATTATGAATAGCAAAGAGGTTAGGGAATTCCAAAAATGTCTAGTTAAGTGCCAGAAGCTAAGATCAATGACATGCATTTTTAGAACTCTGTAACTGCCCAAGGAATAGTGGTAAATAATGAGAGGTAAATAAATGTTACTGATAAAAAGATCAGGCACCACCTGTTATGTCTGTTTTAATTTCTTTGTTTCAATCTAAAATTTTATGGCAGAGGAAAACTAACTTTTGCAACTTGCCTTTCTCTTTGTTGGATTGGATTTGAATTGTTGTGATTGAAAAGCAGGATTTCTTTCTTAGCAGAATCCTGTTGAGTGACACTAATGAAATGAAACAGGTTGTTGCATTTTGCTCAGTTTAATTTCCTGGCAATCTTTTTTGTGAAGTGAAAAAAGCATGAGAAGCATTACCTTCTCTTTATAATGGCCTCTATTTAACAGAACTATAGGTTCAAATAATTCTAACTAATATAGCTTATTTGAATTTATAACCATTTTCATACCTTCTCTCTCTCTTTCTCCCTCCCCCCCTCTCTCTCTCACACACACAAACACCACTCACACGATCTAGGTACTTTTAAATGTAAAAGTTGTGATGCTTGTTTTTTTTAAATACAATTCTATTTTAAGAAAATAATTATTGCAATAAAATGTATCTAAAAGTTTGCAGTGGTTTAAAGTAGTTTAAATATTTAGAAAGTGGGGTTCATAAATGCTTTCTTTCAACTACATTTTCAATGCACATTTTCATCTTATTTTGTATGTTATTTTGAAACGTAGGTGACTTTAGTGTGGCTTTTTTTCAAACCTGTTGTCTTAATCTTGTTTTCTTTTCACTTTTATTTTTTCTTAAAAATAAAAACCTTAGACAAGAGAAAAAGTCACTGGGAGATGTTTACCCATATCTAAAAGTCATCTTTACTTGAGTGAATGCAAAATGTAACACTATATTTAAATGTAGACATGATTACAGGTAGACATGATTACAGGTTTTCTTAAACTTACAGGATATTTCTGTGCTTAAAACAAGAGTTTTCAGTATTGCAAAAAAAAAAAAAAAAAAAAAAAAAAAAAACCAACAACAACCAGTACCTTCCTTTAAACAAATATCTCTAGCCATATTGATTCAGGAAAAGCTGGGGAAAAGGCCAGGATATCATCTGTCCAAATACTCAGTGGGAACCAGACAATCTATGTTTTCCACACTCTACCCAAGAATGAACATAAAATAGTCCAAAATTTGATACTGAAATGAGGCTGCTGGATGTGATTTGTGTTATCAACTTTGTAGTGGTTCATAATTCATTTATATACTTATTAAGTTAATGTTATTGTACTACAAGCAATCTCCCCAGATTGCTATCAATATATCAAAATAGCAATAAATACAATTCAGAAACAGACATTAGCTGTCTTTTCTTTGATTAAGCCTTTTTGGAAACATGGTACCAAAATGAATGAATGCTTGTAGTCACTGTCTTGTGTAAATACGTTCTTCCTATATCAGATGATTTAATGTGGATGCCTTGTTTAGAAAACAATCAGCCAATGGAAACACTTAGCAGAGAACTGGTGGGCTCCTCTTCCTTGTCCAGCCCTCCCTCTGGGCAGCTTTAATTTGGATCTCTGCTTTAAGAAAGGTGTTGGATTTGATGGCCTAAATGGCTCCTTTCAACTCTATAATTCTGTGGTTTTGCATCTTATCAATATTAATATCAATATTATCAATATTCCCTTAAATGTATAAAAAAGTCTGTGAGTGTATGTTTCTTAAAAGGGAACCTTATTTATGAAATGTAGCCTCTCTTAGTATCTCTTTTATTAGCTGTTCTGAAGCTTGCTCAGTCCCATCAGAAACATAAAGTGTTTTAAAGAAATATTTCGTTCATAAAATCACCACTTTCACAATACACTTAGTTGTATTTTTGGGCCTGCTTGTTCAGTAAAATGTTCTGTGTTGATATTGTGGTGGGGTGAGAAGGCAAATAGAGAATGAATGGAACTGGATTCTGAAGTAAAATGTTCCTACTTTTGCTATTTGGTATTAAGTTTACAAACTAGGTATAAGGTAAATTATTAGTGTTGTTTAACACCCATTTCCCCCAATGGTGAAATCCATTTTTTTTTACTACTGGTTCTGTGGACGTGACTTGGTGGGCAGGCTTGGGCGTGGCAGGGGAAGGATACTGCAAAATCTCCATTCCTACTCCACTCCAGGGGAAGGATACTGCAAAATCTCCATTTCCATCCTACTCCAGGGGAAGGATATTGCAATATCCTCATTCCCTCCCCACTGTGGGGCCAGTCAGAGGTGGTATTTGCCAGTTCTTTGAACTACACAAAATTTCCGCTACTGGTTCTTCAGAACCTGTCAGGACCTGCTGGATTTCACCCCTGATTTAACTTTAGGCCCTGAGGATTCCAAACTACACCAGCTTTGTGAAGCTGCGTTGATGTTTCTAGGGCAGCTTTCCATTGTACAAAACACCTTGTGCTCAGTATTCATGATTGATTAATTCAGTATCTTTATGGCTCAATACCAGCAGTTATCAAACTGTTCACCAGCAAAAAGCTAGTGCTGAAAAGCTCTTAAAAGGCCCATGTTTAGGTAGCAGAGTTTCTCCTCCTGCTCCATTTTGATTCCAGTTTTGCTCTGCCAAACAGTAATCCTCTCTCCAGCTCAGGGGTGAAATGCTCCCGGTTCGGACCGGATCACCCAATCCAGTAGCGATGGTGGGTGGTTCGGAGAACCGGTAGCAAAAATCCCTGCGCCCCTCCCCCCCACCATGCTCAGCTGAGCCACACCATCATCAGAGGCTTTTTTTTTTTACTTTTAAAAGCATTTTTTCTACAACCTCTTCTGACAAAAAAATGCTTTTAAAAGTAAAAAAAAAAGCCTCTGATGATCACGCGGCTCAGCTGGGATCGTCAGAGGCTTTTCAAAGCATTTTTTTCTGCAACCTCTTGGCTGAAGAGGTGGTAAAAAATGCTTTGAAAAGTCTCTGATGATCCCAGCTGAGTTGTCTGATGTCAGACAGGCTTTTCAAAGCATTTTTTAAAAAGCCTCTCTGACGATCCCAACTGAGTTGCCTGATTGGCAGCTCCAGTGTGGGTGAATAAAATGACCAGATCCATCCCAGCTCTAAATTCTGGAGCTAAGACCTAGCTATTCCTAGCAACAAAATCCACCTCATCTCATTATTCCCCTTTCTTTTATTCCTCAATACTTCAACAAGCGGGTTGTTATGTTAACGCTCTGCCTTTTTTTAATTTAGGTTTTTTTTTTCCTTCCCAAAACTTTACAGGCTACCAGAATTTTAAAATATGGCTGCAAGCAGCGGAAGCAATGAGTTTGTAGTTCTGAGCAATGGCAGCATTCCATTTGGAGCAGCAAATCCAGATCTTCTTGCGACCAAGGATGGCACCATCCTAGTCTACAATCTCCCATCATCCAAAGAAACTGTAAGAAGAAAAGTGACTGCAAATGGATGCTTTCACGTTAATGGCACACTCAAAGCACCCTTCCTAGCAGCGGACGAGCCAAGGACACCACAGGTGTTGCTGCAGTGTTGTCATCCTTGCCCATATCGTCAGGCACTAAGTAACCAAAACAGTCAGCAAGAATGTCTTTCAGCGGCTGGTAATGCAGCATCACCTCCATTGCCTTCTGGTTCACCAGATCTACACACTGAATATTCGGCAACTGCTTGCCAGAAGCATACACCTTTGTATCAGACTGCTTGTTGCCTTCAGTCCTTGCCCTCCTTCTGCCTACATCATCAGTGGCCTGAACATTTTCAGCACCAGCCTGTGCAACAGCATATAGCCAACATCCAGTAAGTAGAGATTTCATTTCCTCTAGTGTCTAATGCAATCCTATATACATGTCGTTTTCAACTTGCAACAGTTCATTTAGTGACCATTCGAAGTGACAACAGCACTGAAAAAAGTGACTTATGCCCATTTTGCACACTTATGACCGTTGCAGCATCCCCATGTGATTTACCGTTGGATGCTTGACAAATGACCCACCTTTAGGAGGGTTGCAATGTCCCAGGATCATGTGATCCCATTTTGCGACCTTCTGACAAGCAAAGTCAATGGGCAAGCCGGATTCACTTAGCAACTGTGTGGCTAATTTAACAACTGCAGTGATTCACTTAACAAATGTGGCAAGAAAAGTTGTAAAATGTGACAAAACCCACTTAACAAATTTCTCATTTAGCAACATTAATTTGGGGCTCAATTGTGGTTGTAAGTCAAGGAGTACCTGTACTATGGGTATCATTACATGTGCAGATTTTACAACAGACAAGGCACTATAACATCAACATCATTTGAACTTGCTGGTTAAGGCTGGTTGGGAGCTGTATTCAGTAATATCAGTAAATGCCCAGAGGTTCTACTTCTGCTATATAGCCAGGCATAATGAACACAGTTTTTCTTAGTTAGTGTTTTTACATCATATATGCTTCATGTGCTACATATAAATGCATCATTTATTTATTTATTTATTTATTTATTTATTTATTTATTTATTTATTATATTTCTATACTGCCTTTCTCCCGTGAGACTCAAGGCAGTGTACAACCAAGAAAAATATAGACATACAAACATCATAAAATTGCTAATTAAAATTATTCATAGTTTGGCCAATTAAATAAAACCCAGAATTAGATAACATTTTAAAAAATCATTCACATGTTCATATGTTTAGCCCTGCCTTTTGGAACATCAGGGTTCTTGAGGGCACGGCGGAAAGCACGGAGATCAGGGATATTCCGTATCTCCGGGGGCAGTTCATTCCAAAGGGTTGGAGTCCTCACAGAGAAGGCCCTCCCCCTGGGAGTTGCCAGTCGGCATAATTTGACTGACGGTACCCTGAGTAGTCCCTCCCTGTGAGAACGAACTGGTCGGTGGGAGGCTATTGGTGGCAAAAGACGGTCTCGTAGGTACCCAGGTCCTAAGCCACACACATAATTAAAGTCACAGGCTAATAGGTGGATATTTGAAGATCTCTTACAAAAGTTAAGGCATCTCTAAAAGCCCTACCCTTAATAGGACATTGAAAGAGTGTCTGCATTTCCAGCCTCAATCTTATGTATCTATATTGATGTAGAACTTATTTTTAAGCCTATCTTTATGTTACGAAACCTAATGCAATAACAATAGTGAAAATAGTGTAATGTATTTTGTGGTTAGATTGATAAGGAAGTATTGTACTAAGCATTTAGAAGGACGTGTTTTGCTAAAGAAGGATCAGCATGTCTGGCCCATCACTGGACTGTGTAGCTTCATCCTGTAAACCAATGTCATTTTTAGAGTGGCCACAATTGATTGTGGCCTCTCCAAAAATGGCACCCACGTGAGCTCTGAAGCTCCAGAGAACTTCCAAAGGTAAGTGCACAATGGGAGTTGGAAAGTGGAGAGGAGTGAGTGGGCTGAGACAGAAGGGAAAGTAAGCCAAAGATCTCCATGGACCTGATGGGGTAGGATTGTGTGTGGGGGGGAGATAGTTGGGGCCACTGCAGCGTCAATCATAAGAGCAAATGATCACAATAGTGCTGCAGCAGCCATAACTTCAAAACCTGGTCATAAGTAGCTATTTGGGGGGGTGGGGGTCTGTTGTAACTTCAAACAGACACTAAGTGACCAATCCTAAATGAAGGCTACCTGTAACTAAATAAAGAACATAAAATCAACAGCAAAAACAGAAGGTGAGTTTCTTTACAAGAGAAGGATAGTGACAACTGGAAGGATTTGCCTTGTGATCTGTGCTTTTTCAGCTTCTCCATAAATTATGTGGAGCTAAAAATGGTTAATAATGTGGCTAATTTTTCTGGCAACACCGAATTGTTTAGGATAATTAAAATGATGCAAAGTCATCTCCCCACACTGGAAATAGAAGAATGGACAATAAAATGGCAAACATAGTTTAGTATAAATGACCTGCATATACAGTACTATCCATTTCCACAACTATGCAAATAGAATCTGAGCTAGCAATGTCTGGGGTAAAAGGTAAAGGTAAAGGTTCTCTTTGCACATATGTGCTAGTTGTTCCCGACTTTAGGGGGCGGTGCTCATCTCCATTTCAAAGCTGAAGAGCCAGCGCTGTCTCCGTGGTCATGTGGCGGTATGACTAAACACCAAAGGCGCATGGAATGCTGTTACCTTCCCACCAAAGGTCCCTATTTTTCTACTTGCATTTTTTACATGTTTTGGAACTGCTAGGTTGGCAGAAGCTGGGACAAGTAATAGGAGCTCATCCCATTATGCAGCACTAGGGATTCGAACCACTGAACTGCCGATCTTTCGATCAACAAGCTCAGCTTCTTAGCCACTGAGCCACCACATTCCTTAATGTCTGGGGTAATGATGAATAATTCTGTGGAAAAAAAAGAATTACAAAGTTGTGGCTGCTACATAAGAAAGGAATTTCACGTTGACTATTGGAAAGGGAATGAAAGAATAAAAATTAGGAATCTGATTAGTCATTTATTCAAACCTGTAGGATGGATTCAGTGCAGAAAAGAGCAGCCGAAATTATCAAAGGGAGGATGGGTTGCAATATGTCGTTTGTTAGCTTAGGAGAAATAAATGAGTGAGGAGCACAATAGAGAGTTATGTATCAAAATAGTTGTGAAAAAAATATCTGTGCGTGTGTATTCCAAAATGAGATTGATACATAAGACTATTGTGCTCTCCCCTCTTGTCTTGCACACATCATGCGCGCACACACACACACACCCCAAACACAGATGCTATTTTATGAATACTTTTTTGTCAGATTTTTCAGGGGAGTATACTGAGGATATACGGCATGATAAACAGTATGTAAATTTTTTAAATAAATACTGTGAAAATTCAATTGAACTATATTTTTAAACAATTCCTTGTTAAAAGGACATTTACCACACCATTCAGAATATTTTACATGTGATCATTTTGTTTGACATTTTCTACAGTTTGTACATAATATTTTACAATGTCCATTTCATCATGTGTTAGAGCATGGAAAGCTGTTAAAAACTGTGTAAAACAGCCCTTGTTGGAAGTCTTACAGCATACAGATTTTGACAGAGTAATATTAAATGCAGGTGTTTTCCATTCTAGTGTGACCTGTTAATTATATTTAATGTATAAATGAATCTGTCTTTCATAACTGTGTGTGTCCATATTGTTAAATTTACATGAAAAACTGAACAAGAAAAAAACAGTACTGTGAAAGGTGAAGGATCTCTTCCCAACTAAAAACTGAGCTTTGGCATGTAACCAGATCAACATAACAGGTTACTGGAAGGTTCTTAAGCTTGCAAAGTATAAAATGACTTCACGTTAAAAGAATGAAATGTTGATACTTGGTGTTATAAATTGGTTCTTAAAAAGCAAAGTAACATTTTGCCTTTTGTTTCAAAAGTTTGCAGTGTTTAGGTTTGAATTATGGAAATTATGTTGAGTTTGAAATAAAAATATATACACTTCAAATCAGTTTCACATTTTGCAAGAATGTAGTCAGATACATTTAGTTAATACTTTGGATTGTGAGTAAAATAAATCTTGGGAACTATTTTTTTGTCTTTTTCAAAAGCTGAACTTTATTGCTTTTCATTTTAAAAATATAATTACATCCTTCAAAGGATGCTAAAGCAGAAACAAGGAATCTGTAGTACATGTGGGATTCTAATTCTCCTACAGGGCGCCCACGGCAGTCATGCCTGGGTACTGACAAGGCTGTAGACCAATAGGACCGAGTCCACTGGAACTTTTAGCACCGCCTCTTCCTGCTGTATTTCAGTTTTTCGACTCGGTCTGTACTTGGACAGTCGTGTCTGTAGCTTTCTCCTTTAAAAAAAAAAAAAAAAAAGAATTAATTAGAACAGATTAGAAAAGGACAGACCTGCCGGATCGCTGGGCTTTCTGAGCTGCGAGGACTGCCGGCTGGCAGCTTCCTCTGCCCTCACATGCGCACGAGCTCGTATCATCTTGCTCCGCCGCGTTGCAGCCCTCCTCTCCTCACAAATCGGCCGTCTGCAGCCCTCCTCACTCGCGCGGCGCCCGATTGCAGCGCCCGACGCTCCGCTCCACATTTGATCGGCCGTTCATTCCGGCGCCGTTTTCTGTGGCCTTGGGAAAGCCGGCAAGCCTCTGAGGGACGCGGTAAGCTCCCCTTCGTTTTGGCGCACGTCCAATTCGCGCCATTTTCTCGGGCCCTTCGCGCCCGTTCTGTCGCTGAGCTCCTGGGCCTCCCCATTGCCGCTTGGAGATCGGCGGCATTTTAAAGGGCTTATCTTTTCCCGCTCAGCTGACAGGCGCTTGGGGATTCCGCGCCTGGCTCAAGACACTCGCGCCGAAGCCGTAAGGCTAGCGAGGATCAAGCGGCAGCAGCAGCAGCAGCAGCAGCAGATCCAACCCGGAGGCATTGGGCGCCATTGCAGGCCTCTCCTTTTTCAAGATGGCGGAATCTACGGTCGGATCCAAGGCCAGAGCGAAGCGCCATCATCTGGAGGAACCCGGGGAAGGTTCTTCTAAAGGCCACAAGTCCAGGGCCACAACGTCCTCCTCAGATCGCCCCTCCCGCTCCAAGGCCTCGGGTCTTTCAAGGGCGGAGGACAGGCGTCACAAGGCCATGGAGAAGGCCTTTGAACGAGCCAGTTCTCAAGCGGCGCAGCGGCAGACCGTCCCTCCTCCACCTCCCCCTCCTTCTTCTGCGCCACCATGTTCTCCTCGGGCTTTGTCTCCGGACAGATCCATCCAAGGGGACTGTCCTTATTCCGCAGAGGTGGAATCGGTGTTCCCATCGCATCCAGAGGAAACCCGGGTTCAGGACCAGAGTTCCTCCTCCATTCGGGCGGCTCCGGAAAATCCACCTCCTCCGGACCCCAACTCCACCCGGCCTCTTCAGGCATCTCAGTTATCCCTGGATATGCAAGGATCCTTGGCTGGGCTCATCTCTGAGGCCATCCGCCAGGGCATTGCTCAAGGCATCCAACAGATTCAGCCCATGGTTGCTTCCTCGGATATCAGGCAGGGGAACGCACACCACCGTCATCGCTCCCCTCGCGAGGATCCTCCGGCTGATACTCTTGATCGCGATTCCGAGAGCCTAGACTCGCTGTCAGAGGAGGGAGAGTTGCCTGAACAGGATCTTTCGGAAGACGAAGGCCTTGAGCCAGACCAACCGGCATTTGTGGGTCTCTTCAAGCCACACATGTTTAGATCCTTGCTTTATAAGGCCAAGATGACTACTCGCCTGGGGCTTGACAGCTCTTCTTCCACCAGTCTCTCCGATCAGTCTGATCCATCTTCTGCCTTGTTCCAGGAGCCCAAGGTGCATCCAGATATTATTCCAGCTCCAAAGTTATTCTCTGAGGTCCTGAAGCGCCAATGGTCTTCTCCCAGCACTGGTCCTATCCCCAACAATTTGGATAGGAAGTTCTACATTATGGCTCCTGAGTTTTCCAATCTGCTGCAGGTTCCAATTGTGGATTCTCCCATCGTAGCATTATCAACTTCGGCTCCTCCTACGGGGCCTCCGGAGGATTATCTGCGGCCTGAAGAAAAGAAGGCCGAGAGGACCCTTATCAAGGGCCACCAAGCCTCCGCTTGGTCTATCCAGGCCTCCTCAGCGGCATCTTTCTTCAATCACGCGTCCATTTTGTGGTTGCGCCAGCTTCAGGATCGCATTCCTGCCTCAGATCACCGGTCCCACCAGGACATTAATAAAATCCTTGCGGCAATGGAGTTCTCCGCGGATGCCACCCTCACTGCTTCTCGATTTTCAGCCAAAGCCATTGGTACCTCTATTACATCACGCCGACTCCTTTGGCTCCGGAATTGGCAGGCGGATGCAAGAAATAAGTGGCGGCTGGCCTCGTCTCCTTATTCGGCTGACAGGTTGTTCGGTGCCCCGCTGGATCCTCTGTTAGTCGAAACGAAGGACCACAGGAAGATCCTTCCTTCCATAACAAGGCGCTCTGACTTTCGTTCCCAGGGCTCCTTTCGTCCTTCCTCCTTTCGAGGCTCCGACTCCACCTTCTCTCACCACCGCTCTTCCCGTTCCCTCCCGTCCAGAACCTCCCAGCACTTCGGACACCAGGTCAGACAGGGGCAGGGATCTCGCTTTCCGCCTAGATCCTCCTTTCGCGGGGGGAGGGGTCGCCCCTTTAGACGGGTCCGCTAAAGAGCTTCCAGATTCTATGATTGGGGGCCGTTTGGCCAAATTTTGTGACCAATGGGATTCATCTGTATCTGATGTTTGGGTGAGGGATACAGTTAGATTTGGCCTTAAACTGGAATTTCAATCCTGCCCTCCTAACCATTACCTCCCCTGCCCAGTCTCTCTGGACCCTATAAAGAGGGCGAGGGTCAACCAGGCTATTCAACATCTCCTAACCATTAGGGCCATTCAGCCTGTCCCATCTCTGGAACGTGGCAGGGGGTTCTATTCCCGGTTATTCCTGGTTCCCAAGTCCTCGGGTGGTTGGAGGGCTATCCTTGATTTGAAGTCCCTCAATCGGCATATAACATATCGCCGTTTTAAAATGCAGTCTCTCCAGACCATTCTGCTCTGCATTAGGAAGGGGGACCTTATGTCCTCCATTGACCTTACGGAAGCCTATCTCCACATCCCCATTTACCCTTCCCACCGTAAATTTCTTAGGTTTTCCTACAATGGCCAACATTTCCAGTATGCTGCCTTGCCCTTTGGTCTTTCTTCTGCCCCTAGGGTATTCACCAAGGTCATGGCAGCCCTTATCGCCCACATTAGTTCCATTCCTATTCGGACCCTCTTTTATTTAGACGATATTCTCATCCTGTCTCGTTCCTTAAATCAGGCCTTAGTAGATTTGGACACGGTGGTGGCCGTTTTACAGCGGCATGGCTTCTCCATTAACTGGGAAAAGAGCCATCTGACGCCTACCACGTGTCTCCAGCATCTGGGGGCTATCATTAATTCTTCTTCCCTTCAAGTTTCCCTATCACAGGAGCGTCAGTCGAGTCTCTCTGACCTAGCCTCCAAGATTCGCATGCGGGGTTCCTCCTCCCTATTAGATCTCTCTAGCCTTTTAGGCAAGATGGTCTCCGCTTACGGGATCGTGCCCTGGTCTCGTCTCCACAGCAGGGAGCTGCAGTGGCTGCTGCTCCCTTATCAACGACGACGGACCAACACTTCGACATCTAAGATTGTCCTGCCTCCAGCCGTTCGAGACTCTCTGACTTGGTGGACATCGTCAGCCATTTCCCAGGGCTCTTCCTTCGGGGATCAGAGTTGGATAATTCTCACCACAGATGCCAGTCTCTCGGGCTGGGGGGCTCACCTGGACTCACATTTGGCTCAGGGGCTCTGGTCCGAGACGGAACGGACCCGGAACATCAACCTCCTGGAATTGAGGGCCATTTACCTGGCTCTCCTCAGTTTCGAACCTCATGTTCTTGGCCGGGACGTCCTCGTTCTCACGGACAATGTCTCGGCCAAGGCCCATGTCAACCGCCAGGGCGGGACTCGTTCCAGGTCCCTAATGCGAGAGGCTCTCCAGTTGGGTCTCTGGGCGGAGGGTCACCTGTTATCCCTCCGGGCCGAGCACATATCGGGATCAGCGAACTCCACAGCGGACTCCCTCAGCCGCTCCCTCATCGATCCAGCCGAGTGGAGTCTTCATCCTCTCCTGTTCGAGGAACTATGTTCTCGGTACGGCCGTCCCTCCGTGGACCTGTTCGCAACATCCGGCAACCATCAGCTACCCCGCTTCTTCGCCCGATTCCCTTCTCCGGGAGCGGAGGCGGTGGATGCCCTTCGGAGCCCCTGGCCTCAGGAACCTCTTCTCTACGCCTTTCCTCCCCTCCCCGTTATCTCCAGAGTCCTTCGGAAAATGGTGGCGGAACGGGCGGAACTCCTCCTCCTGGCTCCACACTGGCCTCGCCATCCGTGGTTTGCCGAACTCTTGGCCCTGTCGGTTGCTCCCCACTGGAGGATCCCGGACGACAGGATTTCTCTTCATCAAGGTCCTCTCCTCCACCCGGACCCTCAGGTCTTCCAACTGACCGCATGGCGGCTGAGCGGCTCCTCCTAACCAGGGCTCATGTTCCCCCGGACGCGATTCCCATCATCCAGGCAGCTCGCCGTCCTTCTACTCTCCGAATTTATGACTCCACCTGGCGGGTGTTTTCCTCCTGGTGTCGTGGGAAGGGCGTTTCACCTACCGATGCTTCCGTCCCTCATCTTCTAGGTTTTCTCCAACAGGGGTTTTCTGCTGGTCTTGCCCCTAATACACTCAGGCGGCAGGTTGCCGCTTTGTCGTCAATTCTTTCCTGCTCATCAACCACACCCATTACCAGTGATCCACTCATCAAATCCTTTTTGAGGGGTGCGACCAATCTTCGTCCGCCTACAGTTCACCGGTTTCCGTCGTGGGACCTAAACAAGGTCTTGTCTGCCCTGACTGGTCCTCCGTTTGAACCCTTACGGGAAGTTGGTCTCAAGTTTCTTTCGTTTAAAGTAGCCTTCCTCGTCGCTGTGACTTCTGCTAGGCGGATTTCAGAGCTGGCTGCCCTGTCCGTGCGCTCTGACCTCTGCATCTTTCACGCAGACAGGGTGGTTCTCCGCCTGGACCCGGCGTTCGTCCCGAAGATTAACACCATCTTCCACAGGTCGCAGGAGCTCACGCTTCCGAACTTCTGCCCTTCTCCCCGTCACCGCCAGGAGTTCCTTTGGCACAAACTGGACGTTCGCCGGGCCCTCAAGATATACGTTGCCCGAACGGCATCATTCCGACGGTCAGAAGCTCTGTTTCTATCTTTCCAGCCTTCGACGATGGGTTCCCGTGTCTCTTCAGTGACTATAGGGCGGTGGCTCAGAGCTACCATTGCGCTGGCCTATGAGGCTCAGTCCCTGCAGGTGCCAGCTAACATCACGGCGCATTCAACCAGGAGTGCTTCCACCTCGGCTGCCTGGTCCACTCAAGCGCCTCTGGAGGAGATCTGCCGGGCCGCTACGTGGTCGTCTGTGTCTCCTTTCATCCGGCATTACCGTCTGGATGTCTACGCGTCGGCGGATGCGGCTTTTGGCAGGAGAGTTCTGCAGCAGGTCCGGCCTCTCCCTCCCTAGGAGACACCATGCTTTGGTATGTCCCAGGCATGACTGCCGTGGGCGCCCTGTAGGAGAATGGGGGTTGGTCTTACCTGATACGCCTCTTCTCTGGCGGGCGCCCACGGCAGTCAGCCCCACCCATTCCGGCCGTCCCTGGGTTCGGTGGGTGGGAAGTCTTTTACTCTCTGCTTTATTTTACAGACACTCTCGTCCGCTGGACAGCCTCGCCTCAAAACTGGAATACAGCAGGAAGAGGCGGTGCTAAAAGTTCCAGTGGACTCGGTCCTATTGGTCTACAGCCTTGTCAGTACCCAGGCATGACTGCCGTGGGCGCCCGCCAGAGAAGAGGCGTATCAGGTAAGACCAACGCCCACTCTCATCAGCCCAACCAGTATGAGCAGTGACAAAAAGGTTTGGGATAATATCTAAGAGACAACAAATTTCTTTTTAAAAAGTAAACGTAAGCCGTACAGCTAACCTAGAAAAGTCACAGGTTGTGTTGCGATTTCTCAGTACAAAACTATGCATAAGTTTATACTGTTTTTTTTCCTTGATGTGTTTTGGAAAATTACTAATTAATATTTGTGGTTTAGGATGTTGGATATGTAATCATATTGCTAATGAAAACAAGATGGAAGTATTAGGCTAACAGCTAAATCTGTAAGAGTGCCCCATCCACAGTAGTTTTCAGAACAGGAAGTCACGTTAATAGCATTTATGTCCCCCTCTCCTCATTTCCTCTAATGAAGAAAAACTTACTTTTCCTTGGAAATCCAAATTATTAGCATGTTTACCATATCAGAAATCTTGAGTGGGTTTTTGCAGGTTATGGGAATGATTTCTTCTCCATGGCAATGTTTTTTCAACATGCTTTCTGGAGCCTGAATCCAGTTTTAGAATCCTTCATTCTTGAAGCTTTCAGGTCCTAGTGCTTACAATAGATCTAATTTTATTTTTCATTTGGGACTGCTTCATTCAAAGGCCTTATGTAACACCACTAAGTTGTAACCATTTGGAGGTGCTTCTCCCAGCAAATTTCACCACATCTTGATTTTTGGAAAGATTAGTTGTACAACAGAGATGGGTTTCAGCAGTTTCTGACCAGTTCTGGAGAACTGGTAGCAGAAATTTTGAGTAGTTTGGAGAACTGGTAGTAAAAATTCTGACTGGCCCCACCCCCATCTATTCTCTGCCTCCCGAGTCCCTGGGAGGAAATGATCGGGAGGAAATGGGGATTTTGCAGTAATCTTCCCCTGCCACACCCACCAAACCATGCCATGCCCACCAAGCTACGCTCACAGAACCAGTAGTAAAAAATTTTGAAACCCACCACTGCTGTACAACTATTGTATCCAGTGGCATTTAGCTGCATAGTTAGAACCAATCTTTTTTGTTACCATTGCATAAAAATTTTTATTGCAAATCACTACACAAATGTAGACAACTGCAAATTTCATAGGGGTTGTCATAATTTATTGGGGGGGGGGAGGAAAAGTGATAAAGAGAGGAGGGCCCAAGCCAGAGGGAGGGAGGGAGGCAGTGAAGGAGCAGCAAAGATTGTCATTTATTGGCCAGCTTCCAAGCTACAGTGATTATTGTTGGTCATCTATCAACTCATTCTACTGTCACATTGCCTCACAGAAAGTACTATGAGAAGAAATGCATAGATATAGAAACCCATGTTTATAAAGCTTGATAACTACCATACCCAAAACTGTTTCATGAGAACTGAGTGTGCTCAGTAGCTACCAAATGCTACGAGTAGCTCAGATTTGACAGCAGGAAGTGCTTTGGAATGGGAATGAGTGCACATTTTTAAATAAGTCTTTTCCAAAGTGTAGAAAGCAGCCATGGAAGATGGCAGCAATATTCTGAAAGAAGACATAGCTGGCATTCGCCTCTCTTCTCTCCTCCCCCCCCCGTTCCCTTCTAGTTGGCATTTGAAGACATGCTGCCACCAATGCAGAGATAATACTGAGTCTTGAAAAACAATCCTGGCCTCCATGTAGTTGTCTTTTTAAAGAGATCCAAGTTTATGGCCACCACACCTGACAATGAATTCCACAAGTGTGCAAAGAAGTTTTTCCTTTTGTCTTTTTGAAATGTTCTTCCAATCAGTTCCAGGGATTGTCTTCAATCCTATTATTTTGGGAGATGGAGGAAAACATATCCCTATTCATTTTCTCCACGCTGTGCATTATTTCATACATCTCAGTCATATCTCTTCTTGCATGTCTTTCTCCAAAGCTAAAAAGACTTAAAACATTCTAGCCTTTTTATTTAGACCCCAATCATTTTGGTCCACCCAGTGACCCTATTGGCCCCAACCGTGTTAATCTTTCACAAAGCATTGAAAGTGTGACTATTTTCCCAGACATTTGGGTCAAAGGTAGATGAGTTGTGCTATTATTGATTGTGAGTGGGTTAACTATTGATCCTTTGTGCCAATGGGTTGTTTGGTGGGTTGGTTTATTTGTTTTAAGCTTGTATGTCTTCAGCCACCTGAGTGAAATGGGCAGCTATATAAATCACATAAATAAATAAATAAATGTAGTATTAAAAACATGGCCTCTACTCCACATTCTGGTGCATAGATCTATCTTAACTTTTATAATTAGGCATTTTCAGATGGTAGCAATGAATTGTTTGAAAGTTATTTCCCATGCTCTGTGACTCACACTTTGTAAATCACAGCAAAATACTGGTACCCTGAATAAGCAATGAGCTTCATAATTTAAGACCAAATTTGGTGTTTTTAGTGACATAAATTAATGTGTTCTTTTTTCCAAACTCTCTATCAAGAAAATATTAGACAATAAATAAAAGAATGTCCTCTCCAGCAAATCCCTGCTTTTGGGAATGTGTATACAAGTGTTCCATGCTTTTTCTGCAATTTATGAAAGATTGAACTGGAATACTTGTTCGCGGATGTATATTAAACAATTAAACTTGCAAGATTGCTTATAAATCTGGACCATTTAATCTTAATAAAGTTGTTACTATAATAAATAGTTTATCTGTTTTCCTAATCAACCAAAATGACCACATGCAACATTTACTAGCACTGTTACTTGCTTTTGTTTGCTTTATTCTGTTTATAGGATCATGACGTGAAAGCAAGTAATTTATTTGTTTTTCAATTAAACATCCAGTCAGTTGAGATTGTTTGAAATCAAGAATTGAAGGAATAACCTTGATCTGGAAATAAACTGTAGATCCATCTCCCTCAACTTAGTATCTTCTAGAGATACTGAGACTACAGTTGCAGTTCCAGTATATCTGGAAGAGATTAGGCTGTAGAAGATTGCTGAATCTACCTGATTAATATCTGCGATTTAAGCAATACTTTTTCTCTCAAAGGCTGTCTTCCCTCAAGGCTATGTGTGGTAGGTAAGTGAATTTCCTCAAGGCTACAAGGGAGGTGTGCTGAAACAAATGATGGGTCAGGCCACTCTGAGTAGTTCTTTTTTCTTCTTTTTTTTTACTTTCATCTCTCATGTTTTCCTTCTAAAATCAACTTCACAATCAGTAAGATATAGGGAAGGAAAGGCTTGTTCTTACTATACAAGATGCTCCTGGCAAAGCTTTTTCCCTCCCTTTCCTTTTTTAACTTGAAAATGTTATTAATTTTTTAAAAAATATAAAATACAGAAAAAGCAGAGCAGTTAGAAAAAAAGGGGAATGGAATAACAACAGCAACAAAAATTAGGGAACACAATTTTTGAAATGTGGACAATTTCTAGCCTAAAGTTTTTGCTGTGGCATTGCAGACATTTTGCTAATTTATTGGATAGTAAACAATTCCTGATTCGATTCAGAATTGACTTGTGTTTATGAATTTTTTCACTGGGGATGTGAGGGAGGCTTGTCATGGCTTCATTATAATAACTCTGTAATCAGTAGTGTTTAACTGTTGGACAAAAAATAAACTTAAATCAAAAGCACTCTGTGTGTGCATGCAGGACCCCATTTTGCATGATGAGTTATAGCACATTTTCTTAAGCAAATTCCATTTGGAATATATGCTATATATTTGGATATAATAGACCAGGTATAATTGTGTTCCAAGTCAGATAACCACAGTTTTTGACAACATTGTAGTGTAAGACTCTGCAGAAACATCTGTCTGGCATATTGGACCTCTTTCCTATACTCTGTGAAGCAGTTTTACTTAATGCTGCCTTTACTTTAATGTACATAGAAACTCAGAACCCTGGGGAAGATTAAATTAATACCATTCTCCCTGAGTGTGAGAAGATTCTTGAAAACTACCTCTAGCCTGAAATTGTTTCATCTTTCCTACTATAGCAAGCAATTGAGAGGATAAAGTATATCTATGGAACACCCTACCAAATCTCTAGCTCTGTAGATTTTTAAGAAGAAGCTGTACAGTCTTCCATTGAAGATGGTTTAATTGGTTTTCCTACTTATTGGGGAGGACTGATAAATCCATATGCTTGCTTCCAGCTTCACAGTCCTGTGAGTCTATGTTTCTATAAATGGAAGGTATGTGCTCAGTATCTTACCTAATGTTCCTATACAAAGGAGTGAATAGCTTATAAATAGGACAACTGTAAATCAGTGTTTGAACTCTTGATATGATAGCAGAGAAATGTAAATAAAACGTCTATTTTTAGTTTATGGCTTTATTGGATTAAATTCCTTCAATATTTTTTATTTCTTTTGCTTAAAGAAAAAGTAAAAATCAAATCTTTCTAATAATTCTGTATTCCATTTATTTTAGCTTAGTCCTTCCAATTTTTTATTCTGATTAAATTATTTTCCCCAAGAAAAGGAAAACTGGCATTTTCTTTGGATGTAAGCTCAATCTATTCATTTAATTTATTTCTAATAAAGACATTGGATAGAATTAAAGAGAATTTTCCTCTTCTCTGGAAGAAAAGAAGATGTCTAAACAAGCTAAAGATATTTTAATAACTAGGTGTGTCAGCAGTGAGTCAAACCTATTACTAGGTTTATAAAAAACTCGCTTTTCAGTACTGCCTTCTGATGAAGTGCGTTTTTTATGCTTGAAAATAATCTTTATTGTCAGTATAAGTCATGTTTAGAGAGAAACAATAACAAAAACAGGAAAAGAAGAGAGCAGGAAAAGCATATAATTTTATGAGCAATATTACACAAACCTTACTTTCCAAATGACCAGTGGAATTTTTAACTATATTTGAACAAAGAAGAATAGTATTTACTGTGATTTATTGACTTAGACCAAAAGAATAACATAATTAGCACTGTAAACTGGTTTTTAAGTAAAATTCTAATGGACAGTGGATGTCAGTTACATTTTGCATACTTATTATTTGTGGTGCATTGAATTTCTTCTTAAATGGACCATATGTAGCCCAGAGCTTGAGACTCATTTTAAATGTCATGTCTTAAATCTTTATATGCCAAAGGAGAACAAAGTCACAGAGCAGACCTGTTTGAATAATTGGGATTCCTTTTAGTTCTTGCCTTGACAAGTTAGAGTTGGAAGCCACAGTGTGTTCTTGATAAGCAGCCAGGGGTCCTGATTTAGTCATAAACAAAGCAAACTTTTGAAATTCCATAGTTTGTTTAATAACCCTGTCTAGAGAGTTATTAGGTGGACAATCTTGGACTGATTGACCAGCAATGCACCACTGTGCCCTTGCTTGTGCTAAGCTAGAAATCTAGACCTGAGGTCAGATGTGGGTAACTAAGGTAATGCTTGATTCATCTTAGGTATGTGGCTGTTTGTAATCTTAGATATTATGCTGCAGATTGATAATGTTTAGCATATTTTCACCAACAGTTCTCTTCATTTTTTAAAATCATCATTTTAGATACTGCCAGAAAACATTCAGTTCACCTTTAGTTATCAAAGTTGTCATTTCGTTCATCTATATGTAGAATAAATGGCACTAAATTTTTAATATGCCTATGGAGGTTTGGAGGAGTTTGATAATATCTACCATGTGGTTTTGCTGAATCGTTCCAAAAACCTCTTGAATATGTTCTAAACCCTTGGAGAGATGTGGAGAAGAAACACAAAAGATGTTGCGTATGAAATATTTATAAGTACACTAGAGAAATTGGACTGTTCTCAAATTGTGATTCATGATGATACTAAGATTTTTATTGCCTCTTAATATTTGAGAACATTTTGTTTAGCCTATCCACCAAACTATATCATCCCATAAATAACCTGGAAAGAGGGCAAAGGGAACAATGTATGTAAAAGCTTTTTCAATAACAACAAAAAGTTTAGAACAAATTAGATTTGGATGAAAACAGTTGGACAAAAAAGGCAATGAGATGCTTTTTCTCAACTCTGTTCCCCCCTTCCTCCAGCTCCAGCTATTTCTGTCATCCGTCACTGGACACAATAATTTAATCTTGCAAATATAAATTTTCATTTCATTTTTTTCATTTTATGATTGATAAATGAGGCTTCTCCACTCCCACTATAGTAGCTATGCTGGCTGAGGTTCCACACCAAAAAACAGCCACGTGTGAGAGTGTTGCAAGATCAGAGTGATTAAAATGGTTCACCATTTGGGTCCAAGCTTTCTTATTCTTGTTGATGGGTAGCATGGTTTAATAAAGAACCGGGTTGTGAAAATATAACTTAGCTATTGCTAACCAACAGCAGTAATGTATTTCACAAAAATTATAATGTTTAGCATAATATGAGCCTGATTAGACCCTCATGCATAATATTGAAAAGCTGCTTGGACGTCCCTTACATATTATGTCTCTTTAACTTAAACTGATGAGTGATTCCAGGGGGGAAATGTCTGAGAATGACTGTAGGATGCACAGGATTCTTCTATTCCATGCATAACTTTCATTTCAGTCTCCTTGAGATTTCATCAATGTTCTCTTTCTGCTCTTGAGTTCCTTCAGTGGCAATTCCATGCAGGTAAAAACTTCACAAACATTTCATGTTGTGTACATTCTTCTTTACTTTATAGCTCTTCACTTCTACATGTTTCTCCTGGGCTACCACAGCTTTCCTTGCCCATGACTCCTCGTATAGGATAGCCACTTGATTTTTCAGAGTAACCACTTTGAATATTTACCAAGTTCAGTATGCAAGCTATGCCTCAAGAATGTGGGTGGTGAGTTGATAAATGCTGTACTTATGAAAGAGATCTTCTGCGTTGGGAACATTTAACTATCACTGTCTAAAACCAATTTCAAGCACTCCCTTATGGCAGTTTGGGACATTTATTGCCAGTATAAGAGCCTTATGTTTTATAATTTTGCTCAGGCTTGGTTGATTGAATCCAAATGGCCACTTTTCTCTTAGTAAACATTTCAAGGTATGATGCATTAATTGTCAGTTGTCTTAGTGTGTTGTCAGCTCATAGTTACATCTTGTTTTTGATTTGTATTGGTTTTTATGTTATTTGTGAATCACTCAGAGTCACATGGAGTTGGGCAGTGACCAGTTTGGTGCATACCACATGCATAAGCGGGGGGGGGGGGTGGAATCAAACTAGCAGTTTTTCATCTGATTTGTGGCGTGCCTTTAAAATCACCTGGAGGAAGATTGCAGTAAATTGTGAAATCAGGAGTTCCAGATTAAGACAGTGGGAGTATGGGTGAAGCAAGAATCCCCACGAATGAGGAAATGGCCAGTTCTCCAAGCTTTGTGCAGTTCTGAAGTCACAAAACAAAAACTGTGTCACAGATAAACTGGAATAAAATTGTTTTGGCTGCCCAAAAAAGATACTGTGAGTACATGGCAACATAGTGCTGATGCCATTTTGGCATAAATGTTCATGTTGAAGGTCTATATGTGATAACAAACAAAATAGAAACTAGAATCTTTCCCCCCACATCTTTTGGACAGGAGTAGGGTCAAACAAGAGAACCACAACCTAGAGATACCCCAATGTTCCATCCACTCTCAGCTGATGACCTCAACCTTCTATCTCTTTAACAATGGACCTCCCAGCTCTGCTGCCCTCCTGAAAGGCCCTTTATACCTAACAATAGAACTCACTCCATATACCCTCACAAAGACCTACCTAGCTGGTTCCCCAAACTGGTCAACAAATCAGATCCATAGAATTTTCTGACTTGCAGACCTCAACTTCTATAAAACTTCTTTGCTTTCCTGAATATACTTTTTATGAACTCTCATAAAAAATTAAAAAATAATACAAACTAATGTAAAATAAGGAAGAAAAAAGAAAAAAAGCAAAGATAAAGAAAAAAGAAAAATATTTTTTTTAAAATATTTAAAAAAAGATACAAAGTGGCTTATGATATTGTTCACAGCAGCTATATTATATATTTTAACATCTCTCTAAAGTTACATCATAATACTCTTCTTCATAGTCTGTCTAATTAGCAAAGCCATAAATCATGATCATTTTTTTCATTTGTACACAAAAAGTCTATAACATGTTTCAGTCACTAATAAACATAGATAGTGTCTTGTCTCTAATCAAAAAAGTCAGCTTATCTCAGCAAGATCTATCACTTTCACCAACCACTTTTCCATAGTGGGTTGTATTGAATCTTTCCATTTCTGTGCATATAATAATCTCACCACATTAATCATATAATGAAATAATCTAAAACTCTTGCTTTTCCATTATTCAATCATTGTTATAAAACAGGCGCTCAAAGATCATTGTAGTAAACATGTTTTTTTCTCCTCAGCATTGCATTCCTTCAGCAAAACTTCATAATATCGTAATGCTCAAATTGAGCCTATGATTTCAACAATACAGAAACCATATTCAAACTTATTGAGTATAAGTTCTCTTCTCTCCTGATTGCTATGCCACAGTCCCTGCCATATCTGTACACACAACGTGGAAGATCTGCAGGAAAATAAGTTGTATGCACAGATCCAAACAGAAACTCTGGATTCTTAATTTGTTGCTTGGGTGAGATCCTTGTTATGTGCTGTGAGATTTCCCTCCCCCCATATTCATGCTGTGTGTGGTCAGGATGATGTCACCTACGAGAAGACTCCATAGGGCTTGAATTCACTTTAAACAAAGTTACCTTTGTAACTTGAGAATTGACAGGTATGTTTTAACTCCCAGATAATTAATTTCCATGGGTGGTTTTTTTTTTCCAGAAATAAAATTTCAGAGTTCAAGAGCAAGAAGTATTGTCAGACAAACAACATAAGTGTCCTGTGAACAGGGGGACCCATAAATAGAAACAGTGTTAATAATCAATTTTATTATCTAATGATCCTTTCATAACTAGTCATTGAAAGGTAAGATTAGGTCTATCTTCTGAAAGATTTCTAATAAACTCTATTTGGTACAAAATCTAAGCACTCAATGAATTCTTTCAATCTCAGCAAGGTTTCATCCATTTATTATTAATCCCTTATGCCAGAGTTTAATGGTCCTAATATTTCAAGGCTGCCAGAGGAAAACAATTTTATACCTTGCAGTTGTGTATAGAGAAATTTAAGAATAGCATTAAAGTCCAATAATAGGAATGAAAACAAATTGTTTAATCATCAGTCTATAGGCACTTGCATAAGGAATGCAGGCTTTAAGCAAGATACCATATAGGCAAGAAGTACTAATAAAACCTTGGATAAGAATGGAAGCAATACCAGCAAGATACAGATTCCAACAGAGTTGGAGTACATTTTTGAGAATCTAAACAGCTCTAAACTTGCAGTTAACTTAACTTAACATGCTGTGTTTTATTTAGGCAGTGGCTGATCTAGGACAACAGAAGCATGTGAGAAAAATGGTTTTTGAAAACCATGAGAAGAGTTGCTAAGTGGGCAAAGTACAAGAGGTTTTATTTTGTTGTTCTGTTGGTGTGATACCTGGTTTAGCATAATCATTGAAAGCTATATGTATCAAATACAATTAAATTGTAATGAATAAGACTCTATATGCAGTTTCATTGCAGAATGAATTATATGGACCAAAACTTTGGATCTGACATTTGCACAATCAAAATATGGTGAAAAGTTTGTGCTAATGGAAGGACCTTCTTGGATACGTTTTGGATTTTTTTTTTAAAATGAGGACAGTTATGATGCAATAATTAGATTAGGCCTTTGTTTTTTTAAATACTTCTATGGAAGGAGATTGAAAATAATATGCAGACTATTTATGTCATGGCCCCGTCATAGCCAGGGTCTGAGACAGAGGAGGAGTGGGAGCCTGGGCCGATGGAGGGGGATAACGCAGTCCCTATGGCCCATGAGGAACGACCTGGGGACAAGGACAAAGCAGTCCCAGGTCCCTCGTGCCTCGGAAAAGTAGGAAGAGAGGGTGCAGGCTGACAGAGGAAGTGGGGAGGAGATGGAAAGGGCAGCAGAGTAGAGGAGCAGTGGAGTTCAGAGATGAGCAAATTCCCCCCCACCGCTTGATCCTTGAGCGCTGAGAATGGAGACGAGGCAGAGTCAGCACAGGGCGAACTGACTACTCAGGAGGAGAGTGCCCCGCTCCTCCTCATGAGATTCATCTGGAGAGTAGAATTTAAGGAGACGCCATGAGGAGGGGCTTTTGCCAGGAACAAGTGTTTGTTTCGGATTACATTCCCCTGGCTTTGAGGACTGCTTTTGCCTTGCTTTGAAGACTGCTTTTGCCTTGCTTCAAGGACTGCTTTGCCTTGCTTTGAGGACTATTCTTGTCTTGCCCTAGCCTTGAAATTTTGCCTTTGAAACTGCCTTTGTGTTATGCCTGGATTTTTGCCTTGTGGACTTTCCAGGTGATCTATGAGCTGTTGTTTGGGGGACTGAGGGTGGAGCCTTACTGGTCGGTGGAGGGCCATTTGTTTAACCATTCCCAAGACTAATAGAGAACGCTCTGGAGGCCTGACTAACAGTGACCACCTGGGTCATAACAATTTATATCTTTTCATTGATAATTTTTTATAATTCATTATTAATACATCACCCATGTATCACTGGCACTTGCTATAACCTCCTCTTTTATCCTAGAGCAGGTTTTAAGTGCTATTATTAGTGGGCAAAGGTGACTTGCCCACTAGTGGCTGGAGTGATGAAAAAGTGGGCAGGGCCATGCCTTGTGCCTAGGTTGACTTTGTTGGTTCTTTTTTATTTTTTTTTAAGGGTGGAAGGAAGCTTGCTTTTCTTAGAGCAAACAGTAGTCTGTGTTTTTTAAGTGAGGCAATACCTTGTCAAACTTGGCTGATCTCCAAAGAGCTAGCTATCAGACCACCCCTGTACTTGGGTTAGTACTTAGTACTTGGAAGACCATCAAAAAAATCTGAGAACCATAAATTAAACTGCAAAATCCATAAAGCATCCCAGAAGGCAATAGACAACGACTTCCATATTATTGCCCAAACATTCCGATAAAGTTACCCCACTTTAGGGATGGCACTATATTTCATATGATTTCCATTGTAATATTAATGTCTATAATTACAGAGCAGAAGTTTGGCAGCACAGTTGAATGGGGATCAGTGGGCCACAAAATGTATGGGGATAAGGATTCTAGTCAGTTCCCCCATATTCTCACATGGCTTTCTTTGGAGTTTTTTTGGAGCTTTCTCATGGTGCCTCATTGCATATAAATGACCATCCCCAAACAGCTTTCAAAATGATTTGTGTAAGAACATCTCCTGTGTGGCAGAAAATGCTGGCGTTTGAAGGCCAGTATTAAAGTACAAAACCTGATCTCCCATTAAGAAAGTACACCAATATCCAGGTTAATAAGGCCTAAATCTTTTCTTATACAAATAATTATGCTAGTAGGCTTCTCCCGCTAGAATATAGATTAGCTTGGCAATTTGCGCTTCATCTTTCTCCATTGTATGTATGGGATCTGATAAGACAAATATGAATTCATTAAGAAGAAAGAAAATTCTGTTAATAAATTGAAGTGGTGCTTCAAAGGTAAAACTAGCGGTGAACTTTGATTTCATTCTATAGTAATGTGTAAATTGGCTTGAGGAAGAGAGAGAGAATGACCAAGTTTAGAATATAAATGGCAGAATTCAGAGAATATGAATGCTGGAATTTGTTTTTGCTCTGAAAACAACCTTAATGCAAACATTAACATGCAACAAAAATAATCTTTCTAAGGAATGGTTTGGAAAAAAAGGATATTTTTATTTGATGTGACCTGTTAAGATATAAAGTTTGAGTGTGCATATGTTTAATTGGGGTGTGCTTATATGTTTAAACTTCCTGGGTGCATGTCAGCCTTTGGCTGTGGTCTAAAATAGTCTTATGATTCCAGGTCATCTTTGTTCTATGTTCTGCTTTAGTCCTTTTAAGTAAATTTTATCCTGCATAAAAGAATTATAGAATCCTTCATATTTGAAATGTTACATGCCAGCCATCAAACTGTTTCATTTCTAAATGCATGCTTTAAAAAAAAAAAACCCTGTGTCAAAATTAGTCCTAGCACTGTAATTAGTTGATTGCAGCTGATTATGACAATTTTATTATGCTGTGGTTTAGAATTAAAAAATCTTAATTTCAAGAACAACAAAAAATAGTGATGCTTCCCAAACCAGGGTAAATTACCCAAAATAATATTAATAGTAATTTTTCTTTGGGTAACAACACACATAGGCATTACCTACTGACAACAGGGACATTTAAATTCACTCGAAGGGTTTTATCTACATTGGTTGAAAAGAACATCTGATAAGCACTTTTGGGTAATGAAAAAGTTTGGGAAGCACTGCTTTAGAATGCATAGCAAAATAGAGCTTTCTCTTTCAATTAACAGGGATGAGGTGCTGTTTTGATCTCTAGACCTTTTCAAGGGAAATGCTCTCCTCTCCACATGAAGGAATAGCAATTCTTCATAGTTTGTCCTTATATCATCCAAAAATGCAGACCAGGAAATGGTATGGGACTAATGCAAAACAAACCCAAGAAAGCACCTAACTGAAATGAGTCCATGAGTCCACTGTTTATTGCTATAAATGTAATAAGTAACTTCAATATAATAAGGAAGTGCAGTGTAATAAGTTGTAATAAATTACTTCAAATACTAGTTCAAGGTAATCGTTACCTCCCAGTACACTCAAGGTGCTAAATTGAATGTAAAGGAAATTGAAACTGTGAAGGGAAAAAGATATTTGTGTAAAGAGGTGAAGGTAAAAGTTCCCCTCGCACATATGTGCTAGTTATTCCCGACTTTAAGGGGCAGTGCTCATCTCCATTTCAAAGCCGAAGAGCCAGCACTGTCCAAAGACATCTCCATGGTCATGTGGCTGGCATGACTAAACGCCAAAGACACACGGAACACTGTTACCTTCCCACCAAAGGTGGTCCCTATTTTTCTACTTACATTTTTTACATGCTTTGGAACTGCTAGGTTGGCAGAAGCTGGGACAAGTAACGGGAGCTCATCCCGTTACGTGGCACTAAGAATTCAAACCACTGAACTGCCAACCTTTCGATCAACAAGCTCAGCGTCTTAGCTACTGAGCTACCGCATACATCATGTTAAACATGATATGCAAAAATAGGAAAAGTGGCCATCTCCATGTTGATTATTTTCAATTATCCTTAGTTGAAGCAAACCAATTTCAAATTATAGTTTTTCAAGCATTATTGTTTTAATAAATGATATGAAGTGTTTGCTCTATTTTATATTTTGGATGCAATATGAAATCAGAAGGAAAATGTTTGATCTCTTAATATTTCAAAAGGAGGTAAATCAATACTGCAACAAATAATAGTTTCCCACTTTTTTCCAACTAGTACAATGAACTAAATTATAATATTTCTAAATTAGAAATAAAGAATATTTAGATGATCTTTTTCTTTTTTGGTATACAAGGTTAAAATATAGGACCAAGGGAAAAAAAAAACAATACAAAAACAGAAACAAAGAAAAAGTGCATTAAGCAAAATTCAAACATATACACAAATGATTTCCCTGATTGAACACTGATAAATATAGTTTCAGTGACAAGAATTGTCCTGTCCCTCCCAAAACAGGTCCACAATCTATAAATTTCTCCATTTATATTTGCAAAATTGCTATATAACATTAAAATATCACAATTGTAGAAATGTATTATCAATCAACCAATTTGACCTACCCTCTATCTACTAAGGAAAAAAAAACAGTTAACAGGGAATTCCAACCAGAAAGCTAAACTTCAAGGCCCTCTATTAATAAATCTGTTGTTAGATTTAACTCACGGAAGGTCTACAATCGGCTTCTATTCTCTCATAAACTCCATACCAGGACTGGTTCTTGATCATAAAAATATTTCCCAGTTTATCATAATTGCTTTCTTTAAAAATTATGAGTGGAATGGTTCCAAACAACTGCTTCTCACTCTCAAAAAAAGAAGGTCTTCATTGAGAATACCTCTATAATACTTGTTGTTCAATAAATCTTCCCACAAATTATAAGAGCCTTGGTGGCGCAGCAGACTAAAGTGCTGTTAATGCTGAGATCATCCGTGGCTTTGGGGTGAAGTACCATCAGTACGCTGATGACACCCAGCTGTACATTTCCACCCCAGGCCACCCCAACGATGCCCTTGAAGTGATGTCCCAGTGCCTGGAGGCTGTGCAGATCTGGATGGGGAGGAACAGGCTCAGGCTCAACCCTTCCAAGACTGAGTGGCTGTGGCTCCCGGCATCCTGATATAGTCAGTTGACTCCATCACTGACTATCGGGGGCAAGTCTTTGGCCCCCGCAGAGAGGGCGCACAATCTGGGAGTCCTCCTGGATTCACAGCTGTCCTTGGAGGAACATCTGACGGCTGTAGCCAGGGGGACCTTTTGTCAGGTTCGCCTGATTCGCCAGTTGCGGCCATTTCTTGATTGGATTCCCTGTGCACAATCACTCATGCCCTCGTCACCTCGCGCCTGGACTACTGCAATGCTCTCTACATGGGGCTCCCCTTGAGGAGCACCCGGAGGCTCCAACTGGTCCAAAATGTGGCCGTGCGGGTAATTACGGGAGCTGCTTGGCGCTCCCACATAACACCACTCCTGCGTCAGCTGCACTGGTTCCCAGTGGTCTTCCAGGCGCGCTTCAAGGTGTTGGTTACCACCTTTAAAGTGCTCCATGGCATAGGACCTAGTTATCTTTGAGACTGCCGGCTGCTACCGACGACCTCCCACCAACCTGTGCGCTCCCACAGAGAAGGCCTCCTCGGGGTGCCATCAGCCAAACAATGTAGGCTGGCGACCCCCAGGGGGAGGGCCTTCTCTGTGGAGGCACCTACCCTCTGGAGTCAGCTGCCCCCTTGAGATAAGGTGAGATAAGGAGGATCCAAGACCTCGGTGCCTTCCTCCGTGCCCTTAAAACTTTCTTTTTTCAGCAAGCCGGGCTGGCTTAACATATTTTTAAATATTTTTTAATTTTTAATTGGTTTGTTATCTTAAATTGGGACCAAATTAATATATATATCCTTTTAACTGTTTTTAATGTTTATATTGTATGTTTTTATCTGGCTGTACACCGCCCTGAGTCCCTCGGGAGAAGGTGCGGTATATAAATTTGAAATAAAATAAAATAAAAAATAAATAAAATAAATAGCACCAGCTGCCTGCAATTACTGCAAGTTCAAATCTCACCAGGCTCAAGGTTGACTCAGCCTTCCATCCTTTCGAGGTAGGTAAAATGAAGGCACGGATTGTGGGGCAATAAGCTGACTTTGTATTAAAAAAAAGAACACCGCTTAAGGGGGGCCGAAAGCCCTACTAAGCAGGTATATACAAAAGTATGAAGGCTATTGCTTAATGCATTGTAAACTGACCTGAGTCTCCGGAGAAGGGTGGCATGTAAATCGAACCAATCAATCAATCAATCAATCAATAGGGACCTAATAGATTGTGACAGCCATCCTCTAATTGCATATGATGTCTCCATTCCACAAACTCCATCAGTCTTTTCTGAGGGAGTCAAGTTCATTAAGTTCAGCCTCCTCTAACAAATATCAGTTTTCAAACAAAGCTCCTTTTCTTTTAAATCTATTAAAGGCAAATTAACTTTCAGTCCATCCAATTGCATAGCTGATTTAGCTACTGTTGCCTGTGTCTTGAAGTGTTCTTTAGAATGATTTACAATTATTACAAATTCATCAAACATTTATCCAGTTTTTCATTTAAAACTTGTAAATTAGCAAACTTCCCCCCCCCCCAAAGTTTCCACCAAGAAGGCTTTAACGTTAAAACTTCTGAGTCCCATCTCTCTTTTGGGGGGCATTATAAAGGATATATAATATTCAAAGTCCTTAATTTATTGTTGCTTTGCTCTCATAGTCTAGTTTTCACAATAAAGTGTAAGCAATTCCCTTTTGAGGCACAAAAAGCTGATATTAAAAACTGCCACAACAGAGTAGATGGAGAAAAAAAATAATAAAATGAAACAACAGAGTTAATTTAAGAAAACTAGTAAAATACAAAATCCTTAAAAGTAAAAATCCAGCATAGATCTGATTAAATCACTTTCACTACAAAGAAAAAGAACCTTCACTCCCACTGTAGTGAAAGAGGAAGTATTTTGAAGCACCGAAATAAAACAGTAAAAGTTTATGATTGTAGGCAAGTAAAAGGATATAAGGTAAGTTAGCATCAGAGCCAGGCTAGTAATCGAAAGTGATGTTAAAAACAGAAGGTGCACTTAAAAATACAGTTGCAGGAAAAGATGGAGACCCAGCCACTCTGGCCGCTCTTACCGAGAATTGAAATCCTCCAGATTTCTCTCTCCAGGCAAGTGCACGTATAGTCTGGGGTTGTTGAGGGTCATTAACATTACTCCCATTCAAATCTGGAGAGGTTGCTGCCCAAAAACCAGTGTTGGCAGCAAAATCAGCAGTTTGTTGGCAGGGAGAAAAAAATGCCCCACCATTCAGCATGCCATTTTCTGAGAACTCTCTAGTCTAGAAGATCTTTTTTGTGGAAAAAAATAGGAGTTTAGAGAAGTGATGTTAAAAGCCAGTCATCTCTTAAAAGATTGTGTTCTTTCTGAAGCAATGACTTAATTTACTATATTTGATGTTTCCATTTATTTGATAAAAGGGCTTGCAGCTTTTCTTTAGAGGGTCTGTGAACTGATCAGATTTTGGAAAGCAAGACCTTCTTTAAAAAAAAAATAAGAGTGAGATCCCTCCCTCGTTTATTTGGAGCAAATTGGTCAGAACACATCCTCAGGTCTTCTACAAAAAAAATAATTATGCACTTAACCACTGAGTTAAATGTGCCTATGTGTGTGCAAAATATGTTAATAAATAGGATGAAAGGAAGGTAATTAAGAACAGGATTTCAAGGCATAATTAAGAGTTGGATAGATGTGCTTCACAGAACAACTGATCAAGAATTCTGTGTGATTTTCTTCCCTCAGAAAAAAAAGGAAAAATGTGAGTGTTCTGGCTGGAGATGATGGAAGTTATACCAAACATTTGAAAACTGGGAAATGCTGATCTAAATAAGTAGGCAGGAAAAGAATATTTGAGTGCTGGCAGAACTTCTCCCTCTAAAATAAGTTTGTGTTTAATTTTCAGGCCAGCCAGAGCAGTAACGTTGCCAAAAAGGTAAGAGCCCATTTCCAGTTAATGTATTTCTTTTGGGTTTTTTCATGCACTTATCAGCATTAAAAATTATTGGTGATGTCATTTGAACGGAAGGGATAAAGAAAGTTTCATTTTATTTAGAACAGGTGGCCCTAGTGAATGAGCTGTATGCTTTCTTTGTGCTTCCAGGCCTCTGGAAATCCAGAGGCAGCTGGGATACCCGTTTGCTGCCAGGCAGCTGGTGTGCATTGGAGCCAATTCCCATGTTAAGGTTCATGTATGAAACCTCAGAAGCATCCCCTTCCTACTTGAGTTGACATCCCCTTCCTACTTGATCCTCCCCCCCCCCCCCCAACAAGGTTCTCCGACAATTGGGAAACGTATTTTGATCAGCAGCTCAAATTTTCTTGGATTCAATTCAGTTAAATAGATATCCTTTTTTATAACATAGAACTTAACAATCTGGCCTGGACCCTTGGCCTTTCCCCCACCCCCTCCTTAAAGTTATCTAAAACCATCCAAATTCAGGTGGTTTATAAATTGGGGGGAGAAAAAGTACCCAATTTCCCCCAAAATAAGATATCCCCTGATAATAAGCCCAATCGGGCTTTTGAGCGCATGGCAATAAGGCCAAGCACTTATTTCAGGGTTCAAAAAAATAAAGCAGGGTCTTATTTTCGGGAAAACATGGTAGTGTTCCCTTCATCCTTCTCTTGATTTCATATCACAAGAGAAACAGGAAATAGGCCTCCACGGTAATGGACCATAAAGTCCTAGAATGATCCAAGATGGGCTCTTCAGGGGCTCTTCTATTTTTCCAAAACAAGAAAGGATTTTTATACTCACTTTTCTGGAAAAAACTAACTGGATAAAATCCTTTTTATCTCTCTAATTTCCAGTAGATACTTAACAAACTTTTGAGATGCCAAACACATTATCAATTAAGCTACTGATAATCTTTGGTTTGCTGGTCTTCTTCAATTTGTTGATTGAAAGCTGAAACATACCACCACCAATGCAGAAGGGTGACATGCTGTTTTGTTTTAGAATGGATCCATAACGTTTCTTTTCACTGAACCTTTTGTGTGTCTTAATTTATAACTTTTGCAGAAACAATGAATTCTTGCTTTAATATTGCATAGTGTTTAAAGAGATGAATTTGGAAACCTTCTGACCAGACCAAATATATGGGCTAGTGGTAAAAATGAAAAAAAAAATCAGTAGTGGGTCTTCAATCTAATAGAGTGCTTGCATTTGAAATGGCATGGCTTTTCTGAATCACAGGTGCCAAATGATTCAAGTTAATTATATACCAATTACCATTAGTATCCTTCGAGCCAAACAAATAGTGAATAGATTGCAGTAGAACAGAAAGGAGAGAAAAATTAATTTATTCTTTTTCATTATACCTGAAGGACAAATCTGTATCAACTGTTTTAAACATTCTTGCATGAAAAAATGCTGAAGGAGGAAGAAATGGGTGGCAGATCTGTTTTTTATTGATTGGAAAGTAATATTGGAAATACTGCTCTCCATAAAGTTGGGTATTTTCCAGTTTGAAGACTGGCAGAATTCAATCCCCTTTAAACAAAGATGGTGGTGATATTTTTAAAACGATCTTAGTCATTAAAAGAAAAAGTATAAATGAACCCCCTGTGTCCTGATTTCTTTTTCTCTGTTAGCACCTTTTTTCTATTCATGTTTGTTTTCCATTTTGTTCTAGCTATGCGGCTCTAATAGCAGACTGGCCTGTGGTGGTTTTAGGCATGTGTACTGTGTTAATTGTGGTGTGTGCATTGGTTGGAATTCTAGTCCCAGATCTTCCAGACTTCTCTGATCCTTTATTGGTGAGTAAACTTTATTATCTTCTTCTGTCAAAGCATTGTGTTGGCACATCCTCCAATCCCCACCCCCTGAAATAATGATAAATAGAGAGCTGTGGTAAATTATGGGTGAACATATTGTATTGCTTTCAAATGCAGATGTGTCCAAATCCATACCCCACATCTGAATATTTATAAAGTACTTGAGGCCAGATGTCTTTAGCTATATGGGTATAGCTGCTGAATATTTTCTTAAAGAGCAAACATTAGAAGAATCCTCTTCCAGCAATACCTCTAAGTGATTTCAGCTTATTTATAATAGAGATCCTGTACATCAGTACAATACAGTACAGCAACACCAGATATCTTAAATACCCTGTTTCCCCAAAATAAGACATCCCCTGATAATAAGCCCAATCGGGCTTTTGAGTGCATGGCAATAAGGCCAAGCACTTATTTCAGGGTTCAAAAAAATATAAGACAGGGTCTTATTTTCAGGGAAACATGGTAGTAACTCAATAAATAGAAAATTACTTTAGATAATCATTCTATTCAGGCATCATGTGAGTGGTGAACAGTTTTGCCTACAATATGTCTGATTTGCCTTTTCACCCAAACGTTAATGGATGCTATCACAAGAGTTTGCCAAGGAGGGGTTTTGCTTATTCAGCAGAGGCTTTCCTATAGCTGGAACCCATCTCTAGTAAGATCTTAGAACTTAGAGTAGGCTTCATGCATATACTCTATGCATGATGGCTGCCCCTGCAGATCAGAAGGCGGTGATGGTGATACTGGTCAGAAGTCTTCTATACATTGTGTTGGGTGACTCAGTAAACTAGAAACAAGTTGCTTGTTATTTGCAAGCCATGTTATTTGGAAGATGTAGTTAACTATAAATTTTCCCCTTTCTTTCCAGGAATGATAGTTTGTCATATTTATCTGAAAGCAGTTAATGCATAGTATAAATTGCTGTCCTGATATTACTGTCTTATTTTTTTTTACTTGTGTTCAATTTTGTCTCCTCTCTTCATTTGCTGCCACTGGCTCTTGAGAATTGGGATGCATAGTAACATGGGGATGCTGGCTAAGTCAAGCCGTGGAAGGCTGTGTTTCAACTTGTGTCATTCTGTCATCAGGAATATGAACCAATTTAAGTGTTATCTGTAGAAAAGAAAATTTTAGTAAAATTCTTCCATTTTAATTTCTGTCCGCCTGTTCAGTGAAAAAATGGCATGCATTAAAAAATATTCATAAATATTCTGCTGCAGGGTTTTGAACCAAGAGGAACTGCTATTGGGCAGAGACTGGTCACTTGGAATAACATGGTGAAAAATACAGGCTACAAAGCGACTTTAGCAAACTACCCATTTAAATATGCAGATGAGCAGGCTAAGAGGTAAAGGCTTTCAATCAAATTATCAGCTATTGGTGGTAGGTGCCATTTATTGAAATAACCAGTCCTCCAAATGTTTGAATAACAAATGTTTAATAAATATTTTTCCTGCCTGCCCCCAAAATAAACAGCATTTGCATTTTACATCTTTTTTATTTGTAAGTTAATAATAGGGTGTTGCAGAAGAGATGCTTTGGAACACGCAGAAGCAAAAGTGCAGCATCTGCTTCTGATTACTTAAACCATCTGATCATGAAAACAGGCAAGGTTACATAGCAGGGAATTCTGTGTTAATATTCATATCTGAAACTTTGCACAACCCTAATAAACAATTACCGTAGGTCACAAAAGTCTACAGACTTTGTGTCTTTTTGTCTGTGATTGGGTTATGTGTTATAATTTTGAAGTGTGGCTGTCATTATCACTGCCATTAATCCTTCGGTATTCTGTTTTTGCCATTTCGTAATGTTTCTGCGTTTCTCATATAATTGTCAACTTTTTCTTTGAAATTTTATAATAGTCGAATGACTATGCATTCCATTTATAGTAAGCTTGAATGCAACCTGCATTAATGTTTTATCTTTTGATTTAGGATAACCTTCTCCAGTTTGACAGCTTTCCAGAACTCCTCTGTCTGCATTTTGTTTGGTTGCTTTTCTCTGATTTAGAAATCTATGTATTCCTGGAATAAAAATGACTATTTGAAATTTATCATCTCTTTTAAAAATTGTTCTCAATAGTCATCGAGATGGCAGATGGTCTGATGATCACTATGAAAGAGAAAAGAGGGAGGCTGGCTGGAATTTCCAGAAGGACAGCTTTTTCTGTGACATTCCAAGTGAGTTGATTAATATTTCAGCTGTAAAATAAAATTGGTTTTATATTCGCAAGCATGACGAATTTGACTGAATAAATCTCTTTATTTGCAATTTTTCATTTCCCAGGAATTGGTCTTTTCTGTCTGAGAAAAAGAATACTGGCTTCTATGGACTAAGCTAAATGCATTTCAGTATTAAGATTGTAATAATACCATTTGTGCAGTGGCAACCATCTGATGAGGACACTTTAATTTGGATCCCTGCACCAAGCAGGGGATTGGTCTAAATGGCCTCTGTTACCCCTAAGATCTTTTGCCTTTCCTTTTTTATCATAAGTGGGACAAAAATGATAGATTTCCACTTTCTTTTATAACATTTGGATTACTGGAAGAAACAACGTTGTTCATGGTTGTTAGAAATAAACAGGAGATTTGTTGCGTGTATATGCATTCATTCTCCTGTCAAAGTATAGAGAATGTTTTAGAAAAATATTTTTAGCGGGTGTGTGTGTGAACATGATGCTCCCCCTTCATTTTAGTTTCATATAATCCTACAAACTACATTAGGCTAAAAATTGGTTACTACTTGGAGGTCCTGTAGCCCACTCTTCTATCTGCCCCATTGTATTGAGTTCTATTAATTCCAGAGATCTGTGATATCTGTGATCTTCACGATATATTAATCACAATTTCAGGTGACCGTTACTCCCGAGTGGTGTTTGCATCAGTAAGTGGGGATGGCTTGTGGAATTTACCAGCCATAAAGTCAATGTGCAATGTGGAAAACATGCGGGTAGGTAAAAGTATTAACTTCAATGTGGTGGAATGTACATTGGAAATGTTGACCTCTTGTCTTAATCATTACTCAGCTGCTGACATGCTGCAGAGTAAGCTGCTGGCAAGCATGTAATGCTACTGCCTGATATTTCTTTTCAGACCCTTTTCAGTCCCAACAATGCCATCTGTTTCTTTTGGGATAGATTCTCCAGAGTTTGTTTGGGGCAATGCTGATGTTGGAACAAGAATTAGTTCAGATTTTCAAAGCAGGATTTCACTCCTCTCCGCCTTGTCATCTCTTTCCCAAAACTCAGCCAGAAAACACTTCTTTGCCTTTTAAAATAGTTCATCTGCATAATTCAGCGTGATTCTCTTGCTGATTGGCTACATCTAAATGGTTGGTAATAAGAACTCAAGCATATGTATAGTAATTGATGTGGATATACAAATATGCATCTATGCTCTGAGAAAGGAAAGTTTTCTTTGCACCCAGAGATGAAAAAAAGACAGTCTGGTCTTGATTGATTGGTTCTGAACAGGAGAAAATGTTTTCCATCATCTAAATAGTTGCAGCTTTTAAAAAATTCCCTGAAGAAACCAGAACGTAAAAAGTAACAGGCTGCTTCAGGGACGTCATGAGTTCTTTTCCCATGTGGTAGATGTTAACTTTGCCCATAGCTGAGACTGAGGTCTGGTTTTAACTAAAGGCCTTAACTGATGCAGGATCTGTGTCAAAATGAAAGACCAGCGTTCATGTGTATGTATTTGGGATGATGTCTGAGTCTGACACTCCTTGGGACCACAGTGACTAGTATGCTTCGACAAGGTGCCTCTGTTTGCTCATTCTCAGCAAGCAATTTAGAATAGGGATGTTGGCAGAATTTGTGGGGAAGAGAAAAAAAAAGATGATTATGGTATTATGTCGACAGTGCAAGAAAAGAAGCCAATTAAGATGTTGGAGAGGTAATTAATATTTAGTTTCATGGTTCTAGATCAGAGGTCTTCAAACTTGGCAGCTTTAAAACTTGTGGACTTCAACTCCCAGAATTCTCCAGCCAGCATAGCTGTCAAGTTTGAAGACCTCTGTTTTAGATGAAGGAATCAATGGGTAAGAAATACAATTTTTCTTTGTCCCAGATTTTTCATAATCATCCATGAGTTCACAGATTTGGTTGCTATGTTCAGTCAATTCTTTATCACAGTCATTGATGACAGTGTACACTAATTAAAATGTTATTAAAATGTTCTCAGCTCCTTCTTAACTTTCTACTTTTGAAGTAAGATATTTCATATTGCATTTTATATTATATTAATATCAATTATACTATAGACAATTACTTTGGAAATATTTAAAAATATTGGTTGTTATTGTGGTTTTAATAAAGTTTCCAGAAAGGTCTCAACTGAATTACATGGAATGTTTTTATGCCAGGTGACAGCTGTTAAGATGATTTGTCTCTATGTAAAGTAGCAGTATTGCCCACATATGAAGATACATGACTTCCTTTTAGAAAAATGTATGGTTCTCAAAGGCTCACTTCATTTTGTTTATTATCTTTTCTATAGTGTCTAAATCATATTGAAGTGTTATGGTCTCTTTGACTGGATGTTATGTTTAGAAAACTGCTGTGCTAAACTGCAAACTTCTGGTTTTTTTAACTGCTGCCATTTGTATAATAATGAGAAATGTACATCTTCATTAATCTTTTATCTTCATTAGAAGAAGGTCTTCTTGGCTGGAGTCCATATCTCCTTCCAATGCATAATCTTAGTGCACAGAGGTTTGAGGTTTTTTTTACTGAAGTCACTGCTGTCTGTTCCAGTCAAAGCAAGTTGAATTGTTGTAATGGTTTGACTGGTTTCAACTTTTAAGTCTACTTTAAGGATTTTTTTCTTTCCTCTCTTAAAGGAAATTTTAGTTATGCATTCCCAACGTGACCGTAAGAGAGAAGAAAAATGCTAAACTGTTAAGCAATTTATTAACTAATAAATATTTAAGCACAAATTGTCTTGGGCAAGCTGTATCAACTCCAGCCATCTGGTTTTCTTGTTCTGAGTCTTGTAGCCTGCAACTGATTCACATATGGCACCCACATAGGCTTAATGGTAATACCATATATGGCATGGCTAATTAGGAATTGAATATTTAAAACACCCTACCCAGTTTGAAATATTTCTTCAGGTTAGGGATAACAGAGTTAGTCCAAAGGGCAACAGAATAAATGGTAGACAAAAGTCTTCTAGAAAGACGGGCAGCCTGCCATTTCCCTTACAAGAAAATATTTAGAGGATTTTGGGAGACATGGGTGCATAATTCACATATGAGAGGAAGATGTGCTCTAGATTTACAGTACCCTCAAAGCTCTCTGCAGTACACAAGTTTTCTTTGCTAAGCAAATCCATGTGGTATGAATACGAAATCTGAAAAACATTTCCAAATAATATAAGTGCTGTGTTTTCTTTAGAAGTTCCCAGACAAGTGGAAAACATCCTGCTGATACTTCAAGCCCAGCTTTTGATCAAGCAATAAAATAGACCCTGGCCATCTTTTCTAAAGGCTGTTTTTAGAAGGCATTTGATAAGTTCCAGGCTAAGTCTGATCTTCCAAGTATGAGCAGCTAATCCATCTTTATCTTCAGTGAAGGTGACTTTAGCAGCAAAGATGGGCAGCCTCTACTGTGCTGAAGAATAGCAGATAGAGCATCATCTCAGCCTGAATTTGAATAATTGAAGCACATAATCTTCTTTTCCTCTGTTGTCTGGGTGACCCTACAGGGCTTACATGCTGCGTATTCCTTATAAATCTGAGCTCTGTCATGAAAAATAAGAATATAGTATTGCAGTTTTTATTAGGTTGCTCGTTTTTTTTCTGCTAAGCTTGATTGATATTTTTATCTGGAAACAATCAACGCTAACTTATCCTTTTCTTCTTGGAATGTGAGGTGATTTCTTGTTCTAAATTTGTTTAACAATAATAAGGCCATACTAAATCTGTTATAATATCCAGGCAGTGTTACTCAAAATCCTGTTTATTATATGTATGCACATGCTATAAAAGAATTGCAATTGAGGAGCGAGGTTTGTAGTGAATTTATTGAAATACACTTGGCTTAGAAAGGCTTAAGCAGATGTATAATTCAATCAATATAAATAAAACTGCTAGTAGTTTTGGGAAGTACATGGACTATATCAATATTGGCTTTTTGTTATGCATTCCAACAAGAAGGAAAATTTGGTTAATAAACACCATGAAAGAAATATATTAAAATTCCATTATATAATATATCAGTGTCAGCCCAATTAATAGAATGATTTATGTAGAAAGATTCTTATGTCTATCAAAGTTGTTTCTCCCATTTTTGTGCACATTTCAGTGCTCATTAATTGGCCCCAGGAATGTCCTATGATGTCTATCTTAGTAAAGGACAAGTGGGAAATGGTGCATAGTCTACTTCTTGCCATGTTTGAAGATCTGCAGTTTAGTAGAAGAGTCCCATTTGATCAAGTTGACCTTCATCCTATTGATCTGGGTACAAACAATACTGATAGTACTGACCCTTGAAACAAATGGAGGAGTTACTTAACTGGCAGAGGAACCTCTCTAGAGCTTTTCCCTGCAAGATTGAGAATAGAAAATGGCCTGAATGCCCATTTCAAAGGCTGAGAGGTTTCTGCATATTGGCTATAATTTGGGCAAATTCATCAGAATTGTCTCTGGAGTTTGACAGCTACAAATTTTACATAAACTGTGAGCCCAGCCTCCAGGCATCCTGAAAGCATTATAGCCTGTTCTTGATTTTGTGCAGTAGAAACTATAATCAGTTTTGTCTGCTATGTTCATATCATTCTGATTTTTCTTCATAAAATAAAGTGAAGAGAGTTGATTCAACCCCCAAATGAAGTTTGCTCTTAGATAAGCATAATTACCATATTTTTCGGAGTATAAGACGCACCGGAGTATAAGACGCACCGGAGTATAAGACGCACCGGAGTATACCTACCTTTTTTGGTGAGGAAAAGAAGAAAAAGAAATCTCCCTCTGCCTTTGAGCAATTTTGCCCCATTGCAGCAAACAGCCTGCTTTACTTTCATTTTCGTTTTCAGCAAAGCTTGATTAGCACAAGGGAGAAAAAAAATCTGCTCCAGCATTTACCTCTTTGCAGCAAGCAGCAGAGCCCTGCACAAAGCAGCTGAGAGCAAATCAGCTGAGAGTCGGGAGGCTGATCTTGTGCTAATTAGGCTGTGCTGAAGCTGAAAGGAGCTGTTTCTTCTTGCTGTTTGCTTGCAAGGAGGTAACTGCTGCAAGGCAGAGGCCAAAGGGTGGGGGCCAGTGGGTGGGCGGGGCTACATTCGGTGTATAAGACACACCTAAATTTTCACCCCCTTTTAGGGGGGAAAAAGGTGCGTCTTATACTGCAAAATATATGGTAGCCAATGTAGTACTTCATTATACCTGAAGGATAAATCTGTATCAACTAATATAAACATCTTGTCTTCTTGTCTCTGGTAGTTGACTGAAAAATGTCCATTCTAAAATCCAAGGATTTTGGCATGGAGCATTTGCAGCCAGAGACAGAGGACTTGTTCTGCTTACTAGAGGCTGGCTACAAGCACCTGTTGCTGCACATGGTCTGTGCTAAAATCCTGCTTGGATTTCAGGACAGACTTTTTTCAGCCATCCACCATCAACCAGAGGGAATCTTCTTGGCAGCCAATAGTAGCTTGCAGCCTTCCCTGATGGCTTCCCCACTGACTTTCCAGAAGCGGAGAAGCGGCAGGGAAGATTGCAAAAGGCAATCACATGATTGCAGGGCCCGTCAAGGATCTCTCCCAGTGTCTGGAGATTGTAGGAGTGAACAGACTTAATCCAAGCAAGAACAGGTGGCAGAGGTATTTAGATCCAGTGACTTCCACCCTTCTACACTGGATGGGGTTTCACTCCCCCAGACAAAACTGGTATACAGTTCTTCCTTGAGGATGGAGGAGCCATGGCCAAGAGGGCCTTTGCACAACTTCATCTTGTGTGCCAATTGCACCCATTCCTGGATTGTGATGCCCTGCTGATGATCGCTCATAACTTGATTATCTCCTGTTTGGAACATTGCAACAGACTCTACATGGGGCTGCCTTAAAGACAATTCAGAAACTACAATTGGTCTAGGGAATAATTAGTCTAGGGAACAAGTAGCAACAACACAGGTAGTTATAAGCACATGATGGTATCTCCATGTAACACCACAACTAGTCATTTAACATTGGTATTCAGTTATAACTCTCAATTTTCTTCTTCCCACAGATACGATCCCATGCTCAGTTTGGGGATCTCTGCCAGAGGACCACTGCTGCTTCATGCTGTCCCAGCTGGACATTAGGCAATTATATTGCCATTTTAAATAACAGATCATCATGTCAAAAAATAGTGGAGAGAGATGTTTCTCATACTTTGAAGCTGCTCCGCACATGTGCCAAATATTATTATAATGGGACCCTGGGGCCTGATTGCTGGGATACGGCAGCCAGAAGGAAAGACCAGCTCAAGTGTACAAATGTGCCACGCAAATGTACCAAGTACAATGCTGTTTACCAGATACTTCACTATATACTGGACAAAGATTTTCTAAGCCCAAAGACCTTGGACCACGGCTTACCAGCTTTAAAATATAGTATGCTTTTTCTACCTACTGAAAAGGGAGACAGTATGATGAATATCTATTTAGATAATTTTGAGAACTGGAACTCGTCTGATGGAATCACCATCATCACAGGGATTGAGTTTGGAATAAAGCACAGCTTATTCCAGGACTATCTATTAATGGATACTGTGTATCCTGCTATAGCCATAGTGATTGTTCTGTTAGTGATGTGCTTCTATACCAAGTCCTTGTTTATCACACTGATGACCATGTTTGCAATCATTAGCTCCTTAATTGTTTCTTACTTTCTCTATCGGGTTGTATTTAATTTTGAGTTTTTCCCCTTTATGAACCTTACTGCACTGATTATTCTTGTGGGTATTGGAGCCGATGATGCTTTTGTCTTGTGTGATGTGTGGAGCTACACAAAATTTGACAAGTCGCATGCTGCCACTTCGGAAACCATGAGCATCACTTTGCAACATGCGGCTCTTTCCATGTTTGTTACTAGTTTTACTACTGCTGCTGCCTTCTATGCTAATTATGTCAGCAATATTACAGCAATCAGGTGTTTTGGTGTTTATGCTGGCACTGCCATTTTAGTGAATTATATCCTAATGGTGACATGGTTGCCCGCAGTTGTGGTCTTACACGAACGGTATCTCCTCAATATTTTTACTTGCTTTGTAAAGCCACAGTCAAGAGTATACAATAGCAAAAGCTGCTGGACAGTGCTGGGCCAAGTGGTCCGTAAAGTATTTTTTGCAATCTCAGAAGCATCTAGAATATTTTTTGAAAAAGTGTTGCCATGCATTGTGATCAGATTTCGATATATTTGGTTGGTCTGGTTCCTAGCCTTAACAGTTGGGGGAGCATATATTGTGTGTATAAATCCAAAGATGAAGCTACCCTCTTTGGAACTAGCCGAGTTTCAAGTATTCCGGTCTTCCCATCCTTTTGAGCGCTATGATGCTGAGTTCAAGAAGCTTTTCATGTTTGAACGGGTCCATCATGGAGAGGAGCTTCACATGCCCATCACTATTATCTGGGGGGTCTCTCCTGAGGATAACGGGGATCCCTTAAATCCTAAAAGCAAAGGCAAGCTGAAGCTAGACAGTACTTTCAATATTGCAAGCCCAGATTCACAGCTCTGGATTTTAAAGTTTTGTCAGAAACTGAGGAATCAGACATTTTATTACCAAACAGAAGAGCAAGATTTCACGAGCTGCTTTATTGAGACATTTAAGCAGTGGATGGAAAATCAGGACTGTGATGAGCCAGCTCTTTATCCCTGTTGTAGCCACTGGAGCTTCCCCTACAAGCAGGAGGTCTTTGAGTTATGCATCAAGAGGGCCATCATGGAACTTGAAAGAAGCACAGGCTACCATTTAGATAGCAAAACTCCTGGCCCTCGCTTTGATATAAATGATACCATCAGAGCAGTGGTACTAGAGTTCCAAAGCACCTACCTTTTCACCTTGGCATATGAGAAGATGCACACGTTCTATCAAGAGGTGGACACCTGGATTTCAGAGGAGCTCGTTTCTGCTCCAGAAGGTTTAAGTGGTGGCTGGTTTGTGAGTAATCTAGAGTTTTATGATCTCCAAGATAGTCTCTCTGATGGTACTTTAATTGCCATGGGTCTTTCTGTCACTGTTGCATTCAGTGTAATGCTGCTTACCACATGGAATATAATAATAAGTCTCTATGCAATAGTCTCAATAGCAGGAACTATTTTTGTCACAGTTGGATCCCTGGTTCTGCTGGGTTGGGAGCTAAATGTCTTGGAGTCTGTTACCATTTCTGTGGCAGTTGGCTTATCTGTGGACTTTGCTGTCCATTATGGTGTTGCTTACCGCTTGGCTCCAGATCCCGATCGAGAAGGGAAAGTCATATTTTCTCTAAGCCGCATGGGCTCAGCAATTGCTATGGCTGCATTGACTACATTTGTAGCTGGAGCAATGATGATGCCTTCTACGGTTTTAGCCTATACACAGCTTGGCACCTTTATGATGCTCATAATGTGCATTAGTTGGGCATTTGCAACCTTCTTTTTCCAGTGTATGTGCCGCTGTCTGGGACCCCAAGGAACATTTGGCCAGATTCCTCTACCCAAAAGACTACGGTGTGGTGCTTTCTCCCAGGCATTGTCAGGAGGCCAAGGAGATGGAGAACAAAATAAAAAACAGCCTGCCAATAAATATCAGAAAGCAGATCTAGAAGAAGAACATGAACACTATGAGTTACAGCCATTAGCAGGCCGCACCAGCAATGATAGTGCAGTAGAGAAGAGAACCTGTGAAGAAATGCACATTTGCCCTGAGCTCTTCAATGGCAGGCTGTCAAACCCACATGCTCATCACTCGACATACAACACAGAACTGAATGTAAACACTAAGCATGAATCAGGTTCAGCAATGTCATCTTTGGCTGAGCAGGATCCCTCTTGCCATTTGTTGAGTCAAAACGAACAATGTCATTGTCTAGAGTCACCGCAGCATACAGGCATGAAATGCTCCCATTTGCATCAACATAGAAATGAAACATTATGCTATTGCTGCTCTCATTCATCTGGAAACATACAAGTCCAGAACTCCCTAGTTCCCATCAGTGCCTTGCTTCATTCTTCTGATGGTTATATGAATACTGTCCAGCATGTTCTCCACTGTGGTTGTCTACAGGGCAGGTTCCAAAGACCCTTGCTTCAAAATTCTCTTCCCCCAAATGTTTTTCTCCACTCAATGCCTCATTTTCAGTCCCACAGTCCTCCAGACACTGAAGAGAGCTCAGCAATTCTTCCAAATGAAATAGGTTCATCCTCCTCTCTCTGCAAAAGTTCTGGATTGCTTACAAAACCTCTCTCTGAAACAGAACCAAGATTGTCTAACAATCAAATAGGGCTGTGTAGTAACTACAGATCCAAAGGAGACAAAACTATCACTGAAGTGAATGGGAAGGAAAATAAAACTTATGCATCTAAGCCAAACAAGCAAGCTCAAATGGAGGGTGTCCAGGGTTTGCCCCAAACTGCTCCAGGGATAGAAGCAAAGAATCAAAATGAGCAGAAGCATTTAGAAAATGTTACAGTGGTGGCTGACCCTGAGTCTTGCTCTGAAAATTTAGAGTATTGTAGCCGAACCATAACAAGAAAGTGCAATTCTGTTGAATGTCATGTGCCAAACACTGAAGCCCATGTGCCTACTCTATTAGCACACCCTGAACTTTCCAGTGAAAACTTGCTAATAAAAACACTTTAATAAATCCTAGCATTGAATTTTTTTGTTCCTGTTTAAAAATATTGAACATTAGTCCAAAGTTTGAAGTAGATTAGACTTTTCATTTTCGAAGGTCAGCTCATGTTTAATCCAGATTGTGTAGATACCCAAAGCATGTGAGCATGGGATAGCCTTTCAAGCGCCCTTTTCTGAAACTTCTGGCAATAGAAGATGAAGATGATACTAGAGCAGGGGTCTGCAACCTTAAGCACCCAAAGAGCCATTTGGACCCATTTCCCACAGAAAAGAAAAGACCGGGAGCCACAAAACCAGGGTGGGTGTGGCCAACTCAATGTCACTCACTTCCACCAGTCACATGACCCCACCCCCCCAGCCACACCTACCCAGCCGGTCATTAGGGCAGAGAACCAGTTGTTAAAAAACACCAGGAACCACAAAACCCTTTTGACATATCTCTCCTCTTCCTCCCTCCCTCCCCCCTCTCTCTGTTTCTTTCTATGTCTCTCTCTCTCTGTCTCTGCCATGGCCACTTCTCCATCCCCTGCGGTCACCCTTACTTCTCAGGCGGGGAGGGGAGGGGCCAGCCAGTGGTGGGATTTATTTATTTATTTATTTATTGGTTCGATTTATATGCCGCCCTTCTCCGGGGACTCAGGGCGGCTTACAATGCGTTAAGCAATAGCCTTCATACTTTTGTATATACCTGCTTAGTAGGGCTTTCGGGGGGCCCCCAAATGGTGTTCTTTTTTATACAAAGTCATCTTATTGCCCCCACAAACTGGGTCCTCATTTTACCTACTTCGAAAGGATGGAAGGCTGAGTCAACCTTGAGCCTGGTGAGATTTGAACTTGCAATAATTGCAGGCAGCTGGTGTTACTTAACAGCACTTTAGTCTACTGTGTCACCCGACGGAGCCACAGCAAAGGGCCCAAAGAGCCGCATGTGGCTCCGGAGCCACAGGTTGCTGACCCCTGTACTAGATTCATCAGCATGCTCCTCTGTTCATATCCACAAGAGAGGCAAAAGGCAGGAAATACCTGGTAAGTTCTCTAGCAAGGGCACTTCATGAGGCGAATGAGAAAGGGGAAGCAATGCCATTCCATATCTTACCAATTCCATCCACTGTATGGAATGGCAATGTGCTCAACATTGTAAGGCAAAAAGTCTGTCACTGAATGGATAAAAACATTTACGTGGCATATAATTTAGATGTTCCACTCAGAATCAAATCAATTGCGGGCTGGGGTAAGAATGGAAAAATTGCCTTTAAATAAGGAAAAAGAATAATAGCCAGATTGTGAATCCACCAGGTTTTTCCAGATAACAGATTTTCCACAACTGCCCAGGAATGCCTGCAAGAATAGGCCTAAATGAATGTAATCCATCCCCCATGGACTTGGTGTTAAGGACCATTGTCAGCAGACATGTTCTCTCTGACTAGTAGCTTTGCCACATGCAGAGGTGGCAAAGAAACCATTATTGGTTAGTTATAAGGCCTTGTGAACCCATCACTGTAGAACTCCTATGCTCTGGTCTCCCAGGTGCCTGAGGGTATCTTCCCAATATACCTACCCACAGGAAATTTCTAAGGCCAAGGCTGCCACCAGGGATTTAGCACTACCTTCAGAAACATTTAACCACCTCCAGAATTCCATGCTCATTGGAGAATTTTGGATGATGGAAAGCCTGTGATGGAGATGCTGGTCACTGAATATAACTAGGACATGAAAGCAATTTCATAGTTCAAGCATGCTGCAGAGTATTATTTGCTTATATTGGTATAAGCTAATGTGGTCAGCCTTCATCTAAAACACACACACACACAAACACACACAGAGTATTCCTATAGATGAATTTATAAGGATAAAATTCTATGCATGCAGGGTTTTTAGCTCTGCTTGGACCTAACACTGGGGAGCAACAAACTTCTCTTGGCTTACCTTTACTATGAGAGTCCTAAGAAAAGCTTCTCTACAAAGTCTATCTACACTTTACTGATATCCATTATGGTACCTCCAGCTAGTGCAGTACTCCAGTGCTAACACATACCCCTTTCTAGACTTTGAATGAATCACACATTTAGCCCCCAACATCATCATTCTATACCTAGACTTAATATTTATGCCCAAGGTGAATCCAGTTTTTCAATAAGTTCAGAAGGTGATCCTCCGTTCCTTCTGCTTCAGTGCCAAAACCCAAGTAGAGAAAGATCAGTGACCCAGCAAAAACTATCTGAGAACAGAGGAGCTCTTGAGTTTCAGATGCTTTCCTAAAATTTATAAGCTTAATTCTTATCCTCAATTGACCCATCTTTTAGCAAGAAGGATGTCCAAAATTAGTGCCCAGCAATGACAAGGGCGCTCTAGATGTAATAACTCATTCTAAAAGATAGCATTCATTTTTCTCACTGTAGAATATGCTGGCACCACTTAGGGAGATGGTATATTGGGCTTGGAACTTGGAAGGTCCATTCTCTATAGCAGAGCAAGGCATCCAGCCCACCCAAATAGTGGCAGAAAAGTGGAAAATAGGTACTAGATGATACATCGATATCTGGCCAATTTGGGGGAGATTCTCATATTTTTCTTTTGTTTCTATCTTTATTGAAAATACTTTTGAATTCTTTTTCTGGCTTGTGGTTCTGAATGTGGGAAAGGAACTGATCCCTGTCATTGGTCTTAGATACAAAACTGTGATGTAATGTATATTTATAAAATTAAATTACCCTGGTCCTTGGCTACCAAACAAAGACAGGAATGTGTTCCTTTCTTTCAAACTTAGGAATTAAGTTGAAATCTTAAGAATCTCTGCCAGAATATTTCTTTAATGTACCCTGAAATGTATTGCAAAACTAAAAGACATTTAGTTCCATAAATCAACACATCAGAAATACAAACTGTTTACTCAAAAGTAAATATGCAGCTTATCCTAAAAACAATACTGCCCCTCTTTTTTATTCCATTTTTCCATTCCAAAATAAAGTAGGCAGGTAATAGCACCTACCAATGTTATTTGGACTAGAAAGAAGGTGAATGTTCTGCCAAATTATAATGGTCAGTTCTCTAGTATTTGAAGTTGGGCTTCCCCTTGCTTTAGTGAATGGTTGTCCAACCTTTTGACTTGCCTGGGCTGCATTAAGTGAAAAGGAATGGTATTGAGCTGCATATAAAATATATAATATAGTTCATGTATATGAATAAAGTTCCTTTATTTTTAAATAGTTTTTACAATCTTGTGGAGCTCAATTACTAGCTGTCCAGGGCTGCATGCAGCCCATGAGCTGTGATACACCTTCTCTAGTGCTTTGCACTTTCTTTTATAACCTTTGAAATAAGAAATGTTATAATCAGGACTTGCATAAATAAATAGGACTTTAATATTCTGCCAGCAATTTAATATCCTGAAATGGATCCTCACTAAACACATGAACAAAAAACAGAGCAGAGAAAATACTAGACACATTCTCTTTGAGTACTCTATTTTTATTATTAATATGTCTCATTTCAAAATGTCCTGCAAGCAAAAGAAAAGAATGAAGCTATTAAAACAAACTGGATGCAAATTCATCATGACTAATGAAATGTACATTTGACCGTCTTCGTAATGTCTGTTCTAAGAAAAAACCTATTTCAAGGGGCGATGGGTGATTGGAGAGATAATAATAGGAGAAATTTCCATGTAAACTGCCTTGAGATGATTATCATAATGCTGCACACTTTGTTTTATAGCATGCCAGATTCTAATTGATTGATATTTAATTATATGAATCTAAATATATTAAAGTCGCATAGAGTAAGGAGAAAGAAAAGTACAGATAAGATATACAAAGGCGTATTGGCTCCCATAAGGCTCTGTTCCTCTTAAGTATTTGGGAACAGAACAGAGAGACCTGGTATGGCTGCTTTCTCTTATAATTCTCAGATAAGCCATAGCATGGCAACAGCATCTGTATTGATATTTCTGGGATCAATTTTTTAAGAAGAGGAAGAATGGTGCATTGGCTCCAAATGATTGGTTATCTAGTTATATTACAGTCTTGTCAAATGTAATATATCCTGATCTGTTGGCTGGCTAAGAATCCTGGGAAGTGCAGATTTTAGCAAAGGCTGGATAATATGAATAGTAGAATACTATTATACTCATGACTGGACTTCTGTTTGGCCATTGTGGAAACCAAATGATGGGCTTTTGGTCTGAATGGTTGAGCTCTTCTTATTTTTATATATCTTTTAGGCAAGAGATAGAACATACTTTTCTAATCTGATTGCTTCCTGATAGTTGGATATCAGTTCCCTAATTCCAAGAAAGCAAAGTCCATCAGCCATACTGGATTGGGAAGACACCAGGTCAAATAAGGCTAACCTGGAAAATTTGGAGATCAAGTCTCCATCTCACAGGAGTCTCTTTATCATCCTGACGAGCCACAAATAAACTCATTCTAAAATTAGCTGTTATTCAGTTTAAGACCATTGAAATTAAAATGAAGGGGGATATAGCCAAATGTTTGCTTACTTTCTTGTCTTTCCTGTGTTCTCCATCCCTAACAGAGGGATTAGCTCATGATTGAACATCTGGCATGAACTCCAGCTTGCACTTGATTAAATTAGAATGAGGATGTTCCCTTGAAGAATATTTGGAGTACAGCATATTCTGCCAGATGTTAAATGGGGCAGCTTGCCCAAGAAAAATATCTCTGTAATTTCATATATAGTACAACCAGGTAGATGTTTCCTTTAAGATTTTTTTTTAAATATCTAAAATGTTTTACTGTAGGAAACATTTACTTACTAATTTGCTTGCTGATATATAAGAAAAATATATTACAGGATTGAATGGGCTGTTTCTGCATCCCTTCCTTTTGAACCTTAAATGTAGTTTTCATAAATAATAAAAACAGGTAGGTTTTAGAATTCTAAAGTTCTAAGAAGGGTGCTTTTGTTTAAAATTGAAAGGAAGAGGACACATTCATATGTTGCTTTTTCTAAATCCACCATTATAGAAGCAGCAGGCCATTACATTTGCAATATACATTTTTAATAACAAGAACCTTTGAAACTATGCAATGAGCAGCTTCCATCTGTACAGCAGATTGGATAGAGGGGGTGGGGGAGAGATTGAACAGCCAGTCTTGACAAATGCTATTTGAAACAGCCTAATGCTTTGACATATACAAATATATTGTAGGTTAAGGGTCAAGGGTCATAACTGCTGATTCTTTGAGTCATATGGAACGGGCATTTTGCCACCTTGCTCAGAATAGAAATCCAAATTAAAGCATCTCAGATAGATGGCTATTTAGCCTCCACTGGCATACATCTAGCGAAGGTGAGCTATCACCTCTCTGGGTAATTAATTCCACTGAGCAACTTCCTACTAGTGAAGGAGGAAATTCCCCATGAGCCAGTCTGTACATGGAGGCCACACGATTCCGCCAAGTTTACTTGAACTTTTTCAATATTTTTTTTCAATCATTCAATTGGAACGTCTTCTTGTAACTTTTAGAAATTAATTGGTTAATCATTTAATTGTATTTATATCTCACCTGTTCTCAGATAATCATGTGAGATACAGATAGTCCTCAACATACAACAGTTCATTTAGTGACTATTCAAAGTTACAACAACACTGAAAAAAGTGACTTATGACCATTTTTACATTTACGACCATTGCAGCATCCCCATGGACAGTGATCAAAATTCAGATGCTTGGCAACTGATTCATATTTATGATGGTTGCAGTGTACCTGGGTCATGTGATCACCTTTTGTGACCTGACAAGCAAAGTCAATGGGGAAGCCAGATTAATTTAATAATCATGTTATTAACTTAACAAGTGCAATGATTCGCATAACAACTGTGGCAAGAAAAGTCATAAAATGGAGCAGATTTCACTTAACAAATGTTTTGCTTAGCAACAGAAATTTTGGGCTCAGTTGTGGTCATAAATTGAGGATTACCTGTACTGCAATTTGGGATTAAAGAATGATTGGCCCAAAGTCATCTAGTGGCTGTGCAGTTGAGTGGAACTTGGGTCTCTCCAATTTAAATTCCTAGTTTCTCATTTCTAGCCTCCTTAAAAGGAATTTGTATTCTAAATTTTGTATACTAAAGAGGTAAAGCATACATAAGTCATGTAGGGCTTTTTTCTCAATATCCTCTTGTATAGTTTTGTGTCTGAATCCTTGAATCCTTTCTGTTCCTTTCCCACATGGACTGTTCATACTATTGCAATCACTTGGTATTTATTAAATATGGATGGTAAAATAGGTAGATTTCTCCTCCGCTAAATTGTTTGTTGTTGTTCTTTTTCTTTCTCTCCTCTGAACAAAAGGAAAGAATCTTGCATTAAAAATACAGGTGGGAGGGGCAAATAATTACTTATACATAATTACTTATACTATAGAAATAGTATAAGAAATAGTATCAGAATAGTATAAGAAATAGTATCAGGAATAGCTATGTAAGCACACAGAATCTGCTATGAAAGCTTGAAGGGGAAAAATAAGCTGAATATTGGAACTTCTGAAAATTAGCAGCCAAGATTTGAGAAAGTTCAGTCATTCAGTCAGTCGTTCGAGTGTATCTTCCCAGAAGGTAAAATATCCTAATTAAGATAACTCTCCAGTTTCCCTCTACTGCTCTCATTTGCCAAGGAAAAGTGAAATATGGGTGGGTTGGTCCCTTAAGCAAGAATCGGAGACACTTCGTGGGTGACCCTTAGAGCTTGTTTCTACAGCCTTCCATTCTTAGGTAATCATAAGCAAAATGAGCTTTACCCCAGAGTCAAGCACTAGTCAAAAATGCTAATGAAGTATAATACATATTTAAAAGCTAAATTCTCTCTTTACAGTTGATTAAATGCATCCAATGCAGCTTTTCTCAACCTGATGCCCTCCAGATGCATTGACTTGCCCCATATTTCAAAGGCTGTTGAAAGAGTATGAATTCCAGGCAGCCTAGATAAGAGGAGTTATCTCAGTTTCAGCTCATTCTTTGCAAGGGCTGGGATGGGGTGGAGGAGCTGTAGGACCAACTCTTACATGTAGTGCAAATAAAAAATATAACATGCTAAAAAGGTAGGTAATCTGCTTTCAGATGTGGCACATTGGGATTTTGTGGGCATGTGAGTGAATGACTTCCATAGTGAGCATGATCTATCACAAAATATCCTCAGGCAAAAAGTGATCAAGCAATCCAGGAGAATTTTGACCATTACATTAGAATCTTTGTGGAGGTCTCAATATACTGTTGCAAAGAACTTGATAGTACAGTGGTTTACGCACCCTGTTATTAACACAGCTGCCTGCAATTTCTGCTGGTTCGAATCTCTCCAAGGCTCAAGGTTGACTCAGCCTTCCATCCTTTCTAAGGTAGGTGAAATGAGGACCCAGTTTGTGGGGGCAATAAGCTGACTTTGTATAAAATATACAAAAGTATGAAGGCTATTGCTTAACGCATTGTAAGCCGCCTTGAGTCTCTGGAGAAGGGCGGCATATAAATCAAATTAATAAATAAATAAATAAATAAACAGGATAGTAGAAAATGATGCCAGATTGATTGATTGATTATAATCTCATGAATTAAATGTGACAGTTAGATGATGGACAGAGGTGGTATTCAGTCGGTTCAGACCAGTTTGGGCGAACCCATAGTGGAAATCATGGGTTGGCCCGCTCCCGCCCATCCACCCCGGCTCTATGCCATCCTATTTAGGCACGTTTTTGAGGTTGGGTTCCTGCATGGAAGGTGCAAGAGAGAGCTAAGCGCATGTGCGGAAGGCCGGGTGCATGCGTGGAAGGCACACGTGTGCGTGGCGAACCAGTGGTAACAAAATGTGAAACCCACTGCTGATGGTGGAGACCTTTGGGAGCAAATTGTTGCCTATAAGGACAACAACAGACCTGCAATAGATATCCCACTCCCCCCACCAAAAAGTTGAAAAGTATATTTTAAAAGTTTGAGATAATACATCATGATCCCTAAGAAGTATGATTTTGATAAGCCTCTCTGAGTTTATCATCTGTAGAAGATCTGTTTAAAATTCTTAATATATAGTAGATACACTGCAGATGACCTGCACTCTGTCAGAGTGAATACAGTAGAGTGTCAGCCCCAGCCCTGCGATGGTACTTGGGGTCGCCATTTGTGTGGGGATCGCCATTCTGCTGCTGCACTTTTTCGCCGACGACCCTTCCTGTGTGCCTGCTGTCCTGGGTCATCAGCCTCTCAGGCATGCTTCTCGCTTCGACTTCCCAGCCACATGCTAGATGACATCAGGGTCATGCACTGAAGCAGTTTATCAACCTTATCACTTTAAGGAAAGATGGAGCAGCCAGAACAACTGAAGTGGCTTGTGATGGATTGGGGAGGGAAAGGGAGGATACAGGTTATTTGGACAATTGAGTGATTGCACTGGGGTGGAGCTGTATGCTGATTAAAAGATGATGGGGAGCACGGAGCATCAAAGATTCCTTTCTGTAACACTTTAAGGTGGTCAGTTTGTACCAATATCAGGGTAAACAACCTTGGTTACTTCTTTTGCGTACTGAAGTTTATTTTTCCGGTCTTTACGGAACCTGACATAGAGCAAATTGTGGAAGTAATGTCTACCACAGAAAATACACAATGTTGTGAAAAATCAGTTTCATAAACAAGGCTTGAAACCAGTGGTGAAATCCAATTTTTTTTACTACCGGTTCTACAGGCATGCCTTGGTAGGCGTGGTGTGGCTTGGTGGGCGTGGCTTGGTGGGAGTGGCAGGGGAAGGATACTGCACAATCTCCATTTCCACCCCACTCTGGGGCCAGCCAGAGGTGGTATTTGCCAGTTCTCCAAATTACTCAAAATTTCCGGTTCTCTGAACTGCTCAAAATTTCCACTACTGGTTCTCCAGAACCTGTCAGAATCTGCTGGATTTCACCCCTGCTTGAAACCTTATCTGTGCTTCCTTTTATCCCTCCCCCCCACTTCAAAACTAATCTTTCTTTTTTGTTTTAAATTTGCCCCTGAATTTATGTACTTAACAGCCCTGTATTGTTACATTCCCATCTTCTGCATTTCAATCAAAACCTTCTTCTTTTGGTCATCTTTAGAAGAAAAGGACAGATTCACTGGTGTTTTAAATTCATAGAAATCTTCTGCAAGGGATGGCGATGCTAAGTGAGGTCCATGGTTAGTACCAATCGAGAGACAGGATATCCTGAACTCTCAGTCACTTTTGAATCACTTGAAGGTGAAAGGCCATTCAGAGGCTAGTAAGGAAGTCAGTATTCAGGTCAGGAGTACAGTGAGCTATATTTGAACTGACCTCCTTCCCTTTGTGTATACTGCTAAGTCAGGCTACTAAACATATCTGTAGAGATCATGTGTGTTCTTATGTCATTTTTCTCCCAGTGCATGTATTTTCTTAGCAAGTTTGTTGCACTAGTCATTACTATTAGCACTTGGCACTAGCATTTGGAAAATCCCTTATTTGTCAATGTGTCCCCAATTGGTTATGCAACAATGGTTTGGATTTTGCATTTAATTCAGCCCCCATGCCATCTCCCATGCAGTTCTGAGCACTGTTACTTCCTTGAATGAGAAATAGTTTATAGAAAAGCTCCATTTCTCTGTATCAAAAGACTTCTATTCTTCAGATAGAGTATTTTAAACTACAATCTTATCATACTCAAGAAATGAGTAGAGACCAGGCAAAACATTTGAATCTAGAGCTCTGGAAGTTGCCTGACTGACTCTATTTTGTTCATTTAACAAAATAGTTGGATCCGATCTGGAACCTGAATTTGAATAGTGATTGCCAAAGATGGAATTGCTGTTTCTCATAAGGTACAGTGGGAAAATGTACTCCACCCCTTTTCCATCAGAATGGGCTTTCCACAATTTCAGTTTATTTTTTTCTAGACTATCTGAAGTACTTGTTCTATTCTGATTAAGATTTTGATTAACAGACTAATTGCCATTTCCTGTACTTTTGAAGAGGAAGGTATATTATTTCATTGACCTAAAAGAATCAATCAATCAGAATAGACCAGGAAGGGACCTTGGAGGTCTTCTAGTCCAAACCCCTGCTCAAGCAGGAGACCCTATGCCATTTCAGACCAGTGACTGTCCAGTTTCTTCTTAAAAACCTCCAGTGATGAAGCACCCACAACGTCTGAAGGCAAGGTGTTCCAACTCTTAAATCGCTTTTGGTTGTATATAGGTGGAAGATATTCTTGCTTTTACTAAATTATTTTTACAGTGCAAGTGGGACTACACTATACCTCCATAGAGTCCATCTGATAATTGTCTGTCTGATTGCCTAGTTACAATCACAGGACCACAAGTCTCTGTGTCCCTTGCAGTTTGTTCTCTTAAATGAAACCAATTAACTTTTCTCATAAAGGGGAGGCAGTGATTCACACATCCCTGGCTAGCATTTTGCAAACTGAGTGATATATTTTTCTTTCTCCATAGGCGTTTGCAATTTCTGTGAAATTCTTTCAAGTCTATGCAATATTAATTACCCATGAAATATCAGTTGTTATTTTTTTGAGACATGCATAAAGATTCATTTCAATATTCTCTTTCAGGGCAGCAGATCACGCTACATGTTAGAAAATGACAAAGAATGCAGCTCTAATCACAAAGCAGTGGTGTTTTTCCCCTCCTCTTTTCCTTCAGGGGAATTTCAAGCTTCAATCTAAGGGATCTTGCAGGAGTTTCTATTCCTGACATTGCTCTAATTCTTTGTCCTCAGGATTGCTAGTTCCATCAGAGCAGCAAGTAGTGTCTGCACTCCAAATCTCTTAAGGATTCTTTTTTTCATCACTGAACTCCATCGCTCATGAGGCAGCTTTTGGCACCTTACTTTCTGCTCACTTGCTGGCAGTTGTTCTTGTCCATCATGGCACCTTCCTGGTTGCATTCCAAAACTCTCACATACTGCACTGGCCCTAAAGTGCTTGGCGAAAGGGGGAAGGGCTTGCAAAGGCTGTGCTTCTGACAGCCTTCCTGTTGAATGCAGTTCTTTGTCCTGTGCTGCAAACTTTACCGAGCTTGCACACATCTTTGTGGACATCGGTTGGCTCACACAATACTTCTGAGGAGCCTGAGCCATCTCAGAGAAATATGTAGCTTTCATTAGTCATTGCTTCTAATGAACAAGATTCTTTTTCTCCCAAGGTTAACAAAGAGAGCTGATGTGTGCACCAGCTGGATCCTGCAGTTCTCACACTTCTTCCGGTTTCATAATTATAATTTGGGATTAAGCGATCTATCACAGACTTATGTTACCCATGCTCTTCTCAGCTCCTTTGTGCAATTTGCATTTGCTGTTTATGAACTACTCTTCTTTGAAAATTCAAGGAAGTTTATTCTAGTCTAAGAAAAGGATCTGGCCTTGTTATTGGCCTTATAAGTAATTGGTAGAAAACTTCAATTGATCCACAATGCTTGACTGGGGATTATTGGAGGGAGCAGCAAGCTTCTTCATTCCTTCACTGGCACAGTTGAGGAACAATACTATTTGAAAGTCCATATTTTCTCTTCCCTCATGAACCGATCACTGAGTTCTTTAGGACAGGGTAATGCTTAGCTCTGTGCCACCATCACAGATAAATTCAATACATAAGAAAATACCTGCTTATATGGGACTACTTATGAAGAACATCTGGAAGCTGCAATGTATAGATATATCTTGGTACACTCATGTTGCATCTGTGCCTTGTGAGCTGTTCTGGATCCTGGTATGCTTCTGAGTGCAGTTCAAGATGTGATCACCTATAAAACAGTTCACAATATGGGACTAGGGCTATTTTAGGGAATGCATTACTCTAATAGTTTCTACCTATCCTATTAAGTCTGATAGGATGGACATGCTCCAGGTTCAGTTTTTCAAATCTGGCAAGACCATTAAAGCAGGCCCATTCTGTTGCAGCATCTACCCTCTGGAACACCATCTTCTTGACTTAGAGACCACAGGTGATATCTGGGCTGTAGACGAGACTGGGAAGTTTAAAAAAACCACCATAAAAATAGTCAATGGGAGGCTACTTTCATTTTGTAACCAAGAAATCTCTAGGAATGCATCCACCAGGAGCCCATATTGACAAGACTTTACTTGCCATAACAGAAAGCAGTGTTTGATTGATTTGGCTGATCTTAAAATAAATGAAGCAGGGTTTGATTTGGCTAGTAATTAGCTGGGAGGTTGCCAGGGTATTTATGCCTTGGCCAGTTGAGGATAATTAAGGTGGCAACCTTTTTAAGGAAGGACCAGAACCTCCTAGAGAAACAGCGAATTCCATACCAGTGAATCTGGCAGGCACAGGCCTGCTGAAGAATATTTTTTTTTTATAGATACTTTATTAAGTTTTCCAAAACAAAAAGAAGAATATACAATTTATCTCTCCTTTCGGAGGTACAGTGTTTATACAATATAGTGAAACAAAAGTTTAAAAAAAAGCTTCATCCTTAACTATACATTATTCTATACAATATAACTGTAGTTCATGTGCCAGGCCAACTTCTAAAGTCATGTTTTTATCTTATTGTTCAGCCAGTGATACCAAATACCCCATACATCATAATATTTTGAGTTGTCCTTGTTTTTTAACTCACTTGTCAGTTTCGCCATTTCTGCGCACTCTAGGATCTTATTTATTAGAGTTTCTTCTGAGGGTATAAGTTTGTTTTTCCAGCATTTTGCGAAGGCTAATCTAGCCGCGGTTGTGATCTGGATTATCAGTTGGGTTTTATTATTGTTAAAGCCTTCTTCAGTTATGCCTAGGAGGAAAGGTTCTGGGGCTAGGACTACCTCCTGTCCCGTTATTTCACAGAGCCAGTGTCAGATTTTGGACCAGTACTTTTTAGTCTCTGGGCAGGTCCACCATAGGTGATAAAAGGTGCCGACCATTTTTCCACATTTCCAACATGTCGGAGAGAGATTTGGAAACATCTTCGCTAGCCTCGCTGGGGCTGCTGAAGAATATTTTATCAAGTCCTCTCCCCACAATAAATGTGGGGAGACTTGATATATTTGCCTCTTCTTCATTTTGACTCTTAGAGCATTTGAGGGAAAGGAAAGGGAGATGAACACACACACAACCCCTGTTAATGTACGAGGATCTAGCCCAAGAAATATTCAGGGTCAATGGTATGTTTCAATCATATTTATTTATCCAACTCTGCTCTCTTACAGGTGGAGCTGTGGAACTGAACAGCGCCTCGTGTATGCCTTTTAAGTACCAGGGAGGTGTGGCCAAAAGGTAAGGAGGAGTGGTGATGGAGGTGAGGGTGTGGGTGTTAACCCCTGCAGTACCAAGCAGGGGGTGGCATGTGAGTTAGGCATTTATATGTGACAACCCCTTATGTCTTTCCTGTCAGTAACTGATGTTGCTTCTTCCCCAAAGCGAGATAGTGCTGTTTGAGGCCTCAGCATTTGTTGATTACTTTTCCCACCAGGAGTGTGGTAAATGGAGCTCTCACCTCTTCTCTCCCTTTTTTAAGGTTTGAAAAGCGCTTTTGAAGTCCTACCACTTCGACTCAGTTTGGCTATCCTGGTCTTAACATGGCAATCCTTTCTCTTGCCAATTAAAAGAATAGCTTCCTCACCTGCTCATGATTACTAATAAAAGATTGAAAAACATCTCACCTTAATTCCCAGAATTTAACAAGAATTTTGAAAAAGGCTACAAAAAATCTCAGGTGGTTGGAGATTCCTTTTTTGGGTAAGATCTTGAAGATTTGGGCCCTGGTATAATAATGGGTTAAAAACGGCTGTAATAATTTGTCAAATCAAAGGATTGTTTCCTTTTTCTAAAAAAATTGAGGCTGGCTTTGGGTGGACAGCTTATTGAGTGAGCTTATTTTCCTTTCTAGGTTTACCTCCCCATTTCTAACAATAAATACAAGCTATTTAATCTCTTTAACCTCAGATGGCATTGTTAGAGTTTATTGTGATTCTTGCTTCCTAAAGTGTAGATACTACTTTTCCTAATGCTTAGATGATCTTTCCCATTGATTCTATATAGGGTAATATAATTAAACTATGCCTCACACCATTTACTTCTTGTGCAACAATTTGTACAGTACATTAATCTTTAAAAGTGATGTGAGCTTCATGTAATACAAAAAGTGTTTTAATTAACTGGAAAAGTCCTTGAGGGAATGCAGTATTTTCTTCGGACTCTTTTTCCAATGTACTTTGTCAATCGCCTTTAACCAAATCTAAGGTCAATAGGTTGTATGCCTTAAGGAGGTGACCATTTTGGGGTGTTGTAACCTGTCAAAAATAATTTGGCTGTGTTGCCTAATGTCAATGCAAAATTAAACTTCTTATTGAGCTTTGATTATGGTATGTGTTGTGCTTCATTCTTTAAGGCTTCTTGACATGACTTTAGCATTCCCAGTGTCATTCTTATCCTAGATTCATACTTCCTAATAGGTTTGTAAATCTTTCCTGGAAAATTTACAGAAATTCTTTCAAGTCTTCTTTTGAGGTCAACTACTTCAGTTTTATTTACTACTTTCTGTGGAATTCCAAGCTCTCCTACACTTGGTTCATTGCTTCAGGATCTCATATGCCAAGGATTTCTAGGATATTATTTCATTAGCAAATCAATGTACTTTTGATTTTATTCTGCCTTCCAGAATAGTCAAGAGAAATATGTGTGATTAGCAATATGTGAGCTTTCCCTCTCTCTGGTCTTCCTCATAAACTATCTAACTTGACATTCCTCAGGCAAGTTTGAGCTATAGCTCTTGTAGCATCAGCCTTGGATTTGGCCCCAGCAGAAGTGACCAAACCATTGTGAGTAGATTTTTTTTCCAGTGCTTGTTTTTGCACTGTCTCACTACCTTCATAGTTGCAATATTAATTTTTTTAAATCATTTTTTTCTTAATAAGATGCTCCTGCAAGCCCTACTGAGTCCCTTCAGCATACACCTTGAAGGATAACTCGTCTCCTTAAATTTGAAAGCAATTGCATACGTCCTTGTACAGTAAGGATCAGTGCTGACCTTAAACATTATGGCCTTTTGGCTCATTATTTAATTGGGCTTCAGAGAGCTGGTATAAAAGTAAGCAAGATTTTTTTTCCCTTCAGTCTTCTGGAATTCCCCCCTCCCCCATTATTATAATGCTTTCTTATTAATAAAAACAAAAACCCTTTCATCCCAGAGATATTTTATCTGTCCTGTGCAAAAGAGCCTTTCCCCTGGATGGATTGAGTACTCTGTTGTCCATGGTATTAGGAGGGATTGCCTTACAAGATCATCTTCAGACTAAGCACTGTAATTTAACACCAGCTGTCTGCAATTAAAGTAAGTTCGAATCTTGCCAGGCTCAAGGTTTACTCAGCCTTCCATCCTTTCTAAGGTAGGTAAATTGAGGACCCAGTTTGTGGGGCAATAAGCTGACTTTGTATAAAACATACAAAAGTATGAAGGCTATTACTTAACGCACTGTAAGCCGCCCTGAGTCTCTGGAGAAGGGTGGCATAGAAATCAAATTAAAAAAAAAAAAGCAGGGAACTAAATCGGTCTCCCACATCAGACTGTAATCGAAGTGGACCATGGCTGGCGCCTTGACCTACTAATGCTTTGCTACTCAATCACTTACTAGGTTGGACAAGGTGAATGCAGTCTTTCTACTAGCAGATCAGGTGACTGAAATTTCAGGGGGAGTTTGCCAAATTCTGTTTGATTACAGTTACTGGAGGGAGGCTTGTTGTCTAGCTTTGAATCATTAATCAGTTAGCACATTTGCTGCCGGATTTCGGAGTAGTTTTTAATATCTTATTGCCTGACTAATTTTAATTTAATTATATTTTATCCTCTTTTTGGATTACTTTGCCTTTTTTAAATCTAGTGTATCTGTGAAGGTTTTTTTTTCCCTATGAATAAAAATATAAAATATAAATACACAAGTTGCCAAGCTAATCAAACAACATTATGTCTCAGCATGGTGCCACTCTCACTCTCTGCCTAGAGATTAATTGTGCATGTTTAACAAAGCTTGCTTCTAGCATTTTAGACATCAGCTGAAGGAATGACTTCTAAATCAAGCAGAATCTTGTTTTGTTCATTATCTTTGGAATCCTCTAAACTGATACAGGACAAGGATCTACAAAAGTGGTAGGACTTCAGACAGTGTGCCTGCCATCTGGCAATTTTTGACTCCCCCCAACATCCTTCCTTTCCTTTCTGTATCCTGGAATATACATTCATAAGGGTGCCTATTTTTACAACCTGTAATATCTAATTATTTTACAATGGTTTGTTATTATCCTATCACTAGTAAATAGAGTTGCTTCATCAAGGACAGTGGCACCTGACATTTTAAAATTGTACTTCCCAGGGTTTAAGAAATAACATAGCTGGTATACAAACTGAAACTCGGTTCAAATGAAGCTTAAACAAGATCTTATATGATGTTAAATGTATTTCATTTATATTCTGCTTGTAAACACATTTAGAAGAAACTGTATCTGGACTTAATAGATGGTTTTTGAAATTTGGGCAAGGACTAGTGTGTTTTCATTAAAGTGCAGACTGTTTTGGCTCTACCACCACCCAAATGGCTTCAAATATACAGTCATTTGGTTATGGGAAATGAAGGAACTATTTTATGATCCTGAGGCTATAGCAGAAGCTATTTCTGTCCCGCTTCACTTGTGACAATAAGGACAAATGGGTCAAAATTTAAGGAATGTGTCTGAGAAAGGTCATTTCTGGGTCATGTAATTCTAAGTTAAAAACAAAACTTTGACTTGAGCTTAAGAATAAATTGATGGTGTGATCAGCATTACTTATTCAGGCATAACCTTCCATCAAGAGTCCATGAATGGTGAAGGAACAGAAGATTGGTGGTGTAATTTATGAGGCTTCTCCCATTATCTACTATGCATTCCTTAAACCTTTATAATGCAGGTTTACAGTAATTTAGAATACTTCTAAATTGTCTTTATAGTTTCCAGAACCATACTGATACTCAAAACTTTATAATCATGGGCATGATTTTTTAAAAGAGAATCCAAGCTTACAAGGAACATCAGCCAGTGTTTGCCTACTACTTCCAAACTGAGTGACTTTTCAGTCTGATAGGATCCCTGTATCAGGAATGAACAAAAATCCTTGTTCACAAAAAGAAACTAACCTAACTGGTTTGTATTCTGCCCCACTCTCCAAAGCTACATTTGTCTACATTTATGTAGAGATTTGCAATTGTGATGGTAATAATAATTTTTTAAAAATAGTGATAATATCACTTCAGAAAGGATGGGAAGTGGTAGTAGAAAAAGAAACATTTGATGTAATTAAATGTTGCTTGATATAATGTTTTCATGGTAATATGGCAAAAAATCTTTATCCCAATACTTTTCCAAGGTGGAATGGCCTTGGTAAACGTTCATTCAAAGGATATAAAGAGTCGCCTTGTGGTGAGATGGATGGCAAACAAATGTAATAATAAAAAGTAAATATAAATACAGTATACAATTGGAACATTGGAAGCACCACAAAAATGTTACTAATAATAAATCTTCAGAATGATAGTGGTAGAGTTGGATTATAGATGCCACCCTATTTCAGGTGGAAATAAAATGCTGTAACTAAGTGCAGAAATCAGGCAGAAAATATAGTGTAACAGTACTTCAAAAAAGACAAACAACAAACAAACAAACCAGACCACCTCTTTTGATTCCAGAAGCATTACAAAGATTCCTCATGGTTGAATGTTAACAACATAGTCCAATTTAAAGGATTTTTTTTTTTATTTAGATAGGGTGTATGGTAAGAGAGCCTTGGTGAATTATGAGAAATGGGTTAGTTCTCATACTATTAGAACACACAATGTATAGTGCATTTTGCTTTCAATATTCTGAACGTGTATATGTAGACAAATTTAAGGAAAAACATTGTAAAGCAATTCATCAATATCTGAACTACATCAATTATTTGGGAGGAAACAAAAATTACTTGGGGGCCCTTAAGGAAAGGACAAGAAGAAACAGGTTCACCCAGTACAACAGATTTATGTATGTTATCAGACAACTCTTCCTAGAGTAAAAATGGATAGGCAGATGAATATATGCTCTGGAATTTCATTTCCTGAAGGGCTTTGAAAAGAATAGAAGAGCACATGCTGAGTACTTTCACTGAAGAAAATCCAGCTGTTAACATCCAGGTGATTGAAGGAGATTGTCCATAATATCTTCCAACTCTACCATTCTCTAATTGCTGTCACTGAAATCATTCCAGAGGCTTTATATTAAACTTCTAGATGCCCTTGGGGTTATTTATCTATTTTGTCTTTTACAAAAAATAATGTATACTTATAAAAATATGTCTGCATATCTTTTCTACAGCTGCCATGATTTTAACAGTCTGATAGGCAGTAGCAGCATAAGTTTCTTATTTATTTAATTCAATTTATATTGAATTGCCCGTATCACTGAGGCAATTCTGGGTGGCAAACATGTTTAAAAACATCAGTATAATAATTTTAAGGAATATAAATATAAACATAACAAGAAAATGAAAAAGAATGGCAGTCAAGGAGAAACCTCTCATAATATCTCACTAAGCTTCTGATTTCAATGCTTAGGGAAAAAAGGCAGGTTTAAGGGCTTTCTGAAAGAAAAGCAGAATCAGAACTAATCTACTGTATTTTGGGGACTATAAGACACTCTGGACCAGGGGTGAAATGCTCCCAGATCAGACCGGATTGCCCGATCTGGTAGCAATTTTTCCCTGTGGTTTGGCAATCCAGTAGCGATTGCCACTTGGTGTCATTACTTCCTGGTTTTAACCAGGAAGTAATGGTTTTTTACCTTCTGCGCATGCACGTGACGCACGCGCGGCTTCTGAACTAGTAAGGAAGGTAAGTAGATTTCATCCTTGCTCTGGACTATAAGACGCAGCCCCAGTATGTGCCTTGTCAGGGCTCCATTCCATTGCGCCCACCACCGGTCAACTGAGCTGAGCTGCTGCTGCTGCCACCACGAAACACTGCAGGTTTTGCTGCTGAGCAGCTGATTGGTGATTGGATTTGCCTCCCGGAATACCCCCGATCAGCTGTTCTAGGTGGCGGGAACTGCCCATTTGTCACAGCGAATGTTTGAACAGCTGATCAGTACTGCACCAACCCCCCTCCTCGCCGCAATATTTGCTTTTTAAGACACACAGACATTTCCACCCACTTTTGGGGGGGCGAAAGTGCATTTTATAATCCAAAAAATACAATAATTTCAGTTCTAATATCGTCAATGGTCCTAAAAAACCCTCTCAGTGAGTATCATTTCACTATTTCTTAACTGATGCTGTTGCCATGTCTTCTTCCTCCATGATCTTCATTATTGGCTACCTATGTTTTTTTTTGCAGACTTGATCTGAGTCATAGGTGTATATGTAAGCAGCCTATTGTATGCTTACTCCATTTGGATTCCATTATTTGGAAGGTTGAGACTTCAATCCTAGATAGTGGCAGATGTTTTATTTCTATGGTGCAAAAAAAAAAAATTGTTGCGACTCCATATAAATGTCAGGAAGGGCATATGGCCAGTAAATGCTTTGCTTCATTCAGTCACCCCGACTCTACTCCAAAACGTAAAAAGGGAGTTTGCTATATGTTTGCTCCATTTTTTTCCCTAGTCAATGAAAGTATATTGGCAAAGGAAAGCAGAATGTTAGACGGGAACAATTGGCTGCAAAAACATCGCCCATGAGGGATTTGGTTTCTGGAACCAAAATCTGTGTTTTCTGGATGAATGATCATTAGAATAAAGTAGGTTGGGAAGAAACATTGAAAGCTTGGTCAGTAGAGCTTTCAATTAAATCCCAGTATTACTGGAAACAAAAACCCACAAGTGAGAATTGATAAGGAAGATTTATACACTTTCCCAAACAAGTGGGGCTAGTCCCTCCTTTCAGAAATTCAGGAGTTTTAAAGGGTAAATTAAGTGGTTTAAGTCTCTGCAGAGCTTAAAATGCACATTTTGCCCATAACTTCCCTCAAAGAAGTCTCCCTCCAAATATGCAAAATACATGCTGAAAAATTTGTCCATCTATTTGTGGGCATAACAAAGAGGATGTTGCCAGCCTGCACTGTTGTTATCTCTTTACAAGGGTAGAACTTTTGCTTTTGTCTTTGTTAAAAAGAAATATTACATATTGGCTATTTTTATAGGGGAAAAAAATCATTTCTTTCTTTCTTATGTTACTACAATCTTATAAGAACTGTTTTTGATGCATTTGGGTCATTTTGGATACACATCCAGATTTGGAGGTTACATTTTAAGCCATCTACATCAATTGGAATGAGATTCAGGTTTATTTTATCTTTGCCACTCAACAAGGAAACCAGGGAGATCAGATCTCTGGAAACCAATTTTATTCACTGTAAGAAGTACATGTTTTTCCTTGAGAAAAGACTAAGGGAGGAAATTTATCATTCATTACATATCTGAAGGAGTGTCACACAAAAGAAGTCCATGAGCTATTCTCTGTCATTCAAGGACTTAATTTCCTTTAGAAATGCTGGAACTGCAACTCTTTTGTTAATGTACGTATGTTGCCATTTTAGAATATTGGCAACTTTTAAGATAGATCAGGCAGGGGTGTCAAACTCGCAGCATCATGGCAGCGTCACATGACGTATTGGGACTTTTTCCACCTTCGCTAAACTGAGCAGGGCCAGGGCCAGCACGTGATGCAACTGGCCCGCGGGCCATGAGTTTGACACCCCTGAGATAGATGATAGACAGATGAGACTCAGATCTTATCACATCACCAGATATTCATCACTGTTAAAACACTGATCTACTTAGGTCTTTTTGCCACACTATGTCCATCAAGAAAGGACCTATGAATACTGTGTCCATCAAGAAAGGACCTATGGACACTATGTCCATCAAGGAAGGACCTATGGACACTGTGTCCATCAAGCAAACATTCATTTTTCTATCAGATAACTTAGCCAATACTGTCTCTGAACAGTAGGTAACAAGGGTACATCTGATGTTGGATCCCTGGCTCCTAAACTTTCTAATTAACACAGTTAAGACTTTTCTTCAGAAATCACAAGGCCTGCAGTGAAGATGTAGCAATATTTAGTTCCTGCTCAGTTTCACACTTAGAATGTGTTTGCTTAAGTCCTACTTAAGAACATTCCCATTTTGCTGAGTTTCAGCCACATTAATTTGATCTTGCATGGGAGTGGGAACTGTGATTCAAAAGCCACAGCCAAACCAAACACAGTCTACATGACCTAAACTGAGCACTAATGGTAGTTAATGTTCCCAATTCAACAAATTTACAGGCATATTTTTTATCTGGAAAACTGAAATTACATGTAAAAATGACCCATTAGGAAGAAATATACTATTTGGGGTCTTGGTTCTAAAAGTAGGGGGAAAATGCCATACTTAGAATCCCAAAGAAATAAAATTGTGTCACTTTTTCTTCTTTCAAATATGAAGTGCTAATAAATCTGAACAAGTTTTAGAAGAGGCTTCCAACCTGATTCTATGATGTAATAGTTTCAGGGGATAATATTTCACTAAATGACAGGAGATTTTGTTTTGTTTTGTTTTTTTTAAACAGCCCCAAAGGCCATCTCTTTGGCTCAGTAATCTGCATTAGTTGCAGTTGTTTTGTTTTTTTTTAGAATTCTGATACAATCAGAACAAATATTCTAAAGAAGCACACAATTCATTCTGTGCACGACATAGCTCTCTGCTCATGGTCCAAGTAGAAAGTTACTATGGTTTGAAACTGGACCAAATCACATGGCAAGATTTAATTGTCTCAGACCACCAAAGGAGTCTGCAGACACAACTGATATGGATCATTAATGCAACATACATTTGACGTCTTATTTAGCAATTGTTAATAAAGCTATTGCTCAGTAATTGAGACACATGTTCTTTATATACCAGATCTCAGGTTCAAACTCTGGTATTTCTGGGAAAACTCTACCTGGAATATGAAAAGTTGCTGCTTGCTACAGTTAGCAAGTGGAATGAGTAGTTCAATGCCATATATAATAGCAATTTCTTATAGTACTTATGCTTTTTATATCTCAGCCGCCAAACTATGAATTTACATATGTGAAGGGCTGGCCCCAAATATTTTAATATTTCAACTTCATCAAGTACAAGTGCCAAAATGATCCATTTATTTTGACTTTCTAGAATAGCTAATCTCACATAACCCATGGGATATATATTTAAAGAATTTATGCAGCTACATCACTCCAACAATGCAACTCTGGATAAAAACAACAATATATAATCAAATAACACCAGAGCTGGCTCACGTTCCTAACCATGTTTTTCATCTTTTCCTAACATCTGAAATCAGATTTCTCCTTCCATCTAATGATAAAATTATCCCTGTCCCTGTATTTGAAGATCTAGCAATTTCCTCTTTTAGTTATTTTGAGTATATATGAAAAGGACATTGATGGATCCTGGAGTAAGTCTTCAAGCAGCAGTGTGGACTGGGTGGTCTTCAGATTCCTTCCAAACACTTTTCTATGAACAAACTGAACATCTAATTCTGTAACTCCAAATGTTCTATTTTAGAAGAAGAAGAAGAAAAGATTTCAGTGCTGTGTCTGTTTGGATAGTGGAAGAACTCTATTTACAAGGCATTTCCTCGGTACATTAAGAAAAACACACAACTCTGTTTGCATGGCTTCCCCACAGCCGGTTTGGATAATATTTTAAGGCTCTGACCAATATGACTGTAGAATGTTTTTCAAACCCTAATACTGTATGTTCTTCAAATCACATTTTGAAGATGCCCTTTCAGTGAATGTGATCTTATTGATTCACCACTCTGGAATTTTATTTAGTATTTTTTTAAAAAATAGGTGTCAAGGTTCTATTCTAATACTGGTAACTAGTATATAGAATACCTGTTCCATGATTTTCTCCATTATCCATAAAAATAGTAACTAGCTATAGAAAAGACATACTTGAAAAAGGCTTAACTTTAGCAATATTTTATCAACATTTTGCTTTGGAAATCCATCCACAACTTGGGCTGAATGGTCCATGGTCCACTAATCTCTAGTTTCTGGAAGGCAATTGCCTGGAAAAAGATGAGCTAAACTAAGTCCTGACTGTTTTTCACTATTATTTAAATCTCTTGTAGCCCAATTTGTGGCAAATTTAGAAAATTTGGATTTTAATGGGATTTAGTTCAAAGAAGAGTAGAGTTGTAATTTTTGAGTTTTAAATAGCTACAAACTAATCTCTTATTAAATTAATTTAATAAACTATTTTAATAGATTAATTTCCAAAAATTGAATTTTAGTTAGTACAGGCTCTTGATAGCACATGTACAATAGGATGATGATACGATACTTACTTATCAGTCTGATTTTTTTTTCTTCCATTCCTTTTCTCTCTCATTGCCATCTGTACCAATGAGTGAATCACATTTCCTGTATAATCAGCATCTTACCAATTAGGATAAATTACTGCTTCATTATAGTTAAGTAGACTATTAAAATGCCATGCATGTCTCATGCTGACAAAGTAATGTTTGCACTTGCCCATTTTCAGATAGTTTCATCTAATTTCAAAATGTTGATGGAGGAGCTAATTTAATTAGCAGCACTGCAAGGATATGGAACCTAACATTTTTAGCTGAGTTTATTTCTGGAGACAAGTCTTCAAAATGACAGAAGACCATGTAAAAAGCCTTGTCTACTTGCAAAATCAGCTAGCTACTCTGATGAACATTGATATAGAGTTGTAGAAACCATCTGTTCCAGCAGTCAGATGTAAAATTCTGTGAGTATCATCGACTGGTGCGGATTACTGTGGAAATAATTCAATTAGACTGAATTCCTACAGTACATCCAGACCAGGATTCATAAAAAATAGAGATCTTTTCTCTAGACAGGACTCATATGGTCAGATTGTATTTTGTTCATGCTCTTTTTGTAATCTTTCTGTTCCTCTTAGCAGAAGGGATAACAGCAGAAGAGGCAGGATTGAAGCTTGAAATTGTTAGTAGTAAGATTGGGTTATCTTTATTTTGAATGAATTTAAATTTCTACGGCCAGATAAATCGCATTCTAAACTACTGCAGAACTAGCCGATGATCTGGCTGAAATCTTATGGATTATCTTTGAGAAATCCTGAAGAATCAGTGAAATGAGTCAGATGACTACAGGAGAGCAATTGTTTCTATCTGTAAAAAAGGAGGAAAGCAATCATCAATCAGCAAATTAGTCAGCCTGACATTAACCCCTAGGGAAATTACAGAGTAGATAATAAAAAGATTTATACATGCCTTAAAAACTATGTGGAAATTACCAGAAATAACATTCCATACCATCAGGGTGAATTTGTTAGGAATAAATTTTGCCAGATTAGTTCTATGTCATTTGCTGACAAAAATTGCTGGCTAATTTTTTAATAGATTGTGGGAAGGCTATGGATTTAATATAACTTGATTTCAGTTCTGGATTTGACAAAATACTTTATGTCATGTAGATTAGCGAGCTTGTTAACTATGGAGTAGATGGGGTAGTTACTGCTATCTTTTATCAACTCTCGATTTTTATATTTTTTGCCTCTATCTTCAGAGATAAGATGATCATCTGTCAGAAATGTCCTAGTAAACCCTGAACTGAATAGGAGTTTGGTTTGGATAATTTCTGAGGTACATTTCAGTTCAAATTCTGTGATCTTACCTCAAGAATTGAACAAGGCAATTTCATTTTGCCAACCAAGATTTAATCTAGTCTGAAAATCTGCCTAACCTGGCCAGTTTTAATTTAAAATGGATTTTCCTATACTGGCAGACAGTAGCCCTCTAAGAAACAAAACTTTTGCATCTCCTGTCGCCTGATTACTTCAACCAGAGATGGCTGGGACTGACCCTAGAGCCATCTACCTGCCACTCCACAGATTCAGAATGATAATTATGCGTCTTGGAATGAGTTTCAAGCAGTGTTCCAGTCTATTCAGACAAATTAGGTCAGCTTCAGCAAAATCGCCAGTGATGGCCTCCTTCAATCCAGCTCTTCCCACCTTGTAGTTATATGGTGAAAACATAAACAAGAGACTGTAGTTGACATTCTCCAAGGCTTCATACCTTGTGATCCATCAAGCTTAAACAACTTATCAGAATGCCAAACATTTCTAATTTCTGCTACTTCATCTGTTCCCCCAGGCACCTAACAGAACCAGCTGAAGAAGATTTTCAAACTCTCTTTTGTCTGTTAGTAACTCCAGTTTTCTGGAATAAAAATCCCTAAATTTCCATTTTACAGAAAGGCATGGTGCTTGGTTTTTCTTTCTCTGCACGTTTTTGTGAGGATATGAAGTTGCTGGGGTATGTATGAGGTTTTGCACCTGCACCTCAATTGCAAGGCCTGCACCTAAAGATTCTTGCATCTCTAGAAACACTACAGTCTTGATAGGAAAGAAGTAACATATACTAAGAGAAGCCACATTGCTGTAGCTACCACAGTGCAGCATGTTTCAGTGTATCTAGTTTTTTAAAAAAAATTCTATTATAAATGCCAGCTTATTCTCAGTAAGTCTGACTTTCCTTTATCTATAGTGGATTTTTTCTTACTTGTACAGAAATATTATGAATCCTCAAATTAGGTAACATTTTTAAAAAGTGGGAGAATTTATCTGAGCTGTTAAGACATTGCCTTAAGTTATTACACTAACTGAATACAGAAGGGAATGAATGAGTTAACACACTAAATGATCTGTGAATCAGAGTTTGGTACGTAAAGTTCTAGATTTCTGGAACCTAAATCTTCCTTCCTACCTCTAGGAATGAGATTAGGACTCCTCCAGAAGATTTACAGAACATCATCTCTTCCCACTGGCTGTATTGGCTGGGGCTACCAAGGACCATAAATCTGGAGACCTGAAACAGAGGCAACCAAGGTAGGACCAACAATAGAAACAGCAAGTTTCAGAGTGTTTTCTCCAAGAATTATACATGAATTTAGCAGCCAGAAAAGCTCTATCTAAACAGGAAAAAGTTATCCCTTCCTTTCCATTATGATTCATTTTTTGAGAATAACATCATTTCCTCTTGCTTCTGGTTCTCAAAGTGTATTATTAATAGATGTAGTAAAGCAAACAACTGCTTACCTGGAAGGAAAAAATGCATAGTCTCTGCTATGAATAACTAGCTGACCTTTTCTCTTTGAAATAAGTATGCATGACATGACTAGAGCCCTCTGTCCATTTAAAGAAGTAAAAAATATTTTTATGCATTACTAAGCCTTAACCTGCAAGGCAATCAAACCAGTCAGTTCTAGAAGAGATCAACCCTGACTGCTCTTTAGAAGGCCAGATCCTGAAGATGAAACTGAAATACTTTGGCCACTTAATGAGAAGGAAGAACTCACTGGAGAAGAGCCTAATGCTGTGAACGATTGAGGGCAAAAGAAGAAAGGAATGGCAGAGAATGAGGTGGCTGGATGGAGTCACTGAAGCAGTCAGCGTGAGCTTAAATGGTCTCTGTGGGATGGTAGAGGACAGGAAGACCTGGAGGAAAGTTGTCCATAGGATCATGATGGGTTGGACATGACTTCCCAACTAAAAACAACAACAAGCCTTAATCAGGGACACGGTGGCTCAGTGGCTAAGATGCTGAGCTTGTTGATCAGAAGCTCCCGTTACTTGTCCCAGCTTCTGCCAACCTAGCAGTTCGAAAGCACGTAAAAAATGCAGGTAGAAAAATAGGAACCACTTTGAAGGGAAAGTCACAGCACTCCATGCGTCTTTGGCATTTAGTCATGCCAGCCACATGACCATGGAGACATTTTCAGACAGCGCTGGCTCTTCGGCTTAGAAACGGAGATGAGCACCACCCCTAGAGCCAGAAATGACTAGCACGCATATGCGGGGGAACCTTTACCTTTACCTTTAAGCCTTAATCAACACAAGTCTAAATATCCTACTGTTCAAAGTGCTACTGATTCCAAAGTAATTGAAAGGCAAGTTGGAGGTGTGGCAATTTGGAATGTGGAAATATTCAGGCTCCCCCCCCCCTAAATGTTTTAAGCACCAGCCGGCCATTGCTATGTTAAAGAGATCCCCATTCCTTGAGCTGGCAGAAAACTGTACAGGTAATCCTGAAGTTACAATCATTATTGAGACTGGAATTTTCATCGCTTAGTGATACAGCTGTAAACTGTGACATCATGTGACCATATTGATGGCAATCCTAGCATTCCTATTACCATCCTTAACTGAACCCCTTCATTCGTTAACCAAGGTCCTATCCCAATCTAAGCCATTCTGGGCTTAGTCCCTCTCAGCTCCAAACCTCGATTTTTCAAAAGTAAGGTACTGACTTTCCTTCCGTTCCTGCCAACTGTCTATTCCCCCCACCCCGTCTTTTGGCCATCCTCCTGCTCTCTGCCTTGTAGGGTGGCAAGTAGCCCCAGAACCACCCATCTCTGGAGATGCTTACCATGCTGCAGATCAATGGTTTCTTGGCATGCCATAGTTCTGGGGCTGCAAAAAGCCCTTGAGTTGCAGCACAGTGAAGCCCTTTGCAGCATGAAGCCCAACCCCGGATGGACGCGTCAGTGCATCACAAAGGCAAAGTTGCATCCATGCCAGCCTAATCCCAGTCCCCCTCACCAACCTGCCCACGACCACCCAGTTGACCTTTGCCATCTTCTTGCTCTCGCTGCTAATGGGGTATGCCCTGTCTGGCTCTGTGCAAGGCAGCTACTGGCCATGTGAGGCCATCTTCTGCAAATCTCCTAAGGAAATCACCCTGTGCAACCTGGGGAAAAGTCTTGTAGGATCAGCACTTGCCTCTCCAAGAGCCAGTCTGGGCACACCTTGTCGGCAGCGGGATCAACTAGGACAGCAAGACCCATGGAGTAGAGGGGGGCAAAAGGACAGGAGAGAGACGGGCAAGCCAGGGAATGAAGTGCCCCTTTGGTTGTTAAGTATGGGTGGGCTACCAGGCGCTCAAAATTTGAACACATGACCATGGAGGTACTGTATGTGCTGTAACTTCAGGAGCCAGTTACAGTTCATTCTGCCGCCGTAACTTTGAACAGGTGCTGAATAAATGGTTGCAAGTAAAGTACTACTTGTGCAGTATCAACATGCAACTTGCTGTCCCTATTGATCATTCCTTGCCTTTTGTCTTTCAGGTAATTAAAGTAATGCGACTTCTTTTCAAAGTAGTCTATCTAACTTTATATTCCTTGCGCCTGCTCTTTGAACCAAATTTGAGTTAAGGGGAGATAGGAGTGAATATACAGCTTTGAGACTTGTCCAGCTTAGAATGACTTAGGCCTGTCTCACTCCTGGGCTGGATAATGTTTCAAGGACGTAGCAGAGAAAAATGTTGCCAGGGCAACTTTATGTTCTTGGCTGGTACTAAGAGCTCCATTTGAATGTGTTTGGTTCAGTGCAATGTCCTACTGAGATCTTGCATATATTTTGCAGTCCTTTCCTATCGGTCATTTTTCTGATTATAATTCTGGACTCAAACATTTCCAACTGATGATACCACATTCGTATTTGAGTACACTGAATAATTTGCTGCCCTTCATACAGATCTCCCAGATGGGTGTATAAGAAACGAGTTCTAGTTTATGAAAGCTGTTGCCACCATACATTTTTATGGGGGTGAAAAAAGCACACAAAAAAAATGGAAATTGCTTATTGAAGTACTTTGAATGGGTACAATTCTTGGTAAAATTATTCAGAATTGTCAAAATCCCATACTGCCATCTAGAGGATAAGTTGTATCAAATCATGTTCCAGTTTCCATATTCAATAACATTAATCTAATATAATTCATTTAAAATACATTTTTTCCCCAAACAGGCTCCACATTGTTTTACTGAACCAATTTGACATGACACAAGTATAAATGTATTGTCTTCCATTTCAATGAAGATATTTATCATCACTAAATACTATTAGCAGTCATTTAAAAGGAATTAATAAGAAAATTTTAATTTACAGTTAAACCTTAGGAGATACTGTATATGTAGCATAAAAATCACTGAAAAACTGAAAAACTTTCCTCTTGTATCTTTATATTAGGATTTAGAAATAACATCTTTGCTTGTTTTTAATCTTTTAATTATACAAAATAAATATACATCTCATTATATAATATACAGCAAAAAACCAGTTAAGGTCATAATATAACAAAGTGAGAATGCAAAATACCTCGTAAATCACTACTATGAAAACAACATTTTTACCAAAACACTTTACAGTTTGAGAAAATTACTGAAAAGAGAAATTGCCATTTCGCTCCTTTGGATTTTTTGAGACATCCCAATTTGCACACTTACTTTTCCTAAAAATTGGAACAGCAGGAGAATGCCACTCAGAAATTACCAGTACCCATAGTAGATACTTCAGTACTCCAGCTAAACTCCTGTTGGTTTAAGATCATAACCCACCCTTCTATTATCAGGGTCCCCAACAAGGCATTTGGAAGGAGGCAATCTACTTCTGGGTTCTGGGCATTTCTCTTGGTGCCTACCAGATGCCCTGCCTCCCAGATTGTTTCTGTTAAACAAAACTAGTTTTACAATGGAAAGCCAGCATGCTGGAAAGCAAAGGGCCAGCTCCTCTCATTCTATGCTACAACTTAAAAATCCAGCAGGATTTGACCTCTGTATCCTTTCACTACAGCGATGTTCTCCTACCCTAGATAAGACAAAAAATTCTGTTCTTCATGTCTGGCAAAAATGCTGAGTAAACTAGCATTGCTGGAACAAATGCTCTATTTCAGGGGTGTCAAACTCAAGACCCGCAGGGTGGTTAGATCTGGCCTGAGGGGCTGCCCTGGAAACAGCAAAGGACCGTCCCACGGTGCTCCCGAGCTCTGTTTTTGCTGGCAGAGAGTTGCAGGAGGCCATCCCAGCCGAAAACGGAGATTGGGAGCCCGTTTTTGCTGGCAGAGCACTTGAGCCATCACAGGAGCAAGTGACATCAAGCTGGCCATGCCCACCCCGGGCCGAGGTCAAACACAATTCTGATGTGGCCCTCAATGAAATTGACTTTGACACCCCTGCTCTATTAACTGGGTTTCCATGCAGGTTGTTTAGGAAAGTCACTTCTAGTGTGAGAAAGGGAACAGATTGCTTCTTGATGGAATGAATATTATTTTCCTCTCATCTCCAGCTCTCTCAGCTGGACTATTCTGTACTTTCTTCAACAGCCAATTTAACTTTTGCATTTTAGAGAGAGAAAAAGAGCACATTACCACATTCCAGCTATTCTTTCACAGTCCACTAACGGAACTTGTGCTTTCTAATCACTCATAACAAAGCTACCAGAAATATTTAAGACTTTCTTTGAGATGAAAACGCGTATCAGTGGATCACATATTAATTATAACCCATGACATCTGTTGGAAATACATAATGCCTCTAATACCAGTTAACTAGTCAAGTATTTTGTATTAACAGGGGACAAGAATGCTGTTTGGTATTAAACACTCAACATTTAAATTATTCAGCCACATGTATATCTGGTATCTTCAAAAAAAATTAATTTGAATATTGTTTGAATGTTAGAAGAATCTGTCATTGTTGTGGTCTTCTATATTCAGGTTTTTAATCTCTTTAATATTTTCTTATTTGGGGGGAGTTTGTTCTTATAAAAAACAAACTGAATTAAATTCTCATGCACACCTGTTCTGAGGTAGTTATTATGAAACAAATTCAAGAGGCTCACAAAATAGTTTTTTTTAAATAATATGTTTAAATATTTACTAACACTTTAATATTATGTACAAAATGAAACTAAGAATAATAATATGTAAGAGGTGAAGTACTGGGTTTCACTCTACTAAGGACTAAATTGCTTAGCCACTGAGATAGTTGTACTTAAACCTTTCTATTCCATTCAAAATAAATATTGTGGGAAGGCCCTGCCTCAGTGCCTCAGATTAGTGAAATACTTTGAACAACCTTTCCCCAATTTGGCTGGAGTTATGGCAGTTGCAATCCAACAAATCTGGACAGCTATAGGAAGTCTGCAACAGAACAGCATGTTGGGATATCCTGTGCACATGACAAAAACACACACAGAAGACAAGGGAAGAACATGCAATGATGCAATCCTCCTTGGTAAGTGCTTAATTTACAGGGAATAACTGAGCCAAAAAACCCATCTTGATGGAAAGTGACCTGCTCAGTCAGATTTCAAAACATCGCTCTTGAGAAGAAATATGTATGCAAACACAAAACACAGATCTGCCTGAAAAAATGTACATTGAAAAAGCTCATCCATTCCATATTTCAATTATCACTCCCTGCAAGCTTTCAGGATAAGAATGAAAGCTACCCTGCACCTCATCTTGTACACCAAGTACTCTTGTGACCCTGTTTTTTGAGTGGAATATAAACAAACCTCTCCATGAAGTCTAAAAAGGATGGTCCCTCAAGACAGGAAAGCATCTGAATATCTTGAACTGAATTTGGCACAAATCTGCAGAGGCTGATTGCTCAATGCACAAAGAAATACAGATACCGTATACATTACAAAACACTGGAGTGGGGGGAGCCATGATTGTATCTTAGCTCCTAATAAAACTAAGTCTCTATTAGAGTGTTTGTCAAGCTTAGCAACTTTAAGATGTGTGGACTTCCAGGAATTCTGGGAGTTGGAGTCCACACTTCTTAAAGTTGTCAAGGTTGAAAAACTGCTCTACTGAATGTTTGCACAGATCTATCGTGTTTCCCCGAAAATAAGACCCTGTCTTATATTTTTTTGAACCCTGAAATAAGCGCTTGGCCTTATTGCCATGCACTCAAAAGCCCGATTGGGCTTATTATCAGGGGATGTCTTATTTTGGGGGAAACAGGGTATTATCTGAAACCCACAAAGCAGAGACTGCAATGTCCCCTGCCTACCCACCTTTTGGGCTGAGCAACATCAGCAACATTTATAGTTGCATTAAACTGCACCATTCTTTTATTTCAGGAGATATACATGTGCAACAGCCTTCCAAACTGTCTACAGGTAGTCCTTGATTTACAATAGTTCATTTAGTGACCATTCAAAGGGACAATGGCACTGAAAATAGTGACATGACCATTTTTCACATTTATGACCATTGCAGCATCCCCATGGCCATGTGATTTACATTCGGATGCTTGACAACTGACTCACATTTATGACAGTTGTAGTATCCTGGGGTCATGTGATCCCCTTTTGTGACTTTCTGACACACAAAGTCAATGTAGAAACCACATTCACTTAACAACCATGCTACTAATTTAACAACTGCAGTGATTCACTTAATAAATGTGGCAAGAAAGATCATAAAATGGGGCTAAACTCACTTAACAAATTTCTCACGCAACAACATAAATTTTGGGCTCAATTGTGGTTGTAAATTGAGGACAACCTGTATACCAATAATCCATAACTTGTCTTCCACAAATTAACAGTATAATAAGTAATCTGACATTTTACAGTGAAAAAAAATGAAGTCAAGTTTACCAGAGATATAACAGAGAACAGAGAAGTATCAATACTTCTCTGTGTCAAACTTGATTTCATTGAGGGCTGCATCAGGGTTGTGTTTGACCTCGGAGGTAGAGGAGCATGGCCAATTGGACATCATTCCTGTTGGGGGTGCCTGTGGTGGCCCGAGTGCTCTGCCAGTGCACGGAGCTCGGGAGGGCTGTGCAGGCCGGTCCTTCACTGTTTCCAGGGCAGCCCTGCAGGCCAGATCCAAGCACCCCTTGAGTTTGACATCCCTGACCTAGCTCATTGGACAGAGCGAATGGCTCAGTATGATATCAGAACAAACTGACAAATTCTCTAGAAAGTAAGCTTCCTTATGACATTGCATGGTGGCTAGGAACTACGCCTGTTAGGAAATGGTTATAACCTTCAATTCAAGGGCTGGGGGCTTCTTAATTTTCTTTTCCTTCATTATTTGGTGAGACAGTGTGCTTAAAAACCACTCCAAATCTTGATGGTCTTCTGGCCATCTCAAGTACTTCCCCCTTTGCAAAAAGATCCTGATTGGTTGATATTTCATAAGCTGATATTGAGAAAGAGATCCAGCTACTACCATTATAAGGATATCCTCCAGTTCTGAGAAATACCTGCTCTGGGCAAAATTAAAGGCTTCCACACACCAGCCATCCTTGAGAAACTGTTTTGTGACCACACAAATTGTTTTCCTACAGTTCCAGACAGCATCATGAATACTACTGATATGATCCTCCCCAGGCAGGAAATCTCTGTCTTCAAAGCAAAGAGCAAATCTGTTCTTCTTAGAATACTGAGAATCTAGATGCTTTATCAAGGAACTTTGGACCCACTCGAAGTCTTTGCTGCTGTAGCAAAGATAAGCATCATAACTGTGTCCCTGTTGATCCAGTTCTCGTGGGAGCTCCTTCATGAGGAATTGTGTGAGTGTTTTATACCAGAAGAAACAAACTCCCCTAAAACGAGTAAAAACAACTACTGCTATTAGAAACACAGTTATAGTAATACAGATAAAAATGAAAAGTGACAGCTGCAGAGGCTCCATGAGCTTGTATTCACTGCAATACTCTGTATCTAAGCTTTGGAGAGGAACATCAGCAAACTCTGGTGGTCCAGAACAAAATATGTCATTGCGTGAGCCATCTAAAGTAACATTGGTTTGGTTTAGCCACATAATAAAGTTGCTTAATAGGCAGGTACAGTAAAATGTGTTATGGGTGATATCCAGCTGGTCTAATGTTGCAAAGAGCTGAGGATCAGGGTAAAATAGCTGATTTGATGACAAATTAAGAACTTTCAGGTTTGTAGGAAAGGCATCTTGAGAAATGGAAGTCAACAGGTTGTTAGACAAGTTAAGTGTCTTGAGTGACATTAGTTCACTAAATATACCCTCTGGGATGAAAGTAAGGTAGTTGTTATTGAGATAGAGAATTTCCAGGCGGGAAAGTGCTTTGAACACATCCAAGCATAAACCCCTCTCCCATATAAGCTTTAGCATGTTGTCTCCAAGGTCCAAGTAAATCAATTGATTGTCTTTTGCTATGTCTTTATATTTGAAGCAATAGGATAAACGATTGTTTTTTAAAACAAGATACTCCAGGGCTGGAAATTGGAGAAGTTCATAGAGATCACCCAGATTCCCCAGTCTGTTTCCTTTTAAGTCAAGGACTGTGGCATTTATAAACTGTATTTTCCAATATGGTGTAGTCTGTATCCGGTTGTCACCTAACATAACATAGATGAGATTTGGGAGAGAATCTATTACTTTTAAAGCATTATCCACGAGATCCACGTATTGAAGCTTTGGTAAGGATTTGAATGGATCTCTATCAATCACTCCAATGTGATTATGTTTTAGATCTATATGAATCACATTAAGAAGCCCTTCAAAAGTGTCTTTATAGAGCTCACCAAGCAGATTGTTTGATAGGTATAGATACTGCAGATTCTGAAGACCAAGAAATGCTCTGTTCCAAATTTTATTTATTTTATTATTGTTTAGATTCAGCAGCTTCAAATCATGGAGATATTGAAATATGTGCGGTTTAAGAGTCAAAATCCAGCCTTTTGATATATCAAGCAAGATGAGGCCACTGTCACTAAGACCTGCAAATGTATTAATATCAGGATCAGGAAGATTATTAAATCCAAATGATGTGCCCATACCATGAGAGGACATCTTCAACATCAACAGTGGGGACCCTCTAATAGCTGCACAGAATCGCTGTGTTAAAGTTGTACTCCAGCCATTACTCCCAACATCCAGTGTTTCTATGCTAACATTTTTTAAAGGATTCCCACAAGTAACCCAATCCACAGATCTTGTATACAGTTTAGTAAAACGAAGAATAAAAAATTTGAACCTTGCTCTTTGGAAATTATTAAGATCCCCTTCACAGATAGAAGCAATAGGGTTTGAATCCAAGTCTAGAATGTCCAAGGATGTCATGTTATAAAATACACTGTGAGGGCGAACGTGAGTGATTCTATTATATTTGAGGTCCAGATATTCCAATGAAATCAAATCTCTGAGGTAATCCTCTTCCAGAATGGATCCATCAAGATTATTTTGATACAGTTTAAGAATACGGATTCTAAACAAGCCCACAAAAGCATCAGGGTCTAACACCATCATTATGTTGCCACCCAAATCCAATTGTTGTAGGTTTGGCAAGTTCCTAAAAGCATCTTTTCCTACAGTTAAGGGAAAGCGTTTTTGTGATCCAAGGAATAAAATCTTTAGCTCCTCCCTCAGAGGGAAAGAGGTTGCATTAACTTCTTGGATGAAATTGAAGTTTAGGAATAGAATATCAACATGTTCAGACACAGGTGGCACCCAAGTGAGATTGCAGAAATTGTAGAAGGCTATCGTGTTTTCCACTGAACAGCTACGAATTGCAAGTGTTTCTCGGCACACAAGCACTGTGCCAACAGCAAATATCATGCAGAGATAAAACATCGTGCTCTCAATCTGTGCCTGGAGGAAAAGGATGGGGAAAAGAAAAGCATTATCATTTGCATTGGACCACAGAATCTGAATTAAACATAACAACACAGCTTATATAGAGAGATCAAAACTCATCTAATAACCTTTTTAAAAATGTTATTGCGAATTCATAAAAAAGGATGCCGTGTTAATGCTGATCCTGCTTGTTTTCCCTTGCATCTTGTTTACAAAATGGTGCTTTGGAAAATGGGGAAATTCTATATTTTCATTGCATCCTAAGAAGAACATTACTCAAAATGAAACTTATCAACATGGTATTTTTCTATTTAACACAGAAATAAACTACATTGCAGCTACCAGTCACACTTTTCCTGTCATTTTTAGAGAAGAAGGCAGAGAAAAAAGATCTCAAACCATGGATGTGCCACTTTTTCGAGCTCAGAGATTCATTTGTCTCTTGGGTGTTATGCTGGGGCCTCATTTCAAAAACAAAAAGGAAGACAAAACTACATTTGATTTACTTTCATTATAATGTAATTTGAATTAGATGCAGCAGTTATTCTCCCCAAAATTTGATAATTTTTCTATTTCTGATGGACACAAAGTTGCACAAAATTGTTGACTTTTCAAAGAGCCTGGAGATCTATATTTAGGACTTCCAGGTGTAACATTTAACTCTGGAAACACAGATTGTGGACCTGTATTTCAAGGTACAGTTGTTATTTGTTATGTCCAGGCTTTCTGAGCAAGTAATGCCTAGAAGAAAATGTAACTCCAGGATGTCCTAACTATAAATCACTCTGATTAATTTTCTAAGTTTGCAAAAAAGCCACTCAAGTCACCCAAGATTTATTAAATTGCATTTGGTTTCAGACAATTCACAAACAGTTGTACCTATCTAAACTTTATTTAATTATTTGGTGGATAAACAAGATAAATGGTCTTCCATGCAGACATCACAGAAGGTTATAAAGCTAAAAAAGCTTAGTAATTTAATAGAACACCACTAGGAAATTTGAGGGCTGAAGAGTAATTTGTGAAGTTATAAAAACATCCTAAAAGACAGGTGTCAAACTCACGGCATCACGTTGCCATCACATGACATTTCGTGACTTTTTTCTCATGCACGGAGCTGGGGTGGGAGTGGCTTGTGCATGATGCATTTGGCCCACGGGCTGCCAGTTTGACACCCCTGTAAAAGAAGGCAACAACAACCCACTTCTATGCTATTGCCAAGAACATATTCATGGAGCCATTAAGGAGTCAGATTTTACTTGAGGGAAATATGGTGTGTGTGTGTTTTTTTAACTTTTGAGGGCATCTGCTTTTTTGTTTTGTTTCACATTTGAATAACAGAATAACAGAGTTGAAAGGGACAAAGTCTTCTAGTCCAATCCCCTGCTCAAGCAGGAAACCCTATGCTGTTTCAGACAAATGGTTGTCCAATCTCTACTTTAAAACCTCCAGTATTGGAGCATCCACAACTTCTGGAGGCAAGTTGTTCCACTGATTAATTTGGTTCTTTCCTATCAAAGCATAATCTCAAAACTCCAGGGAGATTTCTAAATTCCCAATGCTTTCGCTGCTACCATCAACCCTTTCCTGATTTGAAAATAGTTTTCTTTTCTCCTCTGTTTCTTTCTCTTTATGAAATGTCATTTGTTGGAAGGTGGGGATAATCAGAATCACTTTTTATGTACAACATTTGACAGTGAATCAAATGAACTGTTATATAATTTGAAAACAGAATTATTAATATGAATGCTTAAAATTATAATTTAGGACACCTTTAGCACTCTTCCCCTCTGGAATTAACTAGGAGGGGGTTCCTAGTGACAGTTCTGATAACCCAGTCATCACAGAGCCTTTATCATATGTAATAATCATATATGATTATCTTGCACTCTCTCAGGCTCTGATACAAATGAAAAGTGCTTTGAGGCTTTCAGTTAATATTTCCAAATCTCCCTCCTTCAGCTCAGCCACACGTTTGCATATACTAAGCCTCTTAGTATAGGCTCTTTCTGAGTGCCTTCTTATCCATCTTTATTTCCTTGTGCAAGTTAGACAAAGACTTGCACAACTCATGATAACAACAATCAAGCTTCATCCGTGAGATTTACCTCTGTATGCAGGAAGACACAATTTCTTAGCAGAGAAGATGAGGGGATAGAGAACTACTGTCTTGGATGCCTGTATGGGAGGTGGGGGACTGTTCTCATGACCTTCATTCCCCCTTCTCCATGGCTGTTCTTAACAAAACTTTGCCACCAGAAATACAATTCAAGATTCCTGAACCCCAATGACCATTCACACATGGAAGGTACGTATGGTTTGAAAGCCTTCCTAAAATGCCTGAGAGATTACAGCGCTCAAAAAACGAGTCTCCCCTCCTCCAAAAAAAACCCCTCTTATAAAAAGAGGAACATTTATATTCTGCTCAGCATGGGTAACTGACAGCTTAGCAGAAGACCACAAGAGATATCCAGTGGTATTGGAATACTACTAGTTTAATGCCCCACAGATGGGACTTGAGCAATCTGCAAATGGAGACAAGAGGCACACCATACATAGCCAGTTACTTCTGTTTGTTCAAAGTCTTCAACCTTTGCTTAAGCAACAAAATAATGAGTACAATGTGCCTTCCTTGCTGATAGTGTTGTAGTTCGAATCAGAATGACGGAAGAATGACATACTGTAGATCTACATTATATGCAGATCTAAGTATTTAAGAATTAAACACAGGACATTTCGAATCAAGGAGTGAGGTCATGCTATGTCACATCTGTGAGTTTCACTTTCTTCCACAGAGAGTTGTTTTCCCAGTTTCATGTTTTTTTCATCGTAGTGATGAAGAAATTTGCTTCACTAATATATTCACGAAGCAGGGGGTTGGACTAGAAGACCTCCAAGGTCCCTTCCAACTCTATTATTCTATTCTATAATTCATAATAATGCTAATCTCACCAGACTTTTTTTTATTGAAATCCCCCCTTTTCCCTTTTAGATTTCAAATAGGAATCACCTGTTTAACACATATCTGGGAACCTGCAAAGGGGGAAAAACATTCAAGAAGAACATGGAGTTGAAAATTGATCAGCAGGGAAAAGCTTAAGCAATCTTCACACTCTACCCACTATGTTGCTTAAAAACCATAATCTGATAAGATGATTTTCTAATAAAACAAGTGTCATTTGTATGTGATATGCCTCAGGCTTACATTATAATAATCTTTTTGGGTAAGAAAGTGGTAATGAGAACTATCATTAAAGCGCTCAAATTTGACAATAAAAAAGAAGGAACATAGTCTGCTTTCTCTCATATCCAAACATATGAGAAAGAAAGTAATTTCTGTCTGAAAACTTATAATTTAAAAATATGAGGATATCCCATGTAGAAAGATCCACGGAATGCATAGTTTTTCTCATGACTGCATGCCAGGTCACTAATTTATAATAACCAGGACTGAAATTTAATAAATTTGTTAATACTTGTGATAAAGACGGTAAGTCATTTCTTTATATATTTCTTTTTTTCTTTCCTATATTCTTATATTTTATATTTCTATTTTTTCTTTCTTTCTTTTCTGTATTATAATCTCTCTCTCTCTCTCTCCCTCCCGCCCTCCTTCCCCCTCCCCCCTCCATGGTCGCAGGCTACTTCTGCTGACTGTCAACTGCCAGCAATTCGGCAGTTTGAGTCTCACCAGCTCAAGGTTGACTCAGCCTTTTATCCTTCCAAGGTCGGTAAAATAAGGACCCAGATTGTTAAGGGCCATATGCTGAATAATCTGTAAGTGTGGTCATACACTGTAAACTAGGGGTGGGTTCTAAATTTTTTTACTACTGGTACTGTGGGTGTGGCTGATTTTGTGGGTGTGGCTTGATGGTCATGTGACAATTATTTAGGATTTAGCAGAGGTACTGGTCTACCAGGCTTTTAACTGCTTGCAGAGCTGTACAGATCTACCCATTTATTTTTTGCAGGCACTGGTCTACTCATTTATTTTTGCAGGCACTGATCTACTCATGTATTTTTGCAGGCACTGATCTACTCATGTATTTTTGCAGGCACTGGTCTACTCATTTATTTTCTTTTAACACTGATCAGCTGTATAGGGCGGCCCTTTGAAGCCCCGCGGCAAGAGTTTAAACAGTTTTTTTCGCTCTAGCCATCAGCTGGGACTCAGGAGGCAGCAATAGATTGGGGGTGGGGCCAAATAAAAGGTAAGAATAACACGGGGTGGGGGACATGGGGCGTGGGGGGGCGGGGGGTGGGGAGGCAGGGGGGCAGAACTGGTTCGGTGATGTCATAGCGTCACCGCTACCGGCTCGGGAGAATCGAGCTGAACCGGGAGGAACCCACCACTGCTGTAAACCACTTAGAGAGGGCTGTAAAGCACTGTGAAGTAGTATATAAGTCTAAGTGTTATTGCTATCTAATCTATCTATCTATCTATCTATCTATCTATCTATCTATCATCTATCTACCATCTATATGCCACCTTTATTATTTTTACGTATAACTCATGGCAGCGAACATATCCAACACATCTTCCTCCTCCTATTTTCCCCACCAGAATAGCTTTTGAGGTGAGTTTAGCTAAGACAATCTCACAAACTCCCCCTTTCTAGACTGGTGCCTAGAACAAATTGGTTATTCTTTCATCTTGTAAAAATCTGTATTACGTTTTACCACTGTAATAATAATCTTTGATAAAAGAATTATTATAAAAAGAAAATGGAAATATATTTTTGAGAAAGAGTATTCAACATAGGTCAACTATGATAAAAATTACCCTTTTACCTTTACCTAATGCTAGCAAACTCTTCCCAGTTGTCTTAAAGCAGTGGAAGTCAAAATCAAACAAATACTGACCAGGGAGTTAATATAAAAGTTGCAATATGGAAAAGCAAAGTCACTCAACAGTTCTTTTTAATCCCTTTCTAAGTTGATTCGTAAACTGCTTCCGAGTTGCTTCTTGCTCACAAAGTTGCTCTGATAATCTCAGAGAGGAACAGGCAGCCATTCAGGAGGACCAACAACTGGGAGTCAAAGGATTGCTTGAGATACTGTCAAGCAGTCAAAAATGTCACTCACACATCAGATGGAAAGTGGCAAATAAAAGAAGATGGACTTGCAGTGGGATTGTTATAATGCACCAGAAAAAGGTTGAGACCTTTGAAGTAACAGTGGTTACCAGCATAGAATTTCAGCAGAGCTTTTCTTTGAAGCGGTTACCAGTGATGCAGGACTTATAAATTGTGGAGAAAAATACGTTGAGCTTTTTATACTCTTTGTCAAACCAACTTTTGGTGCCATATCTTTGGTATGGTGCCTATCTATTTTATTTTTATTGGTTAGAAATTCTGCAACCTCAGAATGGCTGTGTCATAATAGTCCAGGATGCAGTTTCATGAACCAGACATGGAACAAAATAGTGATTATTTGGAATAGATTGGTTCATGTGCTGCTTCTCTTGATGAGGCAAACCCAGAGGTGGCCTAAATACAAACAAAATTACGTGGGAAGCTTAAATTTTAAATTTAAGGCCAGTAGTATTATTGGATGGGAGGAAAACATTGTTTATTAGACCAAACTTTGATAATTTTTTATCCAGAACAGAAGAAAGGTCTTCCAGACTGTCAATTGTTCACTGTTTTGCTTACAATAAATAGTTCCAATGAATTAGCCATTTGTGCTGGTTTAAACCTTGCCAAATTTATTTATTTAATAACAGCTTGGGAGACCTTTCTTCTGTTCCAGGTAAAACATTACATTTAATTACATTTAACATTCTTTGAAAGGCATGTCCTCAATGATTAAATGGCAGCTTTGATATTTTGCAAAAAAGGCCTTATACTTTGATCCCTTTCTAGCATTTTAGTTTCCCTCAACAATAATGCATCATTAGCAAACAGACAAATGAGGCCATTTAATTTATTTATATTAAATAAAGTGACACCATTTTCCAAAACAATATCGTGATGTCATACACTTCAGCAGTTATACAGAGTTAAATATAGAACAATGTGTTTTAGGATTATAGCAAGCAGTATTATTTCTGAAGAACTTACTCGATGTATAGTCCTGAAATTTAATCAGAAAAATTCACCAAAAGCTTAATTAATCCAAAACAAATGTCTCCAAGTGAGAGTTATAGTCCCAATGTATCTGGAGGGTATCACAGTGAGGAAAATTGGAAAGCTCATTCTTGCTTCATTTAAGAGAGACTCAAGGGTTATACAATTGTCAATGCTTACTAACTTTATTCATCTGTAAATAATTTGGCAATGCAGACAGCCATTCCTTCCATTTCTAGACAGGTGACAGACTGTCCATCAAAGAACTTGATTGGATTGTGCTAGGAATCAAACTCTTCTGAATTAATGCAGATATTTCAGCCCAAGGAACTCTGGTCCTAGCAAATATTTACCATTTGTCTTATCATGAACAAAGAGATTGGGTTACAATAGCCTCTCAGCTCACTACATACTGTTGTAGACAACTGCTTTTTGTGGTTCTTCCTTTATCCCCACTGTCTGCTCCTTCCTGAGGTTTTAATTATAGGGTTCTTGAGACATGGGCTCTTGATTTGACTTATGATTATATCTTTATTTCACTTTGCTCCAAAAAGCTTAAGAAGACCTATATAAACTCTTTAGTCCATTTTATTTCTAGGCAAATCTATAAAATAAATGAAGTTCAGGGACAGTCACTGAATCACAGTGAGCTTCATGGGTGATCAAAAACTTGGTCTTCCTGGTTCAAACCCAATCTTTTTATATCATTTTGGCTTTCATGACATAGGATTATTGAACTATTTTTAAAAGTATTTGTGTGTTTGTATATACATGCATGTTCTCTCTCTCTCTCTCTCTCTCACACACACACACACACATAAGTATATGCCTTTGATTAAATCTTGACTCCTGGCAACTGCCTGAACAAGTGCTGTAGTTTTCTTGACAAGAATTTTGCAGGTAATTTGCCACTGCCACTTTCTTAGGACTGAGGGAGAGTGAATGGCCCAAGGCCTCTCAGCTGGCTTTATGCCTAAGGCAGGACTAGAACTCACCATCTCCTGTGAGGAGGTCAGGTAGTAAGAGAAACAGAATGGCTCCAATCATCCCACTCCATATGACATCTTTTCAGAGCATATTGATAATTACCACTGAGGTATAGTAATGGAACATAAAAATTCCTGGTGTGATTTAGGACAGGGGTCTCCAATCTTGGCAATTATAAGCAACTATAAGCCTGGTGGACTTCAACTCCCAGCTTTGCTGGCTGGGGAATTCTGGGAGTTGAAGTCCGCCAGGATTAAAGTTGCCAAGGTTGGAGACACCTGATCTAGGAGGACTTTCAGGCAGTTTCCTTTTTTTTTAAATATTCATTGTTTCTCAACCACTTGTGAGAGAGGGGAAAAAAATCTCCAAACCTGAGAAAGCGGGATGCTTTCAAGAAGAATGCTGAATGGCTAGGACAGGAAAGAAACAATCCTGGCTGTACCCATCACATAGTGACTTCTTCTGTAGCATCTCTGCAAGTTTTGGTGCTAGGCTTTAATATTACCAACCTAAGGGGGGAAAAAAAGACAAGGTTCATTGTTAATGAACAAAAAACAAAAAAGAACATCCTTTAGGATCTATTTGTTTGAAGTGCTTCCCCATAAAATCAATCTGGATTTCTTTTCAGCTGCAATTCACAAATTTGATTATTTTTAAAAGGGTTTTTTTTAATCTGTAAATGAGCAATACTACCTCTCCCATGTCTTTGCTAGTAAAACATGTATTCTTTATAATCCCTAAATTACTCTGGATGCCAAGAAAAATGTTTTTTGCTTCAAAGGCAGTTCTCGTCTTCTTATTGATCTTCAGAAAATGTTGGAAAATATTTCCGCTTAATGTTGTTACCACTCTTCAATTTCCTTTAAAGACAGCTATATTTATATGATGTTGGCTTTTACTGAGAACTTTCAGAAGTGCATGAACATCAGGTCAAGAGCTTCTGAAGAGCAATTTGGGCAGCTACTCAATTTATATTTTTCATTTTAGCCAAGTATAGACTTTATTTTAGTCAAACAAAAAAATAGAAATAGGAAGGAAGGAAGATTAGTATTTGAAAAGGCAAATGTTAGCTAAATATCTACTGTATAATAAACACAAATTATTCATGGAAATTTGACTAATTCACAAACTTAATTTAAGAAATCTTAAACTGTGTCATAGAGAGAGAGAGAGAGAGAGAGAGAGAGACAGACAGACAGACAGACAGACAGTATTAAATTAATTTTGCATATGAGTAAAACTACAGTTTTTCTGAAGTAAAAAGCAACTTATTTTTAGGTGTAGACTGGTAGCTTTATAAAATAGTTACTTCTTATTCAAGAAGTAAGAAGCCCTTTCTAAAATACTGTCTATCACAGCCTTGCAAGCAATCAAAGCCATTATTTTTTAAAAGTGTTTCACACAATAAATCAGAATACATTTAAATTTCCTGAAATATTTAACATAGCACTTCTACAAAGATATGCGAAGATAAGGATTTTGCAATGAGTTCTGCTTTAGCAGAACTCTGAGCTCACTGTATTTGTGATAACCAGAGCTGGTTATCAATCAATCAGAATAGAGCTGGAAGGGACCTTGGAGGTCTTCTAGCCCAACCCTCTATTCAAGCAAGAGACCCTATACCATTTCAGTCAGGTGGCTCCAGTCTTGGACCTCCAGTGATGAAGCACCTACAATTTCTGAAGGCAAGTATTTCCACTGGTGAATTGTTAACTGGAGGTAGGCAGAGATTCTGTAACAAGTACTCCCTCCCCCCCACCAATTTTTTTTTTTCTGAGAATCTCATACTTCATTTTTATGACTGGTTTTCAAACCATCAAATTGAGATGAAATGCTTGAAAATGTGTTTAAAATCCTTTGGGTGAAATTTTCAAAGCTCTCCATGAAGTGGTTCGGGAATAATGAGAGGCACAAGCAAGCAAGTGACAACAGCTCTTTAATATACAGTGAGACTTCAGCAAAAACTCAGAGGCTGCAGCCCTCCTTATATACAATCCAGGAGGGACTGTCAGCCAATCAGAAACGTAGGCAGGTTTGAAACTCCCGCTTAAAAGTATCAATACATAACACCCCTCCCTTCCCAGAAGGCACTAATACTCAAAAATTAACATATGTACAGACAAAATCTCGCAGGTGCTTAGGACGAGTTCTCGCCCTAGTTGACCTGCGCAGTTCAGAATCTGGTGGGGCGTCGAGCTGGTCGGAGGGACTCTTTGTCTCTCCCGGCTCCGCCAATGGAACCTCCTGGATTTTGTCCGGGGCGTGGTTATCCCCGGCTGGGAGTGGCGACTCGCTGGGGCGGCGCTGGAACCAGGGCTTGTCAGCTAAGTATTCTCGCGACCCCGGGCTTGAGTTAGCTGTTTTGGGGAAGTGGTCGGAGTTAGGCTCGGAGATGTCTAAGTTAATGTTCGCCTCGCCTACCACCCTTTTCCTAAGTTGGTCTATGTGGCGCTTCCAGAGTCTATCTACCCCAACGTCCACCGTGTACGATTTTGGGCCTGTTATTCCCACTATGGTTCCTGCAACCCATAGAGGACCACTGGCATAATTGCGAGCGAACACCGGGGACCCGACCTGAAACTGCCTTAAACCACAGGTCTCTCCCTTAAAGTTTTCGTGCGAGTAGTTAGGGTGAAGCCTGTCTAACATGCACCGGAGCTTCCTCCCCATGAGGAGCTCTGCTGGGCTTCTCCCTGTTGCTGTGCATGGTGATGCATGCTGAACCGCTAGGAATTGATCTATCCTGGCCTGCCAGTCCCCATTGTCTAATCTGGACAGTGCTTCCTTAGCTGTCCTGACAAAACGTTCAGCCAATCCGTTGGAAGCCGGGTGAAATGGAGCTGATAGGGCATGGCGGATTCCCAGGCCGGCCAAGTAACTTTCAAAAAGGGTTGCTGTAAATTGAGGGCCGTTGTCCGATACCAAGGTATCCGGCAGGCCGTGGGTAACAAACAACTTCCTTAGGACCTTGATAACGGCTTCGGCCGTTGTAGATGGCATTAATATAATTTCGAGCCATTTTGAGTAGGCATCCACAACTATTAAAAACGTTTGGCCATGGAACGGGACGGCAAAATCAATGTGGATCCTCCCCCATGGGCCTTTTGGTTTCTCCCACTCTCGGATGGGCGCTACTGGGGGATCGGGGCGAGACTCCTGGCAGGGTCTGCACTTCCCCACCCACTCGGAAATGACCTGGTCCATGTTGGGCCACCAGACATAGCTGCGGGCTAAACACTTCATCCTAACAATGCCCGGGTGCCCTTCGTGCAGCAACTCCAAAACCCTATCCCGTAGTTTCGTTGGAATTACCACTCTGTCACCCCATAGCAAGCACCCCCCTTGCATAAACAGTTCATTTCGTTTGTTGGCAAACCCTTGGTACTCCTCTCCGACCACCTTGTCCGGCCACCCTTTCAGCACCCAACCCATAACAGTCTGGATAACTGGGTCTCTATTTGATGCTTTTGCCACCTCGCCGGAGGAGATGGGGCCCAAAGTTAACGTGTCCAACAAAAGGACGGAGGCTTCCGGTGTTGGGTTGTCCAGCAGGTCGGGAAGGGGGCAACGGCTAAGGGCATCCGCATGACCCAGGGTCCGCCCAGGTCGATGGACGAGCTGGTACGAGTAGGCCGACAAAAAAATCGCCCATCTAGTCAAACGGGGGGAAAGGGCAGCGGGGGTTGGCCTGTCGCCTGCTAGCAGTCCTAGCAACGGTCTATGGTCAGTCACAAGTTCGAATTTTCGGCCATAGAGGTATTCGTGGAACTTCTTAACCCCCGCAATCGCAGCCAGAGCCTCTCTGTCCAACTGGCTATAGTTTCGTTCTGTGCTGGACAGGGTACGGGAATAGAAAGCAATGGGCGCCTCTAGGCCGTTCGGCAGTCTATGGCCTAGGACGGCACCAACTCCTACGGGGGAGGCATCACAGACTAAGACGAGCGGCAGCTCTGCATTGTACTGTATCAGGAAACTGTCCTCAGATAGGAGTCTTTTCACTGCCTCAAAAGCGGCTGCTTGTGGTTTCCCCCAGACCCATGGTACGTTCTTTCCCAAAAGCTTGTGAAGGGGATCTGCAACCGTGGCTTTATCTTTTAGGAACATAGAGTAAAAATTGAGCAGTCCAAGGAAGGCTTGGAGCTCTGCTTTGGATTTGGGAGCTGGTGCGCTCTTAATAGCTCTCACCTTGCTCTCGGTAGGGTGGATGCCTGTGCCGTCCACCCTGTACCCCAAGAATTCCACAGAGGGAACAGCTATCCTACACTTGTTCCTTTTGAGTCTTAGTCCCGCTTCTCTGAACCTAGACAGGACGTTCCGTACCCTGTCCCCCAGCTGGTGTTCGTCCTGAGCGCTGACTAAGACGTCATCGAAATAGGGCACCACTCCCGGGAGTCCTTGCAACAGGCGCTCCATGGTGCTTTGAAATAAGCCGGGTGCGACGCTCACCCCAAACTGGAGCCTGGTGCATTTAAATGCACCCCTATGAGTTACGATCGTTTGTGCCTCTGCCGTGGCGTCGTCGACTGGTAACTGTTGGTAGGCTTGGGCCAGGTCTAATTTGGCAAAAATTTTTCCGGGCCCCAGGGAGTGTAGTAGATGGTGCACGATCGGCACCGGATAGGCGCTCGGCTGCAAAGCCTTGTTGATCGTGCACTTGTAGTCGGCGCAAATTCTTATTGAGCCGTCGGATTTAACTGGGGTCACTATGGGGGTCTCCCACTTAGCATGGTCAATGGGAACCAACACCCCTTGCTTAATCAGCTTGTCTAATTCCGCATCGATCTTCGGTTTCAATGCGAACGGTACTCGTCTGGCCTTCAGTCTTACTTGGGCTACGTTGGGGTCTAAGTTTAGTGAAATAGGGGTCCCCACATACTTGCCCAACGTGTCCCCGAAGACGTCCTGGAACTCGGACAGGAGGCTGTCTTTCAGGGTTGATCTGGACATCAGGTGGACGCCGGTGAAGCCCATGCCAAGGGCTCGGAACCACCCCATGCCCAGGAGGCTAGGAAGCTGCTTCGTGACGATAGTCAGCGGCAGGTCTCTTTCGTAGTCTCCGTAGGTGACCCGGAACGTGCCCACACCTTCGAGGGGGACTCAGTTCCCCTGGTAGTCTAGGATGCGTAGTCTCTGTTTGGAGAGTTGATCCTTCCGGAACGACGGCAGGAGGGTCTTTAGGGTCATCCACGACATTATGGAGAGAGCTGATCCGGTGTCGATCTCCATCGAGCACGGCTTTCTGTTGATCTCGACCACCGTGCTGACTTTGTCTTCGATCGCCGTGCTGGCCTGGTCGATGTGTATGCTGCGGCCATCTCGCGGTTCAAATTCGCGCCGTTTTTTCGCGCCGCCTTCTCTCGTTGGCTGCTTCTGGCGCGCGGATTCCGGTTGGCTGCGGCGCTCATGTGGTTTGTGTCTTCTGGGCAGAATGGCTCTGCAGACTCGCGCCAAGTGCCCTTTTTTCTCGCAGCGCCTGCAAATAGCCTCTCTGTATTTGCAGGACAGTCTATCATGGTGCCCGCCACAGCTGGGACAGCTTTGCCGGGGGCTGCCAGTGTCTTTTCTCTGGTGCTCCGTTCGGAAGACGTCCTCATCCGACTCGGACTCCGAGCTGGATCCGGCGTCTTCTCTGTGCACCGGGGCAGACTTGGGGCTGTCTTTGCTGGTCAGCGGACGCTGCAGCGTTTCAGCGGCCTTTGTGGAGGCTTCATGAGCCCTAGCCTCATCTAGGGCTCCGGCAAGCGTCAAATCAGGCTTGGCGAGCAGACGCCGTTGCAGCCTAATGTCCCGAACACCACAGATCAGTTGCTCAAGCAACGCATCGTCCAAATCTCTGTAGTCACAATGGGTTGCGGCTTTTCTCAGGCTGGCCATGTATGCGCTGACCGGCTCTCCCTCTCGTTGAACGCGCTGCCTCAGTTGGTATCGCTGCACGAACTTGGAGGGGACGGGAGCGAAGTGAGCCCGGAGAGTTGCCATCAGGGTGTCCCAGGAGACTGTTTGAACCGGCGTTGGCTCACACAGTGACTCGGCCATCTCGAACACGTCCGGTCCGCAGTGGCTTAGGAATAGGGCTCTCTTTCGATTAGCCGAGAGGCCCTGCATGTCGCTGGCTTCTAGCGAGCATTCAAACCTCGTTAGGTACGAGACCCATTTTTCGCGGGTCGGATCGAAAGGCTTGGGCGGAACGTAGGCAGACATGTTCGGTATGCCTCCTGTGGTTCGCCTCGTCACCTAGCTGAAGCTCGTGGTCTCACTGGTTGGCTTCTTGTAGCCTCAATCCCACCTTCGTCGCCAATGAAGTGGTTCGGGAATAACGAGAGGCACAAGCAAGCAAGTGACAACAGCTCTTTAATATACAGTGAGACTTCAGCAAAAGCTCAGGGGCTGCAGTCCTCCTTATATACAATCCAGGAGGGACTGTCAGCCAATCAGAAATGTAGGCAGGTTTGAAACTCCCGCTTAAAAGTATCAATACATAACACCCCATGTCTCCATAACTGGCAGATACTGAAATAACTCTGAAAAAGGGGAAATTGTGCAACCCTGCATATTCTTGTAGAAATTAGAAAAGGGGGCTTTTCTCGGTACAGAATTTAGTGCAGGGTATAGACATTGCAAATAATATGCCACACTGTACAGAAATCAGGAGGTAAAGTTTAACGTTATGCAAATACACAGAAAGTACCAAATAAAGTGCAAAATAATTCATATCTAGTTCAAATAAAAACTGTATTTTAAACACTGACAAGCCATTAAATATCCATCTCAGGCTCTCAAAATAGAAATCATTCTGAATCCAGAACTAGTTAAAGGGGAAATGTGATTAATAAGGGACTAAATGGGAATTGATTTCCCACTTTTTAAGAAGGTTTTCTTTTCTTTTCCCTGGTTATGTATAATGATAATGAGAGACCAGAATTTTCTTGTTTCAATGTTCCTGGTTCTAAGTGGCAGGCTTATCTGAGCATTTCCTTTTTATAAACAAGTTGAATAATTGATTATGTGCAATCAAGCCAATATTGGCAATTTCTGACAACTGTAGTCCCAACATACATGGAAGCTGTTATTCTAATCCCTAACCTGAAGAAATTCCCCTCCTGACCTCCCTGCTAAGGTCGCACGTATATTATGATATGAAAGCATCAGCTGTGACATTCACAGCCATTGGAGATAAGAGAGTGGCATGTGTGATGCTCTTTCCTTGAAAGAAAAATCTATACAGCCCAGAAGGCTCAGAACTGAATTTGGGCTTAAAACTGCTATGACAAACAAGAGAAATAGCAATAGCACTTACATTTACAGTCATGGCTGTAAATGTTGGCACCCCTGACATTTTTCCAGAAAATGAAGTATTTCTCACAGAAAAGTATAGCAGTAACACATGTTTTGCTATACACATTTATTCCCTTTGTGTGTATTGAAACAAAACCAAAAAAAGGGAGGAAAAAAGGCAAATTGGACATAATGTCACACAAAACTCCAAAAATGGGCTGGACAAAATCATTGGCACCCTTTACTTAATATTTGGTTGCACACCCTTTGGAATAAATAACTGAAATCAGTCGCTTCCAATAACCATCAATAAGCTTCTTACATCTCTCACCCAGAATTTTGGACCACTCTTTCTTTGCAAACTGCTCCAGGTCTCTCTTATTGGAAGGGCGCCTCTTCCCAACAGCAATTTTAAGATCTCTTCACAGGTGTTCAATGGGATTGAGATCTGGACTCATTGCTGGCCACTTCAGAACTCTCCAGCACTTTGTTGCCATCCATTTCTGGGTGCTTTTTGACGTATGTTTGGGGTCACTGTCCTGCTGTAAGACCCAAGATCTCCAACACAAACTCAGCTTTCTGACACTGGGCTCTACAGTGCGACCCAAGATCCGATGGTAATCCTCAGATTTCATGATGCCTTGCACAAATTCAAGGCACCCAGTGCCAGAGGCAGCAAAACAACCCCAAAACATCAGTGAACTTCCACCATATTTCACTGTAGGTACTGTGTTCTTTTCTTTGTAGGCCTCATTCCATTTGCGGTAAACAGTAGAATGATGTGCTTTTCCAAAAAGCTCTATCTTGGTCTCATCTGTCCACAAGACGTTTGCCCAGAAGGATTTTGGCTTACTCAAGTACATGTTAGCAAACTGTAGTCTTGGTTTTTTATGTCTCTGTGTCAGCAGTGGGGTCCTCCTGGGTCTCCTGCCAAAGCGTTTCATTTTATTTAAATGTCGACGGATAGTTCGTGCTGACACTGATCCTCCCTGAGCCTGCAGGACAGCTTGAATTGCTTTGGAACTTGTTTGGGGCTGCTTATCCACCATCCGGACTATCCTCCGTTGGCACCTTTCATCAATTTTTCTCTTCCGTCCTTGCCCAGGGAGATTAGCTACAGTGCCATGGGTTGCAAACTTCTTCATAATGTTGCGCACTGTGGACAAAGGCAAATCTAGATCTCTGGAGATGGACCTGTAACCTTGAGATTGGTGATATTATTCCACAATTTTGGTTCTCAAGTCCTCAGACAGTTCTCTTCTCCTCTTTCTGTTGTCCATGCTTAGTGTGGCACACACAGACACACAATGCAAAGACTAAGTGAACTTCTCTCTTTTTTATCTGCTTTCAGGTGTGAGTTTTATTGCCCACACCTGTTACTTGCCCTAGGTGAGTTTAAAGGAGCATCACAAGCTTGAAACAATCTTATTTATCCACAATTTTGAAAGGGTGCCAATGATTTTGTCCAGCCCATTTTTGGAGTTTTGTGTGACATTATGTCCAACTTGATTTTTTTCCTCCCTTTTTGGTTTTGTTCCAATACACACAAAGGGAATAAATATGTGTATAGCAAAACATGTGTTACTGCAATACTTTTCTGTGAGAAATACTTCATTTTCTGGAAAAATTTCAGGGGTGCCAACATTTACGGCCATGACTGTATGAACACTGCTTCATAGTGCTTTACAGCACCTTCTGGGCGGTTTACAATGCCAGCATTATTTGCATATTGCCTCCAACAAACTGGGTCCTCATTTTACCCACCTTGGAAGGATGGAAGGTTGGGTGAACCTTCCTGGCTGTGGGTAGAGTTTGTCTGCAATATTGCATTCTAACCACTGTGCCATGATGGCTCTTACAGACTTGCATGTAAGGATGTCTATTTCCTAATTCCTGCCCGGCAAAAGTGCCTACACAGTGTGTCAGTGTAGTCAATCAAGTAAAGACATGTCATGGTCCCATCAGAGCCCAGTTCGGAGGAGGAGTTGGGACCATCTGATGGGGATGGCACATCTCCCTTGGAATGTTTGGAGAGGCCAGGGGCTGAAGACAATGCTCTCCCAGGCCCTCAGGCATTGGGGGAGGGAGCTGACTGGATGGAGAACTCCCATAACAGCATTATACAATTGCATTTTAGCATCCATTCCAAGATCTGAAATGGTACATCAATTCCATGCCCTTAATTGCAATCCATATGCTAACACCTATATGATGGATGTATCTTTATCCTTTATTTTTTTTTTATTGCAAAAGTTTTACAATTACATTTTCACCCCTTTTTTCCCCCCTCATCCCACCCCCAACTTCCCAACCTCCCTAACCCACCCTAACCCTCCCCTCTCCCCCAGACTTCCACACAGTATACTCATATCAAGTAGAAGGAAAAACCCTCATTTGTATATAAAACTTGAACCCTTCCCTCCCCCTTAAAAATTTTCATCTTCATTACCTTAAAATATTTCTATCTTAATATAACATTTTGAAATAAATTTTTCATCCTCTTTACCTTAAAATATTTCTATCTTAATATAACATTCTCAAATAAAAGCTATTTGATACTTTCTAGTTTGATATTTGTTCTGAACATAATCTATCCACCTCTTCCATTCCCATTCATAAGTCTCTTGTGAACAGTCTTTTAGATATGCTGAAATCTTCGCCATCTCTGCAAAACTAGCCATCTTCAAAGTCCATTCCTCGATCGTGGGCAAATCTTTATCCTTTATTGATGTAAAAGTTTGCCTTGCATCTTGGAAACACCATTGCTGATTTAACCAGTTCTGTGCAATATGGACAACACTGAACTGAATTCAAATTGGCTGTGGTAGATATGCAGACACCCTCTATAAGTGGGGCAAAAAAACTGAATTGTGACTGCAGGGTGAAAAAACAACTAGCCAACATATTGTGTCAGTGCCCCAAAATAATCTGTGACAAATGAAGCAAAAATGTATCTGCAATCTAGACATATGTTTCTAATATTTTATATTTTGTATTTTTATCTATTTATTTTAATTGAAATATGAATATGCCATACGATAAATAATAATAATTTTTGTCCTTACATCAAAGTGGCCTCTAGTCACATGCAAAGAAGTTAAAAATCTCATTAACCAAATTAAGTATGGTAAAGCCCCCGGAAATAACATCTCCCACGAGCTAATTAAATCCAATTCAAATTGGTGGATCCCTTTATTGGCTTCCTTCTTTTCACACATTAACCACACAGCTAAGATTACAGGTCTGGGGGAGGGAGCTATAATTGTTCCCTTATGCAAAGAGAGTAATAGGAATGCCCCAGTTAATTATAGACCAAGTAGTTTATTGAACATGATTACCAAACTATATGCCAGGTACCTATTCACCAAACTTCAAACTTGGATAAGATGAGGAAATAATTGATCCTGAGCAAGCAGGGTTTTAACCAGGATGATCCACTGTAGACCACTGCCCAGTACTTCAACATTTAGCAGACAAATATACAAATATGGAATCCTACTATAATGAGGAACAATAAGTAATCAACTATGATAAATATATATTTTTTAAGTTTTTTCCAACAAAAGACAAAAGCAAAGTGGACAATTGTTTCCCATAAATTAGAATACATCAAATGTTTTAAATACTTGGGCGTAATACTTCAGACCTGTAGGAAATTATCAACTCAGGTAAATTATGCCACTTCTACTGCCCAAAACAACATACTAGCAATAACTAAATTTTAAAAGCAATAGGGGGAAAATTACATTCTGGCAGCAATCAAACTCTTATGGTTAAAACAGTTGCCCAAGAAGTAGTCCTTGACTTACACCACAATTGGGATCAGAATTTCTGTTGCTAATTACAATCATGTTACCATGGGGGGTGGTACAATGGTCCTAACTTTCAGGATGAGTTGTAAATCATTTTTTCTGAGACCATTGTAACTTTGAACTGTTGTTAAACAAAAGGTCAAGGATACACACCTAAGGGCTTATGAATTTTCTTAAGAGTTAGTTTGGTACCCCAAAATGCACCCCTAATGCAGTCTTGAGGCTTAAAGCTAATGAGCCAAATATTAAGGTTCAGGTCTGGACCAAGATTCTAATCTCAGGACTCATAACCATGGTTGACCCTACACATGTGATGCTTCTGCTGCTGTTAGACAGCTACCAATCTACTATACTATACCTGTGTAGAAGAACTTTGCAGTCTTTGACTCTCTGCTGAATATTTAGGACAATTAAGTCTTGAGGAGGCCTAATCAACAGTAAAAGAAAGAATTAGGGACATTGATTGCCAGGATGATTATCACCAGTGCTGGCAAATCCTTTTATCAAACATTAGACAGATGCAAGCCTTCTACTGCAGTGTATCTATACAATGTAACCCGATGCAAATATAGACAGGAAGATTTCATGGGACTTCTTATTTACAGAGACTTTGTCCTTGTAGATCCAGTGTGGGAGAAACTCTCACTCATGTTCTCAAATGGTGTCCTTTTTATGATGCCCCAGCATGTGCTTTGATCTTCCCAATCATTTCTACCTTTGGGGGTCACACTGAGAAATTTTATGTTTACTGGTTTTTAAGGGATGCTAACTCAATGCTACTTGAGGGATGCTAGCTCAATGCTACTCAAATATCTTCATCAGGTAATTGCATACAACTTTTAATTAGAGAAGTTGTTTTATTTCTTGTTTCATTGATAATGAATTGCTACACCAAACTATTTCTCTTTTCTACTCTAAAGGCTGGTCAAAGACTGTAAGAAAGATTTTGATTTGAAGCTAAATTGTTACTTTCAAGATGCTATGGTATCTGGCTTCCTTGCACCCAGAGAACATTCAGTACTCAGACGGGAATCTACAGGCTGCTTAACCAAAAGGTTTTGTGCCTATCAGTGGGAAAGATGCTTCTATAGAAAATCTGTTCGGCTGGACATGCATATCAAGCTAATGGAAAATGTTATCTTTGATCATAGCTGAAACACAATGATCAATATAATTTAAAAAGCACAATGTGACAAAAATGACAGGACTATAAAGTCAACTATCTAAAAATCAACATCACGATCAATTAAATGGGATTTGATATTTGCAAACAGATTTACTGTTGCTGCCATTTCCAGTCTCTGCAATAGCCTCTATCAGGAATGAGTATAAACACAAATACCACACACACAGAGCAACATGCAGGCCACACTTCTCCAATGTTTCTTTTTTTCTCAATCATGTTTTATTTAACCTAAACCAATTTCAATGTATATGTTTTGGTCCCAGGTCCACCTCTAATCGCTCACCCACACCGACTCTTAGATAATTACCTGTTCTTTATTACATTCATTGACCAACCAACATAAAATATTGAAATACATCGGTTAGTCAATAGAAAAATAAGATGACATATAGTTTAACATTGGCTTATTAACCTTTGCAAAATTTTATAAACTATAAAAGAAAAAAATTGCAATGTTTAGCAAAACCAATATATTTTTCTTGGAGAATAATTCAAGTAGAACAAATGTAAGTGCCCTGAGAATATTATTATTAAAGGAGTTTTAAGTCAAGAGTCAATGTTCCTGAAAAATTGATGATCTAACCAGTGTTTTTCAAGGTTGATAACTTCAAGGTGTGTGGAGTTCACATTTCCCCATCCACACATCTTAAAGTTGCCAAATTTGAAAAAAAACAACAACCCAATGATTTAAAACAACACAGTCTATCCCTTCCAAGGGCTCCACTAATTTAGAAACAAAGTCTAGTTGCATAAAGAATTTTCTTATATTTCCCTTCCATGACTACCAGGGGAAGAACGTTAAAGCAGGGTAATTATGGTGTCCTTCTGAATTTTGGATCTGCAGTTTCATATAAATATTGGGTTTGTTTGATGAATTGCAGAAACATTTCTAAGCAGAAGGACCTACTCCCTATGTAGAACCTATCACCCCAGAGCTTGGCATTCTCAACTTCCAATAACTAGAATGCAATTCCTAACTAAGTAATTTTGAGTTTAAATTATTGGTGAGATGCCAAGGAGACCAGATTTATCTGACCAAAGGATAACTTTGCACAAGAAGCAAATAGATTTTACAAGAGACTTGATCTCTACCTTTGTATTACCACTTTCCTGATCTAATATCATATTTGGTACACAGCTGGCAATCTGAAATATGTTATGGAGGAATGTGAATTGCTCATCCTCTAAAAGAGCCATCTTGTTATATGGACCCAATTGACTCCCATACAGTAACCAGATATAAGTATTGGCTGTAAATAATTTTAGGTATAAACTCTGTGCCTCTGGTGATAAGAAAGGGGTTTTATAGCTGAGGCTGATTTTAAGGTTTCATCATTCAGGTAGGCACACTATCTCGCTGTTTATTTGGGGAGGGGTGTGGAATTCCTACAATTAAAAGTTTGAACTTGTTCTCTGACATATGACCATTTAGCTGCCATGTCCAAGCTTTGAGGTCTCTAGAAAATGGAAGGATTTTGACTTAGAAGAATTGATCTGTAAGGCTGCCTCTCTGCAATACAGGGCAAGAGAAAACAGCCAGAGTTAACAGCATGACTGCATCATCTGTACACAGTAAGATAGGAATATGTCTATTAACTAGCCGTAGGATAGTGGTAAAAAAGTTGCTTAAGTGGGCTCAGTTTGAGTTTATATAATGATAAAAAGTACGGATTCAAGTTACAGTCCGTACAGTCCTGTCTGACGCCATCTCCCTACAAGAATTTATTTTGTGAGACACAAGGAACTGCTGCATCTAACCTTTGGTAGTCAGTTTCCAGGGGGTCTAAATAGTAAGGCTAAGAGTCATCCATCAGTAAAAGAATTTTTCCATTTGCACCCTAGCTTGTCTCTTGAGATTGAGTCAAAGGTTGAGATGGAGTCAAAGAACTGCAGAAAAAACAATTACTACCGACCTGCCTTCCATTGAGGACCTGTATACTGCATGAGTCAAAAAGAGGGCTGTGAAAATATTTACAGACCCCTCACATCCTGGACATAAATTGTTTCAACTCCTATCCTCAAAACGACGCTATAGAGCACTGCACACCAGAACAACTAGACATAAGGACAGTTTTTTCCCAAACACCATCACTCTGCTAAACAAATAATTCTCTCAACACTGTCAAACTATTAACTAAATCTGCATTACTTATTACTATTAATCTTCTCATAGTTCCTATCAGCCATCTCCTCCAACTTATGACTATATGACTGTAACTTGTTGCTGTTTCCTTACGATTTATATTGATCGTTTCCTAGTATGATTTATCATTAAGTGTTGCACCTTATAATTCTTAACGAATGTATCTTTTCTTTTTTATGTACACTGAGAGTATATGCACCAAAGACAAATTCCTTGTGTGTCTAATCACACTTGGCCAATAAAAAATTCTAATCTAATCTAGGTGAGCCTAAAGTCAATAAATGCAGCATGCAGCGCAGAACAGGGTCTGACAGAGTGTTTCTCAACTGAATGCCACAGGATCATAGTTTGATGCAAGGAGAAACAACCTGCCCTAAAACCTGCTTGTCTCTCCAAGATGCACTCAGATTTGTACCAGTCTTGTAATTACCCTTCTTGAAGCTTTGCATACATTTTGCTAATTATGCTCAGGAGACTGACAAAGAGATAATCAATGCTTATCCATCTCCCATGGCAGGCAGAAAAGATTATATCTTCATATAATCCTCCCCCCCTCCCATGAAAAAGAAAAGCCGTTTGGAAGACAATCAATAATGGGGGAAAAGCTATTAGTAGTGAATGGTTTAAAATCCCGTTCAACAGAAAATCATGTGTTTAAAGTCTATACACACAAACACAAAGATATCAGTGAAGTCTCTTTGGATTTCTTTTTGTCTAGTGGTTCTATTCTATGCATTAATAATATACCCCAAAGCATCTGCCTTTTTTCCCATCAATAAAAGTAACCATATCTCCTTTTTACTTCTGTAGGCATTGTTCTCCAGAGTCTAGCTGTTGATATGGTTTCACATTTTATTATAGTTAATAATACAGAATGTATTCCATTCAATTTAGCTTCTAGGTGCAATCTACAAATATACATTATCTTTACAGAGCTATACTCTGTATTAGTATTCACTGACACTTTGAGGACTTAAAATAGGGTTGGCAATTTTTTTTTGGCCAGGGAAATAAGATATACCTGGTCAACCAATTTACAGATGCAGGAGACAATCTAGTGACACTGCCGGAAGAAACAGGGTTTAAAAAGACAGGCCTTTTGTTAACAGGTTAGGCCCGTGATGGTGAACCTATGGCACATGTGCCACAGGTGATACACAGAGCCCTCTCTGTGGGCATGCCAGCTGTCGCCCAAGCCCACGTCTACTGTGCATGTGTGCATGCCTCCTGCTGGCCACCTGGTCTTTGGGTCTTCGCCACGCATGCATGGGGGCAGGACGCATACGGGGGATGTACACGTGCATGCATGGGGGGCACATGTGCGGGGGCACTCGCATTGCATTTTGGGGTCTTGCCCCATGCCCCTTTTTGGGTCTGGAAAGCCTCCTGCACCAACCTGAAAGACAAAATGGGGTATGGGGGGGCCACGTGAGCCCCCTGCGTCCTGTTTTGGGCCTGGAAAGCCTCCTACACTTATCTGGGAGGAGTTTGACGCTGTGACTCCCGATGATGTGGACAGGATTTTGGGGAGACTTAGTGCGGCCACATGTTTACTGGACCCGTGTCCCTCCTGGTTGGTACTGGCTTCCCGGGAGGTTACACGAGGCTGGCTCCAGGGTGTTATCAACGCTTCGCTGAGTGAGGGCCACTTTCCTGCTGCCTTGAAAGAGGTGGTGGTGAGGCCTCTCCTCAAGAAGCCGTTCCTGGATCCGGCAATATTGGCCAACTATCGTCCTGTCTCCAATCTTCGCTTTATGGCGAAGGTTGTTGAGAGTGTGGTCGCGTGACAGTTCCCACAATTCCTGGAGGAAACATCTCATCTAGATCCGCTCCAGTCGGGTTTCAGGTCTGGGCACAGCACGGAAACAGCATTGGTCGCGTTGGTTGATGATCTCTGGAGGGCTCGGGACAGGGGTTGCTCCTCTGTTCTGGTCCTGTTAGATCTCTCAGCGGCTTTTGATACCATCGACCATGGTATCATGCTGCACCGGCTGGAAGAGTTGGGGGTGGGAGGCACCATGTTACGGTGGTTCTCCTCCTTTCTCTCCGACCGGTCGCAGTTTGTGTTGGCAGGGGGGCAGAGGTCGACCTCGAGGCCTCTTATCTGTGGAGTGCCGCAGGGATCGGTCCTCTCACCCCTTCTGTTCAACATTTATGTAAAGCCGCTGGGCGAGATCATCCGTGGCTTTGGGGTGAGATACCACCAGTACGCTGATGACACCCAGCTGTACATCTCCACCCCAGGCCACCCCAATGATGCCCTTGAAGTGATGTCCCAGTGCCTGGAGGCTGTGTGGATCTGGATGGGGAGGAACAGGCTCAAGCTCAACCCTTCCAAGACTGAGTGGCTGTGGCTCCCGGCATCCCGATATAGTCAGTTGACTCCATCACTGACTATTGGGGGAGAGTCTTTGGCCCCCACAGAAGGGGCTCGCAATCTGGGAGTCCTCCTGGATAGGCAGCTGTCCTTGGAGGAACATCTGACAGCTGTAACCAGGGGGACCTTTTGTCAGGTTTGCCTGATTCGCCAGTTGCGGCCCTTTCTTGATCGGGATTCCCTGTGCACAGTCACTCATGCCCTCGTCACCTCTCGCCTTGACTACTGCAACGCTCTCTACATGGGGCTCCCCTTGAAGAGCACCTGGAGGCTCCAACTGGTCCAGAATGCAGCAGCGCAGGTAGTGATGGGAGCAGCATGGCGCTCCCATGTAACACCGCTCCTGCGCGAGCTGCACTGGCTCATAGTGGTCTTCCGGGTGTGCTTCAAGGTGCTGGTTATCACCTTTAAAGCGCTCCATGGCATCAGGCCTAGCTATCTTCGAGACCGCCTGCTGCTACAAACGACCTCCCATCATCCCGTGCGCTCCCACAGAGAGGGCCTCCTCAGGGTGCCATCAGCCAATCAATGCAGGCTGGTGACCCCCAGGGGGAGGGCCTTCTCTGTGGGGGCACCTACCCTCTGGAATCAGTTGCCCCCAGAGATAAGGAGAATCCAAGACCTTAGCGCCTTCTGCTGTGCCCTTAAAACCCACTTTTTCCAGCAAGCCGGGCTGGCTTAAGAAGAAATTTTAAATGTTTTAATTGGTTTGTATTTTTAATTTTGGGCCAAATTTATATATATTTTAATTGTTTTTAATATTTTTATTTCATGTTTTTTAATTCTGGCTGTACACCGCCCTGAGTCCTCAGGGAGAAGAGCGGTATATAAATTTAAAATAAAATAAAAATAAAAATAAATACACCAACCTGGAAGCAAAAATGGGTAAGGGGGGATGGGGTGCATGCATGGGGGACATGCGTGGGGATACATGCACATGCACAGGACGTACATGCATGTGCAGGGAGGCGCATGCATAGTGGGGTGCTCATATTGCAATTTGGGGTTTCTAGCACAAGTGCACGCTTTGGGCACTCAGCACCAAAAAGGTTAACTGGGTTAGGCTGAGAGGAGAAGAATGGGAAGATTAACAGCAGCAATGGGGCTGGTCTCCTTCAAGGGGGCTTGTACGGTACCCACATTATCACTTTTCATTTTAGGATCTTGACCTGAAAAAACCACATCACAAACATTTGGTTGTTTTGCTGCTAAATTGCTGCTGAATTCTGTAATCTCAATGGAGGGGGGTCCCATTTGGCATGGCGTGGGAGTTATATTGAGTTGCTTTGCCAATGAGATGGGCAGTCTGTAAATTTGATAAATAAAATAAATAAACAGAAATGCTGAGAACAGGCTTCCACCTACCCACAAGCCTGAAATGCCCAAAGCAAGGTACCCATTAAGCCATTGGAAAGTTGAGAAAAATAAATACCAGATTTAAAGTGCCTTGCCTATGAAGGCCCTGCCCTTCAACTCTAGTCTCTAGTCTTCTCTACCTAAGCTATGCCCAGTGTTTTGGAATCTTCTGCTGAGTTCAGCCTGGAGAGTTCAACACTGTGGGCCATTAGACTGTTCACCTCTGACAGAAGAGGGAAGAGGGAATGGCTTTAAGGACAGGAGAAAGAGCCACTACCAAGGCAGAAGTCAGATACAAGGGCCAAGCTTCTCCTAGTTCATAGGAAAATAAAAAGATGGGGGGGGGGGGGAAGCACTTTCCAACTTGTAAGATTCTGTTACTATAATTTTACAATAAAGGTACTACTAACTTACATGGTATTGTTTTCCTAGTCTGGTCTATCCTGAAGGACTGGCACTGACTCAAGAGAAGTAGGAGAAGGGGATGCCATCACTCTGCTTAACAACTAATTCCCAAAACACTGTCAAATAATTTACTAAAACTGTATTACTATTATTCTTCTCTTCCTTACTAGTATCTATTGCTTCCCACGTATTACTATAACCATGTTGCTTGTAACTTTAAATTATATTGTTTTTGTTTCCTAGTACGATTTGATAGCTTATTGGTAACCTTGACTATTACTAAGTGTTGTATCTTTTTATTCTTGATGAATGTATTTTATTCTCCTTATGTACATTGAGAGCATATACACCTGAGACAAATTCCGTGTGTGTCCAATCACACTTGGCCAATAAAGAATTCTATTCTATTCTATTATTCTATTCTATTCTATTCTATTCTATTCTAAATTTATGAATCATTTCCACCCATGCAGTTCCTATTAATCGCAGTAATCCATGAGAGCAAGTGACTAATCCAAAACCCAAACCACATGTATTTTATACTATATGGCTGTGATGGCGAACTTATGGCAGGCATGCCACAGGTGGCACGTGGAGCCATATCAGTGGGCGAGTATTGCCCTAGCTCAGCTCCAGAGCACATGCGCACACCGGACAGTTGATTTTTGGGGCTTCCAGGCCCACCAGAAGTCAGAAAACAGGTGGTTTTTGGCCTCTGGAGGGTCTCCGGGGGGTGGGGGTGGGGAAGGCTGTTTTCGCCCTCTCCAGGCTCCAAGAAAATCTCTGGAGCCTGGGGAGGGTGAAAAACAGGCCTACCGGGCCCACCATGCCATCGCATGCCAAAAGTGGGGGAAGCGGGTGTATGTGTGTATGTGTGGCGCACGCATGTGTGTGTGGGGCGGGCCACATTGAATTATGTGTGTGGGCATGTGCGTGCATGACCCCCTGCGCTCCCCCCACTTTTGGCACACAATGGCAAAAAGGTTAGCCATCACTGCTATATGGTATTTAACTGAACCTGTTCATCTTATGAAAAAGTAAAACTTCCAATGCTCAGGCAACTCCTGGTAACTTTACTTACACATCACCTACTCATAGCAATGCTATATAAGAGGCTTGCTATTGCTTATCTCATCTAATGTTCTCTTAACTAAAGAAACGATTTACAGGGACTTTCCAGCGATATAATTCTCTATGAGTCTATGTCAAACTTGAGATGATAATATTTAAATTTTTGATAATGATTTTTAAAATATATTTGTTCTTTTATTTGATTGTTGTACACTGCCCTAAGTCACTTCTTGTGAGATTGGGGGGTGGACATAAAAATTTGGTAAATAAATAAGTATCCTAGAAGTGCTAAACCAATGAACAGTTGATATTATCTTTGAAGATTTCAAAATTATGCTAAATATTTAGATTTAAAAAGGAGGTCAGGTAACCTGAGTAAGACCAGGATGTATTATAAATGTCAGAATTTTACCCATTTCATTAATAAAACCTGGAAATCTGGTTTTGTGGAGTTTATACAAAAGGACAAAAGATTGCAAAATTCAAAAATGTATACTTAACCCAGGCCAACCGGACAGAGTTGAATGACAGTTTAAACTGTTGTGTTGCAACAATTTCCCTTTAGGAATACATCGTTGCAAAACAATTCAACGATTATTGACTGTTTTTAAGAAACGGAACTTTGTTTCTGAAGTTTCCTGGATCCCAGGGGTTGACCCAGCCTGGGCTCGCAGATCAGAATGAACAACCATAACTAGCCAAGTATTCCACGCTATTCAGCCGGTTAATGGTTCTGGGTGTGACTGTGAACCCCAAATTCGGCTAATCGATTAAACAGCGATAGAACAGGATGGAAAAATGCGCTGTGTGAATACTTGTACTCTGAAAGCCAAACCCAAGATTTTATCATTCATCTTTCCAAGGATGGAGGGAGGGAGGGAGGGAGAGAGAGAAAGAGAGAGAGAGAATGAAATCAGAATCAGTTTTAATATTATTGACCAGGGCTCCCAAAACAAAGTACTTTAGGTACGCTCAGAAGCACTGCTTACAGATCCTCCTGAGACTGTACTTTTTACTCCCACTGAAAAAGGCACGGGAATTGATAAGGGTGCCTTCCAACAACAATCTCTCATTCCCGCAAGAGATTTTATTTATTTCTTTTTTGGGGTATTTTGCGATCGTTATAAATGTTTAAGGCAGAGACAAGTCATGGAGAATGGAGCCAGAGACAGCCGATGGGCTCGCCTACCTATCCGGGCCGTTCGATCGAACAGAGGAAGGCTCTTTATGCTGGGTCAAGCCGATAGTCCATTAGCTCAGCGCTGCGCGTGCTCCCGGGAGCCCCTTCCAGCAGCTGCCGTCTTTCTTCGCCCTTCCGGTGATCGATCGGCTCCCCGCGGGCAAAAGGGCGGGGCAAAAGGACGTTTTAGGCCCCTCCCCCCGGATTTGCATAGCGCGGCTCGGGTCTTCAGCGCTTAGAGGAGAGGTCTTCAAACTTGGCAGCTTTAAGACTTGTGGACTTTAACTTCCAGAATTCTCCAGCCAGCTATCCTAAAATCTTGCCCAACTGGTAACTTTTCAGCTGACTCAGTTCTTTAAAAAGGACATATTTCTCCATGCTGTGGCTTTTGTAATTGGACACTTGGTTTGTCAACTTCCATCCGGTTGGTTCCTATTTTCTTTTTAACTACTTGGCCTCCTCCAGGCTGGTGTCTTGCCGATGTCCTCAGTTTCCCATAATTCCCCCAGCCAAGCCTATCAACGAAATGGATTCTCATTCTCATTAGACTGTACTAAAAACAAAGCAAATAAATGCCTGCCAGATCAAATATTAAAAATTCAGATTGAATTGGCTGATCCAGGAAAGGACGTTTAAGCCTTTCTTGGAAGAACCATCATTTTGTTCCAGAAAATAAAAATAACAAGAGTATCTGCACTTATTTTTGTGGTAAAAGAGCCTTGATGGCGCAGCAGACTAAAGTGCTGTTAAATAGCACCAGCTGCCTGTAATTACTGCAAGTTCAAATCTCACCAGGCTCAAGGTTGACTCAGCCTTCCATCCTTTTGAGGTAGGTAAAATGAGGACCCGGTTTGTGGGGGCAATAAACTGACTTTGTATAAAAAAGAACACCGCTTGGGGGAGAGGGTGAAAGCCCTACTAAGCAGGTATATACGAAAGTATGAAGGCTAATTGCTTAACGCATTGTAAGCCGCCCCGAGTCTCCAGAGAAGGTCGGCATATAAATCGAACCAATAAATAAATAAATTATTATTTTTTTAATTTTAAAAAAAAAGGAAAAAGAGGAAAGGGATTCAGTTGGAATGAAGCAAGTAAAATGAAAATAAATGAAAAGATTTAATTAACACATACGTAGAAAACTAATTAAATGTTTAATTGCAGATTGTTGCCTAAGGCATTTACCTATTTCTAATAAGAGAAGATCTTTGAAAATAAAACATTTTGAAAAAAATGTTTTTCTTCTGCTTCTCCTTTATTTAAATTTTCCTCTCCCCTCCCCGCCCCATGGTTAATTGTGAAATTGTAGAAAGATGCGAAATCCCAGTGTTCCCTACTCCAGCTCTTTCTCTCTTGTGAAATAAACTCCAGGCTAGCAAAAAGGGAAGACCTTTGGTAATCTGAATTTGCACATAGTCCAGTGTGTGCAACTGGCACTTGTAAAAGATGTGACTTACGTGACAAGAGATGAATCAACATGTGCACAACGTGCCTGCAAACTTCCGAGCATGCATGCTAAGAATGCAGCTTTGCTTCACAAGCGGGGTCAGCTCAGGGTGATTATTCCAGGGCTATCTGTCAGAGAACCATTGCAACACAATGGTTATAGTATTAGATTAGGATTGGGGCAGGAGTATTCTCTAGCTGCTTTAGACTGTATTTGCCCTACATTAGAACCAAGCCCAAAATTCACATTTTCTGTTTACTCTGTCTGTAGAGATTCTCAGTCATCCAGGTCATGATTGTCCCAAAGGTGCTTTTTTAGGTGGCAACTGGACTTTGTTTTTCCTTACTCTGTGTACTTGGACAAACCAACAAGGAATAGCTTTGCATGCTCAGAGGCTGGACATTGAATGCTCCAGTATTTCTCCTCCACGTTGTTTGGAAAAGCTAAATGCCTTACATAAAAAGCAACCCGTGGACTCCAGTGAAGTACAGGTAGTCCTTGACTTACGACCACAATTGAGCCCAAACTTTCTGTTCTTAAATGAGATAGTTAAGTGAGTTTTGTCCCATTTTACAATCTTTCTTGCGAGAGTTACTAGTCGAATAACTGCAGTTGTTAAATTAGTGACACTGTTGTAAAGTGAATTTGGCTTCCCCATTGACTTTGCTTGTCAGAAGGTTGCAAAAGGAGATCACATGAGCCTGGGACATTGCAACTGTCATAAATGAATCAGTTGCCAAGGATCTGAATTTTGTTCACATAACCATGGGAATGCTGCAATAGTCATAAGTGCAAAAAATGGTCATAAGTCACTTTTTTCAGAGCCCTTGTAACTTCAAATGGTCACTAAACAAACAGTTGGAAGTTGAGGACTACTGTAGTGAAGAAATATGCTGTAGACTAGCACTTGGTAGAGTGGTCATGAAGGCCTTGGAAAACATATTCAAATAAATATTCAAAATAATATGGGCAGTGCAATTTTCTGTGGCCCTATGAAAGTGAAAGTTGGATTTTGAAATAGGAGGATATGAAAAGTATTGAGGCTTTTTTTGTAATCTCTTTATTAAATTTCAACATCAGACATTAAAATACAAACTAACATAAAGGGAAAAGAATAACATCGAGGTCTTTGAAGTCTGATATTGGAGAAGAGTCCTGAGAATAGTGGACAGCCAAGCAAACAAGCAAACAAATCAACCTGGAATTCTCATTTGAGACACAAATGACCAGGCATAAAATATCATAGTTCAGACACGTTAAGTGAAGACCTAATTCTTTGGAGAATGTTCTTGCTCAGAAAAGTAAAGAAAAGAGAAGAGAATGACCAATAGGAACATGAATAAACTCGATTACATTGATGCTAAGTATATCACTGGAAAATCTGAAGCTGAAAACCCAGGTTAGGGACAGATTGTCATGAAGAAAATCTATGTGATCACTAAAAGTTAACACTGACTTAATGCCACATAATAAAACAAATTGCCTTTATATAAAATAAAAATTAGGGAGTTTCTGAACCTCAAATACAAATTAGGGATTTAAACATAAGGGTCAGCATTTATCCCACTTTAATTCAGCTGGTGAGTTCTCCATAAATAATTAGATTATTATTAAAAATGGTTCTTCAAAACAGATGCTTGCTTTTTTTTCTTTTCCCACAATTATAGTAATCTTGTTACTAAATTTAGATTCTGAATTCTGACAATTAATTTAGAAAAAATGTTTTCCTTCGATGGTGTATTCTTTCAATATCCATCATCAAGTTTTTAAAGTTTCAATTATTTTTTTTAAGTGAATAAGTATCCTGGAATACATAAACAGATATATTCATACATGAGGTTAACTTCCTCATATGGTTTATTTATTAATTAGTTTGTTTTTAAATAATTCATATGGCCATCCAACTCAAACATTGTGTCTGGGTGACGTGCAATTGATCAAAAATAAAGCTAACAATCTATCAGAGCAGTGGACTCTGCTATGCAAATGTGAACATATTTGAACAGCATAAATGAGAAAGGAGGACTTTTGTGGAAATGTATGCTGTATTGCGGTGGTGGGTTTCAAAATTTTTTACTATCGGTTATGTGGGCGTGGCTTGGTGGCCATGGCAGGGGAAGGATACTGTAAAATCTCCATTCTGTCCCCAATCCAGGGGAAATCCCCATTTCCTCCCGATCAGCTGGGATTTGGGAGGCAGAGAATAGATGGGGGTGGGGCCAGTCAGAATTTTTACTACCAGTTCTCTGAACTACTCAAAATTTCTGCTACTGGTTCTCCAGAACTGGTCAGAACCTGCTGAAACTCACCTCTGCTATATTGAAGCATATTTTTCAGAGCAATGATAAGTCTCTGGACATGACTTGGGTTGGCATCTTTTTCAGGAAGGTATAAAATTCACGAGGGATAAAATAGCCATGCTAAGGATTTTTTTCCTTCCATGTTTTGCTGGGGACTAATCCACAGCAACAAATAGCAAGGGTTTTTATTTGTTGCTTCCCTGGGGAATTTATCACATTTTGTAACATCTGAACAGAGGCTCCATCTCTTTTCTTCCCCCATTCCAGTTGCGTCTTCTGCAACCTCATTGCAACCTCACCCAGTTGATCCCTCTTTTCCTCTTTCCTTTTTTTCACTAGCAACCAGTATCCTTCCCCTTTTCATATCTTGGTCAAGGCTCTGCTTGCTTCCAAAATGTTGCGAAAGAATCTCAGAAGGGTGAGATCAGCATCAATAAAGCAACTTGGCTTGTTCAGGTTTCTATCTCAGCATAAAAGTGTTGTTGCTTCCCAAACTGCATTAACCTTAATTTTTACTTAAAATCTGAAGTATTTTATCCAAATAATTTTCAAAATATGTACCTATTATCTTAGTCTCCTATTTTTCTCTCTCTCTTTCTATTGGGAGGAGGAAAGGAAATCCATGTGTTTCTGTCTGTATGTGAAGGTGGCTTATCTACCGTAGTTATAAACTGATGAGAATTATTTAAAAAATATTTTGTAAGTAATTAATTTTAATCAGGTGATATTTATTTTTTTAATATCCTGGTTCTACCCCTTGTAGAATGGGGCACACATTTTTGAGAATGTGTGCTCTAGAAAATGTTCATATACTTTATGCCCACTGCAGAGGATTTTTGTACATTTATAATTTTCTGCCTAAGCATCCTTTTTAGGAGGTGTCAATTGATATTAAGGATTGACTTTCTTTCAGCTAAATATGGTAGCAATCATTGTTGAAGCACATTTGCAAAGGCGAAGGTTGCCTATTCCCAACCTGTCAACTGAAACAGTCTAATTTGATTCTTGAAGATTTGTTCCTATCTACAGCATTCATCTCACCCACATTATTTCATGTTTTACACTGATAATACTATGCTTTAAACTCATGTACACATTAGTTTGAATTTTAACCTCTGCCTTATGTGACAGGTAGTAGATAGGCAGACAAATTCTAGTGATTTAGAATATTAATAAATATATTTAACCTATGTTTAATGTCACAAATCAACACTATACAACTCTAGCTGTTTCACAGTACATTGGCCTGGAATAAGGACCTGCTAAACATGTATTCTACATCCATCAGATTATAAAGACAGGTATATCTTTAGCTCTCCTGGCTGACAGCTAAATTAAACTTTTAGTGTTACAGTTTCTAAGCTGTAAAGTCAAGTGCATTTATGTTATAGGCTTTGAAAGTCTGAGTATCTTCAGTTCTGATAGATGTTTTGTACTTTATTTTTAAAAGGAAAATGTATTTACTTTTCAAAAGCCATCATGTATGCCCAATCCACAAACAAGCTGGCTTTTATCCGACAGAGTAGGTAGGGCTATTTTGTGTTCTTAACTAGCTGTTCTTATTAAGCTGTTCTTCCCTTTTGGTATTCAACTGAGAGTTTCATTGGATAGAATAAGAGAGATGGAAGGGACATTGGAGATCTTCTAGTCCTACTCCCTGCATAAGGAGGAGACCCTATACATTCTGGACAAATGGCTGTCCAATATCTTAAAAACCTCCAATGATGGGGCTTCTTTAATATATTGGACAGCCATTTGTCCTGAATGATATTATGGTCTCCTGGTTGTGTCGGGGTTTGGACTAGAAAACCTCAAATATCCCTTCCAATTCTGTTATTCTGTCAAATGAAACTCGCAGTTGAGTACCACAAGGGAAGAACAGCTTAATAAGAACAGCTAGTTAAGAACACCAAATAGCCCTACCTACTTTGTTGGATAAAAGCCAGGCTTGTTTATGAACAAATGAAGCTTCAGATATTGCAGATCCAGTTCATTCTCAGGCAGATTCATTTGAGGCCCCGTTGTAATCCACAGCTACCAGCATAGCTGCCTGGTTAATTTGCTGAGTATTTTGTATAGTTGACATTAACAAAGAAATTGCTGCTGGCACATGCTGTACTTTTTCAGCTCTTCAGCACACCAGCTTGAGAGAAGTACATCACATCAATCTACAGTTACTGTTAATGCATTCTTGGCTGCTTTAGATGTAAAATCAACCATTTTTATTATAGCACTGGATCTGTTCTCAATATTATAAAAAAAACTTAGTTAACTTGCCTCGTTGGTTTCTCCCTCAAAATGTATTTTCAAGACTTCCGCTGGCTCCGAGGACTTCGAAAGACGTTCTTTTGAGAGCGTCTGCTCCCTGGCTCCGTTAAAGCCCCAGAACAGCCGACAAACGCTGTCTGGAGGCTTGAAATTCTCTCCCCGGGCAAAGGGGAGAGGGAAGAGCAGGCAGGTGGAGGTAGAACCCCCCCGAACGCCCTAGGAAGAATCCTGGGGCGCGAAGGGCGCGCGCTCCCTAAAAACCTGCCAAGCCGCTCCAGACCAGGGACGTCTCCGCTAATTAGCGGAATTAGAAGCCGCGACCAATCTTGCTGAATGGAAATGAGGGAATTAACATTTTGAACTAACAGCAGGCGGAATGAGCAAGGAGAAATCAAACTGCAAGTATTCTTTACCTAACTCCAATGCCTAGAGCCTCCTTCGGAAGTAATCACTTAGTACTTTGCAACAATATGGCGATTGAAGCTTGAAAGGGCGGGGGAAACGGAAAGTTACAGGAAAAGTTTCGTTTTGCTGGCAGCCCTTCGCCTGGGGGAAAAAAAAAAAGCTTTTGTGCTGACAGAAGGAGGATTCTAAACTTTAATTAACATTGAGAAATCTTTTGAGGAACTCTTCTTTTTGACTCTGATTAAATATAAAGACTAATTTCAAACTGGAAATGGCCTCAAAGTCTGTAAAAACTGTTCCTACTAAAGGAACTGGGAGTGCTGGTAGCTCCCCAGCTCATATTCCTAGACTACAAGTTTCTGCTCCTCCAGCGGATCCGCAGACTTTAACGTTGGAAATGTTGCAACAAGCTCTCCAAATCACCCAAAATAAAATTGTTGAGGTGGTTGATGAAAAAATAAAGGAAACTAATGAAAAAATTAAGGAAACTAATGAAAAGATACAGGCTGTGTCAGATGAGATTGCAATTCGTAATCAGGGGATCAGGGATGATATATTAATGGCATTTAAGTGTCTGGCAGGCAATATTGAGATGGTGGACGACAGAGTTGATGAAATTAAACAATCTTCTGAAATTTTGGATAGTAAAATAGGAGAAGTTCAAAACAGAATTCAAAGGGCTGAAGACGATGTAATAATGGTACAATACAGAGATATGGAATTTGCTTTAAGATTCAGAGGGGTGAAGGAGAATAAACAAGAGAATTTGAGAGAAATGATGTCTGAGGCATTGGCACCGCTGGTGGGGGAGTCCAAAAATGATCTGGCCTGGCAGATGGATGAGCTGTACCGCGTTAATTCCTGGATTGCTAGACAGAAACATCTACCAAGAGATATTGTGATATATTTTACTACAAGGAGAGTACGCAATGAAATTTTACAGGCTACTTTTAAAAACAAGCTTTGGATGGAAGGCCAGGAAGTAATGACAATGAAAGAAATCCCCCCTAAGATCTTGAGAGCTAGAAGGGAGTATGCCTTTCTGGTGGATGACTTGAGAAAACGTCAGATACAGTACAGATGGGAGGTGCCAACTGGACTAGTGGTGACTTACTCAGGAGAGAGATATCGGCTTAATACAATTTGGAAAGCAAGAGATTTTCATACTAATGTATTAAAGGCTGGCACACCCAAATCAACTAAATCACCAGAAGGCAAAAGAAAGAAAGAAATAATGGAAGCTGAGACAGAAGAGTTCTTGACAGTAGTTCAGGGAGGAGCCTTGGCTGACCAAGAAGAATTACAAATTCAAATGGCTACTCAAGAGTTGGCGCTGATTGATTTTTCGCAGTTACCAAAGGACCAAAGACAGACCAGATCGGTGACAGCTAGACTCAAGGAAGAATTAAGACAGCAACAATCCCAGATGGCAACTCGAGAAATGATTCAGGATTCTACTAGAACAGGAGCGGTGGGGGGAGCAAGACCTAAAACTCAAATGAGATCAGGGAACTAGATTTTTGACTTGGAACGTTAATGGCTTGAACTCTCCACAGAAAAGAAGAAAAATATTCCACTATCTTAAGCAATTTAAGAATGAAGTAATTTGTTTACAAGAGACTCATATAAAAATACAAGATCAAAAATATTTGATTAATGCAAGACTTGGTACATCTTACGTAGCAGCAGCACCAGAAAAGAAAAATGGTATAGTTATATATTTGAAAAGAGATTTAGTTGCTAAATTAATTGAAGCAGATGATCAAGGAAGATTTTTAGCGATAGAACTTTTAGTAAAAGGAGAAAAAATACTTGTAATTGGAGTTTACGCCCCGAATCAACAACAAGAAAACTTTTATAATTTACTACATTCAAAACTGACACACTGGGCATATAAAACTTGTATCCTGTTAGGCGACTGGAATGGTGTTTTGGACGTTAAAAAAGATAAGAAGGGACCTAAACAAAATGTGTCAACAAGAGCAAAATTGCCCAAAGCGTTTTGGGAAATGATGGATGACTGGGAGCTGAGAGATATTTGGCGTGAAAGAAATCTGGAAGAAAAAGACTTTACCTTTTTTTCAGATAGACATCAATCCTTTTCAAGGATTGATTTTATATTAATTACTAATGATCTTTTATCTAGGGTGAAAAATACGAAGATTTGCTCAAGAACATTGACAGACCATAGTCCAGTTTTGCTGGAATTGGAGTATGAGAAAGGGCCTAGGAGGTCCTGGAGGTTAAATGATAATTTGTTTAGGTATGAAGAAAATGTAAAAGAGTGTAAAAAATTTATTAAAGAATTTTTTGTTATGAATATGCAAAAGGGTACACCGATGGAAATGGTATGGGATGCAAGTAAGGCATATATGTGAGGAATTTTGATATATTTGAACAATAAATATAGAAAGAAACAGGGGACAAAAAGAAAGGAATTAGAAGATGAGATTAGTAAACAGGAACGGGCTTTAGTAGCTAATCCAACAGATAAGAAAATTAAAGAGGCAATCAATTTATTGAAAGGTCAATTTAATATGTTAATAGCAGATCAAGTGGCAACTAATTTAAGATATGCAAAACATAATACTTTTTACAATGCCAATAAACCAGGCAGGTGGTTAGCATATTTGCTAAGGAAAAAGCAAAAATCAAGGACAATAGAGAGAATAAAATATAAGGGTAAAGAGGTTTATGAGCAACAACTGATTAAAAAAATCTTTTTTAGAGTTTTATTCGAGGCTGTATACTGGTGATAAAATTAAAGATATAGATATAGATAGATATTTGCAGAAAGAGAATATTTACACAATTTCAAATGAGCAGAGGGATAGTTTAAATCAATCGATAACTACCGAGGAAATTGCGTTAGCAATTAAGCAGTTGAAAGCTCCTGGGACAGACGGTTTGACGGCTATTTATTATAAAACCTTACAGGAGGAAATGATAGAACCGCTGAAAGAATTATTCAACAATATACAACAGGGAGGAGAGGTACCTCCAACTTGGAAGACAGCATTTATTTCGTTGATCCCAAAAGAAGGGCATGACGATACAGACCCTAAAAATTATAGGCCAATTTCATTATTAAATATAGACTATAAGATATTTGCTAAAATTTTGGCAAATAGATTAATGACAGTCATGCAGCAAATGATTCACCATGATCAAACTGGTTTTATAAATGGTAGACAAATGAAGAGTAATGTAAGGCAAATTGTTAACTTATTAGAGTATTTGGGAAGGAACAATCAGGTCCCCGCAGTGCTTGTGTTCTTGGATGCTGAGAAAGCTTTTGATAGATTGAATTGGCAATTTTTACTAAAACTAATAGAAAGGATGCAATTTGGAGAACAATTTGTACAATCTATTAAGGCAATATATCAAAAACAAACAGCGCAAATAATAGTTAATGGTGGTTTAACAGATGTTTTCAACATAGAAAAAGGAACAAGGCAAGGTTGTCCTTTGTCCCCATTATTGTTTATTTTGACGCTGGAAATTTTATTAAATAAGATACACGAGATGAATACAATTAAGGGAATTAAAATTAGACAGCATGAATACAAGGTACGAGCATTTGCGGATGACCTGGTTGTTACCTTAACCCAACCGGTACAATCGATTACAGCCTTGATGGATATAACCTGCTTATATGGACAAGTATCTGGTTTTAAAATAAATGCACTTAAAACAAAAATAATAGCTAAAAATATGGTTAGGAGCCAAAAAGAAGAGATAGAAAGGTTAACAGGATTTGAAGTAGTTAAGAAGGTTAAATATCTGGGGGTCTATATTATGACTGCAAATACGAAATTATATCAGTACAACTATGAACCATTACGGTACAAAATACAGAAGGAGTTGGACAATTGGAAAAAACTACAACTGTCTTTGCTGGGAAGGATAGCTGCTGTAAAAATGAATATTTTACCAAAATTTCTATTTCTTTTTCAAATGATACCTATACTTTAAAAAGATGAGAATTTGAAGGAATGGCAGAAGGGCATAAATAAATTTGTGTGGGCAGGGAAGAAACCACGAGTTAAACAAAAGATATTGCAAGATACTAGAGAAAGAGGTGGTCTTAAGATGCCCAATTTAAGATTGTATTATGAAGCTGCTGCCCTCTCAGCAATCACAGATTGGATAAACTTAACGGAGGAAAAGATATTGAATATTGAAGGATATGGTTTGGTTTATGGCTGGCATGCCTACCTAGTGTATGATAAGAAAGTAGATAAGACTTTTAAAAGTCATATATTAAGAAATGCTCTATTGCGTGTCTGGAAAAAGTATAAATATAAAATAAATGATAGGTTACCAATATGGACAGTACCCAGACACGCGATAGAGAACATAAATTTAGAGCAAAAGCAAGATAAAATTACATATAAGGAACTCCTTTATAAAGAAGGAGTCAGACTACAGTTAAAATCTATGGAACAATTAAAAGAAGAAGGGATTATTAAGACTTGGTTTCAATTTGGACAGTTGCTGGCCAGATGGAGAGAAGATCAAAAAATTGGTATTTCGCAGCAGGATGAGAATCTGATAAAGCAAATAAGAGATGAAGGTCAAATGCACATAAAAAGGTTGTATAATGCATTACTGGAAATAGATTCAGAAACAGACTTAGTCAAGGATTGTATGATAAAATGGACACAAAATGTAGGTGAACCAATAATGATGGAAACATGGGAAAAGATATGGGTTAGAAATGTAAGATTTACACAAGCACAAAATTTAAGGGAGAATTTTTACAAAATGTTTTATAGATGGTATTTAGACCCAAAAAAACTAGCTTGTATGTATCCAAATTTACAACCCAAGTGTTGGCGATGTGAGTGTGAAGATGCTACATATTTCCATATATGGTGGACATGTAAAAAGATTAAGGCTTTTTGGATAAAAATATGGTGGATTATTCAAAATATTTTGAAGAAAAAAATTAAATTTACACCACAGTTTTTTCTGTTGGGAATAGTTACGGATTGTACTGCAATAGAGACTAAGCTGGTTTTGAACTTAATAATGGCTGCCAGGTTACTGGTGGCACAGTACTGGAAGAAGGAAGATCCACCTACTATTGAGGAATGGACATTAAAAGTTGTGCATTTGGCGGAAATGGCAAAAATTTCATCATACCTTAAAGACCATTCAAATGAGAGATATACATCGGAATGGAGAAAATGGATTGATTACATACAGAAGAAGTATCCGAATAAGAAGATTCATATAGCTTATGAATGAAATAATATTAAGTAGTTTATATTTGTTTTTTCTGAGTTATAAGGAGTTAAGGACCTAGGGAGAATATGAAATGTAATAATTTGTTAGCATATTCTAGTTTTTGGTTTGTGAATGCTATACCCTGTGCTCGTTCTGGGAAGTCTAGGGAGGGGGGTGGGGGGAGGGAGGGGAAGGGAGGGTGGGCAGGGGAGGGGGGTTGAGGGGGGAAGGGTGGGGTGGGGGGTGAAAATGTTTGTATCTTTCATAAAACTTTTCAATAAAAAAAAATGTATTTTCAAAACATTTTGCTGTTTCCCTATTAAAATGTGGAAACGAGTCGTGGTTGAATGATAACTTATGTCTGCACATGCTACAAGAAAATCTTATTTTATGCATATGTCTATTCTTATCAGACATTTGATATGGAGTCCTTGGTACTCTCTGAGCTTTGCCATTTGCTTGCAGGTATCTCATTACCTGACTAGTTAATATCATCATTGCTAGTGAGTGTGGGGTTTGCTCCCTGTTTATACAGTAGCTTGGTCTGTATAGTAGCTGGCCACTGGCAGGGTAAGCTACTGTATATATACAATACACTGTATATGCTGTATAGAAACAGGGAACAAACCTCATGGGTAACCAAACTCAGAGATCACCCAGGACTTCACACAACTTGAGCTACATATATTATCTTCTATGGGAAGCAATGATCTATTTATATACAATATATGATATAAATATTAAACCCTATCAAAATGTGCCCGATACCATCTTACTGAAGAGGTTAATTAATAGGCAAAAAATAGAAACATTCTAAAGAGGTCAAAGTGATGCAGTGCCTTATCTATACTGCTTAAGCTCGTTAGAGGAAAAGGTAGAATATAAATTAATATTGTAATTAATTGTGCATCCCATATACCTAAAAAAAGTCCCATTACTGTATTTGCAACAAATGGCAAAGATGGCAACATAAGAGACATTCAAAAGTAGTCATTCAGAAGCACCAGATAATAAGTAACTATGTCTTCAAATATTAGATACAGCAATTTGTTAAAGAGCAGCAATTAAAGTAGAGCAAGTTAAACAATATTCTTCCATCTAAGATGGAGTCAGCACAGTTCACAAAAAGCTCTGACTCAAAAGTGCAATATGGAATAAGCAACACTTAGTTAGCTGCAAATTATTCACTGAAAGCCCAAAGGGTGCAAATACTGAAAGGATTTCTTCAAACTATTTAAGCCAGTGTTTGGCTGGCTGTGTGGGGAAGCTGAAGTCTATATATCTTAAAATGCTTAATGTTGTAAAACACTGATTTAAACTGAAAACAAATGACAAATAAGATTTAGAGTTAGTGCAAAGTGCAAGAACAACAACAACAAAATCCTAATTTGGAACATCAAACAGGGAACAAACTAGAAGCAGGAAGCGGGAAGAATCATCAAAAGATTGGAGTATCTTTCCCAATCGCATTTGGGACCATTGGCTGGAAATTCAGGGACCCACAGTTCCGTTATATTTGAAGGAACCAGATTTTGTGCAGCTGTAATACAATTTTGTAAATGTAAACATTTTGTAAGAATATGAATAGAAAATGAAGAATGTATGTCCACTTTGAATCTTAGTATAATTTGATATGCCATTTGAGAAGGAAATCACTTTTTAAATTTAAAGAAGTATTTAAAGTGATATCATACAATCAAAGATATGTTGCTCCATAGTTCTCACAGTATCATTATATTTTTCTGATGTAGGATTTGATCCAGAAAATGTACCTCTCAATAAGTTTTAAAAAACAGGAATGCATTATAAAAATATATTCAATAAATAATAATTGTTCAATGTATATAGAACCATGTACTAATATATTAATTACTGCATAATAGAAAGTTATCTAAACATTCATGGCTCAATAAATCTCAGTGATATAGTAATAGCACTTAAATCCCTTAGATTCAGTATGCAAATTGCATACAATTATCTTTGTGGCCCTTCGAAAGATAACATTAATAAAGAGTTTGCATTTTAACTTCCCAGAGGCTGGTGGGAGGAGCTGCTGGCTGTGAGTGGGGGAGACTGAGAGGGAGTACAAAGAACAAAAGTAGCGGTCCTATCCTATCATATAATTATAAACCAAAAATAGCAATAATACATTCAGGGTTAGTGCGCTTGAGATAGTGATTTTATTTTGTTTCAAAATGACTGGCTTAGTTCAGTGTAATACTTGTTTTGCAGTTGTCTTTCGCAGTACTCTTTTCAAATTTGGATACTGTCCTCTTTGTAAAGAAATTACTAGTCTACATGGACAGATTACCTATCTAGAATCTCTAATCTGTGCTCTTGAAGCAGAAATTAGGTGCCCAATTCAGCCATTCTACTCTATTGAGCTGCCATGCTGTCAGTCCCTCTACCACAAGACCCTGCAGGAGAACGGCAGTATGGACAACCATGCGATCTGGCAGGGTGAGAGCTGTGAACCATAAAAACAAAGTTTTCACTGTGTCCCAGCATAACAGATACAGTGCCTTTGCTGACCTTAATAGGAACACTAAAATGACAGGTCACGGTAGTTGTGATAGTGATAACTCAAATAAGCAGGGGATCGTGGTCCGAGATGAAGAACTTACTTTGGAAAGGGGAAAGTGTGAATCAGGTATTACACATCAGTCACACAAGAAGAACAAGGTATTCAAAAAGAGAAGCCACCTTCTGGTTGATGATTCAATTGTAAGGGATGTAAATTTAGGAAAGGAGGTTTTGAAAGAGTTCAGGTGTCTGCCAGGTGCTACTGACAGCAGAGACAAGAAGCGTATTCTTAAGATAGTCAAGAATGCCAGTAAGGACTATGATGTTGATGCTATTATACATCTTGACACAAATGATCTATCCCAAAAAGAAGTACTTTCTGTGCAGAATGATTTCCAGAGCTTGGGATATGAATTTAGTAGTATAGGTTGTAGGCTTATCTTTTCAGAGGTTTTACCGGTATATAAGGAACAAAAAGGAAAAGGCCAGCGTGTAGCGGAGTTTAATGTGTGGCTAAAGGAGTGGTGTAAAAGGGAAGGCTTTGGTTTTATTAGTCATGATGTCTGCAGCTGGTCCAATGAAACACTCTACAAAAGAGATGGTTTGCATCCATCAAAGAAAGGGACTGAGTGACTTGGCATTAAATTCATATTTTCTGGATAAACATTTAAACTGAACAGTGGGCACAGAGAATTAATTGATACAGAACTTTTCTGTCCCCAGCAATCTAAAATTAATAGGGTTATCAGTGCATGTAACATAGATGTTTGTGCGAGTAAGATTATCAACCTTGCTGTCAAGCAAAACCAAGCATTTAATATTGAGTGCCATACCAAGTGCACTAATCAAACAGATGGCAAGAAAGTAGGGGCAGTCAGATACAACACAGGTTATGTAGACAGTAAACACAGGGTCAATCAAAATGGACTCAAATGTCTATACACCAATGCAAAGAGTATGAGGAATAAACAGGGTGAATTAGAAATTCAAGTAAATGAGGGCAGATATGATATTGTTGCCATTATGGAAACTTGGTGGGATGAAACCCAGAAATGGAATATACAGCTAGAAGGATTTAAATTATTTAAAAGAAATAGATCAAATAAAAGAGGAGGTGGAGTTGCACTATATATAAGAAATAACTATATCTCTATAGAAATAGAGCACAACAATGATGAAAATTATCTTGAATGCATTTGGGTCAATATCAAAGGGGAAAAATGACATTATTATAGGTTGACATTATAGACCACCCAACCAAACAGAGGAAATAGATGAACTTTTTGCTAGTCAGGTAACTAAGGTATGTAGGAAGCACATCACAATAGTAATGGGGGATTTTAACTACACTGACATCAACTGGGAGACAAACTTTGGACCAGGTGGAATATCCAACAAGTTCCTAACAAATCTAGCAGACAACTTTGTTTCCCAAAAAGTAGAGAAGGAAACAAGGGGATCAGCCATATTGGACTTAATTCTCACTAACAGAGATGAAATGATAGAGGGTATGGAAGCTACAGGAACCTTGGGGGCAAGTGATCATGCAATATTGGAATTCAACATTATGCAAGCACAAGTAGTAGAACAAAGTCAAACTAGGGTCTTGGACTTTAAGAGAGCTAATTTCGATAAACTTAGAGCTTGGGAAGGATTCCATGGATGAGAATCCTCAAAGGGAAAACAACTCAAGAAGCTTGGGAAATTTTGAAAAATGAGATTATAAAAGACCAGTCTAGCACAATACCAATGAAGAAGAAAAATAACAGCTCTCAAAAGAAACCAGCATGGCTGCATAAAGAATTCTCTGACAAATTGAAAGATAAAAAGGACAAGCATAAAAAGAGGGGCAAATAACTAAGGCAGAATATCAGCAAATAGCCCGAGCCTGTAAAGATGAAGTGAGGAAAGCTAGGGCTCACAATGAACAAAGGCTTGCAACAAAAGTAAAAAATAACAAAAAAGCTTCTTCCAACATGTTAAAAACAAGAAAAAAGTCAAGGAAACAATTGGTCCATTGCTGGGGAAAGTGGCAAGAAGGTGACAAGCAACAGGAAGAAAGCAGAACTACTTAACTCATTTTTTGCATCTGTCTTTATACAAAGAGAAAAAACAGTCCAACCTATCAAAAACAGTACCACAAAAAACAGATTAGGAACACAAGTTAAAATAAAGAAGAAAATGGTAAGTGAACACCTGTCTACCCTAAACAAGTTCAAATCACCAGGACCAGATGGATTACACCCCAAGGTTCTGAAGGAACTAGCAGACGAGATCTCAGAACTACTGAACGATATCTTTCAAAGATCCTGGAGCATCGGGGAACTGCCAAGGATTGGAAAAGAGCTGATGTAGTTCCCATCTTCAAAAAAGGAAAAAAAATAGATCCAGGAAACTACAGACCTATTAGCCTGACCTCAATACCAGGGAAGATTCTGGAAAAGATAATCAAGCAACAAATCAGCGAACACCTAGAAGTAAACAAAGTAATAACCAAGAGCCTTGGTAGTACAGGGGTTTAAGGCACCCTGTTATTAAGCTGGTTATTAAGACCAGCTGCCTGCAATTACTGCAGGGTTCGAATCTCGCCAAGGCTCAAGGTTGACTCAGCCTTCCATCCTTTCTAAGGTAGGTGAAATGAGGACCCAGTTGTGGGGGCAATAAGCTGACTTTGTATAAATATACAAAAGGATGAAGGCTATTGCTGAGCACATTGTAAGCCGCCCTGAGTCTTCGGAGAAGGGCGGCATATAAATCAAATTAAAAAAAAAAAAAAAGCCAACATGGGTTTGTCAAAAACAGATCATGCCAGACTAATCTTATTGCATTCTTTGACAAAGTGACAAAGCTAGTGGACCAGAGGAATGCTGTGAATATAATTTACTTGGACTTCAGTAAGGCATTTGACAAAGTAGACCATAACCTAAAACTTGATAAAATAGAAAAATGTGGGTTAGACAGCATCACCACCAGATGGATTCATAACTGGCTGACCAACCGCACTCAACGTGTAGTCCTCAATGAAACTGCATCTACATGGATGCAGGGAACTATGCAGTGGAGTACCCCAAGGCTCTGTTTTAGGCCCAGTACTCTTCAACATCTTCATCAATGACTTGGACGAGGGGATAGATGGGGAACTCATCAAATTTGCAGATGACACCAAGCTGACAGGAATAGCCAACACTCCAGAAGATAGGCTCAAGATACAGAAGGATCTTGACAGACTTGAACATTGGGCGCTATCTAACAAAATGAAATTCAACAGTGAAAAAAGTAAGGTTCTACATTTAGGGAAGAAAAACAAAATGCACAGGTACTGTATATGTGGTACCTTGCTCAATAGTAGTAACTGTGAGAGGGATCTTGGAGTCCTAGTGGACAACCATTTAGATATGAGCCAGCAATGTGCAGTAGCTGCCCAAAAAGCCAACACAGTTCTGGGCTGCATAAACAGAGGGATAGAATCAAGATCACATGAAGTGTTAATACCACTTTATAATGCCTTGGAATATTGCATTCAGTTTTGGTTGCCACGATGTAAAAAAGATGTTGAGACTCTAGAAAGAGTGCAGTGAAGAGCAACAAAGATGATTAGGGGACTGGAGGCTAAAACATATGAAGAACGGTTGCAGGAACTGGATATCAGGGGTGGGTTCTACTTACCTTTACTACCGGTTTGCAGCGGGGCCACACGCGCTCGCTTCGCTCGCGCTCTTCTGTGCATGCGCAGAAGCATTTTGATGATGTCAGGGTCGGTGGGCGGAGCCTCCTGCTGGTTTTACTTCCAGTTCTATAGAACCGGTGCGAACCGGGGCAACCCACTCCTGCTGGATATGTCTAGTTTAATGAAAAGAAGGAATAGGGGAGACATAATAGCAGTGTTCCAATAGCTCAGGGGTTGCCACAAAGAAAAGGGAGTCAAACTATTCTTCAAAGCACCTGAGGGTAGAACAAGAAGCAATGGGTGGAAACTAATCAAGGAGAAAAGCAACTTAAGAACTAAGAAGAAATTTCCTGACAGTTAGAACAATTAATCAGTGGAACAACTTGCCTGCAGAAGTTGTGAATGCTCCAACACTGGAAATTTTTAAGATGTTGGATAACCATTTGTCTGAAGTGGTGTAGGGTTTCCTGCCTAAGCAGGGGGTTGGACTAGAAGACCTCCAAGGTCCTTCCAACTCTGTTATTCTATTCTATTCTCCTGATCAGATTTTGGCAGGGCCCTAGTGCTGAACTTTTCTGGGCTTATCAAGATAACTACTGGTAATTGAAAACATGCATGTCATAAAAGAAGGGATGGGGACACATTTTCTTAAGTGGAATAATTATGAATAATTTAGTTGAATTGGAACAAGAGCTTTTTGTCCTCAACATTTGTCCTCAACATTGTTCAGAATCAAAATACAAAGTAAAAATTAATCTGTATGCATTATATACCCAGGATTTTTTTTTCTAATTTGTTCTTTGCAAAAAATATAGGTCTTGGTTTATTTAGACTCTACCAAGCTGTCAGAAAACAAATATTGGCAGAAAACCAGCAGCGCTACTGTTTGAGGACATCTTTCTGGTATAAGCATCCATAGTGTATGGACATGGTTGTCCAACTTTTTGGCTTGGCTGAATCAAATTAAGTGAAGAGGGATTGTCTTGGGCCACATGTAATATACAATATAGTTAATGTATATAAATAACAAATTTCCCTTTTTATTTTTTATATGATCTTGTGGGGCGTCATCACTAGCTGTCCAGGGCCACATGTGGCTGACGGGCTACGGGTTGTTCATGCCCAGTTTAAGGCACTGAAAGCAGCTACAATTTTGAGCCAATAATGGAGTTTTCACTCTACCTTATTTACATGAACCATTATTCTGAAATTTTATATCTGTCATTGTCATTTAAATACCCTGGCCTGTTGTGTCATTTGTTATTTACACTGTGGATCCTTCAGAAAAAAATGTTATCTACTGAGTGTTTTATTTCCAGAAATTTTAGACTAAGCTGTACTGGTGATTTTATTAACTTTTGCAAGGTTTTACTAAAATTTATGAATTAATTTCAAATAGCCAGGAATGGTTATTTGAAAGCAAATTTAAAAGGCACTAACACTTTATTTCTGTTTTGTCTAAAATAATCTTCTATATAGTTTATTGGTTTGTTTGAAGGATTGCAAATGTTAGAGAAACATTTCCCAATACTATAGCTTGAAGAATTGAGACTGTTAGCATTATAAAATGTTTATTGCATACCCTTCTTGTCATAGCTGCTGTTAAATCAAAATAGTTCTAACAGTAAGCTATTTACTTAAGTAAGATTCAAATGTACATAAAATGCATGTAGCATGTTATTTTTAGTATTATAGAATGAAAGAAAAATGATCATCAAGAGATGCAAGCTCTCTCCCCCCACAAAAATTCCTGTAGTTTATTACAGAAGAAATAAGAGAGGTAAAAACAAAATCAGCATAATTTGTGTGGCTTCAAAAATCTTTTTTATATCAATTTGACATTTACTGAATCCAACAGTAAATTTACCCTGAAAATAATATTTGAGTTTCAGTCTAAATATCTAGATTTGGTCAGGAAATCCATGTTCAGTGGCTGAGATGACCATTTGACTTGGTAGAGAAGACATTACTCCTATCTTTCTTTCTGCCCAAAAGCAGGTGGGTAGTGAAGGAATGTATTTTTGACAGGATGATGGCACAAAAAATCGACCAACCTTCTGAGGATCCCAGGATACTTTAAAGCTGCTTTTTAACCCCCAAATGTGTGCTTAATGTTGTTGTCCTATCATATCCTAAATGTGGTTTAAATTTCAGCTGTATGAATACTTTAGCTGCTTTCTCACAATAGAAGCTTCTCTTTCTTCCGATTCTCTGTGCAGCAGTACTATAAGGCTGAAAGATATAATGTCTATAGGCAACCTTATATAAAAAAGAAATCTTTTCACATCTGTATTCTTAAGCATTTTATTTATTTTACCCACATCTTTAAATGAAATGAAATGAAGTTACTTTCAGCTATAATTACTGTATTGATAGCTCATTCTTTTAAAAATTGAATCATATCTTTATCCCATAGCAATGCTATTCTTTACACAATCCAAATGACTATACAGTAGAAAAATATATAATGAAAATTTATATATACAAAAGTTACCTGTATATGCAATCACTTCCTGATCAATGTCACACAACTAATAGCATTTTTTCTATGATATTCAGTCCTAAAACACTCAAACAGTTCACACTCAACTTAGTTTTCTTTTTCTTTCATGAGAATAACCATTCTATGACTCTTAGATGCTACTGAACCTAGGTCTCTTACTACATATCTGAGGCTAAAGATTTCCCAACATTTGCTTTTTTGAATAAAAAATATTTTTTATTTTTATATGTTTCCATGTTCAATGAAGTATTTTAATGCCTCCCTTCCCCAGGTCCCCTAACACAATAATTAGGAAGTATCAATACTTCATCATTTCCCTATGACATATCGTGTTCTTTACAGTATCATCTACAGTACTTTTACTTAATTTCAATATAATCTTCAAGTTACTTCCAATGAGTTTCTACCTCCAATAATTAAGCTTTTCCTTGAGTCCAAGTATTTTATTTGCTTGCAGTAAAAGTTTCCACCTTGAATTTTGTGAAGAAATTTAGAAGTGACCCTCTTTGATTTTAATTTCAACCATTTATTTTTCCCTCAATAAGTTAAATTTGTAAAGTATGGTCCATCATAAATATGAAGCAGCTTTGATTAAACAGAATTTACATTAGCTGAAATACTTTTATTATGACTTGCACTTGTACCTTTGTCTACTCTTCATTGTTGTTTTAAAACATCTGTTAAAACTTCCTGCGATGCAGATACACTTGTCACTATTCCACAAACGTGTAATTCTCCTGTAATGTTTAGTCTCATCAAATCCTCAGGATTCATTTTGTAAAGCTGCTGTTGAATAGCTGATGCTCTCAACCCCAAAGTTGATTTAAAATATGCGCACAAAATCTGATGACATTATAATGAGGAAGATTTATAAAAACGGAAAATATCCTTGCCTCCATCTGTAATCAGTCTTTATATAGAGATTCATATAGATAATATAGATATGTATGTATGTATACATATGTAAATGATTTATTCCCCGCCCCAACAAGATATGAGAAATATTTGTGCAGATTAAGGGTCTTCATCCATCAATGGAATTTCTAGAAAATAAAAGAAAGAATTAATGGGCTTTAATTGTGAATTGTCATAGGAATGTCCTGCAATTTTATTGTGTTATAACATATCAGCAATGAGCCTGCCAGTTCTTAAGATAATTCAGTTATGCAGGAATTCAGGCAATCTTTTTTATTTAGTCTCTGCACAATTACTTGTATAATCAGAATCAGTGACTTCATAGAGTCAGTTCAATTTATTCAAGGCACTTTATAAATGGCTGTTTTCTGAAGCAGTTTTCTGGCTAACACGTCTTATGGCAGATGAATTCTCATATATCTTAAATTTGGCATACAGGTAGTCCACACTGAGTGACCACAATTCAGTCATTAAGAAAAAGGCTTGACTGTGCGTATGATCTTATTTCAGTTTTGTTTTGTGTTTCAGACCTTGAAAGGTCATAAATGTGAGGACTGACTATAAAGCTGATTTTTTGGTACTGTCATAAGTAAGAATGGTCATTACACAGGGCAATCACTAAACATGGACCACTTATATTATATATTTCAGATGAGTTTGGGTCATTTGAATAATTATGGCACTATACTATCCACTTACTTTTGTTGCATTCTGCTTTGTTCCAGAACGGGAGAAATTTCAAGATTAAAATGTGTTAGGGCTTTTAGAGTAATTCTGTGTTTTTGGGGAAATTGAACATATCGCTGCCCTGATTTGTTTGTAAAAATAATAAAGGCTGAATACAAATAAATAAATAAGCAAATAAACAAAGGAGAATATAAGCAAATAAACTCTACAGTTTCAGGAATCAAATGTTGTGTGCTATTCTCTTCATATACCTGTTTCAACTGGAACACACTGTGAATGATTAACTAAAGATTTGGAAGATTTGCTTCCCAAAACTTCCAGACTATTCCCGGAATGGCTGGAGAAGTTTGATTTAGAAGAACAGAATTTCTTGGAGAACACTCAATTCCTGGAATGGTAGGTTTTGCATAATTTCACAGTTTCACTTATAATAAATTACAAACATTAATTTTGTACTTTCTTTGATATTGTAGAAGAAGCTGTCAGACTACAGCACAATTATATTCAGCATATTAGCCCACTGAAATGCACATACTGGTATTAAGAAAATCCATACTCAGCAAAAGGACATGATTTTTATAGGATCTTGAAATATTAATTGGATAACTTGAATGTTATACTAAAAAAAATAATAATTTGGGTGTAACTAGGATATCAGCATGACTTATTTTTTCAGCCCGCTCCACTTTAAACAAATTTAAGTTATAAAAGCAAGTACCAGAATTGTCATTAGTCACCTAAATCCAATAGAAGAGAATATTTGTAGCTCAGAGTTGAATTATGGGTTGATCACTTCCCCCTTGAGGATATCTATGGAATTTAGATGAGGTACATGGTGCTCCCTGAGCTTAGTTGTTTTCTGGCAGATGTTTCATTGCCCAACTAGGTAACATCATCAGTGCTAGGTTTTTGCCTTGAGGTTTTCTGTGGTGTGCTATTATGTACACTGAGAGCATATGATGCACCAAGACAAATTCCTTGTATGTCCAATCACACTTGGCCAATAAAAAATATATATATTCTATTCTATTATTTGTTAATCAGTGGAACAACTTGCCTTCACTTGCTGGAAGTTTTTAAGAAGAGACTGGACAACCATTTGTCTAAAATGGTATAAGGTTACCTTCCTGACCAGGGGATTTGACTAAAAGACCTCCAAGGTCCCTTCCAACTCTGTTATTCTGAGGTATGCTTCCATGATCATTAGGATCTCACCTAAATTCCATAGACATTCTCAAGGGGGAAGTGATATAGGTGACTGCAGCCCTGACTTTCCCTGTAAATTTGCTCATGTAATCCCAAAATGACCCTTGAGTATTTTAGGAGGGTAAAAAGCTCACCCACACCTCTTATTGCATCCATTTTTATAAAAAGGCAGCCCTTTTCTGGAAAATAATTTATCTGACTGTTTACCAAGAACATTTTGAATTCAAGTGGGTTTTAAATCTTTCTCCAGAAATTCTATCCTGAGTTGGGACAAAATTGGACATTCCGTTTTGTTCTGAGTGTTCCAACATCCCTTGATAGGATTTAAAAACACTCCTCCAAGAAATGGAGTCTTAAAGACAATATTCATTAATAAGACAGCAGATATAGATTCCATCTCATCATGGAGAAAATCTATGTGATTGTTAAGAATCAACCACAACTTGATCAAGTTCTTTAAAAAAATCAAAATGACTGTACAATAAGTATAGTATTGTACAATAGGGAGTTGGATTTGAAAACCTTCCAACTCTTGTTATTGATAGTATGTAATTAATCATCAATCAATTGGTTCCATCTCTATTGGCTTTGGCTGGAGATAATTGAGTGACAGACACAGTGGGAGAGACTAAACATGGGCTTTATAGTATGTTCACTGAGGGTCCTTTGTGCACAGAGAAAATAGATTGCTACATTCCAGAAAGTTAAAATTATCATTGTTTTAAATTCCTTGTTACATGAAAATTAAAGAATATGGACTGTAACAAAAATTAACTGGCAACCTACTTGAAAAGAAAACCCAGCAAACACAAACACAAAATATACAGTAGGGCTAAATATTCCTATGCTATTCAGCCACACAGTGTCGCTTTGGATAGTGAGACAGGTGGCATATAAATTTAATAAATATTTAGCTTCAATACTGAATTATTGATTTTTGGGGTTTCGGAGTTTCTTGAGTTTTCAAGAATTCAACATTAAAAATGTTACTTTTTTCATTCTGTCAAAATATAGATTTTTTAAAAATTCTGGGTTTGGAATTTTTCAAAAATTTGGGGCACTCACAGAATGTCCTCAAAACTTCAAATATGCACCTGACCAAAAAAGATTGGAGGTTTTGGAATATGGGCTCATGAGATAGCCATACATGACTATCTTCATATTCTACACCTAGATAACTATTTAAGTTCCCTAATTATTTACTGATTCTATGAATAAATAACTGTCTATGAAAACTAGCTAAACAGAGTCTCCAACAAATATTCTCTGTCACAACAAAAACATTAACAATAAATTTGGTTGACACATAATATTGATTATGAACAATACTCGTTTTTGTTTCCTGATTTTTTGAGATGAATCAGAACTTATAATAGACAGAAATCAATATTAATAAAAGTATTTCAGGAACACAATCAGATATTCAGACTCTGAATGGCATAATTAACTGGTGTCCTTCAATTAACATTGATGATGAAGCATACCCACCATCCACCAGTTCATTTCCTGCCAATAAAAGACAGATATATGCTTGCTGGATCAGCAGTGAAAATTTGGCTTGTAAAGAAGCTCTGCTAGAAAAAAAATGGGGGTGGGGAGGAGAGAGAGAGAGAAGCTAGAACATCAGAGACAGACCACGGATCTGAGGATAGTTTGCTTCTCCCAAGCACAATTTCATGGCTTTTCCATATGGAAAAAACTGATGCTAAAATAATCCTACATAAGGTTCAACATTCAAAATTACCATCAGCAATATCAATGCTTGGGCTGGTTGATGCTACTTCTTCAGTGGTGCTGTTGATAATATCAGTTCTGTCTGAGACAGGATGAGCTCCCATCTGACATGCAGAAGATGTGTATAAACTCTGAAGAAGTTCTGAAGAGCCTGAAATGCTGTCACAGGTATCAAATTCAGCTGGCAACCTGTTCAAATCATCTGGTCCAGGATAAGCTGGAGGATTCTGATCATCGGCTTGAAAAACATATCCCTGGCCTGCAGGGGGCGCACATCCTGATGCCAACTCATTTATGCCACTACTCACAGCTTCATCATAAGAAGGAAGCATGACAGGAACACCATCCACCACCACAAAGTCTGGGCCATTGCTGCAATTCTCTTGAGTATCTCTAGATCAGGGAAAAAAGAGAACGCATGTGTATAAAAATGATGTTGAGAATGGCTAAATATCTTTTGCCAGAAACAGAGTTCTTCAAGAACAAAATTTTAAGTCATTTGAAATGCAGTTATTGTTGGATAGGGCCCAATGCTCAAGTCTATAAAGGTCCTTCTAAATCTTGAGTCTATCTATCTTCCAAAGTATTAGCAATTCCCCACCCCCCCAACTCGGCTCGGTGTCATCTGCAAATCTGATGAGCTATAATTTTATCTCCTTGTCTAGATCATTTATGAAGCTCTTGAACAGTACTGGGCCCAACACAGAACCTTAGAGGTACCCCACTGCAAGCTTCCCTTCATGTTGATGTAGTTCCATTAAGGACTACACACTGAGTATGGTAGGTCAGCCAATTGCAAATCCATCTGGTGGTGGTGCTGTCTATCACATATCTTATCAAGATAGAAAAATGTAGAAAGTAGTAGGCTGTCATCTGTTTGTCAAATGCTTTAGTGAAGTCCAAGAATACTATGTCAATAACATTTCACTGGTCCACTAATGTAGTCACTTTATCGAAGATGGATATAGGTTTTGCCTTGCATGAACTGTTTTTAACAAACTTATGCTCCTTTCCTGTAATCACCTTGTTCATTTCTAGGTACCCACAAACCCTCCACTTGATTGTTGATGTCAGACTGATTGGCCTATAATTTCCTGGATCCATTCTGGGAGTTGCAGCCCCAATGCCACTAGGAGTCCTGCTTAGGTAATGCTTAGGGAATATGCTATACATTTAAAAAACCAAAACAGATTTGGCCTCAAAAATGAAATGATGTAGTCAGTGAAGCTTTTTTAAACTAGACACTGAAGCTTCCCAGACATCTGTTTGCATTTGCCAGCAGAATGCTTTACCCACTAAAACATTTCATGCTTGTATGGGTCTCCCTCCTTGTTGAACAAGGAAAAGCTATGTTTATCTTTGAAACTTGCAATTCACTTACTATATAGGAAGTGTACAGCTTTCCTTTTGCAGTCAATGAAAGCAGTCTGTTTTCCATTGTAGAAAATTCTTGCGATGTCTGTTTCACATGACCCCCCACCCCACCATCAAAGAGAACTAAATGAATGGCTAAGTAACTGATCAAGGTAGGTGGGCTTGATGGGGAAAATAAAAACTGTACATTAAACAGTGAAAAGTTAGAACAGGTAGATGAGTTTTGTATCTTGCTGGAATGTTTATTAAAGATGGGAAGATGAATATAATAATTTTAAACATACAAAATCTGGTACTAAAATAGAGGTTAATATGGTGTCTAGCACACAGAATAGATGTTTGCTTGAAGAAATGAAAATGTCTGTTTATAAAGAACTTGCTTTTGTCCACTTTTGTTATATGAAAATAAATGTTTTCTAAGTCAAGAGAAATGAAAAAGCAAACTAATAAAAGGAGGAAGACATTACTTAAAATTATATAAAAAGAGGTATGATCAAAAGTAAATATGTATTGGATACAAAAGTGAATGATTAGTACAGAATGAAATAAATATATTTAGATGATTTGGGAATATAGAATGAAGTTTTAATTATAAAACAAATGTATGAAGAAAGAGTGAATGGGCTGAGAGGAAGTGGGAAGGCCAAAAAAAATAATAATTGGACACAATTGATGAGAACATTTTGCCTGACTCTGAAAAGCGCAATACTCCTACTTTAATAGGATACATTGATCATACTATTTTCAGAAAACAAAGCAGGTTATTACAGCTATATAAGTTAATTGTACAACAAATCAGTTGCAAATAAAATTCCTAAGAATCATCAACTGCTTTGTACACCAGCAAAAATTAAACCAATACTAACCTTGGAAGGAAATGTGCCTTAAATTTGGTTTGGAACATTCTGGCAAGAATAACTAACAGAAGCATCAGAAGAACACTAGTAGCAGTGAATGCCACAATCTTCCATGTTCGCAAAAGAGTTTCCTGGTTATTTGGCCAGGCTTGTTCTGGGAAACAAAGAGTAATAGGAAACACTAGATAATAATGGCCTTTTATTGTACACAAGAAGAATCAGAACCCAAACTACAAGCTAAGCTACAGAGCTACAAACACAACAAATGATTGCTCACATTTATTTATGCTTTTACAAAACTATTTCCAATCTAATAAATTATCACATGTGAAAGCAGTGATATCTAAAGATCAAAACAGAAAGATGATGGCCATGGTCATGGGAGCTAACCACACATGGTTGATATATCTATTGACATTGTGTACATACAAAAGGAGCAGGATTTGGATTGTTTCAAAACTTCTGTTTTGAAAGCAAAATAAATGCTACAAGTAATATAGTATTGTGGAGGCAGTTTCAATTTAAAACATACTTTTATTTGAAAAATTAATGTTTAAACATTTAATATCCAGATTCCTTTATTCTTACCTGTTTTGATACAGTATACTTGATATGATGGAAACCATTTTCCATACTGGCAGGTGATATATTTGTAATCATTACTGAGAGTGTAGCCAGGATCACAATAGAACTCAACCACAGTTCCATGATTGTAATGTTCACAAGGCCGCGGATGGCAGATATAATCTCCATGAGTCACCATAGGAGGTAGCGGACAAACTTGGACATAAATAAAATATTTTTTAAAATGTCAGTTAATTATAGTAACACCCGGCATCAACAGAAATAAGAATGTAACAATATTTCTATATAATGCTACCTCAGTCAAAACATAAACATATGCATAATTTCTTGCCACAGGTACCAATATATTACACATCAACAGATTAGTTTCTGCACAATGGCAGGTGCAATGCTATGAATAAAAAAGAATGAAACAATTACTATTGCTGAAAACACTGTTGTGCAAACATTAATGTCAGGTTTTATTAAAAATAACAAAAATAAACTTTACACAAATTATATTCCTAGTATTATGCCTCTATTTCATTCTTATAATTTTATAAAGTACTTTAAGCATGCTTCATATTTAGTCAATAAAATATATGTTAGAATCTACAACTAACTGACAATGTAACATTTCACCAGGAGCATAAAATTAGAAATTTTATGCTTCTATGATCAATTATTTCCTAATAGGAAGGTACTTTAAGTCTGCTGCTAATGATGTCAGGATATTGAGAGGTGCTGAAGAATAGCAATGTCTAACCATTACCTGGTTCAATGCAAGATCAAATTGAAATCTGTGCTACCCTCTAATCTGCTACTCAGTTTCAGTTGAACTTACTGATCTGAATAATGTCAAGAAGCCACAGTCCTGACACTCTGCAACCAAATGAGCATTGTGTCTGTGTAGAGAAGCAGTGATTTGCAGTTGGAAACACCATCAACGTGGCAATAAGAATTATCTGCCATTGCACACAGAAAAGAGCTAGCAAAATGGATAACAAATTATCCATTGATACAAGAGATAATGGCCAAGCTTGCAAATCTAACCTGCTGACAAAACAATTGCTCAAGAAGCTGAAAATACCACCTTTTGAGAGGGGGTAGCTGCAGAGTTTGGGACAACAAATGGGTACAGTGACCAAAGGTCACTCCTTGTTGTGGCCTGAAGGCTGCCAGCAGAGCTATCAGCAGAATCAGATGAGGAGGTTGAGAGGGACCCCGGGCAAGCTTTTAGTCTTTGGAAGGCTCTGATGACAAAGCAGAATCAGAGGCGGGGCCTTCTGTCCACCCCCAGGTGGAGAGGTGGTTGTCTTCAGGGCCTGAACTGAGTGAGGAGGAGAAACAGATGGGGCCCATCCTAGATGTGCAAATGTGTAGAGAGGATAGCAATGGAAGGCAATAAGCCAACTCTCAGAGAAAAGAAGACATTGATGCTAGCCAGCCCCTACCTGGCTGGGAAATAAATAGTAGGGGTTTGGGAATGGCCTGTTGTTGCAGACAACCATTCGTTTTCCAGTGTACATCAATCAAGTCAAATTCCTTTGCCAGAACCAGGTTTGTTGAGACTAATTGCTTTGTATTTGAGGTGCCAACCGAGTCTCCCTGCTGGGAACTAACAGGGAGTGAAGTTGCCTTAGCGGGTGTGAAAGGGACTGTTTCTGCTTGGCTTAATCATTGAAAGGACTTTTTTATCTTAAGTTCTCATGTGAACAGAGACTGTTCTTGCCTGTTTCAGAAGGGGAAAAGCTTTTTATTTGTGACTAGTTACTTTTGGTTGTGTTTATTCTACTTGAAAAAAAACTGTTCCTGCCCTGTTTTTAAAAAATGGGGAGGGGGGTTGTTTTACTCGTAAGCGGTTTCTCATTGCTTGCTAAGACTGGGTCAGAACACTCCGCTCAATCTTGAAAGTATTGTCAGGCAAACAGAGCTGACCTAGCATAAGCATCAGTAATGTGCCAGGGTGAGTGGATAAAATGTTAGCCAAGATGCTACAACACCTGGGCTATAACACTTTGATTTGCTTTTAAATTGTGAGGCACTAGCTGCATTAGATCAAGACCGAGGATTTAGATGCATTATCCGATACTGTTATGTGAAACTGTACTAAACAAACAGAGACTGCAGTTACAGTATCAAAAATGGAAAAAAATGGAGAAACTGCAAGACTTGACCAAGACAAGGAAGGCCTGGTCTTCAGGTCACAGACTCAATAGGTCACAGACTCTATTGAGGCAGAAACACTGTCAGGGAAATGGGTGCGAACATTGAGGGAAAATGAAATACTCAATATTCCATTGTGCTTTATAAAAAATGCATAACATTTTTTATATCTTGAATGTGCGTGAATTATACAATGGAGAAGAAAAATAATCATACATTTTAGACATGAAGGTCAAATTGATCTCTACCACTTGTCTGCTTAGAAATTAAACAAGTTCTGTTGCCTATTATACTTGCCCCTTCCATTGTATGATGAAAGCAAATTCAATTGGCTGTCATTTAAAGAAAATGAATGGAAACGTAAAAAATCTTCTATACTGAATTTCTGTTACTAGAATCTATTTCCATAGGCTAGCTTGCAAAAATCAATTATTCAACTGCCAGATGTCAAATCTCCAGTTTTAGGTTTGTTAAAACTCCAGGTTCCTTCCCTTCTGAGGAAGGAGCAATCTTATCCCTTGTTCTCCCGGTAGGCTGATATGCTTATTTCATGGCTCTGTTACACAATAAAGACCTACTGCATCAATATAAATAATGCATGCACCAATTCACAACAGTATATTTTTCATAGAAATCACAATTCAGTAATTTCTCCCCTTCCACCTACTCACATAAATAATGCATTTCAAAAGTAATCCCACCCCTCCCCCTGAAAGAGTACAATCAGACACTAAATGAATCTTCAAAAAGAGTTGATTGTAATGTACAACACACTCACGCATACTTTAAAGCATGGCTTTCTTTGCATTTTTACTGGTTAAAGTTTTATAAATTATAATACTGCATATACTGTAAAATTAGAGCATATAATTCACACAGAAAGCTTTCCCAGCAGGAATCAACCTAAGGGAATACTAGAAGTTTCATAAGGAAGTCAGCAGAAAGTCTTAAACACTTTCCTTGTTTGGCTTAAAATAACTCTGTTAAATAGGAAATAATTGTTGGTATCGGTCAAACAGATCTTTTTCAATAAGTAAACCACAGAAATTAACTATAGCTGATTAATGGACATTTGATCACTCTAGCAATGGTCTTCAGCCATTTCTCCTCTGTTATTTTTACATATTTTTTCTGGTGGCTGCAGAAATCTAACGTAAGTAACTGTTAAGTCTTCCCAATGCTTTGATTTAACAGCAAGCAAAATGAAAAGATTTTCTATCACAGAGATTAATTGCTCTAGAAAGAAAAGTTTAAGCCAAAGTAATGCCATCTCTAGACATCGATAAATATCCAATACATTAAGGGGCCATGATTATTAGGCCTCCAAAAGCAACATTAAGGAAGAAAAACAATTCTACAACTTGGATCTGTGCTTAATCTAAACAGAATAGAAGAAAAACAAATTAGACAGGCAAGGGGAAAAGTTTTGCCTTAGCAATATAGGCCTAAATATGATAGATACATTGGAAATTTACTAGAAGTTTTAAAAAAAAATTAAGGTGATGCTATGTCATATTATAAGCATTCAGTATCAAATATAAAAATACCAAGAACATATATTATACAATGCTTTAACAAAAAAATTAAATATAATGTTTTCTGGCCAAAGAATTATACCCAGTCTATCATAGGAAATAGAAATATGCCCTAAAGCATACAAATAATTAACATCTGGAATAAGATTGTGATCCACTGTGAAGAATGGAAACTGTAACAGAAACAAAATAAGACAATGTAAAGTCATTAACATAATGCAAAACCCACATACAAGTTTTTGTATTACACCCTTTGGAGATTACGAGTTAGCTTTAAAATATATTTTAAAAAAAAAAACATGCTATGTTGCTTTTGGACAGAATACCTGGATTTACAAATCATATTAGACTATGATTAGATATTTGATGTTTCAGCATGTTGTTGGAAGCCCAGACATTATTTTATCATGTTGTATGAACTAGTTCATTACATGAAACCAATTCATTACATTACAGAATATAAATTTCTTTGTTTGAATTTACAATAGAAAGTTGTATGAACAAAGCAATTATGTTTGGTTAACCCAGGTTTATGGGTTAAAATATTTACATATCTTTTGGCACCAAAATTTTGTCAAGTGTATAAAGATAAGGGAATTTTATTGGGGTATTTAACCCGGTTTATATTACAGTTATAACAAAATTAGGTAAAGATCATACTTAATGTGCTAATTATAATCAAATCTCATTGACTGATGTTAATACAAAGATGTTAACAGCAGTGTCAGCAAATAGATTACAGCAAATGAAATCATATTGTTTGTTAGCTAGAATAATCAAGCAGGGTTTATAAAACTAGGCAAGCAGCAAAAATCATTAGATTAGTTGTAGATAGATTTGAATAAAAATAAAGATTAATTTGTAATTATGTCATTAGATGCTGAAAACGCCTTTGACAAAATAAATAAACAGTATGTTTGCTGTATCAAATATATTTAGATTTCCTTTGGAATTCATAAATCCCCCATATCTAAAGTAGTTATTTTCTCCTACTTTCCCATTATTCAGAGGAACTACACAAGGATCTCCACTTTCATCCTTGTTTTTAATATTTTCATGGAATCCTTGGCTTGTATTATTAGACAATATAGGGAGATCTACATAGTACATAACTCAGTTGAACGTGAATTGGTTTCATTTGCAGATGGCATTTTGTTTATTTCTAAACCTCATGCTGCTATTCCACAGTTGGTACAAAAGATGAATGTCTTTAGCAAAATAGCAGGTTACTGTATTAATTGCTCCAAACTGGAATTGATGCCAAATTAAAAATTGATGCCAAATTGAAAATGTGCTTATTGAGCCATTAAAACAATATTAATTCCATATTTATACCAAATCCATTAAATATTTAAGTATGTACTTATATAATAAAAGATATAACTCAGTAACATGTAATAGAAACAAAATATAGAGATCTCTTCAGATATTAATATGGGAGTCATTAAACTTTACACTTTGGGGAAAGATGAATGCTTTCAATATGAATATTATTCTCAGAATAATGTACACTCTGCAAGGGATTAGAGTTTATATATCTGGATAATATTTTCAGAAAATGAATTCTTTGTTTAGAACATTTCTATGAGGTTCTTTGATTCTGAGAATATATTTACAGAAAATTCAATTACCAATTAATGATGGAGCAATTGGTTTTCCAAAACTGGAGGTATAGGTATAGCATCATCCTTGCCTATTGCCAAATATTAAATATTAATTTAATATTAAATATTTTACTTTTCAAAATATTAAATACAATATTAAAGCCAACAATTGGTGTTTGTACAATTTTCTGATTTGGGCAACTTTGGAATATAAATATATAGCACCTTTGGTTGGATGGACAGTATTAGGATAAATATATTAAAACTCCGGTATCTCTGGAAACATTTATATCAGTTAGAAAGTTATGGAATGTAGTATCTATTTTAAAAAAAGATCTGGCATTTTTCCCACACCGAATTGACTTTATTGGAAAATCTAACTTTAAAAATTGGAAGAAACATGATGATATAGTAAAATTGGACAGATTAGGGATACTGAATTAGAACCAACTGATTGATAAGATTTTTTTTTAACATACTCTGTATGGTAATATTTACAATTACAATATTTATTAGCAATCTGTTTAGACTAGTAGCATTTTCAGATTCAGAGACAACTGAGATAATAGAACAATTTGTTAAATCCTTTAAAACTAAAAAAACAACCTATTGGTTTTTATAGATATTTGTTTTTGATAAATCAATTAGACATGTCGATGTTAAAAAAAAGTGGAATAAAGAATTAGAGGTTCCTATACATGGTTAAATGTGTAGTGTAGTGTAGTGTAATTTAATTTACAGTGTAGTGAAACATGACAGTGAAGTTTACAGTGGCAGTAGAACTTTTTGTGGGAAGAAACATACTACATTTCATACAAGTAGGTTGAAGGATTTTGCGCAATGAAAAATAAGAAATGATGCCTTTTCCTGAATGAGATGGAGTATCTCAAGGTAAGATTAAAACAAAAAGGAAGGATTATCGGTGAGGAAGGGATTGTCACACATAAAGGAAAAACCAGAATTTTAGTTCCCCCTGCCCAAATCTTTCTTTAACCGTGTTAAACGTATTTCATAGCATACAAGATGGGGGCAGGTTAGTTCCCTGCCACAAAATAGCAGAAACAGCATCAACTATTTTTGATGCCAGTGATATATAGAGATCATCAAAGCAGAATTAGGGGACTGCAGCTTGTCAATGAGTCTTGCACTTCTCACAATGCAGTTAGACTTCTGCAATAACGTTTACTTCATCTGCCTTAGAAAATCATTCAGAAACTACAGTTGATCCAAAATGCAATGACCCATTTATGTTTCTATAATCATTTCACATCCATTTTGCATGTCTTACATTGTGGTCATGAATAAAGAAATAAATAAATAAAATAATAATAAACGTTTAAAAAAACAGCAAAAACCCTACAACAACTTATTGCCCTGAAAATGAATTTCAGGATAAATGCAAAATAGGCGTTCTACACAGCAATACAATAAAACATTGGTCTTCATTCTTATTATTTCTGCTTCATCAGGAATCTCTTACACTTAAAAAAATAAACTAAGACAAATCACTTAAGTATCATGAATAAAAAGGAAATTAAAAAATGGACAGAGTATAGAAAAAATGAGGTCAAAACAAGTTTTGAGCGGTCTTAGGATGCATGCCATCATTGTTTCTAAAGGTAACATTTCAAATAAATAATAAGCATGACACTTTAGTAGGTCCTAGGGGACATTTCTATAACTAATTACACAGCCCCAGATTTCTAATTTAAGGATAAATAACAATTTTAAAAATAGCTAGACTCCAAGTCCCCCACTTCCTATATACCAGTATACACAATTACTTTAATAACAGAAGTTATTCACAAATCTCTCTCAAGAACAGCTAACAATGGGAATAATAATTGTATATTTGTATCCTGAAAACCACAATGATCCCAACTGATCCTGAATAAACTAAATCAGGCTAAATTTGGAAATTCAGGTTATTGCTGAACAGTCATAAGAATACTTCCTCTTCTTTGAAAGAAAGGAAAGCACCCCACCCCCACTTCTTTCCACTTGACAATTTGCATGGTCCTGGGATTAGGGCAGCAACTGGGACTGCTGGGATTGACATCCCTAAGCAATGCAATCATGTGACATCACACTTTATGATCATATCAATTACCAATGGATTCTAGGCTCGATTGCCATCATAATCCAAAGGCTAACTGTACTGCCATAAAGAAATCCATGTCCCATATTTCTATCAATTATCTGTTTTCATCATTGGGTTTACAGAGAACTTCAAAACTAGGTTTGTCAAAGCTGGGCAAGGATATGTTGTGGTCCTCCAGCAGCCTGCGGAGCTGGCAGCAGAGTCGGACAGTGAGGAGGCTGGGGAGGAACACGGGCCAATCCTGGAGTCTGGGGAAGGCTCGGACAAGGCTTGGAGATGATTGGCCCCTCCCATAAGACATAAAGGAAGAGCAAAGGGATGTGGGTCTTTGCAGGAAGCAACATTGTGGATAGTGTCAGTTTGTACTTTGAAGCTCCATTTTTGACTCTGTGTTTCCGTGTGGCCTTGCCAAGATAATTGCCAATTAGGTCTTGGGCAGCGTGTCAAAGAAAATAAAGATGGGTGTTTACCAGCCTTATCCGAAGGACTGTGGCAGACTTCTGTTGGACTATTTATAAACTCTTGATGATTCAGCACGTGCTGTGAATTATTTTAACAGCCGTTAAAATAAAAAAAAGGGGGGTTGGGACTAAAATTGTGTGCTTTTTACTATATCAGGAAGCCTAGGTCAGAACAGGATACAGGATACTTTCTGTTGCAACCACTTGATGATTTTGTCTTTGATCCAGAACTGAGGACTTTCACAGGTGTTTTTTTTTTTTTTTTATCCACTGTCAAAGTGAAACAAGGCAGTGAAACTGTTGTCAGGACAATGATAAAATCCACCTTGTTGACCTCTATTACTTCAGTGGAGATATTGAAAAAACTACAGTCAAAATAGAATCCCAGGACCTCAAAAGTTTAACTGCATGGAATGAAGAATTGTCTTTCATAAATTTCAGAGTAACACAAAAAGAATAACCCTTCTCCTTTTTGCTAGTCCTATTTCGTTGTATTCTTATACTTAATTCACTTGTTAGCAAATATAGTAATTTGCCCTGGAGGCTATTCAATACTATACTTAGTCTCAATTTTTTCCCCCTAGAGAAGCATTTTAGGAGATATTACACGAACATTCTCTGCCCTGAATTTAAACTAAGCAGATGGCAATGACATTCCTCCAACAGTTTTGTAAAATGACAGTTAGCATTGGTTTGAAAGGCAGAAGATAATCTATTTTATGAATGTCAGAAAAAACACACAAGACTTTGAATTTATGTGCCTTTTCCTTTCTTGAAGATTACAAACTTTAAAAGACTATAAAAACTACAAATAAAATATGTTACATTCTCCTCTGTTTCACATTAGAAATGTCATTACAAAGCACTATAAAATTTCTATTTGCATATACTCTGGAAATTACAGGATACCTTTTAGTACAACTCTTGTATACTGAATTGTACAAAGGACAAACAGCATTTTCTGCATGGTGCCAATCTATTTCATTTTTCAAATACAAATGTACAGAAAATCCTTAAGAAACAGTATTTAAAGGAAAAAGAAGCTTTATTTCTTAACAATGCAGAAGGAAGAATGTAGTTCTAAATAGGAACATTTTATTGGGCGATGTGTTTTTTCCAGATTCACTTGCAGTTAATCAATAGAGTCCAGATTGTTATTTCTTCCTTTAAATAGAGATATATGTCTGTGTGAGTTTATAGCAAAGAACCAGCTTCTTTTCTACACTTTTTATTAAAAGAGCATGGGAATAAAGAGCCAACATTTTGAAATAAGGTGGAACCTTCCCTTTCCCCTTCCCCTCCCTCCCTCCCTCTCTTTCTGTCTCTCTTATATGCTGCCCATCTAGCAAAGGCAACTCTAGGCGGTTTAAAATCACGCAATAAAATGCCATATAAAATATTAAAACAATAGATATTTTAAATTTAAAATTCAGTTAAAATTAAATTGACCAAGAAGGGAACAAATGTACAAGTGGAGGAAGTTGGGTGTTATCTAATCCATAAGCAACCTCCAGAATGTCACACCCCCATAGGGCCCCTGGCCAGTTGGCAGAGCCATGTCTTCAAAACCTTTCAAAAGATCAAAAGGGTAGGTATGTATCACCCCTTGAGGTTCACGATATTCCAGAGGATGGGTGCCATGGCAGAAAATGGTCTGTTTTGGATCCCACCAGCTGGAATTTATTTGGAAGCATTCAGAAGCTTCAGCTGATACAGAATGCAGCTACATGGGTTATAAATGGTGTCAGTTATTTGGCAAATATAACACTGCTGCTTTGGGAGCTGAATTGGTTGGCAGTGTGTTTCTGAGCGCAATTCAATATGCTGATTGTTACCTTTAAAGCTCTTCACGGCTCAGGACTGGCTTACCTGAGGAACCATCTTTTCCAGTTATTTCTCCTATCCAATCCAGTCTGGCAATGTCCTGTCTCAAGCCAAGCACACACCCACACACACACACAAGCAGCAACTGCAAACTTACTTATAACAATCAACAAAAAGCCAGGTGCCAACACACTTGAAGTTTCCATCAGTCTAGCAATTTGCATTAATAAAGAGTTCCAAGTCCAGGGAGTCAGGCACAAGAGTGGTCAAACGTTTCCAGAATCCAATGCACAGAAAGGGTTGTCGATCACTTGTTAAGAGAAGACTGGCAAGCAAGGCAAGGCATAGCCTTATAGGAGAATGGGAGTAATAGATGGTTGTTTCCACTACCTGTCTTAAGTCAAAGCTCCTCTTAAGTAAAAACATCCTGGTGTTTCTCATTTAGGAAGGCAGGGTTGGTTCCCTGTCATCATCAGACTCAAGATTCCAGAGCCTCCATGACGGGCATGATGGACATGCTCCGGGTCCCATAGGCCAAGGAATGATAGCTGCGGAGACCAGGAGATGTGGCTTTTCTGCATAGCGCATGCCTTCTAGAATATTCTCCCTCCTGGAATTAGGATTTCCCACCCCTGATGGTCTTTCAGAAGGCCTTGAAGACCTAGCTATGTGCCCAGGCCTGGGATTCCGAGTGTGGGAAGGACAGTTTTCTGGCTATGTTGAAGCTGACAGATTATAGTATCTCTTGGTTGCTATTTGTGTTTAAGCATTTTTGTTCTGTGTTTTAACTATTTAATTGTTTTTATGATTGTTTGCCACCCAAAGTCACTCATTTTAGATGGGTGGCTTTACAAATCAAATCAATCAATCAATTAGTAAAGTCAACTTCAAATGGTTGACTGCTAGCTTACACTGATGTATTTATGTAATTCAAAAATTATAAAAATCGGAAGGAAATGGAGAGGTCAAATAGGGTAACCTTCTCAGTGCAGAATCTGCTAAAATATTTTGCAGAGATGGTTATCTCATCTCTATTTAAAGATCTGCAGTAAAATCAGGGCTGGATTTAGATGAAAAGAGGCCCTAGGCTATTCCACTTATGAGGCCCTTTCACCTATAGTGAAAGTGTAATTTTAATTTTGCTAACAATTTGAATGTAGGCCCCTCTTGATCTTGAGGCCCTAGGCTGAAGCCTAGTTAGCCTATAGGAAAATCCGGCCCTGAGTAAAATGCAACATATGGCTTCACCAAGCAACCTGTCCCACCGACTGATAGCTCTTACAAGCAGGAAATGCTAACATCTAAACTGGTTCAATTTCCCTGCTGTTTCAACTCATCATTTCAGGCCCTGCCTTCTGAGCAAAATATTTGCTCCCTCCTCTATACGATAATCCTGTGGATATCTGAAGACTGCTATTATATTTCCCTTCAACATTTGCTTCTGCAGATAAACATATCAGGTTTGCTGAACCATTCTTCACAGGACAAGATTTTTAATTCTCGGTTCACTTTGTTACCCTTTCTTTGAACTTGTTCCAGTTTGTCAATGTTCTTTTTAGACTGCTATGCCTAGAACTAGAAACAGTATGTCCAATGGGGCTTGACCACAAATTGATTAAACTGATCAGTCTTTTTGTAATGAATGTTATTAAAAATGTTGACTCGTACAGAAACCAGGACAAAGCACGTGGCAATCCACAGTACTACTCTTGAAGCTGATGCAAAGCCATTTATGAGTATTCTCTGGGTGTAGTCATTCAATTATGAATCCATTTAAAGGTGCATCTTCTAGTCCATATGTACCATTTTACTAATGAGGGTATCATTAAGCGGAGGAAGAAGAAGAATGAGAAAGTTATGGATGAATAGAGTTGGTGAGATCTTCAAAAAGACAGAGATGAAAAATTTAAAGAACAAAAAGCAGCGTATGGAAGTGATCTATGAATGTGATGGAAGCAAGGATGGTTTGCAGGTGACAGAAGATACAAAAGGCATAATGAGCAGTGTAGGTATAAACTAGTTAGTTATATTACCTTTTCTTATCTTGTGCCTTCAAATACTTCAGTTTACTATTTCTTATTCTTTTCTGCCCCCTTGCATAACACTGCTTACCCTGAAAATGAATAGCATGATGGATAGATGTATATGTAAATTTCATTTAAAAGCCTGATTAAAATTTAAAGCTTTTTCAAGGCCAGAAATGAATTATCTGTATTATCCTTTAAAAAGGGACTATTACACAACTTAAAGATCAGAATGGAAAGAGGGCTCTTATTATTTTTTATTTATACTAAGCTAAATTCAGGGGTGAAATTAAAAAATTTCCCCTACCGGTTCTGTGGGCGTGGCTTGTTGGGGGGAGGTCATGTGACTGGATGGGCATGGCCAACTCAACATCACTCACATCGAGGGGCTCCTCACCGGCCCCTCCCCTCCCAGCCACTCCTTGTTGCGAATGGCAGGAAAATGGGGAGGGGAATATTCCTGCCTACTATCCTTCCCTCAGTCTGTGCTGAGATTGAGGAATGGATGACAAGCAGGAAAATCCCCTTCCCCATTTTTCTGCCTTTCACAAAAATGGCTCCATTCCAGCTGCTCCCCCATCCCCCTCCCTCCTGGGGACTACTTTAAAAGGGACAGACAGTAGTTCCATTGTGAATAGAGGGAGAAAAGTTAGCATTGTCTCTGCTGCATTTAACATTGAATTCTGTGGCAGAGAGAATGCTAACTTTTCTCCCTCCATTCACAACGGAGCTGCTGCTCCCTTTATGGTTCCCTCCTGGCCCCCTCCCTCCTGGGGACTATCTTAAAGGGACAGGCTGCAGCAGCTCTGTTCTGAATGGAGCTGCTGCATTTAACATTGAATTCTGTGGAATATCGAGCGGCCGAGAGGTGAGCAGTGAGTGGCCGGGTGTGGGTGGGGGCAACGAGGGGTAATTACTACTGGTTTGGGGGGGGTGATGCCCATAATCCCTAGCTGTTCACCCGAGCCAGTCTGAATCAGTAGGATTTCACCCCTGCTAAGAGTTATTTTGAAGGAACGGGAAAGAAGAAGAATGTTTTTGGCAAATCAAGATGATGCCAAAATGATACACATTCAATGACATACTCATACAAATGATGCTATTATAAACTTGCATCTGAACATCTGATCCAAGAACATATGTCACAGAATTCACGATTATATCATTACACAAATATTATCACTATCCCTACTCTCATGGGTGTTTATCAATTTATGCAAGGGTGCCTAGCAACTTATAGGAGGAGGGTAAATGATGAAACATGTGTTGCAACAGAATTTCCTTTTTTTCTTGTGATGTCATAACACAAGAATGAAAGGATAGACCTGGAGCTGTGGAGTCATACTGCATGTTTTATCATTTTGGTACTGTTGTGATTAGGAACAAACATTTTTGTCCACCTATTTCTATGGAATTCTGTAACACATTTCTTTTAACTCTGTTCCAAAAAGTTTCCACATCTTCTTTTCTCGTGTTCCCTTTCCATTAACCTATTTTCTAATACATACTGTGACTTCCTAGTTTCTCTCTACATTATTTGAGTTATTTGCCTTTTTCATTTATTTTTCCAAATATCCATTCCTGATACTAGCATATAATGGTCTACCCTTATTCAGAAGAATTAATCATCTTTGTATCCCTTTACTAATTCGCTCAGGCTTTTATCATAAATAATTCAATAAATTGTGCTTTTACATTTATATTCTTATTCCCATGAATACATATGAATAGACTCATATTTAAAACTAACATGCTTTTTTAAGCAAATACTTACCAAAGAATCACCATTCTTGTTTGTTTTTGGATCTCTGAATGTTCCATCATCATTTCCCCCTACTTTCTTGTTTTGATCCCACCCATCCATTCATATCATCCAGCAAAATATTTTTTCCCCTAAATGACACTCATTCAGAATTTTGCACAGTGTTTCCCAAAATTCACCTGTGATTCTTCTATATCCACAGGTTGGTTACTATAATCAATCTATGAATTTTTATTTCAATATGTGCCCCATGATAATTGGGATTACATCGATTCATACTTTCTAACAATTTTATCCTTTCATTCCTAATCAAACCTAAACCTTAGCTTTCCTGCACCTATTTATCAACTCTACTCCACAAAATCAGACCACTTTCATTCAGATATATAATGTCCTTCTGCTTTCTTTTAGTTCCACAGACATACAACCTCTCTATTTTCCTTTCATTAATCAATTAATTCATGCAATATACATTTAATTAATGCATATTGTAAGCAGTTTTACACATTAAACCTAGAATTATTTTTAATAATGAATATATACAATAAGTGTGCTTGAAATTTTATATTTAGTGAACTGAATGCAGTACTTAATTCTAAGCAGACACGTACTGTATATAATTTATCTGTAAAACACATTGTTTATGTACCCCAAAAAAAGACTAAGATCAAGTAAAATGTTACTAGACCAAGTACAACTATACTAAGACTTTACTAGTATTTGTCTGAACATAGAAGACGTTTTACCTTCCACATCAAGGCACCTAGGTGGACTATCTGACCAGATAAGATTATACATGCACTCAAGGAACTCTGCACCTTCTAGTTTATATCCAGGAAAACACTGAAAATATATCATTGATCCTACTGGGAAGGAAGACTCGAACTGAGATATATTAGTGAAACTATGAGGAAGCAGCAGTGGTCTCAGGCAACCTGAAAATTAAGAAGAAGGAGGTGTCTTATTATGAGATATTTATTTTTTTTAAATAGCTACTTAGCAATAAATTTAATATAGATATTCCTTCATCTGAACAGCAAATTAATACTTCGATTCATTCTTGAATTCCCTCATTCCCATATATGCTAGATCACAATTTCTAATTGTTCAGCATACACTTTGAAACAAAAGTACTAAATTCAGCATAGGATTATTTTAATATGAGATTTTCTACATTCTTTGTTCTGGTCTTTATTTTGTTTTTCATTTAGATTTCTGAGGTCTCCCAATCATCACTGAGTTTGGTGGCCTTAGAAATTTAAATTAAAAAAAAAACAGAACCTATTTGGAACAATTGTTCCTTTCCTTTGAAACTGTTACGCTAATGTTTTATTTACTGTTATTAGTATTATTAAAATATAGACATAAATGGATTTTTAATCTATTTTAACTAGTTGCAATGGTTCTGATAGTCAATACAGAAGCTTTCCAGTTACTCATTACTTACAAAATTGCATAACGGGTGTTTCTAGGAGAATACATGATTATGTATTCATACAGAATACAGAAATTATGATAGCCACATATTACTATTAATGAGCAGATGGGCTGGGAAAAAATAATCCAAATCCCAGTTTACTTTATACATATTTAGATCTAGGTAAAATCTTCCCTGTCACTAAAAAACATAGTATTTATTTAACATGTTTGGATATTTTATTTAAAATATAAACAAAAATAACCTAGAGCAAAATTAGATTTGCACAACAGTGAGCAAAATGAATCAGATTTACATTGATCTTTACTTTAATTTATTAAAAGCAAGATATTTATATGTGGCAACATTGCTCCAACGGGAAATCTCCAGTGCTATGAAAATGGAAGTTATGTGAACAGAAAACTTTCCTGGCAGACTGAGTTTATTCTTACCTTCCTTTTAGATGCTAAATAAAACTACAATAAAATATTTAAAAAATGTATGAAAGCATATTTCTGAAACAAGTTTCATTATAATTGTTTTGATCAATATATTTTAATATTAAAATAATTTAATAAAAGCTTACTTATAGAACAAATACTTCCATGTTGACACCAACAGGATGCTTAGTTCAAAGTTCTAACTTTTTCTTAAAAGGAATTCTCAAAAAAAAATCTCAAAAAAAGAATTTGAGGATATTTCAAAGAGAAGTTTATGAAAAACATCTAATATGCCAGGTTGTCAGTTATGCCTTTTTCTGCTATTGTTTTTATAAGTGTTCTTTATTTTGCAAAATAAAGACTAGGAATTAATAACAGTTGTCTATCTACCATATTAACCTCTAATAGTAGAAAAAAAGTCTGTCATTCTCATGTAACTTCTCTTAACTTTTCAAGCCTTCCAGTTATTGCAGAACACCCTAGCTGGCCATTTGCCATAGATGAGAATAATAGAACCCTATTATGCTACAGCCTGTATTGAGGTCCTCCCATTTAAATGCTGTCATTTTGTGGGATTGAAGAAGCATACCTTATCTTTGGCAATTTCTGCTCTCTGGAACGGCTTTCCCCTGTGTATCAATCTCCAAGGATTCTGGCTTGGGAACAGGTTATTTGAGGGACTGTCTCTTGCCAGTCACATCCACCCAACCCATTAGAGCGGGAAGGTAAGGAATGTTGGGGGTCCCATCCCCTAAGGAGATGCATCTGGCGGGACCCAGAAGAAGGACCTTCTCCATAGTAGTTCCCTTCCTCTGAAACATTATCCCTCCAGAAATTAGACTAGCCCCCACTTTGACACTTTTTCATAAGGCCCTAAAGATATGGCTTTGCCAGCAAGACTAGGGAATCGAGAGTGGGATGGAACCTATTAAATGGTTGGTTTGAGTGTGTGTTGTCGCCAGGGGAGAGGGAATTGTTATTTTATTGTTTTGTTGTTGTTGTTGTTCATTGTGTTTTTATCGTTTGTAAGCCTAGAGTTGCTGTGAATGAGTAGACGCCTATATAAATTATCTAAAATAAATAAAATAAATTTTCTTAGGACTTGGCTTTGTTTCCAAGGCAGAAGTTAGGATGCCTCTGGAACATTTTTTTTTTTTAAATATCAGGAATGTTATTTTAATCTGGGCAATCATGTTGTGTGGGTTGTGTTTTAACTTAAATAATGGATATATTATAAGACAGTGATGGCGAACCTTTTTAGCACCGATTGCCCAAACCGGAACGCGCGCCAGAGCACCAGAAACCTGAAGACCAGCTGGCCAGTGCGCATGCACGTGCCAGCCATCCGGTCTTAGCGTGCGCTGGAGCGCCAGAAACCTTTCTGGTGCTTCGGCGCACACGAAGACAATCTGGCTAGTGTGCTTGTGGGCACCGGAAACCAGAAGAGCAGCTGGCGACAGTACGCGTGCCCCAGAGAGGGCTCTGCATGCCATCTCTGGCACGCATGCCATAGGTTCGCCATCACAACTATAAGACATAGTATTTTATCAAATCAAATAAGAAAATAAATCAGTGTTGTCTTTCAATCTCTTCCTCGTGGGAATAACGTCAAGCTACATAGTTGTATTTTTAAAATATTAAAAGTTGCTGCAGAAATAGTTTTCTCTTAATGCCACATAAAAATATTTAAGGCCATACAAAAGTGGCAGCTTACCACAATTCTAGTTGAGCAGAAGCTTTGTATTTAGTAGGAAAATTAGACAAAAGCATTCTAACTGACTGACTTACAAATGTACAATTTACTCCTCCTAAATGATAAAGATTTTTTGAATCAATCTTGACTCCTATGGACATAATCATGAATTTTTCTTGGCATCAGGACAGGCATAACTTATTTCTAGGGTATTTTCCATAGATAGAATACAGCCCAGATATTGCCTATAATCTCTCATCCAAATATCAATAATCTCAACAAGATTAGCCACCTGTTGCCATCTGAGGAAATCTTTCCTCTTAGTTACCCACTAATACTAATACTTAGTTATCCAGTATTACTCAGATCTTGGAAATTTATGAGAAAAATATTTCTTCTTAATCCCATTCTTTTTATGGTTTTGTATTTTAATATGGATGCATAGGGTGAATAATGAGAGACTGCAGTTTGCAGGGAATCAAATAAGGCAAACTACTTTACAGTATCTATCTGCAAGACTCTCTCATCTAATTTACAGCTTTCTTACATGAGAGAATGAAAATATTTACTCTAAGTCTAGTCTATTGAAGGATCCCCATGTACTTTCCTATTTTAAAAACAAAATGCATTGATAGTTTCCTGCAAAAGACCATAATTTTATTCTAGTGTCAAAAGATAATGCTTCTCTCAAAAGAACAGGCTTCTAAATCAAGCTTTTACATTGATCATGATAGTGCAGCAATATCAGTCTGACTGTCCTGATATAGATTTTTTACAGCTCTATACAGATACAGGTAGCCTTCAATTTAAGGCAACAATTGAGTCCCAAATTTCCATTGTTAAGCAAGATACTTGTTAAATGAATTTTGCCCTATTTTATCACTTTTCTTGCCATAATTGTTAAGTGAATCACTGCAGTTGTTAAATTAGTAACAAATTTGTTAAGTGAATCTGGCTTCCCCATTGACTGCTTGTCAGAAGGTCAAAGAACGTGATCACATGAACCTCAGATACTGCCACCATCATAAATACTTGGCAGTTGCCAAGCATCCAAATTTTTCACATGACCATCAATGGTTGTAAAACAAGGACTATCTGTAATCCTTACTTACCAACCACAATTGGAATCAAATATTCCATCACTAAGCAATGTGGTCAGAAAATGAAATTTCATGTGACCATGTCTAACTTAAGACATCAATTCAGGCTGCAGTCACGAAGCAAATCACTTGTGGTTGTTAAGCACAATGTCATGTGACTGTAATTTAGGATATCCTGCTAATTTTTCCATCCCCACTGACTTAACTTATCATAAGCCAGCTGTGAAATGACAAATGGCAATCATGTGACCATGAGATACTATAATCGTCATAACTAACAAGTATCAAACAATAATGAGACCAGGGGATGTTGCAACAACTGAAAGTGTGAGAGCTAGCAGGTCTATTAAAATGGCACCTGCTTCATAAATTGTACTCTAGCAAATGGCTATTTTACAGTATCAGCAAGAACTGTAGCACCTATCCACCTATCTTTTAAAACTACACATTCATCCAGAAAGCTATGGCCAATGCTAAATCTTGCTAAATCTATACCACAAGATTTAGTCATAGTCAAATAATGCATTAACCACCTCATTAACCACAACACATTTCAAAAGAAACCAGAGTTCATCAACTTCACATTTTCACCATTAAGCTACTAATATTAGAGATGAAGGGACTCAATTATAGAAAGTGTCAATTATAGAAAGGTTAACCTCCATATCCACAGATTCAGCTAAAAGCATTTCTGCAATAAGTAGGGTTTTTTTTTCCTGAAACCAGAAAAAATCTAGAGAAAAAATAAACTTGTGAGGGATTTGGAAGTAAAATTGGTTAAATGGGGCAGCATTTCTGATTCCCCCAGCATTTGATCCCACTTCACTTTAGTGTTCCCTACATAAAAAACAGAAAGAGATCTGAATCTTTGCTAATCTCCCAATGAAGTCTGTAATTCAGGATAAGTACAGAGTGATACATAGTAGGCAAAACATCTTAACTCCTCCAAAGTGTTGAAGATTGGCTTCAACTATTTAAGAAAGTAGTTCTTGATGGTAGATAGTTCAATGAAATAATGACATGCACATTTAGCAGGAATCGATAAATGCTTAGATTTATTAGGGATTCCTAATAAAGAATTCCAATGGGACAGGCCCACTCTCCCCGCAATGGCAGACGGGACATACTGTAAATCCTATAAGTTAAGGAATTTTGGCTAGTGGGGTCCAGAAAATCTCTGCCATGGCTCTTGCCATTTGGAACATCTTACCCCCTTGGGGTGAGATCTCGCCCACCTTCCTGATCTTCCATAAGGGCCTGAAGACCTTGCTGTGTGCTAGTTCGTTTTGGGCCCAATGGAGGGCCCATGCTGAAGATGGTTGATGGACTAATAGCAGATCTCACCTCACCCCCTGCACACTCTCTTCTGTCCCTCCCCCTCTTTTACCATAATTTATAATTTTATTCCTACTAGATATATGTTTGTATAGTTTTATTGCTTTTAACATTGTAAGCCTTGTGGTGAGATGGTGGCAGACAAATTTAACAGATAATTAATTAAATAATAATAATAATAATAATAATAATAATAAAGAACTTGAAAATTAAACACACTTGAAGGCAGAACAAGAAGCAATGGATGAACACTAATAAAGGAGAGAAGCAAGATGGAATTAAGGAGAAACTTCCTTATATTTAGCACAATTAATCAGTGCCGTCAGAAGTTGTGGGTGTTTTATGACTGGAGGTTTTTAACAAGACATTGGACAACCATTTAACTGAAATGGCATAGGGTCTCCTGTCTGTATGATGTGACTGTATTTCACAGTTGCTGTTGCATCATTGTAAAGAAAATTACAATGAGCATCACAATTTAAAAATTTTAAAAATTACAGAGAAACTACAAAATATTTTGTTTATTTAGCGTATGGCACTACAAAAGAGTTAAACATTGACACAAAAACTGGAAAAATTGATCAATTTTCTCCATCTCAGGTAAGTCACTTGAGATATTTAAGTATTGAGATACTTAACATTGTAGGGAAAAGTTACAGGGACATTATAACTATGTAACAAGATATACATTCTGTGGTAGAGACAATAAAAGTTATCCTTATGCAACTGAATCTGAAGTATATACCTAAAGTACATATAACATTTGAAATAGTTGCAGTCAAACTGCAATTTATACACCTATGATTCATGAGAAAAGAAAATTAAGAACTTCCTAATTATTCCCCACCCGAAGAATTTAAGACCTAAAACCCATTGTTTTCTGATCTTCAAACCAAATGTATTCGTCCTCCCAATCCATTAATAGCAAATCATAGAATAAAGAATATTTAACACTGGAATAAAAATAACCCCCCAATCTAAATATACCTTATTCCAAAACACAGAGAGTAAGTGGATGCTACGGTATTTGCCTAGCTAACAAGAGACACACAAATTATTGTGGCATGATATGGCATAAATGTGGTCCAGAAGAACCATCATTTTCTTTCAGACTTTAAAAATTCTATTTTACCCTGTTTGTTTTATAAGAAAGGTTCACAGTTTCTATGTATTTTACTATTTGGGTGTATTTATTAACATTATTTTTGAGGTTAATGTTTATTTCTTTCATGTATTTTTATTTTATTGCATTTGTGTTTGGTTATTTATATTGTGAGCTGTCCTTTGCTGATATGGGAATGGGTGCCACCAAAACAAAATTAAATTAAAAAGATGTTATTATTATTATGGATGTTTATTGGTTAAAAATGATAAAAGATGGAATTCAATAAAAAAGAGCTTATTTCCCCTGAAAAAAATAGTTTGTACTGTGCATCTTATGTGTTTGATGGACTTTCTTTCATATAACTATACAGCTGTTATCTTATTCAGGATTTCCTTATTTCTGCAAATGAATGAACTGGATCAAAGGCAGAGAAATTTTGAACATGATGACTTCATGCTATATATTTCTTTTAGTGCTCATTATCTGGAAGATGTAGGATAACACCTTCAATGAAGTTTTATTTAGGATTACGGGTGCAAGAACGATTTGTAACCCTGCTCTTAATTGTCAGAAAGTTTCTATTTGACACCAGAACCAAAGAAAATAGATAAGGTAAAATCCCTCTTCATACTGATTTTAATTACTTTTGAATTAAGTAATGAATTAGTTTTTTTAATTGAAGTAAAGAATTCAATTAACATGACAACCTTAAAATACAAAATATTCAATTTTATCTCTCAACTGAAGCAAACAAGAGACTAATCATATTAAAAATGCATTTTGGCCATTTTAATTGCAAAATATCTCTAATAAAGGTAATGCTGTACTAGAAACTATAGTTAATTGTTATGTCCTTAAGATGCAAGCCTTGTGCCACCCTCCCAATCTGTCACTACTCAAAGTGTAAGATCTATAAGATAAGATGTTCTAGTGTACTAAACCTTGGCAAATGGGCAGATTATCCCATGTTCCATCATCTTGACATACTGATTCCAGGTTGTCTAAATCAGAGAAATGGATCTGGAATCCTTCATGACAGCTGATTATTAATTTATCTCCAGTTCTGTATGTCTTGTTCTGAATCTCTGCATCTTCAACAGCTGGAGCAAGGCAATCTGTAGCTTCATAAAAAAATGTTGTATTATTATCTTAAATTTGAAAATGGTGGCTAATGTAATGCAAAAAGTTTTATATGTATGCAGGTAGTCCTCGACTTACAACAGTTCGTTTAGTGACAGTTCATTATCTATAATAATGAAATCATATACATTGTACCCAGTCACCCCAGTCAAAATGACAGCAGAATTCTGCACTAGTTGAAATTTCCTAGTAGTTATCAAGGGCAGCACCAATAAACCATTTACAGCAATCTCTGTGGGAATAACATTTATTTACTGAATTTATGCCCCATGTTTTTTAAGTAGCTTGATGCTATAATAACCTTACAGGAGGACAATTTGTTGCATTTGCTAGGATATACAAAAAGATACTACAGTAGTAAGAATTTATGCAAAAGATACATGCTAGGAAAAGCCAATCCATGCTTGTTTTCATTTATTTATTTGGCAGATTGGTTGGTTGCTTCAGTTGTAACCAACTCTAAGATCATTGGCTCCTGTGTTATTCTTTAATAGTATTGCTTTGCTCATATGTTTTTACAGAAACATATTTTTCTATACAAGTTGCATGTTTGATATTTGTACGAGATAAAGCAAAGAGGTTCCAATCAATCAGTAACTTGATTATTAATTCATTAATCTTTACAGTTACTCTGATGCATATACAGACTATTAAATAATAAAAATAATTAATGCTTGATCATTATAGCCATTCGGATAGTCAGGCAGGCTGAAAGTAATGTAAAAAACCAAATTATAGCTAAATGTTTAAAAAAGAGTAAGATTGCATTTTAAGGGATCAATGGATGATTTGTTCTCTCTCTCTCTTTATAAAAGGTCAACTATTAAAAAGAAATTAGTAGTATGTTTTCGTTAAAAAGGATTCAAATAGATTTTACTCCCTACTGAACTATCTCTGATTTATCAATTATTAGCTTCAGTTTCATATTTCTCCTTATTACCTTTCTCCAATGAGTAAATAGTAGATCTTTGTGGAATAGTGTCCAACAATCTAGGAAAATTATTTAAACCAAGAAGTGATAATTTTGCCCAAAGCATTCAGTATACTTCTCAGTTGATCGGCAATTATAAACCAGAATTATTCAGGTTTTGCATGAGGAAAATCTCTCTCCTTCTCTCTTCCCTTCCCTTCCCTTCCCTCCCCCCCTCCTCTATGCATCTATGGTATCATTAAAAGGATAAGAATAAATAAATATGTATATTTGTGTACATCTGCCAAATGACAGCTGCATGCATGTTGTATTGTAAACAGAACATTCATAAACTCAATACTGATGAATGTGAGGTAGTAACAGCAAGCAAAATGATAGGTGAGTCATTTTTAAAACCCAGGAAATAATACATTTAAAGAACTAATTCAGTCTGCAAGTATGGGAGTATGTGTTTTTAAACTCTAGCTAAAGATACTATTTTGCCCCAATCAGATTTGTATTCATAATTGTACATTACCATTTCTAGGCCTTCTGCTTGAAGAAACCAGAAAGCAAGCTTTCAGTTTATAGGTTTGCCCAGAATTTGTGCCATGATGCGGTTAAAGATTATGCAATGTGTCTAGAATAATGATTTGCAAAAAGTATTTCACATATTACAAATGTTCACACATTACAACTTTGGAGCATTGAGGAACGATGGCATGATGAACTTCATTAACTCTTTATCCTTGTCAGAAAAAAAGCATTCACTAAGCTCCCTCCTTTCTGCCTTGCTGAAAGAGCCTTTAGATCTTCTTTTTACAGCATTTGCATCCACATGGTGTAGGAAAGACAGAAACAATGGCTCATATACAAGTCTGTGCTGTAGAGATCCTTTTCAAAACCCCCACTTTAATTGCTATACGAGACAGGCCTGAAAATTGTTGTATGATCTCTCTGGCCACTTTCCAGAAAGGATATTGATCACTACAAAATTCTGTCCATGGGTCAGCAGAATTCACCAGACAATATTTATGTTGGTAAAAAGAAGGATTCATACCTCATGTTTTTCTTAAAAATCAATGTTTGCTTTGATCAATTATCACAATAGTAAATTTGATTTGATAGAAACAGCAAATGATTATAAAAACTAAAATATAATAAAAAACAATAAAGTTAACTAAATGCTTCCTGAAAGAGCAACTTTTCATACCATTTAAGAATGAATTATATCTAGATCACACCAAGTTGATACATACATACATACATACATACATACATACATACATACATACATACATATATATATATATATATATATACACACACACACACACACACTGCTCAAAAAAATAAAGGGAACATAAGCAGAAGACATCCGAGATCTGAATGAAATAGCCTTATTAAATACTTTGTTCGTTACATACAGTAGTTTTGTGTTCCCTTTAGTTGTTTGAGCAGTGTATAAACTACTGTATGTAAAGAACAAGGTATTTAATAAGGCTATTTAATTCATTCAGATCTCGGATGTCTTCTGCTTCCCTGTCCCTTTATTTTTTTGAGCAGTATATATAACTGGGATTGAAACCTGTAACTATAAACCATATGCTGCTTCAAATAGAAGACCTAAAGCAATGCTCTTAAACGATGATGAGAACAAGTGGGAAAATTGCTATTCAAGAGGTCGATTTTTAAAGTATTCAGGCCCCAAGCCATGTGATCCTTTCAAAACTAAATAGCAGCAATTTGTATTGAGCTGAAAACAGATTTAGTGTAAGTAAACTAAAATAGATATAATGTGGTCATCCAGTCTTTTGCATCAAATATCAGATTCTTTTCAAGAGAAATCTCATATAAAGTGAGATGCATCAAATCTGGAAGGAGCTATTTAAAATTGAGTAACTGTAGAAGATGTGCCTTTGTCAGAATGGCAGCAAATAGGAAACCAGGTGAAGGTGGCAAAGAGAAAGAATACCAGAACAGAGCAATCTGAACTACTGTACAAATCTGTTATTTTAGAAATGTGACTCCTAAAAATAAATTGACTTAAACAATTCACTTACAATTCACTCATTTTATGCTTATATACTTCTGTCTCTGAGATCAGATAAAGTGAATGAAAGAGCTTGTATAATCTCTACATTATTAATATCAGAGCCAGAATTCCCTAAAACTTCACCCAGCAATTTCATGCACATGATAAATATAGGAACTGTGGAACATTTTATTAAGAGAATATAGTCCCTCCCGCACTTCCCACCCAAGTAAGCTTGTCTGTCAAGAATGAAAGAAATAACTTACACAATGCCATCACCCATCCCGCCAGCATTACAGAACTGTTGAATGTACATAATACAACTGAAATATTTAGCAAAATCAATAGGATCCTAATCTTTCAGCTATTTCCAAAGACAAGTTATACACGATAAGCTTCAAGGCAATTTCTCTGTTAATCCAGAGCAAGAAAAAATCTTATTCTATATCTCCAACAAATTATTTACTCTTACTTTCTCCTTTACTAAAAAGACAAAAAACGTGTGTAGTTCAACCTGCTTTTAAACAACTGTTTGCTAAAGGATGACCCAGTAATTATCATTATAGTTAAATAACGGTCCATTTCCTGGCAAGGCTGAGCTATATGGACTGATGACCATATATATATTACAGATAAATTGTGACAGACTCTTGAGGAGAGAGAATTCAAAATGGAAATGCATAAAAATGAAGAAGCTTATGGCAGCCATTTTAGAAATAATCTTGCAGAATTTTTGTGAAAATTTAACATTTAAAAATATGCTTAATAATGTTATTAAAATATGTAAAATATATAATTTGCTTATGTGATAAACAGATAATGCTTATTCTTATTTTATATGGTTGATGCTAAAAAGTTTTTTTCATGATATATTTAGGTTCACTTTTAGAACTAAAATATCACACAATACAGATGAAGTAGTATTTTTCTAAATCAATTTGTATCTGGTGGGGGATAAAGCACATTCAGTCAGAATATGAATGAATTTATATGAATATATAAATCAGAATATGATTTATGCCAATAGCAAATTCATTCATTCCCGTACCTCAAATTCATTCTCATACCTCAAAGACATGCTGAACTGTATTAACTGTATTAATGGTCACAACTCTATTCATAGACCAAGGCCTGAACTTCCTTAAAGTACTGAAATACACTGAAAAACAATTCATCAGCAGAATTATACCGAACATTTTCAACAGAGTTTTTTCTATGTGCAAATAAGCACAGTCTTTCTTTTCTATAGTCTTAATCATAGCAACACCACTAATATTAATATAGCAAATTAATATAGAACACAATGTTTAATAGATGTTGAAAATTTCATTTGTACTTAGACTGACATGGATAATATATTGATAAGTTCCTTGTCTAACTCTGCTCCTCTCAAAGATTCCATAATTAAAAATGCATGTAAGAAATAATTACAAAGAAAACACCACCCATAGACGCGTTCCTAATCAAGAAATAATAGTTTTAAAACAATTGTATGTGCCATTCCTTTTCACTTCCAGTTATATTTTCAACCTTCCAGCAATACATAAAGGATTTTATAATCTGATTAACATCTACCTTTTTATAAATTAATCATCCTGCTCTTAAAATAGAACTTTCAAGTAATATAAATAATATCTGAAGAATAATTAAATACTAAATTTGTATCTATTTTATTTGGATGTACCACCTGCATCTTTAATTTATAATTTTTCTATTCTATACCTATAAAATATATCACATTTGTTACACACAAAAATATTTTTAAAACAGCTTTTTTGGGAATATCAACTTCTGTTTGTGGACAGAGTATTTAATGAATTCTGATTTTTAGTGTCAAAAGAAATGCATATTTTTATTTGACTCAGTGATACCACCTCTTTCTTTGTGAATATGCAGTATTAAAATTAAAATTGTTTTAAAATCTTCTCAGAAATTATAGCACAATCTCATAAACCAGAAGCACAGAGATAGTACAACCATGGAGGTTTTTTTTACGAATGAAATTTGCTAACAGTTAGTTAGACTTACCTTCTTGTAGGCACACAGGTTTATCACTTGGCTTCCAGCTTAGGGAGCCATTAAAATGTCTTTCACAAAGCTTTTGGGATGGACCCTTAAGCCTGTATCCTTCTTGGCAATGAAATCGGACAACTGAACTTTCAAAGAAAACGCCTGTGCTGGGCATTTTATATCCATATTCGGGGAATCCAGGATCAGAACAAGCATGGAGTTCATCAAAACCTACATCAACAAAGATGTAAAATATTTATGTTCAGTCAGACAGTTATATCCCATTCTTTCTATCTCTAGTATTTGCTAAACTGAGCTGAGATAGAAATTCCAAAACATAACTTGCATGGAGTATTTCCAAAGCTAATGGGTAGAGTCTGAACCAAGATATCTCAGTTGATTCCCAAGCATGTGTTTAGCTTGCCTTTTGCACACACACAATGCACATCAAATCTTTATAGCACTAAACAGTGCTTAATATTATTAGCATTTCTTATTTTAATTCTTTTAAGCTTAACTCCTTGAACCATATGAAGAAGTCCATCCACATTGTAGGCAATATTTTGGTAGTGATTTGCATCACCTTCTTCTTAGGACTGAACATCTGGTTCCAAATCCCAGTTGGCCTCTATTCTAAAGTAGGACTATGATTCAGGTCTCCATGCTCCTAGTCTTGCACTTTAACCCCTATTCTACAGTAAATTGATTTCGAACAATAAAATACAAAATAGCAAATTAAAAACTTAGCAAACACAGACAATATAAAACCAGTAAGTTGATAAAGTGCAATGCTTTTTATAATAACCATGGAAATTTAGTTCATCATGACAATTTAGCCATTTCTGAGCTTGACTCTTGGTGACTTCATGGGGACTCTTAACACAGCCAGTTTGCCATTTTTTTCTCCTGGAATGCTTTCTCTATTTCCACCCTAGGCAACTTCACTAGTATTCTCCAAGGGCTTTCCATTCAAATAGTAACCAGGTGTGATTCTGCTAAGCGTTTTGAAGTTAGCCAAGATAAGATGAGGAACCAAGAGTTTCTATCCATCCAGCTCAATCCAGCAAATTGGGCATACTGCAGATCCCGTCAGACAGAGTATCAACTGGCGGGAACTAGAAGATGGTTTTTTTCTGATGTAATCCCTGCCTTATGGAATAGTCTCCCCACAGAGATTAGCCCTAACCTTGTTGTCCTTTTACAAGGATTAAAACTTAGTTATGTACCTAGGCCTAGGGCTCAGAATGTGTTAATGGTCTCGTTACTTGACTTTACTTTTAGTTAATTAATCATCATGGCTACTGCTTGTATTTATCTTTGTGAATGTTTTTACTGTTTTAATTTAATTGTTTTAATTATAATTTTAGAATTGTATACCACCCAGAGTCACTTGGTTGAGTTGGGCAGCTATTGAAATTAAATGAATGAATAAATGAATGATACAACCTGCAATCTAAGTGGACAAATAAAGGTCTGTTTTTAAAAATATTTTGGTCAGAAGTCATTACAGAACATGTTAAATGGCTTTTTATTTGCAAGCAAAAACTTGTTAACTTCAAACAAATCTTAGACTTAGATAAAAAGAAACACTTCTGCTGAATACCTTAAAACTGTGTTAGGTTCCTGTGGAATGCCATTTTAAGATAGACTAGAGCAGGGTGTCAAACTTGATCATGTCGTATCAAGTTTGTATCATGTCATTTTTTTCCTTTGTGGAGCTGGGGTGGGCATGGCCTTCATATGACACATCTAGCCCACGGGCTGCCAGTTTGACACCCCTGGATTAGAGTATTTTCTGAGTTATAATTATGTTCATGACAAAGAATAAATGATGAATTAAAGTGTGGATCCCTTTCTTAGAGTGGTACCAGTGCTTCATTAAGCATGGAAATTTTTAGTATGTGCAGCAATGAAAACAAACATCAAGATGATAATTAGAAAGAAAAAGGAAGAAGAAACAACTGATTTCTAAAGAAGTTGATCTTGGTCACTATCAACTCAGAGACTAGTTTGTCCCTCAAACCAATGTTCTCAAACAAACATATATTAGCCAAAACAAGTTTATACTTGTTATACTTAGATCTCAATCCATAAGAGAATCTAATAAAATGGAATATATATTGCAACTACCGGTAGCTTCCTGTCTAAATTCACTAAATATGATGCTATTACTATTGGCTGAGGTGGGACTTTTCCCTTTAAACTGCTGTCTGATAGCCTTGAAGGAGAAATAACACAACCGCCAAACGCAAAAGCTAAATGAAGATTACACTTCCCTCTTATAAAAACCTATTTATCCCTAGCATTTGATTTTTCCCCCCAGGCTTCAGTTGTTTCCACCCAATACCTAAATGTACAGGTCAACTAGTTTTCTTTTAGCCTTTAAATATTTGGCCCCTTTGAAGAGAAATTTCTCTATATGGTGGTCCCAGTCTCAGATTTTATTTGAGTTAATGATTATGCTGTTTCAGCTACATTAAGGTATGCAAGTCAGCCAGGACCCAATTTTTAAAATTGATTTAATTCAAATCAATATTATGATGAATTATTTATTCATAAAGATGACATGCAAAAATTTACCAAATCACCAAATCAATTTGAAAACATTCAAAGAGAACATTTTATTGCATTGTGTTTGAATCCAATGTTTATACAGCCTCTAGGCTTCATTCATTTTATGGATGTTTAAATTTTATTCAAATGTTATTATACTTATTCACAACCATCTTATGATCACAGAGTTACAAGAAGTATGTCATGGGGCATAATCATGGAAAGTATGCAAGACTTCACTTCCGTACAGTAGGAAAAAGACATTGAGGAAGTATCTTTCAAACTGAGTCAATTATCGTTAAGGCCAATGCCAGATTACATTTTCATGTATACAATTATTTATTTAGCAATTATGTCTTTATGAAACTTATTAATATATATATAGCGTTGTTTATAAAGAAGTGTAATGCAAAATGAAAATAAGCATTCCAGAAAATGAGGCTATTAAACCTGAACATTTGCTGAATACCAAGACAATTTCTTAGCTGACATAGCAGGAGAGAGAAACCTAGATTTTTTTAAAAAAAATGAAATATGCAGTTTACTATTTTAATTATGTCTAGAAAAATCTGCACACTAAGCATAAATGTTTTCCATTCTGCATGCTTGTACATTTATTACTATGTTGGTATTACTGCATTATGAAACATTTCAAACAGTCTGTATCACCATTGTTCAAATATGAAAACAGAAATGAAGCAGTTACTATTCATGTGAAAGACACCTTACAGAGAACCTTTTTAATTCCTACAGAACACGTAGAGCAAATGATCTGGAGATATTTGCATATACATATATTGGAATATATAACAGAATCCACCTGTAACTAGCAGGTGGTAAATAATGGTAGTACAAAGTATATGTCAGCACTAGAGTAAATGCAGTAATGTAGACCTCGAAACCTGACAGTATATTGGTAAGAGCAATATATTGTTATTAGCACTGATTATCACAATCCAGTGCATGTTCACTTTAGCTTTTCCTCAAATCTAATACTTGCAATCTAAGTTATATCAATTAACTTACTTAAGCAGTATGATTTGCTATTTAACTTAGTACTATCACTGTGATCTGTCTGAATATTTGTAAATGCAGATCACAGACAACAAAGCCATGCTTCAACTTTTTAAAATATTTTTTATTGCAACAAAATTTTACAAAGATTTTAAAAACTACAGAAGCATAAAAGAAGTAGAAAAAGATTATAAAAGGATGAAAAAAGTGAAAAATAAGAAAAGAAAGAGATTAAAGAGAGACTTCTGCTCTTATAAACACAGCAATTATTTCCACTTCAACTCTTCTATATTGCATATTATAGTTTCCTTCTTTCTATAAACAAATATTTTAAATTAATAAATTCTGAAATCAGCAGTTTATTTCTATCCATTTTCAGCAAACACAAATGATTAACATATAACAACTTGCTAATACAGGAAACTGGGGGGCTTAAGATGAAATCAAGAGCATAATTGACGATAGAAGGATTTAGCTTTCAATCGTTTTCCTATGCACAAAAGATTTGAAAAAGATAGATTTTAAAGATACCAGAAATAGAATGCAATGAAACAGAATGAATTATGTACAAACGATGAACATGTGACTGCTAAAATATATAAATAAAAATTATAGGAGTCTTTATTCCTATAAAGGAAGTTAAAGAATATATGATGAAATGGCAAAGAATTTTGATTTCATATCCAAGTGGATCAATGGAAGAGAATGCTGTTAAAAAGTCAGAAATGCACATTATTTTACAATTTAAGGAGAACTTTTTCAAATATGCTATCAAAAGGAAAACCAATACTCAAGAACACTTTGCCAATGTGAGCCTAGGAATGAAGTCAGAAAGATCAGACTAGTAATTTCAAAGAAAAAGAACAGACAAAATTAAAGACAAAAGGAGAACACAAGAGTCATTCCGAACTATCTATTCTACATATACCGTAATCAAAGGAAGGACAGATCTTGCCTATAAAAGTAATAAAGTAAGTAATAAAGTAATAAAGTAATAAAGATAACAAAACAGATAAATACATAACCATGCACTCACTGGGCAAGACAACCAATTCAAAAAGATTTATAACCACCAGACTGGGTCACCAAGGTATAGAACCTGCTGGAAGAGCTAAATTCCCACATCTTTTTAAAATGGACGTTGTCTTACCTGAACGTCCCTTTTCTGGGCACTGCGTACACTATCCATTAATGGGTTAACTTCTTCAGCCTTTGGCAATAACTGAGTGAGAGCTCAATTTCCCTTTCCTGTTGCCCTGCCATGCCCCTCAATCCCATGATCCCCAGTCTGAACGAAGTTATGGGAGACCACACCGTGTCAGGTAAGCAACATAACTTTAATGAAAACCATCTGTAAACACCAACAAACTCTACTGGGCAGAAGCCAACGAAAAGAAAGGGGAGGGTATGGATAGTGTACGCAGCGCCCAGAAAAGGGACGTTCAGGTAAGACAACGTCCATTTTCCTGTGCGCTGCTCCCACTATCCATTAATGGGATGTACCCAAGTTTAAACCCCATGGGCGGGAAGCTGAGTGCCTCCAGAGTCCTCCTCTGTCACCACCGTCTGCAGCACCCTACGGCCAAAGGATGCTTCTGCGGAGCTGTAGGCATCTATCTTATAGTGGCGGATGAAGGGCATCACCGATGACCAGGTTGCTGCTCTGCAGATATCTGCCACTGACGCCTGCGTTGTCCAGGCCGCCGTTGTGGCCGCGCTGCGTGCGGAGTGTGGGAGAATCCTTCCCGGAAGAGGTTTAGTGTTCAGGTCGTACACCAACGCGATGCAGGCCTTAATCCATCTGCTCACTGTGGATGCTGAAATTTTCAGTCCCATGGAGGCCGGGTTGAAGGACACTAAGAGCGCCTCCCTGTGATGGAAGGTCGCCGTCCTGTCAATGTAAATGCGAAGGGCGCGGCGGACATCAAGGGAGTGCCATTGTTGTTCTCTGCTGTTGCGGGGGCAGGGGCAGAAGTCCGGTAGGATGAGTTCCTGGGCGCAGTGGAACCAGGAATTCACCTTGGGGATGAAGGCCGGATCCAGTCGGAGGACCACCGTGGTGTCCCTGAAGATGCAGAGGTCCTTCCGGATTGAGAGTGCTGCTAGCTCCGAGACTCTTCTGGCTGAGGTGACTGCTAGTAGGAAGGCCACCTTGAACGATAGATGTTTTAGGGACACTGAGCTCAAGGGCTCAACCGGGGGGGCCGTTAGGGCCCAGAGAACCAGCGGGAGGTCCCAGGACGGGTACCGGTGGACTGTGGGGGGGCGCAAGTGCTTGGCGCCATGAAGGAATCCCCTGATGCGCGGGTGATGGGACAGCGCTTGGTAGGGAGGTGATGCGATGACCGTGGATAGCGCCGCTGTCTGGTGCCTTAGGGTTGCTGGCGCCAGCCCTTTTTCCAGTCCTGACTGCAGGAATTCGAGGATGCTCTGGACCATAGTCGATGTTGGGTCCTCGTGGTGCTGAGAGCACCAGTGGCAGAACGCCCGCCACGAAGCCTCGTAGATGCGGGTCGTTGAGGGCCGTCTGGCTGCCTGGATAGTATTTACTACGCCATCCGATAGTCTATCTCTTTTTAGGATGACCCTCTCAAGTGCCAGATGGTCAATCGTAGCCACTGAGGTTCTGGATGACTGACCGCCCCCTGGCAAAGCTCCAGCTGGAGGGGGGGATCTGCCAGGGTTGCTCTACAGATAACGCCACAAGGTCGGCGTACCACAGTCTTCGAGGCCAGTTGGGAGCCACAAGCAGTAGGTCGGCCTCCTCCGCCAGTAGCTTCCGGATGAGACGAGGAAGGAGGGGAATCGGTGGAAAGGCGTATAGCAGGCCCTTGGGCCATCTGCATCTTAGGGCGTCGTGGTCTTCCGCCTGTGCTGATGGGTATCGAGATATGAAGCGAGTTAGCTGGGCGTTGCTCGGGGTCGCAAAGAGGTCCACCTCCGGCATCCCGAAGCGATCGCTGAGCTCCCGGAACAGGCGTGGGTGTAGCTGCCACTCCGCTGGGTCTATCAGTTCGCGGCTGAGCCAGTCCGCCCTGACGTTGGTTGATCCCGAGATATGCTCCGCCTTGATTGAGAGCAGATGAGACTCCGCCCAGGCGAATAGAGCCTCGGACTCGAACATCAGTGCGCGGGACCTCGTGCCGCCTTCCTTGTTGACATGAGCTTTTGCCGAGATGTTGTCTGTGCAGATCAGAACGTGCTGGCCTTGGACTGCTGTCTGGAATTGCCGTAGTGCCAGCCTGATTGCCCGGAGTTCCAGGAGGTTGATGCTGCTGTGCCGTTCGCTCCTGGACCATTGGCCCTGGGCTACCAGATGGTGCAGATGGGCACCCCATCCCCGCAGGCTTGCATCTGTGGTCAGTGTGAGCCTGTCCAGGTCCAGGAACTCGCAGCCCTTGAGGAGTGCAGGGGACCTCCACCACCCGAGGGAGAGACGGACCTGAGATGGTATGGTTACCCTGCGTTTCAAGTTGGTCTTGCCTGCTCTCTGGAAGGGTAGCAGGAACCATTGGAGGGCCCGCGAGTGTCTGCGTGCCCACGGAACGATACCGAAGCAGGAGACCATCTTCCCGAGGAGTGATGCTAGCTGTACCAGGGGCACTCTCCCCCCTTCCGAGACCTGTTGGATTAGGTCTCGAATGCTCAGGATCCTCTCTTGAGAGAGGAAGACTTGGCCTCTGACCAAGTCGATCTCCGCCCCCAAGTGCAGAAGTCGAGAGGACGGCTGTAGCTGGCTTTTCTCGAAGTTGATGGAAAAGCCATGGTCTTGGAATGCCCTCAGGACTCTTTCCATATCCTTGGTCGCCTGGCTGTGTGACGATGATAGGATCAGAATGTCGTCGAGGTAGCAGAGGAGATGCACTGGAATGGCGTGTAGTGTGGCCGCCACCACCGCTACTAGCTTGGTGAAGGTACGAGGCGCCGACAAAAGGCCAAAGGGCATTGCGCGGTATTGGAAGTGCTGACCTGCAAATTCGAATCTCAGGAAGCACCGGTGGCTGGGGTGGATCGGTACATGCAGATATGCCTCCCGCAGGTCGACTGACTGAAGGAGATCCCCTCTCCTTACGCCCGCTAATATTGTCTTGAGGGAGTGCATTTTGAATCTGCGATCGTTTACCGACCAGTTTAGTCGTTTGAGATTCAGAATGGCTCTCCAGCCTCCCGAGCTTTTGGGCACCAGGAAGAGGGTTGAATAGAAACCTGAACCTTGCTGGTCGTGAGGCACCGGTTCTATGGCTCGTATCTCCAGCAGGTGTGAGATCTCCTGTGCCAGAAGGTCTCTGAGGTCTTTGGACTGTGGGACTGGGCAACATACAAAATGACTGGGTGTAGGACCAGAGAATTCAATGGAGAGCCCCGAGGAGATCGTGCGTTGGATCCACGAGTCCTCCGTTGATTGGGCCCATTGCTGGTGGAAGAGTTGGAGTCTCCCGCTGATGGGGCCCGCGGCCCGGCCGTCACTTCCCCCTTCTGGCAGTTTTGAAACCGGCCCCGCGGAAGGACCGTTTGGCTTGCTGGGGTCGGCCGCGGTCTCGGAACTGAGATCTGTCCTGGTGTCTACTTGCACTCTGGAATTGGGAGCGTTGTGGTGGGGTGCTCTCGGCCCTGAGCTGGTCCGAAAGGGCTGCTGGTAAGAGTAAGGTGTGTATCTGCGGTCCTGCCGCCGGTACGCTGATGGGAGCACCTTCCTCTTGTCTTTATCTTCGATCAAGACTGGCTCCAAGGCTGCCCCAAACAAGTCTGGAGCCTTGTACGGGGCTGCGGCCAGCTTCCATTTGGCTTTAAGATCTGCCTTCCAGGGGCGAAGCCAGAACAGCCTCCTTGCTGTGATGTTCGAAGCCAGAGATCTAGAAGCGAATTTGGCAGAATTCAGAGATGCGTCCACGGCATATTCGGTGGCGGCTACGATCTTATTCAAGTCTTGGTGTAGCCTAGTGTCTTCCGGGGGCAGTCTTTCCTGTAATTGGCGTAGCCAGATGAGGGTGGCTCTGTTGAAGAAGGAGGTCGCCGTTGCCGTCCTGATTGCCCAGGCCGCTGCCTGATGAGACGTATGGAGGGCCCACTCTGTCCTCTTGTCCTCAGCTTTGAGACCGTCTACAGCATCTGTGGACACCATCGAAGAGGAAGACAGGGAGGCTACTGGCTGGTCCACCGATGGCAGAGTTAAGAGGTCCTCCAATTCCTGGGTTGAGCAGTAGAGCTTCTTGTCCAGGCTGCTCGGGGTTGTTAGCGAGGCTGGCTGTCCCCAGGGGTTCTGGATCACGTCCGAAAACAGCTGGGGGCAAGGGATGCAGTCCTTTTCCTGCTTGGAGGACTTGAAGAGCGCATTGTGGGGGCCCGCGGTAGCGGGCTTAGGCGCGGAGATCTCCCCAGGCATGCCCAAATTGGTTGTGAGGCGCACCTTGTGCAGGAGCGACTTGAATAATGCTGGACGGAACAGGCCCGTAAAAGCCGGAGAATCTGGCATCAGACCTTCGTCCTCTGATAACTCGAAGGTCTCTGGGCCATCCTCGGCCTGGTCTGAATCCTCTGACGAGGATGACTGTGCATGCGCCTGTTGGTGCTGTGCCAGTTGCTGTTGGGGCGCCCCCTGGGTTGGTAGCTGGCGAGGGGGCCCTCCTGCAGCCTGCTGCCAGCCTGCAGACAGGAAGGAGGACATTGTGGCTGAAAACATGGTCTGGAAGTCCAACTGGCTGGCTGGTAGGGGTCCCTCTGGGGCACGGAGGCCCGCTGCCATTGGCGTGAATGTTGCTTCCGCCCCACGGTGGCGCCAGTGAGGTGGGTCCGATAGTGGGGCATCTGGCAATGAACGGGATGCTCCTCTGGGCCGTGGCAGCTGCTGATTGAGGTCAGCTGCCCTCGGGGTTGCCAATGTTAGGGTTAGTTCGGCCAGACTCGTGATGCCAGGGCCTGCCTCCGCACATACCTGGGGAGTGGGACTATGGGACTCAGGCCCCTGAAGAGGTGTTGCCGCTCTCTCCTTCTGTGCCTTATCGCAGAGGCGTTCTAGCATCTTATGGCGCCTTGCAGCATCCTTGTCGAGGATCGGGGGGGCCTTTCCCCCACGGTCTTTATGATGGGATGACCATTTTCTTGAATGCTTTTTAGAGGATTTGGACCCCTTGCGAGCTGGGCTTGTTTCAAGTTCTGGGTCCGAGGAGAAGGGAGAGTCTAACAAGGCCAAAGATGCCATCAGGCTCTCTCCACGATATTGCTTGCTTATGCTTAAAAGGGAGGCTTCTGTGCCTGCAGCAGGATGGGGCCCAAGATCCTCAACTTCCAAGCAACAGGAACTGTTGGGGAGGCCACCGTTGGGTAGGTGGTGCGGGCCTCCAACTGCCAATAAGGGCGGAGCTACCCTTATCTGGATGCGGCCCAAGATGGCGGTTCCGGAAATCCCCTGCAATGGAGGGAGCATGTGGCTTGCAATCCGAGGGCTGGGGAAGCTGCGGTCTCACAGCGGTGGCCCGGGGGTCCTACCGCCTGCCGCGCTCAGCCCGGTGTGGCCCCAAGAGCTCTGGCAACGAAGAGAAGGAGGGGGGGCTGATTGCCTCACCGCGCTGCTCTCCTCTGCTCCACGTGTGTGCTGTGCTCGCTTCGGGAGGCTGCGGACTCACGGCAGCGGCCCGAAGGTCCTACCGCCTGCCGCACTCGTTGACAGGGCTCCGCTGGGCTCCTGATCCAAGGGAGGGAGGAGGGAGGGGTAGCTGCCTCACCGCTCTCCGCTCTCTCCCTCGTCGTTCCGTCAGGCAGCTGCTTCGATCGCCGCTAGGGTAGCTGCCGAGGCTCGCTCTCGCTCCCTCCCACGCTATGGAAATGGAGGCCGGCCTCTCTCTCTCTGGGCTGTAGCCGACCCGAGTCAGGAGCCTGTGCACGTGAAGCGTGGGCGGCCGAAGCGATCGGCGCCGCTCAGCTATAGAGCTGATCTTCCGCTTGATGCAGGCAGGGAGCCGAAGGAAATAACAAAATAAAATAAAAAACTACTCAAAAATAAAATAAAAACCTAGGAAAGGGAAGAAAAGGCTTGAAAGCCTGGAGCTCTAACACAACACTTCAGTCTTTGCCAATAACTGAGTGAAGACTGGGGATCATGGGATTGAGGGGCGTGGCAGGGCAACAGGAAAGGGAAATTGAGCTCTCACTCAGTTATTGCCAAAGGCTGAAGAAGTTAACCCATTAATGGATAGTGGGAGCAGCGCACAGGAAAAAAGCTCAGCAGAACTGAGATTATATGAATCTCAGGGGGGATGCTCTTTCATAGAGAAAGCACATCTCTTGATCCCACAAGATAACCATTCCAGCCAGGGACTGGAATACACCTACTTTTTCAGATGTTACAGGTTTGGCAGAAGCAATAAGAGGAAAACTATCTTAAACGTGCCCATTCCTAAGCCATTTAAAAATCCATACATTGAGTTGCTTCTTTAATCCCACTGGTAACCATGCACCTCAAAGAGGAGAAGAGTTACATGGACTATAATTGCCTACATTCTGGAATTAATAAGGGTACTATATTAGCCAAACAGGAGGTGATTAGGGTATGAGTCCCTTTAAGAGAGATCTCCCAATCCAGCAAAGTAAGCAATTGGCACACAAAATAAGTTGGCATTGCCTCTCAATGGTCTGCACTTTAAGATCTAAATTTTACACCAGTTCTGCCTGGTGCAATCCTATCCTTAAAATGTTTCTCAACCCTTATAAGGACTCAATTTGCCTTAAAAAGGGTTGCCAGGTGGCATTCTGCAGATGCAATAAAGGCAGAAAACAATTATATTTTACTAATCATTACGAAGATCTTAACTTGATCTTGTACAAGGGTTCAATCAGACAGGGATAAACAGCCTTTAAGAACCCTTAAACTGCACTCCTGCCTAATATTAAATTAAAGACTAAGTAAAAGACAAAGCCAGCTGCTTACATACTAAGACCTGAAGCATACTCCCCAAAATAGCCAAAGGCAATAAATGAAGCTACAGGACAGTCTCTGATCCTGTAACGACTTTTTAAAAGCTGGCATTGCATCTCAATGGTCTGCACTTTAAGATCTTCTTTCTTTAAAAGCTAAGAGAAAAAGCTCACAGTTCAGCATTAGTTATTCCACTTTACTCTATATTGTTTAAAACATGATATCTCCATTATGCATGTTATGAATCTGCAAATATCTTCTGAGTTTAATTCTGTGAAGATCCTATTGGGGTCCCTCTCCTCTTCTTAAGGAGTAATCCTCCAAGAAAGGAAAGTCAGCATGAGAATAAGATAAATATTTTTTTTACATAGCATACAGAATAGCATTCTGAAAGATCATCCCTGATCTTTTAATTATTTTGTTATCTTTGTATATTATAGAAACTATCTATTTATAATGTATATATTTTTAAAGAAATTCTGACAGGTCTTTCTCTAAATGCAAGCAGTTTGTTATATCTCAAGTGAATTCATGTGGATAAATGTGAACAAAGATGCACAGGGGTGCAAAACTCCCAATCTAAAAACATAAAATTGGCTTCAGACACAGTGGTGATGTGTGACAGAAGAATCAAGTGAACTAGCTCTTATTGTTCAGTAAAACATACTTTGAGAACTTCAATTTTTCAACAGGGTTTGGAAAAGTAACTGTAAGAGGGAAAGGGAAAAAAGAAAAAGAAGCTATTATTTTCCTCCTCTTTATTATTTTTTAAATTTTTTGAAGAGGTCTAGAGGCAATGGTGTTCCCTGAATAAGAATGGTATTTCTTAAAATGGGGCAAAGAACTATGTAAGATTGTTCAAGGTATATTATCTGAAGAAAAAAAAATATCCATCAAATCATTTTTTTAATGATTTATCCTGCCATCTTTATTGTTGTTAAAAATAAGGTGGCGAATATATGTAATACCCCTTCCTCCTCCCATTTTCAGCACAGCAGCAATCATGTTACAGTTTCCTGGTTTCTAGCCTGTTGCCTTCACCACTTTTCATATTACAAGCTATATACAGTGAGAAATTTTTATAGTCAAAATTAATTTCTTCATACACTGTCCCAATTTCCAGTGCACATCAGAATCCATACTGCTGATGTGTATCATTCTGACATTCACCCATTCTCTTTCTTGCTTCTTGCATGCTGGGATCACCCTTCAGAACATTATAGCAAACAATTACAGTATAGCAAAGAAGTCAATTTAGGTTATGAAGTAGTGGTTATGAAGTTGGCTTAGAAAACCAGGAGACTAGTCCTGCCTTAGGGATGAAAAATTGGCTGGGTTAGGGTTAGGGTTTTAATAAAAAACTTTTTTTTAAAGAAAAAAAAATTGGCTGGGTGACTTTGGACTGGTCCTTTTCTCTAAACATACACAATTTAAGGTGGTAGAAATGCCTAACATTTCTTCTTCTTATTATTTTCTTGAGATTCACTATATGAAAACAAATTGGTAACCTTTTCCCCTTTATATTTTGGTGACCCAAGAAATCATATTTTCTCTACAATTTAGGGAGCATTTTGTACAATTGGGTTAGGTACCACTGTATCTTAGACTTCAACTTTTCAACAGTGTAGTTCACCATGAAAACATAGAAGAGATTCCCTGAGATCACGTGTGTCAAACTTGCCGCGTCAAGTTGCTGTCACATGATGTTTTGCAAAGTTTTTCGGAGCTGGGGTGGGCATGGCCTGCACTTGACACATCTGGCCCGTGGGCCACCAGTTTGACACCCCTACCCTAGATTCTAAGCTTATGCAGAAAAACATTCTATTTCCAACATCAAATCATTATATTGCAAAATTTTGAAGAGTTATTGAAGAGTTATTAAGTATCACCAGAGGCAGCCCCTTTTTAAGGAGGGAGAAAATTTGCCACACAGTGACTTAATTATCACAACAGTAACAGTGAAGAAGCATATTTCTTAAAGGCTGTTTGATACAAAGTGGAAACAAAGTAACACAGATCATTAAAAACTAATGAATTTATTGTCAGATAAAGTTCATTATTTTCTTTGAAGTTCTTAGAAGATCTGCACACAGTATGATAGGAGAAGGAATAGTAATCACTGCAGGCAAAGAAAAATGAAATGTACAAGATAGAGACAGTGATAATTAACTTTTAACAGCAATCATTTACAAAGAAATGCAAGATAAGATATGCATTCTTATCCTGGTGAAGTGATTAACAAATGCTTACAATTTTTTCCCTTTTTCAGGAAACAGATTTCAACATTTTCTTGAACTATTTTCTATATTGTTACAATATGTATATGTTCTATATTGTTACAATTATTGAGCAAAATGTGTTGCTCAATAATTAGCATGCTTATAACAAATAGATGCTGCTGTTATGTACTTAGAAAGTCATAAATGCAACATATCACAACATAAGAATGCATTTTTGCTGGAGCATATTACATAAACTATATAGGACGTTATCATACTTTTCAATGAATCCATGGCCAGTGCAGTAATTTTGACACAAATTGTTTGTTATAGCATTTACAATGTGATCTACTCCAAATTGGCATCATATTTTTAAGACACCATATTAGGAAAAAAATTAGCTAACATTTATTAAATCTATCTATCAAATTTTGCACATCATACCAGACACAATTAGTCTTAAAACACACTTCACAGTGAAAATGAGATATGCTAAGATATGCTAATGAGATATGCTAATGAGATAGTAAACAATTGTTTACCATATTCTGCAACTAAGTCTATAACCACTTAGAGGATTTTGTGTATGGAGGTGTATAAATAATATAATCATATTATTTCCCTGTTTTTTCTCCTTTATGCTTGTCTCTAATAGAGTTAGCTCAAATTCAAAAGAAGAGTCAGTTAACATCTCAAGGGAAATGGATAATCCCACTGAAGAAGTAGCAAACAAATCAAGAAAGCAATTTCTCAGATCCTTAAATCAGTAATACCAACTACTAGAATGAGGAGTCAAGTCCTGTAAGTTGTTGCATATAAACAGTCTGGTTAAAAGCTAAACGTTCCAACACTGCTAAGGAGGTAACACTGCTATGCTCTTTTCATTAAGACTTGTACACAGATGCAAGGATCAATAGCTCATTTAGAAAAAGAGCAATTTAAAATAGGAAACCAGAGTGGGGGCTGGGAGTGAGATTATTTTGTCATTCTTTCCCAAACTCCACATGACCTACATAAATATATGCCAAGTTTTCATATTATATGCATTATCTGATTAAACTTGGAAACAATCTCTATATGAAGTTTGATGAACCTTGTTCTCCTGAAACCAGTCTTATCTGAGCTTTCACAGTCTGCCTTCCTACCTGGTCCATGGCATATCTTCTACAGAGATAAACCTGAAAGGCAACTCCTAATGGTTACTAATAAATATTATCCTTCCAGCCTTCCTATTATGCTAATCTAGTATTGACACAAACAAATCAAAAGGAATACATGTATATTTAAATAGCAGCAATAGTAACAACAACGAAGTATCAATTAAGGATCTCTGTTTTAATATCTTGCCCTTTAGTGTTGCTAACACATGGTATAAATTAAAAAGGAATACAGGTAGTCCTCGACTTACAACATTCATTCAACAACCATTTGAAGTTACGATGGCATTGAATGGTGGTTACAACTAGTCTTCGGAATCCTAATCCCAATTGGCGCCTCTTGTATACTCTCACTGTATAATTATTGTATTTAAAATGTAATGCAGCAATAGTAAAATAAAACAACAACAAAAAAAGAAATCAACTGATCTGAAATTGAAGCACAGAACAGTAGTTGGAATTATCTGCATAGATAAGAGAAGAGAGGGAAGAAATCCCCCAAAGATCCTAAGGTGTGCCTACTGCCCATGGCCATAAGAATGAATGGTGTACCAATCCTGATATGGCTGGATTTACTCATTCATTATACTGATGAATTTGGATCTAGAAATCAAATTTTCATACTTGGAGGAGATGATATGAAAACATGCTTTGTCATTACTGCAGCAGTAGCCACTTACATTCAAAGAATTATTGGATGTCTACTTACCATTGGGTCAGAACATCAAATGTGATTTGAATGCAAGGATGACCAGAATAAAAGCACATATATTGTAGAAGAAAAACTCAAGCAATAACATAATTTCAAATGAATCTATGTCACATGTGACTTTTAAAAGCTAATGTACAGTTGATGCTTCTAAAAAAATGAAATACAGCATAGAGATAAGGTAATCCTTGGATTACGATGGAACCTGGAATTGTGGTTGAAAGTCATTGCGATTATAATGTGATGCACCACATGATCAGAATCTATTTTACAATAGTTTTTACAATAATTACGAAGCAATTCACCACAACTGTAAAACAAATCATGTGGTTGTTATATGAATTCATTCTTCCGAATGGGAAATTTTTATCGGAAACCTGCAAAAATGTTAGAAACTGACAAGAAACGTTGCAAATTATGATCACAAGACTGCAAGATGCTGCAACCAGTTGACATTGCCAAGTGCCCAAAATTTAATAATAAGACCTGTAGGGATGTCAGCAATTGTAACTTTGAGGACAGGTCATAAGTAGCTTTTTAAAAGTCTGTCATAATTTAGTTGTCATAAATTGAGGACTATTGTATTGCACCAAGTCCTTTCTTTCTGGAGTATGAAGAAGACTGTCATATATAGAGAAATAATTGGATTCCTCATAATGCATTTCTATTTTAGCTATCTAGTTTTTTATTGTCTGTTTTAGCTTATTGTTCCACATCCCTAATCTGTCAAAATTGGGATGAGCTATAAATACTGGGTAATAAATAAATATGTAAGACCACACTGCTTGTTGACCTTGCTACTGATGCAGAACAAGGCCTGCAAGGAGTTTGGGGTTTTAAATTTGTCAGGGCCAACATTATTTAATTTGATTTTATTCTATTTTTTAAATTTTGTATTGTATGTGTTTTTATTGTTTGGCTGTGCACCGCCCTGAGTCCTTCGGGAGTAGGGCGGTATAGAAATCTAATAAAATGAAAATGAAAAAAAATGAAAAGGAGGGCAATGCAAAGTATACAAGCCTATGCCTCATGGACTGGAAAAAAAGCATTAAAAGCAGCTGTCATGAAGAGCCTTTATGCTCTTTAAAGAAGAGGCAGCTGATGATGGGTAGATTCCAGCTTAGTGCTATGGCCTGGATTCAGCACTTTCATATCCTATATTGTTAATTATTAAAATACAACTGGTTCTTTCTTGTTTATACCAAAATACCGATTCCTACTTAGAATCAAAGTCATGCAGAACTTGGAAATTTTTGGTCAGAACTGATAATGCCAAGTAAAGGGACTAAATAGTCTGAACTAGTGCAAGGAATTTCCTATGTCCCTGTCAGTCTTGTTAAGGAGAGAAATCTGAGAAGTACCCACATATTTTTATTTTGAGCAGTTTCTTTAACAAGCTAAAATATATATAGTGCAAATTAATATGGTTAAAGATTACCGTATTTTTTGGATACAAGATGCACCTTCCCCCCCCCCAAAAGAGGGTGACAATCTGGATGTGTCTTATACTCTGAATGTAGCCCCGCCCAGCCTCACAAATGGAGATTTCAGAGGCTGAAAGAAGCCTCTGAAAGAAGCTTCAGAAAAAAAGCCTGTGAAAGGCTTTTATCTAAAATAATATGGCAAGCAACAAAAGAAGAAATCAGTAAAGATTCTAACCAAACTATGCTAACAAATCTGGAGAATGACACAATAACTAACAGATTGGAAGAGGTTAATCTATATACCAATACCAAAGAAAGGAGATTGAACAGAGTACAGATACAAAAGCCTCTGAAAGAAGCTTCAGAAAAAAAGCCTCTGACAGAAGCTTCAGAAAAAAAGCCTTTTTTTCTGAAGCTCTGTTTCGGAGGCTTTCAGAGGCAGAAAAAAAGTTTTTTCTGAAACAGAGTTTCAGAAGTTTTAGAGACTGAAAAAAAAGCAAGGCACAGAGCTCACAACGAACCAACCTATTGATAAAATTCACCTCTGGGAACAGCTGATTGGGGGTATTTCGGGAGGGTGATCCACCCACCAATCAGCTTTTTTCTTATTTTCCTCCACAAAAACTAAGGTGCGTCTTATACTCCGGTGCATCTTATACTCCAAAAAATACAGTATATATTTGAGAATTTCTCCAATAGGAAGCACTTAAATGTATTTCAAATTCAGTTCCCTAAACTGACGCCAAATATAACTGGAAGGCATCCTACAATTTTAGTGCATAGGATTAGCTTTAATGACAGTGTTCTTCAAAAGTTCAGAAAATAAACCTATTAAAAGAGAAATAATGAAGAACAAACCAGGTTAATCTTGCTTTGTGACAATTAGAAAAACAGATTGTCAAATTGACATATATGCATATGTGCATATATGCAACTGTACCAAATCTTGTATCCTCCATGTTTTCTACATTATACGCAAAGCTGTGAAAGTGAATGTTAATTCTGGTGATACAAGAACCAGAATGGATGCTTTCCTAACAGTACTCATTGTTCCATATACAAACTAATCCATAGTTGTCATTAGTATATGGTGCAATCAGTGTGAATTATGGTCACAACATGAAATTGAACTGTTTTGCAGTCAGAGAATGTTCTGATCCACCTACAGAGAAATGACTCTAGTTCTACTCCTACAGTAGTGTTTATACATAATTCTAAAGAGGTAAGAACAATAAAAACATGAAGTGAGACAGCAAAGAACACCTACAGATGGTACATTTAGCTGCTGATTCACTATATTCCTTCATAATAATTAGGCTTCTTCACTGCAGAGGAAGCTTTAAAAATAGCATGATTATAGTTAAACCTCTTCACCTTTCTGCTAGGGTCGATGCACATGAAACTTCTTTTTTTTTGTTCCTCATGTAAAAGTTGACTTTTATAGATACTGTCCAATCAATAATGGTAGGGAGGGGGATGGAAAAGGTTCAGTATTTTTAAGCACCAAAACCCATTCATTTTCAGCTTGGGCCATACATTTATTTATTTATTGCTTCTAAACACTACAGAGATAACAGTGATATAAGGAAAACAATTTTTCCTCCTATTTATATCTTAGACTATCAAGGGAATAAATAGTATTTTATAGTTTGGTTTAGTTGTCAATGCAATGGTTTAGTTGTCATGCAAATGAATTACTTGATTTACATGCAACAATCTAGTGATATTTTCAGGACTTACTGGACACACAGTTTTACAAGTGGAGAGATAATAATTAGATAAATGTTATCTATATGTATATAAAAATATTATTATATTCTAAGCTCTTTAAACATCTACCCAAATCTTTTAATCTTTTTATAAGGTCATGGTTTCACATATTTCACTTTTCCATAAAAAAACAAACATATTAGTGAAGAGATAAAATTCTAGCATTGACAAAATCGAACAACTGGCATTGACAAAATCTTTACCAGTCAATTGCAAAAGTCAGCTTTACTTGGAACAGCTTACATCCTGTGATGATACCTTTAATACTATCAAATAAAATATCTGTCTTTCCCAGATCAATTAAAAATCAAATCCAGTCTAAACAACTGAGAGCACAACCAACCATAATAGTAATTATGAGCTGTCAGGATGAAGCCTACAAGTATCTGGGTATTTTAAATTGGATAATAGCAAGCATGGGCAAGTTAAAAATGTGATTACTAGAGAATATATGCAAAGAGTGAGAAAAAAGCTAAATGTAAAATTGAATAGTGAAAACATCATCAAAGCTATCAATACCTGAGACATGTATGATACAATGCACTGTTGCAATTATTAACTGGACACAAGCTGAACTGGGCAGTTTAAACTAAAAAACAAGAAACACATGACTATTCACTATACATTGCATCCCTATAGTGATATTGTATATACAAACTGATAAATATACTAAATTTGGCTCATAACATACTAAATTTGACTATGGTTGAAAAGTAGAAAATGTGGATAATTGTTGTAGCAATATCGAGAGATATAGAAGAGAAGACAAAGAATTGGAGATCACAAAGTATCTGAAAAATGAAGTTGAAAGATTATGGCATAAACTGGCCATGATCATCCCAGTGGTTATGGCACACTGAGTGCCATAGCAAAAAAATCTATTTCTGTTTACAGCAGTTTACAGGGTCAACTTATTGCCCCCAATTATCTGGGTCCTCATATTTAATCTCTTAAATTTTAATTATTTCTCATACTCTAGTTTGAACAGAGATACTTGTATTCCTTCCTTTAAAAAAGGCACTAAATTCAGACAAACCATAAGCAATTAGGAAGTGCATTCAGATGATGCTGTGTCATCATTGAAAAGATGACTTTTTCAATAATATATTTGAAGGCATGGCATTAAAGAAAAAGACCTAGATAAAGAAACAAGTAATTGGGTTTTAAATCAGGTATGGCTTTAAAGCTGCTTGCCGATAAGCTCAGACACATACTAGAAGCCAATGGATGTATGTTTATTAGGAAGTTTCATAATGCTCTTAATTAAGCAAAATCAAGGAAGTCTAAATCTAAATATGAAAATGCAGTATCTTAACAGCTGTATGGTTTTGTAGCAAAGTCTAAATTTAGATGTAACTTAGTCATGCACTGCCATTACACTTCTTTAATAAAATGTACTGTTTGTCATAAATATTGGTGCTTCTGTGAATAATTTATAGGCAGATTGGGTAAATGGCTCTTAGCATAGTAAATAATTCCCTTTTGACAAGATTCACAGAACTAAGGTATGAATGACGTTCATTCCAAGTTAAACATTCTTATATCAGCTAGAAAAGTCTTATGCCTTATGTGACAGTATAAGATGTAAAAATATGCTATTAGCATAATAATTAAAAAGGACCAACAGAGTCCTTTTTAAGTAACATCATAGTTATATTACTTTCTAACATTTCCTCTGCTTTCATTATTTCACTGGTAGGAACATCAAATCCACATAGTCTTGCAAGGATGGCCCACTATTTATTTAACATGTATGTCTGCCTGTTTGTAATCAATTTAAGCCAGCCATCTTGCTCATTTGACTCTGTGCAGTTTATAATAAATTATATAAAAACAGATAATATATATTACAGATAGTCCTAGACTTACAACCACAATAGGGACCAGAAAATTCATCATTAAATGATATGGTCATTAAACGAGGCATCATGTGACCACATCCAATTTTATGACCTTTTTGCCAAGGTCATTAAGGCAATCACCTCAGTTGTTAAGCAAGACATTGGATGATTGTGACTTGTAATCTCCTGCCACATCAAGTTTGCAATTTTGGAAGCCAGCTGTGAAGGTCATAAATGATAATCGCATGACTGCAGGACTCTGCAAATGCAGTACAGGTAATCCTTGAGTTACAACCATAATAGAGCCTACTCATTACAGTTGAAAGTCAGGAGGACTTTCAGGAGTCAGGAGTTAACTCTCTTAATGAGTCCCCATCCTTGCTCTCCCGAATGCATTTATTGCCTCAGGAGATCCTGGGGAACTTGTGCAGGCACAAGTCCATCTACCTCTACTAGACCATCTATGGTGATAGGGGGTGGGGAGGAGCATGTGAAACCTAGTGGGCTGGCAGAGTTGACCCAATGCCTATGAGAAGGATGGGGGGAAAACAGACGGGGGCATGTTGCAGCATCTCTGCAGTCAGTCATAAGGGCAACCACAAGGGTGCTGCAATAGATATAACTTTGGGACTTTGGGACTTTGGCAGAGCTTGTTATAATTTTGAAACATTGCTAAGTGACCAGCCATAAGTTGAGAACTATCTGTAAGTGTGAGACAGTTGTCAAGCACCCAGATCATAATCATGACCATATGATCATGGTGATTGTGTGACTATCATAGATTTGAGGACTTCTTGTAACTTTTTATGTGCTTCTATAAACATATTGTTGAAGATTGAGGACTAATTATAATATGCCTTCATCTGCATCTTAAGTGTCTTTAAAAAACAACTTTATTAAAGATTATAATTACAACAATAAAAATATAAATTAAAAAGTAGAAAGGAGAGGGAGGGAAGGAGGGAGGGAGGGAGGGAGGGAGGGAGGGAAGGAAGGAAGGAAGGAAGGAAGGAAGGAAGGAAGGAAGGAAGGAAGGAAGGAAGGAAGGGATTTGCAACCTACATCACAAGTATAAATAATTTTGGCAATTTTTCACCTCTTCTTAATTTGTAACCAATGAATTCTTCATCCCACATCCCATCTCTTATATATAAACATATTCATAAAGCATCATCATTTCAAACCTGGTTCCAGAAAGTTCATCAAGAGTTGCCAGTAATAACACATATTTTAACTTTGATAAAATAGACCAATTTTATATTCCTTTCTTTTACTAGCAATCTTAATCTCTAGCCCATTCAAGTAATGTCATATAGAATTTGATTACTTTTCATTTCTTTTTTTACCCCTTCTCACAAAATTCACTCAAGCTTTAACAAACATCTTTTGCAAATCTAATATAAAAATATTAAGCAGGTCATTTTTTAAATTTATTATTTATAATTCCTTTTTGATTTTTTAACGTATCAACTGATTTCTTTTGTATGCCCAATGAAACATGCTTTTCCATATCATCCTTGAAGCTTGTGATTTATAGATCCACTTTCAGCACTGATGCTTCATTCCACTCAGTTTCTGTCTTGTCAGACAAAACTTATTCCTCTTCTGCCATTTCTTTCACACAAACTATTCACAGAAGCAAACATTGCAAGTGACACTTGATATTAACTTCTGATTCCATTTTTCCAAAATATCCATTAGTATTTCCAGTGTTATGATATTTAATCAGGTTTATGTATTCTTCTCCTTTAATTAAAACCTTTAGTTCCCTCTAGTGTTCAACTTTTTAAAAAACTATTTACATCTTTTTTTCTGTTATAGAAAAATATGCAAATCACCATTCTTTATAATTAACTCCAAGATCTTATTTAAAATTTATCTGCATGCCCAATCCATTTATAACTATATAAAATCAAAGTCTTAATTGCCTTTTTTCTATTCATTTTTTTAATTCTTAAGCTTTTAGTTAAAATTTGTTTCATTAAAGTTTGAAAGCACTTACCTGGTATTTTCAGCTTTATCAATCCAAAGGTTTCTAATAGCTGAAAAAAGTTAGCAATTTCCAACTGAGATTAGAGAAGGAAATATGGAAATGTAGTGTCCTTTTAAAGGCACCATTTGTGGTTTGAACAGGATGGCTATTCCAACAACTCCCAGTGCTCAAAACTGGTTGGAGATTGCTGTCTTGAGGTCTCCTCATGAGTAGCAACGATCTATAGCACTTGTGGGCGATCTCCCATCCTCTTAAGAGGCATGGTGGCTCAGTGGCTTAATGATGCTGAAGATGGTCTCTGCTCCAGCAGTTTGAATCCTAGCACTATGTAGCATGGTGAGTTTCCATCACTCGCCTCAGCTTCTGCTCACCTAGCAGTTTGAAAGCATGTTCTGTACAAGTAGATAAATAGGTACCCATTTTTGCGGGGCAAAGCCAGAGCTTTGTGTGGCAGTTAGAATCCTGCTGTCACTGAACCTTCCTGGTTGTGACGCCCATTTGTGAGGCAGCTTTCATGGAAGGAGAAGGACCTTGGATGATGCTGCAGAAAAAGCCACTTGCCTTTCTCTCTGGTGCGAAGTTAGCTTGCCTCTTGTGGTGCATGGTGGAAAGAGCATAAGCATGTACCTAACAGAGCTGGTAAACAGGCAGCCAATTATTATTCTGCATTAGCACTGTAGTCTCCTTGCTAATATAATAATGCCATATGCTAAATAAATAAATCCCATCCTTTCTTTGTCAGAGAAGTATGAAGAGCCAGTCTACTCACCAGCTCTTGATTCTTCACACAGTCATCGGCTCTGCTTTTCACAAAGCTGTCTTTAGTCCACAATTTCTTCCTCTGGAAGCCCTGTGTTACAATGTCTGTCTGAAGCTGAAATAACCCAAGAATAGCTTAAGGTGCTCCAGTATGGATGTGAAGTTTTCTCTACTTTTTAACATGTACAGAGCAGGAAACATAGGATGTGTTGATACACTCCAGGGAGATAGCTGGAAATGATGCATTTCATGCTAGCAATCTTGTGGCTCCAAGTAGTTCTGCTAGTTTCCTGTGGGCTCACACTCTTCAGTCTGGTTCCTGTCCCTCAGTTTTCTTTTGGCTGTAATAAAAACAGGATCTCTTGCTTCTGCAGCCTGATTTTAAAAAGTGGATTTGTGAAATCTAGAGCAAAAAGCCTAGAAACAGACCAGTCTGTGTCTGCAATGGATTATAATTGAAAGTGTAAATTAAAAAATTCAGCTCTTGTACTTCTGCAGCCTGCCTGGCAGAGAATTCCCTTCCCTCCTTGCTTCCTTTCCTCTTGTGATGTTGTTAGGATAATTTATAGCTTCTCCACCAATCCTCACAGTAAACCCCTTTACTTATCCACTGGCTGCATCTTGTCTGCACAAATCTGGAGGACCACTGGATACCAGCAAAGAGATAAGCCAAAGTTTCAAGGAATCGCAACAAACAAATCATTCAGCAGTGCAATGGGAAAGAAAAAAAGCACAGTGCATACAATGGCCAGGGAATTGCGCATTGCCACTGGAGAAGGTCTTTCACATGCTGAATGTTGTAGGGCATGGTTGGAATTTCAGTTGAGAGAACCATCTTCCACATCAACCAGCCCTCAAAATGTTACACATTAAAGTTACATAGACAGCAGTACAGCAGGAGCATGGGTACCCAACAGAGTATGGGTACCCTTCAGGAAAGCAAGATTTAGGGTGACACAATTTCTTGCTGACTCCAGAAAGGGAGGGGAGCATATAAGCTATCTGTATAGATGTGACCAGGATACAAAACTAAGTGGCTCTTTTAATAATGAAATTTTATTTGAAAAACAAATGCCAAAACAAATAAGCAACTGCTATTTGATACACAATTTATGTATATTTTCTACAAAATATTCAAAAAGCATTCCTTTACAGTTGCACTTCTTTATCAAATCTGAAGACCAGGAATGTTACCACACTATGATTTTTTCTAAAATAGATCCAAAAATCCACAGTAATAATTGTCTCTCACACTTCTCAAATACCATTTCCCCCTCCCCTTAGAAATCCCAACATTAAAGTACTCATTTCAAAGACTGTCACACTGGTATGTCTCTAAAGAAAGTAGGTTACTGGATAACTAAATGCAAAGCACATTATTCACAACAGCCAGCAATGTTGTGGAGCACATTTACTTCTGTATTAGCATTAAAACTAAGAACTGGTACAAAGAAAGTGATGAAGAAGAGCTATAAAAAGGTCTGTGAGAATATTTTCCACATGCACAGACTTGCAGTGAGCCCTATATACACATGTAAAGAAGAAAACTAATGTGCATTACAGAACTTACATTCTGAAAGTATGTTGTTCTACATTTTTAAATACTGCTTGTTCTGAAATTTTCCAGAACATTCTGAGCATAGTGTATGTACACATAACTGCAAAAATGTTTTACTTGTCATGGAACATCACTCCCTGAGAACATACATGTTTGGTTTTGTTAATAAATCAAGTTTATGTTTTTAGGATTTATGAAAGACCCAGGCAACTACAGCTTCTTTAACATAGTATCAATGCAGTACTAAGTCAAAACAATCTATGGGGTAACCTGATAAATAAAATTGCTCTGATGCAAAATAGTATATTACAGAAATTTGTTTCCATCCTGTATTCTTGACACTCATTTTGTATTGTATAAAATATGTAGAATATTTAAGAAAAAATACTTTTCCTACAGCAAAGAATTCAAATATTAATAAATTCCAGATTCCATTGTTAAAACATCCAGTACTTTTTTGTTGTACTTGTTTTAGTATTTCTCTTTAGTTGCAAGTTTGTTTGCTTTTATTGTACACTGTACTTGCCTAGTTCTTACAGCAAATTTTAGCAATCCATGATGCAATGAGGGTTTTGTTTTTTAGCCAGCTTTATCACAGACACTGCCTGACTCTGGTTAGGGCCAAATGAGATGACTAGCCCAAGGTCATCCAGCTGGCTTCTGTGCCTAAAGGAGAACTAGAACTCAGGTCTCCATATTTAATCACTACATGATACTGGTTCTTATTTAGGCTCTTTTGTATTATCGGTATACAGATAGTCCTCGAGTTATGATAAATGGGACCAGAACTTCTGTTGCTAAGCAAGGCAGTTATTAAGTGAGTTATGCCTGATTTTACCACCTTTTTTTGCAATGGTTAACCAAATAATTGCAGTTAATTGAATCTGTTGTTAAGATTCAAATCTGGCTTCCACCCATTAACTTTGTTTGTCAGAAGCCGGCTGGAAAGTAAATGGTGATTACATGACCATGGGACACTGCAACCATCATAAATACATGGATCGTTGCCAAGTGCACAAATTTTGAGCATGTTATTGTGGGGACACTGCAATAGTCTTTAAGTGCAAGATCCACTTGTAATCACTTTTTTCAGTGACTCTGCAACTTCGAACAGTTGCTAAATGAATGGTTGCAAGTTGAAGACTACCTGTTCAGTATTCTTCCAGCATAATTTCTGAAAATTTTTGAAATAAGAAAAGTATGCATGTCCTTGTGTGCATATATATGTATACAAACACATACTTACACAGATGTCATTATATTTAAAGGAATTCCCGGGTACAGAAAGCAGAGGACTGCCATATGCACAGAATGAATAGTGGCAAAAGATCTGTTTTTAAAACTGGGATAATAATACAAGACATTAACAGATTTCACTCCCAATTAGAAGATTTTATTCCTTCAAATATTGAACTCTATCCCAATGTGTGCTGACAGCTTTACAAGCAAATAGAGCATTAAAAAACCCCACATGAACTGAACACACAGTTTCAAAGTCATACCCTCCACTGCACCCCAAAAAACAACATATTTGTGCAGGCACCTGAAAAAGACAGGAAAATAACAAAGGCTTGAAAATGCTTCTATGATCCAGCAAAAAATTAGCTGTACTTTCTGATTCAAATGTAGGAGAGAAGGAAGAACATGAATAATTTTGGAAAGGAAGGGGAGAAGGAAATGTCTGAGGCAAATGAATAACAAAAAGCCAAAAGAAGTGAGATTAGACCCTGAACAAGCAAATGAAAGAGAAGGCAAAAGCATAAATATAAAAAGAAATGGCAATGTGGAAAAATGAGAGGTTTTGGAACAGGAAAAAATGCTCCAAGATGCAACTAATGGATTCTGTATGGAGCTGAATTGTTTAATGCAAACACTTCACTTTTCTGTAGGCTGAAATATATGTGATTTTTTTTGTTTATTTCCTTGGATATGCTGTTGAAATACCCAAACAGCTATTGAGGATACTTTGGGTCAAAGCTCAGCTAACTTTACAAAGCTTAAACTCACTTAATTCAGTTTTAGGTTCAGGCCTCATTTCACTGTGATTTCATTAAGAAACATACAAAAACTCTAATTGACAAAACATTATAAATGAACATTGGGGTCATCTTTTTGACTATCAAACCTTCAGGCTACTGTTAAACAAAAGCCAGACTATTTAATTTTAACATTAAAAACTGCATCACATGAGAAAGCTACACAACTCCTTCAACTACCAGTTTTCTTCTCACTAAATGAGAGGTTCAACATGATCCAATTAGGAAATGGTTTATGGTAGGATTGTTCAAAGCATTTTATTGCACCAAAACTAAAAAGGGTTTTTTTTTCCTCACAATCTAATTCAAATTAAGGAATGCATTTCATTTTAATTTTAAAATGAAGATAGGAACATAGGCTGCGTTCACATACTATTTCCCTTCTGAGTAGTTCACAAGAACATAGGCAACCCTAACATTTCAAAAAGAGAAGTCTGCAAATATAATATCTAAAAGCTAAAATGTAACAATCAGTTTATACTACTATAAATAGTTCTATTTATCTTCAAAAAATATTGTAGACAGAAGTCCTCCAAAAGTGGCTATCAACAGTACAATAAAATAAAAACACATAGAAAAGCCAGCATTTATCAGTTCAACCCACATATTAAAAATCAATAGTACAGTTAATATCAGAACAGCTTAATTAAACCCACTTAAAGAAAAGATCGGAAAGAACCAAGAACAGTATTTAGGACCTTGGACATATTTAGTTTCTATAGTAACCCCTTATTCCCTTGTGAGGACAAGACACTCTTTTGATCAGCTAAAGCAAAGATGGACAAGTAACAACAGCCACAGTTATTGAACTTAATAAGCAGGTTGGTTGGCACGAATAAAAGCAGTCCTTGATAGTGATTGGATAAACACTTGTCCAATAGTGATCAGAAACACTTGGACAGCTGTACTTATGACAACTGAAATCTCCTAATTGTCTTCACTGTAGCCCCAGGTAGCCTGAACTGCAGTACTATATGAGTTATCTTTATAATATGGATAGGTAAGGTATGTCCATCCTTACATCTGGGACATTTGCCAACATCATTTTTTGAGACTAAAACATTCCTGGATGAATATTTTCTCTTTAGAAATACTTGGAACTCAAGACAGCATGATTAAACAAAATGAGGGAAATGGTGTGATGTCCTTTTTCATTTTATAAAGTGGGATCATTCAACTTCCAGGTCACCCAACATGCAAAGACTGCCCAAAAAGATACAGCTGCTACTTATCTCTGTCTGGCCAAATAAGAAACAACCACTAACTCCTATTTTTTCTCAACATGAATGGGTGCCTTTATCTAGCCTTTTCCTTTGAAATGGACAGTGTACCACAATATTAAAGCTTAGTTTTAAAAGAAATCCAATTTTAAAGAAAACTTTGCACATGAGTGTGTCCCAGATATTAATATTAAGTGGAATTTTATAATAATTGGAGGATTTATTAATGTGAATTGGAAGGTAACTTTTCTACAGCATATATAATCAAACTTTTTAATATCTACTTAGGAGAGCAAGGAAAGAATTGTTCCAGAGAGGATTAGTATATATATCTCTCTCTCTAAAATAGAAACAGAATAATTGCACTGTTCCTTACTTTCTAGTTAGAAGCATAAGAGAAGAAAATGAAGATGCACTTTCCTAGTCCTATTTTCAGTATCTTTGAAGGGTAAGAATTCTTTTACAGCTTTCTACATGAAGTATCTTCTTCTGCGGACTTTATTTATTTTAAGGAGGACCCCTTTTAACTTACCTGGATAGGATGTAGCCATTTAAGAGGTCGCTCCTCTAATGGATTTGAATGAGAGGAAAACACGATTTTACCTTCAAGCCTTTCTCTTTTCACAATCCACTGACTCCAGAAGCAGCAAGGCAGGCAAGGCTGTGGGAGGATGTTTTCCCGTTTCAGCATTTTGTGCCCATCAGATCAATAGCCAGAGGCTGCCTCCTCCCGCGCGAAGGAGGACCTGCCTGTCAGAAGCAGCCTGAGCTCTCTCACCCCTCCTCCCGCCCTCCCCATAGCTGGGCGTTTGGGGTTTTTTGGTTTTTTTTGCTACCGCTTGTCACACGAACCAGCCGCTCACTCACCGCCTGTGATCTGTGCAGGGCCAAAGCACAGCGCCAATTGGAACCACAAGACCACCAGGGAGAGTTTAGACTGGCAACGCTGAAACAGCGGTGGAGGCGGCGGCGGCAGCGGCTGCTCTAGGAACGGATCCCGGCTGTTCGGGTTCATTCCATGATACATCTTTCATCCGCAAAGGGCATCCGGATTGAAACGGTCTGCAAACAGAGCAGGCAATCTGCTTTAGCGTGGGAGTGGGGGGGAAGGGGGGAGAAGGAGGGGGCAGTTTCCTCCGCGCAACTCCCCCCCCCCACTCAGAATCTTGACGGGAGATGGGGGGGGCACACTTTTCTTGGGCTTCTTGTCCGCAAATGGAACCGAAGCCATCCCCCAGCCCAATTACCCCCATTCGGCTCTTCTGCGTTCCCTGCTGGCAGGATGGGAGCACTGCGGTACAAAAAGAAGAAGAGGGGGGAAAAACCGGTCTCTTAAAACAATTCTTCCCCCGCTTTTCGGGTCTCTCCGAAAATGTGACGGATCCACCTCGGGAAAATGCAATCCTTTGGGGGTTTTTTTTTTTCTTTTCCCGGCGCAGGGGAAAAAAAAAAAAAGAGCCCGGCGGTAATGGACACGCCGGACCTGTCTCCACGTCCCCCCTGGCTGGCACTCGGGTACACGACAACACGACACAGTTTTTCTCCAACTGAACCCCGCCCCCTCCCACCTCTAGTTCCTCCGAAGATACGCTTGGTCATTTGGAAAAGAGCACCTCTGAGTATCTCTTCCTAAGGCAGTATTTAAAAAAAAAAGAAAACCGGGATGGGGGTGGAAGCAACACTGTAAAGTTATTTCCCTTCACGTCGCACCTTCTTTCGCCCCCAACCCCTCCTTCGCGACGAGCCCCAGGATATGCCTTTTTTTTTTTTTTTTTTTTTTTTTTTTTTGCCTTTCCTCCCCGCCCCCCGCCGGCTCTTACAGTGGCTGCTTTAGGCTTGAGGGTCCTTACCTTGAGGGCTGCCTGCCTGCATGGAGCCTCCGTCGTTTCCCCAGCCGGGCTAACCGCGACTCCCGCCCGCCTCCGCCGCACTGCCCTCGGCTGCTTAGCGGAGGAGGACTGAGAGACACTCGCGGCGCGCGCCACCGCTCGCGCTCATCTTACCTGGCTGCAGGGGTGGGCGGGGCGAAGAGCCAAAGGCCCGCGAGGCTCCGGCGCCGGCTGCAGCAGCTGCTGCCAATGAGAAGGCGGAGCGTGCACCTGCTTTTGTGCGCGAGCCGCTTTCCACGCTACTTCCCGGGAGGCCCGGGTCTCTCCGCCAGTCTGGCGGGCGGAGTGCAGCAGCCGCGCCGCGTTTTCCCGGTGATAAATGAGCCACGGCGATGGCAGCGGCAGCGGCATCAGCAACGTTAAAAAATATATATTCTTTAACTCAAAGCATGGGCGTTTAGGACAGAACTACAATATCTGAATAATAATAATAATAATAATAATAATAATAATAATAATAATAATAATAATAATAATAATAATAACAACAACAACAACAACAACAACAACAACAACAATAATAATAATCCGTCCATTCCATGTTAGACAATAGTATCATTGGATGCATTTTAATGGTTGTCCGAATAAAGGCAACCCCAGATAGAGTGACCTGAATTACACGTCTCCACTTCTTGCTCTGGAAGCTGAATCCTGCATGAAAGGGTTGCATCTGCCTCTTTTGGAAAGCTCAGCAGGATCCAGGTGTGCGCTTCTCGAGCAAAAAAAAAAAAAAAAAATCACTGGAGAATCGCAGTAAGATAAAAAAATGGACCCAACTGGAAAAATGAAAGGTGACGGCCATTTTCCAAAATTGCTACGCGCTTATAGGGAGAAAAATTGAATACAGTAGTTTTTATAAACTTGATTTTTATGGACTTGAATAAGCGACTTGGAACTAACCTCCGTCTTCAGTATTCCCGAAAAGGCCTTAGGAGTGCTGTTGCCACCTTTCCCCAATTTAATAGGCTGATGCACAAGGGCTGGAAGTTCGGTGTTAAGGGAGTCCTGTGATGTACATAATGTGTTTATTTAAATAAAGTATTTGGTTAAGCATCAAAAAGCCTCAAGATAAAATGACTTCATAATCAGAAGTGCCACTCTTTATTTATTTTATTTTTATTAGTCCAATTTATATGCTGTCCTTCTCCGTAGACTCAGGGCGGCTTACAATGCATTACAGCAATAGCCTGCATACTTTTTTTGTATATACCTGCTTATTAGGGCTTTCGCCCTCCCCCCACAAGCGGCGGTGTTCTATACAAAGTTGGATTATTGCCCCCACAATCCGGGTCCTCAATTTACCTACCTCAAAAGAATGGAAGGCTGAGTCAACCTTGAGCCTGGTGAGATTCGAACTTGCACTAATTGCAGGCAGTTGGCAGCTAAGGGCTAGCACTTAACAGCACTTTAGTCCGCTGCACCACCGAGGCTCATAAAGCTTATGAGGTTTATCTTGTGGGAGGGACTTCATTTGTTGTGTAAACAAATCTCTTTAACTTTAATTCCCCAAATTAAAGAAGAAAGGGTGGAAACTAATTGTATACATAAATCTCAGCTCTTTTTTTAAAAAAAGTTTTTATTTTTTAGATAAACAAACATTTAATACATCAGTTATTCTTTCCATGTGACATCTCAGTGTTGTCTCCAAAAATTCTTCTTTTTGTTTCTTCTGTCTTCATTCTCGCCCAGTTCATTACAACAGTTCATCACTAACACAATATTCTAATCATAGCACTTTGTATACATAACTATTAATTTAGATCTCAGCTCTTGATCCCTTCAGTTTTACTCTTTCCATCTAAAAAGAATAGCCGAAGCAGTGAATTATACGTTACAGGCCTAGAAGATTCTGTAATCTGGTGGCTGAAAAACTGTCTCCTGATTTGAAGTTAATTTATGACTTGTAGTATTTATGAAAATTAGACTCAAATGTAGTATTTTGCCTTTAAAGATATGCTGGCAGAAAACTCCCATTTTGAGTAGTTAATAATGTTTATTGCATATTAATCATACATATATACACTAATCATTTTGAAATGCTTTCTATGATATGTTTGTTAATTTAGGTTTTTTTTACAGTTTGATGTTTAGAATTAAAATGTGGGTTTTTAATGAGTACTATAATGATTATCTGTGCAGTACTAATAGCATTCCAGTGATGTGAACAGAATACATGATTTGCTAAGGTATGAAAAGGCGGGGGGGGGGGGAACCTTTGAAATCTCACAACATCAAATTGTAGTTATCCAGGTTGAGATTCTGGTGATGAACAGTTGCAGGCCAAATTCTACCATCTCTTATCTGGAAATGCCAGGAACTGAGCCTTAGAATCTTCCTGCAGAACATTTGATCTTCTCAGTATTACCAGCTGTGATTTCTACCTGTTCCAACTGTTCTCATCTCCCCACCTCAAATATATATAGCTTGTCTATTAGGTTTCAAAACATAAGCAATTCTAACATTACTTCTCTCACAGAAAAACTGAAAGTGAACATTCCAGAACTCAGAACCACAGCTTCTGATGCATGAAGAGGCACAAGAGAAGCAATTTAAAAAGTATGGCACAAAATAGTGAGAATTTGGGGGAATGTTGGAATTCTTGATATTAAAGAAAGCAAAACTAAATACAGTCTAATTCATACTTTGGACTTTAGAGTAATGTAAATAGTAATAGAAAGATTTCATATTAGGAGAAATTAATAGGAAAAGGAGCCAAGTTGGAAAAATAGTTGAGAGGGCGGGAGGGAGGGGGGGAGAGAGAGATCAAGTAAAAAAATAATACTAAGAATAAAGTAAAAGAAAAACAGTTTTATTGTTGTTTGAATGTTGATTCCTGATTTTATAGTTATTGGCAACGTACAGTGTTAGAAATCTATTAAGTATCCATCTGTTTTAACCATAAACTATGAATTTGGAGAGTTGTATATCATTCAGAAATTGTTGATTGAAGCAGCCCATTGAATAAATGAACATGTTCTAATGAACAAAAAAAATGGAATAAAATAGATGAAACCAATGTAATAATGCCAAAAGTTTAATGAACTTCTGAAAATCAGGCACAACATATACAGAAACTGGAAACGATGAACAGACCTCTTTCTAAACAATATAGTACAGATATAGCATTCTCCACCAGCTGACACTTGTAAATACTATACCTGAGCATGACCAATAGCTATTAATGTGAGTGCAGTTGAAAAATGTCTCAGTTTTTCAATGGACCCGGGACGGCTAAAGAAGAATGGGGATTTACCGTAGGACCATGATAAACATTGTCTGGACAGAACATCAGCGAACCATCATGGCTGACCCTGGAAGCTCAGACTACCTTCAACTCTTGATCTTCCAGGTGGCATCTTTGCATTTGAACCCCAGTACTTTCCCCCTTCCATTCCCCCTTCAGTACCATAGCTTCCCTTTTATTTATTTATTTTTCATCTTAAACTGAAATTTTGGAACATTACTACTTTGTTCCCATGCTTTCGTGTTACAGATTGAAAGAACCACCTGTTGCCTATTGTTTGGATTATTATAGCATCAGAACTATAATAGATCATCAGAAAAAAAGTGTGGGTATGTGAGGGAGAGACAGGGTCTATGTTGGTGCCAAATGAGTCACACAGTTGGACCACAGATTATGCATGAACCAGCAATCCTGGGTTAGATGAACAGAGGAAAAGTGTCAAGAACATTGGAACGAATTCAACTCTAGACTGCATTTTCAAGCTAGAGGAATGGAAAGAGCAATATTGTTGCCCTGGTCGGGCTACAGTAATGAGCATTCCAAAAAACGGGGAAATAACCAATTAGTTCTTGTGGTAGCCATGTCCAACTGAGCATCAGCCTGGCCCTGTTGCCAACCCATCATAAGCTAGACTGGAATTCCTGAAGTTAAACAGCTGAGACCACTATGGTTGACAAGCAGCTTAGGCTGAATTATGAAATAAACCCAATAAGATGCACAGTTTTCTGGAGGAAAAATTGGGAGTGCATTAACTTTAGGGTGCATTGCTGTGTATTGAACATAGACAGGTAACATAGATTATTATGCCAGGCAAAACAAGAAATATAGCAGTACAGTATTTTTTCTCATATGTATATGTGGACATGTAAAAAAAAAAACCTAAAGTATGGTATGGTATGGTATATAGTATGGTATGGTATGGTATGGTATGGTATGGTATAGTATACATGGTATGCATACTATTCAGAATTTAGGATTTAAGTTTGAAATGAAATCACAATTTCTTATAGGTATAATATCAGAAGAAAATCAACAAGAAACATCATAATTTAATGAGATGGCTGCTCAGAACAGGAAGAATAAATTTTGCTCAACATTGGAAGAAAGATACAATTCCAATAATATCTGTTTGGGAACTTAAATTTGGAGAATACACAGCAATGGCAAAACTTAGTACAATTTGCAACAGTACTTTTTTCAATGTTATACTCAATTTTGGAAGAAAAAGTCAAATAATTTTATGCTTGTAATATCAATATCCAAAATTGTAATTAATATTGATATACTATTTTTTCTCTTGTCTATTTTTCATATTCTAAGTTTTCTAAATATCAGAATATCAATCATCTCCAATTAATATTTAAAAACATCAGCCACTTGAAACAATACAGTGTATCAAGATTTGTTATAACAATGGAGGAAGAAATATAGCATTTATGGGATTTATGACAATATTTCAACTGTGCAGTGTTCTTGGATTTAAGAGGGAAAAACTGCTTGGAGCACACACAGATCTGATATAGCACCTATCAGCTTAAAACAGCTATGGGTTTTTTTTCCTACATCTGCAACACAACCCCAGGAAGCACACATCTGATTTAAGGAGTTGCCAACAGGTGCTAGAAGTGTTGCCATGCACACTCCAAAGAACTTCCCTTTGAATCTGAAGCATTGCACAGCTCTACAGAACAATGCAAATGTCAAAAGTCACAAATCGTAAGGGATTTAAAATTTCTGATGATAAGATGCAGAATGCCTATCTTCCAGACACAGATGCTTTGTGCAAATAATGAGGATGAGGATGGTTGGTCTATATAAATGTAGATTAAATATATACACCTGAGCAAATATTCTCTGTACAGGTTCTAGAGTAAAAAGCACACTCAAAATATAGGGCCCAATAAACAGAAAACTATACTATATAAAAGTGTCCTTTTATAGAGACAAATAAGACCGCTAAGATCTCAGACTGAAATGCTGCACTGAAACAGTGATATCTCAGGATTTACCAAAAAACACAAGGAAAGAATTCCTTCCTTCCTTCCTTCCTTCCTTCCTTCCTTCCTTCCTTCCTTCCTTCCTTCCTTCCTTCCTTCCTTCCCCAGAAAAACTGTGCTTGTGAGATGACAGTCAGAGATCTCAACTCTCCCTCCCACATGTCCTCTGAGTCATATATACAAAGCTCACTTTCCTCTTTTAGTATAGCTATTTGCTAATTACCATTGCTACCATCTATGTTCTGGAAAGATACCTTTGGATGATGGCCTCTACTTTAATCATAGAAAGTGATGTAGAGATCCCGCAATCTAGATTTTTACTGGCACAAAGCAAAAAATAAAGGAGATAAAAATGTAGTCAATTCTATAGCTCCACTTCCTAGATCTGAGGTGTGAGGCATATAACTAAGAAAATCAGCCCTCCATTCTTTGGCTGTTGGATCAAAATCCTAAGAATAAAATAATTTTATTAAGGAAAAAGAGGATGTAAAATTCCTTTTATGGTTTTAATTTCTTACATGCAAAACAGTAATAGTAAATATGTAATTCTATTAAAATCACCACATTTCCAAAGACTCTTTCATCAAAATGCTAGAAAGGAAAATATTAATTTGGGGCAGATCACTGAGTGGAAGCAATATATGAAACTGCCACACAGAGCTCCAATAAGCTTCAAACATACAACAGTAAACTTCCATATATAAGATAAACATTAGAAACAATAAAAATATTGGCTAGCACACAAAAATAAACAATAACCTTACTGTGGTATTAACTAGATAATTAGACCTATGTCTATTTAAGTCACAGTTCCTTTTGAATCAGAAGTCTCTTTCTCATTCAATTCTAACTTTACTTTGATTTTCTGGAAATTCTGGGAACTGAAGATTGGTAGCTTCAACTTTCTCTTCTTTCAATCTTGGCACTTTTATCTTTACAGCCTTTCTGCTTAAATTCTTCCATTTCAAGCAGAGAAAAGCTCTTTTATCTGGACAAGGAGAAATTGATGGGAAGATCTCTTCCTCCCTAAATGAGAAGTACATCACACTCAACCAGATCCTGATTGGAACAGCAACATTGTCTCTTGGCCATCTGCAATAAGGCTGGGAGAGTGCTACACTCACACTAGTTGTCCTGGGTGAGAATGTTCCATGTCTTCTTTTTCCTCCCTGATCCTACTACTCTATGCGAGGAAAGGGTTATACAGAGTAAGCCTAAAAGTCATAAGGGAACACAGTCCAGTGGCAAGTGGCCTGGTCAAAGCTTGTATACTTTTTGTGTTTTGAAACATTGCTGAAATACTAAAACCCCAAGTGGAGGCAAAGTTAAGCATTCAACTTGCAAATATAAGAACTGATTTATAGTGACAGCTGGTCATATTTAATTTCTGGCATGTGATGAAGTCAAAACATCAGAGACATTCGTAGCACTCCCTCTTTTTTCCTCTGGATGTTATGCAGAGGTAAATTTTGGAGATGGAATTAACCTGATACACATGCAGTGAACATTTGTAGATGCAGAAAAAAATGAAGATTTTAGCTCGGGGAGGCGGGAGAGATTCAGATGGTTTTCATGATCATAACAACTTAATTTATTTCTTTCATTTATTTAAAATATTTATATATCACTTGTTTTTTTTTCAAAAAAATCTCGAAGTGGTTTACAATAAAAATGAGAAATGCAATTCAAAAACCTTATGTGGGAGTAAGTGTAAATTAATAGGATTACTATTGTCCACATGAGTCTAATCAGATTTTGTGTGTATTATGCAAAGTTTTAGAACATATGCAGAATGGAGAAGCTTAAACCTTATACCTGCCATAACCCAGGACACTTAGATTGCCCCTCCCCCACTTTCACTGCCTAAAGCCATAGAAACAGATTGAAGGCAATCTCTTATTTCTTTTGCTTTTGCTGATCTAAAATGTTGGAATCCAGAACCCTGATCCCAAGGCTGTGCAGCCACAAAATTCCCCTCAGCCTCATTCTGTGTAAAAAAAAAGAGTTGGCAGGGGGGATGCAGATTCTGGCATGTTGCAGCTCCGTGGCCCTAACTGAAAAGAAAAAAGAAATGGACAAAGCATACCTACTGGTTAACTTGGATTATGAAGGTTACCTGCAAAGTAATCAAATTAGCATTACATGATCTGAAACTCAGGTATGAGAGGGGGGAAGAGTGAGGCTGGAGTTCCCTCCATTAGAAAAACAGTCAGATTCCTCAGTGCTCTTTAGAAGATTCTGCCACCACCATGCATGCTATTGAATGATGCAAAGATTGAAACCTGTCCGCTTCTTTTCTGCATACAGATGTACAAACAAATCAAAAGTGGAATCAGTGTAATTGATACACCCTCAGAACCTGGTAATGCTTAAGGATCAAAACATGGGATTGAAAACCTATGACTAAGTGTTGTATTTTATGATTCTTGATTAATGTATTTTATTTTTCTTTGTGTACACTGAGAGCATATGCATCAAAGACAAATTCCTTGTGTGTCCAATCACACTTGGCCAATAAAGAATTCTATATTCTATTCTATATTCTAACCGCAAAAAGTTGCAGCTCCAACATAGCAATGGAAAGCAGAAAGATGCTTGTGGAGAGAATTAGCAGTAAAGCCCTGAAATTGTTTTTGAAGCAGATTCTGATGCTCAGATCTGAGATCTAAAATGAAGGTAATATTTCATCACGCCTTGTCCAAGATATAATTATGAATAATAATCATCCACAAGCTTCTACTGAACTCTTAAACATAAACCAGATCTTTATAGCATAGTTCCTCAGATAATGCTTAGTTTTTAAATGTCTCTTTTTCCCGTTTTTCTTTCTTTTTTTTTTCAAAAATCACATTTTTCTAATAGAAAGGACTACCTTTCTCACAGAAGCCGAAATGCATTTTACTTTTGCAAAGAAGAGTTCTCTTTCTATGCTGTTAATTATTCCTTTTTATTAAAGACTCTTTGTTCTCCTTTGCAATTAGTATTCTGGCCTGAATATTTATATTACATTGAAAATGGAATCTCATTTTAAATGAAAGAATTCAATCACAGAAAAAGGAAGCAATATTAAGCCAATTTTTCTTTCCTTCTTTATTTGCGTAGGACTGCATGCATGTATGTTTGGAAATAAAAAACCATTTATCTTCTTTGATGAAGGTGATCAGATCCTATAGTTATGACACTCTTTACACAGTATAGTAATCAGGTAACTCCTGGAAGCTAACATAAACTTTGGAATAAATTTTTGGCTTAGTGTTGATCTTTATTCTTTTTTCCCCTACCTATATATTTGTCACCATACAAGAGTATCTTCAGACAGGACATCAAAAAGGCAAGATGGTAAGACACAACTGAACAATAGAAGCCCCCTTTTTTTACAGATATGATGCATGTAATATGGAAGAAGGACTTCAATTACATATTCATACCTACATGTTGACAACACCCCCCCCCCCGCAGATCCTGTACATCACACAGCTGGCAAATTCATGCAGCAAGATATCTTTAATGTCAGTCAGGATAAAAATATGTTCTTGAAAGCAGGCATATAGCAAGATGGTTAAGGCAGGGATATTTCCTTTTCTTCTCTCATAGCTGTTATATTCTTCCTCTGCCTCCTGGTTTCTATAATCTCTTACAATACCTATTTCATGTACCTAAGTCTATATTTCTTGAATATTTTTTTTTCCAAATAAATGTTTTGCAACTAGCTGACATTTTGATGGCAAAATATTGTATCTATAGCAATCTAGGTAGTCTAGGCTAGTGAGTCAATCATCAGTAACTGAGTTTAAACATGCTTGGGATAAGCACATGTCCATCATCTGACAAAAAATTAAAAAAAACAGAACCTCAAAGGGCAGATTTGATGGACCATCAGTTTTCTATGTTTTTATATGGCTGAAGGTAGCAAAGATATTGGCCAGTTTTGTCTAATCTGCAGTCATGTTGTGATATAAAATTAACTTGCACCGAACATTGGAGAAGCTGGCCAAGAATGATGGGTTCTATTCCAATATATTCAGAAGGATTCCAGGTTGATGAAGGCTGATCTGTAGCTGTTAAAAAAGATATAAATTCTCCTCAATAGAGATCACATTTATACACTGGGAATTTGATTTCACTTAGAAATTAAATTATATTATAATAAAATATAAAATTATAATATTACTAATCATTGTCTCACATTTTATTTTACTTTACTGTAACTAAAAAAGACATACTGCTTACCTGCCTGCACAGAACCCAACCAACAAATGCTCTGTCTTACACATTGGCAAAAAAAATTAAGAAGACAAAATATAAGCTGGGTGAATACAACCTCGTAGACGATCCTCACTCTGTCAAGGACCTTGGAATACTTATCTCAAATGATCTAAGTGTCAGAGCTCACTGTAACAGCATTGCCAAAAAGGCATTAAAAGTTGTTAACTTAATCTTGCGTAGCTTCTTCTCTGGTAATATTGTATTACTAACTAGAGCATACAAAACATTTGCTAGACCAATTCTCAAATACAATTCATCTGTCTGGAACCCGCACTGCATATCGGACATTAATACAATTGAGAGCGTCCAGAGATATTTCATGAAAAGAGTCCTCCACAGTAGAATACCTTATGCCACCAGACTTGAAATTATGGGCTTAGACAACTTAGAACTATGCCGCCTTCATTCTGATCTAAGAGAAGTACATAAAATTATCTGCTACAATGTCCTACTGTTAATGACTACTTCAGCTTCGACCACAACAATACATGAGCAAACAATAGATACAAACTTAAGGTAAACCACTCCAAACTCGATTGCAAAAAATATGACTTCAGCAACAGAGTGGTCAATGCCTGGAATACACTATCTGACTCTGTGGTTTCCTCCCCAAACCCCCAAAACTTTAACCTTAGACTGTCTACTGTCAACCTCACCCCATTCCTAAGAGGTCTTTAAGGGGCCTGCATAAGCGCACCAGTGTGCCTACCATCCCTGTCCTAATGTTCCCTTTTATTTGTATCCATCTCATGTATTCATAATTATGTCTATACTTATATCTGTTATTTAATACATGCTTGACGAAATAAATACATAAAATAAATAAATGAAGGCAGGAGTATCTTCATATCTCGGAGTCAACCTTCATTGTGAAAGGAAATTTATCATCATAATGCCAGTAGAATTATCATGATATTGTGTGCAAAATATTACTTGAGAACTTTAAAAATGACCTAGATAGATTTCCTAAAGAAATCCCTATGCTCATCATTTAGAGACTGTGATGTCAAGGCAGCCACATCTCTGCTTCAGATAGAGCAAGTTACTGGATTCATGAGATTTTATTATTTTATTTTATTATTTTATTATTTTATTTTATTTTATTTTATTATTTTATTTATTTTATTATTTTATTTTATTTTATTTTATTTTATTTTATTTTATTTTATTTTATTTTATTTTATTTTATTTTATTATTTTATTTTATTTTATTATTTTATTTTATTTTATTTTATTTTATTTTATTGGATTTATATGCCGCCCTTTCTCCACAAGGACTCAGGGCAGCTCACAGCAATAAGCAACAAATCCAGATAAAAATTCAAACAGTAAAAGAAACTAAAATTCCCATTAAAACTCCATTCAGTCCAGGCCAGCCTGGCGAAACAACCATGTTTTAAGGTCATGGCGGAAAGAGCGAAGGTCAGGGGCCACCCGGAGCTCCAAGGGGAGCTGATTCCAGAGGGTAGGTGCGCCTACAGAGAAGGCTCACTCTCTAGGAGCCATCAGCCGGCATTGCTTGGCCAACGGGACCCCAAGTAGGCCCTCTGTGTGTGAGCGCACCAGGCGATGGGGAGCTGTTGCTGGCCGCAGATGATCCGCCAAATACCCCGGACCTAAGCCATGTAGGGCTTTATAGTAATCACCAACACCTTGAACATCACTCGGAGGGCAATTGGTAGCCAATGCAGGTCATGCAGGAGGGGTGTGACATGGGAGCATCGGGACACTCCCATCACTACCCGGGCATCCGCATTCTGCACCAGCTGAAGCCTCCAAGTGGTTTTCAAGGGCAGCCCCATATAGAGAGCGTTGCAATAGTCGATTTGGAAGGTGACGAGTACATGGGTGACCGTGCATAAGGCATCTCGGTCCAGGTAGGGGCGCAACTGGCGCACCAGATGAATCTGGGCAAATGCCCCCCTGGTCACGGTCGTGACATGGTCTTCTAAGGTCAATTGTGCATCCAGGAGGACGCCTAAGTTGTGCGCCCTATCCACAGGGGGCAACACCTCTCCCCCTATGACCAAAGATGGAATATTCCCTTGGAACCGAGACGCCGGTACCCACAGCCACTCCATCTTGGCAGGGTTGAGTCAGAGCCTGTTCTTCCCCATCCAGACCTGCACAGCCTTCAGGCATCGGGACATCACGTCAAGGGCATCACTGGGCTGATTCGGGGTGGATATAAAAAGTTGGGTATCATCAGCATACTGATGATACCCCACCCCAAAACCATGGATGATCTCCCCCAGCGGCTTCATATAGATGTTAAATAGCAGGAGAGAGAGAACCGACCCCTGAGGGGCTTCGGGGTCGACCTCTGCCCCCCCGCCAACACCGAGCAAGGGGGCAGAGATTGCGAGCGTCCAGAGAGGTAGGAGGAGAACCACCTAAAATAGTGCCTCCCACTCCCAACCCCTCAAGGCGCTGCAGCAAGATACCATGGTCGATGGTATCAAAAGCCATCGAGAGATCTAACAGGACCAGGGCAGAGGAATATCTATGTTGGAGATGGGAATAAATCTCCAACATAGACATTACATCTTTATAGCTCCCCAAAACAATGGTACCAATACTGCCTCCAAAGCACCAGCAACAATTTTGCAAGCATTCTTAATTAACATGAATTCTATGTTCCTACTATGTTCCTATTTATTTGAAAGACAACATTCATAAAGTGAACACTGCAAAAGAAAATTCATTCTCAAGATTGCAACCAACTGCATTGCTCTTCTTTCAGCAGGAGATTTGTAAAACACTCAAACCAATTTCTAGGACAAGGATTCAAGATACTGTTGCAGTAATTTGAGGATCGGACTCAATAAAGGATTCAGAAATGTAGTATTCAAACAAAGTATTGTTTATTTACAGTAGGCATTCTATATTCTCTGAATGATTGTAGATAGAAGCAAGGAGGAGGAGCGTGTATCCCCTTTTATATCAATAGGGGGGGATTAGAGGTAGGAGTGGTTACATATGAATACATTAGGAAAGGAAGAATAAATTAACCCTTGATATTCTATGGGTATACATTTCCTCCATTCAAGAATAAGGCATTTACCCATGACAGATACAACAACCAAGAACCTGTTTGCTTCACTAAGCAGCGGGGGAGGGGGAGGACGAGATGACAAGATGTCCAATTAGAAACTTACAAAATCATACACCTAGAAGAAGAGGAACAATTTGGAGAGATTCATAAACTAAAGTAGGAGTGGGAGCTGAAAAATAGGAGATAGTATCACATTAAGGAGAAATGTTAAATGTTCCTACTTCTAGAGAAAGAAGCAAAACTGATGGAAAGGAGAAAAAATATTCAGAATTCTTAAACTCATGCTACAGTAGAGTAGTATGGGTACCATGCTACAGTAGAGTAGTTCTATAATGAAACTGTCAGGGTTCCAAGGAACACCTCCAATGAAAAAAGGCTCTGAGGCTTGAAATTCCTCAAAGTTCCATTTTATTAGAGATGTCATATTGGCACATCTGGGAAAACCCGAATCCAAAAGTTTCCAAGTTTTCCCCACCCAAAGGAAAGTCCATGTTCCTGCCCAGCACCCACAAGTTCATCACATGGTCCAATCAAAGCACTGTCCCAACTGGAGATGCCTCCCAGCCATACCCCTCCAGGTGCAGGACAAGATATCCTTGACTCTCTGAGAAAGGAATGTTATTATGACTATATATCACCTTTGCTCCATACAATCCCCCCACTCCCAGTTTCCCACAGCAGTAAATGTGGCAGGCCTGAAGGCCCAGTGCAAAAGATGGTTTCCAGGCCTAACAGGAACTATTTCATAATCTAAGAGACCTGTTTGGGCAGGAAAAAAGAAATGAGTCTTGTGGCATTTTGCAGATTAACCCATTTTATCTTATTATTTTATTAACACATCTGTGAATTGCAATCAACCTCAAGACAGCTGAATATTATAGCTGCTCTCTGGACAGCTCAAGTTGAACGAGGAGAGGGTAAAATAATACTTAGATAATTTAAATGAATTCAAATTTCCAGTGTAAGATTAACTACATCCTAGGGCAGTGTTTCCCAAACTTTTGACATATGTGTACCCCTTCTATAATTTTCGTAACGCTGAGTACCCCTCATAAAAAACATATGTTTTAATAAAAATCAAAATATATTTATTTTTTATTTTTTAGTACATACACAAAATAAACAAAAGTTATATTATAAAGAATATTTAACACTGCAATTCTCCGGCGTTTAAACAGCTCCGCGGCTCAACGTCAACTGTTAATGTTCCCGCAGTTTAAAAATGGCTGAACCCGAGCTGCGCGAAGGATGCTCAGAAGTTCTCGCCATAATGAGTTGCGATACGATGTACGATGGCCCCAGTTCCCATGTAAAAACTGCGATACGCGCCTATTTCTTTCCTTGTTCTGTGGGCGCAGCTAAGCATGGTGCAGTGGATATTCCCACGTGATCCCCACCAAACTCCGGTGCAACGCGTACCCCCACCAAACTCTTCCCGTACCCCTGGGGGTACGCGTACCACACTTTGGGAAACACTGTCCTAGGGTACTGAAAGAGCTAGCAGAAGTGATCACAGAGTTGTTAACTGTCAGAACTTCCGGAGAAAAGACAAAATTCAAAGAAGCAAAGAAAAAAAAGTTATCCCTCTCATTGAAAAAAAAAAGGAGGACTTGAGAAATTACAGACCTATCAACTTGACATCTGTACTGGGCAAAACCGTTCAGCAGAGTATTGAACTGCATGTTTGTAAGCACTTGTAGTAATTAACAAAAGTTAGCAAATCTTTCCAGACTAGCCCAGATGGAAAATGAAACTCTAGCTGGCCCTTCAGTGGTGGAAGAAGGAAATTGCAACTCAGGATAGACAAGGAGAGGATGAAAGAACACTTAACAATTTAAATGAATTAAAACCTCCAGGGCCCAATGAATTATATCCTAGCGTTCTGCAGAGAGAATCCTAGAAACATAACTGATTGCAGTAATCTTTAAGAAACCACAGGAGAGGATAGGACTAGAAACAGTGGACTGAGTATAGGGAAGTAAATTCAGGTCATAATTCCCTGATGATAAGAGCTATTGACTAGTGGAATATGTTGTCTCACATTAGTTTCATTTGAGGTCCTAAAAAAAGGACCTCAAAGGATGGTTAGTCATCTGTCTAAAATACTTTATCAGATTTTTCACCAAGCAAAAGTTAGATGAGATGACTTCTGAGACAGCTTCCAACTTTATGATTCTATAAATCAATTGATCAGATGAGACAAGGAGTTACATAGTAAGAGCTAGATAGCTTACTTACCTGCCATCATGATGTTCCTTGACAAGTATAATTCCAAAAGAGATCAAAGAGGTCCAGTGTAAGAGTTATTTTGAAGTCTCTCATCATCTCTATCTCTGATAGTAATCAGTAGTCACAACCAAGCCTGCATGTTCCATTGGTGTCTTGAGTTGTTCTCCCTATTATGAAAACCCTTCACCCTGCTTTCCAGTTTCGGGGTTTCATCATTAAATTATTTTTATCTTAATTCTATTCTTAAACCAGTCTTTTCCCACTTCTTTCTTTCATTTTCTTCTTTATTCTAGTTTAGTTTAGTTTAGTTTAGTTTAGTTTAGTTTAGTTTAGTTTAGTTTAGTTTAGTTTAGTTAGTTTAGTTTAGTTTAGTTTAGTTTAGTTTAGTTTAGTTTAGTTAGTTTAGTTTATTGTCATTGCACTTTATACAACGAAATTAAATGCCATCTTCAATGTACATTATAGAATAAAATAACAGAGTTGGAAGGGACCTTGGAGGTCTTCTGGTCCAACCCCCTGCTTAGGCAGGAAACCCTACACCACTTCAGACAAATAGTTATCCAACCTCTTCTTAAAAACTTCCAGTGTTGGAGCATTCATAACTTCTGGAGGCAAGTTGTTCCACTGATTAATTGTTCTAACTGTCAGGAAATTTCTCCTTAGTTCTAAGTTGCTTCTCTCCTTGATTAGTTTCCACCATTGCTTCTTGTCCTACCCTCAGGTGGTTGGGATAGATCCTAATATGTTTATCCACAGTGATAGTATCTGTGCAGTGCTTGATATGGCACAGAACAGCTGCAGTTCAGGGTGGTAAAAGATGTCCCATCTGTTCCCATGTGTTCTCAAAACAATCCTGAAGTTGTTGGGAAGCATCTTCTGGCCAAGGTTTTATTAATGACCCCAAACTTGAGTAATCAAACCTTTTATATATTGGTTTGGAGATAATAAAAAAAAACCACCACTACCTCTATACCTTTGTTGAAAGCAGGGGTGAAATGCTCCCGGTTCGGACCGGATCACCCGATCCAGTAGCAATGGAGGCGGGTGGTTCGGAGAACCAGTAGCAAAAATCCCTGTCCCCCCTCCATGCCCAGCTGAGCCGCACAATCATCAGAGGCTTTTTTTTTTACTTTTAAAAGCATTTTTTCTACAACCTCTTCGGCCAAAAAATGCTTTTAAAGTAAAAAAAAAAAAGCTTCTGATGATCGCGCAGCTCAGCTGGGATCATCAAAGGCTTTTAAAAGAAAAAAAACCTTTTTTTCTTTTAAATGCCTCTGACAATCCAAGCTGAGTTGCCTGATCGGCAGAGGCTTTTTAAAAAACCTCTGCCGGTCAGGCAACTCAGCTGGGCTCATCAGAGCCTTTTGAAAGCATTTTTTTACAACCTCTTCGCTGAAGAGGTTGTAGAAAAAATGGTTTTAAAAGTTTAAAAAATAATTGGCCACGCCCACCTAGTCACATTACCTCCCCACCAAGCCATACCCACAGAACCGGTAGTAACAAATTTTAGATTTCACCACTGGTTGAAAGGTATGACTTACAAGCCCCAGGTCAGTATTGTAAAAGATTCCAGGGAAGCTATACCACAACAGTGAATGACTTAACCATGTTCAAATGTATTATTTTTATTCCAAAATTTCCCAGTTTTCTTAACAGGGCATTTCTTAAACTGTTTCTGGACAATGAAAGTAAAGTAAATTAAACATTTGAATTCACTTACACTTTATTGATTTCTATAATGGAATGTGTGGATGACCTTGGTTGATGAGGAAGCGCGATCTCCCAATGGAAAAACTTTTGATTCCAAGTTCTTCCTGAGATCCACTGTCCTTGAATGGTATTATGGATAGCACAGATTAAGAAAGAAAAGTGCTTCCTCACCAACCTGTGATATCAGAGGCATTTCTCTCACCCACTCCAATATAATACATCCATTTCCGCAAGCAATCATAAGATAACTATGCAAAAGAAAATCAATGAATTGGATTGGGGCAGTAAATAGTTGAATGTTATGTACCAAACATTATTTTAATAGAGAAAAACATGGGAGAAACCCATCATGTGGATAAATTATCTTACATTTTTCCTGCCAATTCTCATGCAGTTTGATGAAATAAATTTAATTTTGAAATTGTTTCCAAAGGAGAAACAGGTATTGGTAAAATTCTTATACATGGAGATGGTGGGATGGTTTTCTTGCACTTTTTAAGATATGAGGTACCTTGAGGCAAGTTAAAATGGAATCCAATCCTTTTTCCCCCCTGTGATCTGTAATTTCCCTGGCATCGCAAAATTCAGTTAAATCAAAGGGAAAGCTTCATGTGGATGCCCATCCCATTGTGCACTTTTTCATTATGTGATAGCCAGGGAGGCTCCAGAGTAATGGAAAAATGCAGACAGAATATCAACAGGAGCACTGGGTTGCCTGCCTCTTCTAAGAATAAACAAAGCACTGGAAATCACTACAAGACATCTGAAAGATAATTGTAAGGAACTTGCGAAAATATATATGTATTTATAACTAGGGATTTAAATTGCTGAACTGCCGACCTTCGATCGACAAGCTCAGCGACTTAGCCACTGAGCCACCGCATCCCTCGTGTATGTACACACACACACACACATACATACATACATACATATATACACATACACACCATTGTGAATGTTTGAGAAAGTGCAAAGCAGATTTCAATACAACATTAGCAAAAGAATGATTTGGTGGCACTGCTGAACTGCCCATGCTGTTAGATACAGGTCCTCAGAAAGATTTAGTATTGGTAACAGGCATTTGAGAAGACAAACTTAAACTTTCTTTCAGTTATTCTAGCATGAAGGACGATGTACATTGGGTAATGACCTAGCTTTTAGGCTCTGGCTTTCTAGAAGCCCCCCATTGAAAAAAACTAGCTATATTTCTCTACAGATATATGTATAATGATACCACCTCATGTACTATTTCCAAAAGAATTCAGTGTCTTTTAATAAGCATAATTTGGCTCTGAGCTTGGTGACCTTCTTACTCTTGAGAAACCCACTGACTAGTGTGGACCTTAAGGTCTCTTTTGGAAGTCTCCTTTCAAAGAAACCTAGTGGCTTGCTTTGCTATGCAAATTGAGAGGAAATAGTCCATGGTAGTGATTTATTTTGATAAACGTGGGATAGAAGAACACAAGTCTGAAATCACCGAGAACTATGAATTATGAGAAACAGCAGTTGTCCTTCAAATCATCTCTTCCCACAAGGCAATATTATTGTAGATTCATTCTCACTTCTGTGATTAGCAGAACCCTCTTTGTGTATAACTAAAGGAAGTCTGCATGGTTCCCTGAAGATTAGCTATGGTTTTATATGATGGAAAGAATCAGTGAAGGTCAGAAAATGTCTGTTTCTGTGCCATACATGAATACCATTTTACTGTTACAAGGTCAGAGGTGGTATTCAGCAGGTTCTGACCAGTTCTGGAGAACCGGTAGCGGAAATTTTGAGTAGTTCGGAGAAGTAGTAAAAATTCTGACTAGCCCCGCCCCCATCTATTTTCTGCCTCCCAAATCCCAGCTGATCGGGAGAAAATGGGGATTTTGCAGTAACCTTCCCCTGCCACGCCCACTAAGCAGAACTGGTAGTAAAAAATTTTGAAATCCACCACTGTACAAAGTATTAGCATTTAGAAAACATCTGGTTCCTCAACATCTTGCAAAGATTAGCTTAGGTATTAGTGCTATTTTCTGTTTTACAAATTGCAATCTGCCACAAAGCTAGCTGCTTCTATTCCCATTGAAAGGCTGTTCTTAGATGCATGGCAGTAGTGACCAGGAATAAGAACATTTGACACAAGGGTTTATGTGTATGGGTGCATTTGTAAAATGTTCTAATGCTGCTGCAGCTTTTGTGGGAATTCTGAAACCTTCCCAAAATATGCCAATCTGCTGTACCATTTTTCATGCCTAAGGGCATGAACTATGACTATAACTATGTCTCAGTTATCAAAGCTTATATTTGTGTATCTTTCAAATATATATTTTCTTGATATGGGAAGCAATATTTTAATAGAGTACATAAATAAAGACATGCTACTAGTTTTAGCCCTTAGAACTAAATATCTCTAACTATATATATATATATATATATAGATAGATAGATAGATAGATAGATAGATAGATAGAGAGAGAGTGTTAGATCTTGGAATTAGGGGAACTTGTTTTTCTGAATAGGTTTGTGCACTCCGTGTGGTAACATAGTCATGGTTTGCAGGTACTCCTGGATCCATAATTAGAAATCAAGATTACCTACATGGATAGAAGCATCTATTACTACAAGATGTTAGTATACCAGTAATGTCTTTTTGGACCTGGTTAGTCAAAGGGATATGGCATTCAGTCGTTCTGCATTCAGTGAGGCTACTCATGAAAGAGTAGCATGAAATCAAAATCTATCATTTGTGCAGAATGCAGAGGCTCAAGCTACTGATTAGAATGTCTTCATCCATAACTGATAAAATATCTGTACTGTCTGCCAGTCTGCTACCAAGCAACATTCAAAATATAATTCTAAAGAAAGAGGATCATGCACAAGCAAACTTAGAATCACTGCTTTTAGGATCATACAATAGAGTAAACTGCTAGATTACTTCTGCAACGCTCCCTGTGAAGGACTTTTTGTGTACTATGAAAGATAACATAAAATTTCTTTCTTTCTTTATTTACTTTTATGTGTTGCTTGCTTACTTCCTGATAAAACTGCAGAAATTGTGCTAAAATTTGATTGGTTCCCTTCTCTAGTATCTGAGCAAAGTTCATGTATATGCAGACTACTTCAAGATATTAATCAAAATATTCAGTTATAATTTTTCTGTGGCTTTATGCAGTTTGAAAGAAAATTTACTCTGGAACATGCTCTATTAGCAGGACTGATTAAAAAATATATAATGTATGCTACATTAACAGCATTTTTTTTAAATGATCCCAAACTGAATAAAAGCAGGTGAATCCCTCTACCATTCGGTCTTTGGACCAAAAATCAACACAAAGGCAGCAGCTGCAAATCTCCAACAACTATAACGCGCGTGAAATGGCATCATTTGCAGTTCAACCCCTGCTTCTGCAGGGTTCATGCACCACCTTACATACCATTTCTAAATCTCAGATTGTCTAGGGCCAGAGAATTGCTGATACCACCATATCTTGTTTGTCCCGAAAGGTAAGCTCTCTTCTGGCTTGATTAGGAAGACTCACATTTCCTTCACTCCTATATGTTCTCTTGTTCCAGAGAAACAAGTAGATTCAGCCACTCAGTTATCTTTTGGCAGGGTTGTTTGTCAGCAGAGAAGAATATATTGGGTTCTTCACATTGCTAAAACACCTGACACTTTTAGCTCCAGCAGTGAGCGGCCAGATGGCTGATTCTGATTAATTGTCACTCTTGCAATCAAGCCATTAATCAACTCATTTTGTTTTATTTTCAGACATTCTTTGTTTTAATTCAGCTTTTTCTATAATTTCATATCCAATGTTATGTCTACAACTGAACTAATATTACTTATTTATCCTATTTATTTTCTTATCTTTTCATCAGACTATTTTCCACTGATGGTGAAAGTAGCTTACAAGGAGACAGATGTAGCTCTGGAGAATAAAAGCAGTATAAACAGAAAATGCAAGCTGGCATCCCCCGGGCATAGCAAAGCATATAAGAATAAAAGTATAGCTATGCTGAATCAGGCCAAAGCTGATTGTAATGCAGAATTTGTTCTTCATAGCAGCCAAACAAATAATATTCTACTAGGTATTCTACTCAGAAGCAGAAAATGGACAGATACCTTTCTCCCATCTATTACCTTTCTCCCATCTATTACCCTGATAATCAGAACCATTCTGGTAACATTGGACCTTCAAGACCAATAGTTCTCTGACAGAGATATTCTCTATTCCAGTGCCACTCTAGCTGACTGGAGAATTCTGGGAGTTGAAGTCCAGAAGGTCTTAAGGTTGCAAAGGTTGAGAAACACTGTTCTATACATATAGTCAATCCTATTATAAAGCCAACCAAGATATTGGCTAACATTATTTCTTCTCATGCACTATGTGAAGACTTTGGGGAGGGGGAGATGTCTTTCTAAATCTCCTTCCAGTCAGCTTCATTGAATAATCCTGATTCTGATGTTCTAAGACAAGGAAAATATCTTCTTCCAGTCTACTTTCTTCATACCATACATTATTTTATATCTCTTGAGCTACTTTTACATGCTATCCCTCTGTTGTGGATTCTAGGTAGGGCAAACAGGAAAAAAAATCCTCAAAAAATGGACATTAATTTAATATCAGAACACAAAATAAGAATAAGAATCAATAATATCAGAGCATTTCAATTTTTCAAGATAGTTTATAGCAGATCTCTGGTGATTGTTTTGGAAAAATGGGACTTTAACTCCATCATCAAGAGGGAGGTTGCTGAACTCACAGCCATCAAAAGATTTCAGACAATCTCAGATAGTTTCAACAACAGTGGGTTTTTAAATATTACAATTATTAATTGATAGGGTACTGCTAATCAGTTTCATATGTAGCCTCTATCTGCATAAACAATCTGTCTTCCTCTCACTTCCTGTCCCCTCCCTACATCTCACCCTAATTTAAATCCTATATCAGTCTAGTCACTCTAGACATTTGATGAAGGGGGCTTCAGTTTACAAAATCTCTAGCCTTTTAATAAAATTTGTTAGAAAAAAACGCAATCAGACTTTTGCTTTTTTTGCCACCACTAACATAGCTCTCCTCCTACGAAGTTAAGTAGTGCTTAAGCAATTGACTTCAAATGGCTGCTATGGGATAATAGAATATAAAATAGTCTAACAAAGAATACTCTAGAAAAGCAGTTTGGGGTACTGGGAATCAATTACAAAACAGAAACATAAAAGCCAGAAACTCCATGTTTTACTCAGTAATATAGAGGAATTAATGTTTTATGACCCATTTAGCCACAGATTTGCTTGTATTATGGGATAATCAAAATTTAAAAATAACATATAAATCTATTTTGCGGATAAACTGGGCCTCACAACATTATTACTTTGAATCAACTCCATTTTCAAGGAAATGGAGTTTCCTTGTTTTTAGACTATTCCAAAATTAAAAAGCAAGTTTATACAGAACATCTGAGTTGATTTCATGGGCATTTATTCCATTTAAGTATTTACTATCAGGTTTATTTAGGATAAATAATGTTGCTGCATCAAAACTTTCATACAGCTTGGAGGTTTTGACAGAATTCTGGAAAGGAAATCCAGTCCTCTCTTTGTACGAACTTCTTTTGCAATTCAAAAATCACGAAGTAAAATAGACTGGACAAAAATCAAAGTGGAACAAGAAATGCCAAAATCTAACTCTTTTCTGTCTGAAATCTAATGTGCTCTGTTTGATCAAATAAGAAAAAAAATTATTCCACCCAAAGATATTACCTTTCCAATCCACACCTGTAAACAAGCAGAGACCACAGCTCAGGTGGGTACCTAACTACAAATGATGACACTTCTTGTAAAGCCACTAAGTATATTTTCTTAGAATTCCTAGAACAGTGATGGCTAACCTTTTTGCCGTCGCATACCAAAAGCGGATGGAGCATGGGGGGTCGCGGGTGTGTATGCCCACATCCATAATTCAATGTGCCCTGCCCTCCCGCGCATGCGCACATGACCCCCCCCACTTCCCTCTGCTTTTGGCATGTGATGGCACGGTGGGCCCGGTAGGCCCGTTTTTTCCCCCTCCCCAGGCTCCAGAGGCTTTCTAGGAGCCTGGGGAGGGCAAAAACAGCCTTCCCCATCCTCCCGGAGGCGTTCCGGAGGCCGGAAACAGCCAGTTTCCCGACTTCCGGTGGGACCGGAAGGCCGGAAAATCAGTTGGCCGGTGCGTGCATGCGCGCTGGAGCTAAGCTAGGGAAACACTCGCGTGCTCACCAATATGGCTCCGCGTGCCACCTGTGGCACCCGTGTCATAGGTTCGCCATCACGGTCCTAGAAGGTGTGGTTTTGCATGCTTTTAAGAAACTATATAAAGAACTATTGAGAGAAATTCAAACCATGGCCATATCTGACAGCCAATTCTGGTGTATTGTGCTCACAGAATAAACTTCACCTCTGATTCAGGTAATTGCCTACTTTCTTTATTCCCATCTCAGAAATGAACCTAGTGAAGATTTCTTTCTAACAGAATTCATTAGGTTTCATAATCTTGTTTGTAGAAAGTTGAAGGAACAGATATAATATATCTCCAGATAACGAACTTGAATGTTCTTTTCTGCCAACCTGATGAAGGGTCACCTTAAATGCCAGAAAATTAATTTCCTAGAAAGTATATTTTATTTACATCAACATTTTTACCAAACTTTGCCTGCTCATTTTCCTTGGAAAAGAACCTACAGATTTTATTTTTGTCTTCTCCCAGTTGAATAATTTTTTAAAAAAATGCTACAGCAGTTTGTAAATCCAAAGGAGGTCATCACCGAGACTACCAGACTGCTTACTAAATTTTAGCTTTTCCTGTTAGGAAAAAAAATCCTCAAAGCTATAATAGTGCATCTATCAATGCCTGTGACATTTATATAACTACATTTTAAGTAGCAATCACAGTGCTTATAAAATACAACTAAGGGAAGAACTGCAGTTTTCCCAAGGACAAAATGTAGCTGTGAGTGCCAAGAAAACACTATTTTGCTGCATTAAGTTTTTACTGAGGAAAATTTCCTAAATTGTGGGTTATATATGAATACTTACAGTATATGTTGAACATTTACAAAGGGCTAGGAGAGAAGAGGCCATAGCTCAAGATAGACATACGTTTTCTGTAATGTATCTAGTTTTGGAGAGAACGTTTGGAGGGAAAATGCACGTTGGTGATTGGCTGACTCCCTAGCCTGAAAACTATATAAAGGGAGCTGTTTCATTGCATCCTTTGCTGAATTCACACTGTGAAATAAAGAGCTGTTGTTGTTCATGACCTGGCTCCTGTTGTCTCAATCGCCCAACTTAACACTGGCAACGAAGGTGAGATCGAGGTAGACAGGTAGCAAACAAAAAGAGCTGACAGCAATGAATCCAGCCAGGCAGATGAGCTAAAGTGCCAAGTGCGACAACCACAATGTCGGCATTCGTACCGCCAATGCCTTTTGACCCATCCAAGGAGAAGTGGGGGTTGTATATGACTCAATTTGAGTTTTTCCTTGAGGCCAATGACCTGCAAGGACTCTCCAATAACAGAAAGCGGGCACTATTCCTGAGCCACTGCGGCCCCAAGGTTTTCAACATGGCTGAGTCACTATCTGAGCTGACCCCGGTTCAGTCGGTACCGTGGCAGGTCTTGCAGACTACACTGAGGGCTCACTATGCCCCGGTACCATCAAAATTTGTACAGAGATATGAATTTCGCCAATGGCTGCAGTGAGAAGGGGAGCCGATCAGTGCTCACATGGCCGCCCTGTGCAAGGCCGCTACCGAAACCTTGATGACACACTTTTAGAGCAACTAATCTGTGGCATTAGAGATATTCGCCTACAGAGACAACTTCTAGCCAAGTCAAATCTAACTCTACACATTGCGTTGGATGAAGCCAGGGCGCACGAATCCTCCACTAAGGCTGCGGAGACCCTGCAATGACCAGCGCCACCTCAAGCAGCCCAAAAATCAGCTCTGGTGCACAGCGAAGTGGCCCAGACTGACAGCGAGGAAAAGTCTGACGAAGATGTCTTCAAAACCGAAAAGCACAAACGTCAAGAGGTCTGCGTGAGCTGTGGAGGGTCCCACCAAAGACAGACCTGCAAATTCAGAGACATAATCTGCAGATGCTGCGATCAAAAAGGACACTTGGCAAGGGTATGCCAAGCAAGCCAGCCATCCAGCCATAAGCAAAGAGCTGTCACTAGTCAAACCGAACTGCCGCAGCACAAGAAATCTGACAGATACGGCCACCCAAAAAAAGGTGCAACTTTCAAAAGTCCAGAGACCTGCAGCATTAGAGTCGGCCAAGCAAATACGGCGCCAGAAAAGAAACTACACATCATGGTAGAGATCAAAGGAAGTCCATGCAAAATGGAAATTGACACCAGCTCATCTCTATCCATCATGTCCTGGGCAAGCCTGAAGGCAGCAATCCCCAGCCTGTGGAAGCGACAACTACAGCCTCAGTGACTGCGGTACGAGACTATCAGGGAAACCGCATCCCTGTAGAAGGTGTCGGCACGTTCCAGGTCAAGTTCGGCCAGCACCGAAAGAATCTACCCCTCACTGTGGTTTGCGGACACCTCCCAAGCCTCCTGGGCCTGTACTAGTTTAAGGCTCTGGGAATGGGGGTCACACGAATCAACAACATGCAAGACAGCCAAAAGGACACCCTGATGCAAGAGTTCCAGGACGTGTTCGATGACCCCTGGGCAAGTATGTGGGGACCCCTATTTCATTTAATCTAGATCCAAATGTAGCCCCAATCAGGCTCAAGGCGAGGAGAGTGCCTTTCGCGCTTAAACCAAAGATTGATCTCGAGTTGGATAAGCTGATCAAACAAGGGGTCTTAGTTCCCATAGATCACGCTAAATGGGAAACCCCAATTGTAACGCCCATTAAGCCAGACAGGTCAGTGCGCATCTGTGCAGATTATAGGCGTACAATTAATAACAAAGCGTCTATCCGGTCCCAATTGTGCACCATTTGCTCCATTCTCTGGAACAGCCTCGATCTTGAGCAGGCGTACCAGCAACTGCCAGTAGATGGTGCTACCGCCGAGGCACAGACTATCGTAACTCATAGAGGTGCCTTCAAATGTACCAGATTGCAATTCAGAGTCAGCGTAGCCCCCGCCCTATTCCAAAGCACAATGGAGCGTCTGCTGCAAGGACTTCCAGGGGTAGTCCCCTATTTTGATGATGTCCTTGTTACTGCAGTAGTGAACAACAACTAGGGACCGGCTAAGACAAGTGCTAGAAAGGTTCAGAAGTACAGGCCTCAGGGTCAAAAGAAACAAATGTATGATTGCAGTACCCTTTGTAGAGTTTCTGGGATACAGGTGGATGGAACTGGTATTCAACCCACCGAAAGCAAGGTAAGGGCTATTAGAAATGCACCAACCCCCAGAAACAAGGGAGAACTGCAAGCCTTCCTGGCCTCTTGAACTTCTATTCCATATTTCTGCGAGACAAAGCAACAGTAGCTGAACCCCTCCACCGGTTACTTGCAAAGAAAGCACTTTGGGTTTGGGGAAAAACTGAGGCTGCCACTTTTGCTGCAGTAAAGAAACTTTTATCTGCTGACAGACTCTTGATACAATACAATACAACGCTTCCCCTTGTATTGATCTGTGATGCGTCCCCTTTTGGAGTAGGGGCCGTCTTGAGCCACAGACTACTGAATGGGCTAGAGGCGCCCATTGCTTACTATTCCTGCAACCTGTCCAGCGCTGAACAGAACTACAGCCAGCTGGACAGGGAGGCCTTGGCAGCCATTTCGGGAGTGAAAAAGTTCCACAAGTATTTATTTGGGCGAACATTCAAACTGGTCATGTACCATCGGCCACTCTTGGGCCTCCTGGCAGGGGATCGGCCCACCCCTGTTGCTTGTCTTCACGAAAGACTTGATGGGCTATTTTCCTAGCCGCATACTCCTACAGCCTTGTTCACCGACCCGGCCGGACTCTCATGCATACCGATGCCCTTAGTCGATGCCTGCTACCGGACAGTCTTGAAGACCCAACCCCAGGAGTATCAGTCCTGCTAATTGACATTTTGGACTCTGGGCCTCTCACCTTTGCAGAAGTGGCGAGAGCCTCGGTTAAAGACCATGTGTTAAAAACTGTAATGAGCTGGGTTGCAAGAGGGTAGCCGGGAAAAACTGAAGGTGGGGAATTTAAATCTTTTGTAACCAAACATGATGAACTGTCAATTCAAGGGGGGTGCCTTTTGTTGGGTGATCGTGTCATTGTGCCCTTATGCCTAAGGAAAAAGGTCTTCAAGGTTTTACATGGGAGACACCCCAGAATAGTAAGGATGAAGGGGTTGGCTAGGAGCTACGTATGGTGGCTGTCGAACGTCAAGAAGCACTCGACACCTTGTACATTCAACACCAGAATATGGACACCTGATCGGCAGAGGGGAATGGGTTTACTCACAGAGGTGCTGGTGTTGGGATAGATATCCGGTTAGGCGTTTATGAGCACGGGTGCTTTATGGGGTCGCGGGGATTTAGCCTAATGCTCGGAGAATGCTCAGATGGAGTCGTCATCAGAACAGCCCAGAGGAAATGAGGAAGAGACGAACCCTGTCCAGCTGAGGACAATTAGGAACGAAGCTATATAAGCAATCAACTACTGCTATGTGATAGCTGCGTCTTTTCAATGTTTTACATTCCGGTTCCTGTAAGAGCTGTTTGCCACGATTAAACAGAGATACACCGACTTGGCTTCGAGCGTGTTCTTTGGGCGTGGACACGGTCCTAGGGGAGCCAAGAGCGGCCAAAAATGGATGAGGATATTGCCGAATGGGTAGGCAAGTGTCAATCCTGTCAGGAGTCAAGGCCTGCTTCCCCCACTACACCTGTCAGGGAATGGGAACTTCCCCAGAGCCCCTGGTTGCGAATCCACATTGACTTCGCTGGTCCATTTCATGGCCAGACCTTCCTTGCAATAGTGGATGCGAATTCCAAGTGGTTAGAGATTGTTTTAATGCGGTCAACAAATGCAGAGGTGGTAATCAAACCTCTGTGGAAAATCTCGCCACCCATGGACTACCAGACACTCTAGTGTCAGACAATGGCCCCCAGTTCACAGCAACCCAATTCGAAGGGTATTTAGCTGAGTTGGGAATCAGACACACACTCACCGCACCTTTCCATCTGGCTAGTAATGGTCAAGTGGAAAGATTCGTATGAATGGCCAAAGAGGCATTATCTAGGCTAGGACCGGGGGATTGGCAGGCCAGAGTCAACATATTTCTGGCTGCCCAACATGTCACGCCATGTACCGCCACAGGACAGAGTCCAGCGAGCTACTAATGGGCTGAAAGTTAAGATGCATCTTAGATCGTTTACAGCCCAACTACTCCCCTGATGGGTACAGGGAGTCCGCTAAGAAATCTAGAGAGTTCTTGGTAGGAACACCAGTGTTTGCACGGAATTATGCAAATGGGCCCCTCTGGCTAGCCAGGACAATTGTTAAAATAACAGGCTCCAAATCATACAGTGTAGACATGGAAGACAGGAGGATCTGGCGGAGGCACATAGATCAACTGAGAAAACGAATAACAACCAAAATAGAAAATCCAGAAATAATGCCAGTCCCTAGCTCTCAAAAACTTCCAATGGCAGCTAACTCAACCCGAAGTAGTCGAAAGACTTAGCTGAGGAATTCAGTATCCAGCAGCGCCTTCTCAAGAAGCCAGTCCCAGGCGAGGAAATCAACATCCCCAGAGTAATCCAGGAGGTTCCATTGGCAGAGCTGGGAGGAACAAAAGGTCCCTCCGACCAGCTCGATGCCACACGTCAGACTGAATTGCACAGGTCAACTAGGGTACAGGCACGCTCTAGTCACCTGTGTGATTATATATGTAAATATGTAAATACTTAACCCCAAGTATCTTCTGGGAAGGGAGGGGTGTAATGTATCTAGTTTTGGAGGGAACCTTTGGAGGGAAAATGCACGTTGGTGATTGGCTAACTCCCTAGCCTGAAAACTATATAAAGGGAGCTGTTTGGTTGCACCCTTTGCTGGATTCACACTGTGAAATAAAGAGCTGTTGTTGTTCATGACCTGGATCCTGTTGCCTCAATCGCCCAACTTAACATTTTCCTTGCAGAAAATGCCAGTTTACTCCGTAGTACATAGCTTGTCTTCAGATGATAAAGTGAAGGATCAGATGGTAATATAAAAGGCTCTTCTGACAATATTGAGCTACATGAATAATGATTTTGAGCTGATTTAATGTACCTTTCTTTGATCTTAAAAAAAGGCTTAAATATACACAAATGAAAAAGCTGTATTTCAAGTCATTTGAGAGATTTTATTTCATAGATATTATTGTAGAACTGAAAACAGAATAAAAATTCAGTGAAAATAATCAAGGAGTTGGAAGAAAGGTTATAGCATTTGCTTAGAGAAAAAAAGAGGTATAAATTGAAAATATATTAGAGATGCACAGAAGCACACATATTATGAAGAAATGAATACAGGTAGTTCTCGACTTACAACAGTTCATTTAATGACCATTCAAAGTTACAACATCACTGAAAAAAGTGACTTGTGACTATTTTTCACACAACTGTTGCAGCATCCTCATGGTAACGTGATAAAAACTCAGACAGTTGGCAACTGACTCACATTTATGCATCTGGAAGTGCGGGATGACCCCTTGCAGGGCCGAGCTGAGGATTTTGTGCAGTATCTGTATGACAAAATCGCTCAGATTCGGGAAGGGCTGGCCTCTGACTGGGTATATCCAGACGGGATGACTGAGGCAGGTCTTGAGAGTGTTATCTGGGGGGAGTTCGATCCTGTGGCTCCCGAGGACATGGACAGGGTCCTGGGATGGCTGAAAGCGACCACATGTTTATTGGACCCGTGTCCATCCTGGTTGGTACTGGCTTCCCGGGAGGTGACACGAGGCTGGCTCCAGAAGATTGTTAACACTTCTTTGAGTGAGGGGGTCCTGCCGGCCACTTTGAAAGAAGCGGTGGTGAGGCCCCTCCTCAAGAAGCCCTCTCTGGATCCGGCTGTTTTGGCTAACTATCGTCCAGTCTCCAACCTTCGCTTCGTTGCGAAGGTTGTTGAGAGTGTGGTGGCGCAACAGCTTCCCCGGTACCTGGATGAAGCTGTCTATCTAGACCCGCTCCAGTCCGGCTTCCGGCCTGGGCACAGCACGGAAACGGCATTGGTCGCATTGGTGGATGATCTCTGGAGGGCCCAGGATAGGAGTTGCTCCTCTATCCTGGTCCTGTTAGACCTCTCAGCGGCTTTTGATACCATCGACCATGGTATCATGTTGCACCGGTTGGCGGGGTTGGGAGTGGGAGGCACCGTTCTGCGGTGGTTCTCCTCCTACCTCTCTGACCAGTCGCAATCTGTGTTGACAGGGGGGCAGCGGTCGACCCCGAGGCACCTTGCTTGTGGGGTGCCACAAGGGTCGGTCCTCTCGCCCCTTCTGTTCAACATTTATGTAAAGCCGCTGGGTGAGATCATCCGTGGCTTTGGGATGGAGTTCCATCAGTATGCTGATGACACCCAGCTGTACATCTCCACCCCAGGCCACCCCAATGATGCCCTTGAAGTGATGTCCCAGTGCCTGGAGGCCGTGCGGGCCTGGATGGGGAGAAACAGGCTCCGACTCAACCCCTCCAAGACCGAGTGGCTGTGGCTTCCGGCGTCCCGATATAGCCAGCTGATGCCATCGCTGGCTATTGGGGGTGAATCACTTGCCCCCACGGAGAGGGCTCGTAACTTGGGCGTCCTCCTGGATGCACGGTTGTCTTTAGAAGATCATTTGACGGCCGTGGCCAGGGGGGCTTTTTATCAGGTTCACCTGATATGCCAGTTGCGCCTCTTTCTAGATCAGGACTCCCTACACACAGTCACTCAGGCACTCGTCACTTCCCACCTGGACTACTGCAACGCTCTCTACATGGGGCTCCCCCTGGGGTGCACCCGGAGGCTCCAGCTGGTCCAGAACGTGGCCGCGCAGGGGATTATGGGGGCGACGAGGCGCTCCCATGTGACACCTCTCCTGCGCGAGCTGCACTGGCTCCCGGTGGTCTTCCGGGTGCGCTTCAAGGTTTTGGTGACCACCTTTAAAGCGCTCCATGGCTTAGGGCCAGGGTACTTACGAGACCGCCTTCTGCCACCAATAGCCTCCCACCGGCCAGTACGCTCACACAGAGTGGGCCTCCTCAGGGTGCCGTCCGCCAGACAATGTCGGCTGGCGACCCCCAGGGGGAGAGCCTTCTCTGTGGCGGCGCCCACCCTCTGGAACAACCTCCACCCAGAGTTACGTACAATAACAGACCTCCGGATTTTTCGTCGGGCCCTGAAAACCCATTTATTTCAACTAGCTGGGCTGGCTTGAGTCAAATTTTAAACTGATTTTAAATTGGAATTGTTTTAATTACGGCCAAAATATTTAATTATTTTAAATAGTTTTTAGATTTTGTATGTCTTGTTTTTACTTTGGCTGTTCACCACCCTGAGTCCTATATTGGAGAAGGGCGGTATAGAAATTTAAACAAACAAACAAATAAACAAATAAACAAACAAATAAATAAATAAATAAATAAATTTGTGATGATTGTAATGTCCTAGGACAGTGATGGCTAACCTTTTTGCCATCGCGTGCCAAAAGCAGGGGTCATGGGGTCGCGTTTGTGTGTGCCCACACGCATAATTCAATGCCCCCCCTGCCCTCCCCCTGCTTTTGGCACGCGACGGCAAAATGGTTCCCGGTGGACCTGGTAGGTCCCTTTTTTCCCCTCCCCAAGCTCCAGAAGCTTTTTTGGAGCCTGGGGAGGGCGAAAATGGCCTTCCCTACTCCCCCGGAGGCCCCCCGGAGGCCCTCCGGAGGCCGGAAATATCCCATTTCCCAACTTCTGGTGGGCCCGGAAGGCCCGAAAATCAGCTGGCCAGCGCGCGCATGCATGCTGGAGCTGAGCTAGGGCAATGCTTGTGTGCCCACAGATATGACGCCACATGCCACCTGTGGCACGCGTGCCATAGGTTCGCCATCATGGTCCTAGGATCATGTGATCACCTTTGACGACGTTCTGACAAGCAAAGCCAATGGGTAAACCATATTCACTTAACAAATGTGTGGCTATCTGTGACACAACTGTGTCAAGAAAAATTGTAAAATGGAGCAAAACTCACTTAACACATTTCTCACTTAGCAACATAAATTCTGGGCTCAATTATGGTTGTAAGTCGAGGACTACCTATACATGATTTTCTTCTTCTTGGTCATCCAGTGAAGTACAACAGTGAGGAAACTTCCTTTCTTTGTACATTTTCTTTGACATATTCCACATGTTAAGACAGGAAGAAGAGCATCACTTGCTGGCCTTATTATTGAGAAAGGAGAGAACTTGGCCAGTGGGTTAGTAAATTTTACACTAGCGATACTTCTCTGCCATATCAAGGAATAGTGGATTGCAGTTCAATGCACTAATCTGACTGTACCTGGGGAGCCCCAGTTTTTAATTTATTATTACATGCATGTATTTCCGTTTTTGTAGAAGCTGCATAAGCTGTGGTGGCTCAGTAGTTAAAATGCAGGATTGCAGGCTAATTCTGCCGACTGGCAGCAGTTCAATTCTCACTGACTCAAGGTTGATTCATCCTTTCAAGGTTGGTAAAATGAGGACCCAGATTGTTGGGGGCAATATGCTGACTCTGTAAACCACTTAGGGAGAGCTGTAGAGCACTGTGAAGTGGTATATAAGTCTAAGTGCTTTTATATCTGTATCACTGGTGGGATTCAAAAATTTATACTACTGGTTCTGTGGGCATGGCATGGCTTGGTGGGCATGGCAGGAAAGGTTTCTGTAAAATCTCTATTCCCACACTACTCCAGGGGAAGGATACTGTAAAATCTCCATTCCCTCCCCACTCCAGGGGAAGGTTACTGCAAAATCCCCATTTCCTCCTGATTAGCTGGGACTCGGAAGGCAGAGAATAGATGGGAGCTGGGCCAGTCAGAGGTAGTATTTACTGGTTCTCTGAACTACTTAAAATTTCTGCTGCCGGTTCTCCAGAACTGGTCAGAACTGTTGAATACCACCTCTGATCTGTATGCAGATGTCTTTCTTCATTTTACCCTCAAAACTATCCCAGGATAATGGTTAGGCCAAAGCCACACAGTAAATTCCATGGTCGGGTGAGAACTTTCATAAATTTGTCTCCCTGCCAAATACCATACATTAATCATAATTTAGCCTGAGCTTGGGGTACTTTGGGAGCAATCATTATTTCTACATTCACCCATCAAATTAAGCCATTTTTATTTTAGCCTTATTTTGGAAAAAACTATCATGGCCAGGTTTAGACATAATGCCATGATGGGTGCATTTACACATCGTATTATGGCTTGCTGAAATGACCCTCTGTCCTGTTACACAGAGTGGTTGCAAAGACACCATTGCAAAAAGGAATATACTGCTTTCTCTCCTGGAGGAAAGATGAGTTATAAATATAACAACATCAAATGAAGTTATTAACAATAGCCATGGAAGATAATGGTTGTGCATTATGTAAGGCTAATCCAAGACTCTGGGTCTCATATAAGAGTAAAGTCACACTGAAGTTAGCTGGTGTGTTTTCCATTAGAGTAGCCATTTTTGCATTCTGCCTGCCTGCTTCCTTCACAGTAGGTCAAGGCAGTTACATTTATCATTGCTTTGTCATCAGAAATGAGAAATGAGCAAGGAGGAAAGAGTTGAATAAGGAAGAAAAGCAGGTGAGAAGAGTTACAACCCCCCCCCCGCCCAATTCCAGAAACAGACTGATTATTTAGAGAAATCAAGCATCACAACTGCCTGGCAGCTTGCAATGAAGATGCAGATATTATTGCTACATTTCCCCACCCCCACCCCACCGAAGCATAATTATAAATCTGGAATTTAGAGAGAATACTTGGCAGAAAGATTTTGGAAATGGATTGTTTGTTATACAATGAAGGTAAAGTAGTGTAAAATGAAAATGAACAGAGATGGACAAGGTGGTAAAATTTCCTACTTGCAGTCTCAGCCTTCTCCATCCTGGTACATCCAGATGTGTTGCAGCTACAGTTGGCTGGGATTCTTCAGCCTTCCTATAGGGCAGAGTTTCTCAACCTTGGAAACTTTCAGATGCGTGGACTTCAACTTCCAGAATTCCCCAGCTAGCACGGTTGGCTCGGGAATTCTGGGAGTTGAAGTCCATGCATCTGAAAGTTTCCAAGGTTGAGAAACTCTGCTATAGGGAAAGAGCTGCCTCACAGTCCACCCGAAGCCCATTAGGTTGAGAAAGACTCCATAATTGGCAACATAGGTCCCATGCCCCAACTGGACATGCCCAGGGTCATTACCACTTATACAAGACTATCACTGTGTTTTTTTTTCCCTCTCCTTGCTTCAAGAAGAGCAATTTATCAAGATTCTCCCACAGTGTTTGTCAGAATAATGAACTATAAGGAGACATGCCTAGTGATGCAGATGAATATGACACTCTTGACAAGGATGATATTTCATCCCTGGAAGAGTATGTGTTTGTCACATTGCTTGCCATCCTCTCTGCCAGAAAGCTCAACCTGAATCCTTTGGATTGATGCTGCTTTGACAGTGATGCGCTCAACGAATAGTGTGACTGAAGAGGCCTCCTCAGTTAATGTTTGGTACTCTGGCCAGTTCCACATGCTGGCTGGGTTCACACTTCAGATTAAGTGATGCTTCACTTAAATTATAATTAGTTGAATAAATCTTAATCAGTTCAAACTCATGAAATCAAAAATCAAACAAACCATGTTATGAATCAGCTTCATTGCCTGAATGAACCTACTGAGAGGCAGAGCAAACAGGGAGAGCAAATGAGCAAATGAGAGTTTTGTGTGGGATTTTGATAGGGCTTTGTGGAGGAGAGTCTCCTAATAAACTGATAAATTTGGACTGTGAAGGAAACTTAGTGACAATCTTCAAGGTATAGGCAAGTTGGAAGGAGTCTTGGAGTTCTTCTAGTCCAACCCTATGCCATTTCAGATAAATGGTTGTCCGATCTCTTTTTTAAAATCTCCAATGAACATCTGAAGGCAAGCCATTCCACTGATTAAATGTTCCAAATGTCAGGAAATTTCTCCTTAATTCTAGGTTGGTTCTCTCCTTGGTTAGTTTCCATCTATTGCTTTTTGTCCTGCCTTGGAAAAATAGATTGAACCCCCCTTCTTTGTGGCAGCCCCTCAGATATTGGAACATGGTTATCATGTTGCCCCTAGTCCTTCTTTTCATTAGATTAGACATGCCCAATTCCTGCAATTGTTCTTCATAATTTTTAGCCTCCAGTCCCCTAACAATCTATGTTGCTCTTCTCTGCACTCTTTCTAGAATCTCAACATCATTTTTATATCTTGGCAACTAAAACTGGATGCAAGTTTTGGTCTTACAATGTTTGTCCTCCTCCCTTAAAATTACTCCTGTTGTTAGTGTAAGCATCTTTCCTTATTGGATAAGGTAAAAGGGATTGAAGAAAGGGTTTCTGCAATGTAATATAGTAATAGCAATAGCACTTAAACTTATATACTGCTCCACAGTGCTTTATAGCCCTCTCTAAGCAGTTTACAGAGTCAGCATATTGCCCCCAACAGTCTGAGTCCTCATTTTACGGATCTTGGAAGGATGGAAGGCTGAGTCAACCTTGAGCCAGTGAGAATCAAATTGCTGGCAGCCAGCAGAATTAGCCTGTAGTACTGCATTCTAACCACTGCATCATCATGGAATATATCAGGGAAGAGAAGGTCTCCTGGAAAGGACAGGTAAATCTACTCAATAAAAGGAAATAGAAATTTGTGAGAGTTTATTATAGTCTTTTAGGGAAAGCAGAAGATTTGGATGACCCAAGTTTCAAAGAAGCTTTCAAGAATGACACGGGAAGATTTCAGCTACTCTGATGTCCAGAGCATATGGTAAAAGATGGCAGCCATGATGGTGCAATTGAAACTCCATTCATTTATGCGCATGATACAAGCAACATCTATTAAAAATGGGACAAGCTTCAATTGCACCATCATGGCTGCCATCTTTACTCTTTGATTACACCTTGTGACATCCCTGCTGACATCTGCTGGAAATCCCTATCTTTCAAGAGCCAGAAGGCCAAATTCTCATTTTCTTTATTGCCATTTATGAGAAGTAGAAGAGAAAGGAAGGGATGGGTAAGGACCTAATCCTTATCAGGGAGAAATTGGCTGAAGAAAATAACTGGAGCATTGTCAGAAAATGATTTTGTTATCCTTAGTTTCTGATACTAAAGAAAATAGTGAAGAGTCAGACTTTAATGAAGAAAAATGTATTTGTGTGCTTATCATTTATATTGGGTAAAGTTCTTAATCAGATTAAACAGCATTGCTCATGAACACTTGGACAGGAATGTAACAATTATCAAGAGCCAGCATGGATTTATCCCAAACATGTTATACCAGAATCTCCTTTATAGACAGATTTATTAGCCTAGGAACATGGGAGGATTCTATGGACATGGTATACATGGACTTCAACAAAGCATTTTAAAAAATCTCTCAATGTATCCCTATTATTACAGTAATAAAAGAACAGCTATATGATAAAATTAGCTCCATAACCGGCTGAATGACCACTCCCAATGAATGTTTTTCAATGGTGCCACATCAGCTTGACATGTAGTATCAAGGGAAATGCCACAGGCTCTCTACTGGTTCCTGTGCTGTCTACCTGTTAATTAATGATATAAATTGAAGGGTGATGATCAAAATTTTAGATGACACAAAACTAGGAGCGGTTGCTGACATTTTAAAAAAGAGAAAGATTTAAATCTTAGATAAATCTTGAACAGTAAACTGAAGCAATATGGATAATATTTAATATGGAGAAATGCAAAGTCCTGCACTTGAAGAGAATGAGCTAAAAAGAAAGACAAAACTTTAAGAATGGGGAGATATGGCTTAACAATAGTACATGTGAAAAAGATCTGGGTGTTTGAGAATACCAATAGGGAACATGAGCCAACAGTCTGATGCAACTGTTATATACTGTAGGCAAATTCTTTGTTGGGATTGCTGGGAGGGCAACCCTGGGGTCATTAACTGAGGCGAGACCAGGTAACGTCAAACAGGAACGTTTATTGCTAACAGAACTGGTAGAGAAACAGAGCAGCAACAACGGGGTTTGACAGCTATTTATACTACAGCTGTCAAACCAAGCAACCAATAGAAGGGCAACATTCTCCCGCCGGCTAGTCCATGTGTCTTAGCCAATCAAAGACGCCCGTCATAAGTCGAGGACTTAACACCCCTTCCCTCCTGGATGGGACAGGCGTAGTCGGCCAAGTAGGCTGGGCGCCTGCGCGGCCGGGTCGATCTTCGCAGCACGGGTTCAGCGGCGGCGGGAGCTGGAGGTGCCTCTGCGATCGGCGGAACTCCCTGCGACTCATCTGGCACCCTGACACCAACTTCGTCGGTAGGCGGCTGGAATGGTAAGACTGGTTCCGGAGGCGGGTTTGAGTCAGGGAATGTGGGAATGTAGTCAGGGACTGGACTTGTTATGTTGTCTCCCAGGTCGGCTGGGTCTTCCGGCCTGGGTGTTAAGCGAGCTCTCAGCTGATTAATGTGGCGATGCCAAAGCCGGCCATCGGGCAACCGGACTTGGTAAGAGTAGGGGCCAGTGACTTGTTCGATAGTCCCGGGAAGCCACCTTGGTTCGCCCCCAAAGTTCTGGGCATAGACTGGGCTGCCCACGACGAAGTTGCGGTGTCGGCCAGTGGAGTCTGGGGGCGCTTCTGGAACGTAGGAAGGGTGAAGACGGTCGAGGTCAGTGCGAAGGCGTCGACCCATCAAAAGTTCTGCGGGGCTCCTGTTGGTCGAGGGGCATGGAGTTACGTGTTGTGCCAACAGGTAGCGGGTCAGTTTCTCTTGCCAATCCCCATGGTCATAACGAGATAGGGTTTCTTTGGCTGACCTCACGGCCCTCTCTGCCAGCCCGTTACTGGCAGGACAAAATGGTGCCACCCTGGCATGGCGAATCCCATGGCTTGCTAAATACACTTGGAAGGCTGCGGAGGATAGCTGGGGGCCATTGTCCGAGATGATGACGTCTGGCAACCCATGGGTGGCAAATAGTCCTTGTAGGGCTCTTATGAGCGCGGCAGACGTGGTGGATGCCATGGTGACTATCTCTACCCACTTAGAATAGGCATCTACCACCACTAGGAAGGTCTGCCCATGGTAGGGCCCGGCAAAGTCCACATGGATTCTTGACCAGGGAGACTTGGGCATTTCCCATTCCCTAACTGGGGCAGCGGGGGCCATTGGTCTAGAGAGCTGGCAGGGTTGGCACCCTGCGACCCACTGGGCGGCTGCGTGGTCGAAGTTCGGCCACCAGACATAGCTGCGTCCCAGGGACTTCATCCTCCCTATGCCCGGGTGTCCTTCGTGCAGAGCTTCTAGGACTGGCTGTTGTAGCTTGGCGGGCACTACAACCCGATCGCCCCATAGCAGGCACCCCCGTAGCACAGATAGTTTGTGCTGCCTCATATAGTAGGGTTTGAACTCAGGTCCCACATTACCTGGTGGCCATCCCCTGCGCACCCAGTCTAAGACTCTGCGGACAATGGGGTCCTTGGCAGAGTGTGCAGCAATGTCGGTAGCAGTGATTGGTAGATGCAAAGAGTCAATGAGAAGGACAGGAGAAATGGGAGAGGGGTCGTAGACAGAGATGGGGAGGGGGCAGCGGCTGAGAGCATCAGCGTGAGCAAGGTGTTTGCCAGGACGGTGAATGAGGGTGTAAGAATAGGCAGCTAGAAATTCGACCCAGCGTGACATGCGAGGGGATAGGACCTGGGGTGTTGCAATGTTGCCAGCTAGTATGCCTAGGAGGGGCTTGTGATCTGTCACAAGAGTGAACGGACGGCCATATAAATATTCGTGGAAGCGTTTGACGGCCGCCACGGCGGCCAGGGCTTCCTTGTCAATTTGTCCATAATTACGCTCTGTGGAGGAGAGCGTGCGGGAGTAAAAGGCAATTGGGGCTTCTGTGCCATCAGGAAGGACATGGCTGAGGACAGCCCCAATGCCAAAGGGGGAAGCGTCTGCCACTAAGATCAAGGGGAGGCTGTCCGTGTACTGAACGAGGACTGCCTCAGATGTCAAAAGAGATTTGACTGCTGAGAAGGAGGAGGCTTCTCGGTTGCCCCAACGCCAGGGGGTCTTTTTGTCTAAGAGACGGTGAAGGGGCTCAGCAACGGTGGCCTTGTGAGGGAGGAAAGAGCTGTAGAAGTTTAAGAGGCCAAGGAAGGCTTGTAGGTCAGTTTTGTTTGTGAGTGTGGGGGCCCTTTTGATGGCAGCTATCTTAGAAGGTGTGGGGTGAATGCCGGAGGCATCAATGAGATAGCCTAAAAATTCTACCTGGGATACCCCAATCCTGCATTTTTCTTTCTTGAGCCTGAGGCCAGCTGTTTGGAAACGGCGCAGGACGGTCCTTAGCTTCCCCTTAAGGTCTGCTGTGTTAGAAGCTGCGATGATGACATCATCGAAGTATGGAACTACTCCAGGCAGCCCCTGCAGGAGTCGCTCCATAAGGCCCTGAAAGATGCCCGGGGCAACGCTTATGCCAAACTGGAGACGATGGCACAGGAATGCTCCCCTGTGTGTGACAATGGTTTGGGCTGCAGCAGTGGCCGAATCAACAGGGAGCTGTTGGTAAGCCTGTGCCATGTCCAGTTTGGCAAAAACGGAGCCCTTGCCCAGTGAGTGCAATAAATGTTGCACTACGGGCACTGGATATGGATTAGCCTGGAGCGCCTTATTGACGGAATTTTTGTAATCCACGCAGATGCGGATTGACCCGTCAGGTTTGATGGGTATGACAATAGGGGTTTCCCAGGGGGTGTGGTCCGTGGGCTCTAGGATACCCTGAGCTATGAGTTTGTCTAACTCTTTATCGACTAATGGCTTGAGAGCAAAAGGCACCCGTCGAGGCTTAAGCCTAATAGGGGCAATTCTAGGGTCTAGATTGAGGGTGATGGGTGAACCCTTATATTTACCTAACTCTTCATTAAAGACATCAGCGAATTCTGCCAGGATGTCTTCAAACTCATGCGGGGTGGTGGAATGGATGCCCGTGATGCCCAGCCCCAGAGCGCCAAACCAATCAAGTCCAAGCAGGCTGGGCAGAGGATCTCTCACGATGAGCAGGGGTAGCTTGCCCGTGAAGGTTCTGTGTTCTACAAGGAGATTGGCGCCACCCAGGATGGGGATGTCGTTGCCTTGGTAGTCTCTGAGGCGAACTTGGCTTGGCAGGAGAGCGTTTTTTCGCATTTTTGGGGTCAGCCGCTTCAGGGTGTCCCAGGAAATCAGAGATTTGGATGACCCAGTGTCTAGCTCCATCCGACAAGGGGTTCCTTCAATGGTTACCGTGAGGTAAATTTTTTTGTTGGGACTGATTTTTTCTTGGCGGGCCGACCTTGCAGGGACGTTGTTGGCCCTGGAAATGGCAAAACAGTCACCGCCCGGCCTTGGCCCTTTCGGGAACGGTCTGCTGGGGGGCTTGGATAGAGTGCCAGGTGTATTGGCCCGGCAGACCCGTGCCAAATGTCCTTTCTTCCCACATCTGCGGCAGATGGTGGTCTTAAAGCGACAAGCCGCTCTAGGGTGCAACTCTCCGCACACCTGACAGGGAGGCCCCACAAAGGTTTTGTTTGAGGGGTTTCCCTGTCCTTTGACAGTTTTAAGGCGGCTAACTTCGTCTTCCTCTTCTTCGGCTACCTCAGGTTCTAGGTCTTCTGAGTGCACGGTGCTGGGTTTGTTGATGGGGGCACTGGGTTGCACTTTACGGATCTCTAGAGTGGACTTGCTTGACAGCTCGCAAGCCTACACCTCTTCAATTGCGGTTGCGAGGGTGATATCTTTTCTCCCGAGTAGGTGTCGTTGTACCCTCGGGTCCCTCACACCGCACACGAGCTGCTCCAGGAGGGAGTCTTCTAGATCGGCAAATTCACAGTTTAAAGCTGCAGTTCTGAGGGAGGCGATGTAATGGTTAATGGACTCTCCCTCAGCCTGTAAAATTTGCCTGAAAGCGTACCGGCGGGCGATGCGCGAAGGGGTAGGCTCATAGTGGTTCTTGAGCTTTTCCCTCAGGACCTCCCATGGCACCGACTGTACTGGAACCGGAGCTAGCAGGGCCATAGCGACTGAGAACATTTCGGAACCACAGGCATTTTAGAAGTGCGCTCTTTTCCGGCTGCTGGTCAGCCCCGTATAGTCGTTCGCCTCCAGAAAACATTCGAACCGTGCCTCATACGACTTCCAGGTTTCTGTAGCCTGGTTGAAGGGGGCGAATGTCGGAGGTGCCATTCTTTAGACGGAAGGGCTCTGTTTCTGAGAGGAATTTCCTCTACACGACGTCTCGTCGTGAAGTGACTCAGCTGAGCGCCTTGGCTTAGCGCTAGTGACTTCAGCTGTTGACCACCTGTCTCTGTCCTCAGAATCCCATCCTCGTCGCCAGTGCTGGGAGGGCAACCCTGGGGTCATTAACTGAGGCGAGACCAGGTAACGTCAAACAGGAACGTTTATTGCTAACAGAACTGGTAGAGAAACAGAGCAGCAACAATGGGGTTTGACAGCTATTTATACTACAGCTGTCAAACCAAGCAACCAATAGAAGGGCAACATTCTCCCGCCGGCTAGTCCATGCGTCTTAGCCAATCAGAGACGCCCGTCGTAAGTCGAGGACTTAACAGGGATGTATGAACAGGATTGTGGAATTCAGATCACAAGAAGTAAAGGTCTTGCTCTACTCTGCCCCGATTGGACTTCACTTGCAAACTGGCCACTACAGTACTATACTATACTATACTATACTATACTATACTATACTATACTATACTATACTATACTATAAAGAAATTGATAAAACTCAAGTGAGTTTAGAAGAATTAAGGTGCCTGAAAATAAATTATATGGGCAACAATTAAAGGTTCGGTTTATTCTGCAGAAGAGACAATTCTCTTGGGAGATGTGACCACAGCTGCCACTTATCTAAAGGATTATCATGCAGCAGAAGGAATGGACTTTTGCTCTGTTGTTCCAGAAGGCAGGACCAGAAACAATGCACTGAAACATTGATTCAGATTAGTTATTACCAGTAGGATAAATTTGATGATGATAAGAGATATTATCTAGTGGAATAAGTCACCTAACAAACCTTTCCCCTTCCCTGGAAAGCTTTCACAGAGAGGTTAAATAACTATTTTGCCAAACTCTTTCACAGAATTTGCAGTGAGCAAAACCTCTGTGACCTTTAAAATCATTTTCAATTATATGTTTCTATAATTCCATAATATATGAATGAATTTCACTGTATCACTTAAATGACAAAACCCCGTTTCTCAAGTTGTCTGATTCTCTTTGTAGCAGCAATCATTCCATACTGTCCAAGACTGTCCAAAAGTATTCTGCTGCTTGAAGCACAGCAATCAATACTATACCTGAACGCTCCCCCACCCTCCACTTCCTCTTTCCTTTCCTGGCAATAAAAAGAGCAAACAATTTGTTGAAGTTGTACGATACCTTATAACAGTTGTTTCTTCTTAATGATCAAGTCTTCTTGTGAAGGAAACTAAGGCCACAACTGGTATTAAATAAGCCCCCTAACATCTTGCCCTAAAATAATAAACCAATTTTGGATGAATCCCACTTTCTTATTATGTTGCTGTCCATCAATTATGTCTTTAGCAGAGCCCTTTTCAGACACCAAAACTTTGCCCACTGTTACAGTAGGTTCTCACACCAATGCACTGTATCACAAATCCTGATCACAACTGGGGTTAGAGAACCGAGGAATGTTGTTCAGTTTTGTTTCTACAACTGGAAAAAACCACCTCAGTTTGTCATAGATTTCTTCTTCACACTTTCAATGAGGGAAATATTTTTAAATCTCCATAAAGTTCCAGTGAGCTAATGATTCTGAAATCCAACCAGCAATTTTTTTTATTAATACAGACCTCCACTGTAGATTAGGTTTCCCCACACATGTTGCCAAGACCAGGAAAGAAATGAATAGACTAGACCCGTGATGCGAACCTATGGCATGCGTGCCAGAGGTGACATGCAGAGCCTTCTCTGTGGGCACGTGTGCTGTCACCAGCTGCTCTTACGGTTTCTGGCACGTGCATGCGCGCTGGCCCCCTGGTCTTCAGGTGTGCAGGAGTGCTGGAAACCCGAAGCCAGCATGTGCACCGGCCACTTAGTCTTCGGGTTTCTGGCACTCTGGCGCGCGTACATTCCCGTTTGGGCACTCGGTACTGAAAAGGTTCGCCATCACTGGACTAGTCTGAACATTTCAGGAAATTTAAACACACAGTTGTGTTACTTGACTGGTTCAGGTCATAACTAATGGAAAAACATTTTAATGAGTCGGGATAGCTAATTTCAAAATGCTACTAAACAGTCTGTTGTTTCTAGTTTCTAGTGTCGGCTTGATCTCTGGAGTATCCTATACCAACTCATCACAACTGTACACAGGTATTTGTTTACTGGCTGAAACAAGATTACATAGGTATGCCTGAAAATAGGCAAGTGTATTGTTATGCTGCCTTAGTCCAGGTAATATATCAAGCAGAAAGATGCAACTTCTTAACCGGTAAATGCTGGGAAGTAAGAAACATTTAAAGCTCTTTAAAGGGTGAGTTCTATGGGTTGGGTAATAGGTGCAGCCAAAAAGAATATTCTCAGAGCAGATGAACTGAGCCAGGCTGCTTCAAGAGTTTGTCTTACTTCTTTTATCTCCTTCCCTATGGGGAAAAAAAGATTGCAGTAAATGGGGCTTTTTAGAAAGATCTGGTTATTAGTAAATAGAGACAGAATTTTGGAAGCCCAATTTTGGAGTTTCTTTAGCCCAAAGCTCTCATATCACTATCTGTATTTCTCGACATACTTGGTTAAAAAAATATTAAAAGTCCATAGACATACAGTATTAGATCTTTATTTCACTTAATTGTTTTGTTCTTTCATGCAGGCCTTTGATTTTAGTAAGATTGATCGATTGTACCTTTATGTAAGCTGCTTTCCTGAATCATGGAAAGCATCCTGATATTATTCTCATAAAATACTAGAATTTGGTTGGGCTTAGAGAACACAGGCTTCTCCTCTGCAATTCCTGATGGATTCTCATTTGTTATCTTGCATTCCATAAAGTGTGCAAATCTTGAAGCCCAGCCCCACCAATGTTTATTGCAAAATAATTGATTTCAGTGGGATTTACCTTTTCAGATGTTCAGCATACTTAGTGATACCTGTCTCCAAATGAGAAAAGTAAGTATTTAAATACTAAATATAAAGTGATGGGCAAAGGATCCATTTCTATGTTGTTTTGCCCAATGTCTCCTTGGCATGTGTATTAGAGATTAATTTGTTTGACCCAAATCCTCAAGATAGGGATTTCGCACCCCATTTTGACAGCAACAAGCACAACATTGAAACATATACTGGAGATAATCAGCTGGAGATGATTGTTAATTAGTAGTAAGTAAAACTAGCAGGACTCTGACCATTCAGATTAAAGATAGTTTGTTGATTTTATAACAGTTTTCAAACTTTTGGAAGGAGAGTCACCATTTAAAAATTGCTAAACTTCTTGAAGGATCTCTTAATAAACTTAATTTTTGTTCTCAAAGCCAAAAGTCCACAAGATTAATTTCAGATCAACAATCAAGAAGTAAAGAATACCCCAGTCAAGGAATTGCCAAACAAACTAACAGCCATTAATCCAACCAAAGAACCACCTAAACCACTCCCACTAACACTGACAGGGCACAAGACACTAGAATATAAAATGAGAGCAAACTCCACTCCCTACTAACTAATTTGGATAATGAAACATTTGCAAGAAACCAAAAAAGTTCAGAGAACACTGAGGATCCCAGATTCAAGGAAAGAATATTTAGGATGTTCTGAGGACTACCTGGCCTCTGAGGTCCTTTATGATTCAGGAAGGAAGGAAGGAAGGAAGGAAGGAAGGAAGGAAGGAAGGAAGGAAGGAAGGAAGGAAGGAAGGACAGTCATCTTGGCTGACCTTAAAAAGTCTAAGTAGGAATGCAACTAGCTTCTACTTCAATGAGAGGCCACTTGGCCAGCCTGAAGTTGTAGATCAGTCTGAAAATCAAAGAAATGTCACCAAAAAAGACAGGGGCAAAATAATTTATAATGTTGCCAGGAAAATTACCAGTATATCTCCATTTAGTCACTGTACATTGAATTTTACTTGAAAGAAGTTATTTTTAAAAAAAATTCAGTTTTGCTACTGTAGTCAACATCAACAGCAGAATATTGAAGACTGGGGTCTTCCTCGGCCAATAAGTTGTTATCAGGACTTAATCAAAGCCTGGGCTTGTGTAACATAAATGCAGACCAAGGATATATATTGTCAAATGTTTTAAAAATCCTTCCACCCAAGGGAACAAGAAATAGAATAGAAATAGAATTCCTTACCTAGAAACCATTGAATGCTATACGAATTAGTATTCATGTGTAGGCTAGATAAATGCCATTAATGCTCCAAGAATCTTAAAAAGCACGTCCTTGCCCTTCAAATACAGGCTGTCTGCTCATGGGAAAATATTTGTTATAGAGAGGGACTGTCTTTAGAGTGGCATATTCTCTCTCTGTGTGTCTCTGTATCTCTGTCTCTCTGTCTCTGTTTCTGTCTCTCTCTCTCTCTGTCTCTCTGCCCCCCCTCTCTCTCACACACACACACATTCTTTATCTCATCACAAGCATTGCACAAAAGGTTCAAAAACATTTTGGTTGCTACTGATTTTTTTAATCCATCACCTGTGTCTGAAAGCTGTTCAGAATTACTTTTATTTGTGAATGAGCAGTACAGAAAAACATCACATTTCTCCAGGTACCATGAGAACAGAGCTAAAGGGGAGGGGAAAAAAACAGTCATTGCATCTGATTATTGCAGCATTTGTATAACATCACCTTTCTCACAGGAATGCAGGATAATTCTCGACTTACAACCATCCATTTAGCGATCATTTGAAGTTACTATTGCAATGAAAAAAGTGACTTCCAACCAGTCCACACACTTATGACACAACAACCCTATGGTCACATAATCAAAATTTGGATGCTTGGCATCTGGCAGGTATTTACAGCATCCTGGGATATGATTGCCGTTTGCAACTTTCACAACCAGCTTCCAATAAACAAAGGCAATGGGGGGGGGGGTTATGGGGGAAGCCATATGTGCTTAATACGCCTGATGATTCACTTAACAACTGCAGTGATTCGCTTAACAACTGTGGCAAGAGACGACATAAAATTGGATGTGACTCACTTAACAACTGCCTTGCTTAGCAATAGAAATTCTGGTCCCAGTTGTGATCGTAAGTTGAGGACCACCTGTATCCTTGTTATTTTTTTTCCAGTGGCCCCACTCTTTTCATTTTTGTATCTCTCAGAAATGTCCAGGGAGCTTTTTTAAAAAAGTCAAATAAGCAGCACAAACGTGCATCAAGTTGTAGTGTCCATTCCATCACATGTAAAAGCAGCCAAGGTTTTTATTGGTGTTTTATGATTGTAAATTGAGACATGGAGTGTCTAATGTGCAAGCTAAATGTTGGAGATGTGACTGTGATGATGCAACTTATTATCATATATGGTGGACTTGTAGAAAAATCAAAGCATTTTGGATAAAGATTTGGTGGGTGATGCAGAATATTCTTAAAAAGAGACTGAAATTTACTCCACAATTGTTCTTATTGGGTATAACTACGGACTGTACAGTTGCAGAGACTAAACTGATTTTGAACTTGATAACAGCAGCAAGATTGTTGGTAGCACAACATTGGAAGAAGGACTTTTTGCCTTCTATTGATGACTGGATATTGAAAGTAACTAATTTAGCTGAAATGGCTAAAATTTCAGCATATTTGAAGGATCACACACAAGAAAGGTATATACAGGACTGGAGAAGATGGATTGATTATATACAAAATAAGTATCAGACCAAAAAATATCAAATAGCTTATGAATGATTTCTTTTATCTGTATAAGCGCTATATAAGTGATATTAGAAGTTTTATGTCCAAGAAGCAGGATTTTATATATGGGGGGGTTAAGAATTTTTTTTTAGGGGGTGTTAGTTTAATTTTTTTTTTTTAAATTTGATTTATATGCCGCCCTTCTCCGGAGACTCAGGGCGGCTTATAATGCGTTAAGCAATAGCCTTCATTCTTTTGTATATTTTATACAAAGTCAGCTTATTGCCCCCACAAACTGGGTCCTCATTTCACCTACCTTAGAAAGGATGGAAGGCTGAGTCAACCTTGAGCCTTGGAGAGATTCGAACCAGCAGAAATTGCAGGCAGCTGTGTTAATAACAGGGTGCACTAAACCACTGTACTATCAAGGCTCATTTAATGATTGGTTAAGCAATTTAGTTTATTGTTAAAAGTCAATAGAAATACCTTGTGTTCTGCTCTGGGAAGTCGGGGAGGGGGAGGGGGGTTGGGTGGGAGGGTTGTGGGGAAATTGTGTTTGTTTTAAAACTTTTTCAATTAAAAAAAAAAGTTGTTGTGTCCATTCCATCACATGTAAAAGCAGCCAAGGTTTTTATTGGTGTTTTATGATTGTAAATTGAGACATGGAGTGTCTCTTTAATAAGCCACCCCAAAAGTTTCTCTGGTTGAAATGTCATGTTCTGAGCCAACAAAGTAAGTACATTTATCTCAGCTTGGCCTCTCCAGTTGTGTTGGTCTCAACCACAACTCTCACCACCCTTTCAACAGTTGGGAAGGAAGGAAAGAGGGACATTTCAGATTCTCCCTGCCAGATTCCCACAAAAAAACTCAAAGGGGAAGACAGCAGGAAGTTGGAAGTCACTCCTGCTTATATTGCTGTTTGTCCATCCTTGGCCATTCTGTTTCTTTGTTTAGGTAAGGAAATATATCTGAACCAATGACCCAACAGGGCCCAGGATGTCTTGTCATTTGAAAACTTTGTATGGTGCATGACTATGTTATTTGTGAAACTGTCTGCTTCTGTTGGGCTGTGCTTCCTTCACCAGAATCAGCAGGATTGGCATTTCTAGGTTTTTTCTATTGGACAATAACATCTTCTGGGATCTAGAAATGGTGGCTTCTCGGTCATAACACCTGCCCTACAGAACAGCATCTCCCCAGAGATGCAGGTGACATCAAACCTGTGGAGCTTTTGCAAAGCATTAAAGATGTGGCTGTTCCCGTAGGCTTTGGGGCTGGAAACTTAATTGCCATAATTCCTGATTGGAGGGGGGAGGGTGTTAATTCCAGTTTCTGGATTAGCAGTAGAATAATTTTTAGACCACACAGATGTAATATTTGGTTCTGAATATTATTTTTCATATTGTGTAGTTGGTTTTGGTTTTAACACTCGGTTTGCCACCTACAGTCGCTGCTGTGAGATAGGCAGCTATATAAATTGTTTAAATAAATAAATAGTGGAGTAATTTTTAAGCCTCTTTTCATTTCAAAGTGCATATCCAAGCACATCAATCAGCAATTTAAAATGCATAACTTGGAGTGACTTATTCACAGACTCTGCATATAAAGGAGGCTTTGAGGAAGGGCTAAAACAAATGAGCAGAATTAAAGCATGGAAAGGGATTTCAGATAGAATAGAATAGAATAGAATTTTTTATTGGCCAAGTGTGATTGGACACATAAGGAATTTGTCTTGGTGCGTACGCTCTCGGTGTACATAAAAGAAAAGATACATTCGTCAAGAATCATAAGGTACAACACTTAATGATAGTCATAGGGAAACAGTCAGTATAAATCGTAAGAATACCAGCAACAAGGTTACAGTCATACAGTCATAAGTGGGAGGAGAAGGGTGATAGGAATGATGAGAAGATTAATAGTAATGCAGACTTAACTAGTTTGACAGTGTTGAGGGAATATTGAGATACACTGGATAGTAAGAATAAAATAGGTAGCACTAACATTTATGTTAAGAAGATTCTAATCTGAGACCGTTATAATGCAATCCAATGAATGTCTCCAAAGACAAATGCCACTAGGTCCATCTCCTGTATAAGTAAGGTAAGCAATTTTAGCCATAAGTGTTATGAAGCATCCAACTCTCCCCCTTTTTTGTAGACCCCAAATGTAATTGTAATTGGATGATACACTACAGATAATACCAACGTATTTTTTATTCTGGTTGGGTAGGCAGGAGTGCAAAATAAAAAGTAAAATAAATATTAGGTCTATCTATCTATCTATCTATCTATCTATCTATCTATCTATCTATCATCTATCTATCATCTATCTATCTTTCAATATGTCTATCTCATTTATCATCTATTTTTTAAAAAAATCAAAGTGTTGCCCTCTAACCACAAAAAGGTTGCCCACCCCATTATAAATAATGGCAATCTTATTCTAACATTATCTGTATACTCCTAAAACTGGAATACAAATAATAGAACTAATTTTCACTGCTGAAGTATAAACTGTACTACGAGCCTGTAGTACAGTGGACTAAAGCACTGTTATTAACAGATTAACATCTGCTGCTTGCAATTACTGCAAGTTCAAATCTCACCAGGCTCAAGGTTGACTCAGCCTTCCATCCTTTCAAAGGTAGGTGAAATGAGGACCCAGATTGTGGGGGCAATAAGCTGACTTTGTATAAATATACAAAAGTATGAAGGCTATTGCTTACTGCATTTTAAGCCGCCCTGAGTCTCCGGAGAAGGGCGGCATATAAATTAAAGCAAAACAAAAAACAGAAAAAAAAACCTGGGATTTCATAACATACTGAATTATGATGAAACAATGTAATGAATCTGGATTCAGCATGTTAAAGAAACCCAGCCTGTCTCTTCCTTTCCTTTCCTTCCCTTCCCTTCCCTTCCCTTCCCTTCCCTTCCCTTCCCTTCCCTTCCCTTCCCTTCCCTTCTGTAAATTGCCCAATCTATACACTTTGAATGATATACAACAGAATAATAAGGATATTTTAAAAGAATAAAACCATAGCAAGAGAGCAAAAAAATCCTACCACCATCCCCAAGATGAACACTACCACACAATTAAGTCAGACTACACATTTGGAAGAACTGAACTGCTTTAACTGTCCTAGAGAATATTAGTAGGAAGGCTGCTGTGCTCCAGGAGTAAAGAGTTCCACAACATAGGGAACACAACCAAAAGGACTGCTTTCTCATCAAAATCCCTTTCATCGCCTATGGGTGAGAGGAACTTGGAGCTTTCCTGCACTTGATGTTTTTACCAGGTGGGCAGATTCAATCTTGGCAAGACAGAGTCTGATGTTACTCAGTGCTATACCAGAGAGGCCTTGGTAGTGACAATGATCACTTGGAATTGAGCCTATTGATAATGAAGGCAGGGCTGATAATCAGGGTTGGCCCACCAACAATCTAGCCATTGCATTCTAGAGCACTATAGTTTCCAGGTTGTCTTCAAAAGCTACCTACTGAAAGCATGTTAGGGTAATCCAACCAACTGGGGAGCCAGGACATGAGTTACAATCACACAAAAGCATTCTAGTCCAGAGTTAATCAAAGTCCCCCTAACTACAGCCTCCAGCTACTGCTTAAGCTTCAAATCTAGGTCATCACCTTACAACATAACGACGTTATTTGAATATGGTAATTTATTGTTTTTAAAATCTCGGATTATAGTTTAGCATGCTATGGAAATCCAGCCAATGATTTGTAGATTTTGCATCTTCTGGAAATGACTAGTATTCCAGTTAGGTATTATATTCCCCTAAACTGGTTCAAAGATTTCTCAGTACAAAAGAAACATTTGGGAAGAAGTGGGTGGAATCCCTGCACCAAGTGAACTGTACCCTGAATGAGCAGCTAAATATGTTCAGTGAATAGCTTTAACTTGCCCTACATTTCTCAAGTCATTATATAACTCAGAGACTTCAACAGTGTTCCTTCCTTCCAGGCACAATGTCTCCCTTCTATCACTTGAGCCTTTTATTTTAAGCTCAAGCCTGTAGGGTACACAAAATAAACCTGCCTGCCTGCCTGGAACTGGGTATCCAGCTGTGGAATCCAGATTTTTCATTATGCAGCAGTAAACACTTTTGTCCCCACTAGGGCAAACTCTTTGGGCTTGTTTTTAATGTCATGAACTAATGTACTAGATCTATAATACCATATGCTGATAAAACACTAAAGTATGAAGTAGTCTTCCTCATATTTATGAGACGATGGCTCAGTAAGAAAAGAGAAGGCTAATTATCTTGTCCTATTTCTGAGGTTTCTGAAGACATTGCTGGACTTTATTCAAGAAAGCTGGGTCAGAATATCTTTGATCTTGTCCAGCAAGCCTGTCCTTTTCCACTGTATTATTTCTCAGTTGCTATTAGCTGCATGGAGGTTGGTTTTTTTTTTTTTTTCCTCATAATCTGAAGCTCTATGCATCTGGCATTAAAGACAGAAATAGGAATAACCACTTTTTCATCCCATTTCTGAGCATTTACAGGCATTTGACTAATGGAATAGGCTGCTGAATTAATAAGGGTTAGTCTCATCCACCAGAGGAATTCTTATACTTTAAAATACACGTGATTAGGAGAAAATCAAAACTTTCTGGGCTCTTGTGTCTTTGATCTCCAGATTATTATTCATGTTGCAATTATTTGTGGCTGCTGGTGCAGGTATTAAATTCTCGCATAGAGCTGCTAATGTCTCTCGTCTCTAAAATCTCCTTTTCACCAGCATCTGTTTGTACTGACTTAATTGGAGGATTTTAGATTACAAACTGAAACATGACATCTATAATAATTAGTGTACCATTTCATAGAGATAAAGGACCTTTTCTAACTTCATGGCATTTGATTATCCCAGAAAGCTAAACCAGCTTGAGGTTGGAGCAACACTAATGACCCTCGTTGTCCACTGATAAATTCTGCCAGGCTTATGTAGCAGCTGGGACCTGCTATTCTCATTTCCCAGGAAATTAAAAGAGTGGCTATAAAGGCAGCTGGCTCATGCTTCTTGAAAAACTTTAATAGAATCAAGTTTTTACCTTTGTTATACTGCCATTGGCAAAGAATTTAACTAGACCTATCCTTTCTCACACTAGTGTGTTATCTGCTTCATAAATTATTGCACAGAAGTGGAACCAAAGGCCTTGGTCCACTCCAGATCTTTTCCCCCACTGAATCCTCAGAATTATGTTTTTTTTTTTAAATTTAGAAGAGGCTAGCGAACACAAAAGACACTCTTCTTAACCAAGTGTGGTTTGCAGATTATTGAAGGCAAGCCTTGAAAGTTGAACTTAGGGTTTTAAAATACCAACTTTAAATAATAATTAGCAATATGTAGACTAATGAGTCAAGGTCCTCTAGTGATGTAGAACGGATTTGCAAGGGAATTTGTACTGTCAACCATTACAAAAATGAAAATAACTTTTCCAAATGGCCAGTATGTTACAAGCAGTGGTGGGTTTCACATTTTGTTACCACTGGTTTGCCGTGCGTGCACACGCTCACTTCGTGTGCCCACCTTCCATGCATGCACCTGGCCTCAAAAACGTGCCCAAATAAGACGGCATGGAGCCGGTTCGCCCAAACTGGTCCAAACCAGCTAAATACCACTTCTGGTTACAAGATTGTTAGATCTTGCCAGACAGTGTTTTAATTCAAAATTTAATGAGCTGTGAGAGATGGTGCCCACAGAAGGAGAAATGTGGTGATGGACTACAGTGAAATGGCTGTTTCTCAGGAAGAAAGAAGCACATTCCCAAAAGGGGAGGAGGCCAAAAGGTAGTCAAGCCCAGAGATGAATAGTTGACAGAGGAAAAGAATAAGGATAACCACTCCTTAGGATCTCTCAGGAAAAAACCATTAGGCTTGGAGAAGTAAGGGTTTAATCTTGCAAGCATCTATTTGTCTTGTGTAAGCAAATAAAGAACTGAATTATGGCTGAATTGTTCCATGTTCCAATTGTTCTTGGGTTTAGCCTGTCATGACCTTTGGCAATCTCACAAGATTTTTGTGTTATTAAGTAAGTAAAGTAAATAAGTAACTTTAAAATAGATACACAGTAGTTTTAATTTATGGTTCTGTTGACACCTTCTAGAGTATCACACCTGGGTCACAATATCCACCTGGTTTCTATGCTGGCCCACAAATATTTTACATGACCATGACAATGGTTTATATAATTAGGAAAATTGGCTCATACACTGAGATTGTCAAGTACAATCAAGCAACTTATCTATGAACATCTACAAGCAAGAAAATGTATAACCAGTAGCCAACATGGGTTTATCAACAACAGTCATGTCAAATAAATCTTATTTCATTCTTTGACAAAGTGACTAAATTAATGGACCGGTGAAATGCTGTGGATATAGTATACTTGGATTTCAGTACTGCATTTGACAAAGCAGACCACAACCTACTTCTTGGTAAGCTAGACAAATGTGAGATAGATAGCATCACCACCAGATGAATTTGTAGCTGACAAACTGCACGTATGTAGTCCTTAATGGAGGATATGTACATCTCCATGGAGAGAAGTAAGCAGTGAGGTACCCCAAGGTTCTATTTTAGGGTCAGTACTCTTCGATATCTTCATAAAAGATTTAGATGAAGAAATAGAAGGGGAACCAATCAGATCTGGAGACAATTCCAAGCTGGTAGGAATTGCCAACACTCCAGAAGATAGGCTCAAGATCCAGATGGATCTCAACAGACTTGAACACTCGGCCCTGTCTAACAAAATGAAATTCAATGTAGAGAAAAGCAAGGTTTTACATTTAGGTAAAAAAAACAAACAACCCAAGTGCACAAGTACAGATTAGATGAAACTTGGCTCAATACCAGTAAGAGCGAGAAGGATCAACCAGTGGAACAATTTGACTGAAATGGTATAAGCAGAGGATTGGACTAGAAGTCCTCCAAGGACCTTTCCAACTGTGAAGTTCTGTGAAAGTTCTACAATGAGAATAGAATTCCCTTATATTTGGAGGGCACTTGGGTTGAGAAAGCTTGATCTATCCTGGCTGGCAATGGGACTTCAATTGCTTTAGTGTTATGGACCAGAAGCTATGTATATCCATAGGTGATTGTTTGAAATATTTAACTTCTAACTTGGCAAAGTGTAATGAATCAAAATATTCAATACAAAACATAAAATGTACTTCCTATTTGTGAGGTGAATACAACCTACAAAATTGAAATAGTTCACCTTTATTTTTTTCCAGCTATAAAAGCTCACCCTTTAATTATAAAGTTAACTTAACTTTGTTTTACATTGTTTTACATTACTTAACATTGGTTAAGTACCAGGGCCTGCCAAATTTGAGAAATGGTTATTAGGTTAGTATTACTTAATTATTAAATTTCCATGTTAAAAAGTGGTATTATTTAAATCTGAATTATTTTTGACATCCTTTTTGTTTTAGTTTCTGACTAATGATGGTGATAATTATTGCCTATTTATTGATTAAAACATTTATTGATTAAAACATTTTTAGCTTTAAAATAATAAGTTTTGTAACTTTTATGGCCAGACCCCAATCACTGCATTGAGGGCAGATGGATGAAATCCAGTGTCTCATCTGAGTCTATTGGATTAGAAATCAGAAGTCCTCAGAAGCTGAAATAAAAAACAGCCTTTTTCTCGTGGGGGATTTTAAAGTGTGACTTTCAACAACAAAGAACAAGGAACCTGCAGAACTTCAAATCACTTGGATCTTCTGAGGACCAAGCACATGTTCTGCTCTGTACCCCATTCCTTTGTCATCAGACCTTGTTATCTCTTGGCTCTCTAACCTTCCGGCCTGTCATATACACTGCTCAAAAAAATAAAGGGAACACAAACAGAAGACATCCGAGATCTGAATGAATGAAATAGCCTTATTAAATACTTTGTTCGTTACATACAGTAGTTTTGTGTTCCCTTAGTTGTTTGAGCAGTGTAAACTACACTGAGCAGTATATTTAGCTGCTAGTTTGGAACTTGACTTCTTGATTTGGATTGCCATGTACTTCTGTCCCTTCATCTCTTTAACAGCTGTCTATTGAACTGCCCAAGGCCCCATTTCTGTTCTAAATCCAGCTTTCCCCAGTCAGAAGCCTGCAGCAGACATCCCATTCATCTGGCAGTGTTAAATCGTGGGCACAAGAAAGGACAGGACTCGCAGTAGAATCAAAACTTTATTCAGCTCCGTATTCGCAATGGCTAAACCTAGCCGTGGCAGCTCCTTTTATAGCTAGAAGCGGTCCGCGGCTTCAGCCACTGACGGTCCCATGAATTTCCCGCTCTTGTCCCTGATTGGTCCATTCAAATCTGCCACTCAATACTCAACAGGCAGCATTACCATTAACATCTTCAGTTTTTAAGAAATGGAATGTAATTTCCCTGTTAACCTTGCTTCTTCTAAAAGCAGATTTCAATTCAATACAGATTTCCAGGGGAAAAAATTCCTTTCCTTAGAATGCAACAGCAGAGCACAGCAAAGTCAGCAAAGTAGCAGCTAATGTCATTCAAGCCTCCTTCTCCGCAGATGTAAAATACTGTAATGACTCTTATGAGAGAAAGCCACTTCAGTCAGTTGGCATCTCCTCCATTCCTACACAAAATATAGTTGAACAAGGGGTGAGGAAATAACAAAAAACTAATAATGAATCTGACCATCATCTAAAGATTTCTCAACCTTGGTAACTTTAAGATGTGTAGACTTCACCTCCTGGAATTGCCCAGACAATAAACTGGCTAGGGAATTCTGGGGGTGGAAACCCAGATACCTTAAATTTGCCAAGGTCAAGAAACACTGATCTAAACCTTTCTAGGATTCACAAACTTTACTCAAATATTTAGTATAGTGATCCATAGTTGTGAACAATATGTTGCAGTGTTATTTTCATGTTGGAATTTGCATGGAGAAGGAAAAGATGCAAAGAAAGGGTTGCAGACACAGTTGTGTCATAGCCTCATCTGAAGAGGACAGACCAGAGATTTCCACTGAGTCTTTTGAACCAGCTGAGCCAGGGCTGAGCACAGAAACAGTTCTCATTAATATGGGACCTTCTCACTCTAAGAAAGGTGGAAAGATAGTAGAGCAGTCACTTACAAGAAAGAAAGCTTTTGTGTGAAATTAAAGATATGCTCTAAATAGCTGGTTGGCCTTGCAACCTCAGGAGCACAACTGAATTAAAATAAGGAAAGATTTTTGCAAGCCTGTGCCTCAGCTGTGATAATTTTGTGTTGAATATATGAGCATCTGGACCCCAGTTTTCGTCTCTGGAACCTTGACTAGGATTAGGGCTACTCTGATGGGGAGGAAGAGGCCCATTTAAACTGAGCTTCAAGTTCAAAACAAGCCTCATATTAAAAAAGATTCAAAATCAAACTCAGTCATTCTGTATACGCATCTTAATTTGTTCTCATAAGTGTTGGCTTCCATTATGATTAGGAAAGCAGCAGGGGCATTGGGGGGGGGGTCAAAAAGACAAGATGGTAGTTACTATGATGTGATTGAAGCCCCACTTTTTGAGTGTATGTTGTGTATATGCTACACTTGAAAAAGGGTGGAGCTTTGATTGCACAGTCATGGGAAGCAACCCAAGCTTATCTGAGAGGCTTGTTGAGATCTCCTTGATTTTTCAGATTGACTCACTTTTTTGTCTCTTCTATGGCTCTGAGCTGTGAATAACTTTTTTGGAATTAGACCTCAGTTTACACAAGCTCTTTTCTTTTCTTTTCTTTTCTTTTCTTTTCTTTTCTTTTCTTTTCTTTTCTTTTCTTTTCTTTTCTTTTCTTTTCTTTTCTTTTCTTTTTATAGGAACTCCAATATGAGACGAGATGGATTTTCACCAAGACATCCAAATTCTGTATAAACAAACATATGGTCATGGCTCAAAATTGATCTTATTTAGTCAAGCATTTGGTTAGATAAATTGGAGATTAATAGTAAGGGTTTTAACCAGTTGTAAACATATACAGAAATGTTACCATGAGATTGTTTTTATTGCATGCCAACTGATAGGGACATAAACCAGGCAAGACAAAAATTAGACAAACAAAAACAGTTATTAAATAAAACACCTCCTGTTGTCCTACCTGACATGATGATCCATTTTTAAAAAATCAGCCTGACCTAATCTTACTAGGAACTTCTATAATTAATTTTAAAATGGCTTACTTAATGGAATTGTAAATGATCAGGGTTGTGTTATCTTACTTGATGACAGGTCCATTAATTTTATACTGCCTGAGGGGGTGATTCAGAAAAGGCTATAGTTAAATTGCAGCCCGGTGTACTCCATGGGTAATGTATTAATTGTATCCTCACATTCTGTACCCAGCTTTTGAGCTTACTTGATCTCAAGAACTTAAAGCAATAAATACAGTCTCTCTCTCACACACACAGACACACACACATATTTTGTGATAAAAGGTCAGCACATAGTTATTCATTCTTAACTGGGTACAGTATTAATCAGGATTTAATTTCATCAGCTACTGTTTAATACAAAGAGTAAACAGTGTTCGTCCTTCTCTTGTTATCAAGCCATGTATGCCACATAACATCACATTCCATGCAATGCAATGTAAATTGCCTGAGAAGGGAGCAGTATTATTAGTATCAGAAAGAACAACAACCACAAAACCTTCTGGGATTAGAAAAGGAGACAGAGGGAGTTAAATGTAACAGCTGTATATTCCAATTGTTTTATTTTTAAATGGGAAGGACAATTTGTTGTTTGTATCTGGTAGATTGATCAAGGTGATCTCATTGTTCCTGCACATTTTAATAGAAAATATTGAGCCTAGGATTTCAGTAAAGTTTTATACCATAATTGAAACCATTTTTTATAATATAAAATAAAATGGTTGGTATCCTAAAGCAGGTCAAAGTGGCACTTAAAAGTGACCTGGTTTTCAATAGCCTGAAAAGGGAGGTGATGGCCTATTTGCAATAGGAACTGAAATATTAGTAATGACATGATATCATCAGTCTGATTTGGGATTGGAGAGGTAGATATAGCACTATTTTGCTTATCTTAAAGAAATTCTCTGATGATGAAGAATCTGCAGAGGATTTAATGGAGAATAGAAATCTGCTGCACTGCTAATTTTGTGACATCCACACACTCCTTACCCCATACATGATTTTCATCAAATCAATATGGATGTAGCCAGGGGTGGGTTCTACTTACCTTTACCACTGGTTCACAATGGGATCACTGATGACGATATCTGGGGCAGTGGGTGGGGCCTCCCACCGGTTTTACTACCGGTTCTTGTGAACCGGTACGAACCGGGGGCAACCCACCACTGGATGTAGCTGAAGAATAGCACTAATACAAAACAACCGCTATCCTAAATTTAAGCACTGAAATCAAGAAATTTTTTTGAAGGGGGAAAGACAAGAATGGATCTGTGCTGCCAAAAATATCTAAGCTTGTGTCTGAGGGCAAGGAGATGAAAGGATGAAATGGCTAAATCAATTCACCTTCCCTCCAGTATATGTGCTGTTATTGGGCAAAAAACAGGTGGCATACAAGAACATTAAGCACAATGGACATTATGAAGGAGAGGATAACCTGCAACGTTTCTATCATTTAAGCTGCCCATAATCTTTTTTTTTTATTGCAAAAGTTTTACAATTACATTTTCACCCCTTTTTCCCCCCCCCCCCGCAACCCACCCCAAACTTCCCAGCCTCCCTAACCCACCCTAACCCTCCCCTCCCCCCAGACTTCCTCACAGTATACTCATATCAAGTAAAAGGAAAAACCCTCCTTTATATATAAAACTTGAACCCCTCCCTCCCCCTTACAAATTTTCATCTTCATTACATTAACCTATTTCTATCTTAATATAACATTTTCAAATAGTTTTTCATCCTAATTGCCTTAAAAATATTTCTATCTTAATATAACATTTTCTAATAAATTTTCATCCTCAACCTTAAAATATTTCTATCTTAATATAGCATTTTCAAATAAAAGCTATTTGGTACTTCCTGGTTTGATATTTGTTCTGAACATAATCTATCCACTTCTTCCATTCCCATTCATAAGTCTCTTGAGAACAGTCTTTTAAATATGCTGAAATCTTCGCCATCTCTGCAAAACTGGCCATCTTCAAAGTCCATTCCTCAATCGTAGGCAGCGCTTCGTTTTTCCAATATTTACCTATCAACAATCTTGCTGCTGTTATCATGTACAATATCAATTTTGTTTCACCCGATGTAAAGCCCTTAACTATACCCAATAAAAACAGTTGTGGAGAAAATTGAATTTTTTTCTTCAAAACATTCTGCATGACCCACCAAATTTTTATCCAAAAAGCCTTAACTTTCTTACAGGTCCACCAAACATGATAATATGTAGCGTCTAAACAATCATATCTCCAACATTTAGGCTGCACATTAGGGTACATACACGACAATTTTTTGGGGTCTAGATGCCATCTGTAAAACATTTTATAAAAATTTTCCCTCAGATTCTGCGCCTGTGTAAATTTGACATTCTGAACCCAAATTTTTTCCCATGTTTCCAACATCACTGGTTCCTCAAAATTTTGTGCCCACTTAATCATACAGTCTTTAACTAGCTCAGTTTCTGAATCCCTTTCTAACAAAACATTATAAAGTCTTTTGATATGCATTGGGCCTTTCTCTTTTATGTGTCTAACTAATTCTTCCTCATACATCATAATACCAGTTTTTTGGTCCTCTTTCCATCTCAATTGCAATTGATTATATTGTAACCAAGTTAGATTAATCCCTTCAGCCAACAATGTCTGTAATGTCTTCAGCTGCCATCTGCCCGCATCTGTAAAAAGAACCTCTTTGTATAAAAACCCTCCGAGTGACATTATATTTGTATTCCACAAAATATGACCAAGATTCAGCCATAGCGGTATTTTGTAATCCCAATTGTTTCGGTGCTTCTTCCAAACTCTCAACAAAGAATCTCTAAGTATATGGCTTTTGAATACTTTATCCACTTTACTGTCATAAAATAAGTAAGCATGCCATCCAAATTCCAAATCAATACTTTCTGCGTTTAGTATTCCAGTCTTTTTTCCTCCAAACCAGTCACTTAGTAAGGTCAAAGCTGCTGCATCATAATATAACTGTAGGTTTGGAAGTTTAAGACCTCCCCTTTCTGGAACGTCTTGCATGATTTTCATTTTTACTCTTGGTTTTTTCTCGTTCCAGACAAACTTATTCACTCCAGTTTGCCATACTTTTAATTGTTTATCATTTTTGAGCACCGGAATCATTTGAAACAAAAAAAGAAATCTTGGCAAAATGTTCATCTTAACTGCTGCTATTCTTCCAAGTAGAGACAGCTGCAGTTTTTTCCAAGTCTCCATATCTTTTTGCACCTCTCGCCACAACACCTCATAGTTATTTTGAAACAATTTCATATTTGATTCTGCAACCTGAACTCCTAGATATTTTACCTTTGGTACAATCTCAAAACCTGCCCTCCTTTCAAGCTCAAGTTTACGATCTTGTGTCATATTTTTAACTACCATCTTAGTTTTTTTCTGGTTCAATCTAAAACCTGAAACTTTACCATAGTCTTGTATAATGTCCTTCATCTGGATTATTGATTCCATTGGCTGTGTTAGGGTAACAACCAGATCGTCTGCAAATGCCTTTATTCTGTAATCCTCTTGCCTTATCATTATACCTTTCAAAGTATTAGAGTCCCTTATTGTATTTAACAAGACTTCTAGTGTTAAAATAAACAACAATGGGGACAACGGACATCCCTGTCTTGTTCCTTTTTCAATTTTAAACTCTGTTGTCAGACTTCCATTAATAATAATCTGTGCCTTTTGTTCTTGATAAATTGCTGAAACCGCCTGAATAAATTGGTCCCCAAAGCCCATCCTTTTTAAAGTCTTTAGTAGAAAATTCCAGTCCACTTTATCAAAGGCCTTCTCTGCATCCAAAAAAACCAGCACTGCAGGGATCTGTTTATTCTTCTCAAGATATTCCAATAAATCTATTACTTGCCTTACATTATCATTCATGTGCCTACCCTCAATAAATCCCGCTTGATCATCATGAATCACCTTTTGAATTACTGGCATCAATCTGTTGGCTAATACTTTTGCGTAAATTTTGTAATCCGTATTCAAGAGAGATATTGGTCTGTAGTTCTCTGGTTTTTTGGGACCTGCTTGTTCTTTTGGTATCAAAGAAATATAAGCTGTAGTCCATGATGGGGGTACTTTTCCCCCTTGTTGTATATTACAAAATAAGTCTCTAAGTTGTTCCACCATTTCTGCCTGCAGAGTTTTATAATACACTGCAGTCAGACCATCCGTTCCAGGAGCTTTAGCTGTTTTTAATTGTTTTATTGCTGCTATTATCTCCTCCTCTGTTATAGGATAATTCATTCTTTCCTTTTGTTGCTCAGTGATTTTTGTAACTCTTTTGTTGTCTAAATATTTTTCTATAAGTCCATTCTGCACCTCCTCTCTGGCATATAGTTTAGTGTAATATTCAAGAAAAGCTTCTTTTATTAATTTCTGTTGAAAGACTTCTTTCCCTCCAATATCAATACTATCAATAGTCCGTACACTCTGTTTCTTCCTTAATGTGTAAGCCAACCACCTGCCCGGTTTATTGGCGTTGCAGAATGTATTATGCTTCGCATATTGTAAATTTGTTGCAACTTGTTCCGCTATAAGCATTTGGAATTGGTCTTTCAGAAGTTTTATGACACCAAGTATTCTTTCATCTGTTGGATTTTTAATAAGTAACTGTTCTTTGTTCTTTATTTCTGCTTCCAATTCAAGTCTTTTCTTTTGTCGAATCAACCTATGTTTAGAGTTCATATATATGAGCACCCCTCTCATATAAGCTTTGCTTGCATCCCACACAATTTCTATTGGGGTGCCTTTATTCAAATTCATTTCAAAAAACTCTTTCAAATACTTTTTAAGTTCTATTATATTTTTTTCATATCTGAATAAGTTTTCATTTAATCTCCAAGAGCGTCTCTCAGTCTTGTGTATCTCAATTTCTATCCACACTGGGCTATGATCAGTCAAAGTTCTTGGCAGAATCTTTGTTCTTTTTGTCCTGATAAGTAAATCATCAGACAACAAGATAAAGTCAATCCTGGAAAAAGATCTATGTCTATCAGAGAAGAAAGTATAATCCAATTCTTTTGGGTTATGTATTCTCCAAATATCTTTTAGTTCCAAATCTTCTTTCATATCGAAGAAAGTCTGTGGTAATCTAATCCTTGACTTCGCCAAAGTCTTTTTATCTAGTTTAGAATCAATTACACCATTCCAATCTCCCATAATTAAGATAGATCTGTAATCCCATTGAAGTATTTTTGTATGCAACATTTTATAAAAATAGTCCTGTTGTTGGTTAGGAGCATAAATCCCTATCAAGAGAATTTGATTATTAGCAGAAAGTAATTCAATTGCTACAAACCTGCCATCTTGATCAGCTTCTATAAGTTTGGCTGTTAATTTTTTGTTTACGTAAATAACCACACCATTCTTTTTTTGGTTAGTTGAAGATATAAAATGTGTTCCTAGTTTGGGATTTTTCAAATAGTTTTGGTCTTGAGCTGTAATATGCGTTTCTTGTAGACAAATTATATCATTATTATGTTGTTTTAAATATGCAAATACTTTCTTCCTTTTTTGTGCTACATTCAACCCATTCACATTCCAAGATAAACATTTAATCATCATTATTCTCCTTCTGGAGCAAAGAGCAGAACATTCGGATTTCATCCGAAATCTTCTGTCCTGCTTTCCCCACGGCTCCAGCCTTTTCCTTTTCTTGCTGTAACTTTTCTTTAAGTTGCTTGGCTTTTGCTCGGGTTATACGCTGATCCTTGACTTCAGCTGCCCAAGCCGGCTCCAAAATTGGAGAAGGTTCCAGCAAGGGCTCATCCAGAAAACCTCCTTCAGCTCCCTTCAACTCCTCTGATTCCTGTTTAGATTGTTGTTGCAATTCTTGAGGTTGCTTCTTATCACTCTCTTTAATCTCCAAGACTGTAGATGTTCGTGGGGATGGTGTTCTTTCTTTAAAAATTTCAGTATAAAATTGCTCCGCCTTCTCCACAGTATTCAAACGGTGTTTCTCTCCCTTATATCTCAAAATTATGCCAGTTGGAGCGTCCCAACGAAATGGGATTTGATTATTCTGCAGTTCTTTAACAAGAAAACCAAAATCTTTTCTAGATTTCAACATCTTAGGTGGAAGCTCCTTGTAAACTGTAATCTTGGATCCGCTCACTTGCACAGAAGTGAGAAAAGATTTTTGCAGAATATCATTTCTTATTGCTCTGTCTGTGAAATATATGACCACATCTCTAGGCAATTGTCTGTCTGGCCACCCACGAGTTGACTCTATAGATTTTGTCTATTTTACAAAGGACCATCTCAGGATCAATTTTTAAAATCACAGCTAAGGCTTCAGCACAGATCTGTCTCAGATCCTGTCTCTCCTCTTCTCTAATTCCTCGAAGCCGTATAGCAAATTCCATTGCCCGAAATTGCATCATAACAATCTCATTCTCAACTCTCTGCATCTTGTCATCAACATCAAAAAATTTATGATCATTATTTTTCATCTTAGCATTAACTTCTAATTTAAATTCATCCACTTTTGACTCAACTTTCATAATAAATCCTGCCAGGCCAGACGCCACATCTGTTATTTGCTTTCTTGCTTAGTCCATTAGGTGAGGTCAGGAAGAAAGCTTTATCATATGAAAGTAACTCAAAATAATTGGCTGAAAAGTTAGATCTGAGTAACTAGAATACTGTTTTATTTTTATTTTCTCTTCTGTTTGTGTGAATAAATGTAGCTGTGCAATTAAATGAATGCAAATTCTACAATCTACAACAAGGACAGTGAGCTTGAATAATACCAGGAAGGAAAAATGCTACAATTCAAACAGTAATGGATAGACTTGATATATAGAGCTAAATTTATTCACACAAACGATGGTTAATCTTTAATGCACATTGTTAAAACTCTTTTGAAATTTGCTTCTGTCTAATTGTTTGAGGCCATATGCAGTATATAAAAAGTCTACAAGATATAAATTGAAATGAATCTTAAAACAAGTATCACAGTTCAAATATCTAAGAACAACATTCACCGAAGACGGTAAAATGAATGAAGAGATTAGCATGCAATGCAATAAAGCAATTCAAGCTTGCTTCATTCTACAACATAAGACAGTACCCATCAGCACAAAGAAACATCTCATACAAAGCATATTTCATCCTCACCCTATGTTACCAGTGCCAAACATGGACACTTACTATAGAACATAAATGAATAATAGTCACCACAGAAATGAGATGTTTAAGGAAAGCTGCTGGAGTGACCAGAAAGGATAAAATCAGAAATGAGACCATAAGACAAAGAACTGGCATATAGCCAATCTTATATTACAAACAAAAACAGCATATAAAATGGTTTGCTCACCTGGAGAGGATGTTGTGGGATTCCACACTGTACAAGGCATATAAAAAAAGAGGAGAAGGTCAAAGAACACGTGGCAGACCTAGAAGAAGATGGAGAGACAACATCAAAGACACACTACAGCAATATCAATTAACAATGATTGACACCATCAGAAGAGCAAGAGCCAGAAGTTTGTATCTCCCTCTACACCCAAAGCAGGAAGAGGAGGAGGAGGAGGAGGACGGGGCTAGTTGAAAACAAATGAAAGGCAGTCAGTTATTATTAGGACTATTGATACAACAGTACTCCCATCAATTTTTCTATCCTAATACCCCAGCAGCCAAAATTTTAAAAAATAATTTGAATCCGTTTAAAACAGAGCTAACAATATCTACCTCTAAAAAGACCACAGTAATACACATTTTAATTGTGTATTAATTTAATTTAATTTAATTCATAACACGCGCAAGGATTCTATGGCACCATTAAAGAAATAAATGAATATGACAGTTTTAGGGGCGTGAGTGCAAATTGAAGTTCAGCATTAGCACAGTTTTGCCCTTCATCACCTCTGCTATTGATATTTTCCAGTAAAAATCTATGTAATTTTTCCTTTCAACTATTTTTTCTTCTTTGATATTTTGATACATAAAATACTGGAGAATACAGCATGCACATGAAACTTACAATCCTGCCTGACCATTTATTCTTGCTAGATTAGGCTGGAACTAAGCAGCAGGTATGTAATTTGAATTAGGATCAAATGTATGACATTCTGAAAGGATGCATGGCCGAATTGTTGTTTTTTGAGAATAGCAGTTTTATTTATTAATAAAGAGGAAGGAGTTATGTTGTGATCTTGTACCTGACTATCAGATGCTGAGGGACTTGCTTCACTGTGGGCAGCTATAACATTGCAGGCTTAACATTCAAGTCTATATTTGCATGTTCAGAAGAACAAACCCAGTCTTTACAATGGTACTGCTATCCAGGAAAATAGCTAGAAGATAATACGTCCCAGTTCCATTTTTTATTAGTGATTCTTGGTGGAACCCAGCCCTTACTATGGTCTTAGAAAAAGTTTCTGTCATAAAATATTTTCTTGAGTGTCTTCATTCTCCTCTGTGTCTTGTTATTGAATAACTTTGAGAGGGTATAGAAAAGAGCTGTTTAACAGCACTTAAATCATGGCTTGAGGACCGACAATTAAGGCAGAGGTTTAAGAATGGGGGTAAAATTGAGGTTGCCTGTCAGCGTTGATGAAAAGAAAGGGAAAGGGGAATGGTAAATGAAGACATCAGAGGGACAGAATTGTTTTAAATAATGTCATAAATAACTTCTTAAAGAGGAGCATTTCATCTTTTTGCAGTAAAATAACAAAGTGTGCTATGGTTTCCCTGACCAATAAATCTATTATCACAAGACATTAATGTTCTGAGAGAAGAGAAAGATGCGACAACAGAGGGTGGAGAAATGTACTGCTTTAGTGACCAACATGAGGTAGTGCTTACTGTGACACTGATATTTCTGCTTCAGATAGTTAATTTATGTAGTGTGATAAAAAGCCTTGAACTATTTTTAATCTGTGAGAAATGGTGTCGAATCTTTGAATGAATTTCAGCTCTACTGTTTCACAATCTGATTGGGTGTTTCAAGTATTGCCACATGGAGAATGTTGTAAGGAGAATGGAGAGTTTCCCTCCTTTTTATAAAAAAATAGTGCCATTGTTTCTGAAGTTTGACTTGTGCCCATTTATTCCATTTATGATGTTTTATTCAAAGTTGGTTTTTGGCTTACCAGATGCAGCTGCGACTAGGGAATATGCACATTAGAATAAAATATTTATTTGTGCTTTCCATGCTTATTCCTGGTTTGTTTTGTTTTGTTTTTTATTCCCAAACTTAGTCGCCCAAAATTTAAGGGTTTTAAGAGATGAATAGCAATAACAGGAGAGAACATAAATTAAGAATTGGCCACAAACCATAATTACTTGTTCATCTGCAAAACAGAGGCTGGATTCAGGTAGAACATTAAGCCATTACGAAGTCTGTTTGCTTTTTGCTCAATGAATCCATTCTTTATGACTGACATGGGCTGCTAGGGCTTTCTCAACAACCCATGTTTAAAGAGTTATTTGTGAACCAGACCTGAGAGACATTTCTAGTCTTAAAATATGTCCATTACTAGTGGAGTGGGGAAATTACTGTAAGAAGAGGGATGAATGGAAAAGTCAGTCCAATATAGCTGTAGAGGGAAGGTTTAGGTCGCGTTTAGACTGTATAGGGACCAATATGACTTAGTGGTAATAGTCATTAAGCAGTAACCTTTGCTAATAGATTTACTAGCACACTCTTATTTGTGTTTTTACTCAGAAATAATTATGGGAATTAATTGGATTAATTCTCAAGCAAACATATTGAATATTGCAATTATAACTGGAATCTGAAGCCATTTGTTGGGTAATAAATTCTATTGGCTTTAATGGGCGAAGTATATTTCTGCATTAACTTAGAGCCACAGTGCATAATTCACCTGTGAATTTTATTCAAAACAAATGCACCATGGAATGTAAAGGCAGTATGTTGCTGAATATAAACACTGTAATAGGTATGTCTATAATTAATAATAATCATAAGTTTTATTTGTCAAGCATATATAAGATAACAGGTAAAAGTATAAATATAATTTGAATATATGAACAAAGTAAAAAGGAATATTAGGACAGGGACAGTAGGCACGCCGGTGCACTTATGCACACCCCTTACAGACCTCTTAGAAATGGGGTGAGGTCAACAGTAGACAGTTTAAGGTTAAAGTTTTGGGGGTTTGGGGAAGAAACTACAGAGTCAGGTAGTGCATTCCAGGCATTGACCACTCTTACTGAAGTCATATTTTCTGCAATCGAGTTTGGAATGGTTTATCCTGAGTTTGTATTTATTATTTGCTCATGTATTGTTGTGGCTGAAGCTGAACCAGTCATTGACAGGAAGGACATTGTGGCAGATAATTTTATGTACTATGCTTAGATCAGACTGAAGTCGGTGTAGTTCTAAGTTGCTGAAGCCCAAAATTTGGAATCTGGTGGCATAAGGTATTTTATTGCAGTTAGAGGAATGGAGGACTCTTCTCGTAAAATATCTCTGGACTCTCTCGATTGTATTTATGTCTGATATTCAGTGCGGGTTCCAGACAGATGAGCTGTATTGGTCTAGCAAATGTTTTGTATGCTCTAGTTAGTAGTACAACATTACTAGAGAAGAAGCTAAGCAAGATTAGGTTAGGTTAACAACTCTTAATGCCTTTTTGGCAATGTTGTTACAGTGGGCTCAGGCACTTAGATCTTTAGAAATGAGGTACTCCAAGGTCCTTGACAGAGTGAGGGTCATCTACAAGGTCATGTCCATCTAATTTGTATTTTATGTTTTGATTTTTTTTTGCCAATGTGCAAGACAGAGCATTTGTTGGTTGAGATTTGAAGTTGCCACTTGTTAGACCAGTCTGACACTTAGTCAAGGTCTTTTGCATTGTCAGTGGTGTTGAATAGTTTAACATCATCAGCGAAGAGAACAAGTTGCTTTTAATATGATCACAAAGGTCATTTATGTAAAGTATGAAGAGTGTTGGACACTGTTAGACACTAAGACACTGCCTTGGGGAATACCGCTATTAACATGTACAGGATTTGATAGAGTATTTGACGTAAAAAATAATCTATACCTTAATGAGAACCTAGCTATAAAGGTTCAACCATTTTGTCTGAACTTCATGTGCTCAGGAACATGCTGCAGATATGGATAAAACTAGCTTTTGTTTAATCTGATTTATTTTATGATATCATTCTGAAGTACATTATTGTGAATACTTACCCAGCTGACTCTAATAAATAAGTAAAGAAAAAAATGAATAAAAACAATTTACCCATGCCTCAAGGGAAATTCATAATTATGAATGAAATGTGCACTTAAAATCTATTGCGTAGCACTTACTCTTTAGGCAAGTAATTATTAATTTAAAATTAGCTATTCAGATCTTCATTTATTTGCTAATAATTTTAATGTTATGCACTTGTTCTGCTCCTTAAGGACAGGTTCCTGAGCTGTCTGCTGTAAGATTCTTTGACTGGTGCTATTTATAAATTAAAGTGAAAATTAATGCCCGATCATTTCTTCAGCTCATCTCCTTTCCTTGGCTTAATTTATTCTTGTCCATATTCCTTCTGAAAGCCATGTTTTTCCATCCATCTCCTCCATTTGTACTGGCACTTAACTTCTCACTGAGTACCCAGAATGTGACACCAGACAAACAATGCAATAACTGATGATTCAGTGAGTAGATCATTTTGTGCCATGAAGGGGTTTGTTTGTGGAGGAAGCCACAATGCTGGGTCATAAATCAAAATTTACCGATGACAATGATTGGGTTCATATGTGAACACAATCTACATATCAATTTTTAATACACGCTTAAGATATATTACTGTAGGTTGACTCCACAAATCAGAAGAAAGGAGCTGTCACTGAGAAAGAAGTAAAGAACCTAGAAAAATCTATTGATCTGTTCCTTTATAAGTTATTTGTACAGATATCAAGCTGTTGGATAGCACCAGTGAGAACTGAAACCTCCCTGTATTTCAGTGTTTGCATCACTGTCCAAGTCTGAGCACAGTAAAAAACAAAAAAGACTTGAGTATCACTAAAGGAGAAATCTGCCAAAGTCTTGGCTTTTGATTCTAAGAAAGAGTAAATTAAATAGTTTCTGTCTATATCTTAGTGCACTGGTATGGAACAATGCTTGATTTGAGGAGTATACTTAAATATGAAGAATGTGCAGAAGGGGACATTCCAAGGCAAGAACAAAAGTGAATTTCATTAATATTAATTAAAGAAATTAAATACAGTTAGCAAAAAGTATCATTTTTGGGTTTTTTTTTTTTGTGATTAAAGATGCAAAGCTTCTTTAAAGAGTCTAGAGAGTCCTAGACCTTGGAATTTATGCACGTAGCTCAGAATCAGTTCTAATTTTGTAATGCAGAAAATCCAGAAGAAGCTCAATAAGTAGCTTATACAGCTTCTGCTTGAGAGGTCATTACATTTTCTCAAGACAGTCTGCTCCTCACACCATTAGGAAGTTCTTTCTAATTGACCAGAATCTATTTTCATTCTTTGGTTCATAGCCTGTCTATTGGAAAACTGTGCAGTCACTGTGTTTCCATATATAATAAAACTTGAGAGGTAGGGTGAGGTATAGAGTTTTCCATCAACTGTTCTAATCCTAACAGATATTATTTGTAAGTTGCTGTGCCTATCCTTCAGCAGCTCACTCCATTCCGCTGCTGGGCACCTGAAGCAGCTTGTATGCATTTTGGGAGAAGCACCTATTAAAAGCTAAGGCAAAAGAGAGAGTGATAAGCGGTTGAGTTTGTCTTGTGATGAAAAGACACATGCAGCCTCAATCAGTTTCTCCTGGGTGCAGCCTCAAGAGGAAAGGGAAAGGAGGTGCAGTGAAAATTATTTGATTTTCAGCAGTTGTTGACACCAGTAATCAAAGCACCACTGAAGGAGCAGTACTTCCTGCCTTCCAAAGATAAGGGAGAATGGAGTGCTGCACTCGGCTCTGCTCATCCAGGTGGGCATGAGGGAGCCTAGAGATAGATGTAGAGAATCATGCAATTAAGATAACCTGCCTAAGGAGGCTGAGAAGCAAGAAGAGCGAGTTTCTATTTTGTATGTTTGATTCTAGTCATATCTGCCAAAGGGTCTTTAGATGTGGGAGCAGAAGACTGTTTCTTGTTTTGCAGAACTGGAAAAGAAAATGGGGGAAAGAGATCCTTTAGTCCTGAACAATGATGGATAATGTTTTATTAGCTATATTCCCCATCCAGACTAGGCAGTGCTTAATGGAGGAATTGCAGGCAACCTCCACTGCTTACTCAATCATATCCTTGAATTATGGGAAGTGTTCTAATCTAGGCCTAACACAAAGTGCTCTTAGGAATGGATCATGCACTTTTGTGCCTGGCTTGACTCCTTATTTCACTTCCTGAAAATCAATAACATTTTGTTATGCTAACAGTAGCATACAGTGTAGCTTAAAATTTCCAATTTTTACTTCTGAAATAAAATAATTTATAGATTATTCTAGAATAGAGCATTCTAAAAAGAACAAAATTGCTCTTGCTAGATGCTGTGTGAACCCTATTTGTGTTAACTTTGGGCCCAAGTCTCAGCCTAAACTTACTTCAAGAAATTACTGTAGGAAAAAGTAGAGGAAGGGAGAGAGATGTACATCACCAGGATCTCCTGGAAGAAAGGTAAGATAAAATGATAATGAATGAATTTGAATGGATTTTTCAACAGCCTAGAGCAGGGGTATCAAACTCAATTTCATTGAGGCTGCATCAGGGTTGTGTTTGACCTCAGGGGGCTGGGGGTGGGCGTGGCTGGGGTGGGCATGAACAGGATGGGTGTGGCCGGGGTGGGCATCACTTGTGAGGTTCCATTTTCGGTCATGACGGCCTCTTGCAGCCCTCTGCCAGCAAAAATGGAGCTTGGGGAGCACGTGCGCAGCCCACCCAGGTTCTGTTTTCAGGCTGCGATGGCCTCCTGCATTCCTCTATCAGTGAAAACAGAGCTTAGGGAGGCTGCGAATACAGCCCAGGTGGCCGAGGTAGAGGCCACCCAGGCCGGTCCTTCACTGGCAGAGGCACTGAGGGCCAGTCCTTCGCTGTTTCCAGGGTGGCCCCACAGGCCAGATCTAACCACCCCATGGGCCGGATCCGGCCCACGGGCCTTGAATTTGACACGCCTGACCTAGAACAAAATGGCTCAACCCAACTAATCTCTAGTCCATATCTGGATTTCTGCTAAATTCTTTTCTTGATTTCCAACCCTTTGGAGCCATGCACTTCTTAAAATACTTTCTCAAACACTGATGGAGTACAATGAAGACAGGAGCTATGAGAAGGATATTATATTTTATTTCACATGAAGATTGGTAAATGTTCATTCAAATCAAAATGTCCCTGTAATAAGGTATGCTGGGATGAATCAATTCCAACATCATTGATTAACTTCTGAAAGTCTCCCTTTTTATTGTGATTTTATTTTATGTATAATTAACCTTAAGACGCTGATGTATTTTATATGCTTTTTAACTGACTGTGCGCCAGTGGTGGGTTTCTACCGGTTTGCTCTGGTTCCCGCGAACCAGTAGCAGCAGGAGGCTCCACCCACCTGCCCAGACGTCATCACAGTCTATGCATGCGCAGAAGCACTGCAAGTGCGGTCACAGTTGCAAACTGGTAGTAAGGTAAGTGGAACCCACCACTGCTGTGTGCCACTGTCCTTATGCTGCTTTTTATCATTACAAAGATTTGATTTGCTCTATGTGGCTTTGTTCATTTTAGTAGATTCTCCTAGTAAGAGTTATTTGTATCTGTGATTTGCTGGTAGCTGTCTTAACCTGCTGGATTAAACAGGTTTTTAAATTATGCTTTCCTTTGCACAATTCCTTGGTTCTTCTTGTGAGGAGACCTAATGGGATAATTTAATTTGCTTCCCTTACACAACTTACTGGGATTCTTTTGGTTTTTGATTAGCCAAAAAGTAGCTTAAGTAGTAGGATTTTTTTTTTAGAATCCTTCTTAATTCTCATTACCCTTTAAGTTCTAGCACTATTGTGCTATATTGTTATTGTTATTGTTGTTACGAAAGTCAGTCTCAGTTTGAGGGTTATTCTAATCTACTGGCCCGTTCAGGTCTCTTCCATTTTGTTTCATATATTTCAGTATTTTTAACTAAACTTCACATTAGACTTTTACCAATTATTTACGCTTTAGGGTAAGGCTATCTGTTCTGGCCCTAAGCCCATGATGTTCTCCAACTCATTTAATTTTCATCTTCCTTCTCCTCCAGGTGGATGATCTCCCATTTTGGAAAATAGAAATACTAGGTATTTTATAAATCAGTTTCTATTCTTAGGCAAGACATACAGCTTTCTGATAGGTACAAAATGTAAGCAGATGAATTATTTTTATATAGAAATAAAATTAGAGATGAATTCAATTTTAATCGCAGTTTTGAAACATAGATTTCATAACACATACTATTCATTAAATCAAAGCTGCTAATGTGGCTATGATTGCTATATAATATTTTTTCTATGCATAATTGTTTATTTTATGATCATTTTAAATTATACACTAGATCTTGCATAATTCCTCATATTTTTAGAAGCTTTTTCTCAGAAACTACTTGATGGAATGATATGTTTGTCCGGTTTCCAAATGATTGCCAAAAATAATGCTTTAAATCAATGCACAACATAGCCACTAAGGAAGAGAGAGAGAGAAAATAAGAATTAGGATAACACATAGCTACTATTTAAAGTTTCACAGAATTTACTATTGCAATATTTTCCCACTTGCTGGTAGAGACCTTTTGAACGCCCAACCAAATTTATAATTATTTAACAAGTGCTGGGCAACCCATAGTCTTTTTATAGTCTCCAAGACTCCTTTTGATTGCTTTTTTATGAACTGTGCAGTCTTTTTTTTTCTGGTCATCAACTGCTTAATACCTCTTTGGTGAAGGCATCTCTTTCTGTATTTTTCATTACTGTTTTCTTAATTCTGTCAGAGTACAGCCCTTCCCAGTGCTATCTGCAATAAGCTCTCCCCAATTACAGCTATCAGGTCTGGCAAAGAAGGCATACTGTGGGTTCTGCTTACTAGGGAATTAGATCTGTCTGCTAGGGCAGGAGTTCCCAACCTCTGGGTGTTTGCAACCGGGCCACAAAAGCGGCAGGTACTCCGAGGCAGGTAGATTCCTCAAATAACAATTTATTGGATACATCATATTGGCACAACTGGTGAAAACCGATTCTGAAAGTTGCAGTGGTTTTTATCAGATTAAAAAGTAAAAATTCCCCCTTCCCCCAAGTCATCAGTCACATTGTCCAATAGAGGTGCTCGCTGGTTGCTTGGTTACTCCACTCCTCCTCTCCCCAGCCATCTGTTGGAATGTTCTTGGTTCCCACAGGAAAACTTTTTGTTTTCGCTACAAACCCCCAGCTATCTATCTCCGCACTCCCTGTCCCTTCTTCTTCTTTGTGGCAACCCTGAAACCTCAAAGATGGCCTCAGCCGGGTTCACTTCAGGGTTGACAGTGTGTACATGTGCATCCCTACACACGAACAGCAGATGAGTGCATGCATGCACATCCATTTGCGTAAGTGGCAGGCTGGTAAGCATCGCAATTGGAATAACTTTGCAATTATGGTGATTTGATATTAATATTGTATTATTACTCTGTAATGTTTTAGCCATACAAATAGTTTACTACAGCAAACTTACCTCTGTCAAAGAAAGCTGAACTGTTCCATCCTTATCCTTATCTAGTATCTGAAACATTTCTGAGTAGTGAATCAAGAGCAGTGTTAGATTTAATGCATGATAAGCCAAAAATGCATGATAAGCCAAAAATAAATAACTAAGGATGAATGGAGGTAATTAAAACCTGGCCTTCAGAATCTGAAGTTCAACTACTTCTAGTTAAGATTTTATATGATAGTCATATATGTTTGTATGGGGAAAAACAAACTGGAAAGTTTCTTCTACAATATGCACAAAACTCATTTCTCCTTATGTAAGTTTTAGAATTAAGACGTCAATGTGAACTTCATTTGACTTTTTTTTTTTAAAATCAAAGAGCAGTATTACCTAAAACCACTAAAGATCTTTCTTTCAGTGCAGGGTTAACTGAAAAGTTATGTCTTTAAAGTAAATTGGGTCAGACAGACTAATCAAGAGAACAAGAGCGATTTTATCCAATAACCAAAACTAAAAGACCCTGAGGAAGACGTTGCTCCTAACTTCAAATGTGGAGAGCAGGCAGGCCTTGGGCTTTAATCAAATTGACTCACTGATTTGTTCAAGTGGAAAACTTTTAACTTGGACGCTATTGTGTAGACTTTAGATTCTGTGCATGTATTATATAAATTTTCTGTCATGATTTCCCTTTTTTAAATATCCAAAAGCTTTATATATTATAATAAATTGCTCTTCAATTGCAAATATGTTGGACTTTCAAATCTTTAAATAATAACACTGATCTCAAAATAAAATATTGCAATCAGTATCTTAAAAAGGTAAAGGTTCTCCTCGCACATATGTGCTAGTCGTTCCCGACTCTGGGGGGGGGGGGTGGTCATCTCCATTTCAAAGCTGAAGAGCCAGCGCTATTTGAAGACGTCTCCATAGTCATGTGGCCAGCATGACTAAATGCCAAAGGCGCACAGAACACTGTTACCTTCCTACCCAAGGTGGTCCCTATTTTTCTACGTGCTTTTGGCAGAAGCTGGGACAAGTAATGGGTGCTCACCCCATTACGCGGCACTAGGGATTCAAACCACTGAATTACTGACCTTTCGATCGACAAACTCAGTGTCTTAGCCCCTGAGCCACTGCATCCCTTAGGTATCATAGGCAGCTACTATTGGCTCATTGGAACTTGTAAAAGAATAATGTGTCTTCAATATGTGTCTGTATCTGCTTTGTCAGATAGAATATGTTTGGGATCTCACCCTGTTTATCTAATATATCTAATAAATTAGAAACATTTTACAATAATTTTCAATCACTGACAGAGGTATTTTGTACTCAGGTCAAAAATATTTTGCCTGTTAGTAAAAAATTCTTGCTGGGAGATGTAAAACAGTAGCAGATTCCCACCCCCTTCTTCTTTTAGGAATACTTACTGAACAAGCATTCTAGACGAATCATACAGGACACAAAGCCATCAAAGTCAATGGCCAGCTTGCTGCAGGCATAACGAATAATTATACTTTGCTGGATTTTGTTACTGAGAGTGAAACCTGTGGAGAAGGAAAGCCCATAATTAAAACATGGTCATGTGATTGTGCTGATCTCCATAATTTGTCAGTTCAGTACAGTTTAGAACAATGTTTTTCAAAGTTAACCACCTTAAAATGTGTGAACTTCAACTCCCAGAATTGCCCAGCCAGAATTCTAAACAGATATTACTGGGTGGTTATTCCTCCTGATAGGTATGTATATTCTTGGCAAAACTATCCCCAATATGAAGCTTTTCTAGTAGCAGGTATCATCTCTACTAGCAACCTGGGGTTGCATATTTCAAGAAAGATTAGGGGGAACTAAGTTTGGGGCTCATAGGGCATCAGATTTCCCAGTAACATACTTTCCTCCTGACTCATGAAATGTGGGAAGTACATCAAGGATGTGTGGATGAGCCCTTAGTCTCTCTTGCACACTCAGCATATCATTTCATACTAAACTCGATCAGACAAAAATTTGGGACTGCAATTTTTAGGACTTTCAGCCAGCCGGCCACTGACCATGTTGATTGGTTTTTACAAGTTCTGAGGTATAATGCACCTAGAGGAAACCAGGTTGAGGAAAGTATGTTAATTTTAAAAGTAGGTCTTAACTGGGGTTTGGTAAGACTTGGAGGCTTGTGAACAGAATGTTTACTTAAGTCTGACTCCTATCCCTGACTCCTATTTTTTTCTCCATTGATTTTTGTTCACTGAATGCATCAGGACAGAGTCGTGAATAAGGAAACCTAAAAGAATGAATATATTTTATTAAATGTATTTTCATCAGCTTCAGGCCACTTCATTAAATGGGGTGGTGTCAGACTCCTCTAATTTTTTGTTACCATAAACTAATAGCACTCTTATACAATGTCCAAAAGAATGAAAATATTCTTGGGATAGATACATTGATGAAGATTGTCAGTCATCCAGGTAAAGTTGTCTGTTGAGTCATGGCAACTGGACTTCCTTTCTTGTTGTTTTGTGATTTTTGCTGCTCATCCAAGCAGCAGTCAGAGCAAGTCAGTTAGGCAGAGACTAGTAATGTACCAACTCCTCCTGTACCAGCCTCAGGGGTTTCTTCCCCAAAGTGTATGGCAGTATGTCAATGAACTCCCTAACTTTCTCTGACTGATGAAGCTTCTTAGTGGAACAGTGAAATGGTTCACACCAACAAAAAAATAAGTCCAGTTGTCATGACTCAACTTTTAGTATTCTTGGGATACTTATTCTTAATTTATTATTTTATTTTCTTGATTGACAAGTATCACTCAATTCATTTATTTTAAATATTGAAACAAACTTTGAATAGATTGTTTAATCCCTGGTTCATTTGGCCAGTTTCTTGAATCCAGTCCACACCATGTCTACAAAAGCAGATGTCTAGACATTGGTCTGCACTGGCATAATATGAAAAGTTAGAGGGAGATGATACCTGCTACTAGCAACCTGGGGTTGCATATTTCAAGAAAGATTAGGGGGAACTAAGTTTAGGGCTCATAGGGCATCAGATTTCCCAGTAACATACTTTCCTCCTGACTCATGAAATGTGGGAAGTACATCAAGGGAGCTGTGTGGATGAGCCCTTAGTCTCTCTTGCACACTCAGCATATCATTTCATACTAAACTCGATCAGACAAAAATTTATCTGGGCAACATGTTGTGGAAATCTCCCATCATTGCAGTGTTCTATGAGCTAATTATCATATTAATTCATAGTATGATTTATTATGTAGAAAGAATGTAGATAGAATCATGACAGCCTGTATTGTCAACCTATAGGATACTGCAGAGGCAAGCTGATGCTATGGAGAAAGGATAATTTTGCAAATTGTAATGGTGAAATCATTTTTCCCACCCCAGGACTACAATAACGGGAGAAAGCACCTGTTAGCATTTTCTATCTGCTGCAGATAGAAAATTCGGGGATTCAGAGTGCTGGAAGAACAATGTTAGTGAAGATTTTCAGAGCATTAATCAACTGGTATGTGTTAGATCGGCGCAGGAATGGAAGACGCGACCAGCTCGTTACATTTGTAACTTTATTTAGAACCAGAAACAGTAGCAAGACTGGCTGCGCGCTGCCGGAGCTCTCCTTATATTCGCTCCGGCAGTCGCACCGCCCCTGACACTGATTCAAACTTTCCCGCACTATGGCTGGCAACCAATCCGGGCGGATGTCCTTATAAGGACATAACACTCCTCCCCCCTTAGTCCGGAAAAAAAATTCAAAGTTCATTTATAAACGTTACGTAGTCACGCAGGTACGTAGGACGCCTCGGCACCCTAGCTGACCTGCGCAGTCTCACTTCTTCCTTGTCCCCGACCTGGACGGACGGGGCTCCTGTGTCTCCTGGTTCCCTCCCCAGAACCGGGCTCGGTTCGGCTGGCGAGTGTGCGGGGTCACCCTCAGTGCCTCCGGCCGGACCGCAGACCATGGATGGCTGGTCATGGTGGTCTTCCTCCTGGCCTGTGGATCTATCGTTTCATCGAGGCTGCTCGGTTCCGACCCGGGAAGAGCGTCTGAGTCTCGGTAAGTCCCAGGCTGTCACTTGCTCCTCCCCGGTGTCCCGGGCGCTGCGGTTCGGCTGCGGTTCGGCTCGTTGTCGTCTGGTGGGTGGGTCGGATCGGTGCCTTCGGGTCTGCCAGCGGTGGATGGTATTGGCACGGGTCGTGATGTCCGACCTTGCAGGGGTGGCGCAGGTCTCCTTGGCTGGGCTGGCGTTGGCCTACCCCGTTGGGTCGGCAGTGGTCGACCTGGTTGGGCTGGCGTTGCGGTGCTGTCTCCATGGGTCGGTGGAGGTCTCCCGTGCCGGGGTGTCGCAGGCCTCCCTGGCCGGGTTGTTGTCGGCTTTCCCTTCGCCCTAGTCCCTGGTCTACCGTCGGTTGGTGGCTGGGGTCATCTGGGCTGGGTTGTTGTTGCCGGGTTACCTTCGGTGCTGGGCAGGGGTCCCCCTCGCTGGGGAGTTATGTGCCACCCTCACCCCCATGCTGCGGTGTGCCCATCTCGGATGGTCCCCGGTCTACTTGCCTGGAGTGGAGGTCTCCTTGGCAGGGCTGTCATGGGTTGCCTTCGCTGGGGGGGTGTGATGCTTCCCCCCTGGGCAGGTCCCGGTCTACTCGTGGGCTGGTTTGGTAGTCTCTCGCCCTGTCGTGCCGGGTGCCCACCTCGCTGGGTTGGTGTTGCCATCCCCCATGCGGCTGGCCCCGGTCTACCGCTCTGGATTGTCGGTGTGTCAGTGCCTGGTAGTGGGCTTGGCTGGCCTCGTCGGGGTGGCAGTGGTCTGCCTCGCAGGGGTGGGGTAGGCCTACCTCGTCGGGGTGTCATCGGCCTACTTCGCAGGGGTGTCGTAGGCCTACCTCATCGGGGTGTTGCAGGCCCACCTCGTCGGGGTCTTGCAGGCCTACCTCTTCGGGGTGTTGTAGGCCTCCCTCATCAGGCTGGTTTTCTTGCGCTCCCCCCCACCTTTTCCAGAGCTGGTCGATGTGATGTCTACAGACCTGTCCATCTTCCAGCTCCACGGTGTAGGATTTCGGGCCAGTTGTGCTGTCTATCTTCCCCTTCAGCCACTTAGGAGAGCCGCTGAAATTCAGCGCGAAAACCGAATCTCCCTTGCTGAAGGTGCGAAGCGGGCGGCTGGCCGTTGCGGACACTTCTGGGCTGTATTGGGGGTGCAGCCGGTCCAATGGTGACCTCAACCTTCTGCCCATCAACAGTTCGGCTGGGCTCTTGTGGGTGGTGGCATGTGGCGTGATGTGCTGGGTGAGGAGGAAGTTGTCTATTCTTTTCTGCCAGTCGCCCGTGCCCATCTTGGTGAGTGCCTCCTTGGTGAGCCTCACCATTCGTTCCGCTTGTCCGTTCCCAGCCGGCCTGTACGGGGCGGACAGGGCATGGCGGATGCCCAGTCCTGCCAGGAATGCCTCCATGGCCAGGGATGTGAGTTGGGGGCCGTTGTCGGAGACCAGCACATCCGGTAGGCCATGGGTGGCGAAAAGGCGGCGCAGGGCCCGGATCGTTGCTTCCGTTGTGGTAGATGCCATGGATCCCACCCTCGTCGCCAGTGTTAGATCGGCGCAGGAATGGAAGATGCGACCAGCTCATTACATTTGTAACTTTATTTAGAACCAGAAACAGTAGCAAGACTGGCTGCGCGCTGCCGGAGCTCTCTTTATATTCGCTCTGGCAGTCGCACCGCCCCTGACAGTTATTCAAACTTTCCCGCCCGATGGCTGGCAGCCAATCCGGGCGGATGTCCTTATAAGGACATAACAGTATGCCTCAATAACTCCAGCTTCCAGTGCACTTCCTATATAAAGCTGAGCATTTAGGAATTCTAATCCCAACCCATCTGAAGTGTGCTAGGCTGAGGAAGTTTGCTCTATAATATAATATTTGCTCTATTATCTTACATCTTTTCTTCTGAACTAGTCATGGACCTTAAACTCCCTCATCAAGCCTTGAAGAGGAATGCATCATAAGCTACTTCACAGGATTTTCCTTGTTCTTCTGTTTGAAGGATAAGTACCTAATTAGAGTAGCTTTGATACATCCAGTCCAGTTAAATGGGACCTCTGGTTGCAGGGAGTCAGTTTCATACAAAACACTCTTTTTCCAATGTTTGAAGCTTAATTTAAGTGCCAGCTGCAGCTATCATTTGCTGGTCTAGATGGATAGATGCGTTTACTGAAAGTCAGCATTTTCCCTCTAGAGAATCTCTTTTTTTTCCCCCCTGAATGGATACTTTTTTCCCCTGTACAAAGAGTTCTGAGGCACTTTGAAGATAAAATACCATTAGCTGTTAGGGCCTAGCTGGAATCCAATGCATGAATTATTCTTCTTAGTTGGCAGAAATATATACCAGTACTTCTAATTGATCCAATGATTATGATATATAAAGTTACAATATATTTCCCCTCTGTCACTCTGTTCCAGGCATTAATTCAAGGATAAGTGGAACAGGGCCATTCAGGCTGGCCCTGCATCCCAATGTGATTTGCTGCACTGAATATGAATATGAGGTGGAGGTTTCTTGCCACCATACAGAAGAAAGTGCACAAGAAAAGTAAGCAGACATCTTGCTTGCAGACCCAATCTGTGGTCATTGCTTGGAACATTTGTTGCATATCATATTAGAAGTTTATTTCACTGAAACCCGGGAGGCTTTTTTTTTTCAATGCATGATATACTGGTATATATGAAAACTGGGTGCAATAAAAAATTTAACAAAGTATTTGATTAATTTAATAATTGGAAGCTCTTTTTAAAAAGTTCCTAATTATTAAACTCTCTTATGGTGAACTTCAGAGTAAGGCTGATGAGTGACAATTGCATATTCTGTACTCATAAGGAGACACATGGGCTTCTGCAGAGGGAGGCAAGTGATAAAACGCATGGGGGAAATGATTGGCCATACATTTTGATAACTACATGGAGCTCCTTTGTATATGAAGGACCCTGATTCGGAGTTCCATATGTGCACTTCTATGCAAGTGTAGATTGTATCTTCCAAGCTGCCTAAATGCACAGATTAAAAATAGCACATTTGTTAAAGAGGAGAGCAGCTGGAGAACAACAAAAGAAAGTCAGCTTTAGAGGAAAGTCTAGGGGAAATATTCTTGGTTCAAGTATGTCCCCTACTGTCCTATCTATGATTACGTCAGGGAAAAAAACACTGATGATAGGCAAAATTAAAGAATCAGATGCAGAATGAATGAATTACCTTTTCATGGACATTATGTCATTTATTAGCAGTCAAGTTGACCTTTCTTAAAGATGTGTATGTTCTAAATTGTAGCATTGGTTTTAATTTAGCTTAACTTCTTTATATGTCACATTTCTTGTTAGCATTATTGTGGTTGGTCGCATAAACACCTAGATATTTAGATTGATCTTGCATTTTTATCCATCCATCAAATCCTTCCCAAGGATCTAGGGTAGGGGGATAATGTTGAATGACGATGATGATATGCCAGGTTGTTATGATCTGCAGTCGTTAATGAATTACATCCCATAATTCTTTGCAAGCCAGTTGGATTCTGCTGCTGATTCACAGCCATCTTTTCTAAATGAATCAATGAGAAAACATTTCCTGGAGACAAAAAGGGGTGGGGGACTGACCATTCACAAGCATACCTGCTTCCTTGAGAGCATTTCTCATTTCACGTGCATCTATGGTTCCAGAATAGTTCGTATCTACTTTTTTATAGATTTCCTAGACCACAAGAGAGAGAGAAAAAAGCTACTGTCAGCTATTTCAGCCTAACTGTAGATATATCAGGTCAACTAAGATATTAATGACTAGTCCAACCAGGCAGGAGAGATAGTTGTTTCTGTTAAGAATGGTGGAGTGAGGATTCAATTACCTCATGACAAGCTGTGTGTCCTGGGAAGTGATTCCCATAACTCAAGTTGCTTACAAGTCAGATGATGAAGTGGCCTTTAAAAAATAACCCCCTTCTCTGCCAAAGATTGTGATGCGGAACCGAGGGAAATACTTGAAAGGAACAATAGACAACTCTTTTTTCCCAGCTCAAAAGGTTTCTTATCCAACTATACATTTAAAAGCTATTCTGACTTGTTAATTTAGTAGGGTGTTTTTCATTGGTATATTAAATCACTGGCATTATTACTGATGAAGATGTGTGATTAGTTGTCCTACCAAAGTTTCAAAGGATTTAACCAAGTTGTCAACTGATCTGGAAAATTAGCAACACAGATAATTTCCTACCCTCTCTTGCTGAACTGAGTGCCAGATGGAAAACAACTCTATTGGGTTTGGAAACAAAACTAATAAGATTTTATTCATAGTGTGAATAAGATGCATATCTCAGAACTACATGCTTATCTCAAATTAGTGCTTTACTGCTCACGGTTTTTTCCCCCCCAGTTTAAAATGACATCAGATTTAGGAAGGATTAGTTTGCAAGGCAATCAAACCAGTCAGTCCTAGAGGAGATCAACCCTGATTGCTCTTTAGAAGGCAGATCCTGAAGATGAAACTCAAATACTTTGGCCACCTAATGAGAAGGAAGGACTCACTGGAGAAGAGCCTAATGTTGGGAAAGATTGAGGGCAAAAGAAGAATAGGATGACAGAGAATGCTGTGGCTGGATGGAGTCACTGAAGCAGTAAGTGTGAATTTAAATGGACTCCAGAGGATGGTAGAGAACAGGAAGGCCTGGAGGAATGTTGTCCATGGGGTCGCGATGGGTTGGACCCGACTTTGCAACCAACAGCAACAAAAAGTTTGCTTTTTACCAGATATTTCTGAATCTTCATCCAAAGGATCTTGAATTCTACAAGTCCCAGGGTACCGATTCCATCTTTCTGGATAGTGTTAAGGTCTAATTCAAAATTTCAAACATATTTTTCTTAATGTTTTTTTACATTCTTAAACAAGACATTCCAATCCCAATAAAAATGCATAGTTCATGTAGGGACATGATTCTGTAGTTTCACCACATATAACAGATTAACAGATTTAACAGTGTTGGAAGGGACTTTGTAGGTCATCTAGTCTAACCCCCACCCACCCTATGCCATTTCTGACAAATGGCAGTCCAATCTCTTCTTCAAAGCCTCCAGTGATGAAGCTCCACAGCTTCTGAAGGCAAGCTGTTTCATTGATTGATTGTTCTTACTGTCAGAAAATTTCTCTTTATTTCTAGGTTGAATTTCTTCTTGATCAGTTTCCATCCATTATTCCTTGTCTGTCCTTTGCGTGCCTTGGAAAATAGCTTGACCCCTTCCTCTCTGTGGTAGCTCCTCAAATATTGGAACACTGCTATCATGTCTCCCCTGGTCCTTCTCTTCACTAGACTAGCCATGCCCAGTTTTTGTAACCATTCTTCATATGTTTTACTCTCCAGTCCCCTAATCATCCTGGTTGCTCTTTTCTGCACTTTTTTTAGAGTCTCAACATCTTTTTTATAGCGCAGTGAACAAAACTGGATGCAGTATTCTAGGTGTGGTCTTACTACGGCGTTATAGAGTGGTATTAGTCAGTAGCGGGTTCCTCTTACCTTTGGTACCGATTCAAAACAATGAGAGTGTGTGTGCTTTGCTCACACATGGCGCTTCTGCGCATACGCAGAGCATCTGTGATGATGTCTGGGCAGGTGGGTGGAGCCTCCTGCCGCCACCACTATCGGTTCGCGGGAACCAGGGCGAACCAGTAGAAACCCACTACTGGTACCTCACTTGATCTTGATTGTATCCCTTGGCTTTTTTGGCTGCTGCGGCACACTGCTAGCTCATATTTAACTGGCTGTCCACTATGACTCCAAGATAAGAAAACACTCTTCCTGTTGCTATTTTTAAAAAAAATAAAAGTGGTTTGATCAGACCTGGACTCAATTTGAAAAATGACTATAGTGTTGTAGAAGCATGTGGTTTGTATTTTGGGAACAGTAAGAACCAACCACCCCCTGAAAATATTTTGGTAAAAAGATTTACCAAGTCCATTTGCAAATGATCAAACTTGGAAAACTGGTTTAGGACTAATGATTACAACTCTGTTACTATGTGAAAAGAGAACTATTAAAACTGTTTATGATTTTTCAGACCTCTCTGTATATTTTTATTATGTACACCCAAAAAAGAGTATATGTATCCTGAACTCATTACAATTACATTTAGATTATGCACAACAACATGGGTAACTGCAGTTAATGCACAAGAGATTATTGCAGAATTCAGGCAGAGCATGAATATAAGTCAGCAAGAAAACAACCATGCAGCTGATAATAAGTTTTACTATCCTTGCTACCAGACCGTTTAAATCAGTATTCTACTCTACATTTTATGCCAATAGCAAATGAAGACAGATGCACCAGAAATGAGATGTGTAAATCTTGGTTTATCTAGGCAAAAGTTCACAAGGGAAATCCAGTGAAGAAGGGTGACATTTAAAAGATACATCTAAGAGACTGATCATCTCCCTGCAGGTGTTTATGTTGAATCCATCACTTTTAATGTCTATTCCTATACAATAAAAGAGACAAAAAATGTTATTCAAATATTTTTCTGCATCCCATGGTAACACAAGATCTTCAGGCATGTTAATCTCTCCAGTTGAAGCACACAAAAAAAAGCTTTATTTTTATTAGCTCATTTTGAAGCAAAATACCTTTCAGAAGAAAGATCAGATGAATACTGGTGTCAAGACAGTTACCTAGCAATTTCCCATTTCATTACAAAAGGTTTTAACATTATCTTCGGTAATTTTAACAAAAAGAAAAGGAATTTGAAAAGATGACCTAGAAAAATTTTACCGTGTGTGTGTGTGTGTGTAAAATAACTAGCTTTTTTTCCTGCCAAACAAGCTCAGACATTCCTAGGGAACAGATTAGGAATATGCATCCCAATGGCTGAGCTATGGCTTTTTGTCATGTGCACAGACAACCCATCCCTTCCCAATTATAGAAAAAGGATTTACTTCTTTAAAAAGAAGCAGAAGCTGTGTGCTGAATCTGGAAAACAGTTCTAGGGCCCCAGTACTCTCAGAAATAACTCGCTGGAATCCCTGAAAACAAGAAGTCCAGGAAAGGTGAAATAGAACAGATGTTTTGAGGAGCATTATTTTTGAAGGAAATTGGTAACTGGGATTTTGTATTAGATGATGAAGACTAATATGTCCAATTTCAAGGCTGCCTGCATCCTTGATTCTCTGCAACTTTCAAATAAAAGAGAAATATTAGATATAAAAGGAGAAACCCTATAGCCAAGAAACAAGTTAATTTTATATTGGACTGGAGCGACTAGTAGGATGTTATACTATAATCTGTTCAGAAGGTTCTTTTAAACCTTCTAAAGGTCTATGTCATGTTTTAAAAGGTCAAAGTCATTTTAGAGTCCTTAAAGTCAAAAGGGATGCTTGAGGGATCAGGGAGTGGTTCTGAAAATTCTGCATTATTTCCTGAAATCAGTTGCAACTTACTTTTTGTTATGACTCTATTCAAAATAGTCTGAAGTTCATCAGCAGTCAGTTCACAATCCTGCATAAAAGAGGAAAAGTAGAGATCAAGGAAACATACACACAATAAAAAGCAACACAGCCATGGTCATCACACCCTTATCCTTTGTTTAAATTTCAATCTGAAGCAGCACCACTTGGAAGATTCTGTGGTCAGCCAGAATCAAGTTTCATTTAGCACTCCCAAATCCATTTCTTTGCAGCTAGGATCCATTAATTAAATGAGTTTAGCACATTTATTGGTGGATCCTCTTAGCCAGAATTACTGGAGATTTCAGAAACCAGGGAATGCTTTATTTTTGTAGGTTGGATGTATGTATGCAGTCCTTTTGCCACAAAGATGTCACATTCATGTTACTTATGAGAACAGCTCTATATTCATATTCACCAAGGATGTATATGTATAGATACAGTATCTGCAAGATAAGGCTGCTTAACAGCCTTGGCTTACTGGAGATTGGTATTACAGTGCTACATTGCTTTGTCTCTGACTCAGACTATTTGCCGATTGAATATGTCAGTTAAAAACTAGTCAACTGGACACCATAATAGGCTTTTTTTCAGTCCAGTCCAACAGATAAATATACTGTTCAGAATTGAGTCCAGGCAAGCAGCTTCCTGAACTTAACCTCAAACGAAGCTGCTTCCTTTCCATAATGTTTCACACAACATGTGTGCAAACATACATGCATCCATCGATGTACCACATAAAATGTGAAGCCTTTCAGAATATTTTTTCTCCAAATTTCTCTCTCATCTTTACCTCTTTTCCTAACTGGAAGTTTGAAAGAAAACAAAGGAAGAAAAGCAGAAGCAGTGCAAATATTAACAACAGAAGGAATAATCACAGAAAAAAAACTGGACTTAAGAAATCATCTTCAGAGAAAAGGTTAATCAATCCCTCTTAACCATAATTTCCCTGGTCCATTTGCTCTCCTCTAAAGTTAATTCTCTCACTAAAAATTATAGTAGTTAGGCTAATATGTCATCTACTAATTCTGCTCAGGCAGGTTGATAAAGGACTACCACTAGAAGATGAATAAATGTGGGGAAGACCCTCGTGGATGTCTAAAGGGAGCAGTGCTGAGGGCAATTGACTGCTGTACTAATGGGATTAGAGATTTGAAGTTATAGTCCTCTGGGGTAGTATCCTATACAGAAAGTGTATTAACTACCATTTATTTCCAAATGCAGTTCAGACTGCTGGTTTTCAATGTTATCTATGCTCAGAGCATGGCTGTCTTATTCCCCTAAATAAATTCTAACCACCAAATCTAATCTGATAGAGAAGGCCTGCTAAAGGTCTCATCCAAACAGGAGAAAAGGCATTCTGACAAGAGAAAAGGCATTCTGTGATTGTTCCCCTCCTCTGGAACAACTTATCCTCCAAAGAAAGAATGGCCCCAAGGAAAGAATAGCCTTTGGAGATGAGGAGCTGAAATAGAAATTGCATCATTGGTGACACTGTTTTGTGGTTTCTTTTCTATTTTATTGTGATTATTTGCATTGTATTTTGAACCTATTTGCATGCTATCTAGAGCTTCTGGGAGCAAGACAGTTGGTAAATCTTATCATTTGGTAAATAGATGTTCTGGCTGTCAGGGTCACATAGCCCTTTGGATGTGAAGGCTGAAAACATTCTTCAGAGCGTAGAGGTTGCCTGCATCTCCTTGAACACACATTTTCCCAGGATTGGGCTGCAGCTGCACTGGGCACCCAGAAAAGGCTGCAATGGCTTTAAGGAGTGTCAGAGAGTCGCTACGTGACTCCCCCACCTCCCACATACCCCAAAGTTATTTTTCTTTCACAACCAAAGCACTGTGTCACCCTGTTAAGCAAATGAAGGAGGATTGTATGATACCAATATAAAAACTGGTTGATATGAATTAGATACAGATCTGTTAATTTAAAGTTCCAAAATATACTATTTATCTAATCTTGAATATACATTACCTCCCCAGAAAGCTTTTGGAACAGATTTTTGAATTCGTTGTCTATATCCTTGCCTGTAACTTGAGGCTAAAAAAACGAAGAGATTGTAAATAGAATACTTTTACTAAGGAAGGTGATGGTTCTACTGAAGAACCCTGAGGCATTTTGACTAAGCAGGTATATAGCTTGCAGAGATTATAAGACCTAACAACACTAGCTAAAACAGCCCAATTTTATTTTGATAACGTATTTTAAATAGTATATGTTAGCATATACCTAGCTTTGTTAATGTCTAGGCTGCCTAGCTGATATCTCTTCAATTTTCCATCCATTGGGGTATTTTAGTAAGAATTTTGACTGAGAAAAGTGAATTATAATTCCAAAAAGTATTTACTGTAAAATCCCATAAAGCAGGGTATCTCAAAATTTGTGGCATCAATTTAATTTTTGTGAAAACTGACCTATATAAATATTGATGGCAGCAGACAAGCTATGCTATTTTTATCACTGGCTTCCCAAAGTGGTGAACTTGCACTATTCCCTCTTCCTGGCTCTGAAGAACCTCCACTCACACCAGACTCCCTCTTCCCTGTCAGCCCCATACATGCATAGCCACTAATTCCTATATTCCCATAAATCAAATACTGCAATCTATACCCACCTCATCTGTCTTTCCTCACTTATGGACACCGAGAAATTTAAGAAGACTCCTCCTTAAATTTGTTTATCCCATCTACTTAGATGCAGCAGAAAGTTTTGAAAATAGCACTTGTTGCAATTTCTTTACTTCAAGAAAGTATTTATTACCTTTAATAAAAGTGCAGATATCTTTCATACCCCATTAAAAGCAAAACTAGGACAGACATGTTTTTGTGCCAGCCTTTTAATCTTCCAGGTTCCTTTCCTAATAAAGAGTTCTTAGATGTGTAGAACATATACAATATTTGGTAAACTTTCAGTTGGCCTGATAAACTGATTACTTTTATATGGATTTCAAAGTAAATATGTTAATTTGAGTCTGCTTAATTTATTTACCTCATATGGATTAGCAGTGGCAGTGTCCCCAATTTCTCTGTAATTAAAGAAAAATGTTGCAATTATGGTGACTTATAGTTTCAAAAGGCAATAAAACTAAATAAAAACAAGCTACAAACTTGAAATATAATCCATGAATTTCAAAGCCAATTTAAAAGAACAGTAGAATGACATGGAAGAATGACAATTAAAATATTCCATCTTTGCTCTTGATGGGATTCCCCAAGCAAAGTTGGCCTGTAATCTGGGGGTACTCCTGGATTCACAGCTCTTGCTTGAAGAGCAGGTGACAGCTTTAGCTAAAAGGGACTTCTTTGTGCCATTTATGGCCTTTTCCTGGGTTGGCATTGCTTACTGTATGCGTGGCTTGGTCACTTCCCAAGTGACCAAGAGGACTGCACTAGTTGCCAGTTTGTTTCCTGATTCAATTCAAAGGGCTGTTGGTATTTTTAAAGCCCTTCATTTCAGGACCTTGGCATCTATGGGAATGCCTTCTCTTAGAGATCTCTGCCCATCAGTTATGATCTCTAACAGTGGGCCCTTTCTGTCCTGGCCCTCAGGGAATGTCATGTACAAGCACCCCACAGAAGGATCTTTTCCATATCACCTCCTTTTCTAGAACATTATTCTCCTGATATCAGACAAGGTCTAACTTGGTTAGCCTTTCAGAAAGCATTTAAGACCTTTTTGTTCAATGGGCCTTCAAACAAGGGTGTATTTGTTTCCTTTGTAGAAGGTGAATGTTTATATTGTGATCACATCCCTCTGTCTAAATCAGTATTTCTCAACCTAAGAAATTTAGCAAGTCCACATATCTTCATGTTGCTAAGGCTGAGAAACATTGGCCTAAATGTTTGAAATTGTTGGTGTTTCCAGTTCTTAATTTATACAACATGAGAGTCATATAACTAGCATATAAATCTAGCTAAGCAAACAAGCAAGCAAATAAGCTGAAGTCACCATCTAAAATGCATCGGAGAGCCCTGAAAATATTCTAGATCTGTTTTGCCTCCTTGACTGTTGCCCGACTTCAAAGCTGGATGAGAAAAAATAAGATCTGAAAATATTCCATCCCTTCCCAAAAGAAGGCAGCAGGATAAGGAAGACTGCCAAAGATTCTTGCAATGTTCCCTTCTCTTGTATATATTTGCCTGAAGTGAAGTTTCTTCTCTGATGCCCTTCATGAGGCTCTCAAGGAAAGGATTTTCTCAGTGATCACAACATAATTGAGGTTAAGCCTTCTAAGCAAGAATTACCTGGCATTTCCTACAGGGTTGTTTAAGTAACCTAACTCTCATTTTGTTTGCAATCTTGAAAAGTGAATTGTTAGCAATGTGTATATTAAGTACAGTGTGTATTTGGTTTAAAGTCTCTATTCAATTTTACTTCAAAGCTACAATTGTTTTACTGTAATTATACTTTTTGCTGTTGTATTTTGTTCATTTTATTTTTGTGAGTCACTCTGAAAACTATAGATATAAATACCTTGAAAAAAATAAAAATAACAGCCATTGTCAAATTGTATCATTCCTACTTAATACTAGTGTGCTCAACTGCCATTGTTTGCCTTCCTTGCTACCTATAATTTCTACCTAAATATAGATTTAACTTTCATTCTAGTGTAAAAAATAACTTTTCTCAAGTAATTGTATATTTGACCATAGTCAGAAGGAAGAGTTTGAACAAGTTCAAATAAAGGGAATTGTGATATTTTCTTAATTTTTAAATAAGCTTGGAAATTTAAACTATTATCTTAATTCAAGGGGGGAGAACAAGGTCCTCTCCAATTCAATTTACATCTCCTTTCCTATGGATCAGAGCACCTTTGCTATTTCCTCTTCTGGTTCTCAGCCTTTTTGTGCTCGCTCTCCTGCTGCCTTTTAATTCATTCTGCTTCTTTTATCATTTCTCTACCCCAAACTGTTCTAGCTGTGAAGACACATTTCTCCATTTTTTATAGAAGAGTCAGGAAAAAGATAATGAAGACTGACAGGAAGGGATGCTTTAGCAATGTTAAGTTCCTTGTAAATTCCTTTTAGATTCATATATATTAATAGAATTGGTACCCTGTGGTCTTCTAGATAACTCACATGACAAACCCTACTATTTAGACTGCTGGCCATACTGGCTAGACTTCATAGGAATTAGAATTCAGTTATATCTGGGAGACCACAGATTAAGCACTCCCTTCAAAATGCATATATATTAAACAACTTCCATGCAAAATGGCATAACACTTTTTGGTGTGTAGTGGTAGAAGATACATACTCAGCTTTAATCTGTTTCACAGAGAAGATCCTAAGGCAGAAGTGTCCATCTTGCAAAGGCTGAGAGGTGTATGGCACAATAAGATATTCTCCCTGTGGCAGGTGGAAGCGAATTGATGCTTCACGCGAGCAGACCTCTCGGCCAAAATGAACTACAGGTTTATTTGTTGAGAAGAACTCTCTGCTTAGATGAACATTAACTTGATTTTCTAACTAAAGAGAACAGTAAGAGTGAAAACATTAATTGCGCACAAGAATCAAAATAGAGAGCAGGACAAATATTCCTTTCAAGCAGATACCTAAGTGATTGTGCTAGGGCTTCATTATATAACTTGTCCTACTTACATATACTGGCACACCAGGCAGACCTTTAGCTTCATCTTCTATATTTACCTTTCTGGACTTCTGGCATGACTGACTAAAGTTTGTTTTGTTTTGTTTTATTAAATTTGTATACCGCCCTACTCCCGAAGGTCTCAGGGTGGTGAACAGGCACAGGATAAAATACAGAAATACAAAAGTTAGAAACAATTTAAAACCAAATTAAATAATTTAGCCCATGACAATTAAAATCCCAATAATTTAAAACAAATTAAAATTTCAGTTTAAAAAATTTAAAAGAAAGGGGAGAAAAATTAGGCCAGGCCGGCTTGCTGGAATAAGAGGGTCTTAAGAGCATGGCAGAAAGTGCGCAGATCCGGGATCCTCCGAATCTCCGGGGGGAGCTCGTTCCAGATAGTGGGTGGCCCCACAGAGAAGGCCCTCCCCCTGGGGGCCGCCAGTAGATACTGCTTGGCTGACGGCACCCGGAGGAGCCCCTCTCTGTGAGAGCGTACCGGCCGGTGGGAGGCTGTTTGTGGTAGTAGGCGGTCCCGTAAATAACCATGTCCTAAGCCATGGAGCGCTCTAAGGGTGGTAACCAAAACCTTGAAGCGCACACGGCAGGCCACTGGGAGCCAGTGCAGCTCGCTCAGAGAGGTGTCATACGGGAGCGCCATGTTGCTCCCATAACCACCCGCGCGGCCACACTCTGCGCCAGTTGGAGCCTCCGGGTGCTCCTCAAGGGGAGCCCCATGTAGAGAGCATTACAATAGTCCAGGCGGGAGGTGACAAGGGCATGAGTGACTGTGTGTAGGGAGTCCTGATCTAGAAAGGGACGCAACTGGCGAGTCAGGCGAACCTGATGAAAAATCCTCCGGTCACGGCCGTCAAGTGCTCTTCTAAAGACAGCCGTGAATCCAGGAGGATGCCCAAGTTGTAAGCCCTCTCCGTGGGGGCCAGCGATTCATCCCCGATAGTCAGCGATGGCGTCAACTGACTATATCGGGACGTCGGAAACCACAGCCACTCGGTCTTGGATGGGTTGAGCCTGAGCCTGTTCCTCCCCATCCAGATCCGCACGGCCTCCAGACACCGGGACATCACTTCAAGGGCATCGTTGGGGTGGTCCGGGGTGGAGATGTACAACTGAGTATCATCAGAGTACTGATGGTACTTCACCCCGAAACCACGGATGATCTTGCCCAGCGGCTTTACATAAATATTGAACAGAAGGGGCGAGAGGACCGACCCTTGTGGCACCCCACATATGAGGGGCCTCGGGGTCGACCTCTGTCCCCCTGCCAACACAGACTGCAACCGGTCAGAGAGAAAGGAGGAGAACCACCATAGTACAGTGCCCCCCACCCCTAACTCTTCCAGCCGGTGCAGCATGATACCATGGTCAATGGTATCAAAAGCCGCTGAGAGATCTAATAGGACCAGGACAGAGGAGCAACCCCTGTCCCGAGCCCTCCAGAGATCATCAACCAACGCGACCAATGCCATTTCTGTGCTGTACCCCAGCCTGAAGCCCGACTGGAATGGATCCAGATACATCGTTTCATCCAGGCACTGGGGGAGCTGTCACACAACCACACTCTCAACAACCTTCGCCACAAAACGAAGGTTGGAGACTGGACGATAATTAGCCAACATTGCTGGGTCCAGGGAAGGCTTCTTGAGGAGAGGCCTCACCATCACCTCTTTCAAGGTGGCGGGGAAGTCACCCTCACCCAACGAAGCATTTATAATCCCCTAGAGCCAGCCTCGCGTCACTTCCCGGGAAGCCAGCACTAACCAGGAGGGGCACGGGTCCAATAAACAAGTGGTCGCGTTCAGTCTACCCAGAATCCTGTCCACGTCCTCAGGGGTCACAGGATCAAACTCATCCCAGATAACATTCTCAAGACCTGCCCCAGTCCCTCCCCCTGAGACTACCCAGTCGGAGTCCAAATCTTCCCGGATCTGAGTGATTTTGTCATGCAGATACTGAACAAAATCCTCGGCTCTACCCTCCAAGGGGTCCTACCGCGCTTCCTGGTGGAGCAGGGAGTGGGTCACCCTAAACAGGGCGGCCGGGTGGTTATCTGATGATGCAATAAGAGCAGCAAAATAGCTACATTTTGCTGCTTTTATCGCCACTAGGTAATTCCTAATATGAGATCTTACCAGTGTCCGGTCCGATTCTGAAAGACTGGCCCTCCAACTACTCTCTAGGCGTCTTTTCCGGCGCTTCAACTCCCTCAGCTCCTCAGTGAACTAAGGAGCCAAATGAGATCGGCGCCGGGTCAGAGGCCGCAAAGGCACGACCCGATCCAGAGCTCCAGCGGCCGCCCTATCCCAGGTGGCCACTAGGTCTCCAGCCGAGGCGTGTGCCAGAGCCTCAGGAAATGGCCCAAGCTCCATCTGGAACCTGTCGGGTTCCCAGGCACCTGGGGCAGAACCATCTTACCGGCTCCGCCTCCCTGCAGCGGGGTGCAGCGGTTCGAAGGTCAAGATGAAGGAAAGAGTGATCTGACCATGACAAGGGCTTGGTAACTATATCCCCTATCTCAAGATCACTCCACCACTGTCCAGAGACAAAAACCAGATCCAGCGTGTTTCCCCCCTGTGTGGGTAGGGCCATGAATTAACTGGGCCAGGTCCATGGCTGTCATGGAAGCCATGAACTCCCGAGCCACCTCAGACGCCTCACCCACGGATGGCAAGTTGAAATCCCCCATGACCATAAGCCTAGGGGTCTCAACCGCCACTGCGGTGATGATGTTGAATAGCTCGGGCAGGGCAAATAGCTGATGGCAAAAACTTTATCTGGATGAACTTTAGCCCCCCCCAGACCCCAGGCCCCCCACCCCCCATGCCATGCTCCACAGCCATACCCAACCCTCCCCTTAGTGGGTTATCCCCCATACCCATGGCCCTACTTCTGATCCAACCCTTCCCCCCCCCCCCCGGAACCCCTTAAGAAATTAGCTAAAACTTTATATAAAAAACCTCTCAAACCCCTCTTCGCAACAAAGTTGAATGTGACTGCAGGTTATTGACTGCAGATTGAATATGACTGATGTTATTGCCTTTTTATTTTGGTTGGAAAACTGAATTCAACATGTAACTTAAATCTAACCCTAATTAAATATAGCTAACATCATATAATAGAAATCTCCCTGGAAAAAGTCTGGATGGTAGGAGTACTAAACCTGAGCCACTGAAATCTACAGTATATAAGCACTGGAGTATTGATATGCTTTTTGTGTCTGTCTGCAGCCATCTAGCAGTTATCTAGATTTTTATACTCTGGTTCTAGTAGTGCTAAGATGACTTCCATATTTACAGGATTGAGGCTACAAATAAAAGCATATCTACATATCTGTCTACTTGGGATTTTGAGTGCTGTTGTTCTTTCAGTTGATAGTGTTATTGGATGGTACATGTGTTTTTCTCTCAGGCTTATATCCTAGTTCTGTACATCTATTATCTTTCATACTATTCTGGGCTCATTTTAGAAAAGGAAGTTGTTGTTGTTATTATTATTATTACTAGTAGTAGTAGTAGTAACAATACCAAAATCATATACATATACATATACATATACATATACATATACATATACATATATATTTGTTTTCTGAGGTTTTCGCGGGTGTTTGTATGTAGGTCTTTGGTTATTCGGGTTTTCTCCCACGTAAAATTGGAGGTGTCTTGGCAACGTTTCGACGAAGTCTCATTTGTCATCTTCAGGCTTACGCGGGAGAAAACCCGAATAACCAAAGACCTACAGAGAGAGAGAGGGTGGGTGGGTGGGTGGGTATTTGTCTGTGTTGTTTTGGCCAGCTGTAATAGTTGGCCTCGTAATATTCTGCAATGTTTGTTTCCAGACCATTTTTCTTTACCATCATCCAATCATTTTCTTCTTACAGAATGATGAATGGGAACAAACTGCCAATTTATAAAAAATGTAAGATGATTTCCAGACTGCAGAAATACTTTCTCTCATGAAAATATCAAAACAGCCATTTTCAAAGCTGATTTTTCTGACAGACTTTCCCTTGACGTAAATGGTCATCCAATCACTGATTTTATGGATTATGAGTTTTTGTGTAACTTATAATATAGTCTATTCCAACAATATGCATGAGTTATAAAACAAAATAGCTTTCTCACATTGAACAAAGACATTAAAGTAAAGAAAATAATGTTTAAAAAATTACTAAGTAAGCTTGTTTTCTAAGGAACTACTCATAAAGGCAGCTAAGCAAACCAGATGAAATTTATTTAAAAACAAGATATTTTCTATTATCTACTGCTAGGATATCCATTAATTACCAGGGCCTCATAACTTACCTCATTTGATAAATTAGATCAGTTGGGTCAATTACATGAGAGTAAGGTACTTTTTGTCATTTTGGTGCCCCTTCTCCCATTCCTGCAGATAGTACTGCATTAGGCATTTAAATTACAGATAACATTCAATGCTAGTTTATGCATTATACTTTTTTGCCATAATCATAATACAAAATATGGCTACCATGATTTTGTGGCATGTTTCAGTATACAGAGTTAGTGCATAATTGGTATAAAGCAAAGTTTTGACTTTTGCTTCTAGAGCATATCAATTTCTTTTTTCCATCTCCTCCGCTTAAATAAATATGCTTAAGAGAGAAAGGTTAGGAAAATAGTTGCCTGCCTAACTATATATTGTACTTCCTGCACTGTTGGATACGCATCTGAACAGGCTTACAAACCATATTTCATATTTTCCCAAGAAATATGAATTGTCCTCATATATTACTCAGTCAATTGTCAGTCTAGAAGCATCAACATTTAAGAAGATGATTAAAATATTCAGTTCTGGCAAGGAGTAGCCATTTTTCATGATTCAGATTTCCAAAAGTGGTGTTACCTCTTTGGGCATCTATAAGACATAAAAGTAATCAGTTGAAAGATAGCAGTGTTGGCCCTATCACAAATAGCCAGACAATAAAATACAACAAGTCACCCTATATACTACAGCATTTTCTAATCTGCTGTTCTCCAGATGTGTTGGATTTCAATTTCTATCATCTCCCAAAGTATAACCATGGACTATCAGAACTGAAAATCAATACATCTGGGGGACAATTTGGAGTATTTGAGAAGCTGAATATTGTACCGCCTTTTCCCCCAATTTTTTTTTTTAATTCTATCTTGAATGACAGGAGTGAGACAAAACAAGTAAAAAGTGTGTTTGGTGGAAAAAAGATGTGTGTGTACCTTCCTTTGTGAAAATGAGCAAGAATACACATCCCAAGCCACCCTAATCGGCATGTTGGCCAGAATCCTGTACAATATTGCTCTGTGGGCAAAAGTACCCATATCCTAGGAAGTAAAATAACAAGAACCTGATAAATGGAGTAGCTAATGTTGAGCCAATCTTCCCCCTTCATCTTCTGTCGTCTGCGATTTTTCTGCATCAAACCTACTATCATCGTGCAACAAGGCTCAGATGCACTTGGTTCCTGATCATCATCTGGCTCTTCCAATTTCATTTTAAACTGTGGGTTGGTCCAATATGTTTCTACAGAGACCAAAATATAAATACAGATAAAATTGTCAGATTTGGGAAAACGAAAGAATTTCTCTTGTACCGAGAATTGCAGGAATAGCTTTTAGGTGTGAACTTAATTGTGATTTCCAGCTTGGCTTTACCATTATATTTATACAGTTAATGTTTCTTTCTCCCACCTCTGCCACGTCCTGTGCTATATATTTATTGCAATAAGCAAAACCCAATTGAACTACTGAGAGATATTTCCTAAGGGAGCAATAAGCAACTGAGAACAGCTATGGTTATTAACCTCAGCCAGTTATTTATCCACAAAAGACTATTATTGGCATACTCTGTAGGACCTAATGCTCAGATGTGGCTGGAATATATATAGAATATATATAGAGAGAGTTGAAATGGCAGTTAAGCCCAGGCCCATATGTTATTGTGGCTCCACATTACGTACAAAAGTACAACATGATTTATCAGGGATCTGGAAAGGAATATCGTTATCATTTGATACCAAGATGTTAGCAAAGTGCCCAATACTGTAAGAGATGACATATACTGTATATGCAGAGAGGGCTTCTCTATGGTGATAGGACTCCAGTGGTCACTGTGTGCATTACACATTCGTTTATTTCATGAGATCAGATTGAGCATTAGCCTACCTAGAGTCTAAAGTATGAAAGCACCTTTGCATCAATGTGTCAAGGAACAATGCTGCTATTTTTGCACCTTTTTCCCCTTTGAAAGAGGTAATGATAGTGGTTTTAAGAAAAATGGGTGCATTTGTCCTATCAGCGTGATTTTGAATAAATTACCTTGTCTGCGTTTGCCCACTTCTGTCCAAGAGTATGAAGAACTTGACAGAGGTGGATGAAATATAGAGAACTAGATTTGCAAATAAAAATTCTGCTTAGATATCTGTCTGCCCCAAGTCATGCCTGAAATCTCACATGATTCTATTAGGGTCTTTATGAAATTCATTTGTAAAGCATCAAAAGAGCTTTTATTTTATTTATTAAATTTCTATGCCACGCATTTCACCAAGGCAAAAAGTTGGCAGTATTGATGAAACTTTAGAAAAGAGTTAGGGAGGCTTCTCTGCATGTGGCCTTTCCTCAGTTACCCACAGCCACATCCCAGTGAAAATGAAATGCCTGGTCACCCATGGCCACTGATGCCTTCTTTGCTGCATTCAATCAAAAAAGAAATAATCTAGGACTTGGCTGGATGGTAGAAGGTTGAAGGGTAAGGCAAAACATCTGATCCCCAAGACCCAGTGCTGGCTCAATGGCAGTATTTGGTCAATAATGCAGTGAGAAAGTTACTTTGGGTTTTAGCAAACCCTCTGCCTTGCTGTTGTATCTAAGTGACTATATACAACCATGGCTTAATAAATTATGCCAGTTATCTGGGTTTGCACAACACAATGGATCATAATCATACCAGCTGGTTCACATAACAAACCATAAATTAGATAACTCCATGTTAGCCCAATATATTATGCAAACACAGCCAATGTATCCAAAACCTTTATTATCTTTAGATGGAAACGTCATTATTAAAATTATAGACATTTTTTCTACTATTGACTTCTCTTTTCCAAGTGCCATAATATCGTTTTCATACATTTAATAGTTTACAAACTCTAGCAAAGGTTGAAAGATTTGATCATTATAAAACTTTCTAAAGCTTTCTATAAAGCTTTCTAAAACTATTTATTTATAGTAGCAGACTTAACCAAGGATTGGCTCTTTACAACTGACATCATATTTTTATAATCCATTTTGAAATCATTTAAAATGTTTAATTAACACACCATGTTGTGTTCGTTTTAATTATATATTTGAGCTAGAGTCCCAAATAGCAAATGATTTAGAGATTAATTTAGCATTAGATAAATAAAAATGAAACTGTTTTGCTAGATGGTTGAAATATGTAGCTATGAAGTTACATGTTATGGATTGGTAATTTTTGTCTGCAATTATAATTATATCAAACTGAACAGGGCATAGAAATAAAACTTAAACACTTTGCTAGATGAGAACAAATATGGAAAGCAATAAAAATAGCACACATGAACAGTATGAAGGTTCCTAAAAGCCAGAATGTATAAAATCGCTGAGCAATCAGGAATGAGTCAGGATACATTTATATTGTGAATCTTTTATATTACCTAAACACTGCCAAAATTTAGGTTGCGATTTGAGCTCTCAATAGTTATTGTACATCATGAGCCTCGGTGGCACAGTGGTTAGAGTGCAGTACTGCTGGCTGCATGCAATTTGGCAGTTCAAATCCCACCAGGCTCAAGGTTGACTCAGCCTTCCATCCTTCCAAGGTGGGTAAAATGAGGACCCAAATTGTTGGGTGACTCTGTAAAGAGGCTCTGTAGAGAGGGCTGTAAACCACTATAAAGCGGTATATAAGTCTAAGTGCTATTGCTATTGCTATTGCTATCATTGTGCATTGCCATACCTCCCCAAAGAGTTTTCCTATCAATGATACAAAGGCTTCATGAACCATGACTGCAGGCTGGTTTCTTCAAGCCAAAAGAGAAAGATATATAAAGCACCGGGGAATTCCTTCTAAACATTCAGGCAGCAGGATTCAGCAGCACACAGATTCTCTGTGTCACCAGATGTGGTTCCAAGTTTAAGGAATTACTGGCTTAACCTTTGCATGCTCCTCTTTTATTCTCATAATGACTAGAGGACATTGGCCAGTTCAGCCAAATTCAATAAATTTCAGAGATGTTGGAGACTCTTATTTGCTTAGCAACATGTCACACTCTCCCCTTGCTTGCTGGACTCAAAAACAAAAAAAACAAAAACAAAACAGGGTCATCAGTCTATTTGTAACCATATTTCTTGCCAACTTCAGCAACCATATTGTTTGCCTCTTCCCCTTTGAATGTCAAACTATCTGCTCTTAACTGGACCACAAAGAATTATAACTTGGCCAAAGTTAAAAAGCTGGACCAAAAAAAACAACGAATTCCCCCTGTAATAAAAACAACTTGCATTTATTTCAGGAAAGCAGTAACTCTGGAACAGCTATTTATGGATGGGGATTTTCCAAGGCAAAAGCAGAGAATTAGGTTTCCTTGAAACCAATGTTCTTATCTCTTGTACTATGGTAAAACCATTAAAGCAAAACCTCATTCATTGATTTAAATTACCACGGTGACTTCCCTAGGGAGATCACAATACAATCTGCATTGATTTCTGCAGTACAAAATTGGTTATTGTATACCTGGATAATTTGGGGAGCCACCAGCTGTAGAACCACTTTGCCAGGTTCCATGGAATAGTTTCATGTTCCATTTACGAGCTTGATTGCAGGCCAGAGGATCTGGAGACAAGTTGCAGATCTCAAGATTTGTAAATTGCTTCTTAAAATCTGAGAAGGACATCCTGCCACCGGAAAAGGATAGAAGAATGCACTGTGACTTTAAAACTGTGGTCCTCAGCTGGTCATTTGTATATCAAATTGGGATTTAGAAGTAGTCTAGATCAGCGGTCCCCACTGGCAGCGAAGGTGGCTGAGAGGGAATGGTTCTGTGCAAGCAGCGGGTGCAAGCACCACTTGCGCAGCCCAGTTTCAACTCGGCTGCGCCTGGTTCCAACTCAGCTACCAGGTCATGGCCTGGCAGTTGAGGATCCCTGGGCTAGATAACACAGGAAAGTCACTGAAATTTTAAGTTTTAATAAAACTTCCTCTACATAATAAATATAATAACGTATGCATTTTACCCAGGACAAATGGGCTTTCCTTTCTGTTGTAGTGAGTCTTATGTTATTTGATACAGTTTAGTTTAGTTTAGTTTATTTGATTTATATACCGCCCTACTCCCGAAGGACTCAGGGTGGTGAACAGCCACAAGATAAAAACACAAAATACAAAATTTAAAAACAGAATAAAACCGAATTAAACAATTTGGCCGAAGACAGATTTAAAACACCCCAATGAATTAAGAACGAATTAAAATTTGCGTTTTAAAAAGGGGAAAGGGAAAAATTAGGCCAGGCCAGCCTGATGGAATAAAAAGGTCTTGAGAGCGCGGCAGAAGGTGTGTAGATCCAGGATCCTCCGTATCTCCGGGTGGAGCTCATTCCAGATAGTAGGTGCCCCCACAGAGATGTCGCTCCCATAACCACCCGCGCGGCCGCACTCTGAGCCAGTTGGAGTCTCCGGGTGCTCCTCAAGGGGAGCCCCATGTAGAGAGTGTTGCAGTAGTCCAGGCTGGAAGTGACGAGGGTATGAGTGACCGTGCGTAGGGAGTCCTGATCCAGAAAGGGACGCAACTGGCGAATCAGGCGAACCTGATGAAAAATCCTCCCAGTCACGGCCGTCAAATGCTCTTCGAAAGAAGCCATGAATCCAGGAGGACGCCCAAGTTGCGAGCCCTCTCCGTCATACAGTGATTGATAGGATTTAAGATATGAAAGTTAAGAATTGCTGATCTAGAATATTGCTGCTCTGAAACTTGTAGGCTCACCACATGGATTCCCAATCATCCCTCTTCATAAATCTGGTCATCTGGCTGTCCTAAGCACCAATATCATCCTCTTCCCATTCCCCACAACCGGAATCTGCTTCCCATGTGATTTTTCAGAATCCAAATTGTTGGGCATCTCTGAGCATGAATTGTTCAAATCCACCTTTCTCTTCGTAGTATTGCTAAAGAGCACATGGATCTACTATTCACCACAGGGAAGCAGTAATAAAGAAGCATAATTGAATGGAGTTGAAATGGTGAACAAGAAGGACCCCAGTGGATATTACACCGACTGGTAGGCCTGTAGAATTTGTGGCCTGCTCTGGTGAAAGCAGCCTGCCAGCTATGAAAAACAACTGGCACAGAAACTCTCATTGCTCTGCTGCCTCAAAACATGGAAACGCCAATAATTTAATGTGTTCCTAAAGGTACAACTCATTACTGGATGTTTCATTTTAAAGTTGTTCACTACCAAGCATGAGGGGAGAGCACTCATTTTTGTTTGGATAGTGACACATGAGGGAGTCTGTTAATTTTTTTTCTATACTCCACTACTAGGACAGATATTATTAACTTTCTCTTGGTGTCATTGTGCATTTTCTCCTAAGCTAATAAAAACCATTACATGGCCTATGACTTTAATCAGCAATGTAGCGTGGCAGAAAAGAATGGTATCTTCCTTTCAATGTAGGCTTGATAACTATCAGGCCTCCCCATGTTTATTACTGTAATAGCAATTTTAAAATAAAAGATGCAACTGTAGATGGTATATTTAATGCTATTTTAGTTCCATTTCTTCTTATCACTACATATATTTTAAAGCATGTTCATCTATCGACTGCTAAAAACAGATATTTCTCACCAAAATTCTCCATCAATTGCTTGCCTATGCAGAGTATTCCTTTCCTTAGGATTAATATACTTCCATTCCGGGGCACTGTAATGAAACAAGGAGAGCACATAGTAAGATATGAATTGGGGATGTGTATTAGTATTTTAAAGCGCATCCCCAAAAGCAGTACTTTCTTAACAGAGATTAGTTCTGACAGGCAGAAAATCAACTGAGCAACATGGGATATACAAATAAGATATTTAGAGTGTTGTGTTTTCCCAGATATGTTCAAGTGGCCCAGAAATGCTCATGAGGGATGCATATTTGATCAGAACAGAGATATTTTGTTAAAAGCACAGGTGAATGATGCTACTTAATTCTGTGTGATATCCTTATGAATCAGAGATCAATCACACAACTGGTATATTGCAGAAGAGCCTTTCCTTTTAATTTTGCATGTCTGATGTTGCTGGCTGATATGAGAATCAACAAACCACATTTGATGACTTGGTTAATGTGGACACCTAAAATAATTAATCACTATTTTGTTGTTCCAGGCTTGTATATCAGGTTAAAAATGTGAACATATTTAGATCTCAGATTTTTCTTTTCAGGAAATGTGCAGTCTTCTTTTTTCAAATGTTTTGAAAGGTGACCAAGAATCCATGATTGGAAGCAGCCATTTAGGATATCAAGTGAAATCTTCTGTGCGATGCCTAAAGCCTAAAGCATGCCTTTATTATTTTTTGTTGCCTTTTTGTGAATTCATATTTTATCTGAATCCTTTTTTAAAAAATATGGTATTTTTTACATTTATTGAAGTGAGATTAATCTGCAGAGTAGAGTAGAAGTTTTAATTCTCATGATTTAAAAACTGTTCTTCAGTTAATGCCACTTTAAATTACTTTTGTCCTTTTGGCAGCTTCATATTACTGATTCATATTCAGCATACACACAATTGTGATCTCAATTACAACTTTTTCAGATGTATCATTGCTAAGATTAATCTTATGCTTCAAACAGAGAGTCGGGGGAGATCCTTCCATTAATTTTGTAAAGCACCCTTCCAAATGGTTTATGCAATCCTCCTGAGTCCTGACTATTTTTCCCACTTCCAGCTTCAATGGAGAATTTATTCTTCCAGTCTTTCTGAATCATAGCCCACCTCCATATAGCACTTCTCATCCAAAACATGTCACCAGTGGTTGTAAAAATGAAATTCCTTTTACAAGCATAATTATTGCATCCCTCCTCTATTCACTTACTGTAAGAATGTTTTGATTCCTTGTCAATCCTCTTCCAATGATAAGGGGATAACTAAGATCTCCATCTTAGTTTTAAGTTATTAAAGTTTACTTCCTAGAGTTTCCTTCTAGAGCTACATAGCCTTGCTTGTCACCATGAGAATGAACAGCTGTCACAATGATGGAAACATTTAGGATTACATTTCCCAATCCCTTCTCTAAAAAATGTATTTCATAAAATCTGCTTGACATATATCCACTTCTCTTCCCTATGGGACAGAAATATCAGTCACACTGCATTTTCTCTCATTTCTTCAAGACTTTGACTTCTGGATCTCCTGCCCAACAAGATCTACTATAGACTTTGCCAAGAGGGTCAAAATCTTATTTCACCAGAGCCTAAAAGCAGTTTTTACTTTCAGTGTTACAGAATGCCTTCTAAATCTTTTTCCTCCGACAGTTGACCAGAAACTCTTCATCTTTTTTGATTCATGTAGCTATCCAACTTTCTAGGTGTTTAATTTTTCTCTTAGCAACCTTGTCAGTTTGCACTTCCTGGAAACACAGGCTTATCTTTAGGCAGGAAAACAAATAGAACAATTCTATGTACATTGCAGATCTCCAGTACACAGAGATTTTCTTTTATTTCTGTGGATACTGTTTCTTCATTGGCAGTGAACTAGTCCTTCTTTCCTCTTATTTCAAGAGTAAGCAATGTGGTGTCCATGGTACCAATGTATTTCTAAAAACTTGGTGGCTACCCCATCTGAAATTTATAAATTAATTTTCTTTAAGAAACAGTAAATAGGGATCTATTGCAAAACAAAGCACTGGTCACTGGCATCATATCTATTGACAAGTTTGCTTTGGGTACAGTACTGTGCTAAAGAGATCTGAGTGGAATGCAGGATGCTAGTTCATCTTTGGGTAAATAAATATTTTGTAATTTGGTCGGGCTTAAAGGGACAAGCATTTTGTGGAAGAAAAATTGTATACCTATCATATACCACAAAATTCCAATAGTACTGTATACAAAAGGCTAAAAGGTAAAGGTTCCCCCGCACATGCATACTAGTCGTTTCTGGCTCTACTTTCTACTTGCATTTTTTATGTGCTTTCGAACTGCTAGGTTGACAGAAGCTGGGACAAGTAATGGGAGCTCACTCCGTTGCGTGGCGCTAGGGAATCAAACCGCTAAACTGCCAACCTTCTGATCGACAAGCTCAGCGTCTTAGCCATTGAGCCACTGCGTCCCCTATACAAAAGGTTATTCAAGTCTAAATAATAAGGTTTGGCCACTGGTCATTTTCTAACCCTCACTGTTCATTTATAATACAATAACAGAATAACAGATTTGGAAGGGACCTTGGAGGTCTTCTAGTCCAACTCCTTGCTGAAGCAGGAAACCGTGTACAGTTTCAGACCAATGGCTGCCCAATCTCTTCTTAAAAACCCCCAGCATTGGACCACCCACAACTTCTGGAGGCAAGCTGTTCCATTGATTATTTATTCTCACTATCAAAATATTTCTCCTTAGTTTTGGATTGGATCTGTGTTTGATAATTTCCATCCATTACTTTTTGTCCTGCCCTTTCACATGTTTTGGAGAATACGTCCAGTGGTGGGATTCATCCAGTTCAGGAGAACCGGTTGTTAACCTCTGAGCAGTTTGGCAAACTGGTTGTTGGAAGAAATTATTAGGGCAGAGAACCGGTTGTTAAATTACTTGAATCCCATCACTGAATGTGTCTACTCCCTCTTCTCTGTTATAGCCCCTCAAATATTGGAAGACTGCTTTCATGTCACCCTCCTCATTACATCCCCAGTTCCCACAACTGTTCATGGTGTTTTAGCCTTTGCACTCTTTCTAGAGTCTCAATATCTTTTTTTTTTAATGAGGAAAAACATCTTATTTTATAAGGAAAGTTCCCACTTCAAATTGGGACAATAATACACTTCTGTTTTTCCATTTGTTCATTCCCTGTGCTTATTTCCGGGGAATCACATATCTTAATATACCTATCAAATCCTTGTATGCAGGTTCTATTTATTTAGCAGGATGCAATCGCTCAATCACATACAGTGAAAAATCCATCAATCAGATTTGAAGAGAAACCAATCCAACAGCTTATTGGAAATACTTTTTTATCCCATAGAGCTGATTGCATAGACAGCCAACTCACATAGCTCTGAAACTCAATCTCCACATGTTTGTTTATTCATATTTTTTTTAGCTACCTCATCACTGAAAAAACTCTGGTCGCTGTATAAGAAAATCAGGATTAAAAACAGAAGTATAATAATACAAGAAAATATAGTGCTTGGGAAAATAACAGTGCCCTAAAAATAGTCACCAACCAGGAGTACCCATCATTCTGTCCCAGAACTTTCAGAGATGATTTTATATATAGTCAATTATTTAGTTACTGAGCAAAAAGTATTTCTGTGGCCTGTAAGCCAGTCTTTATACTGTAAGCCAACTCTTTTACATTTAGTGTGTGGCAAGTCTTAAAATGCAAACTTGACTGATTTCCCCAACATAAAAAAGCTTTAGATTAGCAATTTTTGTCAAAGCAGCCACATGAAAGAAAGAGTTAAACCCTCCCTGTCTGCCTGATGCAATTCCAGTAATTATCCCTGCAGCTGCTAATTTGATTTTTTTACGAGCATATTAAATGCAAATATATCCTTAATGTCATGTCTAATTTGGTCCTGTGTTTATTTGAGCTTGGGAAGAATCTTCTTAAAAAGATTTGTTTTATCATCTGTCTCTGCTTCTAGCAATGCGTTTCTTGCTATTACCAGATATAGTAAGAGATGCCTGGTATAAGTTAATAAATAGCCCTGCTCATTTACTAATACAACATTTTTCTTTATTGGATGTCATTTGATTGACTGTTCAAATATAATTTTTGAGGAGTTACAGGAAAAGGCCAGAAAGAATACCAGATAAATAATATATTCCTTTTGTCCTCACTTTCAGCACAATGTTCCACAAAATTACATGAATATCTTCCCTACAGGGAGTTGCATAGTTTTGTTTACCTTTGCACCTGACAGCTGAGTAGCCCAATGACTGAGTTCACACAATGATTTGTTGAATAATTGATAACCGTTGCATTCAGGTAGCAGTCTATTTCTTAAAACATGGTCTACATTTCCAAGTATTCCCAAAACCAAAGAACCCACATGATGTTAGGGCATTGTGTAACCATAGCTGATACGGAACTGAAGTAGAGAAGCATACATTTAAATCCTTTCTTGGTCAGTGCACATTTTATATGTCAATTTAACCTCTAGCCCAAGTCAGCTGTAAGATTCATATGGTTTCCCAAGTATTGTTGTGGCCCGTCAGTGGCCTGTGCAGATTGTAGCTGATTCTGACAACAAGGAGGCTGGTGTGGTGCTGCGCCAGCAGCCTGTGCAGCTGGCGCTCGAGTCGGACAGTGAGGAGGCTGGAGAAGATGTGGTGCCAGAGGCAGGGATTCAGCCAGGGCCTTCAGAACCTCCAGAAGCTCCTTTAAGTGAAGAGGACGAAGAGGAGGAGCCTCTTCTCAATGCATGGGCGCACAGAGCTGCCAAAAGGCAGGAGTGGCTCCTCAGGAGGAGGTCTCCTTGAGAGTAAGGCTTGGGGCTAATTGGCCACTCCCTTAGCCTATTTAAGGAGGAATGCCGATTGCAGCAAGATGTAGGGAACAACTTTAGTTCACTCTCCTTCGCGTCTGGATTCTCTGCAAAATTGCTTCTGGGCATTCTGCCAACCCTAGTAAGACTGTGATTACCTTATCTTAGAATTCTTGTAGGCTGTTAAGACAGTTTATTAACAGCCTTTGGTTGAAAAAGACTGAGTTATTTGAGTAAAATAAGCTTTGTATAGATTTTGTGTGTGCTGCGTTCTTTGAGGTCCGGAGCTGGGGCAGAACAAGTATGTTTTGTTGAAGACACACGAGAACTAATGAGAAGTCTAATTATCGTAATAATAATAAATATATGATTGTGTAATATTTTGTACAGAATGACAAGCATTAATAAAGAAAATGATATTACAGTGATGATCCAGGACAAAAGGGAGAAAATCAGCAATAGGAATGTACTTATCACTCCAAGCTCCTGTCCATTCACGTTCACCCCATGGATTTCTGATTCTGATTAATTCCTCCAGGCGGCCACGGTAAGTAACCTATTAAATCCCATAAATACGGTCATTGGATTGAATTATACTACACATTGTCTGTTCCCTCCCATTGCCTTCAGTTACACCGCACTGATTGTTTTTCATTAAGAACAAGAACAATTCTGAGCTTCTGGAATCCAAGAAAGTGAAAATCTCTGTAGTCTGAATTCTGCCACTTATGATAGTAATCCCTCCTGGCTCTTTTAGACATGTGAGGCCAGACCTGAGAGACAATCAGCACTCTTCCTAAGGAATAGTGTTTGCCATCTGCCTTGAACAAGGTGGTAAAGCACCCTCTCCTGAAGAAGCTTTCCCTCAATCTGGCCATGCATGATAATTTTCACTCAGCCTCCAATTTTATCTCGACGACCAGCACCTTGAATTGCACCCAAAAGACAACTGCCATTCCCTTAAAACTCAAGTAAAACACAGTCCCAAGATAGGTCAAGCAGTGCTTTCCCATAGTTGAATCTGCCCATCTTAACATCTATAGAGCCAATTGAAAACTACTCCTTGAAGAAAATGCAGGCCATTGACTAAATCAGCAGTTCTCTACCTTTTTTGGCACCAGAGACTAGTTTTGTGGAAGACAATTTTTCCATGGACCGGTGGAGGGATGGTTTCAGGATACAGGCAGCAGGTGAGCGAGCGACATTTCATCTGCATTTGCAGCCACTCCCCAGAGCTAGCATCATTGCCTCAGCTCCAACTCAGTTCATCAGGTATTAGATTCTCATAAGTAGTGCACAACCTAGATATTTCACAGGCACAGTTTATAGTAGGGTTCATGCTCCTATGAGAATCTAATTCCTGATGTCCTGAGATAGAGCTGAGGTGGTGATGATAACACTGGGGAGCAGCTGCAAATACAGATGAAACTTCACTCGCTCGCCTGCTGTTGTCCAGCAAAGCAGCCTGGTTCCTGATACCAGTCCAGGGGTTGGGTATCCCTGGACTCGATGATAGATTCTCTGTGGTAATCCACACTCTGGAAAACTCCTTCCCTGAACTCAACCCCAGCTATCCCTGTAAGGAAAAATTTTATCGTTCCAGGATTTGTGCCTTGTTAATTGCCACCCAGAATCTTTCAGGATAGGAGCAGGCTAAAAATAAATAAATATAAATGTTTTACTGAGCTTTAATTTTGTTGCAAATTAGGTTTTGAAAATTTGTATCTTTACCTCTTCTGCTCCAGTAACAGAATAAGCATGGTGTGAGAACAGCTGCTTACTTGTTTTTTGCACTTTTTCACTGGTATTCTAGGGAGAAAGTAAAATTATTGTCATATTAAAATTATTGTCAAAACATTTCTAGTTTCAGTGCACGCTGTTTGAAAGTCATAAGAATCATAAAATTGGGGAATCATCTATCCCAACTTCCTCCTTAGAATTGGGAATCCCAAGCTTAAGCATCCCCAAAGAATATTTGAAGCTCTCCAATGTACGAAAGCCTCTTCATTTCAGTGAAGTGACTTTAATAACAAAATGTTCCTCCTATTAAAATGTTTCTTAGTAAAATTGAATTGTAAAATTTCATTAGATCTAATCTTATCATTTGGATGCTGGTGAGCTGGAGAGGCAGAAACCATCACATCTCAAGCCAGACAGAATCCACAGGTAAAGATTGAACAGGTGTCCCAATCTCAATACTGGAACAAGAAACAGTGAAATTTTTGTTTAGAGATCCCAGATTTATTATCTTTTCTGTGAAGTTGGGCAGACAACTAAGAGCAAGAGTTGGCCACCTTTTACATAATAGGTCCTTAGTTATTTGAGAAGTGTTATTATGTTCTGACACCTAGCAACAGAGGTCCCAGAAGTCTAGATTGCATTCATTAGGCCAGGACTGTTTGTTAGGTGAAGATCTTAAACTTTTCCTGTCTTTTGTAAACTGCCTCCACTTCAACTTATATCACAAAACAAAGTCCAGCAGTGAGCTCCGGTGGAGACGCTTGTTGTTGTTGTCTCTTTGTAGGGAAAAGCAGAAGGAGAAGCAGAAGCAGAAGCTGACATAGGCTGCAGATTGTGCCAGGACTTTTGCACCTGGGAGCCAGGCAGGTCCAGGATGGGCCAGTATGAAATCCTCCTTGCAAGACAAGCTTGTCAGCATGAACCCACACCAGCAGCAATCATATTGCTGAAGCAGGGCAGGCTCGCTAGCAGCCTAAAGGCTAGGGAGCCAGCAGTGGAGGTAGCTAAGGGGAGAAGAAGCAAATCAAAGACAACATAGGTCAGTTGAGGGCAGAGGGTAGGGAGGTGACAGAGGTGTAATATAGATAATATACTATCTATGCTATGTAGGAGCAGCCAAAAGGTCAGAGATAGAGGGAGATGGTAGATGAGGGGAGTTGAAATGGAGGTAGTTCCTACAGGGCAGAAGAATATGACCATGGGACATTGCAACTGTTGTAAATGAGAGTCGGTCATTAAGTTTCCACTGTGGGAACACTGATGGCTGCAACATTGAGGACCTTTTGTAAGTCCATTTTTTTCAATACCGTCATAAATTTGAATGATCACTGAATGAATAGATGTAAACCAAAGACTACCTGTAAGGGGTGCATTTCCTTGAACTAAGCTGATAGACAATAGGGCATATCTAAAAAGGTAGCAAAACAACTTTTATTGAAGAGGAAAAACATTTGGATTTGGAAAGTGTTCTGTTTCACAAGGGTAAAAATGCATGAATTGCCGGGATGATTGTAAAAGGTGGATTTGCTGAAATTTTGCTGGTGGTTGTATTTATGTTTTTGTTATTCTAAACAGTTTCATAATATTAGCAGAATATGTTGATTCAAGCAATCCACCAGCCAGAATCTTCAGCTAAGAGCTGCTCAAAACCCTAACATTATAGCAAGGAGTTGAACTCTCTTCCTGTACTGGTGGAAAAAGGAGAATTTCCCCTGCCTTTCATGTTCTTGTATCATTCAAACTCTGCTCCAAAGGATTCCATCACACACTGATTTTTCAGAGCAGGACTAAAATAAATAGTAACAGAGGTAACATCCTCTTTTTTTTTTTTTCCATACAGGCACATATACAGTTACACATAGCTAGCAATTTCTTATAAAAGAAAGCATTTCCAAAAGCAGCAATTTATACCAGAAAACATCAGGGGAAATGCAGTTTGTGTATTGAAACTCCTACGCATGTATCAATTTTCCCAGGTTTTTCAAAGTATGTTTGTGAAAATAAATTTGTCAGATTTAAAATATCTGCATTAGGTCACACACTCAATAAATGACTCCCACAAACTGACAACATCTTCTGAAATGTCTGCAAATAGTGAGTAAACAAAGGAAAGCAATGCCAGACTACAGTAAATAGCTACTGAGGATTCAATCTTGATCAAAGTAGCAAATTTCTTCATCTGTGGAAATGCATGTGGCTTCCTCTTACAGAGAACAATTCTATTCCTATTAATCTGATCGAAAGTTCACTCAAGTCCATGTAAACTCTCTAATTTATCTGGCATAAATACTTGCTAAATTAATGTTTCATTTAATTGCAACTACCATCATCCTGCAGCACTGTGGAGAAAGCAGCATAACACATGATATTTTGTCAATGGCCTCACCAATTACAATGGTGAAATTGGTGGCACAACAACACAGAAGTCATATTTTCTGCACTGCTTTGACACCAAGTAGGATACTGGACATCAAATCAACTTACTCATTACATTCTCAAGATTAAGCTGTAATGGACTGCATAAAGCTATCTTAATAAGAACACAAGCACAGACATTTTAAAAAAAGAAAAGTAACCATCTTACAATGAAGCAGCCCAACAATGAACCAGCTTGCAAAGCTTTTTGGATTATTTGATACAATTTAGGGGATGCTGGATTATGATGATACGATTCACAGATCCCACCAGTACAATCTTCAAAAGCTTCTGTCAAAGTTCCGTCAATCAAAGCCTCATAAGAACCATTCAATCTACATTGAAAAAATAAGAAAAACAAAACAAAACAGATTTTTAAAAAACAGTTACTTTTCGCAAGGAACAATATAAATTGAACAAGTGTATGAATAATTAAGTCTCTGTAGTAAAACCAATGATTTAATATTTTTCCAAAAAATACTGTTTCCCAGTTCGGTAATAAACTCAGACAATGGTTGATAAGTAGAATTACATAATCATTTATGATCCATCCCTTATTGAGGACTCCTGTCCAGTATTCCCCAATATTCAAGTGAGCGTATCAGATTATAGAGTAATAATAGATATATATATATATATATATGTGTATGTGTGTATGTATGTGCGTGTATAATTATATTCATTTAATATTTTAATAGATTACTGTCTATAACTATCAAAGAGAAAGAGAAAGGGTGCAGAAACAGGATAGACATTTTTACTATTTCTGCTATGTAACCATTCTGTTATCTAACCTACTAGAAATTTTCTCAAAGCTTCTGTTGATTTGCCCTCTAGGAGGATGTTAACATTCACACCATACCTTCATTTACAGCTCAGGTTGTCGTAGTTTTATGCCAATAACAGGGCTACATAAATTCTTATTTCATCTCATGAGTACAAATTAGTAAATCAGGATGAAAGTTATATGTGAGTATGAATGCTTCTAACAATTTGCAATCCTGAACTGAGCAGTAAGTTTGGAGTCTGTAGCCTAAATGGCTGCTTTAAACTGCATGGTTCTATAATTATATGAATTATACTGGAATCTAAAAGAAATCAGATTAGAAAGTAGCTTTCTCGTGACTTCTGGCTGACGTTGTGGCAATATCAGATGCAGGGAATGGGTCTTCGTGTTCCCTGTGCTGAGTTCTCCCTATTTGTGGGCTCAGAGAAGAGCCAAAGCTGCCTTGTAGGGGCAGCAAAACTAAGGAGGGGTGCCCTGAGAGATTGCAGGAAAGATTGCAACTCTCCTGCTGAACCTCGGGCTTTTTTCCCTCTATGCCATGGTGAGGAGAAGAGGCAGCCTAAAGATGGCTGCCACGAAGCTGGGACAGCCAAGAAACATCTAAGAACTGTACTGGAGTGGAGTTGGTGAACGGTGTCTGGAACTGGGTGAGAAGAATCCTTTTTATTTAAAACTCAACCCCAAAAGAATATCCAGGAAAAGAGAGGCTCACTGCTATTTTTAAAAGCAGTGATTTAACATTTTGAGAAGAATTTCAAAATTGAAAGAAAAAGAATCAAAGGGAGAAAGGCAAATATCTTTAAAAATACAGAAAATTGGATTTCTAAATTGGACATGTGTTGTTTTCGATAGGCATTTTAAAATGCTGGAACTATTAAAAAAACTAATATCATATTTATATTTTGGATTGTTACCATTAAAATTGGATAAAACTGATTAATATTGAAATTTGACCTAAGAGTGCCACCTGCTGACAAAAGGAAGGCATAACACATTCCCAAAAACCTGGAAATACTTGGCTATTGGAGATTTCAATGTGAGAATAAAAAAGACACTATTATTAAAGTGACCCCTGAAGGCTACAACACAAGACTGAATTTATAGAGGGACTTATGAAGGTTATGAAAAATTCTTGGGACTATCCAGAGGAACAGGTCAATCATCTTTGGAGATATAAAGATTCATGAATATTGAACTTTTTGAAAAGTGACTTTAGGTTTGAATATATGGTTTTTGGATTATTGGATAAAAGTGGGACAAAATAAAACTAAACAAGATGCTCCACCAGCAAGAAAGGAGTGGAATTTGGGGAGAAACTGTGTCAATAATTCAAAGTATTAAGGATACTCTGACAAGAAGCTACAAGGAGATTATGAATAAAATGCAGAGCATAGATGGAGAACTGGAAAATATGATACAAAGGATAAGGAGTGACCAAAATGCCCAGGAAGAGGAGGATCCAATTGAAAGTGTAGATGAAAAAACAGAACAGAAAAACCAACAAATAAAATGAGATGATAAGAAGGAGATAACCACAAAACCAACAATGACTGATGAAATAAGCTGAGGGGAGAGTATTTTAAGGGAATTAAAAAAGGAACTGGAGTCGCAGGAAGATTTTTTGGGAAGAGAAATAGGGGCAAGAGTAGATATTTTGAAAATTAGACAGTGGAATAGGGCAGAGAAGGGAGAAATGTTTAAAATGATTGGTCAAGATAGAGACAAGGATCCAAGAGAGGAATATGGAAGGCAAGCTAAGAAATGAACAATTAAAGCTTTAAAGCGAGCAAGAGACAATGGATAGAAAGAGAATACTTTTAAATATAATAGTGGCAAAATTAAAAGTTAGAATAGGAATGCAAATTAGAGAGGGAATGTGTAATGGAATACACATTTTTATATAATAAGGTGAAGTAATAAGAGGGGAAATTAGAATTTGAATGATGGTATTATCAAGTATGCTTGAATAATATCGTGATTAGCATAAAAATAACATCAAAATATTGAATAATTAATGGAAGATTATAACAACATAAATATCTGTATTATTAGTAGAACCATATAATCTTGTTAAATGTAACAAATATGATTAATAATATTTTATTTGTAGTAAAAGGAATGACACTCAGAATATGGTGATTGGCATAAAAATAACATATTGAAATACTGAATAATTAAATAATGAAAGATTATAACTTGACATAAATATGTGTACTACTACCAGAATTATATAAGCTTATCAAACATAATATATATGATAAACACTATTTTATTTGTACTAAAATGTAAGACACTCAGGTGCCACACAGTTCACGCATTGATACGTTTGTGGGGGGGGGAGAGAAAGTAGCTTTCTGGAGTGTGTGTGTGTGTGTGTACATACATATACACATATATTAAAAAAAAGATGTTGAGATTCTAGAAAGAGTGCAGAGAAGAGCAACAGAAATTAGAGGAATGGAAGTAAAAACATATGAAAAACAGCTGCAGGAATAGCAAGTTTAACGAAAAGGACTAGGGATGATATGATAGCAGTATTTCAATATCTAAGGGGCTGCCGCAAAGAAGAGAAGGTCAACCTATTCTCCAAAGCACCTGGAGGCAGGACAAAAACTATAACCAACCTAGAAATAAGGAGAAATTTCCTGATAGAACAATTCATCAGTTGTTCATTCAGTGGAACAACTTGCCTCCAGAAGTTGTAGGTGCTCCAACACTAGAGGTTTTTAAGAAGAGATTGTACAACCATTTGTCTGAAATGGCATAGGGTTTCCTGCTTGAGCAGGGGACTGCTCTAGGAGATCTCTAAGATCCCTTCCAACTTGGTATATAAAATCTCTGTTCCTGAACTCTGATTAAGTTAAAGGAATCCTGAATATTGTGAAAATTAGAGTTGGTAATCTTGTGAAAACACCTAGAAAATGGAGAGTTAAGCCAGTTGGCTGGTGTGATTATCTTAAATAAGTTCTACAGGAATGTACACTTCAGGTCCTTTTGATTTCTCAGGATCTAAGGGCAATGAAGTGATTTAAATGATAATTAGAGTGCTGGTAGAAGAAAAATTAGGCTGACCTGGCCAACGCATGTTAACTCCCTGTCTAGAGTTTATTCTGTGACAGCAAACAGAGCAAATGTTTTTTTTCTTCTCTGCCATCATTGCATCAACATTGTTGACTAGTTGAATTGCTGATTACATTCTGATCCCAGGGTATAGTGAGAAGCAGAAAGACAGTGACAATACGGGCAAACAATTATTCCCATATTTGATATTTTCAATAGATACTGCTTGAGAATGTGAACAAATTAGTAGGAAGGACATATTCATATTAGTTAAAGGAGGGCAGGCTGAATTATGGGTTCACTGTAAATTGAAAGAGAGGGAGGAATGAAAGAAGGGAGAAAGAGAGCGAGAGAAATAGGCAAGGTCATATTTTTAATTTTTTTAAAAAAATCTTCTTTGGTTACTGCCATTCTAAATAATTGCCAGCCAGTCTCAAACTTACATTTTTGAGAAAGGTTCTACAGTAGGAAGTATGGATCTTATGCTATAATTTGATTAATTTTGTAATTTTACTTAATTGACTTAATTTTACTTAATTTTCTGCATCCATTTCAAACTAGTCCAATTTAGTCTGAGGAAAGAACCAGGGAGAGGGAGATGATTTAAGGGTTGAATACATTAATATTTTGATATTAGCCATTTCCCTTTTTTAGTGGATGCCAAAGTACTGTGAAAGCCCTTAATACATTGCTATTTTATATTCCTCCCACTAATAAATGCATTTTATGTGTATTTCCCTTAACACATGCATATCTGTACACAGAAAACTGCATCAGAAATTTCTGAGAAGGTGGAATACCCCCTTTGCATATTAATTTGGTAATTCTTATCTCAACAAGAACTGAATTAATTTTTCCCTCATCCTAGACTATATTCCCTGAAAATATATGCCATAATAAATGTATTATTCTTCAAAGTGCCACTCAAGATTGTTCACTGCGCAGAAAGCATTGAATTATACTAAGTGCTGATTCATTGGTAGCATTAGACACAATTCACAAGGAAACTATAATTAATAGTCTAATCCTGAGAGCTATTAATGGGAACAGTCTCAGAATTAGCTGCGACTTACTTGGCGTAGGCTTTCTCCAATAAGGCGCCCCAAAACTCATTGCGTTCTTTTGAGTGCAAATAGACTAGTTGTCCATTTTTTGTGGGAAGCCGGTCATCAACAATAACATCCAACCATTCTCCATACTGCCAAAACTGGCCACAAAGAGAAGAAAAAGACCCATACAGTGAAAAGACCAAAGGAAAATATTTCAAGAAGAGTTCATTTGATAAAACCACTGGAATTAATGAGCCATCTTTTTACAGTACTTTATCTTTCTATGCAAATACCTGCTAGATTTGCAATGTGAAGTCATTGAAGGAATTGCAATATATGACTAACAGGAAAGAAAAGGAAACTGTTATCCCCAGCAGCCCTCCTTTCTATCAAATACATATCATCTTCTTTTTCCCCATCTTCTTTGGCCCTTTTTAATTCCCAGATCCAGAAATCAATTCAGGTTTTTTTTTCTTTCAGTAAAAAGCTCACACAAGTTTTCCAGACTTTCAAAAATCATTGGTCAGTGTATTTCTCTCAACAGAGCAGTCGGCTTCGCCATTTCTGCAAATTCAGTTAATTTTATAATCCGATCTTCCACTCTAGCTATTTCATTATTTTTCCATCTTTTTTCATACAATAATCTTTCCACAGAAAAGGAAACTCTTGTCAATGAGATAAAATATAAACTATATCAACACAAAGGTAGTAGTTATCTGATGGGTGGCATTCTGCCTTTTCTATGATGTTATTAGATTTATCCAGATTTTCTCCTTTCTGTTTCACCCCTTTTAACTTAGTATTATCACCAGATGTATATAGCTTAAAAGAGAAGTGGTACCTTGAAATGAAATATCCCAGCATAGTCTTTCTGGAAACTCTGATCATTGGGAACAACCCACTCTAAAATGGCTTCATTTAAGGTGAGACTTGCAACAGCTGCCAAAAGCCAACAGTCTCCTGGAAACATCAAGTTTATGAAAGAGATGAATGTAGATTAAATGAGCAATTCCTCCTCAAAGTCATGTAACCAAATAACCAAGGCCAAGCTAACTTATTTTGACATCTGAGGGCCAATGGTGTATATCATGAAAAAGAAATAAACATCTAGCTTTTATTACCTAGAAATTTAGCTTCTACCACAGATTGTCGGTTGCTTTCAAATGTATTGTGTAAATGCCAATGTGTGTGTGGGGCGGGGGAGGGGAAATTCTTAGGGGCCATAAGGGTGATAAGACAACAGTTAAAACAAATAAGACCATCACCTGCTATTTGAAGGCTTTAATACATAGAAAAAATGGCAGCCTAAATGCACATTTACAGAAATTGTATTATTTTGCATTGATGTAAGTATATATATATCAGCCAATCATAATCTATTGCAGTGATGGCTAACCTTTTTGCCATCATGAGCCGGGGGGGGCGGGTGAGGTTTGCGCGCGCGCATGCCCACACCCATAATACTATGCGCATGACCCCCCCTCCCCACCGCTCCTGGCATGCGATGGCTTGGTAGGCCCGTTTTTCTTTCTCACCTGGCTCCAGATCCTCTCTATGCATCTGGGGGGGATGAAAACAGCCTTCCCCAACCCCTCGGAGGCCCTCCGGAGGTCTGAAACAGCCCATTTCCCAACTTTCGGTTGGACAGAAGTGATGCTTTTTGCTGTCCCCAGCCTCCAGAGCCTCTCTAGGAGTCTCTGGAGGCTGGGGACAGCAAAAAGCATCACTTCCTGTCCAACCAGAAGTTGGGCAATGGGCCATTTCGGGCCTCTGGAGGGCCTCCGAGGGGTTGGGGAAGGCTATTTTCACTCTCCCCAGATGCATGGAGAGGATCTGGAGCCAGGTAAGAAAAATGAGCCTTCCCCCCCCCCCCCCGGCCCTCTGGAGGCAGGAAACAGCCTGTTTCCCTACTTCTGGTGGGCCCAGAAGGCCCAAAAATCAGCTGGCCGGCACGGGCATGTGCACCAGAGCTGAGCTGGCGTGCCAGGCGACATGTCTCCGCGTGCCACCTGTGGCACGCATGCCATAGGTTCGCCATCACGGACCTATTGTATATATGCTCTTTTACAAAAGTAGAAAGTGTTCTACATTTTAAAGCTCCCTTGAAAGCTTTCCAAGCTAAGTTCAATGTTTTTTCCTACTGATGAAGAAATAAAGTTTAATTAATTAAGATCCTGGAGACAGTCTGACTGTATTTCTTTTCATTAAGTATTCTGTCTTAAGTTTGAAAGAATATGTTACCAAAAGGTAAGCTGACAAAGGATTACTTTTTGTTTCAATGACTAATCACTGAGACACATACAAAACAAGCAATAAAGTCAAGGTTTAAACTTATTTCACATTGTTATTCCATGTTTATCGTGTTTGAGTCATCAAACAAAATAATGCATTTATTTACTATTTGAATGTTTGTTTTTTGATTGCAGCACACAGCAGTTTGAAGTATGTGGCAGTTCCCTCTTCCCTGAAAAGAAAGAAAAAAAGTGGCTTTGCTTTACTCACCCAGAACCCCCTGACAAATATCTGTACGAGTGGCTCCTCCCTCAATGAACTGGGCGTTTGGGACCAGTTCCTGAAAATGATGGATGAACATTACAACTGGATTTTGTCACTCACATTTCTTTATACTTTCACAGAAGAAAAACTCAATTAAAATGTTTTAGCCTCCCTCACCTGTGGTTGTTCCCCAAGTTTGAGTTCTTCCTACACATCCAATGATTCACTAAACATTTATTTCAACCTTGAAAAGGGGACTCTTGGTTCTTATCTACTATACAGTGAGACAGAATGATTACTGAAAACTGTGGACCTTGCTGAGAGTGCAAACCATTGGACAAAGGGGACTTGCTGTAGTCCAATCGCTGAAATGGACACTGGTATCAAAGACTGCTTAAAGTAGAGTAGACTTTTGTAGGATGCTATATATGCCAACATGTTTGAAAGATGATTTATCTCCCTAACAGCTCATAGAAATGGTGAAAACTATTTTTAAAAAATTAAGAATACAAAAGTACTGTGTACCCTATCACCTGTGACCTGAGCAGTGTTCGTGAAATGATGATATGCTTACTAAGCAGAGTGACCATTCTAATGGTTGCATCCACAGCCCTGCCTTCTCCTCCTTTTGTAGCCCCAAAGTTCTGCCTTTAGTGTGGTGACAGTAAAACTGCATAATAATTATTCCTCTTTTCTTCGTATTTGAAGAGTAATCCATTTCTTGCTACAATTCATGAAACTGATAGTACTATTATTCATTCTTTTGTAAGAAATAATTGAAAGGCATATCCAAAATGAAACACACAGAACAACACAACTGAAACTGAATTACTATTCAGTTGAATCTTCTACCAGCGCAACAAGCATCAATTTAACAACATATGTACACTTTCTACTATACATACATACACAATTTCTAATTTTAATGTTTAAAATCACATACAAAAAGTCTGCTAAAGTTTTAATCTTATCCATACAAGATTCTCCACTAGGGATCAGATAGAAAACCAGGAAAAAATTGCTCTTTCTCTGAGCCTATTGTCTACCATTCGAATTGAAAAGCATACTATGTAGTAGACTGTTGGGGACAAAAGAAAGCCTGGATGGAATAATTTCAAAAGAAAGACTGAAATCCCCAATTGTAGAGAACAGAAAGATTAGATCCACACTAATCTAAGTGAGTTATCAGATCTTGAAGGGAATCAATGTACTTTCAAGAGAGACCTAAGCCAGTTGGGCATTTATTATTCAGACTACTCAATAAACTCCAGATTTAATTTAATTTATTTAATTAATTCAATTTATATGCCGCCCCTCTCCGAAGACTCAGGGTGGCTCACAATACATTTTTAAAAAATCATTATAAAAAACATTTAAAAATTAAAAACGTTAAAAACTCATTCACGCCATTCATGGCTGGATCTCGCCAGATCACAAGATCGAAATCAACGGTCCCAGGCCTGCCAGAAAAGCCAGGTCTTCACCGCTTTTCGGAAGGCCAATAGGGTGGGGATGGTCCGGACCTCAGGAGGTAACTGGTTCCAGAGAGCTGGGGCCGCCACAGAGAAGGCCCTCCCCCGCGGGCCCACTAGCCGGCATTGTTTAGCTGACAGGACCCAGAGAAGACCAACTCTGTGGGATCTTACTGGTCGCTGGGAGCTATGCAGCAGAAGGCGGTCTCGAAGATAACCTGGCCCTGAGCCATGTAGGGCTTTAAATAACTCTTCCCCACCCACCAATACTACTTTAGCAACATTAGCCACAATATAAACTCAGTTTAGTGCTCATGTCTGCAGCAAGAAGCCTTTACCCATACTATTACATGCACAACAGCTTTCTTTTAAAAAAAAAATTATAAACTTTATTAAATAAATAAATAAATAAATAAATAAATGTTTTATATAAATAAAACATTTACACAGCATACGACATAAAGATAAAAAAACATTTACATATCGTACGACATAAAGATAAATTATTCTTTATAAGCATTGTTTCATAGTGGTTTTCCAACTGATACTATTGTATTTCTTCCCCTTTTCCTTAGCCTAGTAGTTTTTCCCTATTTCCCTCTCTTCTATTTTCCTTTCCTTTTCCTTTTTTTCCTTGGGTTTCCCCCTTTAGAGCTCTATGTGTTTTAATTATACCATTGTTTTTTTGGATTTCCATATTCATATTTATATACCTATAAGGAATTATTTATATACATATTTACATCTTTGTTTTGTACTTCTTATAGTTATGTTTCTTTGTTGATGGTGTTAAGCCATTGATACCATTTATTCCATATTCTATAATAATCTGTCTCTTCTTTTTCCTTAATTTCTTTTGTTAATCTATCCATTTCAGCACACTGTACGATTTTATCTATTAATTCTTCTTCCGTTGGGATTTTTTCCTGTTTCCAATTTTTTGCGTATGTTATTTGTGCTGCCGTTAGGATGTGTATCATCAAGTATTTTATCTCTTTGGGATATGTTTTTGTGAAAATTCCTAGCAGGAAGATTTCTGGTTTCTTCTCTATTTGTAGTTTTGTTATTTGTTCCAACCATTTCTTAATATTAGACCAAAATTTCTTTGCTGCCGGGCATGTCCACCATAGATGATAAAAGGTACCTTGTGATTTCTTGTATTTCCAACATAATGCGCTATTTTTTGGGTTAATTTTTGCCAGTCTGGTGGGTGACATATGCCATCTGTAGAACATCTTCAACTGGTTTTCCTTATATGCCACCGCTAATGTTAATTTTATGTTCATTTGCCATAGCTCTTCCCACTTTTCCAAATCTACTGTGTATTTAAAATTTTGCATCCATTTAATCATCGTATCCTTCACTGTTTCCGCCTCCATTTTATATCGCAACAAAAATTTATAAAGTTTACTAATTAACTTCTCTTCTGATTCTAATATAATTTTATCTAGTTCTTGTTTTTCTCTATATATTTCGTGTATTTTTGTGTGTTCCTTATGTTTAGATTGGATCTGTGTGAAAGTCCATCAGTCGATTTCTCTGTTTAGGTCTATTTCCAATTGTTGTTTTGTTTTCAATTTCCCCTGTTGTTCAATTAAATCCGATTTCAAATGGGAGATGAAGCAAGAAGGAAGATGCTCAGATAGAACACAGAACATAGAATATCAATATATAGAATATCAGTTGGAAGGGACCTTCAAGGTCTTCTAGTCCAAGCCTCTGCTGAAGCAGTAGACCGTATACTATTTCAGACAGGTGGCTGTCCAGTCTCTTCTTAAAAGCCTCCAGTGATGGAGCACTGGACAACTTCTGAACACAAGCTGTTCCACTGGTTGATTGTTCTGTTAGGAAATTTCTTCTTAATTCAAGATTGGATTTCTCTTTGATTAGTTTCCATCTGTTGTTTCTTGTCTTGCCTTCAGGTGCTTTGTGGCAGCCCTTCAAATATTGGAATAATGTCTCCCTTTGTCTTTCTTTTTACTACACTAGACATACCCAATTCCTGCAACTGTTCATCATATGTGGCTCTTCTCTGCACTTTTTTTTAAAGTCTCAACATCTTTTTTATAATGTGGTGACCAAAACTGGATACAGTATCCCTACCTACCTCTAAATTTTACACTGTGAACCGTAATTCCACAGTGGGCCAAGAGGCACAGAATGAGTGCCTCTTTGTCAGTTTTATTTTCTCTCTCTCTTATTCAAGACAAGGAGCAATTACATATCCATGTTTGACTACGCTGACTGAATTGCTATGGATATTGAAATCAAATACACCTGACGGAAGGGGCAATTATCAGGGAAGAGAAGCTGTTTTTAATACAAGCCTCAAATCAAATTTATTGATCAGTGAAGCATGCATAGTCAAAAAATTTGGTTCTACTGCCAGTTATTCAGGTTTAAGAAAAGATCCTAATGAGAGTTATTCTACCATTGAAAAGTTATTCTACAATTGCAAATGTTATGATAGTCTTCATTATTACTGCATTCTTAGAAAATGGACAAATTTAACTCAGAAATCAAACAACAAATAGATTATTCTTTCTAGCAATAATTTTAATACTGAAACTAGAATCTCACTACCTTTCATTTCCTCCCCCCTTCAGAAAACAATTGCATGATTATTATCATCCACATTTTCATGTTCCTTGTTTCTGAAATATTATCAAGTAAATGAAGAACATGTGACTTTCAAATGATTGTTTAATAATAAATAAAATATGCATTATTGTTTATAGACGTTCATTGCTTATCCACGAGTAAGGCTTTGAAGCTTTCGCCCTTCACTTTGGCATTTGGCAATGCACTCTGTAAATCTGAAAATGTATTCAAAATTTCAGAGAGATTTAAGAAACATCAGAAAAATGTGAAGCACCAAGGACTCCATATTTTCATTATCATTGTTTTTGAACCGGGGTGAAATGCTACCGGTTTGGACTGGTTTGGCCGAACCGGTAGCAATGGCGGTGGGTGGTTCGGAGAACTGGTAGCGACGGCAGCGCGAGGCCCGCCTGGTCATCGTTACTTCCTAGTTTTAACCAGAAAGTAACCTGTTTTTTACCCTCTGTGCATGCACAGAAGGGTTTGCGCATGCACAGAGGGTCTGTGCATGTGTGTGATGTGCACACAGGCGTGAGTGGAGCGAGCGCCTGCACTTGGCTCGTGCACATCCGAACCGGTATGGAAGGTAAGTAGATTTCACCCCTGTTCTGAACTATTATCAAGTGAATGGAGAGTACATGACTTTCAAATGATCGTTTAGTAATAAATAAAATTGTATTGCTTATAGAGGATCACTGCTTACGCATGAGTAAGACTTTGAAGCCTTTCCCTTTCATTTTGCTTTTGGCAATGCTCTCTGTATATCGGGAAATGTATTCAACTTTATAGAGAAGTTTAAGAAACATCAGTTATACAATTCAGCTGGAGGTAAAAAAAGCACACAATTATTGTGCACAAGTTTGAAAGTAGCTGCTGACATTATATATTAATAAATAGCACAAAAATATATATAATATCCAACATAATGCAGGTACTTAAGGCTTCTGTACTGAATTGTTACAGATACCTGCAAGATTGTTCATGTGGATTGTAAAAAGGAAAGAAAATTAAATCAAATTTTGAATAGTGTAGCTGTGGATTAAAAAGAAGAAAAAAAAATTTTTTTAAAAAAAAAGTCATTTGTAATGCTTTCATCATTCTTAATAATAAATAAGTTTTTTAAAAGCTATTTTCCATTTCTGATGGTTTTGAAAATGGGACAAGTGAGAAGTCCATTAAGATGAACTATTCTGGAACTCTGGAACCAATCTAGAGCAATCTAAATGCAGTTCTGAAATAGCTTTCCAAATTCTGACTATTAACGATGAAGATCTCAGCAGTTCTATGGAGAAGAAATATTGTATGTATTTGAACTCATGCTTTAATGGAAAGTAGTTATTTAATATTTATTGCATGGAAAATATTCATTTAAGAGAAAAATTATAATAATTATTGTTTAAAAGTAGGGAGGTTGTTGCAAATCTGATATTAATGGACAAAGATACAATGGAATTATATGACAAAATCTATGAAAATGGCAAGGAACCATAATAAACATGGTAACCCATTCTCATTTAGTGAAGGCACACTGAAGCTATTATTACCCCTAAAATACTTCAATCCTATTTGACTAGAATTGCCTCAGAAATACCTGGAGCACAGAAAGAAATCCTAAAAGAATAAATTTCCGATCATTTTCAGTGGTGAATGTTGTCAGATGGCCCTTATTCCAGATAGTCACAGACCATGGAACAAAATAAACTTTGATTATTTTCAGAGTTATAATTCCACACAATAAAATGATCATCCCTTAATTCAAGATATGATGTCTTTCCAAAGATTTTCAGATGTTTTGATTGACACACTAAGCAACTTTCCAAGAACAAACTCTGCATATAGAAGCTTCATCATGTTCAACCCCAATTAAACCTATTTGATCAAGGCAAAAGTTGTTGCAGAAATATTAAAACAAGCCTTTTCCCAAGGTTCAGAGATTTCCTAAAACAGTACAGCTGTTTTGAGTTTGAAGGCAACTCTTTGAAGCAAACAAAATGTCATTTCAAATCAGCAAATTATCAATAATCTTACCTGGGGTCGTTTCCAAATAATCCCCTGAGTTTTGGAATAATAAGGTCCCAATTCTTTATAGCCAAGAGAAGAGGGGCAGGCAGGAAATTGTTCATCTTTGAAGAGAGTCCCAGAATGCAAACATTGCCTTTTCAGGGCCTCAAAATCCTGGTTTAAGTATTTTACAATATTTCCACTGGATCCTAGGCCATCTAGGATGGCCTTTTCCCTGGCCAGTTTGAAGGCTACGGCTGACATAGCACCTGGTTCCCTGTGAAATGTTAGGCACAAAGGCTTTAAAGTTAACAGCAAGGAGGAAAGTATGCAAGTGAATGGTCACGGAGAGGTGGGTCAAAGAAATATCTGACACAGTCTAATGCCTCCAAAGAAAAAAAGAACATGCCAAGGTAAATAGGTACATAGTGACAATCAGTAAATGATAAGAATATGGTATTCAATCCACTCTGCATTGTTCCCCTGATGTTAAATATTGCCTTTCTCTTCCTCCCCCTCCCTTTCTTTTAATAGTCATCTCCACCCAACTCAGACTCCGTAGTCCTCCCTAAATTGTTACTCAGTACTTATTTATGGGGGGTGGGGAGGAAAATATCAAGTATATGACTAAAGATAAATTGATAAGTCAAATGTCAGTGAAATGAAAATTAATTTTTGTCCCAGGATCATACTTTTGAGTGCTCAGTGCAATAATCAAAGGCCAAAGACAAACTGTGGTTCCTAAACCTAAAAGACTCAGTGCCCAAAATCCAATATAGAGAAATAATAGACAAAACAAATAAGCAACAAAACTTGTCATTAAAACCTACCGTTACTTTTAGGGTTAATGCTTCTAATTGCAAACATCCAACTTGTAACTACTCGGCTAATAGCTGAAGGCCCCTTACTGACTGTAAAATGCTTTTTAAAAAAAAATTAAAAAGGACTTTGAGGGAGTCTCTCAATCTTGACCAGTCCTGTCCTGTGATGTCTTGCAAACAATTATATATATATATATATATATATTTCTCAGTCCCCTTATATATCTACTTTCTGGATGGCTAAGATAGAGCTCTCTAGAATATGCTCCTGAGGTCTAAACTTAGTTATGTCAGTTTCTAAAAGGGAACATCTGGCTTTTCATTGTCATTATGGAAAGACACATTTTATGGACATAAAGACACAGAATATTTAACTCCAACATGGCAGCTGTAGTTTAGTCTTTGAATAAAACATTTGTATTTCATTGTCTGGATATTGGATCCAGCTTTTTCTGAATGGTTTATTAACTAGGTTTAGTGTGGCTAGTCTGTTCATATCCTTGGGTAGCAGCATACTCTGTTTAAAAGAGACAGCCATTTTAGTAGGAAGCCTGGCTAAGAAGCTTTCACAGTCTGCCAGATATATATGTGCATGTATGTTTTTATTGTAAATAAAAAGTCTGTATAGTCACATCAAGATTCCTTTCTACTAATATTTTATAGATCTGCCTCTTATGGCCACAAGGAGTGTGTGGAAAATAATCAGAGCGATGGAGTGTCCTGCATGGCTCCTAGCTCTACTCCATTGCTTTAAGTTCATTCTCCATGCAGAAAGAACATTAACCTTTCTGGTAATTCTTTTTTCCGGCTTTGTATAACATGTATAAATAGGGGAAATTAATTTAGTATCCTTAAGGATGTTTTTGATTCAAACTAGTCCTCTAATTCAAATGATGACTGGATTATGGTCTTCAGATAACCTGCTCATCACTTTAAGCAGTTAAGTGGAAAGGAAGAATAAAATAAACATACCTCTTTAAAGCATGGCTCCATATTCTTTAAATGTATAAATATGGAAACATAGCTGAAGTTAATAGACACATCTTCTATCAGCCTGAACAAATAAGCAAACAAGAACTAGAATGCTTTTCAATTATTATTAACAGAATTTTTCTGGGTCCCTTTCTCCAAGCAGCGAGAACACAGGTAAATAAGAGACAAGGCACAATGGTGGTGGAGAGGAGGTTGATCTGTTTATTTCCCGAAAACAAAAGAGCTTGTTCTAGGGGGTATCTACAGAGAGAAAAATGATACAGAATAATACTATCCTAAAAAGTGCAAGTGGGCTAGAATCATTTGTATGGAGGTTTCTTCTGATCAAAAATCCATTTTAATTCCCCCTTCTTTAGGTTCAATACTTTAGTTTGCCAAATTCCCTGAAAATCACAGAACTATTTTCAGATTTAAACAACTGAATATACAGAATTCAGGGAAAAAAATCTCGCCATTTCAAATACTTAGGCAAGATAGAGAATCACTAAGAATAAATGGTGCTAGCAAGAATCAACTTCCATGAAAAAAAGATGCAAAGTAAAATTGTGTATCTTTCACCTCTACGTAAATTAGACTAGGTGAGTTATTGTGAATTTAACAGCGCTATTTTTCTATATGCTAGAAACCTCTAGTAGTAAAAATTGGTTGGCTGGTTAAACTAAATATTTTAAATTCAATTATAGTGTTTCTTTCATTTACCTTTCCTTTAGGGTTCTATTTTTCCAGTCTACTGCCTACTCTATATTCAACCTCCTTGCCTGCAGGTTCACTGTTTCAGCTTCTCTGATGTCCATGGTAATTTTTCAGTCTTCTGATTGCACCATTAATTTGGTATCTAGTTTTAATCTTAGTAAAATAATAGCTTTTAACAATTGCATTGTAAACATACTATCAGTCTTCTCCCTGAATAATACGGATGCTCATGAACATTCCTTGAAGATCTGAGAACAGTGTCTCTATGGTTGACCAAGTTTCCCTTTCTCATTTTTAATATCTGAACTGCCATTTTCTTACGTATATTGCCAACCAGAGGTCATCCAGATTTATTCAGATATGCTGTAAAATTACATTGTAATTTTAAATTTCTATCAAACACAGCTGTGAGGTTTATGAGCCTGAAAGAGAATGAATAGTCTTAAGCCAAATAAAGATTTGAACTGAAGATATGACCTGGGTAAAGATTTAAAACTGAAAAAAATTACCTGGTCAGATAACAAAATGTCAGAGAGCACCAAAGACTCCACAATTCAGTCCTGAGCTGCATATGTTCTCTTCTATTGGTTCAATTAAATCTGCCTTCATCCCAGCTCTATGTTTGAATCACCACACTGTATTGGCTCTTCAATTGCCACAGTATATTCTCTTACTATTCTTGTTTCTTGGTGAAAATCCTTTCAAGTTTTCTGAACTGTTTTAAGCACGTTGCCTAGATCAACATATTCAGAAAAAAGACTTTCATCAAATGTCATCCTTTCAAAGTTTTATTGTGAAATGGTCTTCCTTCTCAGAAGACATTTTCACACATGACATTTTCCCAGAGCATACCAGGACTCTCTAGAAGATGTACTCAGTAAACTAAACCTTGCAGGCTTCACTTCATAAATAGAGGTGTTTGTGTTTTTCCATTATATAGATATTTCTCTGTGTGCAAGCAAAATCTTCATATGCAACAAATCTTGGCTTTTGCTGCTTATCTCATCTAGCTGTTGCTAGTAGTAACAACTAAAACAAAATGATGCACAAGCACCACCTAGAGGCAATACAGTACAGTAGAAAGAAAGGATGCATTAATTATCAAGGAAGGATGGCAGCTCTGTTGGCTCATATCTGACAAAGAATGGACCTTTCAGTATCCATTAAGAGTTGTCAGGAGAATTACACTGTAACTAATTAGTGCCACGTTTAACATTTCAGTGATAATTTTCAAGATGGCTCAGGATACTGATATCTCTCATTCTTCATAAACTTCATCCTGTCCACTCGCCAAATCAGCTTTCCCCAACCACACACATATATTCTCATATATTCTCCAGCCAATATGGCAGTCATCTAGGTGGAGATCAATATATCTACACAATACAAGATTAGGGAAATTGAAACAAACTAGACTAAACAGCACAGAAAATATAAAGAATGGTTTTGCTAATGGCTGCTTAGGGGTCCCTGGTTAATTCTTTATATGCCAACTCAAACTAACTTATTAATTTATCAACAATTATAGCTTTTCCTTTAGCAAGACCTTCAATATATAAAGCACAGAAGCTATCATCCTTCTCAATTCCAGTTTGGGCCTTAATTCAATCTCAATCTTCTAATAAATGTGTATCTCGTGCCCTTATTTTGAAGAAAATATTACCTTATTTTCTTCAAAATAATATACCCAGTCTTTCAACCAACAAAAGGACTAACTTCCCTTTGTGCAATAAAAATAAAAATTGGCAGTAATGCATATGCATTACATTTTTTTCCTGCAGTGACCTAGATCATGTTTTTCAACCTTGGCAATTTTAAGACATATGGACTTCAGTTCCTAGAATTCCCCAGTCAGTATGCTGGGACTTGAAGTCCACACATCTTAAAGTTGCTGAGGTTTAAAAACATTGCCCTGGATTCTAGAGGAATGGCCAGTACATAAACAGTCAGAAAAAATGGCATGGACCATTTTGGAGAGATATTCATCAGCATACTGCTGTTGTTAGCTTTAACTTCACATACACACAAATAGATAAAGAGAAGAAAGTGCTTAAATGTTATTCATGTATGCAGTATAGAATGTTAAAAACCACTATTTGCGGGAGAATAAACCAAGGTTAGCTCCAAGGACTTCATGAGTCAACAACAAACGATGAAAACAATTGGTTTAAATTTCCTGTTGGAACAGAATAATATTAAATTGGCAGTAGTTGCGCTTCAGCAGTTTCTGGCAGCAGAAAGCTACAGAACTAAAGAGGATTCTCTTTAAAAAAACCAGACTGAAAATTAAGATGGCAGAAAATTAGCAATTTACCATTTATGTCAAACAGAGATTTTTTTTTACTGAACAGATTTGCCCAAGCTTTAAAGCATTTCTGATGTTTCATAGCAGTCAAAAACCTAACTTGTTACATGTCAAGAGCAGACAGAAATGATGCTGTAGGAAAGATCAAAATAAGGATAGCCTTGTGAAAGGAACAAGACCCAGAACACAAAAGGAAGGGGACTTGATTAAAATTGGATTTGTTTCCTCACAAACTGCTTCCTTTTCATCTGAATGGATGGACAGGAAGACGGGCAAAAGCTGTAGGACAACTCACCGAAACCAGCTTGCCCTGGTCAACTTGCCATGGGACAACTTGCTGTGGCAACTCTTCACAGTTGTCACCTAGTGACTGCTAATCCCAATTGCAGTTGGCAAGCAACCTGTCCTGCATTATCTCACAAGCCACAGATTAGGTTATTAACTCTGTTATCCTTCAGATAAGGCTCCTCAGCCTTTCTGGAGATTCCAAAAACTGACCCTACAACCTTTGTCTTACAAAACATGTGATCAAGAACCATTGGCTTTAATCACTAAGTACATCAGATTCAAAATAGAGCTGTAAGAGACCTTGGAGATCTTCTAGTCCAGCCCCCTGCTCAAGCAAAAGATCCTATACCATTTCAGACAAGTGACTGTCCAGTCTCTTCTTAAAAACTCCAGTGATGAAGCACCCACAACATCTGAAGGCAAGCTCTTCCACTGGTTAATTGTCCTCACTGTTAGGAAGTTTCTCCTTAATTCCAAGTTGCTTCTCTCCTTGATTAGTTTCCATCCATTGTTTCTTGCCCTGCCTTCTGGTGCTTTAGAAAATAAATTGACCCCCTCCTCTTTGTGGCAGCCTGTCAAATACTGGAATGCTGCTATCATGTCCTCCCCTAGTTCTCCTTTTCTCTAGATTAGCCAAACCCAAATCCTGCAACCATTCTTCATATGTTTTAGTCTCCAGGTCTTTAATTGTCTTAGTTGCTCTTCTTTGCACTTTTTCCAAAGTCTCAACATTTTTTTTGTAATGTGGTGACCAAAACTGGATGTAGTATCCCAGGTGTGCTCTTACTAAGGCTTTATAAAGCAGTACTAATACTTCACATGATTTTGATTCTATGCCTCTGTTTATATAACCAAGGATTTTATTAGGTTTTTTTGGCTGTTGCTGCACACTGCTGACTCATATTTAAGTGATCGTCTACTAGGACTTCAAGGTCCCTCTCACAGTTACTGTTTTTGAGCCAGGTTTCGCCTAATCTATACTTGTACTTTAATCTCAAAGCCTTGTTTCCTAGTCCCTCCGGCAGCTGTCAGGTTGACAATCTTTCTGCAATTCTCTCCAAATGCACAGGAAAAATTCCATCTAATGTAATGAAGCGGGCTCTGATAGATGACTACTGGATAACTTTCTATTCACTCTATTCTAAAAAAGCAATGCATCCGGTTGGAAAAAGTACAACTCAGCCAAAATCCTTTTGGTTCCTCTAGGAGGCCTCTAAGTTGTCAGAAGAAAGGAACATTCTAATGACATACAGCTTAAAGGTTGGTTAGGTCAAGGGGATCCACATGAGTTAAAAGTTGTCTATCGTCAAAAGATGATTTGAATCTATGCTTCAGTAATCTACAAAAAGAATTATGACTGTTTTGCAAAGAAACTCTGTAATTAGGAAATGTCAATTAAAAATGATAAATGTATATGACCATATGAATTGCTGAGTTAACAGAATCCTTTGTCTAGAAGGGTATAAAACCATTGTACCTAATTTCTGTCTTTGTTCAACGCTTCATGTACAGAGCCTTGAACCTATTGCGCAATATATAAATTTGTCTCTGATTAACCCCAAAGTTGTGTTTGTCTTATTAAATCCACAACATTTATGGCACCCCGATGGGACTACAAGGCAGAGAACTTTTGTTCTACCAGACAGCCTGCCTCAGCGGGAATCGACGCCTCTCCAAGGAAAATCCACTGGCCGGCCATTAGGACTCCTTTGAAGTCCACGGAGATTCAGTGAGGAGGTGCCGTAAACCCGCTGACGAAAACAGGCCAGTCAAGAATCCTTGAAGGTTAATCAGACACAGAGACTCAACATAAATACATAAGAAAAAAAGAAAAAAAGAAAGAAAGAAAGAAAGAAAGAAAGAAAGAAAGAAAGAGGAAAAGAAAACAGGTAAGTATGAATCAGAGAGTTAAAGTCTCTCTGTTTAGAAGTGCCTACTCTTTAAGGGGTAGAAGAGTGGGGTTTGATCAATCCCCTGGGGGACCAGGTGGCGTCCTGAAGTCTCTGGAATTAAGTATTTAAGTATTGAAATTAAGGAACTAAGTATTTTGTGTAATCTTATGTGTGGTAAGAGAAGAACTAATTGCAGTGTTATAAATTTTCTGATAAACTGACATTCTTAAACAGCCAGAGAACTGTTGTTTACTGTTCTTCCCTCCCGGGGTTTAGCAGGCAGTAAAAAGGTTAAAGCCTGTCTAAATGGGAAAACAGATAATATGATTTGATCAATTTGGTGTGATTTCTGTTAAATATATATGTATATATATAATGATAGTGTGTAAATTTGAATGGAATTGAATTGATTGTGATATGTGTGGCTGCCAGCAAAGTAGATTTGTGCTTGAGGCTGTGGGAGATATTTGAGATGATTGTAATGGTGGGATTTTTTTTGTATGTGAAATTGGTTTAAAGAAGTCTGATTGCAGTACAAATATGAAAAGCCTGTGTGTTGATAAAGTGAGAAATTAGAGAAATACTAATGTTAGTATAGTAATAATACTGTGTTGCTTTGTTGTAAGAATGATGAATGGAAGAGAGAAGGGAGGCTTGGTTGCGTGCTGTAAAACATTTTTTTCCTCTCCCCCCCCCTTTTTTTTTTTTCCTTTGTAGGAGAAAAACAGTTCCTTTTAACTTTTTTCCTTTGTCTCACCCCCTCCTTTTTCCTGGGACGTGAGAGGCACAAGAGGGGGGCTATGAGTCTTTGTTCCTTTAACAATTTTTTTCTCTCAGAGAACCAGCCAGAGAAAGGAGGGGGAAGTGGGTGATCGGCTAATGCTGTTTGCTGCTGGTCTCTTTAATTTGCATATGAAAGCTTTTCTGCTTTGAATACAATTTTGATTTTATCTTTTCTGGAAATTTTTGGAGGTTTAAAAACGCTTCATTAAACCTGTACTCAGAATCCTGTTGTTTTGCCAGGCTGGGTTAGCAACATAATTTTAAATCGGATGTTTTAAATTTCTGGGGTTTTAAATTGAGCCGAATCCATTTAATATTTTTAATTATTTTAAATTGGTGTTTGTCTTGTTTTTTTTAAAACAAAATAGGCTGTACACCACCTTGAGTCCTTCGGGAGAAGGGTGGTATAGAAATAAACTTATTTTTATTCTTATTTTTATTCTATCTCAAAGAAATGATTTTGAAAGATTTTTTTAATCTGACTTGCATTTTACTAAAGGCAGAGAATTGAGGCTAAAGTTTGATCCAAATATATTTCAGAGCATTGATTCAAAATACCTCATTTAGATTGTTTGTTCTTAATGTTTTTATGTCTGCGTGCATTCTGCATACTTAACAGATGGCACGTTTGTTCGTTTGTATGTTTGTTTGTTGTTTGTTTGTTTGTCAGCAGCATAAGCTGCTGCCTTTTTGGGAATTGTCACAGAGATGAGTTGGAAATTGCGATGTGTGGTGGGAGAGATTCAGTGGCATTTTTGTCTAGGGTGTTGGATTCTGCCTTGAGAGTGTGCTTGTTTTTGTTCACTTCAGTTTGCAGGGAGATTAGATGTTGGTGCTGAGGGGCTGGTTTGTTTATGGGGGGATGTGCGGTAGTTGAAGGAAGAGAGGAAGTTTTAAGGGAAGTCAGAAAGTTGCCTTTAAGTTTGTCTACACAGACTTGTGCTGGCTTGGAAATCAGGATGGCAGTGGTAGGAGGAATTGAATGTTATAATAAGGAGTTCGAGAAAGTAGAATTGATGGAAAGGAGAAGGTATGTGATTTGTTTTTGGAAAGTTATGGAAGTTGGCAGATTGAAATGTGGAAGTGCTAAGAAGTAGGAGAGAAGTGGTGATATGGGCAGGGAAGACAGCGTTAAAGATTGCCCGATCCAAAGAAGAGAAGTGGTGTTTTTTCGTTGACAGGGATCAGATTAAGTGAACAAAGCATTTGAATACACTTAATCAGTGAAGGGAGTGTTGGAAGATTTGAGAAGCTCAATATTAAAAGAGCAAGAAAATTCCCCTAAAGAAAATAAGCAGAAACTCAGGCAGAGTTCAGCCCCCACCTGTACCAATGGGCCATTAAGAAACTGAGATGCCACCTTATTTTCCACAACAAAAGAAGAATAAAAGATGTGTTTGTTTCTTGCTTGCCTTACTAGGAACAATAAAACTGATTCCAGGAGTTTTGAATTCAGGAAGGGAAAGCTCTGCCTTTCAGCAATCTTTAAAGCAGCAGTTCTCAACCTGGGGGTCGCGACCCCTTTGGGGGTCGAACGGCCATTTCACGGGGGTCGCCAAAGCCCTCTCTCACCCCCCCTCCCCATGCCTTCACTCACCCTCTGCCTCTGCTGGATCGCCTGGTCGCCGTTCGCTTACCCCACCCACTCCCATCTATTGCTGCTCCGGAGTCCCAGCTGATGGCTAGAGGGGAAAAAAACTTTAAATTCTTGCCGCGGGGCTTCAAAGAGCCGCCCTACTCTCAACTGTTTTGCGGGGGGCTCTGTTGCTAGCTAGATGCAAAGAGGTAAATTCCTGGAGCAGATTTCCCCCCTAGCTATGCTCAAAAAGCAAAATTGAAAGTAAGCAGGGTCTTGGCTGCAACGTGACAAAATGAGGCAGAGAGATTTCTTTTTCTTTTTCCTCACCAAAAAAGGTAGGTGCAAACTGCAAACAATGGGAAATTTAGGGCAAAAGAGGAGATTCAAGATTTTAAAGCACAGAAGAAAAAAAGCTCTATTTAACTAGGGAATTGTAATAATTGAGATACTGTTAATTGCATATTGTGTTGAAAGCAGAAATGGTTAAGTTGTGGTTTGGAGGAATATGGGGGGAAATTATTTGGTTTATTATTATTGGTAAATATAATTAATTGATTTGTAAGAAATTGGATTGCATGGAAATAATTGGAATATTCATGTTCATATTGATTAATATACAAAAAAGGCAGTTATATAACTAATTGATTTATATTAAAATGTTGAATTTGTATTAAACAACTGTATTATATAATTAACCAATGTGAGGATGGATATAAAAATAGATGACAATGGGAAGGGGTATAATATAGAATAGAAGGGAAAAAATGAATTTGATTAAGATTAGAGATGAGGATGAAGGGTAATATTGGTTTTTTAGATGAGGAATAAATATGGTAAAAAGGAAATATAAAAATTGTAAATTTAATTGAAATGACTAAATACTGTGTTGGAAGAAATATCCTTCTGGGTTCTGCTCCAAGTGGGGAAAAAGACACTGGAAACATGGAGACTGCTTGGAAAGATTGTTTAATGGTGGATAGGATCACATGGCTTGATGGGGCCCATTGTGTTAGTTTCTGTTGCTATTGTGTTGCAAATGTCCTTTGACAAAGGATTGAGTTTCTGCCTCTGGCCCATTAACAAAGGGTGGGGGGCAGGAAGGTGGGAGTTGCTTTGTCTGTAAAATATGCTTCTCCATTTCTCATACAGGAAAATATAATATTCTGCCTTTTTAATATTTCCCAAAATATTTCATTCTTCTAGGAAAGGGGTGGGTGCTAACCTCCTACAACTGTTTAAATTTGTGGAACGGCCAAATACTCTGTTCAAAGAAAATACGTTGTATGTTTGTATGTGTGTTTCTAATTATTGCTATTTATTGCTATTTGTTCTCTTTTATTCTTTAAAATTTAACAATTCATTCTTTATCTTAATATCTTAATATTTGTTTGGGGTTGGCTTTCTTCCCTTTCATCTTTTTTACTGTACAGCAATCTTTCTCCTCAAACCTACCACTTCTGTCTTTTCTTTCTTTCTTACTTTCTCTTCCCCCCCTTCTTTTTCTCCCTACTTCCTCTTTCTTTCTCCTTCTCCTCCTCTCTTCCTCCCTCTCTTACCTTCACTCCTACTCTAATTTCCCTTCCCTTCCTTCATCCCTCTCTATTGCTGTATCCTTTTATGCATATGGACTACTCAGAGGGCTGAAAAGGTTATTTTTGACTGGTCCTCGCACTTTTGACCAGTCCTTGAACTTACGACTGTCCTCACAATTTACATTTTTGCCCTATCTTGTCACCATGGTGAAGAGAAACAGTTGTGAAATGAGTGACACGGTTGTTAAGAATGGTACAATGGGCATAAATAATGATAACTGCGAAGACCGGTCAAAAGTGCGAGGACCTGTCAGAAATCACATTTTTCAGCCCTCTGGGTAGTCCTTTTGTGCACAGGGACTACTCAGAGGGCTGAAAAAGTTATTTTTGACTGGTCCTCACACTTTTGACCAGTCCTCGAATTTACGACTGTCCTCACATTTTACGTTTTTTGCCCTATCTTATACCATGTTGAAGAGAAGCAGTTGTGAAATGAGTGACATGGTTGTTAAGAATGCTGCACAGGCATAAATGTGAGGATGGTCATAAGTGTGAGGACCAGTCAAAAGTGCGAGGACCTGTCAGAAATGACTTTTTTCAGCCCTCTGAGTAGTTCCTATACACATAGCCATGGCCACTCGGTCACATGACCAGCTAGCCATGGCCACTCAGTCACATGACCTCCAAGCCACGCCCACAAAATAAGCCACGCCCACAGAACCGGTAGTAAATAAAATTAGAACCCACCCCTGGTTGGGGGTCACCACAACATGAGGAACTGTATTAAAGGGTCGCGGCATTAGGAAGGTTGAGAACCACTGCTTTAAAGGGAAAGACTTTTTTTCCCCGACAGGAGTAGTGAAAAAAGAAAAAAAAATCACTCCTGATAGAAAGGAGGGGTGGCATCTCCGCCTCCATCTGTAAACAAGCAAGAATTAATATAATTCTATGCAAAATTAATTGAATCTGGACCTTGGAGTTTGAAATGGTAGGGACATGAAAGAGGAAGCCTTGAAAATTTGAAACAGGCTTTAACCAGGGCTCCTGTATTGGGTTTGCCAAATTTGGAAAAGCTATTCGGTCTCTTTGTAGACACACACACACACACACACACACACACACAAATTGAATTGCACGAGGGGTGTTGGCTCAGAAAGTAGGAAATTGACCTTTGAAGGAGCCCTCATTGTAAGCACCCCACATCAAGTCAGAACTATCCTTCAGTGGTGGTTATCTGATTCAAGATTCTAAACAAAAATGAAATAATTTTAATGCAGCAGACAGATTTGATTTTAAACTACAGATCACAATTTGAATCAAGCACAGTTCTTAACCAACACCAGATCAATGGATCACCTTGGATGAGAACATTATGGTGTTGAAATAATTGGCTTACATACAAAAACAAGACCTGATTTGGAGGGACACCCCCTGGAGACAAATTGCCTCGAACTTGGTCTGCTCAAACCTTTGAATTGTATTCATTAAATTAAGCTCTACGGACAGGGAGCCTGGATAGCTCAGTGGATATATGCATTGTACTTTAACACCAGCTGTCTGCAATTACTGTAAATTCGAATCTCACCAGGCTCAAGGTTGACTCAGCCTTCCATCCTTTCTAAGGTAGGTGAATTGAGGACCCAGTTTGTGGGGGGCAATAAGCTGACCTTATGACGGCTATTGCTTAATGCATTGTAACCCTTAGTCTCTGGACATCATTTGGCAAAATATGGGTGGAGTCATTGGGGACTTCAAGCTATTGTACATGAACTTTTAAACTAAGCTATGGTTGTATTGGGATATATCCTTTAGTAACATCAATTATAAACAAATGTTTGGTTTGTAAAAAGGTGAATGAACATGCTGTCAGAAAACAACAGATGGGTGAGAGGTACCACCAGCTTTAAGACCATTTCAATGTATTCATGTGGATTTTACAGAATTACCAAAAGTGGGGAGTGTAAAATATTTATTAGTCATAGTGAACCAACTCATAGGGTGGGTTGCAGCTTTTATCTGCAGTAATGCTACAGCAACAGTGGTGTCAAGAGTTTTACCCAACCTAGGCAGATTATCATCATATGAACTGTTGTTTGGAGTAGTTTTCACTACAGGAAGCATATGCATTAATTCCCTGGAAACCAGAGACAAAGTATTGAAACAATATGTGTATAACCTGTCCAGATATTTTGAAGTTTTTAGGAAACAAGGACTATTAGCCCAAACACCACCTTTGAAGTTTCCAGTCCACAAATTCCACCATGATGATTGGATGTTAATCCAAACTGGATGGAAGTTAGACCCCAAGTGAACGGGCCCAATCTCATCGAGAAGGTCCAGTGAAGTTGATGATCCAAAGGATCCAGCCACCAGTGGGAATAGCGTTCTTCATCATCTGGACTATTTTTGTATTTTTTCTTTCTTAGGATTCAGTGGTTGCCTATGCTGTTTCCCAACTGAAAAGGACTACAACTGCTCAGATTTCTTTGCGCACTCGCCCAGATGTATTGGTTTTGTAATTGTGTTTTTAAGATCTTAGGAGGACGATCCTGGATCCACTGGATGAGACTGATACCAGGTAACAAAAAACTGACAGGCCATTGGCGCGGAAGTTTAAGAAGAATACACCCTGCTGAGTCCTACCGGCAATGGGCTCTCTACGCACGGTGGAAATCATCAGCCTTGCTGAATCACTCTGGAAGCTGATTCTCAACGCACAGCGGAAGATTCATCAGGAGGAAACTACCTTCACATTGCACATATACATTTTCTTAGCTTTAATATAACTCTTTCTTACACATGCTAATGTTATTAGAAGTTTGGGAGTACGTTTTGTGGGTACTTGTTTTTCTAATGTTGCTAGTAATTTTGTTTTATATATATAAGGAACGGTTTTGTGGTAGACCTAGGATTTTTATTGCTACTCCTGTTTCCCAAACCACATGCACCACTAACCCTTTCCCTGACGTAGTGAGCTTCACACCATAGTTGATTATGATTTGTTTATGGCTTTGGACATTATTCGCACTAGGACTCTCAAGTGAACATAAGATGAACATTGATTCCCCAAGTAGAGACACTTTAGGTCAAGTTCGCTACCGCCAAACATGCATTGTCTATGCACGAGGTTTATTAATATCTTTTGTTAGACCCTTTTATAAATATCTTTTGGTAGATTTGTTTATTGGAACCTTGTATACTCAGAAGTTAAACTTATATGAGAATAGTGAAAGTTTCTGCATTGAAAAACTTTCAGAGGGGGGAATAATGTAACAAAGCGGGCTCTGATAGATGACCACTGGATAACTTTCTATTCACTCTATTCTAAAAAAGCAATACATCCGGTTGGAAAAAGTACAACTCAGCCAAAATCCTTTTGGTTCCTCTAGGAGGCCTCTAAGTTGTCAGAAGAAAGGAACATTCTAATGACATACAGCTTAAAGGTTGGTTAGGTCAAGGGGATCCACATGAGTTAAAAGTTGTCTATCGTCAAAAGATGATTTGAATCTATGCTTCAGTAATCTACAAAAAGAATTATGACTGTTTTGCAAAGAAACTCTGTAATTAGGAAATGTCAATTAAAAATGATAAATGTATATGACCATATGAATTGCTGATTTACAGAATCCTTTGTCTAGAAGGGTATAAAACCATTGTACCTAATTTCTGTCTTTGTTCAACGCTTCATGTACAGAGCCTTGAACCTATTGCGCAATATATAAATTTGTCTCTGATTAACCCCAAAGTGTTTGTCTTATTAAATCCACAACACAACCTTGGTGTTTTTGGCATTCCACAGCCTATGCAGTTTACTTATAATTTTCAGACATTAATAAGTCACTCTGTTATTGCAGATTTTTTTTTTTAATTTGATTTATATGCCGCCCTTCTCCGAAGACTCAGGGCGGCTTACAATGTGCTCAGCAATAGCCTTCATCCTTTTGTATATTTATACAAAGTCAGCTTATTGCCTCCACAACTGGGTCCTCAATTTATCTACCTTAGAAAGGATGGAAGGCTGAGTCAACCTTGAGCCTTGGCGAGATTCGAACCCTGCAGTAATTGCAGGCAGCTGGTCTTAATAACCAGCTTAATAACAGGGTGCCTTAAACCCCTGTACTACCAAGAAATAAACAGCCACTAATTTTTTGTCCTAACAAAAAATAAATTCTAACTCATCTGCCTGCCTTGTCATTCTGGGACTTCTGCCTTTAGCTGCTTCAGAACCGCTAAAGTCTCTCTGTTAGAAAAAGAAATCTGGCATTCAAAAATGCCAAGAATGTTGCAGTTGCATAGAAAAATTATACAAAAAAAAAAAAAAAAGACTGGAATTTGGTGACCTTGCCCTTCCTTTCCCTTGCACTGTCTGAGTGTGTCATGGTATAATCAGCTATTAGTACAGTCCCTTCACTGTAACAGATTTACAAGTATGTAATATGAGTATCTTATGCTAGTATTGCTATTAGGCAGCTGTGCAAGCCTATGAGTGAATTGTGCAATCACAATGAACAAGGTGCTTGTAGTAGGAATTCTTGACAATATCAGCTTTTAAAATATTCCAGACCTTCCCTATCCCAGCAAAATCTGCAATAGTACATCCCACACTCTCACTATTTTTGAAATTTTGTGGCGATTTTATTTATCTGTGTAAAGCATTTATAATGTCATTCTTTATCATCAATAACAGTAGCCCATTACAGGTTAGCTACATTCTGAATAAGCGTGGTTAGATATACCTCAATGTGCCCAATGCACCCACTCATAAACCGCACTTTAAAGCCAGACGAAACCTGGCTCAAAAACAGTAACTGTGAGAGGGACCTTGAAGTCCTAGTAGGTTGCTTTTGCACAAGCCAAACAATCCATATTTTGGCTTAATGGGATGTGTCGTCCTAGTTGCAATCTAAATAGTCTAAATATATAACGAAGAAAAGGGAAAGAAGTTCATGTCTGACTTTCCAGTTGCAACCATTTAATATTACCTCAGGGAACTTAGGAGAATGGCTTTTGGGGTTAGTAACAATATGCAAGTCCAAATGCAGACCCCCAACAAAGGAAATGGCACAAATGACAAGTGTCATTTGCATGATAACAGTATGACTTGTGTCATGTCATTGTCCCCTTCTGAGCCCTATTCCAACAGATACCCATAGGTTCCAAAAAGGAAGACAGATTAGCTCTGCTTCATTTATTTTTAGCAGAATGAGTTTTAAATTCATCCAGAATGCCGTATGCCCCTAGACTGGCACATGTAACGCCACTGTTAAGTGAGCTCCACTGGCTTGCCAATTGCTTCTGGATGCAATTCAAGGTGTTGGTTATTACCATATTTTTCGGTGTATAAGACACACCTTTTTACCCCCAAAAAGGGGGTGAAAATCTGGGTGCATCTTATATGCCAAATGTAGCCCCCACCTGCCGGCCATTTTCGGGCAGTTCAAGGTGGCAGGGATCTGGGTCAGGGCACAGCCTGAGGAACAACCCTCTTTGGGACGGTCTGGGGGTAGGTGGGAATCTGCCCGGCAGCTTCGGGAAACAAGGCGGGTGCCACGACTTTCTCAAGTCTGGTTTCTGCAAATGTTCAAATATTTCTTGAGCCTTGGTAGTACAGGGGTTTAAGGCACCCTGTTATTAAGCTGGTTATTAAGGCCAGCTGCCTGCAATTACTGCAGGGTTCGAATCTCGCCAAGGCTCAAGGTTGACTCAGCCTTCCATCCTTTCTAAGGTAGGTGAAATGAGGACCCAGTTGTGGGGGCAATAAGCTGACTTTGTATAAATATACAAAAGGATGAAGGCTATTGCTGAGCACATTGTAAGCCGCCCTGAGTCTTCGGAGAAGGGCGGCATATAAATTAATTTTTTTTTAAAAAAAAAATTCTTTGAATTTCCAAGCAGCATGCTTCTAAAGTTCTGCAATTCTATGTCTTTGAGCATAACTGAACATTGTTTGGCTTTCGCTGTTCTCCATAACACTCCATTCAATTTCTCCTTTTTCCTAGTTTTCCATATTTCCTCCCAACTATCAATCATCATTCCATGCCCGTTAAGTACATTCAGTTTGCACCTTTTTTTGCATTGGGCTACTTTTTTTTTTCTTTTTACTTCTGGCCAACTTAGACTTTTGTAAACTTCAGATTTTCCCAAGAAATATTAATCATGAATGCTGTCATTTTGACTACATAATCTCACCCTGTATACTGAGTACAAAATGACTGTACAATATGATATGATAAAATATGGTTTGTGGCTTAATATATGATGTGAATCTGTCCATCATGATTAATATACAGCTCTGTTTTGTATTAACTATACCAATTAAACTGCCATCAACCAAACTATAGATCACTATGTTGTGCAAAGATCATCAAAATGTGAGTGAATCAGGGCCAACTTCTCTGTGCTTTTAGAAAAGTTAGGGAAAAAAACTAACTTTGGTCCAAACCAACAGCAGCCCACCACTGCATGAAATTCACAGTTTCTGGCTTTAAGCTGCTCATTAATCATTTTGCATTCTTTTGGGAGCAGTTGTCCTTCCCAACTGACACAACCTGATGCCAAAGTACCATGCGTGCTTTTGCACCATTCCAATTGAATAGGACTCAGCTATTTAATCTTTTTCAGTCAAAAGATTAAAACATAAAAACATTGTAATAAAATGAAACTATAATATAATGACCACCACCACAACAACAAAATCACTAAAGAAGAAACTAAGGTCCTGGGAACCAAATACCCAACCATAGGCCAGGGTGGGGAAAGGGGTCTAATTTATCTTAAATTTGATAATACCAGACTCCATACTGATGATGCTTCCCCTAGCAACTTCCAAGAGATTTTACATAGCAAGAATGACAATATGAAACTCCGTGTCATTCACAGTAGAAGGTCCTAGTGCAGGTCTTTTTGCTTCCAGTTGAAATATCTTCAGGAAAAGGAAAATCCACTGATAAACAAAGCCTCCCACTCCTAACCCTCAGAGGTGGGTCCAATAAGATATCATGATTGATAATATTAAAAGCTACTTATACCGAACATATCAAAAACTAACTCCTCGCTCAAATCATTTAAAACATAAATCCTTTAGAAGTTATGATCTAAACTTAAAATATCTGTGTACCTAGCATATACTCACCCATCCATTTTTCTAAATACCAGATTTATTTTGCTATCTAGCACCAAGAAAGGGCTTAGAGTTATACTGGCCAACATCTCTCCATCAATCAGATTGGCAGCTCATTGTTCATTGGCAGTTGTCTGGCAATTAACTTTTCTGAACTTTTTAGGTTTACTTATCTTCAGTTCCACTAAGAGCTGTTTCCATGAGTCAAAAGTCCTATAGCCTCTTCATCATACTTCTCCAGATACCATCCAAAAAATTCTTTTTGACAATGTTCCCACTTTTCCATGAACTAATCCAATTCAGATTTAACAGCCCATATTGGACTTAGTTAAAAATCAATAATCCAATTTCAACAATCAGATGCTAGATGCATTTCAGAAATTTTAACTGCCAGCAATCACTTCCATTTCCAAGCTTTTTCTTCCTGATATTCTTTCTAATCTTTTTAAGATCTTTAAAACCCCATCTATAATACCAGAAATAATAAAAATAAATACTATGAAAAGAAACCCAAAAGATCCCCCTCAAAATATTTTGAAAAACAAGCTTCTTTTGGGATGTGAGAGAAAACTTTCGAGAAATCAGAAGATACAGCACATTTGCTTTTGAAATGTAGGAAGTTAGCACCCACCCCTCTCGTAGAAGAATGAAATAATTTAGGAAATATTAAAAAGGCAGAATATATTTCCTTCGATGAAAAATGGAGAAACATGTTTTAAAGACAAAGCAGCTTCCACCTTCCTGCCTCACCCCACCCCCTTTGTCAGTGGGCCAGAGGAAGAAACCCAATCCCCCCCCCTTTTTTTCAATGGATCATCATCTGCAACACAATAGGACCCATCCCATCTAGCAACAGAAACTCCCCACATGGCACCTGGGGAGATTACATCAGCCAGCAAGGCTAACTATGACCTCTGACAGCAACCAATCATGATACTCTTCCTGTGCCCCATGAAGTTCAAAGCCAGAGAGGGTATAAAACCCAGGAACTCTCAGCATCTCTGTCCTTTTTCTGCTCAGGAACTCAAACCATGTGATCCTGTCCACCATTAAACCATCTTTCCAAGCAATCTCCATGTTTCCAGTGTCTTTTTCCCCACTTGGAACTGAACCCAGAATATTTTTTCCAACAGAAAAAGATGCATAAAATTAGGGTTCATTTCTTATACAACCCTTCTCTTCATCTCTACTATGTATAACCTGTTGAATCTAGTGCAGGAATGTCCAACTGGATTTCTTTGAGGGCTAAATCAGCATTGTAGTTTTCCTTGGGCCGCCCAGGGAAGGGCAGGGCAAGGAGATGGGCCGGACGCCACCTGCAGCACTCTACCGGCCCCGCACCCCATTTTGGCCGGCAGAGTATTGCAGAAGGCCTTCCAGGCCAAAAATGGGGCAGGAGGGATTGCCCCCCCCCCTCCAGCCCGCGGCCTGTTTTGGCTGCCAGAGGCACTGTAGGCTGGTCCTTTGCTATTTCCAGGCCAGCCCCACAGGCAAGATTTATGCACCCCGTTTGACATCCCTGATCTAGTGAATTAACCTGTGCAGAACTGAAGCCCGGTGCTTATTTTAAAAACTATTCAGTTATATGCATACTTTTTGACTGCTTCTAAAACTAGTGAAGGACTAAAAATGATAGGGTAGAATGGTTGCTTGAGGGATTATTTTTCTTTTTTTAAATCTCTTAATTGCTTTGCTTTTTCCTGTTTTAGTTTAGAATTGTGGTGGGACTGTTTTAGCTATTCCTTTCTTTTTTATCCGCTATGAGAATTTTCTTGAGGATGGAATATAAACAACGGTAAAAAAACAACTAAATGTGCTTTCAATTTATCTTTGCAAAAAAAAAAAAAGAGGGGCATTTTTAGGCGGAACAATAAATTTTATTCTATATTGCATCTTATATTTGTGAAAGAATAGGTTCTGATTTTAACACCTTTTTACTGAAGTAACTGATTTTATGTTATTTTTAATGAACTTAGAAATTCCAGCAAAGAGATTAATTCTATAGCTTCCACTTCGTCCGGAAAAATACTGTACAGGGCTGTTCCTCATCATTGTGTTAATGTGCATTCCTCTCATTCTTCAACTGCCAAAAAGGTATGCTGGCATAATTTGTGTGGCCCCAGGGTCAAGCGCTATTCTGCCTCAGTAATAAGGCTGGTGGCTGGTTCTGTCCTTATAGTTTTCTTAAGGCATACGTCAAAGACAAAGATTGGTGGATTCTACTGGCTGTGTGTCCCCTGCCATGCAGTGTCACCTGCAGGCTAGAAAAACAGTCATCAATTGCTGTCATTAATGTATAGAAAGGCTGGTTTGAGTAAAAGTGACAGGTGCCTGGGACAGAAGCTTTCAATCGCTCTGAAGCTGCTTAAGTGACAGATTGCCAGCATGGAACTTATTCGTGCCTATAACCTGTAACTCAGGCTATATCTGAACAGAGATCTAGCAATCGTCTAAAAACCAGCAAACCTGAGTCCTGAATCTCAAACCTGGCCTGATTGACAGACAATAGCAGAGAAAAGGAACAACACTAGAGGAAGAAGGATGGTGCTCTCCTAGTATATCAGGGAATCTCTCTCCAACTTTATCCTATGCTTCTCCATTTCCCCATCCTGTCAACCTGGCTATGTCTGAACTTGGCTTTAATGCTTAATCAATTAATCAACTCTTTAGAAATAGCAGGACAGACAGATCACTGGTGTGATGAAGGGGTTGCAAGGGGCACTGGGCAATCTTGGGCTAACTTCACTCCTCTCTGCTTGCTTGTGGCTTGGCATTTAAGATAAAAGAGATATCAGACAAAAGTATAGTTGGTTCCTATATATTTCAAAATCTTGCCCAGAAGAATTCAGTAGTGACAGTAGGTGGCTGTAGCCAACAGATCTCAGTAGCCCAGATATTACACAAAATAGAGTTTAAAGTAGGCCAAATGGCTCTTTTCAGAAATAAAAAGGGTAAAAGGAATAGCCACACAACCCCCCTCCCCCCTCCCTCCTTGGCAGAAGCAGTGAAAATTGGTGGCCTGGTCCAAATCAAACAAAGAAAGGGAATCTGCAGGAGTCAAAAAAGTCGAATTGGTACTAATGACATGATCAAAGCCCTGCTTCTTTATCTGTCTGTTGATATTTTTACTTCTCTGCAGCCACCTCTATACCGGAGTATTGGTACTTTTAAAAAAAAAAAATAGATAGATGTAGCACTCTTTCAAATGAATATTAAATATGCTTTTTAAAAATATGTCTAAATTCTTCCAGAAAAGTGTGAAACCTGCACGTAGAAAACTGTGCAATGCCCAACCAGGCAATCTCTGTAGCAATCTGGGAAAGAGACAAAGGTAATATCATGCAAATGTTTGTGTAATGAGAATGTGCCTTCTAAAGGCACATCTTTATATCTCATTTAGTAGGATCGGAGGCTTAGCCTTAGCCTTAGGCTAGTTTTATAGTCATTCCATACTACACCGTGATTAGTTAATTAACATCAAGTTTTGTGTCAGCTCTTAGTGACTATGTGAATACTTTCTCTCCAGAATGATCTTTCTTTAACCTTTTAGATCTTTCAGTGGTGCATTCATTTGTCTTGTAATTGAATCTATACATCTTCCTTTTTCTTCAATGTTTGTCAAGTTTTCTTCAACATCAACCCCAATAGACACAGCACAACTGAACCACAAACAACCCAATCACATTTTAGCCTAGTGTGTTGTGCAAATCCAGCTGATGTGGTTTACTTTTTACTTCAGGATGTTCTCCAAACCCAGAATGTTAGTTTTAAGTATGAAAACCAAGCTTTTAAAGGATAACCATGTTGTACCAACACAACCCAACACTTATATCTGAGTTGAAATGCACAGGATCTCATAGCAGTGATTTCAGGAGCAAGGAATTGAACAGTTTATCTGTAACTGAAAAGGAGCTTCTAAAAGTGATGGCAATGCTGGAAAAAGGGCCTTTTCAGTTATGATGCTCCTGCCCTATTTACAGTCGTCCTTTGAGACCAAGTTCTTTTTATTTTCTCAGGATCTTTGGGTTTTTTTAGCATTTCTATAACTTTTACTGGTATTTCTATTTTCTATTGCCTTGTTTATTATATTTTTATTGCCATTATGATAGCTGCTACTTATTTTTCCAGTTGTGTTCTTTAAAAATGTTGCTTTAATACAGTGCACTTAATACAGTGCAATTAAACTTAATACAGAGCAAGATACTAAATAGTAAATCATTTGTGTAATTGGTTTTATGCCCAGTCATTTCGAGATAGATAGATAGATAGATAGATAGATAGATAGATAGATAGATAGATAGATAGACAGGCGGCGGGGGGGGGGGGGTATTGGTGTTAAGGGATCTGAATGCTCTCTCCCCTTACGTGTAAAATCCCTGGAGGACGGGACGGTGGGCACCTTTCCACCCTAGGAAACGGAGAGAGATCGGGTTCACCTTCGCGGTCTCGATCCCAACCGTTTGTTGACATCCTTACAAAATGCAGACGACGAGCCAGCCTCGCTCGTCCACTGAGCTCGTAAGGAGCCGCAGGAGGAGGCTCGCGGCCTCTTTTCTCCAGCCTGTCCCGTGAAGGCCGGACCAGCCACACCCCGGGTATAGAGACGCTGTTATTTTCTCTCCTGGAAATGAATCACCCACGGCCAGTTTGGCTCTGAATCCCCTCCGCTCGGCTCCCGGCTTCCTTGCAGAGAGGAAGGCGGGAGGAGCGCTGCGCGGTGAAGCTGAAGCTGCACCATGGCTGGGATTGCCGCTAAATTAGCGAAAGACAGGCAGATCGCGCAAGGGCTGGGCTCCAACTCCAAAGCCGTGAAGTACTTGAACCAGGACTTTCACACGCTGAGGAACGAGTGTCTGGAGGCGGGCAAGCTCTTTCAAGACCCGTCTTTCCCCGCCGCCGCGCCTTCTCTGGGCTATAAAGAACTAGGGCCAAACTCGCACAAAACAAAAGGCATCGTCTGGAAGAGGCCGACGGTAGGAGACCACCGCGCAGATGTTGGCGGGAGAGAGGAGGGAATCACCCGGAGAAGGGGGAGGGGAGGAAAGAAAAGGAAGCCCAATACGATTTTAACGTCGCGTTTCTGTCCTGATGTGTGAGTAGGAGAACGACAAAGGGGCCTGACTGACAAAGGGAGGGGGGGTTAATTTTTGGGAACGAATCTTTCTGTTCTTTCATCCAGACCCCCGAATGCGTGCACGAGTGTCTAAGGTCATCACTGATCCCTAGCGGATCAGATCAGGGTCGAGTCGTGCGCGTGTCTGCATTGAGATTGCTTGGCTTCAGCCGGTTAGGAGGAAAACCGAGCCAAAAAAACCCCACCCGTCAAGACTGCCTATGCAAATTCGACACCACTTTTTATTTATGAACAGTGTTTGTTTGGTGCCCGATAATCTCTTTGAGGGGCTTACAGCAATTTTACAAGTATTTTAAAATGCCATCAAAACGAGCAAGAATATACGTGCCAATTTGTCATGGATTCAGAACAGTTGAGGAGTCTGCTAAAAGTTTTGTGTTTTTCAGTCGTTCCACTGTCTATTCCTGCTGATGTAGGATTGGTATTATATTTCTGATTCTTTGGAATGTGGGATGATTATTATTCAGGTTTAATTAATTGTTAGGAAAGATATCCAGTTGTTTCCAGTTGATGTTCTGGAGTTAAAACTATCTTTCCAGTATCCGTCAGCACCTTTTCAACTAATCAATTTTATTAAGAGGCATATGCTTTTAGTAAAATGTGTTAGTCAGAAAAAATTCTATTTATCAGATTGATATATTTTTGCTTTTGCCAGCATAGACAAATACAACTCTCCTCTTACAAAATTCTTCCAGTGTGACTCAGTCTGCCCCAAAACATATGAGAGTATGAAGCCCTTCTGCCCAGAAACATTTCTAACGCCTACAGCAAGAAGCCAACAAGCCTTTACTGTCTTATCTGAAAAAGCTATGTAAAACTAAAACTCAAAGTCCTGTTTATAGAAGACTTTGTGTAAGCCATTTCCAAATTCGTTAGAGATTATGCTGAGAGGATTATGAGAATCTGAGATCCGGAGGATACTAGATTGGGAAAGAATGATTTTCATAGGTGCTGTCATTATGATCTTACAAGATCGTAAAAAGAGGATCCAGATTGTTGAGGGCAATATGCTGACTCTGTAAACCACTTAGAGAAGGCTTTAAAGCACTGTGAAATGGTATATGCCCTGTTTCTCCCAAAATAAGACATCCCCTGATAATAAACCCAATTGGGCTTTTGAGGTCATGGCAATAAGGCCAAGCACTTATTTCAGGGTTCAAAAAAATATAAGACACCGTCTTATTTTCGGGGAAACATGGTAAGTCTAAGTGCTGTTGCTGTTTTTCCCCCAATCTAGATTCTCATAATTCTCTCTCAGTATAGTCTCTAACAAATTTGGGAATAGCTTACACAAAGCCTGCTATAATCAAGACTTTGAGTTTTAGTTTTACATAGCTTTTTCAGATAAGACAACAAAGGTCTGTCATCTATTCCCAATCATTTTGGGAATAAATATGCCCATGTTGAGAGTTTCTGTGCCTTTACTGAATGCTTTCAAGCATTGAATCTTCCACATTATACAACTCAGAGATTGTACTCATCATACATTGGATTTCACATGCATTCATGCTGTCACCTATTCCTTCTTGGGTCTTCAGGAGTGAAGATATGTCATCATTTCTTAATCTGGTGCTCTCCAGATGTGTAGGACAGGAATTTTCATAGAACCCATGCTCAGTTAAAATTGTGAATGTTAACTAAGTGGGTAGTACAACACACTTAAGAGTGCAGCCAATTAGACAAATCTCTCCTGATGTTCTGCCCTGATGTTTCACATTCTACTTCTTTCCTTTTTTATTTATCAGAAATAGGAAACTCATCATATTTATTTACACATTGTGGTTATGAGAACTATAGTCCAAAAATATTCGAAGGGCTATACCTCACTGCACTTCTTCATTGCCTTGCCTGTTCTTTGTCACCAACCTTGATACCTTAATCTCCTTTAGATGAATTGATTGATGCATCTTCTTACATCAATTAACTTTACTTCATAGAAGCAGCTGATTGCATGTTTCTATCCTTTAATTACCAAGCAAAAGGAGCTTGTTTCCTTTGTGACATAAGTCTTTTTGAAATAAATGGAATATTTGGTTTAGAAATCTCAGTATGTTTCCCATTGCCAGGGACACATATTGGTATACACAAATACATGTGCACAGACCTGCATATATAAAGATTCCTGAGTGGATGCCAGCCATAACTCCAGATCCCACTCAATGCACTCTTTGAGGATGAAAGGACAGTTGAAGAAAACACAAACTGTTTATTCAAAGAGCTGGATTTACAGAGACGATACAAAGTTTGCTTTGCTGCAGGTTTTACGTCAGGTAATAGGTGTTCAAATTTCAGCTAATCCAGAAGAATGTGGTTTTCTAAGAGCCAGCAAAATTGGAAGAAAACTACACAGATTATGTTAAAGTAGTAATAAAATTAAAATTGGACCCTGCCTGTCCATACTCCCTTCCAAAAACCTTGGGATCTTAAGATACTGATTTTAATTACCCAAATCATTAACAAGCTTTCTTTTTGTCACAAACCTGCTGCATCTACAGAAGAGACTCATCTGAGAACATTGGTATTAAACAAATCCTCTTCTAAAAGAACTTTCCAAGGTATGTCACTTCCAAACTGGTATGCATATCCTTTCATAGTTGCCAATGGTCTCTATGTCTTGGTTATTTTGGAAAAGGAGCATAAGTTGCATCTTTTTAATTTGGCGGTTACAATTGAATAACTCGAATACAAAATCAACAAACAAGGGAGAAAAGCCAAACAGTGCACCACTAAATAGCAGGGGAAAGTATTACATGTTCAGTACATTAAAAAAAATAGGCAAAGCAGATGACAAGACCTGGCAATACCTAAGATCAAGAAAGCTGAAGAAAGATACATGGGGCTAATTCTGGATGCAAAAAATCAACCCTTAAGAATGAATGTATACAAAGTGAGAATTGAGAAGACGGCAATAGACAGCAAATACTGCCTCTGCAAAGAAGCTGAAAGAAACAATAACCACCTACTTAGTTGCTGGAAGAAGTTGCACAGACTGACTACAAACAGTGGCATGACAACAATGGTGCATTGGAAGATCTGCAAGAAATATCATTTGCCTGCAAGCAAGAACTGGTGGAACCATAAAATAGACAAAGTAATTGAAAATAAAGAAGCTAGAATGCTTTGGGACTTTAGAATTCAAACAGAAAAGCAGAAATACCTAGAGACAGCAGAATAGAAGAGAAAGAACTGGGGGTGGGGGATCACAAAATACAAAGTCCTGCAAATAGAAATAGAATAACTGTGTCAAAACAAACAAAGATAATACAAATAGTGGTAAGTGCCTTGACCTCCAAATACCAAAATAATTGGAGCATACTTGAACACCTTCAATGTTGACAACATTACCAGCAGTCAGTTACAAAAGGCAGCTTTACTTGGAACAGCTTGAATTCTGCGATGATACAATATAACAGAGTTAGAAAGGACCTTAGAGTCCTCTTCTAACACCTGCTCAAGCCAGAGACTCTACTATTCCAGACAGATGGCTGTCCAATGTCTTCTTAAAAACTTCCAGTGATGGAGTACACACAACTTTTGGAAGCAACCCATTCCACTGATTTAATTGTTCTCACTGTCAGGAAATTTCTTCTTAGTTCTAGATTGGATCTTTCTTTGATAAGTTTCCATCCGTTGCTTCTTGTCTTGCCATGAGGTGTTTTGGAGAATAGGTCAATCCCCTTGTCTCTGTTACAGCACCTCAAATATTGGAAGACTGCTATCAAGTCACTCCTAGTCCTTCTCATCATTAGATTAGGCATGCTCAATTCCTACAACCATTCATCATTCTAGAGTCTCAAAATCTTTTTTTTTATTGTCATCAAAATTGGACACAGTATTCCAAGTGTCTTGCCAGTGCAGTGTAACTGGTACTAACACTTCACATGATGATACTGTCCCTCTGTTGATGCAGCCTAGAACTGCATTGTTTTTTTTGGCAACTGCAACACACTGCTGGCTCATACTTAAGTTATTGTCCACTAGGACACTAAGATTCCTCTCACAAATATTGCTATTGAGCCTGATATCACCTATTCTATACCTGTGGTTTTTCTTTACCTATGTAAAATCTTTAACTTTTCTCATCACTAAATTTCATTTTGTTGGATAGTGTTTTTCTGTCAACCTCTTTCTGGATTTTGAGCCTATCTTCTAAAATGTTGGCTATTCCCCCTAGCTTGGTGTTATCTGAAAATTTAATGAGTTCCCCTTCTATCCCCTCATTTAAATTGTTTATGAAGATGTCAAAGAGTACTAGGCCTAAAACAGAACCTTGTGTTACCCACTGCTTACTTTCCTCCATGTAGATATAGTTCGTTGAGAACTACATATTTATCTATATGTTTAATATCGTCAGACAGCAACAATTCTGTATCCCAGGTCCTTGGGAAGGACTTAATAGGTCGATAAAAATGTCAAATCCAGTCTAAACATTTGGCTGACTGTGCAGTGAATGATAATAATAATAATGCCTTTCAGTAATGCTTGAATGGTCCTGTTTAGGTTACCTAAGGAAGGGCAATCGTAGCCTAAACATTGGAAATAAAAATGAATTATGTTTATCTCAGTGGTATGAAGAGTTTCGCTTGCTGTTCAATTTCATTTGTTTAAACAGAGTGTTTTGTCTTCTATGAGATTTAGCAAAGTAAGCTGACTGAAACCTTTATGATTTATGTTGAGAAATATAATCTCAGCATCTCATGGACATTGATTCCACAGCTGAGGAGGTCCATAAATAAAACACAAACTCACCTTTCAACCAAATGCTGACTTCTGATGATTGGATCCAAATAAGATTATTGGCAATGTTGTGGAAGTTATGCCTTCTTTGAGATGTTTTTTTCAACTCTCCAGGCTAGCAACAACCCTGGAATTCTCAAGCAATCATCTATCTAATTATTAATCATATCCTTATAACAGTAGCTCTAAAAGGTTTATTTTATTCTTTATTTTGCCAGGAATTGTGTTCGAAACCTCAGTTTATTATTGGAGGTGCCACCCGGACTGATATCTGCCAAGGGGCCTTAGGTGAGATATGGTTCATATGGCTTAATTTCTTCTTGAAGCATCCTTAGAATTATGTCTACATTGCTGAAAATGCCATTTCACAACCTGATGTGTTCTTTTCTGTGCTGCATGCAATCCAATCTTCACTGCTTTTAATGTACATCTTATCTTGTGTTTTGTATTGTTGTTGATGGTAGCCAAAGAGCTGACAGTGAACATGGAGGATTTTGCTATTGCTCAATTCTAGGAATTAAGGAATTCTTTAACTTCTTTGTTGTTGAAGGAGAGAAGGATTTAGTTATTACTAAAAGTAGTCTTCTATCTTACAGTTAATTATTTGGAAAGATTTGTAATATATACAATCAACTCGTATATGTGATCATTAGAAATAGAGATGAGAAGTTTAAAAGGCAAAAAGGCAATTTATAAATCTGTATATGGACATTCTAGAAGTTGGAAACATTAATTGTCTTTATTTTGCTGTTTTTTCTTTTTCCATACTTTGCATAACATTGTTTACCATGTGAATGAATAATTTGATGAGCATGTATATATGCATGACATCTGCATAGTAATTAATTTGCAATTTAAGATACCGTATTCCAGTGGTGGGATTTAAATTTTTTTACTACCGGTTCTCTGAGATGGCTTGATGGGCATGGCATGGCTTGGTGGGCGTGGCTTGGTGGGCGTGGCAAGGGAAGGATACTGTAAAATCTCCATTTCCTCCCGATCAGCTGGGACTCGGAAGGCAGAGAAAAGATGGGGGCGGGGCCAGTCAGAGGTGGTATTTACCGGTTCTCCAAATGACTCAAAATTTCCGCTACCCATTCTCCAGAACTGGTCAGAGCCTGCTGAATACCACCTCTGCTGTATTCCCACAGGGCAATTGCTTAGAGTAATATTTGTGAATGGGGAAAATTTACTTAAACCAACTTCTGGGATGACTGTTGCCTGATTTCCTCTTTTTGTAGAGAGAGAAAGTTTTAACAAATATAGCTGGACTTCTACAACAAGCTGGACTGCAAACTATCCATCATATTTTAGTTTAATTGAGAATATAAAAATCATGTTATCCAATATCTTTTCTCTCCATGCATTTGTTTGAATAGATAGAGTTACAGTTAGGATAAGTCCTATCCAATGTCTGAGTTGATGGTCATTACCAATATTAACATGTCTTAATTCAACTTCTGCTTTCTATATATTGTACACAAAAGTTACAATGTATAATTTGTTCGAGGAATGTATGTTGGGAATGCAACATGCATTCCTCATCAACCATTATTGGTGAAAATTCATAGTTGGACTATATATGACTATTTGACTAAATGCAATTACTCTCTGTGGGACTTCATGCCATTCAGTCCCACATAGACTGTTTAGTTAAGATAAGATTTGTCTTATAAACATTATGAGATATAATTGTTTTTACCCGTTCACATGTAAGATAGCAATGTTTACTTAAGAAATGTAAGATAAGGACTCTCTGTCTTAGAACCCATTAAAATTCTAGGCATTTCCATATATATATATTTCTATATGTAAGAACTAAAAAAATAAGGATTGTGATGGCTGAAAACCTGCTTTAAGTATTCTGAATTAACAAATTCCTGAAAGATCCATCATCATCTCAATAGCTTCTTATTGAGGTGTGGAAATTCAATAGCTTCCTTCTATTCCATCCATGTTTTCTACCTTTGCAGTTCTTCCACTTGTGAGTCATCTGATGAAGTGAGCTGCAGTTCACAAAAGACTCTACCTTTTAATAAAACACTCCATCTGAGAAAGGTGCTACCAGATTCCTTTTGATTTTTGAATAACATTATCTAATTGGCTGTACTTCTACAAGGTGAAATTATGAAGATCAATTCTGTCTTCAAGACCTAGGTGCTTAGGTATTATATAGCGATGCTGGATATGAAGCATTGTGCAGTATGCTGCATAAGCAAAAATGCATATTATGGCAATCCTATCACAGGCAATCTTTCTTTTTCTTATGGTAACGTCAAGATTGCGGTAATGTAGGGTGCCCAACAGCTCAGTGGTTAAAGATGCTGACCTTGCATCTGAAAAGTTGACAGCCCAGGTTTGAGCATTACATAACAGGGTGAGCTCCCATTCCTGCTCCAGCAGTTTGGAAGCATACAACTGCAAGTAGGTTAATAGGTACCACTTTGGTGGGAAGGTAATAGTGTTCTGTGTACCTTTGGCGTATAGCCATTCTGGGTCACATGATCACAGAAGATATCTTTCGGCAACACTGGCTTCCTCGGCCAAGAAATGGAGATGAGCACCTCACCCTAGAGTTGGACATGATTGGACAAGGAGGGTTTAACAAAGCTGAATTGTAGGTGAGAAGAAACTTAGTTTATAATAATACATTCACATTTCTCTCCATAAATCCTTTTTTGTACCACAATAATATACCACTTCATGCTTTGCCTTTTATTCTTTTAACGACTTGCTTCTTTCTTTTTCAAGATCTCATCTTTGGTCTTCCCCTTTTTCTCAACCAATTCACTCTTCTTATGTTTGTTTTGTAATTTGATCCTCATTTGTTCTCTGTATAATGAAACAGTCTCGATGTAATTCTTTTGTACTGATCTGTTGTTTTTTACTTAGTCCATATTCATTTAGCACACATTCATTCTTGATGTGATTTCTTCTTGGTTTACCACATATGTTTTTAGTACCTCACTTGTATTTGTATCTTAATTTACATTTAGGTTTATGGGAGTCTAAACCATGGAAGTAGATAAATCAGTAGAGGCAATTTAGAAAGTTTTTACTGCTTCAATTTGTTCAATTTCAAGGACTATAGCAGAAAAAGAAAAAGAGAGAAAGTAACAGATGTGTTCATTGCATACTGTCATGATGCTATCAAACTGCTCCCCCCACCAAAATCCTACTCCCTCTACAGACAGTTTTAGTGAATAAAACAAAGAATCCTCACAGCATGGTGGCATGACACCGTTATAGAAAAAATATTTCTTTTTCTTATGCAAATATGCTTTTTAATGGAGGAGACATCTGCCCCCTCCCACTCAGAGGAAAACTGTTTAAAGGTCATTGCTGTGATACCATGGCAACATCTTTTGAAAATATATAAATACTAAACATGGTTTCTCTATGAAGACACCATTAATTTCCTTCCTTTTGCTTCACTGATTCATTATATCCAATGCACTAAACTTCATGATTATATGCAATGGGCAGCAATAACACAGACATTTAGGTTTATTAGAGCTTTGAGACAAAACACTTCTCAAATATACTAAGGAATACCCAGAGATAATTCTTTAAAAACAAGCTGTATGAATACTAAATCTTTAATGTGGAAATTATTAAATTTGATTTGGTTTGTGCTACATAATTATTGTGGCATAAATGTGGCAAAAGATCATTGATAGTAACTATTCTACTGTACACATTATATTAAAAATGTGTATCGTTATTGGATCACTAAATAGCTGATTTCCTCATATAATATCATGACGAAATATTGGCAGCTATTACACCTCCATTATGCCCAAATAGCATACCTGTTTAGATTTCCATGTTCTGTCCTTTGATGCTACAGGTAGGATTGGGCTTTAAGGCAGTAGACCTATAGAGCAGTGGTTCCAAACCTTTTTTTGACCATGCCACCCAAGCACCTCTAAAATCCTGATCTCCCCCCCCCCCCACCCCCGGTAACATATAATTTTTACTATTCAAAAAGTCACTCCTACTCACACGGAGGAAGACTAAAATGCCATTAACTTGGTTTAAACAAGGTTCCAATTGCCCTCATAAAAAATCAAATTGCCCCCCTGCAAGGTGTGGGCCCCATGTTGGGAACCACTGCTATAGAGGGAGCCAAAGTGGGAGGAGACTAAGGTTTTGAGAAGTACTCTTTGCAGACACAGAGAGAGAGAGACAGAGAGCTTTTTGGAAAGTGAAGGCCTACCACCAGTTTGCTCTGGTGGTATGGAATATCAGTGGAGGATTCAGAAGGCCTTTAATCCAGAACTTTGCTGACCCACAACTCAAAAATGGCAAATATTATGCCAATCCCATTACACGCAATCTTTCTTTTTCTTTTTAATGTCAAGATTGTGTAATGTAAGAGGGCGCAATGGCTCAGCAGTTAAAGACACTGAGCTTGTCTGCTGGAAAACTGACAGCCCAGGTTCAAGATCTGAGCACCGTGCGACAGGGTGAGCTTCCATTCTTGCCCCAGCTCCTGCCCACCTAGCAGTTCAAAAGCACGCAAATGAAAGTATAATTAACAGTTACCACTTTGGTGGGAAGATAATAGTGTTCCATGAACTTTTGGTGTATAGCCATTCTGGTCATATGACCACAGAAGATGTCTTCAGACAACACTGGCTCCCTTGACCAAGAAATGGAGATGAGCACCTCTCCCTAGAGTTGGACATGACTGGACAAGGAAACCTTTACCTTTTTTCTAATGTCAAGAAGAGTTTAACAAAGCTGAATTGTAGGTGAGAAGATACTTCTTCTACATTGGCAAAGCTCAAAAGCTACTGGTTATTCTTACTGGGATTCTGTCTCTCCAGCCCCATAAGGTTGTTTTGATTACCTACACTAGCTTACCTGGACATTAAACCTTGATTCATGTGATATTACCTGGGAGATACACCCTATTGCTTCAGAGTGTTTGCTGCTATGATAATGGTTGGAAAAAGAATCTTGTAGAAAGATCTAGTTCTTTTTCATAGAAATATCATCAAGAAAATGATGCTGAAATTAAAAAAAAAAATCATAGGCTAATTTACCGTTATCTTTTGGTTCTTTTCATTAGTACCATAAGAAATATATGGACCTTGCCAAAACAATTAATACAAATGTAATTTGATTGCAGTAACAGAGAAGTCAAATAAATAAATAAATGGTACCAATAATCTATATTATTGAGTTAAGGTATCCAAGTATTTCCCATTTCCAAATATCGCTGAATATTTTGGCCAAATTCCCTGTTATATCCTCTCAGAGAGACTGAATAGCTGACCAGAAGGTATGGCAAAGGAAGACAAAACAGAAGCACATCTAAGATAAATTGTGCTAATCCAGATCAAGAGCTTCCAGCCAAGAAATCAAATGAGAACACAAGGGAGTATGGATAAACAGAAATGTTGTACCAACAACATACTGGCACCAACTTAGCCATTTATTTAGCTGCCCTTATTCTCCAAATGTTCCTGGAGTATCAGCAGGATCCTGAGCCAGAACACAAGCTGATTCTTATTTCCTTTTTTAAGGAGAGCTAAGTAATAGGAAGCTTCTGCTACTGTGAGACACTGTGGGAATCAGATGGAGAAGGATTTCAATGGGTTCCGGAGGTGGGTCAACAGGAAGGAAATGTTTCAAAGAGCCTCTGCCTTAATTGTCCGACTTGCCTGGGAACTTACCAAATCTTGAATAGTCTCTGAGGTTGTTTTTATCCCTAGCTAGTATTAAAGACTTTCTGAAATCTGTATCATTCTTGGATTTTGGGTTAGCCAGCTATTGGAGCTTGTCAGCTAACAATAGTGTGATGCAGCTTCTCATTTGGTCCTCATTTGGTCTCGCTACCATCTTTAATTCTGGGATTCTAGTAAGGTGTGGATTGAGGACATTTCATTCCCTGGCCCTACAGCTTTGCTTTAAGTGGCAATTCTCCAGGGTGATAGATTCAGGATGTCTCCTTAGGTACATATTGTTCCCTCCTGTTTATGGAATCAAATCTTGATTTCCTACATCTAAATGTGAGCAGTGACTACTGCAGGTAGTGGAGTGCATAACACTAGAAAGCAAAATCACAAAACTGCGTCTCACTTACTTTGGCCATGTAATGCGGGGGAATTCACTGGAGAAAGCAATTATGTTTGGAAGCGTTAGTGGTAAAAGAAAACCCAGCCATCAAAGAACACAATGGCTGGACACTATCAAAGCCGACATCAGGCAGAACATAGAAAAACTCAAAGAAATAGTGCAAGATCAAAAGATGTGGAGAGACCTGGCCCATAAAATCGCCAGGAGTCAGACTCAGCTGAATGAATAACATCATCATCAAATATGAGCAAGAGTTGAACAACAATCAGTAGGCCGTGAAGGAACCACTAGGCTAAGCTGGCTAAGGGAGAATACTAATAGTAGAAATAACGAGAGGTAATTCTAAGATGTTATTGGTAGGGGTTTATGCCCCAAACAAAAAACAAGGGAAATTCTATCGGAAATTGCATGAACAGCTGGCAAAATGGCCACATAATGAAATATGCATGCTAGGGGACTTTAATGGAATTGTTGACCCAAATAAAGATTATAAAAGTGATATAATTAAAAAGAATAAAAGATCTCCCTTACCAAAGACCTTTTTTGACTTGGTGGATGAGATAAATCTAATAGATATGTGGCGTACTTTACACCCCCAGGATAGACAATTTACATTTTACTCAATGCCACAGAACTCTTGGTCTAGAATAGATATGGTCTGGGCTACCAGGAAACTGGGCCTAGAAATTAAAAAGGTTGATATGTGTACAAATGCCTGGGCAGACCATAAGTTTCTTGAAGTTAGTTGGCACCACGATACCAAGAGAAAACAACAGAGATGGAGTTTAAGGACCAACCTGCTAAATGATAGAGAGTTTACACTGAAACTGAACGAAGAAGTCAAGCGCTTTTTTATAGAAAACGGGAACCAAGAGACAGCCAAAGAAATTGTTTGGGACACCATGAAGGCTTATATGAGAGGGGTAGCCATCTCATATACAGCCTTCAAAAATAAGGAAAAAAGAAAGACCAGGGAAGAGCATACCAAAAAGCTAGTACAAGCTGACGATGAACTCCAGCAACGCCCGGCAGATGAGGCGATTAAACAACAGTGGTCGATGGCGAGACACAGACTGAATTTATTGGACCAGGAGGAGATGGCACAAAAAATAAAAAGATCCAAACATTATTGTTTTGAGAACGCTAATAAGTCGGGGAGATGGCTGGCGTATAAATTTTAAAAAGGAAAAAAATCAAATATTAGTATTAGAAGACTCTCAGGGTAACCTTCTGATGAAGGAAGAAGATAAATTAGAAAGCATAAGAAAATTTTATGTATGCCTATACAAAAATGAAGAAATTGAGTCAAACAAGGTAGAACAGTATCTGTTGGAAGCCAGCTTACCTCAAATCACTGAAGAAGAAAAGGAAATGTTGAACGAAAAGATCACTATAGAGGAATTAAAAACTGCCCTCTCTAAAATAAAGAACAAAACCCCAGGCCCAGATGGTCTCCCTGGGGAAATATATCAAAAATTTGATGAAGCCCTGAAACTAGAATTATTAGAAATATTTAATGAGGCCCTAACTGGTATAACAATACCAGATACTTGGAGGGAAGCGTATTTGACGCTCATACTGAAAGAAGGTGCCGACCCGAAGCAGATATCTAATTATAGACCCATCTCATTGCTGAATGCAGATTACAAACTGTTCATGAACATAATTGCGGAGAGGCTCAAACAAATTTTAAATCGGTGGATCCACAAAGATCAAAACCGTTTTCTACCAGGGAGACAGATCAGAGACAACTTGAGAATAGTATTGAACACCATAGAATTCTATGAACAACATCCTGAAAAACAGCTGGCCCTAATGTTTGTCGATGCCCAAAAGGCATTCGACAATTTGAATTGGACTTTTATGATTAATCAAATTGACCTAATGGGATTCGGGACGAATTTTAGGAAGATGATCGAGAATATTTACCATAATCAGAGGGCAAACATATTAGTGAATGGAGACAAAACTCAGGTATTTCAGATCCAAAAAGGAGTGAGGCAGGGATGCCCCCTATCCCCCTACTTTATATTCTGGCGTTAGAGGTGCTACTTAGAAAGATTAGAGCCAATAAAGAAATTAAAGGATTAAAGATCAGGAAGGAAATATTCAAAACCCAAGCTTTTGCAGACGATGTAGCCCTCATAATAGAAGATCCATTAGAAACCGGTTTAAAACTAATGCAGGAAATACAGGATTATGGAGAAGTGGCGGGCCTTAAACTTAATAGGAAAAAAACCAAAATAATAGTGAAAAACATGACAGATCCACAAAAGAAGGAATTGAAAGACTTATTAGGCCTCCAGGCAGTTAAGAAAATAAAATATTTGGGAATATGGATTACTGCGAGATTCTCCTCATTAAAAGATGATAATTATATCCCCCTACTGCAGAAAATATATCAAGACCTTGAAAGATGGAAAAGGCTAAAACTGTCTCTGATTGGTAAAATAGCAGCGATTAAAATGAACATCTTACCTAAAATTCTGTTCCTATTTCAAAATATCCCGATAACCTTAGATAAAAAATTCTTTCTGGACCTGAATAAACACATTAGAAATTTCCTATGGGAGGGTAAGAAATCGAGGATCTCCTTTAAGATACTCCAAGGGAAAAGAAATTTGGGAGGATTCGGGCTCCCAGATTGGGAAATATATCAAAAGGCGGCGAAAATAATTTGGATCAAGGAGTGGATCAAGCTACAAAATAGGAGAATCCTGACATTAGAAGGACATGACCTATTAGAAGGATGGCATGCTCACCTGTGGGATACAAAGAACAAGAAAAAAATCCTACTTTCATAAACACAAAATTAGGGAGACTCTTATTCGCACGTGGGAGGAAATTAGACAGAGGATTTATACTAAGGTACCCAACTGGCTTTCTATTATGGAAGCGTTGGCAGCCCCAAACAGGAGAGACGATTATAAATTGGGCACATATAAGGATATTCTTGATGAAGAAGGGAAGCTCAAACCTTTGGATTTATTGAGGGACCAGGGTTTCAACTTGGATTGGTGGAACTATCTGCAGATTAATTCAAGATTCCAAAAAGATAGAGACAAATTTGGTATAGAAGCTAAATATGGAAATTTTGATAAAATTATTTGGGGAATAGACAAGAAAATGCTAATAAAAATATATAACTTCCTATTAGATGAGGATAGGGCAGAGATCATAGCAAAAAATCAGCTAAATATTTGGGAAAAAAACCTGGGATACAGATTAAATTTTAACGACTGGTAGATGGCCTGGAATAGGAACTATAAAATAACGAAATCGGCAACATTTAGAGAAAACCATTATAAAATGCTACACAGGTGGTACCTAGCACCGGCTAGGTTAGCGAAAATGTTTCCAAATCTCCCAGCCACATGTTGGAAATGTGGAAAAACGGTCGGCACCTTCTATCATCTATGGTGGACCTGTCCTGAGACCAAAAAGTTTTGGTCAAAAATTCGACACTGGCTTTGTGAAATAACGGGACAGGAGATAGTCCTAGCTCCAGAAATTTTCCTCCTGAGTATAACCGAAGATGGCCTCAATAACAACAAAACGCAACTCATAATTCAGATTACAACCGCGGCTAGACTAGCCTTTGCAAAATACTGGAAAAATAAAACCATACCCTCAGAAGAAATACTAATAAACAAAATCCTAGAGTGTGCAGAAATGGCAAAATTGACGAGTGAGTTAAACAATGAGGAGAAATCTAAATATTATGAAGTATGGGGAAATTGGTACAATTGGTTGAAGAACAAGATAAAAACATTATTTTAGGATATGACTTGTTTTGTACTCGAATTCGAGTTATATTGCATAGAATATTGTATAGCTAAGGATGAAGTTTATTTAACGTATGATTCACCAAATTGTATAAATACTGTACCTCTGAAGGAGATAGAGATTGTATATTCTCTTTTTATTATGGAAAAATTCAATAAAGTATATTTTAAAAAAAACAAATATGAGCAAGAGAGGAAACTTATAAAACTGTTTTTGAGGACAGAACTTATATTAAAGTAGATTAATTATGTACCATCAAGTCAATGTTGACTCTCAGCAACCTGAGAGTCATATACTTTCTCTAGGATGATCAGCCCCCAACCTGGTCTTTTACCAGTGGTGAAATTCAAATTTTTTTACTACCGGTTCTGTGAGCGTGGCTTGGTGGGCATGGCTTGGTGGGCGTGGCAGGAGAAGGATACTGCAAAATATCCATTCCCACCCCACTCTGGGGGCATCCAGAGGTGGTATTTGCTGGTTCTCCGAACTACTCAAAATTTCCACTGCCAGTTCTCCAGAACCTGTCAGAACCTGCTGGATTTCACCCCTGTCTTTTACATCTTCTAACAGTGTGCTCATTGCCATTTTAATTGTATCCATCAATCTTATTGCTAGTTATCTATTAGGCATACAAGACCAGGACTGCACATGAAGTTCCAATTAAACTGATTTATTGCTCAGGAATCTACTCAACTAATAGCGTGATTTTGACGCTAGATAAGGGTTAACAGAATTCAAAGGGGGGGGGGTGTTTGGACATTGTATGTTTCTACATAGAGATTCTAAGACAATTCCTCTTTTGGCTCCACCCCTAGGTCCTGCCAATCCTTCTCCTACATTATCCTCTTTTTGTATTTACTTTCTCTGTTTGCACCTTTCTCAGAGTCTTTGCATAACATGTCCACATTTTAATGAGGACATTTGTACTTGTGTAAAAACAATGAATTGATTTATTCTGTGATCCCAAAGTAATATTATATTCATTTTAACTCACTGCTTACTGCTTGTGCCCCAGGTATGAGGTAAAATGTTATCCAAACTGGAACTTGAAAATTGTTAGTTATTCCAGGCAAAATTGTTACGGTAGTTATTCTTAAAGATGTCTTTACAAGAGGAGAGTTTTGTTGTGAAAACAAATCAATATTGTTACTTGTTTATTTCTGGATACAGACTGTTCCAACCTCTGAAGCATAACCAACATTCAGTGCCTACCATGATGATCAGCTTGCATTAAGCATAAAATCAAAGAAGCCTGTTATCAAAAGATCAAAGCAGAATTGCATTGAGTGGGATGGGGAACTAGAATGTTGCTGGTTTAGCTATAAATGTTGTTGGTTTCCTTTGGGACTATTGTTGCCTGCACAACCACTGATAGGTAATTTTAGGAATGAAGGGTGGGAGTGAGGTGTCTGCTGTTTTCAATTTGGGGATATATATTTCTGAAGCTTTTCCTATTCAACCCTGATAGAGCATATTTTGGATATACTGTTGATTTTCACGCACATAACAGTGGCAGTCTTTATCTGGCAATGGTAGAACAAGAATCAGCTGGAAATCCCAATGTATACCAATGGAGTAAAGTGGAAAAGACATAGAATTGAAGCATTATTTGTTTTGACTACCAGAACTGAATGGGGCTCATTGTCCCTCTGAACAATTGTCCCTCAGAATCGTTCCAGACTGTACATTTCTGCTATATACAATTTGGGCAGCTGATGTTATACCCTGTTGATCTGCAAATGAACTAATATATTTTATTTTGGTTTCTTTTATCTTAAATGAAATGATTGATCTAGATTGTCCAGTGAGATTCAAATTTGCTAAATTTTGTTCTCTGCCTTTATGTAGCATTTGATTTTATTTTGGTTTTTTTAGGAGACTGTTGGCTTCTAGCAGCCATTGCTTCTCTCACTTTGAATGAAGAAATTTTGGCTCGGGTGGTTCCCAGTGATCAAAGTTTCCAAGACAATTATGCAGGAATCTTCCACTTCCAGGTATCAAAAGAGTCTTTTCTGCTTTTCTGCTGTTTTACTGGAGCAAAGTTTATGGGTTTGCTCATGAAGAACAGAAAGGGCCCTTCTAGATATAATTTGTCCCCAGGAAGGTCATGGTGTTTTCATAACACTTCCTTAGCAGTGCTTTTCAAGTAATTCCCCACTTACAAATACCGATGAAATATAAATTTTCTGGAATTGTTGAAGACATGAGGTGGAAGAGGAGGGTAAAATTCTAAAAAATGTTGTAAAAGTATACATCAAAATAATGTTTTGCAAAATGTAGCCTAACTAGAACTAGCATGATAAATATGTATGTATAGATACAGTATTTAGTCAAAGCTAGTGACATGAGCTGGAGCCATGCTGTTGATCAGCAAAACTGGTTCGAAGTTTTGGAGTAGGAGAACATGAATGAAATTAATTCAGATTTGATACCAAAATCACTATCTTAATATATACATAATAATACACATAGTAAACAAAGTAACTCCTACCTTTAAAACGACACTATAGAGCACTGCACACCAGAACAACTAGACACACAAACAGTTTTTTCCTGAACGCCATCACTCTGCTAAACGAATAATTCCCTCAAAACTGTCAAACTAGTTACTAAGTCTGCATTACTATTAAGCTTCTCATTGTTCCTATCACCCATCTCTTCCCACTTATGACTGTATGACTGTAACCTTGTTGCTGGTATCCTTAAGATTTATATTAACTGTTTCCCTATGACTATCATTAAGTGTTGTAGCTTATGATTCTTGATGAATTTCTTTTATGTTCTTTTCTTTTATGTACACTGAGAGCATATGCACCAAGACAAATTCCTTGTGTGTCCAATCACACTTGGCCAATAAAGAGTTCTGTTCTGTTCTATTCTGTTCTATTCTATATTCTAATTATAGTAATAGCAAGCATAAAGAAAAACATACATGGTAAAATCTGTCAACAGTAGAGTAGTTACAAGTGGATGTGGGTACTCCATCTGGAGGTTTTAAGAAAAGCACGGACAGCCACATCTCATGAATGGCTTAACTAGATGATGCTTGTAGTTCTTTCCAGCGCCACAGTTCTATAGTGATATATTCCAATTGTTCTTGAATAAAACCATGTTCCTTGCCAAAGCCATCTTCCCAGCCTCCAGAATTTCCACCAGCATTGTTAGAGCATGGCTATAGCTCATGTCATTGGGCCTTGATTGGATTGTTTTCTTTCCCCTTTCAGTTCTGGCAGTATGGAGAGTGGACAGATGTTGTTGTTGATGATCGATTGCCAACCAAAAATGGAGAACTACTTTTTGTTCACTCAGCAGAGAGAAATGAATTCTGGAGTGCCCTACTGGAGAAGGCCTATGCCAAGTAAGTGAAGATTAAGAACATTCTGCTGCTTTATGCAAACTTTAAAAGTCTTCCATAAGTGAAACACAAAGCTAGGGTATGATATGGTGGACATGACTCTGAAGAATTATTTAACATGTTTCAACCCCAAATCTGATAGCTTGAACTTGGCTGAAAATAACAAACTTAGAATGAAAGAATTCAGAGTCTAGAAATTTGTTCTAACAGAACTACTAAGAAGGATTCATAATCCTTGCACACACAATTGCATTTCTAAACTCTCCTCTCCCATGCCTTTAATGTTTTGATAGCTTTCTATTGTTTCTCCTGCTAATATCCCCCCACCCCCGGAATGATATTGATAGTACATTTTAATAACAAATTTTAAGATAGTAATAAAAGCAATGTATTCAGTATCCATTAATATCCATTAATATTTTCCCTTGACTTATAGACACAGGTAGGTAAGCATGTCTGGATAAAAGAAAGAAAAAGAGAAAGAAAATTAAATGCAGTATGGGGGCAATCCTTTTCCAAAATGTGTTTTTTTGTTGTTGTTGTTTTTAATAATAGCTGCAGGAATAGGATAATTGTTGGATAATTGTATACTGTATGTTGTTTCTAAAGAAAGGAAGGAAGGAAGAAAGGAAGAAAAAAGAAAGAAAGAAAGAAAGAAAGAAAGAAAGAAAGAAAGAAAGAAGGAAGGAAGAAAAGAGAATTATCTCCGTTAATTTGTATTTTCTGGATTAATATAAACCAAAATATGGTTCCCAATTCTCTGTCATTTGTGATTACAATTATCATCTCAGAAATAATTTTAAAGGGCTTATGTTTAGTAAGATTATAAAAACAAGATGTTTGAAAAAGAAAATTGCATAATTTTGGAGGCATTGAACAGAACAGCTTTGTGATTTAATATTGATTAATACTATGCCAAATAGAAAAAATACTGATTAGTGAATGCTTGTTCCATATTGTACTTCAGGGGAAAGCTTGCTTTAGATAAGCTTTGCCCATATTCCTCATAAAACTTTCATTTCTAACTTTCACAATCCATGACATTTGTTTGGAGCCAAAATGAGTAATTTAAAGCCATACCCATAACATCAGGGTATAGTTTACATATGCACAGTTTACATATGCATAAACTATATACATAGTTTAATACGGCATAATGATGGGTAAGAGGTCAAGGGAGAAATAACACTTTGTGATAGAGTCACATGTTGATGTTTGATTTCTCATGAATGAAAAAAAGAGACAGTGTAGACATCTGAGAATGGAGTTCCATCTCTGTTAAGAGTGGATTTCCAAAGACAGAGTTATTAAATATTAAAAGTTTGGGTTGTATCTTTCACAGGGTGAATGGTTCCTATGAAGGTCTTTCAGGGGGAAGCACTACTGAGGGTTTTGAAGACTTCACTGGTGGAATTGCAGAGTGGTATGAGCTGCAGAAAGCACCACCAAACCTGTTCAAAATAATCCAGAAAGCTCTTCAGAAAGGTTCTCTCCTTGGGTGTTCTATTGATGTAAGTTAATACCATAGTCTCCAAGTTCTTTTGAATGCAAAGGAATTATTTGACTGATGTAATTGATAATGACATGATAGCGCAGAATTTTCTTGCTTATACCCAAAAGCTGGGAAATCCATAATTCTTCCCTTCTTTAAGAATGGAGGTACAGCTTTGAAGTGGACGAGCTTTGCCTACTAAAGAGCAAGAAAAAGTCAAATGAGTTGTTCTAGAAGCATGTAAGTGCTGTATCATTCCTATATTGCTTAGTCTTTCTTGCAGCAAATATATGGGTTGATGAAGGTTCAAGATAAGGAATTAGCTGCTGCTATAGGCATCTTCCTGCATCTGGAGATCCTCTTAAATAAACACTAAGGCTCAAACCTTCTAATAGCTACAGTGTTTGACCAGAACTAGGCAACAACATGCCTGGAAATCTTTACTGAAAAATGTGAAAGTAAAAAGTGTGTCATTTTAATTTCTGGGTAACCAGCTTAGCTGATAAGAAGCAGATATACAGTAAAGTAAAGCACTGACTCAGTAGCAGATTCTGAGCAAATATTAAAATACTCCAAATAGGGAATATTGTTAAACTGTTCCTCTGCCAGTATTCAATCTTTCTGGTAAGAGCTTTCAGATTTTCTTTTGCCCTTTTGAAAGCACTCTGAATCCAAATGGATTAGAAAACCCTGACAGAAAATTATGGCAGAAAATTATTGGAGGTAATGCAAAAGAGGTCTTTTGATGAGTTCCATATGTAACTGTGGTCTCTCCTGCCAATCCTGGCTCTTTGTAAGCTGTGAAACATATATAGATATTCTCTGCAAGGTTTTCATATATACTAAAGTGGCAATGATGACTGTTCACTTGGATTTCTCAGTATACAGTAATTGTCTCCAGAACCAGCCCAAATAGTGAAGCTTCAACTATTCAGGAGACTTCCTCAATATTAAGGGCAAATACCAAGGAATTATTTATTGTCTATGTATCCATCTCTAGTGTTATCTCTGATGTTGTCCAATGAGCCCCTCTACTCTCTAAATTTTATCATAACTGTAAAGTAAGCTAAGAATTCATACAATATACTAAGCTCTAAATCATGGTTTACAAACCACACTTGCTGTGTTCACCAACATATTGAGATTATGTATGAACCTAGCCAGTGACTGCTTTAATTCAGCTGCCAACCTTTACAGCTGTGTTAATGTCAGATCTGAAAACGTGTCTCTAAATAGAGAGTTACCCATCACATGTAAACTTTACCAGATGTAGGAGGAATACAAAACATGAGAACAATGCTGAATCCCCACCAACTCTGGGCCACATTTTCTACCCACATACTACTCACAGCAACTTTCCTATTAGGAAAAATGGTTTCCAAACCAAGTTTGGAAAATAACCTAGGGCAGTGATGGCTAACCTTTTTGCCATCGCGTGCCAAAAGCTGGGGGTGTGTGGGGTGGTTGCGCATGTGTGTGCCCACACCCATAATTCTATGCACCCTGACTCCCCCATGCATGTGTGCGCAACCCCCATGCTCCCTCTGCTTTTGGCATGTGATGGCATGGTGAGCCCGGTAGGTCCGTATTTTGCCCTCCCCAGGCTCCAGAGGCTTTCTAGGAGCCTGGGGAGGGCAAAAACATGTCTTCTTCACCTCCCTGGAAGCCCTCCAGAGGCCGGAAACAGCCTGTTTGCTGACTTCCGTTGGGCCCAGAAGGCCCAAAAATCAGCTGGCCAGCGCGCGCATGCGTGCTGGAGCTGAACTAGGGCAACGCTTGTGTGCCCACCAATATGGCTCCGTGTGCCACCTCTGGCACACGTGCCATAGATTCGCCATCACGGACCTAGGGCGTGAGCCAACTGTGACACAGGGAAAGAATTGGCTGGCTGATGAGAGCTTGTCTTTGCTCAATTGTTGTGGCCCTTCTGGCTGTCCATGTGATTAGAACACATACATATTAAAAGCCTCTTGGGTAGTACCATCACATGCAGTTTCATTCCAAACAGGAAACTGAGTTGGAAATTTCCCTCACTCCAGTTAAAACATCCTATTCAGAATCCTTTGTCTCAACAAATAAGAAAGAAAATAGGACGGTTGTTTTCTTGCTGCCAAAATTAATGCTAATTGCATGAGTTTCAGGCTTGAAATGAATAGGCTGGCCCCTTTCCAATCAAGTTTTAATGAAATATACAGATGGCTCTAGTTCTGATAGGGGACTTTTTTTCAAACAAATGATAAACATTCAGGGCCAAAAAGACAGAGATGGGGGTGGGAAGGAAATAGATGGGTGGGGGGAGAATTGAAGTGCTCCTGAGGTCATAAGTGCAGGTGGCCTGCCAAACGTCTGAATTTTGTTCACACGATTGCAGGAGTGCTGCAACATCCTTAACTTAGGCGACCTGGCATAACTATTATTTGTTCAACGCTGCCATAACTTCTTCAAACAGTCTCTTAATGAATGGTTGCTAAGTGAAGACTACCTGTACCACCATGCCCAGTCTGATGTTGTGCTAAAACATTTTAATCATGATTTACCAAATAAATCACAGCAGACTGAATACATATGACGTGAATTTGCACATGGTTTATAAAACCAAATAGTGAGTTCTTACAGTATCTTAATCCAACCAACCACTCAACCAAACCAATCAACCAACCAATCCAACCAACCAACCAACAAACCATATTATGGGTTAGCATGGTGTGGCAACCCTTTTCTGCTTCTGACCCAGACATCCCCATCACTCATCAGGATTACTAGCTATTCTAAAGCTAAACCTTTTTCTAGTTGATTCTGTACCCATAGCATTACCCAGTTAAGATCTGTCTTATTGCTGTCTTAGTTTTCTGGAGGTAAGTAGAACTTAACATCTTCATGTTTCTAGATCACAAATGCTGCTGAGACTGAGGCAGTCACAACCCAGAAGCTGGTCAAAGGGCATGCGTACTCTGTCACAGGAGCTGAAGAGGTAACATCTTCATTTTGGAAAAGGGGAAAATGAGTGTTGGTATTACATACTTGATTCATACTTGAATCTCAGGCTGGGGGCTATTCCAAAGAATATGGTGGTTACAGAGTACGTTATATGATATTCCCATGAACCAATTTTGTGTCTAGTTCTCTGATATTTCCTTTGTTCAAATGGTTGTTCTGTGAGATGGCTGAGTGTTCTTCTCTCTTGTGGCTGCATGGATTCATATCAGTCAGTTGTTTCGTTTAACCTTGATGGTACAGTGGTCTACGCACCCTGTTATTAACACAGCTGCCTGCAATTTACTGCTGGTTCGAATCTCTCCAAGGCTCAAGGTTGACTCAGCCTTCCATCCTTTCTAAGGTAGGTGAAATGAGGACCCAGTTTGTGTGGGCAATAAGCTGACTTTGTATAAATATACAAAAGTATGAAGGCTATTGCTTAACGCATTGTAAGCCGCCCTGAGTCTCCGGAGAAGGGCGGCATATAAATCAAATTTTAAAAAAAAACAAAAAAAAAAAAACCCTGAAGATATTTTTGTATGGTTTGTGTAATTTCCATCATGATGTTTGTGTGTTTAGCTTCTTTGCCAATAATTGCATGAGAAACTATAATTGCCCCCTCTCCCACTAGAGAGCAATTTATTTCACTGTCATAAAAATACATATAATATATATTGTGTATCAACAGGTGCATCTATGTGTGTTTGTAGCCAAAAAACATTTTAAGGTACTTTGTTTCCTTTTTCAGTTACTCCATCTATTAGTAACCTGATTTTTTTTTTCCTTTTGGCCCTACCAGGTGAATTTCCGAGGCAGCATTCAGAAACTGATCCGGATCCGAAATCCCTGGGGAGAAGTTGAATGGACTGGAAAATGGAATGATAAGTGAGTGTTAAACTTGAAGGCCAGAGCTATTTGCTGTCCAGTGTGAGCAAATGTTTCGCATGACATTTTGCATCATGAATTATTAAACTTTAAATAGTTGGTTTCCTTGAAAGCATGTTGGAAACTATTGACCCAAATTCCTTGTGTTTTCTGTAGCACTTTAATGAGATATCTTCTCTTTTGGTAGGTACATAATCTTCATTCATAAAAAGTTATAGATTTCTTCAGTTTTAATATCAGCCCCCTGCAGCTAGCAATGAGGGAAAGATGCTCTTTTACTTTCTTATCATAGCTGCTCCTCATACAACTTTGGGCCTAAGCATTTCTGCATCATGAACTGTCTGTCTAGTTGCTCCTTCCATCACCTGCCAAAGTTATAGGAAATTTATGTTGGCTTTAGTGAAGGGTTGGTGGGTGGGGGAATCTAGTTAATTTGGTGCATCAGCAGGTACATTAAATAAAGTATTGAGCCCCAAATTTATGTTGCTAAGCAAAACACTTGTTAGGTGAGTTTTGCACCATTTTACAATATTTCTTGCCACAGTTGTTAAATTAATCACTGCAGTTGTTAAGTTAGCAACAGGGTTGTTAAGTGAATCTGGCTTTCCCATTGACTTTACTTGTCAGAAGGTCGCAAAAACTAAACACATGATCCCGGGATACTGCAACCGTCATAAATATGAGTTAATTGCCAACTGCCTGAATTTTGATCACATGACCATGAGGAGACTGCAATGGTTATAAAATGGTCATAAGTTACTATTTTCAGTGATGTTGTAACTTTGAACAGTCACTAAATGAACTGTTGTAAATTGAGGACTACCTGTATTGTGTAAAACTCAACTCTGAATATTAAACTTTCTGAAGAGAAACAATGGCAAGATATCCCCTTGTCTTAGATGTCAAATAGGAGACACCTAGATGAATTGATTGACCTGGTCTTTATTAGCTGTACTGTCTATAGTTCATTAGACTGAGGGAAACAGTATTCTTTAGTAAATCTCTAGCTTATTTTTACAAAAATAAACTCTATCAGTTTTCAAGCATGCTGTTTTTTCCATTTTCAGATTAGTGTTATTCATTTTAAATAATCAGTTGAAATCTCAAGGCAAGATTGCCAAACAGAAGGACATAAAATCTAACTTTTTCATTGTGGACAAACTCTTCCACTGACATATAAAAACATAACTTAAAAACCTAACTTTTATTTTTAGCTTTCCTTGGTCAAGATGGCCCTATGATAACTTCCTGTTTCTATTTCCCTATTTAGCTATGCTTTTTTTTCAAGCCATGGACTTATAATTTAAAATAAATTCTCATTTTCAGAAAAGGGGGGTGAATTAAATATTTCCTGTTCTTCTTTGGACAACATACACTTTTTTATTTTACTGCTAAATACACATCTTTTCTATATTTTCCTTTTCTGTTTTATTTCTAGACCTTTTATGTATTAGCTATTATATATAGCTTTTGTATTTTCCAGATTGTGAATAATATACTTGTAGAATTGTACTACGAACATGTGCATTTTACTGCACGCATAATATTTCAGATTTATTTGTACTTATGTCTTGTTATTGATCTCTAAAATTAATTTAACTAGCCAATTTTAGTTATATCTTTCAAAACAAAACAAAAAAAGCTATAATGACCATTACGATAATCCAAAATGATAAACATAACTGGGCATTTGTGGAGTAAATATGTCATGAAAACCTAGTCAGCTGTTACAGAGGGCAATTTTTAAGTAAAGTATCCCTGAGTTATTCTGCATGAAATTAATGTCCCTCATCCCTAGTATCATCCAAAAATGGAAGAAAGGGATAATATTGAAAGGATGAGTCTGACAAGTCCCTTTCTCTAATGATTTAATTTTTCATCCCCTCTGACTGCATTGAGGACTGAAAAATATTAGATAAGTCTGTCTGTTGTGGCTTATTACCTATTCTAGTGATAATAAAATAAGCACCATTGCTTCTTGTAAAATTGGCTGTTGTCTGAGGTATCCTTGGCCAAGGTTGGCAATAACTTGCCAGAGCGAACTTGCCATGGCCAACTTGCTGCAGCCAACTTACATGGACAACTCATTGTGGACAACTTGCTGCGGGACAAGAGTTACACTAATATAGAAGAAATAGTCAGATAGAATCATTAAAAAAAGAATGCCAAAGGAGGGACAAAATAAAATGTAAATGGCAAAAATTAAAATATTTTTTTAAATTATTTTAAATAATTAAATTGAATTGTTAAATTGTCCTGCAGTGAGTTGTCCTGTGACAAGTTGGACAAAGCGAGTTGTCCTGCAGTGAATTGGCCATGGTGAGTTGGCCGTGATGAATTGGCCAGGACAAGTTGACAGTGGTGAGTTGTCCCATTCCACTCTGGCCATCTCTCAAAAATTGACAGGGGTGAATATGTGTCTTGGGGTAGAACAGACTGTGCCAGCAAATGCAAACATTATGAGATTGGATTTTCTTGAGCCAAGTTGTTAAGGTTCACCAAGTTAATACAATCATTAGCCATAATTCTGCATCTAAAACTTCAAATAATGTTGGTTTCCTATATTTAGGTGCCCAAACTGGAATGGTATTGATCCAAAAGTGAAAGAGAGATTGACCAGACAGCATGAAGATGGAGAATTTTGGTATGTCTGGTAACTACCTGGGAATTGGGAAAGAAGGACAGTATATAATCTGTCTGTAATGCTTAAATAAGTTGTTAGATCACTATATTTCATCAAATTGTAACAGGGATATATAAGTATATTAAGTTCTGGTCCATATTGCTAAATGGGGGCCATACAATCAGAAGAAAATTTGTAGAAGAAATTTTTCATTTCAATGATGGGGTGGGTGGGAAATAACTGTCCATTATGTTGAGGTTCTATTGCTAGACAGTAGTTCAATTTTCCTCAATGTTTTGCTCTCTAGATAACTTTGGATTTCAGCTCTTAGAATTCCCAGTCAATGTGGATAGAAAAATAATATGGGAATTGAAATCTGACATATCTTGAGGCATGATGCTGTGACAAGTTAACTTGTCAAGGAGGCTTGCTGTCATAGTGACCAATGATTGTTCTTGTTTTCTTTGAAGCTGTGACAGTAGAAGGGAAGAAGCTTGTCTGAAATGCTTTTTCTAAGTATGGTATTTATGGCATTACTCCACAGGATGTCATTTAGTGATTTCCTGAGGCATTATTCTCGTCTTGAGATCTGTAATTTGACTCCAGACACTCTGGCCACTGACAAGTATAAAAAATGGAGGTTGAATTTGATGGATGGAAACTGGAGAAAAGGTTCCACAGCTGGTGGATGCCGAAATTATCCTAGTAAGTCATTTTTCAGCCTCTACTTGTCTTCATATCCATATCTGTTTTTTTGTAGCTTTCGAATAACCTATGAATAATAGAATTGCCTAGAGGTAGTCTTTGACTTAGAACAGTTGCCTAACTACTGTTTGAAATTATGACAGACCCGGAATGGGTGCTTTATGGCCAATAAATCCATCCCTAATTATGGGTAATTTTATGTCACATATGGGCACAGGTCTATCAGTTAAATTATTTTTTTTGCTGAGATTGTTTTGAAAAAAGGAACACAAGCTCTGGGATTTATAGGAATTTAGTTTATAATTACTTCCATTCAATCAGTCAACATTTATTTATAGTCCAATACTAAATATTACTTCCATTTACAACTTCCACTGGAATGTAATTGTTTAAAAGAAGAACATCCCTCATCTGGGAGAAAATCATTTTAAAGTTTGCTTGTAGGTTTACTTTTATAAGTACTCTTAAAATGAGCACATCACTCTAAAATGTGTAGGGCTGCATCTTTCCAAGCCATAATTCCTTATGAAGATCAGTACAGCCTGGGCATAATTTTAGTGACCTCCTTTCTTTTATTCAGATACATTTTGGATGAACCCACAATATTTGATTAAACTTGAGGAAGAGGATGAGGATCCAGATGACCCAGAAAGAGGTTGTACCTTCTTGGTTGGTTTGATTCAGAAACACCGTCGGAAGCAGAGGAAGATGGGAGAGGATATGCACACAATTGGCTTTGCAATCTATGAGGCAGGCTCTTTTTTTTCCTGTTAAACCAAATCTTGAGATAAAGATAATGGATCACTTCTTTCTAGCTACAGAACTGACACTTTCAGGAATATTTTATAAATGAATTGCAACATTAAAGATTCATGTAATCCTCACAAATGAATTATACGCCACCTCTTTTTTTACTATAAGTGTACAGTTCATTAAACAGTTGAATGAAATGATGATTTATACAAGGGTGGAGAATCTTTTCCATTCTAAGAGCCAGATTACTACTTGGGAAATCTCACAGGAGCTAAACAAATGAGATTGGGTGGGTTTCTTCTTCTCTGAAACCTCATCTTGGGCCAGTTCCTTTCATTGGGCAGAGAGAGGTATGGCTTAACTATGTCTGGCTTTTTCTGATCACAGGGTGGATTATTGAGAGGAGGAAGAAGAAAATGGAGAGGAGAAATAAATTAAGGGGCTTGCATGCATGTGAGAAACAGAATAACAGATTTGGGAAACGGAATAATTATATATAAGATGAGTTTGGACATTCTAGAATTTGGGATGAATTCATCTTTGTATGGACTCAATCTTTTAAATTTTTACCTGTGTAAAATCAATGCATGTTACGCTCCATTAGATATTTGGGGTTTACACCCCATCTTTTACAGTCATTTTTATTTATTTTTTCATTTTATTTACCCTTTGCACTTTATTTACCCTTTACCCTTTGCATCATAACTCTGCTTTTTATGATGTACTTTTCAAAATTCCAAATGCATTTGTGGGCTCAAAGGATTTGGGGATCCCTATAGAATAGAGCCCAGTAAGAAATAAATAAGTCAAAACTGTTCTAGTAAAATTTGAATTTGAATTCCTTTCTTTATTCAAACTGTATGCTTCCAGATCAGTAAATAGAGCAGTTTACTGTTATTTAATAAAAAAAAGTCACAACCAATAAAAATGTCTATGTTGAGTATAATTAAAATCAAAACTGTAATCAGTATTAGACCATGAAAATACAACAGTTCAGTTGAAATTAAGAAATGGCAATAAGTACTTAGTCACCATATGCTGTGTGGAAGAGTTCTATCTGAAATAGCTTTTAGAGATTGAGAGGAGATATCTTAATTCTACAAGGTGGCTATTCCATAAGGTTAGAGCAGTGGTTAAGAAACTACTTCCTAGGAAGGATCATAAAAATAAAAAGTGTATAATTTGTTTTTCTTTTTGCTCTTCCACAGGTACCTGAAGAGGTATGTGGTATATATTTTTTTTGTAAAACAGAAAACATTTACAAATATTTACAGATATTTTTAACTAAACACTGTATTAAAAAGGGGGTCTCTCAATATTAAAGCTATAGAATTGAATGTACTGTTTTAATTGTGGAAGTTTTGTTCTTCGTAATCTTTTGCAAACAATTATCCATAACAGAAATTCAAACTGGGCAAGTTGAGATCTATTGTTTGAGGTGGGGGGAAATGTTGAGGCTTTTCATTTTTGAAAACCTGTGCATTGTTCAAAAACTATCTGTGGTTAAAGTAAGTATCAGGCATTTAAAACACCAATTTTGGTTTGCAGTGCACTTGTGGGAGTCTCTGTAAATGTACTGCCATCATGGTTCCTCCCACACACAGAGCCATAGAGACTGCTATCTTGGCTTTTGAATTTTTGTAGATATAGATACTCTGGAGAACCCTCCTGTCATGCAAATTAACAGAATGTAGCTTCATCTTCTGATGCGCTAATGTTATATTGCTTTACTAACAGTCATCTGAGTAGGATTCTGGTGGCTTAAGAATAATAATTTCCATTTTATCCTTTCCTTTCATGAAGTCTTCTGCCCAAAAGAAGGTCCATCTGAGCAAAAACTATTTTCTCACAAACCGAGCAAGGGAACGCTCCAACACATTCATCAATCTTCGGGAGGTGTTAAATCGATTCAAGCTTCCCCCAGGAGAGTATATTATTGTGCCATCCACCTTTGAACCCAACAAGAACGCGGACTTCTGCCTCAGGGTTTTCTCTGAAAAAAAAGCTGACTCACAGTACGTCATACATTCACTAATCCACCTTCTCTGTCTTTTATATCGGTGAAATCCATGAATATGAAAATACTGAGAAATAAGAAAACAGAGCAGAGGTATTGAAAGCCAGAGCTGAAGGTCTATAGGGGAAGCTAAAGAACTATTCTTAAGGCCAGTGTCATAGCCATAAAGCTAACAATGAGCCTATATTTAACTTTACTTCTGTAGGGCTTATACTTTTTATAATTTTTTACAATATCTGTTTTTATATTGGTTGTGAATTGGAAACTAGGGGGAATATTACCAGAGATCTCAAATCCAAAACAATGATGAAGATTGTTGATGAAGATGAGAAAAACAAGTTTTAAAAAAATTGAACCAAGGTCCACTTTATCTATATCCTCTGCCTTTCTTCTCATTGAAATATATATTTTTAAATGCTAAGCATTATTTTGTCCTTTCCTTTCATGAAAATCCATGAGTGAATGAGAATGATAATCACAAATAGTAAAATAACATAAGATTAATTAAAGTCCTGTTAAGAGACAAAGCAATTCATCCACAAGCAACATCAGGTACAGCTGTATTCAATATAACGGGCATTAAATATTCAAGAATGCCTAGATATAAAAACTGAGGTCAAAATGCTAATGAAATGGGCATTTGATGCATTTCTGGAATGAAGGTATTCCAAAATTAGAAAATACACCACCTTCTGCTATCATTTGATTTATTTCTTTAATAACAAGAAATGTTGGATTACCTTTCCTATTTTTAATAATATTTGATATTTACTTGAAGCCTGGATCCCCATCAATATTCACCATGCTCTGTTGTGGCCTGTCAGCCACCAGCCCGGCCCCTCCAGCAGCCGAATCAGATGTTTCACCTAATTTTATTTACCATTATGTTTAACATATTCTTTCATATTTCAGTATGTTTCATTTATTTTTTTAGATTCAAAAATATAGAAGCTACCGTGCTTGAGACAAAATATTAGCATTGAGTTTGATCTGTATTCCAGTAATGTTATTGGTCTCACAGAAATCCTAGTAGTCAAATATGGCATGGCTATAATTCAGTGGTGCATTTGCTCAGGTCCACTTGCTCTGAAAAAAGGCAAAGGTGGTAGAAAGCATGCTGGGAAGCTAGGGAGGAATGGGAAGGTGGTCAGTCTCACTAGTTTAACTTTTGGAACTTGGCGTCCAATAGTTGCGGGCATCTCTGGAATATACTTTCAAAATTCCAAATATATCCATCACCCAAAATTTAGGGCACCCTTCCTCAGAGTATGCATGTTAGCCTTTTGAAGTAGACCAAGCCATGAAGCAGAGTCCATAAATTTAACTGGGGCTCAACATAGAGTCTTGAAGGCCTGACTGTTGCACTGAACTTCTTTCTAGTGCTTTCTCTGTTCTCCAGGCTTAAGAGATGCTTTTGTTTTTGTAATCATTTCTGTACATTGTAGATTCTGTAAGGTCATCTGTATACAAATGTTTGTGTCCACTGAAAGCCACAAATCATATGGCTGTGTATAAGAATGTTCATCCATTCATTTCTTTCTCTATTTTGTCATCTTAATTTTTTTAAAAAACAACAACATTGTTTTAGGATTTTTCTGTGTGATTGTCCAGATAACCAAAAATGACAATGTTACAATTATGTGCCTTTTCTGTGGATAGTTCTCAAAATACTTTTACACAGGTGGCTCGGTGCTTTCATAGCTTCACCCTGCCCCAGTTGTGTTCCTCTTCCTATCTGAAAGTCAATCATAATCTTTTTTGTGTTAACTCATCTAATTATGTTTATTTGTAGAGTTGTTGATGATGAAATTGAGGCCAATATTGAAGAGGTATGTTGGCTAATACGAATATTTGTTTTGACTGCAGTCAGGCTGCATTAACCAGAATTCCCAGATGGTCATACTGGCTGGGAATTGTGAGAGTTGTCTTATATCTCTTGTCTTGTCTACTTATATCTCAGTATATTTGATATATCAGGTGGGATGGGCACCTTTGTGAACATTTCGTGTTCAAGTTTGTTGTACCTCTAAACATTGGTCAAGCTGCAGAAACACTTGCTTCTGATAGAGTAGCCAGATGTTGATTGATTCCGAAAAACATTTGATTCACGGGGAAAAAGACCAAGTAAGACTCCACATTAGTCTCTGGCTTATAAAAGATAATTCTGCAGTATTACACTATGAAAGGTGACTTATAAAACTTTCAACTTTCAAGAAGACATAGAAACAGCAATGTTAGAGGACAGGAATGCTCAGAGACAAAACAAAAGATATGCTAAATACATTTTCTTCTTTATGAAATAGCAACTTCAATAAGCAGAAACTTTTAAAATTTTCTTTCACTTTCCTTGGCAATTCTTTTCTTTCCTAGAAAGAACTCACTGAAGATGAAATTGAACCCAATTTTAAGAAATTATTTAAACAATTAGCTGGAGAGGTGAGTAAATGAATGTTCCATGGAGTAAAATACACAGCTCTCTGGGCCATCTATGGCTGAAGTAAGATTCTAAAATACCACTGCAGAATACAGCTTGATAAAAATAATTTAATTAGTTTCAGAAACAATATTTAACACACATGTTCTTAATGCTATCTTTATCTCACCTTTTACCAGGATGCTGAAATCTCAGCCTTTGAACTGTGTAATATTCTGAAAAAAATCTTAGCAAAACGTAAGTATTTCCTTCTTCCCTTTCTTGCTTTAGCCTTGCCTGCCTGAGTGTTCTCCACAGAGTCTGTGCTGTAATTCCCATTAACCCCTGTATTATTGGACTGAAACCCCAGAATTCATCTGGAGGATGAATAAACTGGAGAAAAATTAGTTTGAAAACATGCTGTCAGTGGTCATGAATAGGTTCACAAGGCCAGAAACAGCTTCTCCTTAGATGCTTAAGAGCAAAGGAGATCCAGAGCATCCCAAAATGTGATTAGATACTCAATTCCTATGCCCTTGGATCAATTCTGGAGAGAAAAAAGAAGTCAATTTTGAGGATATTTTATCTTCATAGGAAGCCAGCTAAAGACCGTGCCTTGCGCACAGTCACTCACGCCTTTGTCACCTACCGTCTGGACTATTGTAATGCTCTCTACATGGGCCTCTCCTTGAAGAGCACTCAGAGGCTCCAACTGGTCCAGAATGCGGCTGGTTATGGGCGCACCTCGTTACGCCCATGTAACACCTCTCCTGCATGAGCTGCACTGGCTCCCAGTGGTCTTCCGAGTGCAATTCAAGGTGTTGGTCACCACCTTTAAAGCACTCCATGGCATAGAACCAGGATATCTACGGGACCGCCTTCTGCCACCAACAGCCTCCCACCGACCAGTTCACTCCCACAGAGAGGTACTGTCGGCCAAGTTATGTTGGCTGGCGACACCCAGGAGGAGACCCTTCTCTGTCGGAGCTCCTGCCCTTTGGAATGAATTGCCCCCGGATATTTGTAACATCTCTGACCTCTGGGTCTTTCGCTGTGCCCTCAAGACCCTACTGTTTCGACAGGTGGGGCTGTCTAACTGAATAATTTTAAATTGGGTTTTAATTTTGGGTTTTAAAATCGGCCAAAACTATTTAATGATTTTAATTAATTTTAACTATGATATTGTATATTTATGTTTTAATTCTGGCTGTACACCGTCCCAAGTCCTTCAGGAGAAGGGCGGTATATAAATAAAATTATTGTTATTATTATTAAATAAATTGGACATGCTATGCATGGTTTTCCCAGTAGTAATGTATGGCTGTGAGAGCTGGACCATAAGGAAGGCTAAGTGCCAAATAATTGATGCTTTCAAATTGTGTTTTGGAGAGGACACTTGAGAGTCCTTGGACTGCAAGGAGATCAAATAATCAGTCAATCTTAAGGAAATCAACCCTGACTGTTCTCTGAAGCTGAAGCTCAAATATTTTGGCCATCAAATGAGAAGAGAGGACTCATTGGAAAAGACCCTGATGTTGGGGAATATTGAATGCAAAAAGAGAAGGGGATGGTAGATGATGAGATGGTTAAATAGTGTCATCAACACAGTGGGCATGAATTTGGGCAGACTCAGGGAGACATTGGAGGATAGGGAGGCCTGGCGTGCTATGGACCATGGGGACACTAAAAGTCGGACATATTGGTTCCTTCTGGATATGCAAACTCAATATTTATTTGTACCTTTCTTGAAGCACTAAAGCATTTCCAAAGTTCTGGATGTCCATGGGATTTGATTCAATGAATCAAAGCATTTACTTCTTTTTCCCTTTGATTTTAATACTGGATGATTGTCAAACTTACCCTGTTATTTGAACCTCATGCCTGAATGTCCTTTGTACAGCTTCACACAGAAGTAATTATAGCTGAGCCTGCCCTTTTTGAATATGTTACTTTTTTGGCTCATTGTCATAGTTGTAAGGATTGAAAATCAGAAATGAAACTTCTTAGGTTTATAATATCTAAGAAGCAAACAGCTGGATAATCATTAAATGCAAGAGTAGATATCGCTACTTTTTGCTGCCATCTTGTCGTCCTTTTTTTTTCAGCACAAATAATAGTAGACTTTAGAATTTCTCAGTCATGATACTGATCGTGAAGTGCTCCTTACAAGAAGATCATCTGACACTTTATGGTTGTTTGATTATAGGCAAAAGCTCCCTTTTTCAGGCATTTTAAGTGATATTGTTAAAACGTACTACTCTCTTGGTGTGGCAACTTTATTAATTTTTTTTCTTTGCCATTAATTGAATTGTATATTCAAATATTACAAGCCACCTTTCTAAAATCAAAGCCTTCAGTGGTAATAAAGCAACTATTAAAACATTCCAGTAGTAAAATATTGTAAGAAAAGATAATAATCCATAAAAGCTTTAAAACTTCATTAAAATGTAATTTGGCCAATTTGAAAACAAAACATCACATGTAGACAAAAGCAACATAGTTTAATAAAGCACAGCCATTAAACTTTATGAAAGAAAACCTTTTAAAATTTTGCAAGCAAAGGAGATGATGACTTTGGGCTTGAAAAAGCCTTATTCTTTAATGACTGTTAATTTATTAGTGCAATAAAAGACTAATAGAACCTGCAGCATGGGCAAGGGAAGGAAGTTACCAGTGCTTAAAATTAGCTTTTTTAAAAAATGAAATAGAACTAGATGAATAGAATAGTTGCAGGCCTAGTGAAAGATTTTAAAGGTTTAGGAAGATTTCTTTGTGTAACAAATTTGCTATTTTTCTTTGCAGGTCAAGATATTAAATCTGATGGCTTTAGTATTGAAACTTGCAAAATCATGGTTGATCTATTAGATGTATCCTTCAGTATATGTTGTACATTTTCTGTTTAAGGCTCTAGTAGGGAAAAGTGGGGGCAGCAAAATTATGAATGGTCATTAAAGCAGTATGATGAATATGAACTTGGTAAGAGAATGGTCAAAAGTTTATAGGGCGCTTTTTGAGTGTCCTGGTTAATGAAATCCTTCTCATAGTTAAATTATTCTGTATTTAATAGATGTATGGTGCATCTCATCCCTTAAATAGATGGAAACATGCCAATCATAGCTGTTTTATTTTACCAGGAAGTGTTTGTCTGAAAAGGGCATACTGAGTAGCAGGATGTTCCACATTGAACTGCCAAGATTCAGTCCAGATTGTGGCAGGATGTACATGTAATAAGTATTTAAATTGAAGGGTGACATATCTATAGCTAGCATGTACATTTAAAAAAAAACATTTGGTAGCAAGGCTGAAGGAGATCTTAGGCTAAGAGATTGGAGACAAACAAAATAATAGTGCTAAGCTATATGGAACATGAGTATGATCCTCATTCATTCTTTGTACGTTCATAAACAGAGGAGGATGCAACTAGTTACTATACCTCTGCCTTTATTCATATGTGCAAAGAATATTTTTGCCTATGCCACATACAAAGCTTAAATCAGGTAAACCCTACCTGGGCTGAAAAATTATCACTAAATGGCAGTAACAAAATACAGAAAATTGTAACAGGCCACCATCTATTAGTGGTCTGGACTTTGAAGCCCAAATTTGGCATACCTAATATAATCAAAATTGTTTCTGGAGTTCCATTGTATTGTTCTGACGCACACCCCAGCCTGAAGTTTTTCTGTCCTACAATTCTACTTCAGCTACCCAAGATCTTCTGCCTCTAATTACTCTACTTGCTTCGTTCGGGAACATCTTCCTGAAACAAATGTATAACTGCCCAGGTTTATTTATTTATGCAGGATTTGGCTGTCAGTGTTGGAAATTTTTGAATCTGCAGTCTCAACAAATCTGGAAGTATCAAGTTAGGAAAAACTGACTTAATTCTTCTTTTCCAAGCATAAATCCATACAGCCCCTTTTTCTTGCATTTTTACCCTACTATAATTGTTTTTCCCCTCCCTGTCCTTCTCCAATGTCAAATGTTAGATTAATGCTCCTTATAGAAGCATTGACATTCTATAACATTATGAATATACATGATGTTGGGTAAACATGCAATGAAATAATAATATAAGACAAAACAGATCAATTACATTATTCAGATAGTCCGTGACTTACAACTGGTTGCTTAACAATTGTTTGAAGTTACAATGGACCTACCCAGGGCTACTTGGAAACTGTTTTCAGACTTAAAAGAGTTGTACACCCCACAGCCATATGATTGCATTTTGGGCACTTGGCAACTAGATCATTTGCAGCTTCCCACAGTTATATGACTGTAATTTATAATTTGTTGTGGGTTTCTGGCATTAACTTCCAGTTTCTGGTAAAAAATGCCTGTTGGGGAAAATGAATTTCCTTAATGACTGCTGTAAAAAATAGTTGTAACTTCAAATCTGAATACCTGATGCAAAAATACAAATTCAAAATACAAAAATACCAATGCACAAATACAAAGAGCACCCCAACTCTAGCTGCACATTTAATACATCCTTATCCACTATGTACCCTCCACTCCAAGTTGCTCACCCCTCAAATATAGAAAGTAACAAAATGGTTACATAAAAAGGTGTCTTATCACATGCCTAAGAATAGGTTTATTTCTACAAAAGTAGCAAGTGTTTAGTAGAAAGTAGCAAATTTGGAGCAACTAAGATTCTGCTCTGTAGACTGAAGTGGGAGAATTATAGCCAAAGAAAGCTCCTACAGCACGGATGTCAAACTCGCGGCATCACATTGCCGTCACATGATGTATTGTGACGTTTTTCCCTTCACGTTGCTGGGGTGAGCATGGCCTGCATGTGATGCATCTGGTCCGTGGGCTGCCAGTTTAACACCCTTGTACCTACAGTGAGAGAATTTGGGATTTTTTTTCTGTTTAAATTGGAAATTTCTTTAACCAAAGCAGACTGATGGAAGTGGTAAACTAGGGCTGAAAGAATTCCACATACTTTGGACAAAGATTCAGAAATACCAGGTAAAAGTGGACCTTTAAATAAACTAATGTGGGTAATTTTATTGCTTAAAATCTACTCTAGCAACTTGGATCTTGTAGCTTGGATGGGTTTCCTGGTACCAACAGTGTCATTAATATCAAGCAAGATACATTGTTGCTCTGAGTGCATAAAACAGTGCATGAGCCTTGGTGGCGCAGCAGACTAAAGTGCTGTTAAATAGCACCAGCTGCCTGCAATTACTGCAAGTTCAAATCTCACCAGGCTCAAGGTTGACTCAGCCTTCCATCCTTTCAAGGTAGGTAAAATGAGGACCTGGATTGTGGGGGCAATAAACTGACTTCGTATAAAAAAGAACACCGCTTGGGGGGGGGTCGAAAGTCCTACTAAGCAGGTATATACAAAAGTATGAAGGCTATTACTTAACGCATTGTAAGCCACCCTGAGTCTCCGGAGAAGGGCAGCATATAAATCGAACCAATAAATAAATAAATAAATAAATAAATAAATAAATAAATTTAAGTAGCACTGGCTTTTATAGTAGAAAGTGCAACTTGTTCATTTGCTGGGGAATTCTGGGAGTTGAAGTCCACATATCTTCAGGTTGCCAGGGTTGAGAAATATACTGCTCAAAAAAATAAAGGGAACGCAAGCAGAAGACATCCGAGATCTGAATGAATGAAATAACCTTATTAAATACTTTATTCTTTACATACAGTAGTTTATACACTGCTCAAACAACTAAAGGGAACACAAAACTACTGTATGTAACGAACAAAGTATTTAATAAGGCTATTTCATTCATTCAGATCTCGGATGTCTTCTGCTTGCGTTCCCTTTATTTTTTTGAGCAGTGTACTAAATATTATCCCATCAAACTTATAGGGCCCAAGATTGATTCTCCAGAAGAAAAAGAACACTTATTTTAATTTTATCAAGAGAAGAAATGTGCATGAATGATGAGAAAATAAAAGGGGCTATCTGCATATGTTTTCTTTTCCTTTAGATAATGCAGTATTTTTAATAGGGGAAAATGTCCCTTTTTTCTACATTCTATAGAAAATTTATCGGGATATGGATGTAGATCATTCTGGCACCATGAACTCCTATGAGATGCGGAAAGCCTTGGAGCAAGCAGGTACTTTCAGATCAAAAGTACAGATCACCAAAGACTAATGATTAAGGCCCAATACATTATAGCCTCCTTCATCGTAGCTGCTTCCAGACGTGGTCCTGAAAAGTTGCAATACCCAATAGATAGAATAATGTAGCCCAGTTTTCCCCAACCGGATGTCCTCCAGATTGTTCTTTTATCACCTGCACACCTCCCACCATGCCAGTGGGTACCCTAAGAATGACAGGAAGCATAATCCACACAATTGGAGGATACCTAATTTGATAAGGCTGGAAAAAACAATTCCAACACTTGGGTAAGGTTTTTAGCAATATCGAAGCTCCTTCTTGCTTTGTATTCAGCTGCACCAAGGATGCATCTGTAGCAATTAGACTTTTGCTTGTATTTCAGGATTTAAGTTGGATTGCCAATTGCATCAAGTCATTGTGGCCCGTTTTGCTGATGAGCAGCTGATCATTGATTTTGATAACTTCGTTAGGTGCTTGATTCGACTGGAGACTTTGTTCAGTGAGTATCTTTAATTTAGGCTGGTGAATTTAAAATAATGCTTTTGTTTAGTTTTCAACTTTACTGAGTTCCAGATAGGCAATATGAACTGCTTCCTTGCAACAAGATTTGTAGCAATAAAGTGCATGCGCAATTCTTAAAATATAAAGAGCACTTTGTGAAAATAAATAAACTGACTTCCTAGCTTTAACTAACAGGTTGTAATTATTTATGAAATTGAACAATGCTTTACATTCCCATAATTACACATCTTAGTTTAATTACAGACTTTTAGGGGCAGGTCTAATAGCTAAGAGTAGTAATTTTCTCCCTTGTTTCTCTTGATGAAATAGCTTTTGCTGCTTTTTTCTTTCCTGTGAGAAACTAATGAACTTTATTAATTCAAACTCATTTTTTTATCCCCTTGTAGAGATATTTAAGAAACTGGATACTGAGAAAACAGGAACAATACAGATGAATCTTGTCACTGTAAGTTAGCAAGCCTGTCAAAATCTAATGACACAAAGTCACTTTGGAGGAAAAGCTCCTTTTTGTGTTTGCTGGTTTAAAACAACCTTGAGTATGCATATTGTTTATAAATCAGGCACTGGAAATCTTCTATTAACTAAATAACTAGTTCATAGATATGCAACGTTTCTTTATTTGCTCGTTAAAGTTGCTAGGGACTAAAAACACAGGACAGGAAATTTTGAAAAACACTAAGATAGCAGTTTCCATACAGCTGTGGCTGACATATGACAGGCTATGCCTCAGGAGAGCAGGCTGCCATAATTAACCCTTGTAGCAGAAGAAACTCATAAAAACTAATGTTTTTCTGTGCTTGCCTACATAGACTCCATAAACTGATAATGCTTACAGGTTTTAATTATATTAAGTAAATATTAATATACAACTCATTGCATGTATTAAAATAATTCTGGATTACACTCCATCCTCCATAAGTCAAACTAGTTCATTAATCTTTCACATACTTTTCTTGATGAAAAAATGTTTTGGCAGATATAGAAACAACTCAGCCCCTCTGCAGCCCTAAAAGCAGAACCATGAATTTGTTTTCGTGGCTGCTATTTAAGCACAGTCTTGTTCATGAATGCACCAGAGAACAATGCAGCATTTCAGCAAATTCGGGGAGGGAATGACAGCATTAGATAGCATGGATATATCTTGTGAATTCTTAATTTAACTTGAAAATATGCATAACCCAATACATTGCAGATCTTTTAAAAGGCTGTAATTTATTATGTAGTATTAAGATATATATTCTACAAAAGAGTAGATGACAAAGAATAAAGCAGATAATATAAATCAGTTCGAGAGCAACTTAATTGTGTAGCTATTCGCTGCATTCCTCAAACATTTTGTACCAGAAAGTTACTGCTCTGTCAAAAAATGTACTCAGGATCCCTCCCGAGCCATGTTCAGAGTTTTCATAGTTTAAGAAACTAACACTATGATGTTACCTAGCAAGGGGAGGCAACCTAGCATCCTCTATATATGTTTAAAACTTCAACCCCATCAGTCCTTCTAGTCTAGCCAGTAGGAAAGCATTATGAGAGATTGCTAACCTATGGTATAAAATTAACAATCTGCAAAACATCAGCATTTGTAAGTATACAGCAGAGGAATTCATATGTAGGATTTGGGGCTTTTATGAAATGTAGAGGTTTTCTGACTATTGTATTGTCTACAGATCCAGGCAGAAAAGTACTTAATTCTCCCTGTAAAGCAATGCTAGTCAAATTTGTCTAGAATTTGTAAAAGAGTCAAGTTTGCTTAGTTCACTCAAGCCTTTTTCTACAAAGAATTTTATTTTTGGGGAAAAAACCCATAAATTATATCTAAATTGCCATATATTTGTTTCAGGATGCTTATAGCATGTTTTTCCTTCTCTTCCACAGTGGTTGTGCTTTACTACCATATGAGAAAGCAATGAAAAAATGGCAAAAAGTTCTCTTGGGAATGAACATGGAACATATTTAACAAGGGCTTACTATACATCTTGTACTTACTGTGAAGCTGCTAACGGAGAGTATTGAAAAAACAAAGCAACTGCCAAATAATCTCAATATATTAGCTGTAACTTTTTATGCAATATATAGTATTTGCTTAAAGTCTTCCAGGTTTGCCATAAGGTAGATTTCTGGGAGTTGTCATTCTATTATTTCTAAGAGTATTGGGAATGGCTGCATTTTCTATTAGAAATTAGCTTTATATTACAGATTATTTTAACCAACTGAAATCTGATTCATCAGTAAAGAATGCTTTTGCCATTCAAATAAAAGACAGTTGATAATGCTCTCAGATCAGATTTCCTTTTCTCTTTTCTCTCTTCTCTACTGTTCAAATAAATTCCAAATTTTGAGCTTTTTCAGGAAAAGATTTTTTTTAAAAAATTTTTTAGCAGTGTAACTTGAATATATGTTAGTTGTAAAGTGTGACATTATGTGATCACATCACTTAGCACCAGCAATCCTTTTTGATATTGTTAACTGAATTCCACTAACCGCTAGGTGAAGAATCACCCTAACCCAAGTCATTCCCAGCTCGGTCCCTCCCAGCCCTGAGCTTTGGTAAGGCAAAGGACTGCTTGCTCTTGAACTCCCCCTACCCCCCTATCCCACCATCTGTGCCTTTTTGACCACTCTGCACAGGAGCATTCTTTGGCAGCAGTGATGGGGCTGAACTATAGGCCTGGGGCCTTCAACAGCCTCAGCTAATCACCATTGCCCTGCCCCCTACTTCAGCCCCAGAACCACTGTTGAGGGGGGTGCTACATCAAGCTGTGGCCAGCCACAAGAGGCCAGAGTACAAAGCCCCAGCCACCCTGTGCCCTTGTGCTCTGCAGGCCCTGCTGATCTTTGGCCACCTTTCTCCTGCAGCTATCGAGGTATGCCCGGACTGACCCTATGCAAGAAAACTGCTGGCTTTCCTAAGTCTTTTTTCTGAGCCTGTGCACGCTGTTCTGGAGGTGGGTGGAACTGAAGCACCCCTGCTGTTCTAAGAGGGGCAGGCTGCCAAGTGCCCAAATTTTGATCATGTGACCATAGGGGTGCTGCAATGGCTGTAACTTTGGGTTCTGGACATCAATACCATTCACTCATTGCCACTATAACTTCAAATGATTGTTAAACGAGGACTACAACTATACTACAACTAATCAAATGATTGTTAAACAAGGACTACAACAATAGACACAGTGTCTATTTAGTTAACAGAATGATTAATCATCAAGTGTAAGAATGCATTTTCTGGATATGAATATTCCCATAAAGAGGCTTATTGTATACACGTGTATATATACACACAGTTGTTGTACAAAGTTCTTATCAGACTTCATCTTTGTCACTGCCAACTCATATTTTTGTCTCTTAAATTTAATGATAAATTGAATGTCCAAAGGAGTAAGGGCCACAGAATGCTTGATGCAACTGGGGATATTACCATAATTCAAGAAGATATGATCTTGTCAATAATAGATATAAAGCAACTTTAAAACATACTGTTTCCTTTTCAGATATCTTCCTTCTCTTATACCCTCACTCAACCCTCTATACAATTTAATTGGTCAGGATAAAGTAATAGAATTTAAATGTCAAAAGCAATGTCATTTTTATAGTTTACCGGTCGCAGAAAAATATCCCTGACAACCAAGAAATGCTGACAACATTGGAAGTCTCAAATTTTAATCTTTATTGTGCTCACATCAGCACATGAGAACAGTTCAATGACAGGAGCACTGAGTATTCAAAGAGTAAAAACAAACTGGTATTTTCTGAAGCAAATGTTTAATCACAGCTAAGGAAAAGATAGTTGTAACAAAATTTGTGAGATGCAAAAACTGGCTTTTCTACGTTTTATACCGAAGTTACAAACATATTGTTTGTAAGGAAGAAAAAGAACACGCCACATAAGCTACATCACATGTGACATATTTCAAATACTTTGGAATCCTAAAATGCTACTGCACTTAAAATTATTGCTCAAAGAACTGCTTTAGATTCCTTAATTCAACAGATTTCATAACATTTCATCCCATTAGCTCTGCTACTAAGACATTTTAAAAGCACAACATTACTAGTTTCTATATGAAAAGGTTACCTGATTTAACATTGCTCTGTTTCTACAGAATGGAATGAAAAAGGTTCAAGAGAGACTGTCTGGAGCAATTGTTGGGTTCTATTTTATTAGTAAATTACAAAAGGGGGTGGAAAGAAAGCTACTGTAGAAGCAAAGAAGGCAGTGATTGACCATCAGGCCTAATTTGCCTAAAGGGGAAACTAATTCATTGCTTGAGAAAATAGCATTGTAGAATTTCTTCTATAATTTTTATCCTTCATATGTTTTCAAGGTATATTCAGCCTTGCTTTTATATCACATTATTACCAAAGGAAGTCTCACAGATGCATTTCTGCAGATGAAAAGGAAAACATCCTGCAGTTAATACTTCATAAAATTGCTTCTAACATTTTCATGCCAAGCTTCTTTGCCTTGGCTTAATCCTTGGGTATAGCTGGAAAAAAGAGAAAAGAGAGGTTGTTGTCTCAAGTACACAAGTTAAGACGCACAGTAATTACTTTAAGGAGGTGCTCTCCTTGAAGCTTTTTTAAGAGCAATATGTACTGTATATACAGACACACATAAAGGTAAAGGTTTCCCCTGTCCAGTTGTATCCAACTCTAGGGGGGTGGTGCTCATTTCTATTTCTCAGCTGAGGGAGCCAGTGTTGTCTAAAGATATTTTTGTGGTCCTGTGGCCAGTGTGCCTATACACCAAGGCGCAACAAATGCTGTTACCTTCCCAACTAAGTGGTATCTATTTATCTACTAGCATCTGCATGCTCTGGAGTTGCTTTGTTGGTAGGAACTGGGACAAGTGATGGGAGCTCATCTCATTGTGCAGCGCTCGGGTGTCAAACCCAGACAGTCATCTTTACACTGACAAGATCAGTGTCTTTAATCCCTGAGCCATCATATAGACCATCAAAATCGTGGTGATTGCCAGAAGTCAAGACTAGGGAGGAAAGAGTGAACTAGAGAGACTACAATATCTATTGGATTCATTTTAAGGATTAATTAAGATCTCAGTGAGTAGATTTGTTTCAGGTCCTGCATTTTGGGATTCTTTTTAAAATACATTGTTTGTTCCTCATAGGTTCCCCAGTTCTCTAAAACACTATAATGTAGTTCTGGAATTCATCCTACCTATACTCCAAGAAGCCAAAATATATCATTAGCACGCTTCTTTATGAACTCTGACTTGAAATAGATTGTTATGAAATCAATTTCAGCTACAGAAGAGGAGCTGCCATAAGGTAGAGATTGCTGATTTTACAACATCGCTAAATATTGAACATCCATGACTTTAGAATAAATCATGTTGGCATCCTAATTTAACTTGCAGGAAACCCTGACAATTTGGAAAGTGTGGAAGACCATTGACATAGCCAAATTATTTGTATAAAGGCTATACTGCTATCAACCTATACTAAGAAACAATTGCAACTATTCCAACCTACCCCAAGCAAGTTCCGTGGCACGTAACCTTCTCTGTCACTTAGCTGAGCCCACCACCATTCTATTTCTTCTTCATCTTCCCGGCGAAGGACCGTCATGCAATCCCCTCCTTTAATGGATAGCTCATCGTCATTCTGAGCCTCGTAATCCCAGAGAGCATAAACTACTCCTTTGTTCATTATACCCATTTTTTCTTGCACTCCTGGAACACACACAAAATCAGGCCAAGTTGTCATAACAAAAAAAAATTCCATAATAATGCTATCACATAAATTCTTAACTAAATAAAAAAAGCCAAAAGTCACAGAACTACAGCAAATATAGTTTGTGTAAGAATGTTCAAGCCATTATAGAAGCAGCATTAACATAAATACAGTCTCTCTGGATGGATATAAAACTGACACAAAGTGGGAAAATCATTCTACCTACAGTGCATGTGAAGATGCATTTTTTTAAAAAAATTATCGAGAATTTTACATAAAGTAAGCCAAAATCCAAAGAAAAATAAACAAAAGTTATGAAATATAGCACAATGACTTTCAACCTTCCGTTCGACAGATAATTACAACCTTATAATCCTCCCTCTTATATTATACTATTCTCTTCAACTCTTTAGTCATCTTTTTCAATGCAATTTTCATAGCATTTTTTTCTTTCAGCAAAAAATGTAAGTTTTCCAGTGTGCTTGTCAAGATACTATCTGAAGTAATAACAAAACAAACTGCTATTGCTTCTATCAAATATCTCCATCTCTGTTATACATGAAAGCCCTACATATAATGCATAAGTGTTTCAATGCTTTGCTTTCTGAAGTTCCCTTTATTCAAAAGAAAACTAGAAAAATAAAATGACTTTTCATATATAACAAAGCCACTAGAAATTAAGGGATGGCAAAATAGATAAGACTTTGAAAAAGTTTAGACAGCTAAACATTTCTGCATGAATTATTCAAATTCAGTAAGATTTCCTGAAGGATGTGTAAAAGGTTTTGAATTAAGATAGTTGAACTGTTTCAAACTAAAAACATTTTCAATTTGAAACACACACTCTTCCTATGTAAACTCTTTTCAACCAAAATATTATAAGATTATTATCCAAGGATATATTCTATTATTTATCTGCTATCAAACAAAGAAAGCCTCTCTAATTGTCCTGTTTCTGTCAGATATAAGTGGAAGTCAAGAAGGTCATTCCATTCTTCAATTCATGAAGAAACAACAACAAACAGTGTAAGCAAGTGTAGACAGATAAAATCTAATTCAATTATATGACAAAAGAATCACTCAGCACTCAATAAAACTCTCCACAAACATTAAAATCCAAGAAAAATTTAAAACAATGTATGATGCAGTAAATTTATCTTAGTTCAAGGTAAAAAAAAAAAAAACCAAAATACTTTTCATGAAAAAAGAAGCAAGTGATCTCTACTACAAGAAAGGAAATTTCCGAAAAAAATCAGCCTTCACATCTTCAAAGACGTTGAGCATCAAGTCACCTATTAAAAAGTAGTAAACATGCAAACAGGTTTACAGTGAAATTTGGGATCAGGGAAGCAGAACCAAATAATGCTTTTCATTTGATGCCACAACATAAAACTTTCACAGAACTTCGAATGTATGGACATGCTGTTTTCTAGAGCTTGAAAGAATCTTCTAGACATAAAAGTGGAAATCTGGGGAGGAAATATTGCTCTAAGGAACCCCATTTTGGGCACATACCATAAAGAAACTGTGAACACTGAGTATAGCCTTCTTCCATTTCTTCACACTTGTCTGCTGCAGTCTGCATGTCACTGTATGTTGTGGCAAACACAGCAGCACCTGATTCCACTAGAAATTTGCACACCTGGACATTATTGCAAGATGCTGCACAATGCAGTGGAGTCCTAAACATTGCAAAAGAAAAGAAAAAAGTAACAATGTTTTGAATTACTTTCCACAAATACCCAGATTGATGGGTACTTGGTGCCTGTTCTTTGGAATGTCCTCCCCCTGGAGATTAGGTTAGCCTGAACCGCAGTGTCTTTTTGGATATGGCTATGCCACTAGGTATGGAGATTGGAATATGTGAGAATCCATGAGAAGGTTGTATTGATGGCTGAGACTCCTCCCCCCCCCCCAATGCAAAGTGGTATCCATTGTGATTATTACTATTGTATGCTTTTAACTGCTGTTCCCTTTTCATAAGTCACAAGGTTAAAATGGGTGCTATATACATTTAAATAAATCTACTGTAATATGAAACATTAATATTAGCATCAAGTGTTGTTATGGCTTCTGAAACCTTTACTACTAACAACAGCATTTCCCCAAAGTTGCTTTCTGAAAGCCATATTGTTTCATCTCTACACCCAAATTCCTCTTTTGCTGAAGACTGTACTGCTGTTCTTATTCTAACACAGTAATTAAAATATTTTGCTTTGTATTTCAGAGATGTTGAAATCACCAACTATTCTACTGAGCCAAGGGCAATTCCCACTCACCTATCCCCATCCCTAATGATTATTTCTTTTCTCAGGCAGCAATATTGAAATGGATATAGACAATCATGTATTTACTAGATACCGCATGGTGGAAAGTTCTGTTAAGGTAACTTACTTATGCTAATTCAAAATGGCAAAGAGCATCCTTACCATCCATCACTATCTGCAGCATTTACATTTACACCAAACTGTACCAAAAATTTCACAATCTCTGAGTGACCAGCACAGACAGCATTGTGAAGTGCTGTAATGCCTTCATCATTGGGCAAACTGGGATCTTCAACCTGTGCAGCAAAAAGAATAAAAAGAAAAGAGAATGCTAAATATGCTTTCCATTATGCCAAGTATCACATATACAATATTGTACAATTTCTTGGATTGAATAACATCTGAAACTCTTTATCAGTACTGATCTCATATTCCATCCCTAAAGTTGCTATAACACACTGCAGTACTAAATGTAGGTCAAATCTAAGGGAACATGGGCTTTGTACCTCATAAATAATCCGCTGTACAAGGTCAAATTCCCCCTCAAGGGATGAATCTAGAAGCAAAGCAAGTGGATTGAATTTTACTCGCATTCCGTGATCAATCCTGTCTGAGCCAATTTTGCGCAGGTTTGTCCGCTTGCCCTAGAGAAAAGAAAACAATGATACATAGTTTTTAGTTAATTTTAGTTAATTTCAATGTTATGGAAATTGAAAAAATAATTTAATTTGACCAATTATTGCATTATATTAAAAGTTACAATTTCTTAGTTGTTGTACTCAAGTAAAAAAAAACTTTGAATAGACTAAGCAATATATATTCCATTCTAGTGAGTCCTAAAAATAGATCATCTCCAAATCTGTCCCCTGTTGTTTTAGACATGATTAATTTCAGGAAAGGATCAGGCCTTGCCTGCATAACATTTCTTTAACTCATTCAAGCATTTTCTGAGCCTATATGGCTACACATGAGCCCAGAAACTACTGCAGCTTCTTTAAAGCTTAAAAGGAGTTAAAAAGAGGCTACTTCTTTGAAGCATATTTGTAAATCATTAGAACTCAACAGTGCAGTCAGTGAAAAATTGTTCAGAGATGATGCAGGATGGGATGAGGCAACCAAGGGCCAGAAATAAAGGAGCTACGAAGCACCAAATCCTGGAATGTCCCAATGACCATTTAAATAGGACCTTGGTGTACATAAAATCCCAAACAAACAAAGGATAGGATCTTTCTAGCATCAGAAGTAGTGTCTGGCTTGAGAAATAGTATGGTGCTACATCAGATGCAAGTAACACAATTATTAGCATAATATGCATTAGTTATTTCCCAAGTGGGAAAGATTTCACCACAATACATGATTATACTCAAATATTTGTTGCTAAGACATCATCACTAAAGCAAAAACTAGAAATTAACATTTAAGAATGGAAGCAGGCAAGCAATGTCATCTTCATAGAATAACAATCAGGAAAAGATTTTTTTTTAAAAAAAGGGAGGTTAAATCAATACTTTAAAAGACTAATCTGATAAGTAAAGACTGAAGAAGGCTAACATGAGGAAGAGGCTCAGTTTTAAAAATTCAAATATTTGAACCTGGAACACAAACATAATATGTACATCTAGATCAGGGATGTCAAACTCAAGGCCCGGGGCCGGATCTGGCCAGCGGGGTACTTAGATCTGGCTCACAGGGCTGCCCTGCAAACAGCAAAGGACTGGCCCGTGGTGTCTCTGCCAATGAAAACAGAGGGTCTGCGACCCTCCCAAGCTCTGTTTTCTCTGGCAGAGGGTTGCAGAAGGCCGTTGCAGCTGAAAACAGAGCTTGAGAGCCCATTTTCGCTGGCAGAGTGCTTGGGCCACCATAGGTGCCCCTGACACGAGTGACGTTGAGCTGGCCATGCCCACCCTGGCTCCCCAAGGTCAAACACAACCCTGATGTGGCCCTCAATGATCTAGATAAAAGGAGTGAATAGCTGCCACTGAGCAAATAACAATAATTGAAAACTATAAAAACACCAGTGACATCAGAGTACATTGAAAAGGTAGAATATAACATTGTCTCCTTCACTTTGCTTTGTATGATAAGCTGAAATTGGAAAGTCTTTATCCTTTTTCTAAAATGTAGTGTATGTTATAGCACCTATTGTACAAAAGTATTCCATAGTGAATTTTTAAACATTATAAAATGATGGCAAATTGAAGCATCAGTGAAGAGAGAGCAAGAGAATGGATGTCCTAAGACACTATCAGAGAGGAAGAAATTTAGGAAACTGATTTGATTTTTAAATGCCACAATGGTCTCCCCAAATTGGCAGACTATAGACATATCAGTATTCTCAAGCCAACTTGTGTAGTACTTCTTACTATGTTTGTGTGCTTTTGAGTCAATGTTGACTCCTGGAGAAATTCCTTTAGCATTCTTGCCAAGATTTCAGAAACGGTTTGTCATTGCCTGCTTCCTAGGCTGAGAAAGTGACTGGCCCGAAGTCACCAGCACTTTATGCCTAAAGTGGGATTAGAGTCTCCTTGTTTCTAGCCTGATGTCTTAACCACTACACCAAACTGGCTCTCCACTTCTTATTGTACAACACAGATTATCATGAAGACATCTGATTATCACAAACTTCATAAACATTTCAAAATGAGGTGTTGACCATGTTACTTTTTACAACAGAGATATTTAACTGAAAGATATTCCACAGAATGCAGTACTGCAGGCTACTTCTGCTGACTGCCGGCTGACTGCAATTTGGCAATTTGAATCTCACCAGGCTCAAGGTTGACTCAGCCTTCCATCCAGTGGTAGGTTTCAAATTTTTTTACTACCGGTTCTATGGGTGTGGCTTGGTGGGTGTGGTATGGCTTGGTGGGCATGACTTAGTGGGTGTGGCAGGGGAGGGATACTGCAAAATCCCTATTTCCTCCCAATCAGCTGGGACTTGGGGGGCAGAGAATAGATGGGGGCGGGGCCAGTCAGAATTTTCACTATTGGTTCTCTGAACTACTCAAAATTTCTGCTACTGGTTCTCCAGAACTGGTCAGAACCTGCTGAAACCCACCTCTGCTTCCATCTTTCTGAGGTCGGTAAAATGAGGACCCAAATTGTTGGGAGCAATATGCTGACTCTGTAAACCACAGAAGATGGGACAGAGAGGGATGTAAAGCAGTGTGAAGCAGTATATAAGTCTAAGTGCTATTGCTAGTCTAGCATAATAGCCATTATCCACTACTTTACCAAAGATATCCATTTGTCATTTCAGTTTGAACATGGGCTTTCAATAAATGAAGTCTGAAGATATTGCACAGCAGCAAGGTATGTCTAGCAATCAATACAGCTGAATTACCTTAGGGAGTTATACACTGCAGAAGTGGCACAATAAATCATCTTACTTGATAAGTGTCAAAATTATTGAAGCAGTGTGTTTTTACTTACAGGCGGTAAAGAAAATTGTCCCGTGACTTCAGGAGGTTGCATATTGAATGAGTCCTCTCCCAAGTTCTCTGGTTCTCCTGAAGGATATGGAGGTGGTGGGTAGGGAGGATATTCTTCCATGTATATGTCAATAGGCAAAGGCACATCTAAACTTGGTTCTTCCATTTCAGGCTGAATGACAGAAGTGATGTCAGAGGTTCCCTCAAGAACACTATCTAGTCCTGATGAAGGCAGAGAATTAATATTGGAATCAGAATTTGGGCTTTCTGCTTCCTCTGAAATAGTTGGCTCAGGTGGAGTAGGAATCACTTCCTTTACCATTTCTGAGTTTAAGTAAGGATTTGGGATTTCTGTTGAGATTTCGGTAACTGTAGCTGAAGTTTGCTTTGGTGGATATGATGGGGTGGAAATGGTCTCCATAGCAGCCAGAGTTGTCCTCTGGTACAATAATTTCTGAATGTTGGGCCCATTAGGGCCTTCTGGCTCAGTAATAGAACTACGTTTCTTCAGTGGCCTTGGTGCATTGGACAGCTTCTTCCGAAGGGCCTCCAGATCAGCATCACTTTGATTTCGGTACGGATTTGACAAGAAAGGCAAAAGCTTGGTTGGGCTGAGCGGACGAGGAATACGTTCTGTTTCATTATTTTCACTGGCCGAAATTGTAGATTCCATTTCAGGCTCTGGACTGGCTGACTTGCCTTGTGTATTTGAATAATTATTGTCCATCTGCTGCTGTTGGTTTGGGACACCAGCTGCACCAATAACTGGCTTTCCATATACTAAGGAGCAATTCAGAAAGAAAACCATAAACACTTGGCAAAAAAAAAAACCCCAAACAAATGCACTATGCATACATTCAACCAATTCAATTTATATCAAAACTGATAATATGGCTGACTACTCCAATTAGCTATGCAGAGATCTCATTCATTATATCTTTAGGAAATATAATGGAGCATGAGGGATCTTTTTTTACGGTTCTTTTTATTTTTAAATTTAAACACTGGCAGTGTAGACCACAACTGAAATAGAAGGAAAAAATGAGGTATTGGACGTTTTTTGACAATTCTACTAGAACATGACTTACATTTTAATATTGCCAATAAAAAGCAACTTCTCTCTTAAGTAGTGTAAGTACTTGCACTGAAAATGTCAATACATTATGTACATGGTTTAATTAGACAGTTGCCAAACAAACCCTGAAGCAACAGTCAATCAGAATTAATAGTCTTTAATATTGAGCTGGGCCAAACTTATTAGTACTTAATGCAGACCCACTGTAACTTCTGGAATTATGACTAACGTATCCCGCTGATTACAAGGGGTACTTAAGCACAATTAAATCCAGAGCCATCATTTAATATATTGCACTTAAGAAAATGTACATATTTCTCTAGTAAAAAGAGAAACTGTTGTAGTTTGAATTATACCATTCCAACTCAACATCTGAAGATCCAAATAAAAATGTGAATGAATTTCAATTAAAAAGTTCAATATTGACAATTAACAAGCATGTGTTCCACAAAAATACAGCTTAGTCAGTTCCAGGTTAAAAGAGAAGTCATTGTATCTAAATAGAACCTATCTGGATTCACCTCAATATGTAAGTAATAATATATTAAAAAGGGTATCTTAAAATAGGGTAGATAAATTTGTGATTGGAGCACACAATTTCTTTTAATTATTGTGGCAAACCCAAAATGGTTGGAGGATTTTTTTATCTTCAATATTTAAGGCAGCTGCTCTCAAATATAGAAATCATGAGCAGTTTGGAAGAGGGGAGTGTGGCTTATCAGTATTTTTTTTTTAACTTAATCAAGGTTACAAAAGCAAAGCATGAGCATGGACAAAATCTACCCCAGATTTTGCCAATGCAAACTGCTATGAGCAGCTATGATATTGTCAAATCTGAGAATCCGTATGAAATACAGATGAACATGTAATTATTAAATGTAAGTGGCATTTTTATTTCTTGCGCAATCCTAATCCCAACAAAATAAGTAGATTTTTTTTTAATAACAGCTGACACAAATGCATTTGTAATTTTAGGGCTCATGTTACTACAAACCACTGACTTAATTTTTCTCTTTAAACAACCTGCAAATAAAGGACCAGTCTTTCCAGCTCCAAGTGCTCTAGGGAAGACAAGTTACTAGCCCTTGCTTTAAACAGAGTAGCTCCTTGAACTCTCACCACAGTTCAAGCTGCTCTCCCCTTTAGAAACAGCCTTTTATAAAAACAGAGCATGACAAAGCAAAGCAAAAATATCCTTAAATGCTCACCACTTGGGAAATGAGGTCCTCTAGTTTGGGCTCTTGTCAGAGCACTCTGTACTGCCTGTTGAAAGTTCTTCCCAGGGGTTTGCTGCTTTGTATACATGCTGTAGATGGAACTTGTAGTCACAGTCTGTGGCTTTCGAAAAGGTGGTGGAGGGGCTTCTTTGGTTGGCTGAGGAGTGAAAGGTCTCACAGCTACTGCAGGAGGACTCTCTTGTTTGGGAAGAGCTAGATCCAGATTAGGAGGAGGGCCACTTGGGGAAACACATATTTTTTGTTGAGCATATTGAGATGCTGATGGTGTCAGTGCAGCTGGTGGCTTTTGCTTACTTCCTGTGCTGGTAATTGCCAGAGGCAGCTTCTGGACATTACATTCAGGCTTGGCATCTGATGAAGGAAGCTGACCAGTTTGGCCAAAATAAGGTAAGTTGATCTGTTTTGGCTTGGTAGGAACAGGTGGTGGTATTTTTGCGACACTTTTAGAACCCATCTGAGCAGCCAAGAAAATAAGACATTCAAAAGAAATGTTATTTTAGCAGAATAATAGCTAAAGTTAAATAGTACACAAGATAATGCTATCTATTTTACGTCGCTCATATACTGTATTAGGGTTGGGATTAGATGGTAGTCACCAATCTCCAAAACATAAATACATAAATAGTAAAGGGTGAAATCTCACAAGACAGTCAAATATTGCAAAATGTCAGTGTTCTCACAAGAATCCTCATTTTTGGAACATTTTTAATCAAGAAGATAAAACAAAAAAGGGTTCCCTTCCCACGTTTGTACTTTTGGCATCTGCAATATCTTGCAAAATCATGGCTCCCACTGCTTGAAAATATTGCTGACCCTTGCTTAGAAAATTACAGAGTATTATTATTCATTAGGTAGCATACAAAGAACTCCTGCCTTACAAAATTAATAGTTATAAAGTAACTTAGGCCAAGAGGAATTGTCTGGCCCCAAGTAATCCAGAATCTCAGAATATTATCTACTGAGCTCTTTCAACAGAAGCTCAACCTTCTTTCCATCTGTGTAACATCAAGCTGTCAAAAATCCACAGGCTTTGGACAACTTAGTGATCCAATGGAAAGAGAATGGCTGAAAGGGACACCTGCACCAGGGAAAGGTGTGTTGATTATACAGGATAACAGAATACAACCAACAGAATAGGAAAGGGCTATTTAAGCTACCAGACCGGGGGGGGGGAACGGGGGACGGGGGGGGAATCACAGGAACAAGAAGAAATAATTGTAAACCAGTCAGAAACCTTCGATTGACATACAGAGTAGTACAGAACATAGAAATAATAAGGAAATATACACTTCACAAAGAAACAAATAAAAAATTGATTTTCAAAGGTAAAAGAAATTGCAGAGAATGTTGACTGGGACAGAAGACTGGTTATGAAGCTTTTAAAATTGCCCACTTAATCTTGTAAGAATATATGATAGAAGATTCTGTTGAGTGTCTTGAACATCCTGAACTGAGAGTCAAGAAGATATGACAGGCAGAGCCAGCTTGTCATTAGTGAAGTGTTTGCATATTTCAATAAATTTTGGAACATAAATATTTGTGAAGAAGAAAGTGAGGCTATAAGTCCATTGTCAAACTGAGACAATCAGCAACTGGACCTTTCTTGACCACTACAGAATTACTAAATTATTATTGGACCTGGTGATTCTCCATGACCTGAGATCATGGAGAAAACAAAATTCCAAAGAACCCAAATAGAAAGATGAACACCCCCACAACCTCCAAATCATGATATGTGTCAATGCTGCTACAGCAGTGTTACTGATAGTTGGTCTGTTCACTACAGTCTCTAGAGTTTTGCTTTTCTCTGGTAGTGCACAGCCACTGAGAAGCAGTTGTAGGTGCATCAGTTCCAAATGTTTCATAGCAATGTGAAACATACTCCACAGACTCACATCTAAATGCTTACTTCACTGTAAATAAGTTTCCAACTGTGAAAGTTGCAGAGTGCTTCTGTCATGATAGGTGGGAACAACCTGGGAGAGAGGGCAAAGAGATGCTGCAAGAGAAGAGACCCTCCCTAGTTTCTCAGGCTATAAAACAGCGAGGACTGTACTTTCAGAATGTAAGAATCTGTCAATGTAGGTTTATAATAAAGTAGAATTAATTCATAGGGTTGTGATTCCTATCTGGTTTACGCCATAAAGCCAACAACCACCTACCAGAGAACAGAATACACAATCAAATGAGAAAGAATGATACAATTATGTAAAAAGTATTATAGCCATAATACTTTTAAATTGAGCAAATGCTGAATCTTTTCTGCCATGATTCAACCAGAATAAAAGAAGCAAATGATAAATCCTATGGTAGTATCTATGTGATCAGGAATAATATACAGGTAGTCCTTGGCTTACGACCAGTAATTTAATGATCTGGTTAAGGAGGAGTTAAGATGGCCTCGGAAAGCTTTATGGACTAGAAGACGCTTTTTGAGTGTTATAAAATCCCTCCCCCCTCTCCCCATCCCGTAGCCATATGACTGCATTTTAGGTATTTGGCAACCAGCTCACATTTACGACAATTTCCCCTCCAGTTTCTGATGCGTTTAGCTGCTCCTAGAGGTTCTCTTCCCCAACAGCATCTGAAAGGACTATTTTTATTTTTCTTCCACCAATAAGAAATGTGATTAAGAAGAAAAGAAAGAAGAAGATAAAGCAGAGAATGTATATAAGAGCGTCTCTAGAGATGGAGAGTCCTTTTCTTCTGTGATGGTGAAAATCTGCTATTTGCATTTGGCTGCACACCTCAGAGTAACCCCTGTTGTTTGCTCAATTGTTCCAGGAAATTATTATTATTATTATTATTATTAATTAAATTTCTATACCGCCCTTCTCCAAATAGGACTCAGGGCGGTGCACAGCCAAGGTAAAAACAGAGCATACAAAATTTAAAAACAGTATTAAAATAATTAAATATTTGGCCGTAAATTAAAACAACCCAATTTAAAATCAATTTAAAATTTAACTCAAGCCAGCCCAGCTAGTTGAAATAAATAGGTTTTCAGGGCCCGCCGAAAAATCCGGAGGATTGAGCAATTTCCCTTTACGGTGATCTCAAATATTAGTTAATCAATGCCTATTGTATCAAATGGACTTAGATACTTCTCTTGGCATGTAGAGAAATCAAGATTTAAAAAAACACAATTAAAAATACCTGGCCATCACGCAGGAGGTCTTCGCTACTCTGATTTTTTCTCAGTGTAGTTGTTGTAGGCACAGAAGTACTTCCGTTTGATTCAACAGAATCAAACATGGACAGGGGGCGCACTTTCTTTTCTCTTTCTCTAAAAGGTACATCTCCTTCACCAACTATAAAAAGACAGACTTGGAATTAAATTAAATAGGTATTTGATATCTACATCACAACACAAACTAAGAAATTATCAGGATTTTTAGAGCTTTTAAGCTAGATATAAAGTTATTGTTTTCAGCTAAATAAACACAACTGGGCTTGTTTAGTTTAAGAAAATCAGCATTAAACTTGTATTTCAAGGACAAATAAGACACAATGAAGTCATTCTTCATTATTATCTATAATATTTTCAGAAAAGCCTTTCAATAATGAAATATAGAACATGCTTGTACTACAACATAAGCATAAGATCCTTCATGAAGAAGCAAGCATTGGATTTGAAAGAACACAAAGGCTTCTTGCTGAAGAGATTTGACAAATGTCAACAGTACCATGAAACATAAGCAGATATAAATAAAACATACACTGTTAACCAAGTTGAGAAATTATACTAGCCTAAAAAAAGGAGAATATTTGAAGTTCAGGGTTAAAATGGTGTGTGTGTGTGTGTGTGTCCTTGTTGCTCTCTGAGTTTGGTTCTTTTCTTGCATATGTTTCATTACCCAAAATGGGTAACATCATCAGTGCTAGTGGAAGTGTGCCTACAGGCAAATTTTTCCCATTTGCATGCTTTCTGAAGCATGTCGTCCATATGTGGTACCAATAAAGGAGAATATTTGTAGATCAGAGTTGAAATGTACTGATGATGTTGCCTAGTTTGGGCAATGAAATGTCTGCAAGAAAACAACCAAGCTCAGAGAGCGCTAAGGATCTCCCTTATACTGGCCATTCCAGTATCCAAACGAAGCATCAGAACTCACTGATAACATTTCTAGAAATAGGGCCTACCCAGTACTTTAGGTGTTTCTACGTATATTAGTCTGTAAAAAAAAATCACATATGCCTGATGACCCTTGCTACATTTTTAAAAAATCACAATCTGGCACATGTCTGAACGTTTGTCTTCAATCCTTATTCTGGAAAGATTTTGAAATACTAACTAAGAAGGTCTTAAGAAACCATCAATGAAATAAATTACTGAAATCCTCACAGGAAGTAGTTTACCTTTTCCTTCAATGTTGCTACTGACATTTATCACTGAGGAAGTTGAGCCTTGATTGATAAAGCTATCAGCACTTAAGTTATTCCAATCACTGATAGCAAGTGGGGGTTTTGAAGCAGCAGTTGTAGTTCCTGTAGTACACATGAAGAACAGAGAAATTAATTTTAAACTTGCAAAACTTTATTTTGATAGATGTCTACATAAAAGGATCCTATGTAATATATTAATTTTCACATAATTTTAACCAATTTGTTAATTTTGGCCAAAGCAGGAAAGCATTAATATTAAAATATCTTGTTTTCTTCTAATCAATATTAGTAGCTAATAAAAGAAAATATACATAGTGGAGTTAATGATAGCTCCCAAATAGAAGACACCCATTTATGGTCAACTCATATATAAAAGATAGGTTTGGCTATTCTAAGAGCCGAGGTGGCGCAGTGATTAGAGTGCAGTACTGCAGCTACTTCAGCTGACTGCTAGTTCAGCAGATCAGCGGATCAAATCTCACCGGCTCAAGGTTGACTCAGCCTTCCATCCTTCCGAGGTGGGTAAAATGAGAACCCAGATTGTTGGGGGCAATATGCTATTTAGTATACTGTCTTTGGTGTAAGCCGCCCAGAGAAATACGAATAATAAATAAATAAATAAATCATGAAAATAAATTAGGCACGTTCTTGTATTTATCAAATAGCTCACTTTTTTTAGTATTTCCAATATGTGACACACTAGAAAAATGCAGAACACAAATTTCCTTATTATGCATACCCCCGATTACGGGGTTCATTTAGTATAGTACATGAATGTTATCCACAAATATCCCAGTAGAAACATTTAGACACAGTAAATTAAAATAAAACTGCTATCTGTTTTAACAATTGATAATGGTAACAGACAGCTTATTTTAAAAAAACCTGTACAAATTCATAAAGATCATGAATGAATGCTGAATAAACCCTATAAAAAATCTCTGTTCAATCTTTGTTTCTGAAGCAAAAATATAACTTTGTAAGACAATATTTTATGTTCTTTATCTCCCTTGTAGCATCTGCAGGAAACGTCTATTTTTAATTTGCAGATTAAAATTCACTCACTCAGAGCTATTAGCATTAGTTCACATACAAACAGGGAGATGAATCAAATTTTTCTACCATTCACCCAGTTCCTTAAAGAAGCTTTTACTTAATGATGTTTGACAATAAAAATTTCCAGACAGAGCAAATATTAAATAGTTTCACAAAATTATCAACAAAAATAAAGTATGAGCATTTTAAACAATGTTATAAGCGCTTCTAAAAATATAGTGATATAGTATGAATCTTATACTACATCTTTCTTCCACTCAAAATGTTTATTTTATCAGTAACAAAGCTGAAGTCAATAAATGTTTTTGTTTACTGAAAGCACAATTAGTTTCCCAATTATTAGGATCTTTTATGTTTCCAAATAAAACTATGGTTGTAATAGTTTTTCTTCCAAGATTTTATGTCCACAATAATGTTAACATAACATAGAATATTTCCTAATAATATTAATGGTACATAATTCAAGAAAAAACAAAAATTATATCATCCATTTTTACACAATGAGAATTTGAAATAATTACCTAGAAACAACTATCTATGTTTTTTGCATTTATATTATATAGTTATATATTACATGGATATATATTTGATATATAATCAATATATCCTACTGTATGGTCTGAAAGAATTCTGCATTTGGAAACAGAATTTCAACTAATTCAACTAACTGAACAAAGCATATAGATACATTATTCTTTAGATATCCTGTGGAATTAATTAGGCTAATTGCCTTACTTAGCAATCTGCATGACAAACTGCTAGAACATACGCTGACAGGAGGAAATGTCAAAACACTTCATATAAGTAGAAAGCAAAAAGGGGGGAAATCGCATTTACCACTTGGAGCTTTTGACTGTGAAGGAACACCAGATCTCATGTTTGGCAATGTCTGAGTTTTTAATGGACCATCAACAACTTGTAAGGTTGGAGTCCCATCTGGAAAGGCCGGTTTGACTAAGGGTTCGTTCCTTGAGGCAATACGTGGCATGGTGGAAGACTGGATATAAGGACCAACAGCTGCCACTCGGCTTGGAGCAGATACAACTTGTTGCGGCTGGTTCCCATCTGAAGACACCTAGGCAAGATTAAAATTGCAGATTAAAAAATAAATTAAATGCTGTAACGTAAAACCTGTCCAGGAAAAACTCAGTCTAAAAAAAAAAATCAAGTATTTGTTCTACAAATAGCACGAAGGGGCCAAAGCATTTCTCCCGATTTAAAAACTAGGTAGATTAATGCCGATGTGTTATTTCAGATGGTTTCCGTGATATAAGAAAAATGCTAGGAATACAGCAGAGAGACCTTCAACCAATGTCACATGCCCGCTCATCCACCTAAATAAGCTTCCATAGCAGAATGGGATTTTTCTTTTCTTTTCTGGCACTCACTGGTACATTCTCTTTCTGCTGCAGCGCAGCTTTCTTTTTCCACAGCCGTTCCCTCAGCTCATTAACACGCTTATCCATAACTGCCACCTCCGAGTTGCGTTTGTTTAAAGAGTCCCTCTGTTGTTGCAGCTTGGCATTCTGCTCCTGGTTTAGCTTGTTCCTCAGCTGAATGCAAAAGAAACAACTTTTTCAGGATGATGCTAGAATGCACCTGACAAGTAACAGAACATTATGCAAAAGTTTGGGGGAAAGAAGTCTGGAAAAGTAGCTCTGACTAGATTTTTATTTCTTTCCACAAAATGGCTGGTAATTATAATTATATACAAAAAATAATCTAGAAGGTAAGTTAATTTATGTAAATTGTTAGGGATTATATAATTCTTGTTTACTAAGGTTTTTTTTCCTGAGACAGTTGGAGATACACCCCATTTAACCCTTCTTGTAGGTTTGCAGGGTAGAATTGCAGTTACCTGAAGCTCTTTATACAGGCGGTCAAGCTCTGCTACAGCAGACTGGTTGTCATGGTAACCATCAACCCGGCCATTCTTCAGCATCTCCAATTGCCTAGTAAGTTCCTCTACCTTTGACACAGCCAGTACCAGTTCTCGTTGTTTTTGCTGGAACAAACTGTTCATCTGCTCAATCTCCTCCACTGAAGAGGAAAACAGAATACAATAGCAGTAGTGGAGAAATGACCAAATGTTGGCTGCTCCCAAGATAGCAATTAAAGGGACAGATACCCTGTATTGCTCTCCAGCACAGAGCCGGGAAAAAAACTAAGCATAAAGTTTTAAAGGAAAAACACATTTTATCAATCCTAAGCAAAATTGAAGCTAGGGAGTTATAATTTGAAAATGTACTGCCTTACGAGGAATATTATTTGAAAGTCTACAATATAATAACTAAATAAAGATGGTGTTAGAGTGTATTTTCCTAGAGAGAGCAGAAAACTTTTATGAAATGTAACCCTGAAAAATATTCCAGCACAGTACTAATTATAAATATTTAAATTTTCAACAAATCAGAATTTCAAAATTTAATTATAGCTCACCTAATTTCCCATTACTGAGCCGTTTCTGCTCAACATGGCCTTTAAGTGCTCTCACTTTTTTCAGCTTGGCTTCCTGATTCTCAGCAATTTCTTTTAATTTTTTGAGTTTCTCCTGCTCTGCAGCTTGTTGCTGCTGCCGTTGATCCTGCTGCTTCAGAAATTTTAAACGCTGCTCCTATAGGTATACAATGTAAGCATTAAGCCAACTTTAAATACATTGCAGATAGTCTTCGACTAACAACCATTTGTTTAGTGACCATTCAAAGTTACAGTAATTTATGATTGGTTGTTGCACTTGCAGCACCCCAGCATCACATGATCACTATTTGTGACTTCTCAGCTGGCTTTTGACAAGCAAAGTTGATGTAGGAAAGCAGATTTGCTTAATGACATGATTCACTGAACAACTGCAGTGGTTTGTTTAACAGCCATGGCAAGAAAGGTCGTAAAATTAGGCACGACTCACTTAACAACTGCCTTGTTTAGCAATGGAAATATCTAGTCCCAATTATTGTTGTAAACTGAGGACTATTTGTACATTACACTGGTTTATTATTCCTAAAATAAACAAACTCTCTGTAGTACATCCAGTGAACACAATTCATTTGATTATTTGTTATTAAGCACAAGCTGCCAGCAGCATGTTACTCACCAAAGAAAGACAATCAGATTAAATTAAACCTATAGTTTAGGTTACCCTAGTCTCCCAATTATCAACATACCTGGAGAAGAGCTGTGTCAGTTTTAATAATCAAAATTGCCTTCAAGGAAATGATTAACTATACATTGTATATTAACTATATACAAAGAATTACATTTTTGTAATTCTTACACATGGGGGAAGATTTCATTCTCTTATTAATTTTCCCAACTGAAGAATCCTAAAAGAATTCCAATACAACAGGATTGATCCTTGGATAGTAAGCATAAGGGAAGCATACTCTATCCGTTGATATTCAATATCTTATATACTGTGGGTTCAATTAATTTAAATGAATAGCATATTTGACATCGATGGTGCCTGATTCGATATCCCAGCTTTTCTATCAACTTAATGGGCATCCTTGTCACAGTCTTAATTCATCTTAACATATTGTTTTATCCACACAGTTTAGAAGAATCTAAAGAATTCCAACCCACTTTTAAAGAAATATATACTTCACAAAACTCATGTGAAGAAAATTACTTTGTCATGTTTTTGAAAAAATTCATAAATCACACACACACACAAAATACAGACGCAAAACGTATTTCAACAAACCTTGTTAGCCAGCAGTTGCTGCTGTGCTTCTATTTGCTGCTGTTGTCTTGCTGCCATTTCCTGCAATTCTGCCAGCGTCATGTCCATCCGAGGAACAATGACCTTCATTTTTAAAAAATGATACGTAAATGATATTTTGTTAAAACTCATACAATAAATTTGCCACTAGGTTTCAAATGTAAAAAGCTGCCTTTATTTTTGGGAGTTGTTGTAAAGAAGGAATTGAATGTGGAATGATAATTTCCTGATGAAAAAGACCATTAAGTTACTGATAGCTCTTTTATCCAATGGACACAGAATACAATAATGAAAGAGAAACTCTCCAGAAATTGCCATGTCTACTAGCATCCAGTTATCAACTTTCTTGACTGATTGAATACCAGAAGCCAAGAGTAAATGAACCACCCAACATGCAAATTATGGGAGAATCCAAGTGAACAATGCAAATACAGGCTGCTTGCCAATGTGACTAGAGGCTAAAAAATAGTTAATCTCTCATCCCAAATATAGCAAATGGAAAACAAAACCAGGAAGTTTACACAGGAAGAATATTTTACACAGAGAGATTTATCCTAATCCCCAAAGTTTAAAGAAGCCAGATAGCTGACACTTTTCTTAAAATTATTTTCCTCGACTCTTCAAATTAGAGAAAAATAATGCCTCATACTGTACTTCATCTTGCTATACTAATATTTGTTTATCTAGATCAAGTATGAAGTTGCTTATAGAATGAACCTAAACCTGTCAGTCTTTACAGAGATACTGAAGACTTGGTTTTTCCTACAGACCCTGTATCTCGCCCCAGCATAGTATGTTTTATTTTATTATGCCTAATTATCATTTTTCTTTATATTTGAACCTTTCTTTCATTTCTTTATTACAATTTAAAGGCTGCCTGACTCTGGGTGGCTTATAATTAAAAAGATAAATATTAAAAGAGGAAAAAAATGGAAAAAAATCCAAAGAACTAAAAATCATCGGTGGACTAAAACATAAAAATTAAGTTTCAAATCCCAAGCGCTGTACAGCACAACTTTCCTAAAGGTTATGGCACACATGTCTGTAGAAGGAACTGATTATATAGTTGAAAGATCCATCTCTTTATCTGCTGTAAACAATTTGGGATTGCTTAAAACTAGACTCCCTTAAAGTGAACAAAACTCCAGGGTGACAACATAGATATACAGTAGCCATGGAATTTTCTTGGTAATAATATGTATATCATTTGCCATTGTCATTTTTTGTTCAAAAGGCCAATCTAGATTATAGTCCTAGAATTCTCTGTGAATTCCATTCAACCTGCTTCGACAAGGTTGGACAGATGCTACCACCTGTTTGACTGATTGCCTTAAAACACTGCATAAAATGTTCTAAAAATAAGACATCTGTAAACTTACTAGAATAAATTATGTGCTTAGCTTTATTTGAGAGTGCTAACTGAAAATACTTACTCCATTCTCCATTTTCCTTTCACCTGGCATTTTAATGCCATTTCTCTTCAAACTTGGATCTTGCATCCATGACCCACTCCCTTTATTAAGTAAAACAGAAAATATCACTTTTAAAGAACAGAATTTGCTTAAGTATAGCATTCCTTTTATACAATTGGAAAAATGAAATGGTAAAAAAATCAAATTGTTTTACAAATTTAAATAAATACTAAAAACAATAAATACGAAATAAATATGAAAATAAATTAAAAATACACATCTCCACATCAGTGAAGAGTGCCTTGTCAGGTTTCTATTGAATGGCTGATTATGCAATGAATTCATTAGATTTCTCTGATACACTATATAGAGATAAATAAATAAGAAAAAGTTTTTTTATGAAAATTAAAATATTCAAGCTACAGAATAAACAACCCAGCAATTATGTATAATAAAACAAAGGACTGCTTATAAAAAAATTGAGACACTCATGCCATTATAACATAACAATTTTGCAGCTGGGACAAGAATACAAAGATATTTGCTTAACAACCGTATTCTATGAAAAAAACCTCTCTGACTAATTCATTCATTTATTCAGACAGTCAATATAGAGGCCATTCAACTCCAAGTGCAACTTACAACATTAAAACCAACAAAACAATAAAGCAATGAGAATGAAGATTATACATAACCAGAAGAAAAAAATATTTAATTCCAAACCAAATTCTAAACACCATTATAGCTCTTTAATATTATATATTCAATTACAGGTAGTTCTCGACTTATGACCACAATTGAGCCCCAAATTTCTCTTGCTAAGTGAGAAATTTGTTAAGTGAGTTTTGCTCCATTTTACAACCTTTCCTGCCACAATTGTTAAGTGAACCACAGCAGTTGTGAAGTTAGTAACAAGGTTGTTAAGTGAATCTGGCTTCCCCATTGAGCTTGCTTGTCAGAAGGTTGCAAAAGATGATTACATGACCCCAGGACACTTCAACCGTCATAAATATGAACCAGTTGCCAAACATCTGAATTTTGATCACATGACCATGGGAATGCTGCAACAGTTGTACGTTTGAAAAATGATCATAAGTCACTTTTTCCAGTATTGTTGCAACTTTGAGCAATCACTAAATGAACTGTTGTATTTCGAGGACTATCTGTAGTTACTTGGTAAATAAAAGAATGAACATAAATTTAAAATTTTGACAACTGTAAATTATATTTATTTAATAACATGTTATTCATCCATTATATCTTTTCTCGTTTTCTTTTTGCTTGTGTGGTCATTTATTTTACTCTTTAAATATTTTAAAATAAATTTATTTAAAAATAAATCATTTTATCCAAAGGCCTGAGTATAGAGGACGCAGTGGCTCAGTGGCTAAGATGCTGAGCTTGTCGATCAGCAGTTCGAATCCCTAGTGCCGCGTAATGGGGTGAGCTCCTGTTACTTGTCCCAGTTTCTGCCAACCTAGTAGTTCGAAAGCACGTGAAAATGCAAGTAGAAAAATAGAGACGACCTTTGGTGGGAAGGTAACAGCGTTCCATGCGCCTTTGGTGTTTAGTCATGCCAGCCACATAACCATGGAGACGTCTTCGGACAGCGCTGGCTCTTCGGCTTTGAAACGGAGATTAGCACCACCCCCTAGAGTCAGGAACAACTAACACATATGTACGAGGGGAACCTTTACCTTTACCTATGAGTATAGCCAATGCACATTTTGAAGATCATCAGGATGGGAAGCGGCATGGTTCTCTTGGGGGGGGGGGTGATGCTACTCCAAAGGGCAGGCACTGCAACAAAGAAGTTACGCTCCCTAGCTCCAGATAAAAGGCACTGTTTGATCAAAAATACCTGGCGAGTACTCATTCTGCTCAATCTTTCAGGATAGGATAGTCTCCATCATTTTAGATCTTACCTGTTTCTCGAGTAGGAGGTCGTTCATGGCGAAGAAAAAAACGAACTTCATTTCTTTGGACTCCATAGCGCTGCAGAAGATCCAACATACGCTCATTATCAGCTACAGGGCGTTCTAAAAAATAGAAAGCAACTGTGAGATATTTTCTCAATTGTGCTTTCCATGCTCAGCATGTGTTTACTGTTTCATCAACACATGTTCAGTCACCATGAAATTATTTATCTGATGCATTTGCACAGTGTCCATAACATTTTTATGTTTAAATGTTGTGGCTTCATCCTGCTAGTACATATGCCAGAAGGATGTCCCCCAAAAGGATAGTAAAAAAATATGGGGAACAAACCTGAGCCATACACAGATCAAGTTCTACAGAAAGTTCTATAAAACCAAACTGTTGTTCCAAAGCCAAAGAAATAGGAAACATGGAGACATTTAACAGCTATGACATATTTGTCAAATACAAACATTAACAGCATTATTAGGAAAATCCAACATTTTATGAGTAATCTGCAAATAAAAACAGATACTTCATTCCAGTATCTGGAATGGAACAAGGCACAACAGAAGCCTTTCTATTACTGAAACTAAAGCAAGCTATATCCCGATTAGAAAGACTGGTGTAACTTTATAAACACATTTATTAGGATCTAGGATTAACTCTTGTAAAATTCTAAAAATTGTCCCAAAAGCAATATTACTGCCTATATTCTAAAATTCACTCTACATAACAGTCATGGTCACTGTCATAGACTTCTACTATCAAGAACTAGTCTAGCATGATTACAAATGACAATCAAGATACAAGGTCAGGCTTATTAAAGAAATGAATGTTCTGCTGCTGATACTACTAATTTAAAGTTTCATAACACCTAAGACAGCTCCTATCGATTATTGTACAATGAAATTGGTGTTTTGACAAGACAAACTAACCAGTTCTGCTGTGACAAGCTGAATAAGTCAGCATGCAAGCACAGCACAATAATACATTATGTTCAAATAGCCCTCATTCATTACCACACTACAATATAGTTTAAAACCACTAGATTGAGAATGTAAACCAAATATTTACTTATGAGTTATTTTTAAAGATTTGCAACAAATACAAAAAATATGAAGTGATGTTTTCTGTACTTACTTCACATAAGAATATACATAGGTACTCCTCAAATTATGACCACAATTGAGCCCAGAATTGTAGTTGTAAATTGTTGAGGTCATTAAGCGAGGTGTCCTGTGATCATTTCGCTTAACAACCACAATCCCAGCTCCCTTAAGATTAAGCAGAGCACAGGCTGCTTCAAAGGTTGGACACAAGACCACCCATGCACAACTTGCCTGTGGCCTATGCTCCTGCACTCCCTGAGGCACCCCTTGCACAGCATCCCACCCCACTGAGTTCCATATTATTGCATCTCTTGCCCACCATCTCATGCCTTGCACTGCTGAGCTCTTCCAAAAATTACTTTCTAAAAGAGCAACCAGCCAATGCAATATGCAGAGGTCACCTCACACCATTCTGGAGGTCGGTGCCATTCATGTGATCTCTCAAAAGGGCACCCATTTCCAAATTGTATGTTTCTGGGGTGCCATTGAGTTTTTATTCTTGAAATATTTGTTCTCCATGAATTTGTCCAATCAATTTTTAAAACTACCTAAATTAGTGGCCATCATTATATTTTGCAGTTATTTCTGATTCCTGGTCACAGCGTTTTGAAAGGTGGTGGGGGAAAAAAAATCTCCCTCTGTACTTTTTCTATATCAGAGATGGTTGAATCCTACCTTCCACCAGCTGGCTCTGTTTTTAAACTACAAACTCCCGGGCGTGGTTATGGCCGTGGTGGTGTGAGGACGTTTTCTCCACTTCGCAGGGCATTTTACGGAAGATAAATGTGGATTAAAGTGTTTGAAATGCACCGATAAGGACCAAAATTTTATAAATTGTATCGGAAGAGCTACTGGCCCAGCAGATTGACTTTGGAATCGGTAGGTCACCCTGAACGACTCAAATTTTGAAGCTTTTCATAGCGTGGGAAAGTGGAAGGAGTGAGGGGTGACCAGATAGGCAGTCGCAATTGCATATTTGGAGTAAATAGCTGCCTTTGTTCTCATTATTACCGCGATCTGTGTTTGTTTTTGCTGTGGGATAAAAGCACGGAACATCAAAAGACTGGTGGAAGGGTTCTCTTGGAAGAATATGTGAACTTTAAGTTGATCTTTTGTTTGTGAAAGTGCTTGAGTTGAAGCAGCAAAACGCATTTCTGGGCAGTGCCTTCCAACGGATGTTAGCTTTTTTTCTTTTAGGGAAATTACGTAAACTGAATTGAGAACTATAAACTTTTATTGCTGGTCCTTTTGAGTGCAATAATAAGCTGTCTCAGCTTCAATATTGGATTGTTGTCCCTTAATCTTCATTACAGACCCTCTTGGCAAAAGTGGATAATTAAAACTTATTAAAAAATGGCGACCCAACAATCCTTAGAAATGCAACAAGTTGCTGTGGCCTTAACTAAAATTAGTGAAAAGATATCAGGACTGTCAGATAGTATGGATAATATGACATTGGAAATTAAAAGAATGAAGCAAGAAATGAATGAAAATTTTGCAAAGCAAACAGTAGAAATGAAAATAATTAAAGATGAAATTGAGCAGATTCATACACATGATGCAAAGATAGATCGGCAAATTGGAGAAATCTTTTTTAAAAATGAACAACAAGATAAAAAAATTTGTCTTTTGGAAGAAGAAGCGAGGAAATATAATCTGGTTATTCGTGGAATTCAAGAAGAAAAAGTGGACAATTTGAAACAACGAGTTTTAAAATGGCTCAATGACTTGGATACACAAATCACATTTACAGCAACAAATCTGGCAAGTGTTTTTAGAATTGGGTTTAAAAGACAAAACGGTTTAAATAGAAATGTACTTGTCAGATTTGCAAATCTTAGTGACAAATTGGAAGTGATGGTGAAAGTGAGAGAGATTGGTGAAGCTTTGAAATTTGAGGAGAAAATTATTCAAGTCTTTCCAGATATATCAAGAGAAGAAAGGGCGTGGAGATTTTTTTTGAAACCAATCACAAAGGTTCTGAGAGACAATGGAATTAAATATAACTGGAGACCATCACAGCAACTAAAATTTTTTTATAAAGGAAGAATGCAAATAATTACTTTGGAAACAGATGCAGTGTTATACTTACATGAACTTGGATTGATTGTAAAGTATGAGGATGTAACAGAGATAAAAGATCAAATGCTCAAGATGGGTGGAACATATGCAAAAACATCAACACCAGAAGAAAAAGGGGCTGCTGGAGGACAAGACCCTAAAGGATTAAAGCGGAAGGAAATCTCACCTGCGATGGTTGAACAAAAGAAAAGTCGTGATGATATAATGGGAGATGGAGTGGATAAGAAATTGAAGGATCTTGAAAAAGAATTGCAGGAAGCTGAGTGCGGGGAAAAGTTACCACCCTTTTCTCTGAGAGATGAATTTAAGTAGACTACCCGAAAGAAGTGACCCGACCATTGGCACGTCCCCTCTCCCCCACTCTCTTTATAGAGGCAGAAACCAATTGAGGATGTGGGGGACGAAGATTGTTTGTTATTCAATGTTTGATGTGTTTTTTGTCCTTTTTTGTTTTTTTTTATTGTTTTTTTTCTTCTATGTTGAATGTTGTTTGGAATGTGGGAGATTGGTGTTGGGATCTGGGCACAGAAAGGAAGAGGAGGGGAAAGGATTAAAAAAATTACAGTTTAAATGGGTTTAATAAAAATAATGACATGGAATGTGAAGGGTACAGGGAATCAGATTAAGAGAAGACGATTGGAACTTAAAATTAAAAGAGATCTACCAGATATATTATTTTTGCAAGAAACCCATCAGAAATCTGAAGACTCAAATAAAATGTATATAAAGGGTATGCAAATTTATGAAAAATCTTTTGGAACTTCAAAAGCAAGAGGAGTTGCTACATTGATATTAGATAGGGTATATTTTGAAAAAGAACAAGTAATTGTGGATGAAGAAGGAAGATATGTAATAATTGTGGGAAATATTAACGAGGAAAAAGTGACACTGGTTAATTTATATTTACCAAATGAGAAGCAAAAAGAATTTCTTGAAAAAATAACTAAAATTTTGGAAATCGAAAGTGTAGGGAAAGTAATTGTGGCTGGGGATTTTAATTTAATTAGAGATAAAATAGATAGTACTAACCCCACTCGTTGTGGAGAAGCAAATAAAATGGGGATCTTAAATAAATGGATGTTTCAAAACGGTGTGGTGGATGCCTGGAGAGAAGTGAAAGGAACTGAAAGAGTGTACACTTTTTACTCTAAGATACATAATACATATTCAAGAATTGACTATATCTTAGTTTCTAAAGATTTGTTGAATAATGTGGATAAGATAGATGTGGGAATTTTTAAGGATTCTGATCATGCAGAAGTTACGATGGAAATAGATTTTAATTTTGAGAAAAAAGGAAGTTGTTGGAGATATGATGAAAAACTGTATAAAAATGAGGAGGATAAAAAATGGATATTTAAAAAATGGGAAGAATGTTGGAGATTGAATGATAATGGAGAGGTTAAATTTGAAATTGTTTGGGATGCGATGAAAGCAGTATTTAGAGGGGAAAGTATCAAGTTATCAAGCAGAAAATATAAAAATTATAAAAATAAAATTGAAAAAGATAAAAGCCAGATTAAGGAATTGGAAAATCAATTTTTGCTTACTAAAGAAAAGTTTTTTTTGGAGGAATTAAATCTGCTAAAAAATAAATTGATAGAAGAAGATATAGAATTGGTAAAAAAGAATAAGATATTTAAATAGGAATTTTTTTGAATTTAGCAATAAAAATTCTAAGTTATTGGCAAGGATGGCGAAAAATAAAAGAGAGAAGAGAGAAATTGGAGCCTTGATAGATGATAAGGGCATAAGACGCTATAAAAAATTAGAAAAATGTGAAGTGGTCAGGAACTTTTTTCAAAATTTATATTCGAAAAAATTAATTGATCGGGGAAAACTGAGAAGCTATTTAGAAAAACATGTTGTGAAAATTGACCAAACATATAAAGATTTAATGGAAGAAGATATAACACAAGACGAGATTAATGGAGTAATACAAAAAATAAAATTAGGGAAAGCTCCAGGTGAAGATGGATTACCTGCTGAGTTTTATAAAGAATTTAAGGAAATAATAATACCAAAATTGCAAAAACTATTTAACGGAATTTTACATGGTGGAGAAGTTCCGTTGTCATGGAACAGAACGGTGATATCTATAATCCCTAAACCAGATAAAGACTTAGAAAGGATTGAGTCCTATCGGCCCATCTCTTTAATTAATCAAGATGCAAAGATATTTACTGCCATTATAAGTAATAGATTAAGTAGATTTATAGATAGATATATAAGTTATAACCAAGTAGGTTTTGTGAAGGGTAGATATATGAGTGATATTGTCAGAAGAGTATTAAATATTATAGATGTTGCTGAATATAATGCTGATAAAATAGGTATAATATCATTAGATATTTTTAAAGCTTTTGACTCTGTACAATGGGAAACTATTAAAATAATTGTTGAGGTACTAGGTTTTGGTAATAAGTTTATACATGTTATTTCAAAACTGTATCAAAAAAGTAGTGCAAGAGTGAAGGTGAATGGAAGGCTGACAGAAGAGATAAGATTGGAAGCGGGTACAAGACAAGGATGTCCCCTGTCTCCAACATTATTTTTATTGGTTATGGAAATTTTGACTAAAATGATAGAAAAAGATGAAGAATTGGAAGGCTATAAGGGATATAAGATAAATCTGTATGCGGATGATACTTTGATTATTTTGAAAGATATAGAGAAAGATTTGAAAAAGATACATAAGCATTTGGAAGAATTTGAGGAAATGACAGGTTTGAAAATAAATTGGTCAAAATCTGAATTATTAATGAATAATAATGGTAAGGAGTGGGAGAATATGCAAGAACAACTTGGGATAAGGATTAAAAAAACATTGAAATATTTGGGCATAACACTTTCACTCAAAGTTAAAGAAATGAAAAAATTAAATTATGATGTGGCGATGAATGAAATTGAGAAAAAGATAGATAAATATAAAATGATAAAGTTGTCTTGGTTTGGTAGAATTGCAATGTGTAAGATGATGTTGTTGCCAAAGTTTAATTTTTTATTTGAGATGTTACCGTTAAACTTGACAGAGAAAGATATTGAAGGATATCAGAAGAAATTGGATAAATTTTGCAATGGTGGGAAAAGACCTAGATTAGTGAAGAAAATGTGGTATCAAAATCAAAAGGAAGGTGGATTAGGAATCCCCAAACTACTCAATTATTATTGGGCTTATGCTATTCGGACTGTGGTAAAAATATTTAAAGGTGAAGATAGTCATTGGAGAGATTTAGAATTAAAGGACATTAAGAGATTTGGCTCAACATGGTTTTTAGATAAAGCAAAATCAAAATGTGTAATTAATAGCTATTGGTTAAAGGGATTGACTAAAATTTGGAACAAATTTGTTAAAATTTTAATTCCAGATATAATTTTCTTAGGGACGACAATTGAAAATTGGCCGATTAAAACTAATATAAGTCGTGATAGGGTAATGGAAGATGAAAATATACAAATTATAATAGATTGGTTAAAAACTTTAGAAAATGAAAGGAGGAAAAAAGAAATCATTGAAAAATTGGGTTTGGGCTGGTTTGAAAAAATACAGATAGAAAAATGGACTAAGAAGGTAAGGGACAATTGTTCGATAAGTAGAAGTAAAACTGAATTTGAATATTTAGTATTCCAAATTATGAAAGATGAAATTGGACTAAAGGGACTCGTTAGTAAGATATATAAGATTATAAATTTTGATGGAAAACCACAAAGGGTGATGAAGATGAATTGGGAAAAAGAACTTAATATTAAAATATCAGATTTAGATTGGAACGTGAATTGGAAGAGTAGAATTATGAAGACTTTATCTGTAAGGATTAAAGAGCACAATTATAAGGTTGTTTGGAAATGGTATTTGACTCCATTAAGATTGTCATTGATGGATAAAAAAATTAGTAAACAATGTTGGAGATGTGACATGGAATTAGGGACTTATGAACATATGTGGTACAAATGTGATAAAGTTAAAAAGTTTTGGCAACAATTGGAGGAAAGGATATTTGAAATGATGGGGAAAGCAATAATATTGAGACCAGAAACTATATTACTGTTGATAATTAAGGAAATAGAACCAACAAAATATGAGAAAGAATTGATTAGAATTATGATTATAATGGGTAGAATTATAATAGCCAGATATTGGAAATTAGATGTGAATTTTAGAATAGAAGAATGGTATTGTGAAATGTGGAAATTAGCTTTAAATGATAAAATGACATGTGATATTAAAATTAGAAATGGTGACTATAAAGAAGATATTTTCTGGAAAATTTGGAAACCATTTGTGGACTATGCGCTGGGAAAATTGGATGCTTCGGTACCTGTACCCCGAGAACGTGGATTTTGGCGATCATGAGGATATATCCGAAGAACCAAATCTTCCTTTCTTATGTATAGCACAGGGTGAAGTATTGTATATGTTGTTTGTAATGTTAGTAATTTAAAATATAAAATGAATAAAAAAATTAAAAAAAAAATAAACTACAAACTCCCAAATAATCTAACCTTTTCTCATAAAATATGTACTAAAGAGCATTCTGGTTATTCTCTTACGCAACTTTTCCCATTATAGCTTTTTCAAATCTATGACCAAAACTGTACATAGTATTCTAGAAATGGACATTATACAGGTAGTTCTCAACTTACAACAGTTCATTTAGTGACTGTTCAAAGTGAAACGGCACTGAAAAAAAGTGACTCTGACCATTTTTCAGTTACGCCCTTTGCAGTATCCCCATGATCAAAATTGAGATGCTTGGCAACTGGTTCATATTTATGACTGTTGTTGTGTCCCAAGTCATGTGATCACCTTTTGCGACCTTTTGACAAGCAAAGTCAATGGGGAAGCCAGATTCACCTGTGGCAAGAAAGGTCATAAAGTGGTCAAAACTCACTTAACAAATGTCTCAGTTAACAACAGAAAACTGGGGCTCAATTGTGGTCATAAGTCGAGGACTATCTGTAGATTTGCATATACTACAAATGTTTACAATGTTTAGCTTTACTTTGCATCGTTCTTCCATCCTTTATGAACCTATCCATTGTCTACAAAAAGCTTAGGCCCCATCAGGATATACTGTACAGTATATGAAGTTAGAGAGGTGATTTTTTGGTCCAAATAGGTATTACTCTGTATTTATATAAATTGAATTGTATTTTCTATTTGGTTAAGCATTCATCTGCATTAAAGGTGAGCTTTTTATCCTCACATTTGCACTGTAGCACCCTAACAACCTTATTGGACATGAGCTTTATGTGTACAGAAGGAAGCTTGTTTCATAGGTATGGAATGCTCTTCTTAAGGAGGTTGATGCATTTTTAAGAGCTATTAGGCAAAAAAAAAAAAACACCCTACTAATTATTCACAACCAAGAAAGCAATCTTTCTAAAAGAGTCACAAATATTGAACAGTTTGTGATCCTTTACATGATCCTGTAACTAAGTATATTTAATTAAAGGTGATTTCATAATACCATAGAGATAATTCTATAAATGGCCACGCAAGTAAAAGTAACTATGATATACATACCTAACCCACCCCATACTTCTGCCAGATGACATTCAGTCTCACCAGGCTCTTTGCATAAATCTACTACATCTTTGCAAGTAGTTTCTGGAGTGACCGGTACTTCTGTGAAGTGTTGTTCGTTGTTAGTGAGGTACACTGTAAGAAACATCTGGAAGAGAACAGTTGTGTTCAATCAGTAACATTAATAACCTAAATTATAGAAGGTCCAATGTTTTGTTCATATATAAAACATTTCCCGTTAAATATATATCTTGCTGCACATTGATGATGTTGGAAAAATCATCAGTCACCTAATTTTACTGAATATTAATTCCACTACCAAACTTATAGGAAAAAATACTAATGTTATGTACACCCAACCCCTTGATTTCATTTCTCTTATTCCTTTTTTATCACCTAGTGTTCATTCAGTTTTATGCTGCTTATACCTGTTAGCCCCAACTACAGAGCACTAAGCTAGGGAAGACTACTCTAAGCAATACATGCATTCACAGTTTATACCATTAGAATCAATTCATTCAAGAGAGATAAAATGTTAACAGTTTCTTTTTAAACAAGCTACTATATTATTGAGTCTTAGAGTCTTCTAAATAATTATGGTGAGTTCTCCTTCACAGTAGCTTGTTTTTAACTGTGGAGCATGTTGAGTGAGTATCTATCCATCTTATAATCATCTTCCAGTCAACCAATCATTATATCATGGCTTAGCTATAAAATTATAGATCTTCACAATTGCATCTCTATATATGGTAATAATAAACCAACTATACAATAACTTATGCCAAGTCTTATATATTCTACTTTATTAGATTTGCCACTAATCAATAATATTGAGAGGGTAGGTGAATAGTAAATATTTACATTTGAAAAACAGCTAATTAATATAAACTATATCTTATTTTGATGTTTTAAACAATTAAGACCAATTCTAGTCAGGATGCATAACTATTGACTTTGGTATCAAAGGTACAAAGTTGAGAACACAAAACAGAGATCCTATATTCATGTCCTGCTTGTAAGGTTCTATTAAGTACATGCATCAACATTATGAAACCACCATTTTATTAGATTTGATCATACGCAGTTTGGCATTTATGTTCCTTAGCAGAATCCACATTACTAAAAATGCTTGCCCTCACACTGCCTAAATACTTGCCTGTTCATGGGCCAATTACATCATTGCTGAATACAGGTAGTCTTTGACTTACAACAATTCATTTAGTGACTGTTCGAAGTTACAACAGTACAGAAAAAAGTGACTTATGACCATTTTTCACACTTATGACCATTACAGCATCCCCAGTGTCACATGATTTACATTCAGATCAGCAGTGGGTTTCAATTTCAGCCACTACTGATTTGCTCATGGGTGCGTGTGCACACGTGTGATGCTTCTGTGCATGCGCAGAGATGTCCGGGCGGGTGGGCAGAGCCTCCCGCCACCGCCGCTACCAGTTCACCTGATCCAGGGTGAACTGGTAATAACCCACTATTGATTCAGATGCTTGGCAACTGACTCATATTTATGACAGTTGCAGTGTCCCAGGGCAAAGTCAATGAGGAACCCAGATTCATTTAACAACCATGTTACTAATTTAACAACTGCAGTGATTCACTTAATAAATGTTGCAAGGAAAGTCCTAAAATTGGGACAAAACTCACTTAATAAATTTCTCATTTAGCAATATAAATTCTGGTCTCAATTATGGTCGTAAGTCGAGGACTACCTTCATAGATCTCAGTAAAGCGGAGCCTCTAGGCCTGGAATAAATGAGCCTTGGTGGCGCAGCAGACTAAAGCATTCTTAAGTAACACCAGCTGCCTGCAATTACTGCAAGTTCAAATCTCAACAGGCTCAAGGTTGACTCAGCCTTCCATCCTTTCGAGGCAGGTAAAATGAGGACCCGGTTTGTGGGGGCAATAAGCTGATTTTGTATAAAAAAGAACACCACTTGGGAGGGGCAAAAGCCCTACTAAGCAAGTATATACAAAAGTATGAAGGCTATTGCTTAACACATTGTAAGCCGCCCTGAGTCTCCAGAAAAGGGCGGCATATAAATCGAACCAATAAATAAATACTAAATAAATAAATAATAGGAAAAACAAGTGGCCATAGGAAAGTAGAAATTAAAATGGGAGACATCCACATTAAGGATATGTGAACTAAAAAGGTAACATTTTCTTCAAATTGAGATCAACTCTTGCAGATGTGTCCAGGTAATCTTCCTGCCATCTGTAAAATTAGTTTGCAAGTTCTTCTGGGATTTTTTTTTTTTTTCAGTTTCCTAGTTTACATTACAACCTTCATATTTGTTGGAAGTCCTGCTACTTCCATCTACTAACCAAGCCAACCCTGCTGAAGTTTTCAAATAAAGAAAAAACACGGCAAATGTTAACATATGTTGAGACTAAATACAAATGCAAATGCAAAAATATCCCTGACGTGTTGTTTTGGTAGATAGTTTACCGCATCCTCATATAGAAATGAACATCTTTCTAAATTCTTAAATTGAAACTCTTTAATTGAAGCTTTTCAACTTTGTGTAATTTTTTTCTGAAACTTATTTAAAGTATTTCCTAATCTCAGCACAACCATAACTTTATTCGAATGTCAAATAATTGCAAAAAAAAGTTCTCCCTGCTGTCTTAAAGGATGCCACGTGTATCCCTTGCTGAAGAGGCTTGTGGTCTTGGATAATTTTTGCCTGTTCTCCAACCTCTCATTATTGGAAATGGAAAGCATGAGGACAACAATCAAAATAGATTCACTTCACTCTGGTATAAGGCGAGTCAGAGACACACACTGTCAACTCTCAAGATTATATTATTATATCCTAGCAATAAAGTATCTAGATCTTTGTGTTGTGTTTCTTCACCAGGTTATAATATTGTTATAATTAATAATTATAAATTCAATCACATATAATTATAATAATTTAAATAATTATAATTTCAACTCATATGCTGCCCAACTTGAAGGACTGACATAGTAATACTGTTCTAATATGTGGAATAGGATCATGGCACTGTGTGTCATCACAAACAGCATGTATAGATAAGCCCCAGGTTGAATTATAAGAGATTATGTCCCAAGAAAAATGGAACCTGCACCTGCCAGTATCAAGATGACTCTCCATATAGGTATGCCCAGACCATAAGTTGAGATGGCTTATGATTGTAATCATTATCTATACCAGGTAATATGTTATTTGGTCCTCCCAGCAAAGCTGATGACAACTGTAGTCTCTAACCTAGCAAATGAAAATAATGGTCACCCACAGAGAAAGCACCCACTATGTTCCTACTGTGGTCTCTGTTTTAATAACTGGTCATATCTCTCCCTTTCAGCAGTGGATTTAATAGCTTGAACAGGTTGTCCTTGACTTACAATGCTTCGCTTAGTGACTGTTCAAAGTTACAATGGCACTGGAAAAAGTGACTTATGACCATTTTTCACACATATGACCATTGCAGCAGCCCCATGGTCACATGACTTACATTCGGATGTTTGACAACGGATGCATATTTATGACAGTTGTAGTGTCACAGGGTCATGTGATCACCTTCTGACAAACAAAGTCAGTGAGGAAACCCGATTCACTTAACAACCATGTTACATGGTACATAATTTAACAACTTCAGTGATTAAAATGCTTCTTAGTTCTACAACATTCTAAGTTCTGTGCAAACACAGAACCTACTCAAGATTCCAATTCAAAACAGACCTTTCAGAGACAAACAATAGCTAACTCTGAAATGCAGCGTTACAATGACATCTCTTGTATCCTATATTTAAACTATCATAGAAACTATTTAGAAACTAAAGGTTTTGTTTTTTTCTTTTAGAGTGTCACGGAATATTTTTAAAAAAGCATGAACAGGAGAAGGTAATATAAAGAAAATATTTTCCAAAACATATTTAATTAATATAGCAATGTCCATTTATCTATAAAAAGGCCTAATCACAAAATGTTTTTCCATTCCCTTCATAAGGTAAGGAAGTATTACCTTTGTATCATTCATTCCCCTATATTAACATTTTTCCTATGCAAAAAGGATATCAAAACAGTGCTTTTCAGGACTGCTATTAGGAATTAAAGGGATGCTGTGACAACTGGTGAGGGCTATTTTGGAAAGTTGGTCAAATTCTATTATCAAATTCTATTTCAACATTATTCCCTCTCATGATTTACAGTACAGGTTGTCATAATTTGAGCTAGTGCTATATAAATTATTGAAAAGTTACAGAATACACTTTTTTGATTGATATGTTAATTGCAATGTTTGATACGAATTCCTAAAGATTATCCTACTCTACAAAGTCCGCTTCTCTCACAGCAAGATATGTAAAAACAGGGTTAATATTACACAACTATATGTTCTACATTGCCATCAACATTTTTGTACAATAGCTGTTCTTCATAGGATAACTTTCAAGTGAGAAGTTACAAAAAGTTTCATTTACTTTTTACTATTTACATTCATTTCTTCTAACAAAAACAAAAACTTATTTGAAATTGGGAAAAGTAATACAAGATAAATAATTATGTTATTATGAAGATTATAATCATACATAAAACAGTCATAATGTTTATAAAATAAGAAAGTCATTTAAATATTTCTCAATATTGTTAAATTTTTCCAGAAAATAGATATAACATCTTACAGAAAATACAAAGAAATCAACACCACAGATATTTTTGTCAGAAATGTTTATGAAATATTTTTATATATCTTTTAGTACTACTTATTATTTATGCAATGTTGGTAATTTGCTTAAATACAAAGGTACAGTGAACGATATTAAAACTAAACTAACCTACCAAAAAGAAAATCAAGTTCCAGTGTATATGCTGTTCAGCAATCTATTGTTGAATCTTTTGCGGAGGTTATATGCACATCTATCGTAAAATGTCATACGTTTGCTTTCTCCTTTTCATTGAACCCAGATGAAACTGTGAATGTTTCAAATAGATCATTAGTCAATATTAGGCTAGATGAAGGCCAAGTTGATTTACGGTTTTCTGCAAACAATATAGAGAAGTTTGGGATATGTGCGCACCAGTTCATTTGTAGGTTTGTGTAATTTTATATTGGCTATGATCACATTTTAACATTTCTGGTTACGGTCAGTGGCGAAAGTGAGCAGGACAGTAATGTAATTATATTGCCATTTGGGTTGAGATTTAGAATGGCTCTTTCTGGGGATAGTAAAGTTACCCAATTGTCACACAACTCTTTAAGATTTTCTGCAAAAGAAATCTAGTTACTTTATATGGAACTTCTGAAGAAGGCAACATGATTAACCCAGAAAATCTAAAATGGCATCTCTATGACAATTTCTCACTCTTAAAATGTGTAATTGTTGTGTAAGGTTGTACTTGGAAATTACATATTTTAAAACCCTTTTAAAGGTTCTATTAATGCTGTTTTAGACTTTGGTCTGGCACATGAGACATGTTAATAAATTAATTATAATTAATCAAGAGCCAGAGTAACAATTTACTGTTAATAATAATTATTAAAACCCTTAACATTTGATCACAGTACTTGGTTTTTTTTATTCAATACTTTTGTTCTGTTAGTGGAATTTATTTTTCCTCCTCCCTCCACGCAATCAGATGAATTTGAGGCATAGTTGGTGAAGGAGAACAGCAATAACAAATAGCAAATTGGGATATAGAAGTATCCTTGTTTAATGCTAGAGGTTGCTCATTTTCTAAAAGCATGCTCATGTTAGTCTGTGGCTGATTAATTATATGCCATCAAGTTAGTGTTAAACATTAATAACTGTATAGAGGAGCCCTGGTGATGCAGTGGTTAAGTGCAGTATTGCAGGCAAACTGTGCCCACAGCCTGGAGTTCAATCTCAATGGAGCTCAAGGTTGACTCAGCTTTCTGAGATCGGTAAAAAGCCGCCCAGGGAGTGCCATAAAGCACTGGGACAGTATATAAGTCTAAATGCTATTGCTATTGCTATTGCTATCGCTATCACTATCGCTATTGCTATATAGGTAGACCTCCTTCAAGATGTTCAGTTACCACTATGGCCCTTGAGGTCTGCCAATGGTGCTTGTACCGTAACTGTAATTGAATTTATCTGCTTTATTATTGATTGTCCCTTTTTATTTTCTTTTACCTTTTCCAACATTAAGGACTTCTCAAGGTAGTGGATCTTTGCATAATTTGTATAAAATATGGCAGTTTGAACTGGTCATTTATGCCTCAAGTGAGAAATAGGGATCAATTTAAAAGTGTCAGTATTCTTCCTGTCCTACTTTTTCAAAGCCCAGCTTTCAGTTCCACAGCAAAAACCATTGCTTGCACAATTCTGACCTTTATAAGTATCTCAATATCTGTTCTAGGTCTTCACTGTTCCCCTACCAAGGGCTGATCTGTGGTCTATTTCTTGACTGCTGGTTCCTTTATTGTTTGTCCTGAAAGACAAAAATTAACTACCACTTCAGTGTTTTCATTGTCAGTTTTAGGATTGCTGTCATTCTTTATATTAAATTGTATGTTATGTTGTCATCCTTTATATTAAATTGTAGTCTTGTGTTTTTTTTATTCTGCTCCTTTTTATTATTAGTGCTTAAAAATCATTTTCATTTTCAGCTATATCAGAGCAATGTCCTCAGAACAGTGCAGATTATTGATGTTTCTTCTTCCAGTTTTAAAGCTACACTCATCTTCTAATCCAGCTTTCCTTAATATATATTCTGTATATTGTTTGAATAAATAAGAGAAGATACAGCCTTGCCTCACTTTGCCTCACCTGGATCCTCCCTGTTTTACTATATTCTGTGGATCCATGGCTTCCCGACTTCTGTCTATGTTTTGTATGAGGAGAGTGAAATTCTGGGATTCTCATTCCACACCTTATATTATTGGCACAATTGAAAGCCTTTCTATAATCAATAAATTACATACCCATTAGTTTTTTCATTTATCTAGAATATAAAGTCCCTTGTTCTTCAGCCTTTTTTAATACCAGCTTGAACATCGAACAACTATTCCTTAAGACATCTGAGGATATTTTTTTTGTCCTGAAAGCTGTGATTTTGAAGTGTGATAAATGTTGGTGCTTTATCATCTCACTTTGAATGAAGATTGCTAGGAAGTTAATATAAATATAATTTGTGCTTTGATAAATTAACACTTTTTAAAAAACTTTCCGGAGGTAAGGCTTATTTTGAGCAGCTTATAATGCAATCCTAAACATGTGTACTGTGAAATTAATTCTATTGATTTAATATTTCTTTACAGAAGATATAGACAGGATTATGTTATAAAATAACAAAAATCAGAATGTTGATAAATCTTATCTATCTTGAATATCGAAAATATTCCCTCTGTTCTTGAGTAGCAGAAAACTTTAATTACAATTTGTATGTAAATTAGGTAGGTCATGGAGATTACTGTGAATAGAAGTGGGTAAGAGTTAAGGGTTTTATGCTTACTTAAGGAATAAATAAAGGGGGTAAAATCCCTCATCTTACTCAATAATAGAATAATTTAAACAATTATACTGAATTTCCCCTGGTGCTCCACCTAATTTGCATCACAGTTTCCTTTCTTACAATTGTGGCTAAATGCCAAATCAACATCAATGTTTTGTTAGCAATTGAGGACACAAAAATGTATGCAGACCCACATAAATTGACAGAGAGAAATACTAAATTTGTCATTCTTTTAAGATTTACTTTAATGCAGGGAAATAAAATTCTGTGCAATATTACAGAATGTGAAGATGCATTCTACCACATAAATGCCATAGAGTGAAATACTGATCTTTAGATCTATTTTTTGAAGGAAAAAAGTAAGTAGCAGCAAGGCTCCTGGGAAGCAGTTTAATGCCTGAGAGCTTCCAAACCAGTCTTTCATTTCCAGAGGCATCCAATATTCCATTTTATAGAAGGGTCATATTTATCTTCTGACAAATGCAATCTATACCTCTGATTACTGAATAATACATGGAATGGAATGGAATGGAATGGAATGGAATGGAATGGAATGGAATGGAATAGAATAGAATAGAATAGAATAGAATAGAATAGAATAGAATAGAATAGAATAGAATAGAATAGAATAGAATAGAATAGAATAGAATAGAATGAGCTGGAAGGAACCTTGGAGGTCTTCTAGTCCAGCCCCCTGCTCAAGCAGGAGAACCTACACCATTTCAGACAAGTGACTGTCTAGTTTCTTCTTAAAAACATCCAGTGATGGAGCGGCCACGATTTCTGCAGGCAAGCTCTTCCACTGGTTAATTGTCCTCACTGTTAGAAAGTTTCTCCTTAATTCCAGGTTGAACAAGAAAAATGTACTTTCAATAAAAATACGGATAATAAGATGTTTTTAAACATATTGCAATTTAATTCTTTAAACAGTTATCATGTTTCCCCAAAAAATAAGACCCTGTCTTATATTTCTTTGAACCCTCAAATAAGCACTTGGCCTTACTGCCATGCACTCAAAAGCCCAATTGGGCTTATTATCAGGGGATGTCTTTATTTTGAGGAAAACAGGGTATCTTGTTCAATGATTTAAATAATTAAACATTTTATTTAAATGAAATAAAAATTGCATTAAAAAGTTACATAAAAATTAAAATTAGAATCAGTAGAATGTGTATTATATCATTTACATCTCATTTCAAACTTAATATACCAGAACTAAAACTATAGTTCATATGGCTACCTTCATATCTGATATGTGATTAAAAACACAGTCAGCAAAAAAAAAAAATCAATACTGCTTTCAAATAGAATAAGGTCAAATAAGCAAAATTTTGCAATAAATACAAACTTCTGAGGAGTTTGGAGTTCACCATCAACATGGTGAAGGAGACAAAAGTCACTCTACTATACTGGAGGGTGGGGGGTGCCTAAATGTTAAAAGTGGTTTGTCAGTCTATAAAAATGATATTTTGATTACCAACAAGTGTTGTACTATAAATTTGCTTTAAAAAGGTTCCATATTCCATTGCATTGCCCCTCTGAAAGCAGGCTTTCTAGGAAAATGAATGACTTAAGTCCAGTAAAACTATATTCATAGAGGGCTTAATGGATGCTATTAAGAGAACTTCAATTGCCTAATATTCTATGTTCCATCCTATAAGAAGAAAAAATGGTGTTGGTTCAAATGTTATTATTCCAGCAGGTACTATAAAATCTCTATGTGGCGATGCTCACTATAGAAAACACTATTTGCAAATATCCTAAATGAATGTGATCATTTCATGGTCATTCAATGCTAGCACAGGTAGTCCTTGTTTAATGACCATTCATTCAGTGGCTGTTCAAAGTTACAGTGACACTGAATGAATTTTAGTTATGTCTGGTCCCTAAAATTAAGGCTATTGCAGCGCCTGCAGTGCCGCATAATCAAAATGACAGCACTTAACAGCTCACCTGCACTTACCATTATGGGGTACTTCAATTCCCCACACCACTTATCTCTCTCCCACCTTTGCCCTTTTGGCTGTCTTGCACTCCATTGTCCCTGCTGCCCTTCCAATGCTGCACAAGAAAGCAGCACACAATTTGGGCAAAGCTGCATGTAGCCTTGGGAAGAAGGCCTGGCTCAGCATGCAGCTGTCTTGCAAAGGGCCAGGCTGGATCCACCTCCTTTGCGGGAGTACTAAGAAGATGGCAAAGGTCAGCTGGTTCAGTGGGTTCAGGGCTGACAGGGCAAGCAGAGCCCATGATCTGCAGAGACAGCAGACCGCAGGGCTGCCAAAAGGACAGTGATGAGAGAAGATAGGCGTGAAGGAGCTGAAGAGGAGGTAGCCCCTTACTTTCACTAGTGTTTGGATTTAGGAAGGACCAAACCAGGAATAGCTTGGAACAAAATGGGCCCTCCCCATAACAACCAGTAGGATTCAGTTAATGACAGCCATAGGGAGTGCTGGGATTGCCATTGCTAAGCAAGGCAGTCACATGATGTGACAATTTTATTACTTTTCAATTTATTAGCCAGACACTGAAAGAAGGAGTACTGCTTCATTTTGAGTTCTTGGACACAATAATACACATTTATCCTTCTCTCTATGTACAAGAAAAAAATGTTTGTTTTTAAACAAACAACATTTAACATTTTAAATGTTAAGACCAATGCTATTTTATCTCTTTCGTCCTGTAGTGTCAAAGCAGGGAAGAATGGAGTTAACTAGGGATAAGGAAGCGCATAGTGTGTGTGTATGTGTGTGTGTGTTACATGTGTAAGTATGTGTGGAGAGAGAGGGGGGGGACTTTTTTCTTAGAATGTGCCGTACATTCAAGGTTTCTGTTGTTTCAGACCTAATTCAATTTAATCGACCTTCCTGCAACTCACGGCAATCATTTTCCAGTATTATTATATGTATTACTTCTAACTATTTTCAGCTTTCTTACTTACCAAACAGGTTTTTCAAAACAGACAGCTGCAATTTAAGATACACAGTTTTATTCATTTCTTAATATTAATGGAAGCATTCTGTTCTGGGAAACCAAAAAGAACCAACCCCTCTCAAGCCTGTAAGTATAAATGCAGAAAAAAAATCTTATGTTCAACACCTGTACTCAAATAATCAAAAAACATGAAAACTCAAAACTTCAGCCTGTAAAAGCTCAGTCTCAAAATAACATCTCCACCTATGCCACAAAAAGAACAGTGACCTAAATTTAGATGCTAATTATTTACTTAGTTACCAGCATTGCAAATTTAAAGCTTTAAAACAATGCTGCAATATGTAACGACTTATACACCAGAGTATATTCAAGGTATCATAATAATATGGAGTAGCTACTAAATAATATTTCTTTATTTTGGGGGAGGGATTGCTTTTTGGTTCACAGATGCTCAACAATAAATAAATGATGACAAAATAATAAAATAATTTCATAATAAAAATGCATTTAAGGTGGGATCCTATATCTACTGAACCAGGCAGACACATGAATCATTATTGCAAAGCTCACTTCCCCCAAATCAGTCAAATCATACCACAGAATTATAAGCCATGTCCTCTTTGCAGATGTCTGAAAAATGCTATCATATTCCTCCTCCAGATTTTCGCAAAGCTAAACATTAGCAATTTTTCTTCAATCTTTAAGTGACTACATTTCTAAAATCTTGGTAATCTTTTTTATTTTTCTCCATATTGTTTCATGTTCTCTGACTCGTCTTTAAATATAATGTCCAGAACTTGATACAATATCAGAAGTGGGATCAACCAGAATAAAATGAATCTATTACTTCCAGGGATCTGGATGCTATGCACTTGTCAGTGCAACTTAGAATTGTACTTTCTTTATGTAGCTATGTCAAACTATGCTCTCTTTGGATTTCACATTCAATTAGATTCATGTTCAACTTTTTTATATCAACAGATAATCCTATCCTATACCTGTGCATTTTGTAACCTGCTTCCCCGAAAATAAGACCCAACCGGAAAATAAGCCCTAGCATGATTTTTCAGGCTGCTTCTAATATAAATCCTACCCCAAAAATAAGCCCCAGTTAAGCTCATTCAATTAGACGGACACATTCAGTACCGTATTTTCCCCAAAATAAGACCTAATCAGAAAGTAAGCCCTAATGTGTTTTTTTTGGAGCAAAAATTAATATAAGACCCAGTCTTATTTTCAGGGAAAACATGGGTTATTAAACTTATTTTCTTTGTAATTGTGACTGTGTTGTTGCCTTCACTGAACACCTAACTGATTGACTAATCTCTTTTTGCTGTGAATGTGTATCTAAATAAGTGTGGTTCTTAGCATCTCTCAGCAATAAAATCTCATTTTGAACTTCTGCTTTCCAGACACTATCTCCAGAGTTCTAAACTATTTGTTGATTTAGCTTTCTTTCTACTTCTACATATACTTTTTTTTTATTTTTGGTATTTCATGAAGATTGTTTTATGCAGCTACATTGGCTTGAATTGCTGCTTTGTATTGTTTTTCCTTCTTGAAATTGTTAGTAACTCCTTTTATTAAGAATTTCCACACAGCCTGAAGTTTTTTTTTCCACCAGTTTCATTTTTCATGGATTACTCATCACTGCCTATTATTAAAATCCGATTTTGTGAAGTCCAGATAGAAGCTTGACTATATCCAGTTCTCTGAAGTACCAAGTTGCATAGTATATACATTTATTTCATATAAAATTGCAAACAATCCATATCAGTGCGATACATCCCCTGTAATATAAGCACCCTCTGTCAAGATCTGCTTTGATATCTTCCTTGTGGCCACGGCAAACAATACAACTTGTGTTATTACATATTCATCTATATTAGTCAGCAGGAAGTAGATTGTTTTCTTTTAAACTAGACTAATTCAACTGGGTTAACAAAGTAGGTGGAAACCACAAAAAGTGTCTACCAGGGCTGCCTATTGGCTCCCATCCTTTTAATTTTGATATAAACAGCATTGTAGAAGGGATTAATAATACTTCCCTTTATATTTTGTCAACCAGAAGTAGAAAGGTCCCTATATTATATACAACTATACAACATGGTATTTATGTCTACATTAATTGGAATGACAATTATGATAGCATTTGTCACATATTCTAGGAAAGAGTACTCACAGGTACATTATTCCAAAACCAAGATGATAGTATTTGCTAAAAGGCCATAAAGACTAGATGGACACTAGATCAGGAGTCTACAATCTTAAACACTCAAAGAGCCATTTGGACCCATTTCCCATAGAAAATACCAGGAGCCACAAAATATGGGTGGCATGGCCAACTCAACATCACTCACTCCCACCCAGTCACATGACTGTCTGTCTGTCTCTGTGTCTCTTCTCTCTCTCTCTTTCTCTCCCTCTCTCTCTTTCCCCTCTCTTTCTCTCTATCTCTTTCTCTTTCCCTCTTTCCCTCCCTCTCTTTTTCTCTTTCTGTCTCTCTCTCTTCCCCCCTTTCTCTCTTTCTGTCTCTTTCCCTCCCTCTCTCTCTTCCCCCCTTCTCTTTCCTGCCCCGACTCACTCTCTCCCTCTTTCCCTCTCTTTCTCCCTCTCTTGTCTCTCGTTTCCTTCCCCCCCTCTGTCTATCTGTCTTTATCTCTCTCTCTTTCTCTCCCTCTCTGTCTCTCTCTTTCCCTCCCTCTCTCTTTCCCCCCTCTGCCGACTCACTTTTCTGAATAGTTTTTATCCCAGAGCTATAATTGCACTCAACAATGAACTAAAGGGCCACCATCAGTGAACTGTTGGACAGTACTACTTGGTCTGTTGTGTGGATGTTTGGGTGGTTTAGGGGTGGAGAATTGTGGTGGGTGGGAGTGTGTTTGGGGATTGTTATGTGTGTTGGACCTGGTCTGTGGGTGTTAAGTGAATTTCGTTGTATGGGTATACTGTGTATACACGTACAATGACAGTAAAGTTATTTATTTATTTATTTCTCTCTCTCTCTGTTTCCCTCCCTCTCTTTCTCCTTCTCTCTGTCTTTTCTCCCCCTCTCTGTCTCTCGTTTCCTCCCCCTCTCTGTCTGTCTTTCTCTTTCTCTGTCTATCTCTCTCTCTCTTTCCCTCCCTCTTTCTGTCTTTCCCTCCCTGTCTTTTTTTTCTCTCTCTCTTTCCCACCCCCCTCTCTCTTTCTCTCTCTGTCTCTCTCTTTCTTTCTCTCTTTTTTCTTTCTCTCTCTCTCTCCCCCCTCCCTCCCTTCCTCTCCCCACTCCCCACCACCACATCCCAAGCTACACACCCAGGGAATAACTGTAAGGAAATTTGGCCATGTTCTCTCTGTCTCTGGAAAGATACAAAAATAAACCTTGCGTTGCAAAAGGAGTGACTGTCAGCTGTTACTTCACAGCACCACGAGGTTGCCGCCTTAGATCACTGCACACACTTCAGAGAAGCATCATCCCAAGCAGCAGCACACTCACACAGGCACGCACACACATCCTGCAACTCAATCCAAAGTGGCCAGAAAATATAGTTCCCTGGAGCCCCTGAAGACACTTGGCAGGCAAAGTAGGGTACAACACCTCCCCATCACCAAGGCAGTGTCCACTGAATCCTTGAAAAACTGGGCAAAGGTGGAAAGAGGGGAGCAGACGGAGCCGAATCGAGCCGAATGTGTGTGTGTGTGTGTCTCTGTCTCTCTCTCGCTGCCCAACTGCAGCAGGAAATGGTGGGTGGCTACTTCCGGCCTTGGTTGGTACTGGATGTGCGACGTGTTTTCCGCCCCGAAACACTGGCTTGTCCTGTGCTGCACCATGGCCAACACAGCTGCTGTTGCCAGGGGTGAGTGAGGAGGGTCACATTGTTGCTCTGCGTCGTAATGGGCTCCAGGAGGAGGGGACCCCGTCTTCCCCATTGTGAAGTGCACTAACTTTCAGTGTGCTGCGCATGGCGGGTAGGTCATGGAGGAGGAGGCAGCAGCGCCATTGGAAGCCGCAGCAGAGGGCTAAAAGAGCCACATGCAGCTCCAGCACTGTGGGTTGCTGATACCCACACTAGATGGTAAGGAGATGGATCTAGCAAAGTATTTGGGTAAGCAGTTCATTGAAACAATATCATGGAATATATATAGTATCAGCAAGAACAATGGCTATGAGATTACCGTTAATACACCCTACACTCAAAATCTTCGAGGGGAAAACAATCTCACCATTAACATATAGGGCCCCAATTTGAGGTATCAGTAAACTAGAAGAATTAGAAGTGTTCAGAATAAATTCATGAGATCAATTTTAGCCTCTTCCTCAGGTATACCAGTAGCAATTTTGAATTTAGCAATAGCCTTCCAGCAATTAATATAAGGGTAAAGAAAGCAAGAATCTTATCTTACAGAAAATTATAAGTCATGCCCAACATTTATTTGAAAAAACGATGCCTTCACGAACAATTTAACTTTGGGTGAATATAGATCTAATATTAACCAGCTGGGTGAATATAGGTCTAAAACAACTCTTACAATTTTCTCTACACCAGGAACTGTTAAACAACATAAATTATCATACTCTATTGAGGTACTATTCATTTTTTAAAAGATTTTAGACAGGATAAAGAGTAGGTATGTAAGCTTAAGTTGGTCAAGTAGTACCCTGTTTCCCCGAAAATAAGACCTCCCCTCCCCAGATAATAAGCCCAATCGGGCTTTTGAGTGCATGGGCTGAAATAAGCCCTCCCCAAAAATAAGCCCTCCCTGAAAATATTTAAACACGTGCACAGCCTGTCCCCGCCATTTCTTTTGGTTAGGGTTAGGGAGACAGAGCTGGAAATCAGGTAAGATGGCAAGACGAGCCATCTTGTTCCACGCGCCCCAAAATAATAAGACCTCCTCGAAAATAAGGCCAAGCGCTTATTGTGGAGTTCAAAACATATAAAACAGGGTCTTATTTTCAGGGAAACATGGTATCAATCTTTTAAAGTTTATTCATTTGCCTCTCTAAGCAGGAATATTTTATTTTACATTTTAAATAGTAAGTTCTATCACATGAAGCCCCTTGCAATCATCAATTTCATAAATCACAGTTTAGAATAAATCCAACAGGAAAAAAATGAATTTTAGAACAAGTTACTTAAACAAGATTTGTCAGCTCTACTGCAACTGGGTCCCCACAACCTTTTTTATGGATAGCCAAGAGGATGCATGCACAACTCCATTTGTGCGAGTGGCATGCACGGGACTGCATGCATGCCTGCCGCTCACTTAAATGGAATGTGCACTCACCACTGCTTGTGCAAGTGAGGATGTGCCTGTGAGTGCTCGACAGCCATTTCCGCAGCCTGGTTGCAAACCGCTCACAGCCCACAGGTTGGCGACCACTGCTTTAGATTACCCTTAATTTAAATATCAATTTTTGTGTTTTGTGAGAGAGAAGCATAAACCAAACATTTTCTATAGTACAGATTATTCTTTGGACAGTAGCCATTTTCAATACAATTTACTTCCAAACAGATGCATTTAGAGTAGATCTGCCAGAACTTTTATCACCAACACATCACAGTCTACAAACAGCACTAATAGGCATGGCTTCCATTCAGCAGCAGAATACATATACAATACTGCTTTTTCCCAAGTGTCTAATTTTCAGAGACCACATGAGACTGCAGTACAAAAGACCTACATTGGGACACAGAGATATTGCCAAAACAAGGATAAAAGCAACAGCAAGGAAAAGATTAACAGAAGCTGCCTTGATCCAGCTTTGGCAATTATACCCTCCAAATGAAAACGTAAATATCAACAACACTGAACGGGGTCCTCCAAATTTCCATGCACTTTTTCATGACATACAAATTGCAGAATTAGAAAGTCCAGTTGTGTAGACAATCAAGTGTTCCTTCTATTTAATGTTCAAGATATTCAGCAACCATTGCCTAACATGGTGGCAGTACTTAAGAGATCTTGACATATTAAATAAGCAAACAATCACATAATTAGTACAATGAGGACTATCAAAAATATCTCAGAGCAATAGGCTAGACTAAAAAGTCAAAAGCAGAGTAACAGATGACAAGGGCAAATAACTTTTGCATTGTTTTTAAGAAAATTACAGATCCATGTTATCAGTAGGAATCAAGCTCAACTTAATGGAGTCTTCACTTTTATTCTATTCTTTTATATAATTTACAAATGTGGCTGTTCTACTAATTCTGAGTCTAGAGTTAAATGACATGTTGGCTATTCACATATTCTACTGGTATGTAGGAGTGACTTTGAGAGACAGGAGGAACATTTACAGTCTAGACACAGTTCGATAAATGAAATTTCAGTGGAAAGATGAAGGCTATTGAAAACTTCTCAGAAAGGACCCTCCCAAGTTTAGGGGAAAATAAAAGGGAGAGACAGTAGGGGTATATTCAGACTTGCAAGAATGATGTTAGCCTTGTGATGCAGTCCATACAAGAAGCACAACCAGGAATTCTAGCTCTTTTATTGTAAAGGTACATTAAAAGAACCTTCCAAGTCTGAAAGTACCATCATCTAGGCTGAGGCTCTTCCTCCTGTCTCCCAGTGTCATTCCCACATACTACATCTACACAAGATAAGACACCTTAACTTTATCTCCTTCCCACTGACCCACCCACCCAAAGTTTCTTCTGAAGGTTGGGGATATTTCTTGCATTGTACGGGATGTAACATAAATGATAGTGAAATAGCATTTATTATCACCAACCAACATAATTTATCAACCTTAACGAACCATGTACCACAAATCAGCATAATTGATGAATAAATTAAAAAAGGCTGGCAGAAACTATTTAAAACCCAATGTTATTTACAAGTAAAGAAATCTTTGGGTTTGGTTTCAGGAGATTGTATACAAATAGTTTTCCAGGCTATGTTACACAAGTGGTTTGCCACTGAAATGCTTTTATTTCAGCTGGACATTTTGAAATAGGACCACAGATTTAATTTCATGAAACAAATAACTGCCTACAATAAAAATACAGTCAAAGAAAACTATAAATGGCTAACAAATCAATTAACAAGCTATGATTGTTTGTCTATCTTGTTATTGTTTTATATCTGGAAGACGTGAATAGTGAATAATGGAATATTTTCATAATATTTGAGAAAAATGTTAGCTTTGGCAAACTTGAAATGTCTTGACAATAAACAGCCTAATATTTCTATCACAGGTTTCAACAACTGGGGCAATCTAGAAGTTTTTAGTTCCAATTCTCATAAACCTAAGCCAAGATAACTAAAGATCATGGGTTAAGCAATCCCAAAAAAACGAAGGGCATTACATTAGCTATCCCTGATTTAAATTATAGACACTTTACACTGCCTATTGGAAGTTACCTCCAATAATCTGATCCATAAATGGAATGGCATCTGCTAGCAAAATGGATCCATGCTATCCTTTGCAATATTTTATCCAACTCCAAATTCCATCTGGAGATTTGGGAGTGACTTGATAGCATATTATCAACAACAACATTATCATGCATAGGCCATAACTTGATTATGTTCCCGTTACAAAACACCAAGTTATTTGTGTTATTCAAGATCTATAACAACAATAAATAAACATGCAAAATTTAGTTGCTGAAAATAGTCACATCATATCTGGAAATGCATTGTCTTTCATATAATTTTTCCTTTTATAATTACATACTGTGGTATTTTATCAAACATTAAAATCTAATACTATATTTCTGCTATCAAGGCAAAAATATTTAAAGGTAGAGAAACTAGATTTTTTTATTGTGTTTTAGCCCATCACTGGCATTATGCTACATCTACTGCACACATATGAAAGAGTGTGAATTTTTGATCACTCCATTACCCTATTATATGATTTACCATATTTTTGTTGAAGCAGGATTGTAGGACTTGTTTGGTTTTTACTACTGGACAATACTTGTTTGCCTTTCTCTATTTGCTTTTGTTTCAACAAGATTAAAAATCACTTAAGTTTGAAAATGCTTCCTTAACATCATTAATCAGAATATATTTCCACACAAACATTTTAACTGTCAGTTCTCTATAATTCTATTTAACTAAATATTTGACTTCCTGTTTTACCTTCCATGTAGGCATTCCTATTTTTTAAATTGCATAGATTTCCTTAAGTTTGTCACAGAAAAACATCCTTTGTATTTAGAAGACAGTGCCACAGAATGTCTGACTTGTCCAGAGAGATTTAGGATCAAATAATCCCTAAACTATAAAGACAACCAATGACCTTGGGCTAACCATTATCTTTTACTGGTGAAGAAAATAGTCCCAATAGCCCAAGGTCATTTTGAAGAAATACACACATATACACACGCATGCACACAGACACACACACTGCATAACAGCCCCTTGGAGGACAGGATATAAATAAGTAATCACGAAATTGATTATCAAGTAATTAATAGTTAGGCAACCGTATTTGATTAACAGTTTTATAGCAATTGTCGCAACCAATTACAAAAATATCCTCTATACATTGGCTCAGAGACAACCCATGGAAAATAAACTAAAATAATTGATGAATTAGTAGTTCAGTGTATAAAATGCATTACTATAAGTCTGCATTACTATTAATCTTCTCATTGTTCCTATCACCTATCTCCTCCCACTTATGACTGTATGACTGAAACCTTGTTGTTGATATCTTACAATTTATATTGACTGTTTCCTAATATGATTTGATTGCTTATTTGTTCCCTATGACTATCATTAAGTGTTGTACCTTATGATTCTTGATGAATGTATCTTTTGTTTTATGTACACTGAGAATGTATGCACCAAGACAAATTGGCGAACCAATGGCATGCGTGCCAGAGGTGGCACGCAGCGCCCTCTCTGTGGGCACGCAAACCGTCACCCTAGCTCAGCTCTGCTGCGCATGCACCTCCCGCCGGCCATCACATGTGGGACAGGGCACATGCGGGGGACACACATGCATGCGGGGGGCGCATGCACAAGCATGGGGGGGCAGGAAGCATGTGGGGGCTGTGTATGCATACGCAGGGGTGGGGCACATGCAGGGGGCGTGTGCACATGCGGAGGACACATGCACATGCAGGGGGCAGAGCATATGCGCGGGGCCTGCATGCACATTGCATGCACATTTTGGGGGTTCGGGCATGCGTACCCGCATTTGCACACGCGTACACGCTTTGCACACCCAGTCCAGAAAAGGTTAGCCACCACTGGTGTATAATGTAAATATAACCATGAACAGAGTTCATTATTCTTGTAAACCTAAAATTATCATGATTCTTTTTACTCTTGTATTTGAACAACACAAAAACAAAACTATGTACCAAGATGAAATCTGATAATAAAGTAAAAACAAAAATATTATCTGAAACACACTGTACAATATGGTTCTCTACCATTCACAGCAACTTTATATGGCATTAGATTGTTACTGATAAACAACATCAGATTAAAAACAATTTGAGTCCACTCCTGAGGGCAAACTCTGGATCCAATTTATTATTTAAAAATGAGGAAAATCTAGATTTTAATAATTATGACTATATATACAAATATATGTTAATATGAACTAATGTTAAATTATTTGAGGAAATCTCTCTAAAAAACAAAAGGTTACTTAATAAGAAAGGCCTTTTAAGGCAACAGAACCACTTGCTTACTTTAATTATGATACTGTACACTTTCAAAACAAACACACTATTAGTTTTATTCATTTTTCCAAGCGCCATATCTGTAATATTACTCTATTATTAGATACTTCAATAATATATATTCTTCTTGATGTTTTCTGCTAATAATTATGGTGGTAATAATTATAATTATTACCACCATCATCAAAGGAAGCAATTATCTCCTTTCAATAGTTACTGTCTTTAGCCTCTCTAAAAATGAAATATTCAGTGAAGCTGTTTAGAAATATGAAATATAAAACCAAGAGCACTTAAAATATGTTTCCAATTACAATACTGATCTATTAATGCAGCATGAAATTATGTCCCACAAAACCTCCTGAATACTGAAAGTCTCCTAATGTGGTTATTTCATTAATGCCAAACTTTTCAATAGTATTGTAATACATTTTGCTGAGAGAAATCAGATGTGCTAGCCCAACACAACATACCCTATTCCACTCAATGGGAGATCGATAGCATTTGCAGAAACCATTACTTTTTTCTTTTTTTAAAAAAAGTAAAAACATTCTAGCCCTAAGGAAGCAGAATAAAAAACACAAGACAGGAAAGCAACTTTGCTGGAGTTTACAGCTAGAAGACATGCAGGATTAGCCTTGGTTACAATTTGGACAGAACTGCAAGGAATCTAAGGGCTTTATGTCAAAAGGTTAAACAAAAATTTTCCCTGAAGAAAGCAGTGATAAGCCATTTACAGATTTTTTCCAGTGGGGTTTATATATTGTGCTAAGCTATTATCTGTTTTACTGAATAAATAACAAATTGCTACAATATATTTATTTAAAACATTAACTTAAAATAATAGTTTATAAAGCATAAGGGTGTGATTTACAGTATAGCTTAAAATCAGGAGTCTGATACCATTCTCAAGTTAGATATAATTATGGTGAACCAAGCCCTGGAAGACAGGAAGGCAGTGGGAAGTGTCATGCTAGGACACCAACAGAAGCAGGAGCTAAAGAGGAGAAGGAAACACACAGTAAAGTTGGGAGGCAGTTGAGTTAATGGAAAAAGGACTCATGGTCTGCCATAAATTCAGAAGTACCACAGCATTCCATGTTTGACTTCTGCTGACTTATAGCTAATTCTAAAATTGTTAAATAGAACCTCTAAAATGTGAAACCTATTTTCCATTTCATGCACACCCCTTAAAACACACAAAACTAAAATAATTAATTAGTAGTTCATTGTATAAAATAAATATAACCAAGAACAGAGTTCATTATTCTTGTAAACCTAAAATTATCATGGTGATTGTTTTTACTCTTATATTTGAACAACGCAAAAATATAACTATGTACCAAGAAACATGGCAAAACTTTTAGAAAACGAATTGTTCACATTATAGCAGGCACACATTATGGAATCATATAGATGAAAGAAAATATTGAGGTCACTAGTTCAACTGTCTGTTTAGTACAGGATTTCAAATTTAAACATAATTAATTATCTAAATTCTACCTGAACCCTGCCAAAGAATGGCAACTGCCCACCTCTTTGGTAATCTTACTGCTAAATATTTTTACTCTTACAAGGTGTTTTCTAATATCAAATTTGAATATCCATTCCTGTAACTTTATATTTCATTCAGGCTATGTAGCTTCTAGTCCTTTCATCATCCAAATTGCCTTTCTTTGAACTTGTTCTAAGTCTGTCTGAATCATCCCTAAAATGTGCCCAGAACTGAACACAATAAACAAGATGTGGTCTGAAAAACACAACCATCACTTCCCACGATTTGGAAAAACGTTGCTTCTGCTAATGTTAACCTAAAATTGCACTTGCCTCTTCTGCAGCTACATCAGTTGCTGATTCAACAGCTGTAAACCAGTCGTTATAAATCTTGCTTACAAGAAACATCTCTGACTTTCTCTTGAAATGCTATCTCTTTGGAACAAGACCTGTGGAAATCGGAATAGTGTATGGAGTCGGCAGATGAGCAAAAGTGTTCTTGAGAGTCTTCGAAGCCCAGAGTGGCTTTTTCTCTCCATTTTCTCAAAGGTTGCCAGAAGCAGAAACAACAGCTCCATTTGCCGATTCTCTCGTTCTCCCGAGTCTCCCCATCTTAAATCATCTGACGACAATCGACCCTCTTCCTAAGCGGCAACCGCTGATCATACGACACTTAGAAAAGAATCCGGCGTCCCTAATGCACGTTTCCCCGCTAACCTCTCGGTGTCGAACTTTTCCCCCCAATATCCCCCCTGTATGAAGTTGCTGAAGAAAAGGAAGAGGAGGAGCGGCAGCCGTAAGCCTGATCCGCGTTCCATCTCCAGCCGAAACGACGGCGACCTGGGAGTCCGGCTAGCCCCCCACTTTGGATCAGGGAAAGGGTGCCTTCTTCCACCCTCCCTCCCCCACCCTACACGGGTTCTCGTACGCTTACCGGCATCATCTTGGCTCCGAACCGCATTGAGGCGGGTGGTGCAGGTTCCGGGACTGGGACCAATGACTGGGGCCTGGGGAGGCGGAGCGGCCTGCCGTCTTTCCCTAGGAACCTGTTGCAAGAGGCGGTCCGGATCGCGACGCTTCCCAAACGGCCGTGCCGCTTCCTGGCCTGCGATTCCGGCAAAGCCCCCGCGGCTCAGGGCTTTGTCTCGTCGAAGCCCCTCCGCGGTCTGCTTTAGTCCAGGCGGCCGCGGCCCTCGAGCCCACTCCGAAACTATTCCCCGCTGGCTCGGAGAGGCGGAGGAGTGGAGCCCCGCCTGAGTCCCACCCCCAAATTGGGCTGGGCAGAGCTTCGGGAAGCTCCGCGCTCCTCTCCTCACTCAGGGTGGAGGAGAATCAGTGCCCCGGGGCCTAAAGCGAAATTCCCGCCATTAGTTTCGGAACAGCATCGCTTTCCACCTTCTCTGAAACGTTGCCTGGAGTAGGTTCAGGAATACTCTTTACCTGGCTCTCCAGGGCTGCACGAAGGGGTAGCTCACAACTAATCTATCGCGGCTGAAGTATTCGGCCCTTTATCTTTGTTTGATCCTTGTGCCGGCAATTCCACCCTTTCCTTTGCATTAAATAAAACAATTTTTGTTTTGGCTAGTGTGGCAGTTTATTTTTGGAGATAGAGATTTGTTAAATTCTAAAGAATCATGTTTCCCCAAGGCAGCTAGAGTTTTAAAACAACTTCATATTGCAAAAGGAACTTTGTTGTTATAATAGTGAATAAATATTTGCTATGTTCTCAAAGATTGAGTAATTTGAGAGTCCATTAAAAGAATCTTATTTTTTTCAATACTTACAATGTTTCAGAAACATTGATATACAGTATAACCAGTGGTGGGATTCAACCAGTTCGCACCACTTTGGGAGAACCGGTTGTTAACTTTCTGAGCAGTTTGGCAAACTGGTTGTTGGAAGAAATCATTAGGGCAGAGAACCAGTTGTTAAATTACTTGAATCCCACCACTGAGTATAACCTCCCATCACTATTAAATGATCGTCGCTATGAAATGATCATGGTTCAAACGGAATTTGTCCTTTATTTTAGTAGGTAATAAGGATCTACTACACAGATTGTTAAAGTTACAATCTGATTTCTGTTATAATCCTTTCACTTAATGTCCATTTACAAAACTCAATTTACATGTATTTCCCTGTCAAAAAAAGTTTAATCCAATAAAGTAGGATTCAGTTCCAAGTAAACTTTATTAATTTTGGCATTTTCATGTAACAAGATGATACTTTATAAATTTAATGCCCCAGCCCAGTTCTCAATAGCCTTCAATTTGATAAAAGAGAGAAACATAATACACTATTAAACTTTAAGTGAATTATGTTTTGTATTTGTTCCTGCGTTTTGGTATGCCACCCAAAATCACTTTATTTGAGATGGGCAGCCATATAAATGCTACAAAGATATTGTTGAACTAACCTGAGAAAACAATTGACAGTTAAAATACCAGTGAAAGATCTTTTTTTTTTCTATATAGGTTTGTAGTGTTATAATTGTTGTCATGAATTTGTTTTTTCTTTTACATTGTCACTCTTTTTGGTTATGGATTGAACCCTGCTAGACTACAGGATGCTTCCCTTGTTTTCAGTGTTCTCTAAACTTAGTAAATGCAATTACATCATAACAAGGCACTGAAACGGAATTGATACCATACTAAGATTAAGTGACTCATAATACATGAAAGAAATACAAAACCAGTAACAAGTAGTTAGAAGCTTCTCAGATCAGAGCCTTGGTGGTGCAGCGGACTAAAGTGCTGTTAAGTAGCACTTAGCTGCCAGCTGCCTGCAATTACTGTGAGTTCAAATTTCACCAGGCTCAAGGTTGACTCAGACTTCCATCCTTCCGAGGTAGGTAAAATGAGGACCCGGATTGTGGGGGCAATAAACTGACTTTGTATAAAAAAGAACACCACTTGGGGGGGGGGGCAAAAGCCCTACTAAGCAGGTATATACAAAAGTATGATGGCTATTGCTTAACACATTATAAGCCGCCCTGAGTCTCCGGAGAAGGGCGGCATATAAATCGAACCAATAAATAAATAATAAATAAATAAATCAGAGATCTCATTTATTTTTACCATTGTATATTATTTCAGAATATCTCTTCATATTCAGTTTATTTTATCTACTTAACAGTATGGTTCTTGTAAAAAACCAGTTATATTGAATTCAGTGGATTTTCTTTCAAAGGACTGAGTATAACATTGCACTTTTACTTCTTTTTCAAAAATCCATTGTGATATTAAGCATCAAACCATTTAGAATTTGTATCCTATTCATATTCAATTAACATAATCTGCCATGGAAGAAACAAAATCATACTGGAAAAATTAAAATTCATTTAAAATTCATTTAGACAAGTGCTTGTCTAAATCAACAATTTACAAACTATAAATAGATAAAGAGGGATGAGCAAATGAGGATGTAGGGAAGGCTGAAAACAATTTAAAGCATTTAAAAGACATGCTGCACCCACACTCCAGAAAGTAGCTGAGCTAGGACAAAGTGGCAGGTGTGGCAAAGACAAAATGAAAGTTGATTTAATTAAATATTAAGCTTAGTTAACATATTAATTGCTGTTGATATTTCTATTGTCCATATGTTTACTTCCATCAAATTGAAAATGATAAACTTTTGAGAAGAAACCTGGACTATTCTAACAGCTTTCAGGGACCATTTATAGAATTGGAGACTTAGCTTGTAAACTTTTAGCATATAGCATACTGTCCAAGTCATACTAAAACTATATCACTTAAATGTTAGTGAATTAATATTGCATTTAGGATACATAAAACCAATATGGGTAAGAGCATGTGTGATGAATATTTTATTTTTAAATATATATATAGAGTATTTTGGAAGTCAGAGATTCTACAAAAGCTATATTTGTTCCTCTTCATCTTTCTCCCCCAATTCCCTAATATTCTGAGAGTTTAATAGAACTTTAAATTTTTATTAACTACAAAGGACACAATTCTATTGCAGGATGAGGGACAGATTTATGATAGTCAAAAATCAGGAAAAGTCTAGTACAATCTTTTTCAGGCTAACTCGTTTTATTAAAAAGCATAACCTTTGTGAACTGTATAAGACAGCTGTAATTTACTAAAATTTAGAATTTTTCATAAAAATTATTTGCTTGAGAAAGATACTAATAATTGTATTAAAAAGCAATCTTAGACTAATTGGTCCATGGGAAAATTGTTTAAAATAACAGATCGGAGCTTGTCCCACCTTTTCAGATTAGTTTGGAATTGCCAGCTGTGGATTTTGAATTAGTTGTTCTAGTAATCTCATTTGTTGCTCTAATAATCATATCTTAATACTCAAGTTGCTATTTTGAAGTGTTTTCTTTCATCATTGCCATGACTGAGAAGGGAAAAATGTATTTGTAATTCTAAAATAAACCTGAAGTGAAGCTTATATAATAAGCATGAAAGAGTTAATTGTACTGTTTGCTATTCCAACATGTTGCTAAGAGACACTGTTGAGCTTAGTTAGCCAATGAAAAACACCAGCGATGACATAATAGTGTTGCTATACTTTTAACAGTCTTGCTCATCAAAAATTCAGTGAGAATTTGATAGATTACATTAATCGGGAAAAATAAATTTTAATTGCTAATAAAAGCTGAGATGTGTCCTCTTTTAAAATTTCTGCTTTCCACATTTCTGCTTTTATAATTCTCATCCTTCAGAGTGTGCAGCAAATACAAATCTCATTATGGGCAACAGTTCAGTCATGTACTCTTGATTGCTTTTTTATGTTGCCAGAATTGTTTCAGTTTGGAGAAGGATGAAATAATATTCTACTTGTTGGAAACTTAAAACCAGCAGATCCGAAATGTTAGAACTAACCATTTCCTTTTCTATGCAATGCACACTAAAACTGGATAGGGATTACTGGTATTATTAGTTTTATTATAATATATGAACTCTACAGTATTCTTTAAAAATACTACCAAGAATTTTAATTTAGGCTTTCTTTTGGGCTATAATTCTAATCCTATAATTATTTTGCAATGTCCTATTAATCCTGTAGTAATAATGGTTAATTGCTTTAAGTTTTGGTGTTGCAATAATTATTGTTTGGTTATTGAGAGCTTTTAAAGAAAATGTTAGATTTACTTTTAGGATACATTATGTAAAGGATACATAATGTATCCTAAAAGGATACATTATGCATTATGTTACATTTATATGGTTCTTAACAGTCCAAATAGTCCATTATCAAGCATGCAGTATGTGTTATTGTAAAATCATTACACAAGTGGCTGCAAAGTAATCAAATATCATTCCTTCAAATCACATGATCCATTTAGCAATGCTGAAAATACTTTTCTGCAGATTATTATTTGGATTAAGAAACCCACTTTCCATTCACTCAAATTTAAATTAATGGTTATAAGCAAAGCTACATTTTCTCTGTAGCTTCCACTTCCACTGCATGAAATAATACATATATTGTATAAATGAAATAACCTTTTCAAAGTTGGAAGATTGCATTTGATTTGGCATGTGGTCAATAGTGGTCTGGTAATACTATAAACATCATCATGTAGTCACTAGGAGTTTGGTAGGAGTCTAGTAGTACCACAGATGCAGTATTACAGTACCACATTGTTTAAACCACAGTAATGCCATGTGCATCATCATATAAATAACAAATGTTGTAATTAGTGCAGCTCATATGATTGGCACAAAATACATAGTTCACCTCATTTGCATAAAGATACCTTTGATGTCACTTACCTTCCTTGTTCCCCTTCAGATGCACATGCATAATTAATATATATTATAGCTCTAAATTATGCCAGTTGCATTGGTTGCCAATTAATTTCTTGGCTCAATTTAAAGTATTGAAATTTTGATTATCAGTAATGGCTTAAATGGTCTGGTATCAAGCTGTCTGTTTTAGGGACACCTAGGCTACATAAATAAAGGAAAACTCAGAAGATTTTCTTCAGGACTGTGTGGAAGAGTTTCTGCAATACCTGATGGATAAAATCACTCAGATTTGCTCTTGGCTGAAGTTCAAGTGTCAAGCAAGTTTATTAGAGATGCCCAGAGAATGGATTTATCTGTTAATTGGGAACAGTTTGATCCTATTTAACCTGAGGAAGTGGACAGGGTCCTTGTGGCTGTCAGCCAGACCACTTGCTTATTAGAGCCCTTTCTCTCCTGGTTAGTGAAAGCTTCCACTAATGTTGGACTTCTGGGTAGGTGCATGCAGTGATTAAATACATCCTTGCAGGAGGGAGTGTTCCTAGCACCCATAGTTCAACTCCTCCTCAAGAAGCCACCATTAGACCCATCCCTAGTGTACAACATTCAACCAAACTCTTACCTCCCCTTTTTAGGGAAGGTGGTGAAAAAAATAATTGTGTTATAGCTCCAGAGGGTCCTGAATGAAAAAGATTAACTAGATGCCTTTAAGTCAAGTTTCAGGCCTGGTTATGGGACAGAAATGATATTGGTCACGCTTGTCAATGATCTCTGGCAAGAATGAGATGGGTAGTGTATCCATCCTTACTCTCTTTGGTTTGGTTTGGCTTTTGATACCATCAAACATGGTATCCTTCTGGACCGACTGTGGGATTTGGGACTGAATGATACAATGTTGTACTGCTTTGGTTCATTTTTTCATAGTTGGTTCCAATAGGTTGATAGGGAATGAGAGGTCTAACCCACAGTTGTTCTTTTGTAGAATACCACAGAGCTCAGTGTTTTCTCAACTCCTTTTTAACATCTAGATGAAGTCGCTGGGTGAGATCATCCAACACCATTGAATGAGATATTACCAATGATACTCACCTTTATATCTTCATCCCTGGTGATCACAGTGACTGGAGGCTGTAGGGGCCTGGATAGGGGACAAGAGACGTCAGGTGAACCCCGTTAAGACAGAGTGGCTCTGGGTAATTGGAGTCTTAAGATTTGGAGGTTTATCGTCTTTAGTTCTGGATGGTATTGCACTTCTCCAGGCAAACCTGATGTGCAACTGGGGGGGGGGGAGGGAGGTTCCTAGACTTATGAGACCTGGCAGTCATGGCTAGGAGAGCCTTTGCACAATTTTGCATTGTGCACCAAATGCACCCTTTTCTGGTCATAAGGCCTTGCACTCAGTTACTCATGCCCTGATCTTCTCCTGTTTGGATTATTGCAAAGCAATAGTGCTAACCTTGAAGAGTATTCAGAAGCTGCAATCGGTCCAGAATGTGGCAGTGCAGGCAGTTCTGGATGCCCCCAGAGTGGCATATGTTGCATCATTGTTACGTGAGCTGTCCTGGTTGCCAGTTTGCTTCTGTGTGCAGTTCAATGTGTTGGTTATTACTTTTAAAGCCCTTTATGGCATGGGTTCAACATTTAATTTAATTTAATTTAATTAATTCAATTTATATGCCGCCCCTCTCCAAAGACTCAGGGTGGCTTCCCCAGTAGGATCACTCCACCCCACTTGTGCTGGCAGAAGGGGCCTACTGAGCAGCTCATCAATCAAGAAATTTTGGCTGGTGGGATCCAGGAGAGGAGCATTTTCTGCCATGGCATCCGTTCTTGAAACATCTTGCTTCTGGAGATGAACTCCACGAAGTCTTCTGGCTTTCAGGAAGAGTCTTAAAACCTGGCTATGCCAGTTGGAATGGAACCCTGAAGGAGAAGCTGAAGGCTTTAGGTGGAGATGGTTGGTACAGTGATAAAGAAGGCACTACCACTGCTCCACTCCAAACTCATGATTTATTTACTTAATTTTTTTTCATGAACCATAAATTAACTGGATTTTAGTATAATATATTGATTTCAAATCTAATTCTTTTGCTTATACTTAATGACTTTGTATCATGCAAATTCAGAAAATTGAGTTAATTGGCTGCAACTGGGCTGATAATCATGGTGAATTTGTGTAAATATAGCTGTGGGTTGCCTTGTGAATAAATCCATGTTTTTTTGTTTAGACCAGCTCAGCTCCATTATCAGATAATAGATCATATCCTTCTAATATTAAATCCAGAAACTGGGTTATAACACAGAGCAACAGTGTAAGAGATTGGATGGACTGATTGGAAACAATTACTTGTATGTTCCTTTTATGCTGATTATTTGTACATTATTGCTCAGATTATCTTTTAATTAAGCTTCTAATACAGTGGTGAATGCAAACAATAATTATTATGTAAAACATGGAATGGTCGAAAAGACAGACAAAAAAGTTTGGATAGTGAACATGGCAGTACTTGGAGACAATAGAAGAGAAGAGAAAGAACTGAAAAAGATAACAAAATATCAAGACCTGCAAATAGAAATAGAATGACTGTGGCAAAATAAGTCAAAAGTAATACCAATAGCAATAGGTGCCTTGAGTGCAATCCTGAAACAGCTGGATTTGATTTGAACATCATTGGCATTGACAAAATCACCATTAGTCAATTGCAAAAGGAAGTTTACTCCGAAGAGCTTACATCCTGTGACAATATCTTTAACCACATAAAACATTAACATATTCTATCTGAGGTCCTTGGGAAGGATTTGATTGGTTGATAAAAATGCCAACTCCAGTCTAAGCATCTGGCTGACCAACCATAATAATTCAATGTGTATACCACTCAACTCCCAACATCTCTGGGCAGTTCACAAAAAGCTATAAAAATTACAAAGCTATATATTTGTTATAGCTATAAAGAACCAGCAAAGAATGGCAAAATCAGGCAGCAACAAACACACACCTGCTCCTTGGAAGGAAACTACACCCATCCTAGCCAAAGGCCTGGGCAAACAACTAAATCTTCCAAAATGCCTTTAGGATGTAGGCTACCTAGATCTTGGGTGGATTTCATTCCACTCCTCCAACAGAGGTATGTGCTTCTGAGCTCCTGGTAGATAATATTGTTTAATTGAAGGAGCACAGAGCATGCCAATCCTGTCAGTTCAAAGTGGTGGGCAGGTACTAAGGGAAACAGGCAGTCCTACAAGCAGTTGGATCCTATGCCATGTGGGGTTTTATACATAGTGACCATCATCTTAAATCACAATTGGAAGCAAACTGGCAATCAATGCCGCTCTCAGAGGAGAGGTAATGCATAGCTGTACTAGATTCACTGCTCACGTTGCCATATTCTGAACCAGTTGAACTTTCTTTGGGTCCTCAAGGACAATCCCATGTGGAACACATTGCAGTAATCAAGTTGGAAGATCACCAAGGCATGAATGACTGAAGAGCCTCCCAATTAGGAACATCTCAGTTAGGAATGGCCACAAGTGGCACACTAGACAAAGTTATGCAAAGACCTTCTTGGCCACAGCTGCTAACTGCTTAGAAAACAGGAGCTGTGAGTGCAGGAAGTCGCTAGATTGCATTCCACTCTTGAATGGGGAAGTGGTATTATATCCCTTAAAGATAATGCCACAATAGATATTGTGAAACTTGGCACTTAATCAAATCATACTGCTAGCAATATATAAATCCAACACAGGAAAACCACAACTAAAATCACAGATATTTGGGCTTTGTTTCATTAGTTTCTTTATGATGAAAATTTTACCATGAACAGGATGTCTTATTAGCTAACATTTCTAACTGGTACTCCTGCCTTAAAATTCCAGTTATGACCGTTCAAACCCATTCTCAACAACAGCCTCACTGAGAAGAGTAAAAAAGAAAAAGAAAGAAGGGGGGATATATACTGTGCTATATGATGCTTATGAACATTTTTTGTATTTCCCCTTTTTACTCCATTGTAGGATTCCATGGAGGCATCCAAAATATCCAAATGAACTAAATTACAATACATTAAGAGTCATTTTTCACTACCTTTCTCAGATGGGTATCCACATACATTCTATTTACATATTGCATCAAGCAATAAATTTGGTTTAGTATGGTATGTGAAAAACCCCATGGTTTTTTTTTTAATGAAGTATGCTTTATCATACTTTATCCTTTTTGTCACATTCTTTCTGATTTTATACATCTACACAATCCACATTGTCTTCATACAATCACACAGATTGTCCCCTAAAGGATTTTAGAAATATTTATTGAAAAAGTTTTAAAACAAACACAATTTCCCCACAACCCTCCCTCCCAACCCCCTCCCCCTCCCCGACTTCCCAGAGCAGAACACAAGGTATTTCTATTAACCTTTAACAATGAACTAAATTGCATAACCATTCATCAAACTAACACCCCCTAAAAAAAAATTCTTAACCCCCCATATATAAAATCTTATTTCTTAAACATAATACTTCTAATATCACTTATATAGTGCTTATACAAATAAAAGAAATCATTCATAAGCTATTTGATATTTTTTGGTCTGATACTTATTTTGTATATAATCAATCCATCTTCTCCAGTCCTGTATATACCTTTCTTGTGTGTGATCCTTCAGATATGCTGAAATTTTAGCCATTTCAGCTAAATTAGTTACTTTCAATATCCAATGGATTTTAGAAATATTTAGAGTGCACTTCTAAAGTAGCCTGGACTAAGATGAACACATCCCATAGTGATGTTTTACTTCTGTTTATTGTTTTGTAATAGTAGTATTTTAAAATATTTGGCTTCTGCTATTCAATTATGACTTTGAAAACAAAATAAAACCACAGCATAATTTACAGTAGGTAACTCATTAATAAAAACAAAAGTATCTGCATTTTTCAGCCTGATATCCCTCAAAGTGAGCAAGGAAGAGATAAAACCTCTGTGTGCACCTGATATGTGCTTCAGGTACTTGGAATTTACACCATGCTTCTGAAGCTTATGTAAATCCAGAGAGACTGATAACATCCTTGAGATATCTTCTTTATAGGCCATTTAGGGTTTTAAAAGGCAAATCAATATACTGGGAAGGAAAAATAAAGAAAATCTGCTCAGTATCAGATCTCATTTGGAAAACTGTATATATAATCCATGCTTATATTAGAAAGAGACCTTACTAGACTAAAGCTTGCCTGAAGTCATTCTATAGTTTAATTGATCATCCTCAGAATTTGCATGAAAATCTAAACATTCAATTATCATGGGATTGAGTAAACTAGGAGCTGAAGGAAAGAAATTTTTAAAAGGCTCAAAATCATAGGTGCAGTAAAGGATTTTCATTACTGTGGCTACAGTGATTTCTTAGATACATCTCTGACAGTGATGACCTTCAATTTAAATAGAATTAGCCAATTAATTTATGAAATACTTGCAGTTGAATTAATTACAACTTTCTTTGGGGCTGATTACAAGGATCCAGGAGAAATGTACTCATAGCAAGAACTAATAAAGACTCAAGGGACCCATTTATGAAGCTTTTCCCATGTTGACCCTTAGATATCCTCTTCTTCCTGGAAAAATTCCTTCCAGATTTTTTCTTGTATAACGCCCTACACACCTTTCATGTGGTTTAAAAGGGTCTAATTATAATTATTACCACACTGGTAACTCCAATAATTATTTTAAACTGCAGATGTGTCGAAACCACAAATTACCCAGGGCTGCCTTAGCAGATAAAAGTTTGAGGCAGGGATCAGCACCTAGTATTTCTGGCAAGCTCTCAGGGATGTCCTATTAATCTACTGCTTCAAGCAATGCCAGCTTCTGTGTCCAGCCCTTACCTAAAATTTCGCACAATGCCTTAGATCTGTGTTTCTCAACCGTGGCAGCTTGAAGATATGTGGCTGGGGAATTCTAGAAGTTGAAGTTCAGTCACACTTAAGCTGCCAAATTTGAGAAACACTGTCTCAAAGCATTGTGGGGAATCATAATTGTAGCTATATTATCCAAGTAGAGCTGTTGTCTCTCCCTACTGAAGGAGATTGTAAGGAATACTGGAAGTCACTTTATTGAGGCTTTTGTGCTCTTTTAGCCTAAAGAGACTATAAGTCAGATGCAGCAGATCTGAATTGTGTAGACAATGGAATAGAATTTAATATCCCAGGATTTGTTTTAATTACTTTATATCCTTAGTTTTTTTCCCAATGTTTATTGTGATGGTCTCAGCTGTGGGTTATTTACTGATTATGCTTATGTTTTTCATTTATTGGTGAGTATTTCTACCATAATTGCAAATGTAAATTAGTAACACTTGTAAACCAGCATTACCATTGTTCTTGTTGCTACTTCACCAAGTAGGCTACAGTTTATCCCTCTCATTGCAACCCATCTGAGTTTCAGACATATATTCAGAAAAGGAAGAAGGGAATAAACACGTTTTACCTGAAAATTAAAAGGAAGAATAATTATAGATACAAGATCAGAAAAGAATTTCCTCAAAAATTAGGCTTATAATATAAACCAGTTTATTAACATTACTTAGCAACTGATTAGATTGTCATTGCACTATGCCATAAACATGATTTAAAGTAAGATTTGTTTCACCCACATTAAATAAAATCAAACAAATCCACTTTGGCTTAGTGTGATGTGTGAATCCAACCCAAATGTAAGGAGTTGTATTAAATTCCCATAATGTGTCTTCTGCCAAGTCAATAGAACAATGAGAGAATGTATATACACCTTTAATGTATTAGGGCTTACCAACCCTGATAACTAGCTCTAATTAATAGGTAAAACTTAATACTTTTTCATATTGATTTTATCTTCCTGGCATTTTAATAGCACGTTTTACTTTTACAAGTAGAGCTATGCATCCACTTGTCTAAGTGGTACAGTACTGTAATTAGCCACACAGTGATTATATATCCAAAGAATGCAGTCATTCACGAGTGTCTATCACACATAGTTTCCTAGGAACTATGACATACCTACGGCATACCTGCTTGCAAAGTCTTGTAATTCGACTTGCAAACCAGTTCAACCAGAAAAGTTGAAGATCGCTTAGTGACAACCAAGCAAAAGATTATTCACAGAACTAGAAGGCATCTTTGAAGAGGTGTTTTTCCCCCCTCCCAACTTGAAATGAACTGCTCCATTATTGCCTGACATTTCTCCTGCTCACTCGCCCTCCATACATGAGGGAATCTATGGGAATCTCTATAGGGCTTGCAAGGACTAACTCTTGGTAACCGTAAAAGGAGTTCATGCCAAACCTAGAGAATTAGGCTTCCCTGATGTCACTGTAGTAAGGGTGGAGGGGTCACATCTTTTAGAACCCGAGTTGCATTGCATTTTGGGGGTCGTCCTGCCCAATTCGGCTGACTTCTTCTCCAACCGGAGGCATCATTTTGCCAGTCGGCAAGTGAACAGGAGAGGAGAGAAACTGTGCTGGCCTATTCCTGCAAGTTTGAATACTTCGACAACCACTACCGTAGTAGCCGAAAGGCGTCTGGAACGGGCCTGCAGAGAAGCCTCAAGTTAGCAGCCTAAACCTGAGACTGCGGAATTCGAAAGGCTGCGCGAACAATTCGACTCCGAAGCTGCAGGAGAGCGCGGGGGCCTCCTGTCTCTTTAACTGTGTCGCCGAAGAAGGAGGCGGTAACGTTGCCACAGGAAGTGCCCCCTCCCGGAGCCGAGGAAGGGAATAGGCCCCAAGATGGCGGCAGTTGTAGCGGCTGAGCGGCTCCTGTCGGAAGGGGAAGGAGGCGCCATGGATTCGGCGCGGCTCTCCCCACCTCCGCTGCCACAGCCCCGCGGGGAAGCACCGTCCCTGGAGCAACTCCCGCAGAGCAACACGCTGGTGGGGCTGCCCATTGTGGCCATCGAGAGCATCCTCGGCTTCCTTTCCTACGACGAGACCAGCCAGCTCCGCTTGGTGAGGGGCTGAGCTGAGTTGCGGTGGGATCCAAGACGGGGGGGGGGGGGTGCTCGCGAAGAGGAGGCGCTGGGTCTCGGCTGGGTGGGATTTGGGGACCCATGGGGGGGCTTTCTGTCTCCCACCTTCCCGACCCCTATTGCGGGTCGCCAAGTATTTCCTCTTAGGCACAACCGAATCGAAGTGTAGCTCTTCCTTTCCCCTAAACTCCCAAGATTAGCTTCTTGGCTGTTTTTGTTTTAATTGGAAATGCCCTGGAGGGTCAATACAAAGGATACGGGGAGGGGGGGAAAGGCCAGTGTGGCCGAAGTTGGAGTCGGAATGGATGACCTCTAGGGCCTCTTTCTTTGAAGCATTGCTTGGAATGAAAAGGTCTAGTTTACTTTTTAGGAGAAGGGATCCCCGGTTTGAGGATCCCATGATGGAACCCCTTTATGACGGAAAGGAATCCCTCGGGTTCTCCATCTTATTTGGGTTCCCCTAGCTCTGGCATCCATCCTCTTCTCCACCCACTTCTTATCTTTTGACTTGCTTTAAAATGCTCCTTCCTCAGGTCTTTACTACATAGCAGTTTCCACAACTGCTTCTTTCTCCCCGGATTAGATTTCCCCGTGCAGAATTTATTTTCTTAGGCTATCTACAGGAAAGGTACGTGTAAATATACTGTATATTTGGGCCTATAGGAGGATGATACTGATACTTTTTAAGCAATAAGCATATGCTTTACAACCATTAGAAACATGATAAAGACCCATACTCTGAACTCCCATTAGTCCAGATGCAGAAAATGTATGAGATTAATGAAAAGGGAGAGAAATGTGTAGAAAAGTAGAAGTGTCTTTGTTGTATCTTTTAAGTATTTTGGTACCAGAATAAGAATTAAGATAAAATAAAAGGTGCTGGAATATAATTAAATGGGAACATAATCTAATAATCATGTGTGTATAAAATTCTTGTTAAATTACTGTGGTTCATACAGTTTTATTACAAGACATATTATATATGGCTTTAACATCAGTTATATTCCACCTTTATTATTTTTTATATTTATTGTTTTTATAAATAACTCAGGGCAACAAATAGTAGAAAGTAGCACTGCTGAAAATGATTATAGTTTGCTCTTCCTGTAAATATTTTCTGAAAAAAAATTGAATCTGATTATAGTTTAGGGTGGTCATAACAACTTTTAATACATATGGGGCTGCAACTTCCATCATCCTATAGAATGTGGCTGGGACTGATGGAGGTTATTGTCTAAAACTTGCAGGCTCTATATGGGAAAGACTCTAGAGACAGTTGCCTTATCTTTGTTTGCACCAACACATGCAGAAAGTACAGAGCATTTTTTCTTGATATTACTGTGGAGAATATAGTTTTGTTCTTACAACCAAATGACTAATTAATCCTATGTATAATAACGTTAAAAGTCAAATATGCAGACAGATCTGTGCCAACTTATCTGAGAGTAGGGTTGCTTTACCTGGAAATGCATGAAAGATACTTCTATGTGGAGAATCATTTAGTTGAGTTTTAAAAATAAATTATTCTTGCTTTTGCTGCCAAGGCTATTCAGTATTTTGTGACAGTTATTAACCACAGAATTTTGTCTGTTTTGTTAGAACAGTATGGCATGTTCTCAGTAGAATAAGGAATTAACCAGTGTTAAAGCTGAGAAAATTTATCCAATTATAAACTCCATTTCCACCTTGCAGTTTTCATTGTCTCTTACCTCTGCATCAAGCAGACTGCAGCTCTTTAAAAATAGACACATGTTTAGATATCTTAGGAACCTCACAAAATGTCTCCTTGTTAGAACAATAGCTTATAAAAGAAAATGTGGGGTATTGCTTTTGTACTGCATCCCTCTGATCAGTACTGAAATCCAAACTTATTGCAGCCCAGTCTTATGCATTTTTCTCTCAGAAACAAGTTTATTTATTGGGGTTTCTTTTCAAGTAATTAACTTTAGGATTGCAGACTTGATGTTATTAGAATTGATGTAGCTTGATCCTTGCTTTGAAAAAACTGTCAAACTATTGTGTTCCATTGATCATTATGATATTTAAAATTAGGCTCTGTACACTGTGAAAGCATTATAAGGAAGTTAAATTGGGTCTCTAAGTGATTGTAAAATAACAAGTCAATCCTTTTGATTTGCCAAAGTAAGTATTTATGTATTGCAGACATCAAACAGATGTAGCTAAGCAACCAAACACACTCAACCTATTTTCATTGTACCTAGCAATTTGCATGAAAACTCTGGGTTAGTTTTTTTCAACTTCTGTATCTGGAAGAGAAAGTACATAATAATACACAGTAATAATTTACCATTATAAATTAATGCAGTACAAGACATATAACATGTGAAATACATTTTCAGAGTAGACCATAATTTGATTGGCTGGAACTATAATTTTACTAAGCCTTACTGTGGTTTGCTTGGTTTTGGCTAAAATAATCTCTGAACTGAGTCTTTGGTTTATAAATCATGATTTATGGTTTAATATATAGTGTACAAACAGCTATTACAATGTAGCCAAAGCATGATTAAAATCATGGTTTAGTGGTATACCAGAATCCGGCTAATACCTTGACTAGAAGATATTGAGATAAATTATTTTGGAATCCTATCTTCTATCAAACTTTAAAACATATATTGCATAAAGATAAATTTTTATCTGTCTCTTTAAGAAAACAAATATTTTTAGATCCTCTCAAAAATTTATTTTTCCCCTTCTAACATTTGCTTTTTTTTAATTTAACTGTTGATAACACTGCTTAAATGAAAACTAAACATTGACTTTATATTATATTAAAACTATATACTGTAGCTGGTGTTTGAAGAACACTTGGCAGCCATGGACTAGCAAGTAGTCATGCAACTAAAAGAAGAGAAATCTAGTTTATTATGCAATTAATTAACCAATTTTATAAATATTTTCTAGCCTTCTAATAATATGCCTCTATAGTTTATAAACCATAGCACCAGTCTTGTTTTTTTCTTCAGCAAATCATGAATTGAGCAAATAATGTCTTAGTATAATGAGGGGAATGTATTTTTAACATGCTTTGGTAACTGCAGTCTTTTGTTTTACTTTTAACAGTTTTTGCTGGGCTCCACTGATACATACATATAGCACATAATAAGTTATAACAACCTTTTATTTCTAAAGTTTTTTAAAAAATCCCTGATATATATTTTCAAAAGTAAGCTGGAATAAAGTAGTTCTTGATAATTATATATGATTCTTTACTCTAACCAAATGTCTAGGAGAGATTGGTTGCCTTAAATTGGTGTCCATGTATTTCTTTTAATTCTCCATGTAACATGGTCTGCTAAATATTGAGAAGAGGGGTCCTTGGTGCTTTCTGACCTTGGTTGTTTTCTTGCCAATGTTTCATTACTCAAACTAGATAGCATCATCAGTGGTAGAATGATATTGAAAGACAAAATATCCCATTTCTGGGGAAGCAATGGCCGACTAAGACGGCTTCACTGTTAATATAGGCAATAATCATGGTGAAAAGTAGAACCGGTGAAGGAAGCAGCTTCCCAAGTTCTTCCCTGGATGAAGGAGAGAAACTTGGAATCACTTGGGTGTCCTTGCAGATAGTCCCATAAAACAGCGATCTCCAACAGATTTTAGAACTCTGGGAGTTGGGAGGGACAGCAATGGAGCCTGAGTGTCGTAGGAGGCTAATGCCTCCTAAGGCAGCATTTAACATCCAGCTGCCTGCAATTACTGCGAGTTCAATTCTCACCAGGCTCAAGGTCGACTCAGCCTTCCATCCTTTCTAAGGTGGGTAAATTGAGGACCCAGTTTGTGGGGGCAATAAGCTGACTTTGTATAAATATACAAAAATATGAAGGCTATTGCTTAACGGCATTGTAAGCTGCCATGAGTCTCTGGAGAAGGGCGGCATATAAATCAAATTTTTAAAAAAATGCCCAAGCCATGGTTTGGACCCTTTCAAAAAGACAGTGAGTTTGCTCACTTCCCTTCTTAATCACTTTTATTGGAAGTAGCTTATAAATTGCTTTTTGGATATTAAGAATGTCCAGTTTTATTATACTGGGTGATTTTCCTCCAACCTGGAGCGAGAGGAAATTTAGGTATGTTGAACCTTTAAACTTAAACCCCTTTTTAAACTTGGAAATAAGTTACAAAAGGGTGGTTTTGTAAAAAATTTAAATGGACTAGAGGGCCAGATTGACTGAAAACAAGTCTTTGAAAAAGTTATAAGAATATTTCCAGTAATTTATTTAAAATCTTATTAAAATATATGATGATTGAGTGTAAATTTAAGAAATCTCTTCCTGGGAAAAAGTTCTGGATAAGAGGAAGAGACTTTGAAGGCTGGTTACTAGAGGCAGCCAGAAATAATTAAAGATTATAATTAAAGGATAATTCCCATTAATAGAGAATGGAGAAATATATTTTAACTCTGGAAGAATTTAGGAAGATTTGGCAACAATGTACTCAGAACTTACTCTTTAGACTGTCTGACATAATAAAAACGGGCTTAAAAGAAAAAATAGAAGAGGATGTAACAAAATGAAGTTGTTTCAAAATAAATTTAAAATTGACAGGATACAAAAATGATATTGGCAAAGATATTAAGCAGGACCTACAAATGAAACTGGCTGACATTTTAATAGTTTAAAAAAAAGGTCACATACACAATATATACAGTATACAAAATAACAGAGTTGGAAGGGACTTTGAAGGTCTTCAAATCCATCTTCCTGCTCAAACACGGAACCCTATACCATTCAAGACAAGTGGCTATCCAATCCCTTCTTTAAAACCTTCAGTGATAAATCACCCACAACTTCAGGAAGAAAGCCAGTGGTTAGTTGTTCTCCTTAGTTTTAAGTTGGATCTCTCCTTGATAAGTTTCCATCTGTTACTTCTTGTCCTGCCCTCAGGTGCTTTAGAGAATAGGTTGACCCGCTCTTCTTTGTGGCAGCCCATCAAATATTGGAAGACTGCTATCATGTCACCCTTAGTGCTTCCCTTCATTAGACAAGACATGCCACCCAGTCCCTACAACCATTCATTTTATGCATTAACCTCTAGTTCCCTCCCTAATCCTCTTTGTTGCTCTTCTCTACACTCTAGAGTCTCAACATGTAGATGATTTTGAAAGGTCTATCTCCAGGTGGTGGCAGCAACATGTGCCATGCAGTCTATCTACATGTTGGATTATCAACCTGAAATTAATAAAGCCATTGGAGAAACAGTTTAATATAGTAGTTAAGATATCAGGCAGAAGCTAAGAGACTGCTGAATTCTAGTCCTACTTTAGACATAAAGCCAGCTGGGTGACCTTGGGTCATTCACTCACTTTCAGCCCTAGAAAAGAAGCAGTGGCAAACCACTTCTGAAAAATCTTGCCAAGGAAATTGCAAGGATTTGTCTGGCAGATGCCAATAGTGTAAAAACTGACTTGAAGGAACAAAAATAATACATTAGATATTATCCAAAAATCTAAGAAAAGAAATTTTTCTTTGATATTACAGTATTATCAGTTTAGACATACAGGAAAGGAAGATGGGAGGTCAGGAGGAAGATTGTTTGTGAAAAGCTAAAATAAAAAGATAATTATATATAATGGAAAGAAAGATCCAAGTGCCATAATAGTATAAAATTTGTTCTATAGCATCAGATTCACAGTTTGTCTTTATTTGTTCATAGCTCTGGAGATATTCATCTATTAATCAGAAGGCTACTGCCATTTAACTTCCATTTATAGGTAACCAGTGTCGGTTCTTAGTAAATTCAGTCCTTAAAAGGTCATCTTTGGATGTGCCACTGTAACATCAAGCAGTAATAAGCTCTGTAAGCTCTGCTGAATTTTATTATTTTATAAATACTGTACTTATTGTATTTTTATGCTGCTATTTATTTCATTATATTTCCTCTAATGAATGATACACCTTAGCTTCAGATAATTTTGTAATTCGTTCTGATATACACTTCTTTAGTCCAGTAAATGCTGACAATAAAATAATTCTATCAGTGTCTTTTTTTAAAAAAAAATGTAAACAAATAAAGGCATAGTTTGATGCCATTGTTTGATAATCTCCATTAGGGCTACACAAATTCTTCAAAAAATGTGTTCTCTGGAACACATTGGGATATGTACAGGCAGACCTCAACTTACAACCGTTTGCTATTCAAAGTTACAACTATACTGAAAAAAGTGACCTATAGTTGTAATTTTCACACAACTGTTGCTGCATCCCCATGTGATGAAAATTTGAGCTCTTGGCAACTGGCATGTACCGTATTTTTCGCACTATAAGATGCACCAGACCATAAGACACACATTAATTTTAGAGGAGGTAAATAAGAAAAAAAAATCTGCCTCTGCCTCCAAGCATCCATCCGGTATTCATCTGGCTAGCGTCCTTGCAGCAAACAGCCTGGTCAGCTTCAGCATGTTATTGCAGTCCCAGCACATGGCTCATCAGGACTCGGTTCTGTTGCGCCCACCACTGGTCAACAACTGAGCTGCTGCTGCTGCCGAGGAACACTGGAACTTTTGCTGTCAAGCAGCTGATTGGCATTGGATTGGCCTTCTAGAATACTGCCGATCAACTGTTCTAGATGGGAATCACCGCTGCGTATTGCTGCTGTTTGCCGCCACTTATCGCCACTGCCGCTATTCAGGAGGCCGATCCAACTGCCGATTGGCAGCGAAGGCTCCAGTGTTCCCCAGCAGCAGCGGCAGGCAACAGTAAACACCACTGCACTAACCCCCTCCGCCCCCTCGCTCTATAAGATGCACAGACATTTCCACACACTTTTTTGGGGGGGGGGGGGAAGTATGTCTTACAGTGCGAAAAATATGGTATTTATGACAGTTGTACTGTCCTGGGTCGTGTGATCACCATTTGTAACCTTCCCAGACAGTTCCAACAAGCAAAGTCAATGGAGGAAACCAGATTTGCTTAATGATGGCATGATTCATTTAACAATTGCAGTGATTCGCTTAACAAATGAGGCAAACAGGTCATAAAATGGGGCAAAACTCATTTAACTGCCTTGCTTAGCAATTTTGGGCTCAGTTATGATTACAAGTTGAGGACTATCTGTATCAAAGAAGTGATGCGCCTAGGCAAACCCATTGCAGAGACAGTGAAGCACTCTGAAAAGCCTGGAAAATATTCCATCTGCTTTCATTGATCCAAAAATGATTTCTTTGAATATGTTACTATTATTTTGGAATATCTTTCTGAAAGAATTTTTATAGCGTTTGTCTTTATTTTGTTGTATTATTTTTGAATGCTGACATACAAATATCAAAGTAGGTAAAACATTCAGTATTAAAGTTGCAGATGATGTGGGTAGAATATAGGGAAATATAGTCAGAAATGCTCATGAATTTAACAAAAAGCCAAGGAATGTTTGTGTGGGGGAGCATAATAGAAAGCAATTAAGCTTTATGGATTGTAATTCACTCAGCATGTAGTAAATTGGTTCATGAATTAAGCATTTTGATAGGAATTATAAGAAGTGGAATGGTAACACTATTCTACTATATCTGATGACAAAAGACTGCAGCAAAATTTTTCAGTTTTTGCAACATTACAGTTCTCTTTATCTGATGTGCAAAGTTCTGGTCAGCATGAAATATACTGTTGTTAGTTGCGAAGTTGTGTCCAACCCATTGCGACCCCATGGACAACTTTCCTCCAGGCCTTCCTGTCCTCTACTATCCCCCAAGACCATTTAAGCTCACACTGACTGCTTCAGTGACTCCATTCTCTGTCTTCCCCTTCTTATTTTGTCCTCAATCGTTCCCAGCGTTAGGCTCTTCTCCAGTGAGTCCTTCTTTCTCATTAAGTGGCCAAAGTACTTCAGTTTCATCTTCAGGATCTGGCCTTCTAAAGAGCAGTCAGGGTTGATCTCCTCTAGGACTGACTGGTTTGATTGCCTTGCAGTCCAAGAGACTCACAGGAGTCTTCTCCAGCAGTATGCTGTCTAACTTTGCCATAGCTTTCCTCCCCAGGAGCGGGCGTCTTTTAATTTCTTGGCTGTAGTCCCCATGTGCTGGAGCCCAGGAAAATAAAAATCGTTCACTACCTCCATTTCTTCCCCATCTATTTGCCAGGAATTGAGAGAGCCGGGAGCCATGATCTTAGTTTTCTTAATGTTGAGTTTCAAGCCAACTTTTGCACTCTCCTCCTTCACCCGCATCAGTAGGCTCTTTAGTTCCTCTTCACTTTCTGCCATTAGAGTGGTATCATCTGCATATCTGAGGTTGTTGATATTTCTCCCAGCAATCTTAATTCCAACTTGTGATTCATGTAGTCCCGCCTTTCTCATGATGTGCCTTGTATATCAGTTAAGTAGGCAGGGTAACAGTATACAGCCATGCCAGACACCTTTCCCAATTTTGAACCAATCAGTGGTTCCGTGTCCAGTTCTCACTGTTGCTTCTTGACTCACATATAGGTTTCTCAAGAGACAAATAAGATGGTCTGGTACTCCCATCTTTTTGAGAACTTGCCACAATTTGTTGTGATCCACACAATTGAAGACTTTAATGTAGGCAATGAAGAAGTAGTAGATGTTTTTCTGGAACTCCCTAGCTGTTTCCATGATCCAGCGTATGTTGGCAATTTGATCTCTAGTTTCTTTCTGTCCTCCCACTCCCTCCCTCTCTACACACACACACATACACACACGAAACATATAGTAAATGTCAAACTATCATAGTGAAAAATAAAGCTATATTTAAAGTATTTTTCTGCATTGACATTGAGTAATATGTAATTCTACAGCAAAGAGTAGAAATTTTGTGATAGTATTTGCTATTCTGAATAGTTTAACATCATCAACAAATCTAGCCTTTCTCCTCATCCTCTAGAAACATTTTATTACATTCACTAACCATTTATATATCCAGTATTTAGAGATATAGCATAAAATGTAAACCATTTGTTTGACATTAAGAAGAGGTAATTTTTGTAGATCCACTTCACTGGTTCCAGATTTCAGATATTTTATGCAGAGTATTTTTCTAGAGTGGAATTATGGTTAGAATTTATTTTTGGTTGAGTCTTGCATATATAGTCTGTTGGATTACTTTACCAATATTTATGTTAATCTCATTTTGCCTTCCTTCCAAAAGCCATTTTATGCATGTATAATGATTTTAGTGATTTTTAGTGTATAAATTAAATAGGATTGATCTTTCTCAATCCATTTTGTTTCTATGGAAGCTCCAGCTGATATTAGGCTATGATTGCATAGTTCTGCTTTACCACTAGATGTCAGGGTAATACTATAATTTTGTGCATAATCTTCCCATCAAAAAACTCTTAAATATAATAACTTGTTCCTCTATATTCAGGTTTGCCATAAAAGGATGGCTAACCTCTGTTATGTTTGCTAAAATACATTCATTTAGAAATTTTTGTACTTAATTCCCTTGGGCTTATCTGAAACTAGTTGCATTATTACCTCTAAAGTGATTGTGAATAGTAGATTATTTTACTTTATTTCTGTCTGTATTAATAACTGCATTTGTAAGTGTAACAGTACTGGAAAGTGTTTTACATTCCTGGGTACTAAAATCAAACTTGGAGAACTTTGTACACTGTATTTAGGTACTGATATAAAAAAAATATGTGATATGTTTGTAAGATCAATCATATTGTTGTGTTTTTAGAATTCTAAGTTGTTTCAGAACATCATAAAAGTAGAATTCTAAGGAAGAAGCAGGATTCTATTTAGAATACAATAACTGCCTTATATTTATTTTTATGTATTTATCTATATTCTACCTTTATTACTTTTACAAATAATCAAAGCGATGAACATATCCAACACACCTTCTTCCTCCTATTTTCCCCACAAAGGCAACCCTGTGAGGTGTGTTGGGTTGAGAGTGAATGACTGGCCCAAAGTCATCCTGCTGGCTTTCATGGCTAAGGTGGGACTTTACCTTAGAGCAGGGATGTCAAACTCACGGCCTGCAGTTCGGATGCGTCATGTGCTGGCCCCGCCCCACCCGGTTTAGCAAAGGGGGAAAAAGTCCCGATAGTTTGACACCCCTGCCTTAGAATCTCCCATTTTCTAGTCTGATGCTTTAACCACTAGACCAAACTGGCTCTTTCTTGCTTTCCATTTACCTCTGTTGTCATTGCAAAAAAAATGAGGAAAGTACAATACTATGTATTTGTACTTACGCATATATTTCAGATGTGTTGAAATCTCAGTAGTTTGAGTCCTCGTTTCTAGGTTTCAGAAAAATAATATTGCAAAACTGTTTTATAGTTGTAAATCAGAAGCTGTGTTTTTTTAGCAAAGTGAGGAAAGGGTTAAAAAGAATACATTTTTTTTTACTTCAGAGTTTGCTCCAATATTTGAATTGTATTTAGTGAGGCCTATGGGTGCTGCTCAAGAGGACAGAAAAGCTAGCTACTGGTTGCAGAACCAGTATAGTCTTCCAGAATCTTGCTTTGCTTTGAGACAGGTTTGATTGTACAATTAAAAACTTGCTATTAAAAAACTTGCTATTCATATCTGATTTGAAGACACTACAAGCTGATTACAATTTGAAGGACATTTTATTTGCTTTGGAAGGACAGCTGTCCTATCTTTTGATAATCTGCTTCTGTTTAGTGGAACATGACTGAGATCAAAGAGTCAAGGATTTTGTTCTCCTTTCGTTTGCTTATTACAAAAAACTTGCTTGTTTTCTCTATTCTTCCTTAAATTCCCTCATGACTTTTGTTTGTTTTGTTATTATTTACATTAAAACCAGTTGTTTTAGTTTTGCTTCCTGTGTATGAAATTATAAACCTTTTAGCATCTCTGCCCCAATCTCTTGGGGTTTTTTGCATTCTTCTAAAAGTCCACTGAAAATAAGTTCCTCTGCTTTTCCCTCATTAGTATAAAAATATTCATTAACAGCTATGTGGAATTGATACCTTGTGGATTCTGAATTTATTTGATTCTTAAGGAATAATTTGAATGCTAATGTGTTTAACTTTCAAGTTGAAACATACTTGGTTCTTTTTTGAGATGATGGGTTCTGTTTCCTCACAGAAGACCGGCAGAGCTCCAGCTATCTGCTACAAATAGAGTAACTGCAGGAGCTGCCATCCCTTCTTTATTGCCAAAAAACTTGATCAAACTAGCACAGGGTAGTGATTTGTGTTACACTGGAAAGATCCAGGCTCAAGTACTTAACTGTGCCTTGCAAACAATTGGCAACCAGTGCCAATACTAACACAAATGTCATTTTAAATTGCTTAAAAGTATGTTGTGAGGCAACTTTAACATCTTTTCTCTAGAAGTTCTTTCTAGTTCTCTTTCTTTGTTGATAGGTTTGCATTTAAACTGTAAGCTTTAGAGCAGAGCTTGTCCTACCTTTTTGTAGATGGTAAGCTTTTTGGCACATAAGGCATCTATTTAATTTTCTTAGCAACAATATGGAAATGTTTTGCCATTGTTTTCTTCCAGATATTTTTCCAACTTTCCAATCTACCGTATAATCATGGGATTTGCTGATTGTTTTCCATAGAAGTATTTATCAAGTTAAAACCTTACTTGGCTTTTCAAATTCAGCCAAGGTATAATAACATAGATGGCATAAACAGTATTTATCCCGATAAACCTGATTGTCTAGTCCTCTTTCTGAAAATTAAATATTATGCCCTTTGATAGAAGAAAATTAGGTGTTCAGAATAAGGATTTAAAAGCCCCAGAAATTATTTTTATGTCTCTCAAGGAAATCAACTCCCGTTTCTTTCTTCCATATATAAATTCTTATTTACAAACTCATCTTTTTTATTTATTTGCTTTTAGTGTGTTTATCAGTCTGCATAACTCTGGGTGGTTCTTAAAATCTGCAATGAAGCAATAAAGTATTGGGAAGGAATAGATTTTCATGGTATGAAACAGAAATTGATTCCTTCTTCATATCTTTTCAGACTGCAGTGAGGTAAAAAAAAATAGATAAATATGACGGAAGAAGAAAAGGACGATATTGAGAACCCAAGCTCCAAATTTTGCCACATCTAGTTTAGTAAAAGAAAAAAATGATTTGCTTCTATAATTGAAATTAAATTGTTAACAGAAACAGATTCATATCCCATTACATAAACATGGTTTTTGAAAACTATTCTCAGCCAAATCATTTTATGTATGAACAATGCCCAGTTTTGGATTATGGCTTAATTTTCTAACTAGTGGTTAAAAAACAAAAATACTATTTCAAGATGCCAAGTCTCTTCTACGATAACCAACTGACAAATAGGGGTGGGATTAGTGCAGAATTATAGAAATAAATGACTTGGATTACCTCTTTTTTATTTCGCAAAGAAGCCATACCATTATATAACAACCTTTTAGATCAGGGGTGTCAAACTCATGGCCCATGGGCCAGAGGCATCATGCACTGTCCATGCCCATCCCCGGCTTAGCGGGGAAGGGGGGAAAGTCATGATACGTCACGTGACAACAACATGATGACCCCTGTTTTAGATGTTTATTTCTGCTTAAACTGCTTTCAAGAAGGCAAAAAAGAATATTCAGTTGATAAACAAAATAGAACTGATCGTCTCCTATGCATCCATTTATCTTTGTTTAGTTATTTCTAAGCTTACTTGTTTTTTTGCAGACGTTTCATTACCCAATCAGTGTTAGCACTGATGTTACCTAGTTTGCGTAATGAAATGTCTGCAAAAAAGCAAGCAAGTTCAGAGAGCACCAAGGACCCTTCATGTCAACCCTGAGCTACAAATATTCTCCTTTACTTGTTATTTCCAACTTTTATATTATGCCTGTCTCCACTAGAAAAAAAAAATAGAGACATTAATATATGTGAGTATTGTAAATTGACATGAAAGGGCTGCTGGAATACAGAAATCATGTTCAAAATGATGACTATGAAAAGAACTCTTTATTTACTAGGCAGTTGGGATGATGATTAAAATAAAGATTACTAATTACATTAAAACTGCCATGATTTGATTTTCTTTAAAGGTTCTTTATATGTGATCTATTTCTTCAGAATTTCAAATCCCCATTTTCTGTTAATGCTAAGAATCACATCAAAAATATCAATTTTTAATATGTCATTTTTATGGAAAATGTCCATTTTAAAATAGAACATTAAAGATTAATTATGGGATGAGGATTGTATTAAAAGAGCTTTGAGAAAGATTGTTTGGGAAGTTATCTAGTTCAAATCCCGCCCTTAACCATGAAAACCAGTTTGGTGACTTTAGGCCTGTTATTCCCGCTCAGCCCAACTCACCTCAGAAGTTGCTATTGTGGAGAAAATAGACAGGAGTATTAGGTATGTTACTACTTTGTTTATTACACACATGCACACAAGGGTAAAATCTAATAATAAAATAAAGAAGCCTGTTGCATATTCACTATTTCAGATATCTTAAATTTTGTCTTTGTATTTCCCATCTAGGTTTGTAAGAGAATGGATTTAGTCTGTCAGAGAATGCTAAACCAGGGATTTCTGAAAGTGGAAAGATACCATAACTTGTGCCAGAAACAGGTTAAAGCACAACTTCCAAGGTATGTGATCAACAAAACTGAAGGTCAGAGATAATGCAATCTAAAAATCTGTATGTATAGATGACATTCAAGAAAAACGTCCATAGACAATCATATAGACAAATATTTAACAGATGAAATTATTCCCATCTTGTGGCAGAACCATTGTTATCACATGTAAACAGAATAGCAGGGAGAGGTACCACTTGCCTCTTTTGTGTGTGCCGAATGATTTGATGCTTGGCATTCTGAGCTTGGAATGTTTTGAAAGTGAACATCATTTTCTCCCTCTGTTCAGCCGAGATTGCTGCATTCTGCTTCAGAGTCCGTTCTTTAGTGATGACATTGCACATAATAAGCTATAATACAATTGTAAATGGTCCTGATTTTAAGGTCTATATAGAGATTCAGATTTCATCATTCCCAGAGTTATTGGTTTGTTCATTACTTCATTAACCAAGGTTCATTATTTCATTAACAAAGGCTTTCTGAGAAAAGAAAATGACAAACATTTTGAAAAAAGATAAGCAGTATAAATGCACTTCTTAAATAAATAATACAGGAAAGATATAAAATGTAAAATTCACACATCCCGGAATAGAATAGACATTTAAACTAAGCATAAATTATAGCAATGCCAAATGGTTGTTAGTATGGGCACTAGGCATGCCACCCAGAAGTGCTCCTAAGTACAATTGCTATTTGTGTCTTCAGTGACATGATTGGTTCCAGAACCATATGGGGTAGTTCAAAAGTGCAATCGCGCCCCCCCCAAAGATCAAATTGAGGACCATGTGTCCAAGGCAGACTATTTGTAGTGCTTAAGAGTAGGAGTAATTTTACTGATAGAGATTAACTTCAAAGTAATAATTTTTTGATTCTGAAAGTAATTAGGAACAGCCTGCCTCGTGAATGTGTGGGTACTCATGAGTATTTGTCAAAAGTGACCTGAACATTCTTGCCCTGGTCAGGGGGCGGGACTAGAAGAGTTGCAAGATCTTTTCTAGCCCTTTGATTCTGTGATGGCTGGTGCACATTTATGAGGTGGTTGTTTGTACTGCTGGTATTGTTACTGTGCTGCTGCTGCTGCTACTACTACTTTTAAACCTTATATGCCACCTGACTAACAATGACTCTGGGTGGATCAAAACAAACAAACAAACAAATCAATAAAGATAAAAACAAAAGGCAAGTGGGAACCTTGAGGGAAGCAAGGGGTCACTCTCACCAAACACTTGGGTGAACAGCCAGATCTTTATGGCTCTTCTAAACAATATCGATATCTTGGGAGGAACCTTGTTCCAGAGGACAGGTGCTGCTACAGAAAAGACATACTTCTGATGTCCCAATGGGTGATGTTTCCTCAAAGGAACCCAAAGCGTGCCAACCCTGCAGGATCAAACCAGCCTGGCAGGTGCTATGGGAGACAGGCACTTAAGTGACCAGGCCCTGTACTTGGAGGGCTTTATAGCTTAATACTTTATAACAACTTACTAGTGGGAATCTGATCCCAAAGTACACTCTTAGATTTAAAAACTTCATATAATAATAGCTTCCTTTTGGTATAAGAAACGTCCAGTATGCCATAGTATTTCTTTTTAAAATATTATTTCTATTCAGAGGCCTGATGTTGCAATGTTTTGCTTGGGTGTCTAGTTCCCAGTCTCCTGTCTGCTTTTTCAGTTTTCTTTTCTTCTTGATTTATTGTTGTCAAGATCTATCAAAGCTCTTTCAATATATGTCTCCCTTTCTTCATTTACATGTAATTATTCATATTCTACTCAGTCTCCACAAAGCAATGTATGATGTAACAAACATAAAATGAATTTTAAACAGCATCATTAAAATATACTAACACTAGAAATATAGATAATTCTCGACTTACAACCCCAATTGAGCCCAAAATTTTGGTTGCTAAGCAAGATAGTTAAGTGAGTTTAGCCTCATTGTATGACTTTTTTTGCCACGGTTATTAAGCGAATTAGTACAGTTGTTAAATGAATCATGTTGTTAAGCAAATCTGCTTCTTCCATTGACTTAAGCTTGTTGAAAGCTGGTTATGAAAATTACAAATGGTGATTACATGATCCCAGGACAGTGCAACTGTGATAAATACTTACAAGTTGCTAAGCACCCAAATTTGATCAGTGACCATGGGGATGCTGCAACGGTCGTAAGTGTGAAAACTGAGCATGTCACTTTTTTCAGTGCCACTGTAACTTTGAACAATCACTAAATGAATTTTACAGGCAGACAAAGGCCACTCAATGGTGATGATGAACCATACAGATTATGAAACAAGGGTATTTGCCCTGTATCCTCAGCATATAGACGAGCAAAGACATCAGAGATGAGAACAATGGTCACGTAACTGAAGCTTATCTCGGCCAACTCAAACAAAACAACTGTATAACGGAGAAGGAGTGGTTGAAAATGAGGCGGCCCTAGTGAGATTCTCTGGACTCCCCAAGATACACAAAATAGGAGTCCCCCTCAGACCTATTGTAACGCTACAAGACACTCCTATGTATAACCTGGCTAGCTGTCACAGTGCTTAAGCTTCCTGATCCAACCCTCGAAAATACAGTCACATGATCCACACAATTTCTGACAAAACTATAAAGCTTAAATGTGACTCCTGATGAGATCATGGTCTCCTTTGATGTAGTGTCTCTATTTACATCCCTCCCTCCCCACTTAGCATATGAAGTAATAGGTAGAAAACTAGAAGAAGAGTACAACACAGATCACAACAACCTAACCAGGACACAAATCATAAAGTTACTTCAATACTTTCAATGCACTTTCTTCACATTCAAAAGAGAAGTGTATGAACAGATAAAAGGGACACCCATGGGATCCCCAATATCAGGAATCATTGCAGAAACAGTCCTGCATGAACTAGAACACTGTGCATTTCAGAACTACACACTTAAATGTTGGTACCACTACATGGATGGCACGTTTGTCATTATCAAGAGAAATGCACTTATTATTTATTATTTTATTATTCATATTTCTATGCCGCCCACTCTCTGAGGACTCTGGGCAGCTTACACCAAAGACAGTATACTAAATAGCATATTGCCCCCAACAATCTGGGTCCTCATTTTACCCACCTCGGAAGGATGGAAGGCTAAGTAAACCTTGAGTCAGTGAGATTTGATCCGCTGTCAGCAGTCAGCTGAAGTAGCTGCAGTACTGCACCCTAATCACTGTGCCACCTCGGCTTAAAGACATTCATACCATACTGAACTCCATTTTCTCCAACATACAGTTCATGTGGGAAGAAACAGCTATGCAATTACCATTTTTAGATGTACTTGTCAACAGACCACAGGATGGAAGCCTAGAAACCACTGTATATCGCAAGGCCACCAACACCCCACGCATTCTGAATTTCAACTGCAACCATCCACTGTCACACAAAAAGAATTACATCAGCAAGCCAAACTGTTAAAGAGCGGGTAGCTACATGAACAAGCAGTATCCACAATCATTCATCACAAGATGTTTGCGTAACACGATGGGGAGAGAAAGGAAGAAACAAGGTACAAGTCCAACCATATGGCACACCCTGCAGAACGCAGCTTCCGAGATCTGCAAGTGGGCATCGCACACTGCCCAAAGGCTACCATACAAGGACAAATTATGCATTGCAAAGATTGCTTGGAGGTGGAAGATACTTCCAATGTAATCTACCGAATTCCCTGCATAGATTGCCCCTGTGACTACCTTGTGTAGGATAGACAGGAAGGAAGCTACCACCAGATTGCAAGAACACAAGTGAGCGGTCGGATAAGGAGACCCAAACTCATTGGTAGCCTCACACAGCAATGTACAAGGACAGACATTCAACTTTGCAGCTACTAAGATTGTTGGACAAGCAGGCACAAAAAACAGCCAGGGAAGTGATTGAAGCCTGGGAAACAGGCCCCTCATCAGTCAACAGGAGTGCTGATTACCACCAGCCTATCAAGTACTTAGAAGACAAGGGCTTGGCAGCACAAACAAATAACAGCTAATGACTTAAAAGCCAGCCATCAACATCTAAAAAGCCACTTACAAAAGGCACTATAAAGACCAATCACAGAACAGCATATACTGTTAGAGATAAGTTCCTTGAAGATGGGCTCCAGCATGAGTCCAAAAGCTCAGAAGACAAAATGTCTGGTACCGCTGACCAACCCATATTGTATCCTGCAACTAAACAAATTGTAAGTTGAAGACTACCTTGTACATGGCACCTAAAAAAGCATCAGGGTTGCATCTTAAAATATTTAGAACATTTTTCGTGTGTGTGTAAGTAAAATGAAAATAAGAACGCTAGGCATCTTAATACTGGCTTGTTGATATGTGTCAGTTGGGTACTTAGGGACAAGGATATAAGTTTTAGAAATACAGGGCAGAATTAATATGTGGATTTTAGGAACAAGCAATATTTTCTCTGACGGCATTATATGCATTATAATTATCAAAATTAGAAAGTTTTAGATTCACCAACTTTTCTTTCAGGTTTCACCTACCACCTACATCTACTTTAGAATTCTTTGCGTCTGTATTTAAATCCAGAATTTATAATTTTATATATATGTGTGTGTGTGTCTGTGTCTGTCTGTCTATGTCTGTGTAGATATATAGATATAGTCTATAGATATATAGACTACCATTCTGTAGATTTTAGCTAGGTTTTAGCTTTGTGTTATAACCAGAAATAAAACAATTTGTAATGTTTTGTGACAGAAAATTATGAAATGTTAAATTGTGTAGATAATTCAACAAAGCACTTTGCTTAAATCTCCCATCTCGACCCATTCATGGAAGCAACTGTACCAAGTCTTTGGGGAGTTTTATTGTTTCATTGCTCTGAGGAGTGAAAAGCACCCTGAATGATTTGAATAAACCTAATCAGCAGCATCTGAAATTTGAAGTTAAGGTCCACACATAAAAAATAGATGTTCGGTATTTCTGAGCATTTGTTATATTAAGTAAGTAATGTTTTCTTATTTTTAAGAGCTTTTGGGTTGGCACATTTAAATAATTTATTGTATTAGCTATATATAACCTTTAATGCATTGTATTCAGCAGTATGGTTTATTACGAAGTGCTATTGATCATAGCTGATATTTAGGGTCCTCAAGAAAGAATTATTAGTTGATCATAAATCTCAACTGATTGATTCATTATAAGCATATGCATGATGCATCATTTGTTATATGCAAGTGCATCATTCCATTTGGGAAAAAATGGTGCAGTAATATGTTACCTGTGTCATGCAAGAAGAATTCTTTTTCTGAGATGATAATTATTGTTTGAAAATTAGGAATTTTTTGTTTTGTAAAATTATGAATTTTATCTATTCCTGAAAAGTATTTCAAAAAAGAATACAGTTGGATCAAAATGGAAGCTGTTTTTAATTCAACTTTCCATTTTTAACAAAATAAAACAAATAGAATTGGGAATGCTGGACAGTTCTGATAATATATGAATTCTGATGTCACATTTTCTTTCACATCCCCTAACTCTGTAATTTTCTCTTCAAAGCTATTATTTGAAGTATCACTAAATAATAGACCTGAATTTCTTTTTTAGACGGGAATCAGAAAGGAGAAATCATTCACTAGCTCGCCATGCAGATATTCTTGCTGCAGTAGAAACAAGGTTATCACTGCTAAACATGACATTTATGAAGTATGTGGATTCCAATCTCTGCTGCTTCATACCTGGAAAGGTAATGTTTAAAAAGGGCTGTATTAAAAGTTAAGTAAATATAACTTAGCACTAAATTGTTTTGAGGATGTCAGTAACGAAGTTTAATGATCTCCTATTCAAATGTTGTGGCATTTGTTATTATCTATTCTTGTATAAGACTGCTTTTTCCTTTCTTATAACAAATGAGCTTACCTGGATGGAAAGTCATTAATCATGTAGTGTTTAAAGTAAAGAATGTATAAATATTGATTAAAATTGGTTTGCTTTCCAGATTTACTATGATATACTGTCCTCAGATTTACTATGCCTATAAATCAGATTAACATGCATGACCTTTAAATTGTTTTGCAGATTATTTCTAGTACTTTTTCATTTGTTCTTAAATAATTAAAAAGTCATTATAGAAAACCATATCCTTGTTGAAAGTATGCTCATTTGATCTTGCTATAGCTAAGTCTCTATTTTTTCCATTTATTACTAGGTAATAGATGAAATTTATCGTGTGCTAAGATATGTAAACTCCACTAAAGCTCCTCAAAGAGCCCATGAAGTCCTTCAGGAGTTAAGGGACATTTCATCTATGGCAATGGAATATTTTGATGAGAAGATTGTTCCAATTCTAAAAAGAAAATTGCCTGGTTCAGATGTATCAGGACGTCTTATGACAGCAGCTCCAGGTACTGCTTTGAGTGTCTTATTCTGTTCAGCCAATAGGAAACTATACTAGTTTCATTGTTGAATTATTTGTTTACTCAATATAAAAATTGGCTTACTGCAGAGAATTTATGGCAAAAACAAAATGCATTTTCAAATGTTCTTGAGATGATTTCTTCTTGTGTATACTCAAGTGTTCTTTAAAAGTGACAGAAACACTTTAATGAACTTATGGAGAACATGCCTATACTGGTATTTTCCCAATCACTTTAATAAGCACCTGTCCAGCATACAAAAATAATAATTTGGGGGGAGGAGCAGAAATATAACCAATTTTAATTAATTAGTAATTTTATATACAAAAATAAGTTCCCCATACAGAGTGTTAATTAAATGAGGCTGAAGAATAAATGTAAGAAGCCAAAGAGAACTTTAAAAATGTGGCTTGGCTTGATTTAAAGGGGCTTGGTTGGATTAAGAATTGTTCAGGGCTTTTAATTAATTTAGTCTGACTAGGCTTCCAGTTAGAATTAGTAAGACAAATTGGGTTTAGAGTCCCAGAATTCTGGGAGTTGAAACATAGCTTAAAGTTGCCAGGTTTCAAAAACACTGCTTTAGACAATGTATTTGTAAATTGGAGTAGAGTGAAGAATCCATTCTGGGAAGTAGTTTAAGAAGATGGATTTTGGGAAATTCCATAAAAGATTACCGTATTTTTCAGAGTATAAGACACACCGGAGTATAAGACGCACCTACCTTTTTTGGAGAGGAAAAGAAGAAAAAGAGATTTGCCTCTGCCTCTGAGCAATTTTGCCTCGTGGCAGCAAACAGCCTGCTTTACTTTCATTTTCATTTTCAGCATAGCTTGATTAACACAAGAAAAAAACAAATCTGCTCCAGCAATTTACTTCTTTGCAGCAAGCAGCAGATCCTTGTGCAAAACAGCTGAGAGCAAATTAGCTGAAAGTCAGGAGGCCGATCCAATCAACTTGTGCTAATTAGGCTGTGCTGAATCTGAAAGGAGCTGTTTTTTCTTGCTGTTTGCTTGCAAGGAGGTAACTGCTGCGAGGCAGAGGCCAAAAGGTGGGGGCCAGTGGGTGGGCAGGGTTACAATCGGTGTATAAGACGCACCTAAATTTTCACCCTCTTTTAGGGGGGAAAAGGTGCGTCTTATACTCTGAAAAATACAGTATTTTCAGTTGAAAAGAAGCAAAATTATATTTGCAGTAACAGGGAGAACAGGAGAATGGATGATTAGTAATTTATATAGACTTTTGGAAATGATATGTAAAATAGTTATGACCTTGTTCTGAGCTCTTCTGAGAAAAGATCCAGATAGCTATACAATTAGGTATCCATATGACCAAAAAAATTGAAGGGATCATAGAAGCAGTAATGAAATTAATGCTCACAATGAGGACATGGTGAACTAAATATCCCTGAAGGAGTGGAAATAGTAGTATGGCAGAGACCAGTGAAATCTCTCTGGAGAAAAGAGAGATTGTGAGATTGCCCACATAAACTTTGGGCAACTATCCCTCACAAGTAGATTGCAAGAAGTGAGGTTTCTGTGATCCTCTAATGAGCTGAAAGGCTGGGAGTTGCAAGATATCAACTAAACTCATAGTTGTATGGTAGCCTATGTTTTTAAATCAGTCTTGGAATTATTACTTTACTGCTTTTCATATAGAACCTTTTTTCAATCCTTAATGAAAAAAATTTGAAGTACAAGTTTAAGCGTTTAAAAAAATCCTTGTTTTGGAAATAAACATCAAAAGATAACCGATTTTTGAAACTTATAATAGACTTAGTGTCCAGGTGGATTTGAAACAAGACTTTGAAATTAATAAAAAGAATCCTTCCCATGGGAAATGGCTGTTGCTTTGAATTTTAAGGAGCTGGGGAGATAATACAGGACTTCGAAGGATGGACACTACAGGCAGCCAGAAGAAATAAAATATAACAATTAAAAGAGAAGATTGCTTAACTTTTGACTTTTGAACAGTATGGAGCAAAATATTTTAACATTGGCTGTATTGAAGGATAATTGTGAAAAATGGACTCAAATTAATTTTAAGAATCTCTACCATTGTAGGTAAATTGTATATAAATGATGTTATGGAAGAAGAACAAGTTTAACTGAACAAAACTGAAATAGAAGTGAACATGAATTTAAAAATGACGATCTAAAAGAATGATCTGGAAAAAGATGTTGTACCAGATATACAAAAGAAATTGGCTAACAGTTTAATAATGAAAAGGGACATGAGACACCAGACAAAAAAACCAGCTGTTAATAATGAAAAAGATATACAAATAAGAAATCAGAAGAGTGACTTGGATAATTTTCCTATATTGGACTTACAAATGAGACCTGTTAAACCTGTTGAAGTTTGAAAGATTTGGAGAGAAGGAATAAAGAATAAAGAATAAAAAGGAAATCAAGTGCCAGGATTATTATATGAAAGGATTAAAGACCATGTTTGTTAAAAGTAAAAGGAAGGAATATAAAGTTGATTTATTTGATCGAAGTTAAACTTGATGTTGCTATTTCTGATCACCCTTAATATACTTCTGCTGACCAGGACTGAATGATAAGATTTTAAATTTGTTTATAGATAAAAGATGAGGTATAGAATTTCCTCACAACATTTGGCAGATCCTGCTCTCCTGCTTTTTATTTCCTGTTTGGGATTAAGCAAGAGGATCATTAGCTTGGCTAGTCCATAAAGTGCAGTTAGACTAAATAAATACTATATTTTACTCACTCACCTCAAAATGTTTCCTTGTGATCATAGTTCCAGCTTTTCTGGGACAAGGGCTCCTTTGTAGTTGTATTTTCACCAGGTAAAATTTCTTACTCCTCTCTGTCTTTCTGAAAAGTTCCAGGAAAAGAATTTCAGGGTTTAAGTGAAACACAGATTACCATATTTTTTGGAGTACAAGACGCACCGGAGTATAAGATGCACCTTAGTTTTAGGGAGGAAAATAGGGAAAAAAAATTCTGCCTACCAGGTACCGTCCTTAGTCTTGTCAGCTTCAGCACATTAGTTCGCTGGTTTTGAGTGCGTGTGTGCGCTGGGTGGAGCACGGGCTTCACTCGCTAACACCTCATAAGGGCTGAAAACAGCTTCTAAAGCACAGCTGATCGTTGGAGAGAAAAGCAATGAGAAAAACAGGTGAGAAGCTTGGAAGATCGCTTCACTCGCTAGCGCCTCATTAGGGTTGAAAAATAGCTTCGAAAAAGCTACATTTCGAGTATAAGATGCAACCAAATTTTCAGCCTCTTTTAAGGGGGGGTGGAAAGTGTGTCTTATACTCCCAAAAATATTTTTGTTGAGAGTGGGAACCCTAATGAATGAAGTATTCTTATTTGTCTCCTTTTGCCTGCTTCCATGACAAATCAAAAACAATTTAATGAACTTCTGAATAATCTTTCCAAAATACATGGCAGTCAGTTATTAACTACTATAAAAACAGAATTCAGCCTAGCTAATATATTAGCTCTAATAGAAAACTTTAACATATATCAATACCATAGAACTTAGTTTGATAAATTAGGAAAGTGTTTGCAATTCACTTTCTGAATAAGTGACTCCTATTAATGTAGCACTATTACTTTTGATTCAAGATAGACATATTCTAGACCTCCATTGGTTGCATGATGTGGGTTAACAATAGAATATATTTTAAAATAAGATCACTAATGATTTTCATATAAAATGGTAAGAGATATTTAGTTGATGAAGTTTAGAAAGTGTAAAAGTTTAATTAATGTCCCCTTATGTTACTCATTGTTTATGCTTCATTGGTTTTTTTAAACAAATTACTGTTATTAATATAAAATGTACTTTTTGTCAAAAGATCTATTCCATATTTAGATTTAAATTAGATTTAAGGGAGATAACAAAATATTGCTAGTAATTAAATGAAAAGGGAAAGATTTAAAATTAATACTTTTGCCATTTTTATTTTGTCTATTTCAATCCGAGAGTTCCAAATGCTTTGAAGTATTCTGAGTAGGATCTTTTCAGTAGAAAAGTTTGGTGTTCTGGACATTGAGAGATTGAATGCTTAGTATGTTTACAGTACAAGAAAACCAATCAAAGAGAAAGGAATGTGAGCTAGACAGAATGTTTCAAATTTTCACAGTTCCAATCACATTTCCAGTAGCAGGACATCAATGCTGTACACTTTTGCACTTCATTACCTCCTAGTTGTTACTTCAAATAGTTTCTCTGCAATTGGGATAACATTTAACCACAAAACTCTAGAGATGGGGATTGAGTAGTGTTAGTACTGTAAAAATTAGAATTTCATCAGCAATATAAGGTAGTACTTATTTTTGTAGAAGAGAGAGATAACCTCATTATTTGGCTACCACAAATGTTTTATGAAACCCCATGGGATTATGTATTCACGTATAAACCAAATATACATGTCCCAGGATAATGTTGCAGGATCCAATCTGGATTGGTCACCAGGAGCAGAGATTTAGTCTTCCGAGCTTTCAGAATCATGCTGGAGCCCATCCTCAGGGAACTTCTCTCTCACCAGAAGGTGTTATGATGATGATGTATTCACTTTGTAAATTTGATGTACAGTTTTTGAATTATGGTATTGAAAACAGATATGAAGCAGAAAACAATCTCTCTTCCTTTAGTTCCAGGTCCTTCTGCAGCTTTAACTACAATGCAGCTCTTCTCCAAGCAAAACCCATCAAGGCAAGAGGTCACCAAACTTCAACAACAAATTAAAACTAATGGTGCAGGTGTGACCGTATTACGACGTGAAATTTCAGAGCTTCGCACCAAAGTGCAAGAGCAACAGAAACAACTCCAAGACCAGGATCAGAAACTGCTTGAGCAAACCCAAATCATAGGTGAGCAGAACGCCCGACTGGCAGAGCTTGAACGCAAATTGCGAGAAGTTATGGAAAGTGCAGTAGGAAATTCCTCCGGGTCAACACCAACTGAAGAGGCCCCTAGGAAACGGAAGAAGGCTACTGAATCAATAGGTTCACCTAGAAAGTCAAAACGCCTTCGAAATAATAAATAACTTTGGGAAAAATGGCACTTCCAGGAGAACATACTGCTTTAATAGCTGAAGCGGGTTGTCTGGTCTGGATGCTGCAGTTTACAGCATATATCATCTAGGCTGCTGGGTTCTTCAGAATATCATAGCCTTGAACAACTTTCTCTCATTGCTGAGACATTACTTCACAACCCACCCAACAATCCCATTTCAGTGTGAGTGGGTCTGTTGCACAGGACAATTATACTTTGTCACAAATTTGTACCCACCAAGACCTAGTATATCATGTCCTTAAAAGTTTGCTTTCATTTTCTATGCAGAAAATGAGTTTTCAAATGAAACCTACATTTTTTTCAACCATTTCCTTAAATTAGTATTTCAAAATAAATTCAGGCTTAGTCATTGATAAAGTTAGAAATGATTAAACAACAGATGTCCTGTTGTCTTGAAAATACCCACTTTTAAACAATTGGGTGGGGGTGGGGTGGGGGAGGCTGACTTTTTGTTGCAAGTGACCTTGTTTAGAACATCTGAAAAGTAGTTTATATGTGTGAGAGTCTACATAACAAGTAAGCTTAAGTATTGGCTATATATATTTTTGTAAATTTAACCAGCAAGGGATATCTCAGTCTAGTTTCCACAAATGCATACCCTACTTCTAAGCATTAGGAGCCATATTTTTTATCTTGCATGGAGAGATGCATGCATTGCTTAGTCAGCTTGGTAAAAGCATTTGCCTGGAATCACTGTTGAATAGTTGGCCTCTCCTATCTTTTGAAAGAACATGTGTTGGTTCCTCACCCATGACTGCATATATTTTGAACACAGCTTTTCTTATCTTTGGAGCTAGTTTGCCTGAATGCTACAAGGGAATATATAAGCCAAGCTATTTTGCTGCTTCTGCTTGCTTGTTGACTTAAAGCAGATTGCACGGTTTGGCTCCTTTTGCTCGTGGGTTTCTGATTATACATTACTGGTCCTGATTCAGTGATTGAAAGATCATTAAACTGGACGTAATTTATTTGTTGATAGAGTACACAGGCTTGCCGAGTCATCATCCAAGTTTTATGTGTGTTGAGAAAAAGATCTTACTGTTATGTGGAAAGAACTCTCTGTAATCCTGTGTTCTAGCTGTCATTATCCTAAAAAATACCTTGTTCAGATTTTAAAATAATTTGTTTTGCACCCCTTCTGTTTTGAAATTGAACTGGAAAAGCATGTTTTGCACTGTGCAGTCTCTGGATTTGTCACTTTTAACAGCTTTCAAGTTATAATGTACAGTGTTTCCCAGTTATGTTTCTTTCTAAACCTGCAACAAATATTGTTATCCATGTTTTAATTTGATATTACTAAATAATGTAATTCTATTGCTTGACTGTTACATTTTGCCCTCAACCTGCTATAATTAATTTAGCTTTTTGATAATGTTGAAATTTGAAATGGGAATGGAAAAATGGATCTGATTGGTTACTCAAAAAGCTCTTCTTATGCGTTAATATTCTTAAAGTACCTGGGTTTAAAACAGATGGATTACTCATTTTTATTTGTCAATTAGATGAAAAAAGCTTTGCCAAGGATTTTTCTTGATTCTTTCTTTTAAAAAATCTGTTAATTTTAAATTTGGAATACGTATTTCCTAAAACAAAGTACTGCAAATTGTTGTCAAGAGTTTGGAGTGTTTAATTTTTTAAAAAAATTATATTGTTTTGCTACCTTAAGGCCATTTTGCAATGTGTATTTGTTTAATTTTAAATGGGAGCAGGCTATGTATCTTACCAGTGGGCATACCCTGAATTATTTCAGATAATATAATAATTTTGAAACATTCACTTGAGCATTTCTTAATTGATACATCTCAGTATATCACAAATCAGCAGTGGTATATTTAATTTTTAATTTATAAAGAATAATATGAATTCAGTATTTTGAAAGTGAGTATGTTCCTCTATACATCCACTGTTTGTGCATTTTGATATTTATTTTTGTTTCATGGACTAGTCACGTCTCACAAGATATAGTGATGCCTTCAACCTGGATATCTTCTAGAGCAGTGTTTCTCAACCTTGGTAGCTTGAAGATGGGTAGACTTCAACTCTCAGAATCCCCCAGCCAGTAGCACTGGCTGGGGGATTCTGGGAGTTGAAGTCCACCCATCTTCAAGCTACCACGGTTGAGAAACACTGCTCTAGAGAGTCATATTCATTGAGGAGGGAGGGAGTCATCAGTAATAACACATTATCTCCTGAATTATAGACAGTATTTGCTCGGGAATGTCAATGGGAAGATGCTGGTGGGTTTGTTTTCCGTTTGTGGGTTTACCCTGCACATTTTTCAACACACTGGAAATAGAATGCTAGACCAAGTGGACATCTGGACTAATGTATCAGAGTTGTGCTTTCACTTTCCATATTAGTGGTTCCTAAGGAAGGGGAGAAGTATATTATCTTCCCTGCCTTTTTCCACAGAATAAACAGTATTTGGTACAATGCAACATGCTGATATTAGGGCATAAAAAGGTAGTTGTTTCCCCCTTCTATGTGAGAGTAAGATCAAGTTCATGAGTTATTACTGGAAAGTATAGTATGTGTTTGTATTTGAATACATGCTTGCAAATGTTACTTTCCTACATATGGACCTTACTCACAAACTTTAAGGTATTATAGTTGTTTGCTGAATTTAATTCCTGCATCACTGATTGGATCCACATAATTTTTACACAGATACTACTAAAAGCAATTTGAGTCCCAGCTGTCTCATGCAAATTGTTGATTGCAAGATACACATGAATTATCCAAGGTTAAGTACAGAGTATAGCCTGTTCAGAAAGAGAATAACAAATATGTTCATACAGATATAGGAAAAAAAAACTTTCACTAGATTTCTACTGGTTTCCCCTATTTTAAACTTTACTATTCATATGGGGATTGAGAATTAGAAGTTGACAGAGCAAGGATAAAATTTGTCAACAGCCAATTTGAATTGCAACTGTTTTACAATTTTAAAATGGTAGAATTTTAAAATTGTACCAGAAATTGTACTGTGCTGCCAAAGGAAAAGATATCCCTTCTAAATTTAGTGGCCTTAAGTAAAAGATGGCTGTCTAGGAAGGAGTCTACATCATGTGAATTTATATATACAAAATAGCATAAAGTAGGTAAAATAAAAACGTGCATCTTAAGAAGCTTTGTCAGCAAAATCAGGAAAAACTCTACATATTTGTTTGGGATACAACTAGCAAAAGAGCTAGCAGAAACCATGTTCTTTTACATGTGCTGTAGCAGTAAAGATGTTTAGGTGTCTAGATCTCAGATTTCCATGCAGAGTGATAGTGTTCTTTGATTGACTGCCATCAAGTTGATATTGACTCTTAGCAACAACATAGATCAGTGGTCTCCAACCTTTCCAGCTTGGCAGACCAGCAGAGGTGGCAAGGGTGGGGTGGGGAGAGGGGATAGTTTTGCATGCTATTTTCCACAAATGCAGCTTCACAAACACACACTTGCCCATCACTTTCACAGCCTGGTTCCGAACAGGCTGTGGCCCAACACTGGGCTGAGGACTGTGGGTTGGGGAATTCCGATAGCTTTTTTCCATGATCTTCATAGTTTAAACCTTGCTTTGTCACTTTTTTCAAAACCCTCTAAAGAAATGTTTTAAAATAGCCCAACCCAAATAAATGTGATGGGTACTGCCCAGCAACCAGAGGGAAAGGACATGCTCGTAGCCAAAAGAGCCCAAGAGAAACTTGCCAGATCCCATCTCCTGACTGAATCATTGCCAATATTACAAATGAAGCATCATATATAACATATGATAAAAGACTTGTAAAACATGCAAAAACTGCAACACCTAAGGAGAGATGCCTCCTCCTAGGTAGCCTGGGGATGAGAAAAGGAAAATTTTATGACATTCTACTGTGGGCATGTGGGCATGATTAGTGGGATGAGTCTTCAGACAATCCTATCACTTAAGCATATATCTCTGAAATTTCTGTGGAAAAAATCAATCTTGAGTGTTGCTCAATAATCATTACTGAATTTGAAATTTAGCAAATCTAGTATCAAAATAAGTGGTGAAGGCTCCTTGATCGCATTATCTTCTGGAAGATCTGAATCATTTGGGGGAAAAACACGGAATACACTTTTCAGAGAAGAGATTTCCTCTTGATTTAATAAAATTATCTTCCAATTAAGTTGCAATGTATTTCTTTATCACATGGCACACGGGTAAAACACAAAACAGAATATAAAATCTGATATTTTAACAAGAAGATTACAAGTATTTTTTTACTTCATTAGTTTGCAGCCAGGGAATCAGTGAAATGTCCATTATGGGCTCTATTTTGACACTCGCACTATGTATTGGATAATTTGTTTTTTGACCCTATGATCACAATTAAACAATGGTATTTTGCCCCACTTATAGAGGGCATCTGCATATCTACCATGACCAGAGTGAATTCGGTTCAGTGTTCAGCCTCATATGGCATGGGGCTAGTCAAATTCAGGTAGTTTTTCCAAGATGCAGGAAATCTTCGACATTGCGGGGAACAATTCGATTCAGTGTTATTTCCACAAGTTGTGAGTATCGAAATCATCTTTTACAAATGCTTTAGCAGTAGAGATGGCTGAGTGTCTAGATCACAATCTGTTTTACTCTAAGCAGGCTACGTCATTCAGTTTTGGCAGCTAGAAATTATCAACAATCTTCAGGTATTCTTGAAGGAGGGCCTTGTTTTCATCTTGCTTCCAGAGGTGGTATATGACACAACAGGAAACCAATATATGGGATTAGATCATCCCACTAATGATGCACATTGATTCATACAATTGGGAGTCAATGTGATGCCATTAATGCCAAGGCATGTTTTGCACACTGGAAAGAGGATGGCTGTAAATGCTTCAAACTGATAATGTTTATTATTGCTGCACATTATTTTTCATCAGAGTATGTCCTCAAAAACTTCATTTGAGTGACACCATCTTAAAGACATTCCTTCTTTTCTCAGTGATGGGAATGCCTCTTTTAAAGTATCGCAACAGACTTATAAATCATGGGCAGGAGAGGCTTCTAGGGACGTAAAAAAAGCCATAATGGCAGTCAAGGTGTCAACCTTTCCCCACTGACCCAAGACTGGCATGACTCCCACCCTACAAGAATTCTGCAAGTCTTTGAAAACAAGACTGTGTTTCCAAGCTTAGAATTAAGTTGCCTGATGAGCCTCTGGCAGATTCTGTTTCATGTAACATTTGACCATCTCTCTCTCTCTCTCTCTCTGTCTCTCTCTCTCTCTGTCACATCTTTATCATTGCAGTCATTCAGTATGGATTGTTCTATGTAAAATCATCAGCACAGACATGGTCTCATGATTTTTCATTTAGTGTCTGCTTTGCTTAATGACCAAGTTGCCCGTTTCAATTGTAGTTGCTAAATGAGGACTACCTGAAGGAGCAAAAATACAAGCCTGTAATATTTTTTGTCATATCTTTAAAAAGTGGTGCTTTGTTTTTAGTTTTTTAAAATTATCCTGCCATTGCATGTAAATAAGAGATAAAATCACTATATATTGTGAAATATTTTAGATTTAGATTTTAGATTTTATTTGATTTATATACCGCCCTACTCCCGAAGGACTCAGGGCATTGAACAGCCACAGATAAAACACATAAATACAAAATTTAAAAACAAAGTAAAACCGAATTTAAACAATTTGGCCCAAGACAGATTTAAAACACCCCAATAATTTAAAACAGATTAAAATTTACATTTTAAAAAGGGAAAAGGGGGAAAGATTAGGCCAGGCCAGCCTGATGGAATAAAAAGGTCTTAAGAGCGCGGCGGAAGGTGCACAGATCCGGGATCCTCCGTATCTCTGAGGGGAGCTCATTCCAGATAGTAGGTGCCCCCACAGAGAAGGCTCTCCCCCTGGGGGCCGCCAGTCAACATTGTTTGGCCGACGACACCTGGAGGAGCCCCTCTCTATGAGAGTGTACCAGCCTGTGGGAGGCTATTGGTGGCAGCAGGCGGTCCCATAGGTAACCAGGTCCTAAGCCATGGAGCACTCTAAAGGTAGTAACCAAAACCTTGAAGCGCATCTGGAAGACCACCGGGAGCCAGTGCAGCTCGCGCAGGAGAGGTGTTACATGGGAGCACCATGTCGCTCCCATAACCACCCGCGTGACCATACTCTGAGCCAGTTGGAGCCTCCAGGTGCTCGTCAAGGGGAGCCCCATGTAGAGAGCATTGCAATAGTCCAGGCGGGAAGTGACGAGGGCATGAGTGTCCGTGAGTAAGAAGTCCCGATCCAGAAAGGGAGGCAACTGGCGAATCAGACGAACCTGATGAAAAATCCTCCTGGTCACGGCCGTCAAATGCTCTTCTAAAGACAGCTGTGAATCCAGGAGGACGACCAAGTTGCGAGCCCTCTCCGTGGGGGCCAACAATTTGTCCCCAATAGTCAGTGATGGCACCAACTGACTATATCGGGATGTCGGATATCTGTAGTGCTGCAATTTGTCAAGAATGTAAGAGGTTTCTGCTTGTGAATATACTATCAAGAAAGTGAATTTTCTTTCTGCTTGCTAGGAGAGGAAGCAGTTTGTCTTTGAGCAAACCTTGGTATTATCACAATGTGACATTGAGACATTATGTGCTCTCACATATTGTGAAAAAGATGCCCAACATTTTTTATTAGTCTATGGAGAAGACCTTAGGGTGGATCAAGTGGCATTAATATTAATATCCCGTACTTACAGAACCGCCTTCTGCCACCAATTGCCTCCCATCGGCCATTCGCTCCCACAGAGAGGGCCTCCTCAGGATGCCGTCGGCCAGACAATGTTGGCTGGCGACCCCCAGGGGGAGAGCCTTCTCTGTGGTGGCACCTACCCTCTGGAACGATCTACAATCTTTTTCTGGAACGCTGACAGGCAAACAATTTTTGAAAAACCTTGCCAGACATGTTCAGGTTGTGCAGGTTATGCACTACACAGAGATGCCACATCTGAGGGGATGCCAGCAAAGTACAGAAAATCAACCATCTCTCTACTTCAGCCAAACAACAAACTGCAATTAGCAACTATTACACGTAGCCAGGCTTGCCACTGAGGAGTTTGTTTATTCAGCAAAGAGGGTGGGGGGATGCAGTGATATGCACATGTGTTTCCCATTTCCTTTATTCCAGGAGTACATTTTCTAAATTCTTATACTTAGTCACACATTCCACTTTTTTAAGTATGGCCTTGCCTTAAATTTTCAAGTTACATCTCTCTCTTTATTTTGAGTATGCTGTGTACTTAAGAAGGAGGGAATTTACAGTCTGTACTATTTTTTTTTTTATTGCAAAAGTTTTACAATTACATTTTCACCCCTTTTTTCCCCCACCTCGACCCGCCCCAAACTTCCCAACCTCCCTAACCCACCCTAACCCACCCCTCCCCCCAGACTTCCTCACAATATAATCATGTCAAATAAAAGGAAAAACCCTCCTTTGTATATAAAACTTGAACCCCGCCCTCCCCTTACAAATTTTCATCTTCATTACATTAACCTATTTCTATCTTAATATAGCAGTTTCAAATAAATTTTCATCCTGATTACCTTGAAGATATTTCTATCTTAATATAGCAGTTTCAAATAAATTTTCATCCTGATTACCTTAAAAATATTTCTATCTTAATATAACATTTTCAAATAAATTTTCATCCTCGACCTTAAAATATTTCTATCTTAATATAACATTTTCAAATAAAAGCTATTTGGTACTTCCTAGTTTGATATTTGTTCTGAACATAATCTATCCACTTCTTCCATTCCCATTCATAAGTCTCTTGAGAACAATCTTTTAAATATGCTGAAATCTTCGCCATCTCCGCAAAACTGGCCATCTTCAAAATCCATTCCTCAATCGAAGGCAGCGCTTCATTTTTCCAGTATTTACCTATCAACAATCTTGCTGCAGTTATCATGTACAATATCATTTTTGTTTCCCCCAATGTAAAACCCTTAACTATACCCAATAAAAACAGTTGTGGAGAAAATTGAATCTTTCTCTTCAAAACATTCTGCATGACCCACCAAATTTTTATCCAAAAAGCCTTAACTTTCTTACAGGTCCACCAAACATGATAATATGTAGCATCTAAGCAATCGCATCTCCAACATTTAGGCTGGGCACTAGGGTACATACACGACAATTTTTTTGGATCTAAATGCCATCTATAAAACATTTTGTAGAAATTTTCCCGCAGATTCTGCGACTGTGTAAATTTAACATTCTGAACCCAAATTTTTTCCCATGTTTCCAACATCACTGGTTCCTCAAAATTTTGTGCCCACTTAACCATACAGTCTTTAACTAGTTCAGTTTCTGAATCCCTTTCTAACAAAACATTATAAAGTCTTATAATATGCATTGGGCCTTTCTCTTTTATATGTCTAACTAATTCTTCCTCATACATCATAATACCAGTTTTTTGGTCCTCTTTCCATCTCAATTGCAATTGATTATATTGTAACCAAGTTAAATTAATCCCTTCAGCCAACAATGTCTGTAATGTCTTCAGCTGCCATCTGCCCGCATCTGCAAAAAGAACCTCTTTATATAAAAACCCCCCGAGTGACATTATATTTGTATTCCACAAGGTATGACCAAGATCCAGCCATAGCGGTATTTTGTAATTCCAGTTGTTTCGGTGCTTCTTCCAAACTCTCAGCAAAGAATCTCTAAGTATATGGCTTTTAAATACTTTATCCACTTTGCTATCATAAAATAAGTAAGCGTGCCATCCAAATTCCAAATCAAAACTTTCTGCATTCAATATTCCAGTCTTTTTTCCTCCAAACCAATCACTTACTAAAGTCAAAGCTGTTGCATCATAATATAATTGTAGGTTTGGAAGTTTGAGACCTCCCCTTTCTGGGATGTCTTGCATAATTTTCATTTTTACTCTTGGTTTTTTCTCATTCCAAACAAATTTGTTGATACCAGTTTGCCATGCTTTTAGTTGTTTATCATTTTTGAGCACCGGAATCATTTGAAACAAAAAAAGAAATCTTGGCAAAATGTTCATCTTAACTGCTGCTATTCTTCCAAGTAAAGACAGCTGCAGTTTTTTCCAAATCTCCATATCTTTTTGCACCTCTCGCCACAACGCCTCATAGTTATTTTGAAACAATTTCATATTTGATTCTGCAACCTGAACTCCTAGATATTTTACCTTTGGTACAATCTCAAAACCTGCCCTTCTTTCTAACTCCAGTTTACGATCTTGTGTCATATTTTTAACTACCATCTTAGTTTTTCTCTGATTCAATCTGAAACCTGAAACTTTACCAAAGTCTTGTATAATGTCCTTCATCTGGATTATCGATTCCATTGGCTGTGTTAGGGTAACAACCAGATCATCTGCAAATGCCTTTATTCTGTAATCCTCTTGCCTTATCATTATACCTTTCAATGTGTTAGAGTCCCTTATTGTATTTAACAAGACTTCTAGTGTTAAAATGAACAACAATGGGGACAATGGACATCCCTGTCTTGTACCTTTTTCAATTTTAAACTCTGTTGTCAGACTTCCATTGATAATGATCTGTGCCTTTTGCTCTTGATAAATTGCTGAGACCGCCTGTATATATTGGTCCCCAAAGTCCATCTTTTTTAATGTCTTTAGTAGAAAATTCCAATCCACTCTATCAAAGGCCTTCTCTGCATCCAGAAAGACCAGCACTGCAGGGATCTGTTTATTCTTCTCAAGATATTCCAATAAATCTATTACTTGCCTTACATTGTCCTTCATGTGCCTACCCTCAATAAATCCCGCTTGGTCATCATGAATCACCTTTTGAATTACTGGCATCAGTCTGTTGGCTAATACTTTTGCATAAATTTTATAATCCGTATTCAAAAGAGATATTGGTCTGTAATTCTCCGGTTTTTTGGGACCTACTTGCTCTTTTGGTATCAAAGAAATATAAGCTGTAGTCCACGATGGAGGTACTTTTCCCCCTTGTTGTATGTTGCAAAATAAGTCTCTGAGTTGTTCCACCATTTCTGCCTGTAAAGTTTTATAATACACTGCTGTCAGACCATCCGTTCCAGGAGCTTTGGCTGTTTTTAATTGTTTTATTGCTGCTATTATCTCCTCCTCTGTTATGGGATAATCCATTCTTTCCTTTTGTTGTTCAGTGATTTTTGTAACTCTTTTATTATCCAAATATTTTTCTATAAGTCCATTCTGCACCTCCTCTCTGGCATATAGTTTAGTGTAATATTGAAGAAAAGCTTCTTTTATTAAATTCTGTTGAAAAACTTCTTTCCCACCAATATCAACACTATCAATAGTCCGTATGCTTTGTTTCTTCCTTAATGTGTAAGCCAACCACCTGCCTGGTTTGTTAGCATTGCAGAATGTATTATGCTTCGCATATTGTAAGTTTGTTGCAACTTGTTCCGCTATAAGCATTTGGAATTGGTCTTTCAGAAGTTTTATAACACTAAGTATTCTTTCATCTGTTGGGTTTTTAATAAGTAACTGTTCTTTATCCTTTATTTCTGCTTCCAATTCAAGTCTTTTCTTTTGTCGAATCCGCTTATGTTTAGAGTTCATATATATAAGCACCCCTCTCATATAAGCTTTGCTTGCGTCCCACACAATTTCCATTGGGGTGCCTTTATTCAAGTTCATTTCAAAAAACTCTTTCAGATGCTTTTTAAGTTCTATTATATTTTTCTCATATCTAAACAGGTTTTCATTTAATCTCCAAGAGCGTCTCTCATTCTTACATGTCTCAATTTCTATCCAGACTGGACTGTGATCAGTCAAAGTTCTTGGCAGAATCTTTGTTCTTTTTGTCCTAACAAGTAAGTCATCAGACAACAAAATAAAATCAATCCTGGAGAAGGATCTATGTCTGTCAGAAAAGAAAGTATAGTCCAGTTCTTTTGGGTTATGTACTCTCCAAATATCTTTTAATTCCAGGTCTTCTTTCATATCAAAAAAAGTCTGTGGTAATCTAATTCTTGATTTTGCCAAAGTCTTTTTATCTAATTTAGAGTCAATTACTCCATTCCAGTCTCCCATAATTAAAATAGATCTATAATCCCATTGAAGTATTTTAGTATGCAGCATTTTATAAAAATAGTCCTGTTGTTGATTAGGAGCATAAATTCCTATCAGAAGAATTTGACTATTGGCAGAAAGTAATTCAATTGCTACAAACCTACCATCTTGATCAGCTTCTATAAGTTTGGCTGTTAATTTTTTGTTTACATAAATAACCACACCATTCTTTTTTTGATTAGTTGAGGATATAAAATGTGTTCCTAATTTGGAATTTTTCAAATAGTTTTGATCTTGAACTGTAATATGCGTTTCTTGTAAACAAATTATATCATTATTATGTTGTTTTAAATATGCAAATATTTTCTTCCTTTTTTGTGTTGCATTCAACCCATTCACATTCCAAGATAAACATTTAATCATCCTTATTCTCCTTCTGGAGCGAAGCGCAGAACCTTAGGATGTCATCTGAGATCCTCTGTCCTGCTTTTCCCACAGCTCCAGCCTTGTCTTGACTCTCCTGCTGTAACTTTTCTTTAAGTTCCTTAGCTTTTGCTCGAGTTATACGCTGATCCTTAACTTCAGCCGCCCAAGCCAGCTCCGAGATTGGAGAAGGTTCCAGCAAAGGCTCATCCAAAAAGCCTCCTTCAGCACCCTTCAGCTCTGCTAATTCCTGCTTAGATTGTTGTTCTTTAATCTCCAAAACTGTAGATGTGCGTGGGGATGGAGTTCTTTCTTTAAAGATGTCATTATAAAATTGCTCTGCCTTCTCCACAGTATTCAGACGGTGTTTCTCTCCCTTATATCTCAAAATTATGCCAGTTGGGGCGTCCCAACGAAATGGGATTTGATTATTCTGCAGTTCTTTAACAAGAAAACCATACTCTTTACTAGATTTCAACATCTTAGGTGGGAGCTCCTTGTAAACTGTAATCTTGGATCCACTCACTTGCACAGAAGTGAGAAAAGATTTTTGCAAAATGTCATTTCTTATTGCTCTATCTGTAAAATATATGACCACATCTCTAGGCAGTTGTCTTTGTCTGGCCACCCACGAGTTGACTCTATAGATTTTATCTATTTTGCAAAAAACCATCTCAGGTTCAACTTTTAAAATCACAGCTAGGGCTTCAGCACAGATCTGTCTCAAATCTTGTCTCTCCTCCTCTCTAATTCCTCGAAGCCTTATAGCAAATTCCATTGCACGAAATTGCATCATAACAATATCATTCTCAACTCTCTGCATCTTGTCATCAACATCAAAAAATTTATGATCATTATTTTTCATCTTAGCATTAACTTCTAATTTAAATTCATCCACTTTTGTCTCAACTTTCATAATAAATCCTGCCAGACCAGACGCCACATCCGTTATTTTTTTGGTCACCATCTTTTGGCTCTGCTGCATTTCCTGCATGATTTCCTGTTGTGACTTTTGAATTTTTTCATCTATTTTATTTATTTTGTCATCCATGTCTTGAAATTTCTCATCCAAAATATTTGAAATGAATGCTTTTAATTCTCCCATATCCAAATCTTTTTTTTGGGCTTGTGACTGCGTATCCTGCTTACGTGGGGGGGATCCCCCCCCTGTTTTGCCTTCCTGCTTTTTTGAAGCCATCCTGCCACGTAAGCTAGCTTTCTTAAAAAGGGAGGGTCCGCCTCTTCTGCCACCTCCACAATACCTTCTAAAAAAGTCCCCCAGAGTTACTCAAAGCAAAGCTATAATGCAGCAAAGACAAGTAAAAGGGAGAGATTTTCCTCTTATTTCTGTTGCAGCCGGAGCAACTCTGTAACAACTTTTTAACTTTGTAGCAAGACAAGATAACTTCACCAATCCACACCCACTAATTCATTTGCTGAGCGCCATATTTTTTCAATCACTTTCACTCATTCTGAGACTTTCACTTCAGTAAAAAAGTTCAGCAAAGGTCTAATACTTGCAGTTCAAAGTTTCAGGGTTCAAGTGGATTGCGGATGTTTATTTGAGTTTTTTCCTCGCTCTTTAAAGGTTTCCTGAGGTCGGCTTGTTCTGCACAGGCAGAAGACGTCCCACGCCGCCCGGAGTTTCAGCAGGTTGTTAGGGAGCCGCGCCTGCTTCCTCCCCAGAAACAGTTCCCTGGGGGGGTTGCAGGGGCTCTACCTGTACCCTGCTGCCTCTTCTTCTACAATCCTAGGGATTTCGAAGATTTCGAGCCGCTTCGCAATCAGGAAGCGGCTCTACAAGCGGCGGGGGTGGCGGTGCCAAAGGAAAGCACCGTCGCCGCCGAAGACAAGGAAACCGGAAGTCGCTGTACTATTTTTTTTAATAACCAATTGTAAAACTAATTGAAAAATATTTAAACTAATTATCTAAGGTTTCGTTAGTGATTACAGAATTACATCCCAAATTTGGTAACTGATAGCAAAATTCAGCTTTCTACTCTCAGAAAAAGAAGGGAATAAAAGGGGAAAGAATGAAATGGAGAGGGAACCTCTTGAAAGCTTTCTGGTGTAGGCTGATGTTAAATTCTCCCCCTTAAATTGCAAATTTCTTTACATTATTCCTAATTAAATATTATTCCTATCTAATTCTTATTAAATAAACCCCACTCCGCAAAATTTAATTGTCTACTTATTTCCTCAGAGTTTCATCCTGTTGTCCCAAGGGGAAAAAAGAAACAAGTTGGGGGTGTCAGGGTGTCAATTAATCCCATTCTGCTTTTGGGTAATCACACCTTGATTTAGAGAAGTGGATCGAGACTTTTCCTTTGAGAAAATAAACCCGAAGATATGTTTTCTAAGAAAAATTCATTTATTTGTTATAAAGAAAATAAAACATCTCACTAGTCTAATTAATTACATCTTGGCAAAGCTTTCCTGGCCACCTCTTCTGGCCGGACCTCTTGGCAGGAGAACAAAGAAAGTTAGAAGAAGATGAAGGAATGTAGACATGCGCAGTTAGCTTACTGATAAGAAACTTGGTAAGCTACGGTAAATCTGAAAGCCCAAAAATATGAGCTCATCTGGTAAATACAAAAATGCAATGACAGGGGTGCTATTGGTATGAGCTGTATTTGGTTCCAAAGGACAAGTAGATGTTTCCTATAGAAATGTCACTTTATTTTATTTATTTATTTTGTTGTTACATATTCAACAAAATATATAAGTATAAGCATGGATTGAATACATAAAATGAATACAATTAAAGGGAACATTAGGACAGGACGGTAGGCACACTGGTTTTAACTTAATACAACATAGTTTTTCAGATAAAGAATGTTTCAGGCTGTAAAGAATATATGACAGTTCTCTCTAATCACTGCACAATGATTTCCTGGCAAAGACTAATTTTCTTGTCTGTAGGATATTGTCTATCTTATCTCCACCGCATGATGAGATGTCTCTAAGTAATTATTAGATACACTAATGTTATACCAACATTTTCTCCCTCAAATATTTCTTGGATATATCCTCAATAAATTTTCTCCTTAGCTTGGAGAAAAGTTAGATGTCTGGTAGTTATTATATTAATAGGGAGGCGGAGGCAGAGGCACCCGTGGGAAGAAGAAGAAAAAAGTCAAGATGGTGATTATGACTGTGCGCTGACAGCCTGGATGGCGTGAACCTCAGCTGGGTCTATTTTCCTGGTGAGAGTGGCGAATAAGTCACGCTGGAGCTCTTGCTTCTTTCTGCAGAAATAGAGAGCTTCAGGCTTGGGACAGAGATTCAAATCAAGTGCCCTGGGTAAATGTTAACGTCTTGTATAAGATCTTTATACAAAACTTTTTTCTTTGTTTACTGTTGTGGCCCGTCAATGGCCTGTACAGATTGTAGCTGATTCTGACAGCGAGGAGGCTGATGTGGTGCTGTGCCAGCAGCCTGTGCAGCTGGTAGTCAGTTGAGTCAGACAATGAGGAGGCTGGAGAAGATGTGGTGCCAGAGGCAGGGATTCAGCCAGGGCCTTCAGAAGCTCCTTTAAGTGAAGAGGACGAAGAGGAGGAGCCTCCTCTTGATGGACGGGCACACAGAGCTGCCAAAAGGCAGTAGTGGCTCCTCAGAAGGAGGTCTCCTAGAGAGGAAGGCTTGGGGCTAATTGGCCACTCCCTTAGCCTATTTAAGGAGGAACGCCGACTGAAGCAATTTGTAGGGAACAACTTTAATTAATTCTCCTTCGCGTCTTTATTCTCTGCAAATTGCTTCTGGGGTTTCTGCCAACCTTAGTAAGATTGTGATTACTTTATCTTTGTAGGTTGTTAAGAAAGTTTAACAAAAGACTGAGTTATTTTAGTAAATTTAAGTTTTGTATAGACTTTGTGTATGCTGTGTTCTTTGGGGTCGGTAGCTGGGGCAGAACAGTTTATAACATGTTAATCTGTAGGATTTATTTCACAAGGTTAGTGTTTACATTTGGTTTATTAACATTTGTCCTTTTTGTTACAAGATTACAGTAGTTGTATTTAGTACAAAACAACAAAATCTTCCTAATTCTATCATTGTCAGGAGTTTCCTGCTGCATGTCTATAGTTTGTCAGTTTTGCAAGGAAGATGAAAAAAGAGAAGGAAAGCCCCATGAGTAATTTAATCACTTTTTAACTTTTGGTAGCTTGTTTCTATATAATTTGATCCAATTCCTAGTTGACTTGGTGTTGAAAAAATTATTTGTGACCTTTTCTTCTGAATGGGATTCCTTTCCTATAGAAGTTATCACTTTTGCTCTCTCTAGGTTTTAAAAGGTACTTTCCCTGTTTGAAGGATTCTATTATTTTATATTCATCATTTTATATTGTTCAGCTATCATCAAGCTATCAGCCTGCCTGTTTCTTTAATGCATTGTGTGGGGAAAAAAGGGGGGAGAGGGGAAGGCTTCAATAGCATGAGTCCAGCTGCCATTTTGACTGTCAAGTCAAAGTCAAAAGTTACCTCCCTGCAGAAACCTTACAAAGTAGTACAAAAATAAGTTTGGTATTTACATGCAATGTATTTTTCTGGATTGAAGGGTTATATAACATGAAACATTGAAAATTGATTCTCCATTTTTGGATCCCTGATATTGAAGGAGTAAAACAAATTCTTGAACAAAAACCTCCAGCGCCCCTGAACTCAAAGTGAACCTGCTTAATAATTTGCTTAAACATTTGCAAATGCTGTCTCACAGATTATTTTAAATCAGAAGTTGTGCTTTTAAATGGAAATCAGGAAATAATTTACCACAAAAACTGACTACTCCCAACTTCCCCTTTATTGCTGCATATTTCACTATAAACAGAAAATCTAACCTAAATTAACCATAGATGACATTACTGCTGGTCAACATTTATTATAAGACTATATAAAGTTTGTTTGTACCCTCCACTGGGTAAATCAGTTCTCAAGTGTGTTCAAATAAACTTGCTTCAAACAGATTGTGTGGTTTCCACTTGTAAATTGGGTCATGGGGAATCAATCCAATGAGTTTCTATTTTGGAACATTATCAAATATACACTGTAAGAACTGAGCAGGTATTTTGACCTGTTAAATTGCTTTGTTCTGACAGTCTTGACCATAGAAACAATTGTCTCAAACTAGCATGAGACTGAATCAGCAAAAACCCCATCCCTGTCTCTCCGTTTAATCATTCACTCCTACACCAGTTGTGCAAAGATAAAAATCAAGAGCGACCTGATTTTGCTTCCCTTCACAAGTGCCGCCTAATCATTTGCTGCTTTGTTCTCAGTTTGCCTTTTCTTATTGACCATGATCCGGTTCCATGATCCAGTTCCCATATGTTTACAATACTTTCAACGTGATTTAATTTGAATTGCATCACTGAAACCAAACCATTTTGTCCCCTGGGTGGATAATTGGCTAAAAAAACAAAGCTGTATTTTTTTCTCCATTGATTAAAACAATAAGAAGTTAGTAGTTCCCTGGCCAATCAGAGAGGATGGCCTAGAGCAGGGGTGTTAAACTGGTGGCCTGCGGCCCGGATGCGTTATGTGGATGCCACGCCCATGCAAGTTCTGCAAAAAAATATCACATGACGGCAATGTGACACAGCGAGTTTGATACCCGTGGCCTAAAGGGTCATTTGCATTAGCTATAAATAGTATACTACTCAAAAAAATAAAGGAAACACAAGAAGACATCCGAGATCTGAATGAATGAAATAGCCTTATTAAATACTTTGTTCTTTACAGACAGTAGTTTATACACTGCTCAAACAACTAAAGGGAACACAAAACTATCTGTAACGAACAAAGTATTTAATAAGGCTATTTCATTCATTCAGATCTCAGATGTCTTCTGCTTGTGTTCCCTTTATTTTTTTGAGCAGTGTATATAAAAGTTATTAGAGCTCAACACCAATGACATCAGGGGACTGAAGGAATAGTAGTGATAAAAATAAATATCCAGTCTGAAAATTTGGCTGTGACAGCCATATTTTAATTTATATCCCTTTATTATTTTTAAGAAATAACTCAAATTATTGGTGAACATATCCAACACACTTCCTATTTTCCCCACAACCACCACCCTGTGAAATGGCCTGGGCTGTGAGAGACTGGCTCAGCTGGTTTTCATGGCTAAGGTGGGACTTGAAATCATGGTCTCCCACTTTCTAGCCTGGTGCCTTAACTACTAGACCAAACTGAAGAGCCACTTTGTATTATCTATTATGCAATTATATTATGCAGGATTATGCCATGATAGTATAATATAGCTTGTAATAAGTGTAATATATGCATGCATCATTATTTATTAAACTTGTACTCTGCCCAACTTTAAACTCATACAGTCCATCTATATCTTGCTGTTGCCTTCTTCCAGAATATTTTTTTGGCTTCAGAGTTGAGCTTTACATCTTCCTAGTAGTCTATCCAATACTGAACCTGCTTAGCTATTTTGGGGTCAATTTTGTCTTTGCCCTGCCAACTGCAGTGGGAACCCTATTTTTTCTATAATTGCTAATAAGTTGGTTTAATAAGTGCTGTAGATTTGATTTCTGCTATTCAGTAAATAATCACTTAGTCTTAAAGCAGCAATGTTTTCTTTCAGACTCCTACAGCTTTAATAACTAGCAGTTACACTTGTTTGTTTTATCATTTCTTCGAAATAATTTTTGAAACATGCAAAGGCTGACTTATTAATTATTTTTATTCAAATAAACCTCACTCTGTTTGTATGAATGTTTTTTTTATGTATTCTTTTTATTTTAAAAAAGTATGATCATGATTAGATTTTTCAAAAACCTGGAAGTAACCTGGTCCTTGGGATTGCCAATTCTCCTTTGCCTACTAACAAATATCTCCTCAGTATAGCATCTTTGGGACAACCATGACCTGGATGACAGAGAATCTCCAGAGACATTTAGCTATGCACTTTGGAATGAACACCCTTCAGAGCTGAAGAAGCTTCTTGGATGAGAAGTGAAATGTCTTCAAAGAAAAACAAGAAAGTCCAATTGCCTCTTGGAAAAAAGCACCTTTGGGCTAACCATGATCTGGATGACCAAGAATCTCCATAGACATTTAGCTATGCACTTTGGGATGAACACCCTTTGAATGGTTCAGGAGTATGAATGGATTTCCAAAAAAAATTAGACTAATAAGGAACCATTTGCACTTCAGTTTGAGATGCAGACAACACATACTCATCCCCAACAGCCTGCACCTATCTTCAACAGTGAAGGGACACAGGGCAGAAAACATCCTGCAGCCAAGAATTCTCCACATCCATTTGTACCCAAGGACACAGATAAACCTCCAAGTGGCCTCAACAACTCAACAACTTTTAGAAAGAATGCAGATGACCAGCTGTCTGCAAAGAGTATAAATCCTTCCATTCCCCATCATCCAGTCAGAGCTGAAGAAGCTTCTTGGATGAGAAGCGAAGCATCTTCAAAGAAAAACAAGAAAGTCCACTTCCTCCTGAAGAAAAAAAAAAAGCACCTTTGGGTCTATCTCTTGCAGGAATAATCACTTTTGGACTTAGTGTGGATCTTCCTCCTTTGGTCCACTTGGCTCATTTTTTTCCCTGGCTTCACTGCATGCACACCCTCAGATGAGAAAGCAATTTTATTTGTAATATGTAATATGCATTTATTGTTATAAGTTAACAACCAGATTCTGTATCTCACACTTTTTTTCTCCTCATCCTCCACTTGTTATCTAAAACAAAGTAATTAAGTTATATCAGTTCTTTTATATTTTAATCCCTTTTCCTATTCTGGAATTTATGTTTACTTGTTACTAACAGGCAGAAAGGTATTCATTAGAACCATTGACTTGTTCTTGAAAATGCTCTCCTCCTGTGTGGCAGCTATTTCTGAAGCTTACAGGTACAAAATAGAGAAGTTGAAAGATGTGTTGATATTCTTCTTTGGCGCTTTCTACAAAAAATAAAAAGGAAACATTATTACGGGAAGGAGTAAAAAATAAAGATGAGAAATGGTTTCCACCTTTCTTCTATAGTTATAAATATCACATACATTAACCTTTTGATCAGAAATTTAATAAAACCAAATATTTATGTAATCAGACATTTCTAATCGTCAAACCTCAAAATTTAATACAACATTTCGTTCGGTTTCTAGCCAAAAGCGGCTTCTACGTAGACACAAAGTTGGACTTTAATATCCGTCTACACATTCGTCTCTCCTTCCTCTCCGCCCTCTTTTTATCACCACCCTCGTTCAACAACCTAGGACCGTGATCGAGAACCTATGGCACGGGTGCCACAGATGGCACGTGGAGCCATATTGGTGGGCATGCGAGCTCAGTTCCGACATGCATGCGTATGCTGGCCAGTTGATTTTCGAGCATTCTGGGCCCACCAGAAGTCAGGAAACACACTTTTTCTGGCCTCCGGAGGGCCTCGGGAGTGTGTGGGGAAGGCTGTTTTTGCCCGCCCCAGGCTCCTAGAAAGGCTCTGGAGCCTGGGGAGAGCGAAAAAATGGGCCTACTGGGCCCACCGTGCCATCACGTGCCAAAAGCAGGGGGAGCATGAGGGGGGTCGGGGCGCATAGAATTATGGATGTGGGCACACGTGCGTGTCCTCCCCCCCACTTTTGGCATGCCATGGCAAAAAGGTTAGCCATCCCTGACCTAGGATCCGCAATCTGGGCATCCGCGCGCCTCTTCTTGGAGACTCCAATTGACATTAATGGGGGCGTCAGTATCAACATCGTAGAAGGGGACGGCGCTGGTTGCGGGCAAGGTTTTAAAGCACCGCTCAGCCCAGCCCGTTGCCAAAACGCCGAGGTTAATTGGAGGCGGGTGGGAGAGCGTGTCCGTCAGAAGGCCCGAAGGAACCCTCGGGTGGCGGTCTCCCCGCCTTCAGACAATTACAGCGGGCGGGTTAAGGCGTCGAGAGGCTCGCCGCGCCGAAGCAGAAGCGAAAGTAGTTCTGCCTTAAGACTTTAGAAGGCGCGTGGAAGCATTTAAAGCATTTACATCTTGAATTGAACTCTGGGCGGCTCTCAACCAACAATTAAAAAAAAAAATCCTAATAATTTCTCTCTCTTAAAACTAGTTATCTCAGGCCCGGACATGCTTTCCGTTTTCACGCTCCCCGCTATCTCTGCAATCTTTTTTTTTTTTTTTATCCGCAGCATCATCATCAGGAGTGGCAAACCGCCCAGAGAGAATTTTCTGAGGCAAGATGTATGCACCTACGCGCGTAAGCGATTAATTGAAAAGCTTGCAAAGACAAATGTTATGCAATACATTTAAAGCATCTCATTTAAGAAAAAAAAAGAGAGACGTTATTAATATAGACCTGAACGTCAGCCGGGTCACGGGGAACGAAAAGAGCGGCGTCTTCATTGACTCCCTGAATTGTAAAAGAAGTCGAGGTAGCTTTTCCGAGCCCGGGGGGGGGGGGGGGGGGGCCGTCTGAACAAGCTCACTTCCGCGCCTCCGCCGCCCTAACTTTCCAATGGAAGAGGGCTCCCAGCATCCTTTCCTAGGTCTAGGCAGGCGATGACACCCGGTGGGCGCAGCCTGCAGAAGTCACAGGAATGGTAGGGTAACGCTATTCACCACAAGATTTGGCAACGTAGAAATGAAACACGCCTAACGCGCAAATCTCCTGAATGAGGCGGAGGGGGAAAAAAAAAAAGGACCACTTTGAATTTTGGGCCGTCCGGCCTCTCTCAAGAGGCGCTGTTTCCGTGACGTCACCCGCCCGCGGGAGCCAATGGGGCCGCGACGAAGAGGCGGCTGTCTGCTGAGGCCCGCCTTCCCTTCAATGTGAGAGCGAGAGTCAGCCGAGTAGCGGGCCGCCGCTTGTAGCTCGTGAGGATCGAGAGAAAGAACCTCCGGCAAGCCACGACCCGGTGGCGGCTTTTCCTCCGGCATGGGAAACTTTGTGGCCCGAGAGGATTTCGAGTGGGTCTACACCGACCAGCCTCACGCCGACCGCCGCAAGGAGATTTTGAGTGAGTCCGGGAGGAAGGGGGTGAGGGGGGGCTTTCCCCACCTCACCCGATTCCGGGGCTTGGGCCGCTTAAAGCCTCTTGTGAGGCAGCCGCTGCCGCGCTGCGCCAATGCCTTATGTGGAGAAGGGAGCTCGTCCCGTCCGGCTGACGAGGAGGGGCGGCGGCGGCGTCTTATGTGAGGCCTTTCGTGGTGGGAGAGGCTGAAGCGACGGCGGGGAGGCAGGAGGGCGAGCAAAAACATCTGTGGGATCAGTGAGTCACTTCCGAAGGAGATCTAGTACTAGAATAGCCGTAGCTGGCTCTTCTCGACGCCCCGTCGACTGTCTCTGGGTTGATTTCCCCCCCTCCCCTTTCTTTCTTTCTTTCTTTCTTTCTTTAATTAATTTTCTTTATTTAATTTTATTTATTTGTCAAGCGTGCATGAGATAACAGATATAAGTATAAACATGCTTATGGATACATGAAATGGATACGGATAAAATGGGGACATTAGGCACGTTGGTGCGCTTGATCCAAGTCGGTTAAATGCTAGTTTCTTCTTGGCCGGCGGTCACGTAGGACTTACTTCACGTGACATCTCAGCTGTGTGGGTTTTACCATGAACTCCCCAAGGAAAAGGTTGGAACTCAAGCTCAACTCGGGCTTTGCCTACCGTCAGAGTTTATAATGCAAACACGTTTATTTGCTGATTGATTAGGCTGACCCTGTCTATCTTTTAGGAATTCAGTTCGCCTCTCCCATTTTTTTCTGTACAACAGCAATCTTCTGAAGGAAAGTCAGCCTAAAGGGGGTGAAACTCAGGAAACTTCCATGGTTGAGTGTCAACTGGAACCTGGGTGTCCCTGATCCCAATCAACATTCCTTAATCATCCATTCATATTTTTTTCCCAGCCTTCTCCTAGATTGCACTCATTTTGCCCTTGTGCATCCCCGGGCTAGTGCAACACCGTAATCACTATGCTGGAACTCCACCTACTGCTTTTTAAAAAGTCCCTGTGTGTGTAGATGTGTAATTTGGAAATGTGATTTTAATATAAGATATGGGTATTTGCATCTACACAAATTTAATTATTTCTAGCGTTATATCTGGTTGTGAAAACTGAACACTGATGAGTAGCCAGGAGATCAGTGAGCCAAGTAAAGGATGCCTGCTTTCTTGATGTGCTGAGCAGCTAGTAGATGTAAGGGAAATAAAAAATCTGCTTTTAACGCACAAATTTGCTGAGGGAAATGGAAGATGGATATATAATGTTAAAGAGAATGTTGAATTCATTCTTAAATAACCTATTTTCAACCTTAAATAATAAGGTTGAAAAAAGTTGGAGTTAAATATTTATTCAGGTTGCCATCAAGAATTGAATCCAATTTGATGATGTCCAATATGCAGACTGACAGATCTTTTTAAATGTTGCACAATATTCCATGAAGTATTGAAAAATAAACTGTTCTATTTAAACAGTTTAAATTTGCCTTCCCTATGTCTTGGAGTTTAATTATTAATTTTTATTACGTGTTTACATTAGTAAAAGACAGATACAGAAATATAAGAGCCGCAGCGGTGCAATGACTAGAATGCAGTATTGCAGGCTACTACTGCTGCCTGCCTGCAATTTGGCAGTTCGAATCTCACCATGTTCAAGATTGATTCAGCATTCCATCCTTCCGAGGCTGGTAAAATGGGGACCCAGATTGTTGGGAGCAATATGCTTACTCTGTAAATCACTTAGAGCTGTAAAGCACCGTAAAGAGGTATATAAAAATGCAGAAAAAGAACAAAGTTAAAAGGGAAAGAAGCAACTTCAATCCTTCTTTACAAACTTATTATTCCTCCCCTTTCCTTAACATTACAATAATTCTTTCATCCTCTTATTCAAACTTTTTTCAATAATCAAATTTAGAAATCAGCATAACACACAAACCACATCAAGAAAGCTTTCCAAAACATACTTGGTAAACCAAAAAACCTAGCAGCCCTAGAAAACAAAGAAACAGGAATTTACAGCATACAAGATAAAGATTGCAACAGCCACTATGTAGGACAAACAGGCAGAAGACTAGCAAAACATGAACACCAATTAGCAATCCGAAGACATGATGAAAACTCTTTAATTTAACAACATATGGACAACTTAACCATAGTTTCAACTGGGAAACTGACCATCATAGGTCAAGCCAAGTCCAAAAATGTTAAAGTACCTGGAAGCCTGGCACTTTGACAATCTGGTCATCAATAAACATGTAGACATTAACATCTATTTACTGTGTAAAAGATAAACTACAAGCCAAAAAAGGAACAGAAGGATAAAAATACCACCCCACCAGCAAGCAACACCCAGATGAGAATAGATTAACACCAAGATTAACATCAGACCAACAACCAAGAAGTGAACAATAACCCCAATCAAGGAACTACCAAACAAGCTAACAGTAAACAACTCAACCAAAGCACCTCCAAGACCACGTCCATCAACAGTCACAAGGCAAAGGGGCTGCAAGAAACCCTTGAGCCACAGAGCAGAAGTCACAAGCATCCTGGGAAACCAAGCCACCTTGGCACACTCCAACACTACATTGTTACACTGTAGCTGCCCTAATCCAACATTGGTGTGAACAACAGCCACAGCCATTCTCAGCATGGCGTGAGGTCACAACCACTTCAGGAAACCTTAGCTCAGCCCACCTCTTCTGCCCTGCATTCCATCTCCTTAGCTCAGGGGTCTACAACCTTAAATGCTCAAAGAGCCATTTGGATCTGTTTCCCACAGAAAAGAAAACACTGAGTCACAAAACCTGGGTGGGCGTGGCCAACTTGATGTCAGTCACTTCCACCCTAGCCACGCCTACTCAGCCAGTCACATAACCCCCTAGCCACGCCTACTCAGCCAGTCATTAAGGCTCTGGAACCGCAGGTTGCTGACCCCTGCCTTAGCTGATCTTTGCCATCTTCTCCCTCCCACTTCTGATGGGGTGTGCCCAATGTAGCCCTTTGCTGGCCATGTGAGGTCTTCTCCCCCAGGTCTTGCAAAGAAATTGCTGCATATGATGTTGGGAGGAAAGTCTTGTATTGGCCTGCAAAGGTAAGAAAAAAGGCCGTAGATAGTGGAGTGCAGGAGGCCAAAAGAACTGAGATGGAAGGGACTTAGGTGGGGAGAGTTGAAGTACCTCTGCAGTCATAAATGTGGGCGGGTTGCCAAGTATCCAAATTTTGATCACATGATCACAAAGGTACTACAATGGCCGTAACTTTGGGAACTGGGTGTAAGTGCCATTTATTAAATGCTACTGTAAATTCAAAGTTGTTGAATGAATGGTTGAAGCTTGAGGGCTACCTGTAGTATGTAAATTTGTACTAACTCAACCATTCTTTAATGTAATCATCTAACTTTTGAATTAGTTTTTATTGAAATTTCAATTCTGTTCAAACAGTCAGTTGATATCTATTCTCTTTTTTCAACAGGAAAACATCCAGAGATAAAAACCTTGATGAAACCAGACTACAATGTGATCTGGTTGGTTGTACTTATGGTGTTTGCACAACTTGTTGCTCTTTATCTAGTTAAAGATTTGGACTGGAAATGGGTTGTATTTTGGGTGTATATATTTGGCAGCTGTCTCAACCATTCCATGACTTTGGCAATTCATGAGATTGCTCACAATAGTGCCTTCGGCAATTCTAGATCTTCCTGGAATCGATGGTTTGGAATGTTTGCCAATCTCCCACTTGGTGTACCTTACTCCATATCATTCAAGAGATACCACATGGATCATCATCGTTATCTTGGTGCAGATGGAATTGATGTGGATATACCTGCCAATTTTGAAGGATGGTTTTTCTGTACTCGTTTTCGAAAACTCATGTGGATTATTCTACAGCCACTTTTTTATGCTGTTCGACCCCTCTGTATTAATCCCAAACCAATATCTCGATTAGAAATCATTAATTTATCAATTCAATTTGTCTTTGATGTTCTTGTATACTATTTCCTAGGAATAAAATCATTGTTCTATCTTCTGGCAGGAGTAATATTGGGGCTGGGCTTGCATCCTATTTCAGGACATTTCATAGCCGAACATTATATGTTTTTAAAGGGATATGAAACATACTCATACTATGGACCCCTGAATAAACTTACCTTCAATGTTGGCTATCACAATGAACATCATGATTTTCCTAATATTCCTGGAATAAGTCTTCCACTGGTAAGTAAATATTAGTACATTTATTTTGTTTTTGCAGCTAAATGTTTAAAAGCCAATTTCATGAATATGCTATTTTATAGCCAATTAGATTCCTGCTGCAATTCAATATGTAGCATAGTCATAATACTTTGAAATTCATATAGGATGTCTGTACTTTCATTACAATTACATACTAACCTACCATTACAACTACTAAGTGTTTAAAACGGAATTATAAAAGTAAATGTTTAATGAACTAAACACAGTCACTGTTTCAAATATAGAATAGAATAGAAGAATAGAATTTCTTATTGGCCAAGTGTGATTGGACACACAAGGAATTTGTCTTGGTGCATATGCTCTCAGTGTACATAAAAGAAAAGATACATTCATCAAGAATCATAAGGTACAACACTTAATGATAGTCATAGGGTACAAATAAGCAATCAAATCATATTAGGAAACAGTCAATATAAATCGTAAGGATACAAGCAATAAAGTTACAGTCATACAGTCATAAGTGGAAGGAGATGGGTGATGGTAACGATGCAAAGATTAGTAGTAGTGCAGACTTAGTAAATAGTTTGACACGTGTTGAGGGAATTATTTGTTTAGCAGAGTGATGGTGTTCGGGGAAAAAACTGTTCTTGTGTCTAGTTTTTCTGGTGTGCAGTGCTCTATAGCATTCTGAGGATAGGAGTTGAAACAGTTTATGTTCAGGATATGAGGGGTCTAAATATTTTCACAGCCCTCTTTTTGACTCGTGCAGTATGCAGGTCCTCAATGGAAGGCAGGTTGGTAGCAATTGTTTTTTCTGCACTTCTAATTATCCTCTGAAGTCTGTGTCTGTCTGCTTGGGTTGCAGAACCAAACCAGACAGTTATAGAGGTACAGATGACAGAGTCAATAATTCTTCTGTAGAACTGTATCAGCAGCTCCTTGGGCAGTTTGAGCTTTCTGAGTTGGTGCAGAAAGAACATTCTTTGTTGTGCTTTTTTGATGACATTTTTGATGTTAGGTGTCCATTTTAGATCTTGCGATATGGTAGAACCTAGAAATTTGAAGGTCTCTTACTGTTGATACTGTGTTGTCTAGTATTGTAAGAGATGGAAGGGTTTCTCCTAAGGTCTACCACCATTTCTACGGTTTTGTGTGTGTTCAGTTCCAGTCGCACAACGAGGCTTGTTCCGGTCGCACCATGAGGCTAGTTGTTCAACCTCCCATCTGTATGCGGATTCATCGTCTCGAATGAGACCAATCACTGTTATGTCATCTGCGAACTTCAGTAGTTTAATAGATGGATCGTTAGAGATGCAGTCATTGGTATATATAGAGAAGCGAGAAGAGCACACAGCCTTGGGGGGGTAGGCCTTGGGGGGTACCTGTGCTAATTGTACAGGTATCTGATGTGATTCTGCTTAGCTTCACCTGCTGCTTCCTGTTGGTTAGGAAGCTTATGATCCACTTACAAGTGTGTTCAGGTACCTCTAGCTAGTTTAGCTTAGTTAGAAGAGTATCTGGAATGATGGTATTGAATGCTGAACTGAAGTCTACAAAGAGGACCCTTGTGTAGGTCTTTGGAGATTCAAGATGCTATAGGATGTAATGCAGAGCCGTATTAATAGCATCATCTGTTGATGTATTTGCTCGGTATGCAAATTGCAAGGGGTCTAACAGCGGATCTATGATGGTTTTCAAGTGGGACAGCACTAGCCTTTCAAAGGTTTCCATGACTACAGATGTTAGAGCAACTGGTCTGTAGTCGTTCAGTTGCTTGATGGTGGGCTTCTTCGGCACTGGGATGATAGTAGAGCATTTGAAGCAAGAAGGAACATAGCACATCTCTAGCGATTTATTGAAGATTCGGGTGAAGATGGGGGCCAATTGGTCAGCACAGACTTTTAAGCAAGGAGTTATCTTGTCTGGGCCTGGAGCTTTTCCTGGCTTTTGTCTATGAAATCGGTCTTGCACTTCTTTTTCTGTGATCACTAGGGGTTGTGAACCCCTAGGGAGTCAGTTGTAGGAGGCTTGGCTGTTGTTGGTGTGTCTGACATGGAGGTTGTGGAGATAGGTGGCTATAGTTTCCTTTCAAACCTGCAGTAAAACACGTTCAGGTCATCTGCCAGTTATTGATTTCCTTCAGCTTGGGAAGGAGGTTTGCCGTAGCCAGTGATATTTTTAAGAGTTTTCCATATATTTGCTAGTTCATTTGTTGAGAATTGATTCTTTAGCTTTTCAGCTTCTTTTTGCTGTTCTGATCTCCCTTGTTTATACATTTCTGGCCTGATTGTACAGCATTTTATCACCTTATTATATAATGCTTATTCAGAGCAGTAGCATATATTTAGCTAAGATTCTTTAACAGAGGATAAGGGATAATGATATCACATATCACCATTTGATGAAGTTCAGGTAGTTTTGGCAAAGTAGACTCTTCACAATCATTGATGTAAGAAAGGGATTTATAATTACTTCAGGGCAGATGCTTCCAAGCAGGCCTTAACTGAAAATATATACTGTATTTTCCGGCGTATAAGACAACTTTTTAACACATGAAAATCTTCTCAAAAGTCAGGGGTCGTCTTATACGCCGGGTGTCATTCTCTTGTAACCAGGCAGACCAGCCCAAAAAGCTCTGACGAGCCTTAAATGGCTCTCGCGATCCAAGCTCTGATGATCCCAGCTGAGTTGCCTGCTAATCAGGCAACTCAGCTGGGATCACCAGAGCCATGTAAAAGGAAAAGTTTTCCCCCTCCAGCTTGCTTACCTTAGCTGCTAGTCGCAACACTTGCCTTGCTTCACTTGCCTGAATCCATTCCATCAGCAAGCCACTCCCTGCCTGCAATCAAGCAGGCAGGGAGTTGTGGTCTTCAACTCCGAGAATTCCTCAGCCAGCAAAACAAAGCTGGCTGAGGAATTCTGGGAGTTGAAGTCTACAAGTCTTAAAGTTGCCAAGGTTGGAGACCCCAGTTCTATTGGGTAAGTTTTTTTCCCCTTTGGGAGCTTTAAAAAAAATAGTTAATTGGGGTTTTTTTAGTTGTTCTTTTTTAGACCTAGCCATTTAAAGTTTAGGAAGTTTTAAATTTAGCTTTCATATAAAAATAAAAATTAAATAAAATAATATTTGTGCAGCTTTCTGAGATTTAGTGTATTTCTGTAGTGTTTCACTCTAACTACACAAACACACAAAATTTCACAAAGCTGTATGTGGAATTTTGTGTGTGTAAAGTGTGAAAGTTGGGTTTTTGGGCTTTTTGTGGCTGTGTGAGGTTCCTGCTTGTTGCAGGGGCCATTTTGGGTCTAAGCACAGCTGCTTTTACATTATGGGTGAGCCAGTTGATATTTTTTAATTTTTATTTGGTATGCGTTGGAAGAGGGGTAGTCTTATATGGCGAGTATAGGCCAAATCCTATATTTTAACAGGAAAAGTCTGGAGTCGTCTTATATGCCCAGTCGTCTTATACGCCAGAAAATACGGTACATGTAGCCTGCAGTTCAAGTTTGCACAAAAAATGTTCTATAAAGTTAAGCTAATATTTCAAATTTAACATAACTTCCACCACAGTGTTAATAAATTGTCTTGTGTCAAGTCAGAATCATCAAGTTTAGTCAATAATTATTATTACACCATTTCTGTACACATACAGTGCTTGCTTCTTCTGTGGCTTCAGGAGACTTGTTTCAGATTTAAGACCTGTTAGATTTACAACAAACATATCATTGTGGTAAGAAGCAAACATAGGCTGTGCTGGCCCTCCAGAAAAGTTTGAAGAGAAAAGGGGTGAAGAGAAAAGAGTAATGAAATAGTTTGATATTGAAACACTGGTATTTACATTGATCATGGTTTTATGAAAGAATGATAAAGAGGAAGTGTACAAATCAAAAAGATTGATTTCCTTGCCTCAAAAGTATAAAATCTAGCTGCCACTTGGATATGTCACCTTCCTTAGAGAAAATGGGGATTTCTTGGCAGCTTGATAGCAAGAGAAATGATACCATTATATAATAACAAAGCTTGAAAAGTAATATAAAGTAGTCTAATAATTTCTCAAGAACATAGTTGCTATACCTGCTAGATTATGTTTCTGTTTTAAACTCATACCCCTTAGGGTTGTCCACCCCCCTCAAGAAAGATACCCTTTGCTGTTTTTAGTTTTTGCTAGTTTTGTGGTTTTATTTGAGAGCATTTTTTTTTCTCTTGTTGACGGCCTTAACAGTTTTATTAGCAGTTTGATTGAGGAGCTAGAGGAAATAAGTTTATACAGTTTGCCTTGCTGATTTTGAAAGAACAATTCATGGGATAGAAGAACATGGTGATCGAGCAGTGTCAAAATTTATAGGGCATAAATAAGGATATCTTGCCTAGATACTAGGACTATCCAGAGTTGTCATGGGTTGGGCAGCCATACAAGTCAAGCAAATAAATCCAAACTGAATAAACAGATGTGAGAATGAGCATTTCATTACAGAAGATATTAGGACATGGAATATTTTATGGTGGAATAAACTGCCAAGATACTTCTTTTGGAAGAATTAGTGAAAATTATTTGAAATTAATCCATTGACAGTATTATACTTGCCAATTCTTTTAGCAAGAAATGTAAGGATAGTGTTTAAGGAATTTTTACACATTCAATTTCTATAGCTGTCTATCTTAAACAAGAAATTCTATTGGAAGGGATGTAACCGAATTGGAACATAATGGTTCATTGGTGGAAACCAGTTTTTAGGAAGATAAATAATCTGTATACCACCAGTTCTAGCAATACCTGAATTATGTCTTTTAAGTTTATACTGGTAATAGCAAAGATATCTATACCTCAGAAATAGAAGGTGATTGGTATTCAAGTGCTAGACTTTGGTACTCCAAAATCTAGAAATGATTTTAATAACACCAAGAAAACTCTTTTAATATTAATAACTGAAGTATATATATTAGGTATAACTTCTCTTTTAATGTAATATTTTTTGCTAAAAATTCCGAGTCAATTAAGAGACATTTGTTTCTAGTGCTGATAAAGGTTTTTTAAGAACAGATAATCATTTTTATGGGAAATGTAAAGGTTTCTTAAACTACAGTAGTTATATTTAGTACTCAAGTGATAAGAGAAGTTCTTAATTTGTTCCCAGATGGGACACACTTGAAAGTGTTTCTTAATGGTTAGTTGATTCAGTTTGGGATTGGAATACGCAGTTGTCTGTTGCTGTGTATTCAACATCATGCTTATGAGGCTTTGAAAATGAGTTTTTTGCATTTTTTAAAATTAAAGATAGAATACCGGATTAATACATATATACGTATCTTTTAAATTTTAGCTAAAGAAAATGGCTCCTGAATACTATGACCACTTACCACAATATAACTCTTGGATTAAAGTGCTTTATGATTTTGTGATGGATGATACTGTCAGCCCATATTCACGTGTGAAAAGACCTGTAAAAGGTGATGAGAAACAAGAGTAATCTTCTGACAAAAAATTTCTTCACAAACTCCAAAGGCGTGTCTTCGTGGTGGCTGGAACAAGATGTCACTTGATAAATAACTTGATGGCTTGTAATCTTGACCAAGGCTAAAATATGGATATATTGTTACATTTTTAAAAAGGTCTCTGAAAAATTAAAAACATTGATAGAATTAGAATGTTCCTTCTTTTCCATTTTTTGCTGACATAGTTCTGTGCATGTTATTAATACAGTAACTTGATTCTTTAAACTTAGTTGTTTAAATTTATACAATTTGTTTCAAGTATCTGCTGACTACAACTCCTACATATTTCTTATTTTACTAACTAAGTGTAATTATTAAACTTCTAGTTAATATTGATTTTGATTTACATAGTATATTAAAATGTCTGGCTTCAGTCTCTTCCAAATACATGTATGTTATGGATTAGCATATGTAATGCTAATATAGCAGATAGACAGTATTGCATTATGATTATTTAAAAAGTATAAGCTCCTTAAAATATCAGTACTCTCTGACTCAAAATGAACGTGTTAGCTGTTTGGAAACAATTGTATTACATTTAATTAAAATTAGCATACATCTATCAGAAGCTTATCTTTGGAAAACAGTTTTTTATTCTGTGGAATAAATTCAACGATATGATAGCATATTTTGCATTTATGAAAAAAAGAGTTTTTCTTCTCTTCTTCTACTTGAAGCCCCAGACAGAACATGTCTTCGGATCTTATTTGGAGGATATCCAGAACCTTCAGAACATTTTGGTGTATAAGGGTAAGGTGAACTTGCAGGTAGTGGAATTTAATTTGGCAGCACTGTCATTTAGTAGGACACTTCTATTTTGAAAATATTGGTATGTTGCTACTCTGTGTAGAATATGAAGTGTGTAAATATATCATATGAAATAGGGATAGGAATTAAACTGATGTAAGAAAAATTTCTGAGTACTTGAATGGTATATACTAAAATTTATCAATACAACTATGCACAATCTTCTGGAAAATGTAGTAAAAATAAATATAGTGAAGCTAATTTTTTAATAGCTTCTAAAATCTTATTTATGGTGCTTCAGTATGTTTGGGAAGGGAGTGGCATAAAAATGTTTTACTATTACACCGAACCTTGAAATAGAAAGTATTGAAAGAGGCTAGATAGGCTAGAAGTGCTGCCAAAAGTTATGTATTTAACATAGTCATATCAACCTTTTAAGATGCAATTCAAAGAGCGTGTATACTGCACCCCACCTCATGCAAACATATTAGTGACAGGCAAAACATAACACTTTTGGTTTGATCACATTTTAAAGGAAAGGTAAGTTGTAGATTACATTTTGATTTTTGAACACAAAATGGAGGTTCACAAGGTGACATATGTAATATAACAAATTGATTAGGAAAGCTGTTGTTTCCCAAGAACAGCAATACTGGATAAAGCCAAAGCCTGTTATAGGCCAACATTCTGCATCTTATTAATTACCACAAGTTACACAGTGTGTGAAGAACTGCTTTTTATCTGTTTTTAATCTTTTTCCAATCAGCTTCATTAAATGACCCATGATCCTAGTGTCGTAAGAATGATTCTTGTCCACTTTTCTATGTCATGAATTATTTTATTCACCTTTGCCATGTTCTCAATCAACTTTGTTACGTTCAGGTTTTTCCCCTCTCTAAAGTGCACCAAACATTCCAGCTTTTCTTACAGGGAAGATATTTAAGATCCCTGACATTATGGTGGCTCCCTTCTGCACTTTCCCTTATATCTTAAGGTCCATAACTGGACAGAGTTTTGCAGAAGTGGGCACATCATAGATACAGTATGTATAATGGCAGTACAATGTTGATATTTCTATATTCAATCCATTTCCTAATGATATCTCGCATGGAATTTCCTTTTTCACAGCTGCTTTGTCTTGCTCACATTTTCACAAAGTTATCCACTATGACCCCAAGAACTTTTCTTAAGTTATGAGTAGCACAGACCACACAGTAGCACATTATTTATTTTTTGTTTGCAGAAGTCATATAACTGCATCTGTCCATCTTTTGAATTTTTTATCAATAAACTCAAATACATTTAATGCACAAAAATTAGCATAAAAATAAAGCATTTTATTTAGTAGCTTTAAAATATTTAGTTTTCAATTTGCCACCCATCTTGTGGTTCAGGCAACTCTAATTGGGAGGAGTAATGCTAAATTATAGTTGACTTTTATAATTGTTGCATTGATTGAACCATAGGCAGAGATAGATTCTTAAGGGTGTAAAGTGACATCAAATATATTTTCTAATTTGTCAGCCAACATAAATACTTGTGTAGGAGAAAAATATATCTTAACAAACTGGAGGTTGCATTCTTTTCCCAAAGTTTTTTGGACATGATCAGGGTCAAACCCAGTTCATCACCTTCTCCAATCCTATCAAACCCAAACTGATCCTCCTCACCTCCAGACAGTCCCCCTACAAGCCCACCCAAACCATAGAATAGAAGCTGCCTCACCAGTAAATAGTGTAGCCCAAGGGCACTCTTAAACAAGGAAACTGAAACCTAAAAATTTCCTAAAGATCCATCCTCTCTCAGCTGATGGCTCCAATATTCCATCTCCTTTAACAATGAACTGAAAAGTCTGGTTCTGCCTAACAATAGAAACAGCTTCTGGTACACTGGTCAGCAAATCAGCTCTCCAGACCTTCCTGCCTTGTAGCTCCCAACTTCTGTAAAAGAACTACTTTTCCATTGTTTGCAATACATGTTTTTTCTTCTCAGTGTTGGATTCGTTATTTATTCTATCGAATCCATGAGGCCTATACTCCTGGAGAGGGCAAATCGTCTCATAACTGCTACCAGCATCTGAAGTGAAGTTAATATGCTGTAGAAGTTTTGCAAATGATCCTTGATTTACCAGAATTCTATTGGTTATTTTGAGGAGGAAATATTTTGTTGCCTAGTTTCAACAATGGTGCTATCTTTATATAAACAGAGCAAACCCCATTCCATTCTCGCAGTAAAGATGTTTACCTAGCTGGGTAACATTTATAAGCAGGTAACGATGCTCAGAGAGCACCAGACTCCAAGGTGCTACATCATGGGTGTCAAACTTAATCACGTCATGTGACATTTTTTGCCTTTACGGAGCCGGGGTGGGCATGGCCTGCGCATGACACATCTGGCTCGCAGGCCACCAGTTTGATACCCCTGTGCGACATCATTTCATTAAAGTTCTTAACTAACATGAAGAGCTCTAGGAAATTAAGTGACCCATAGTTGGCAAAAGCAACTTTTAGCTGTTCAGCATCAAATTATTTAAAAAGGCTTACATTTTATTATGTTTTATGTTAAAATTGACCTTTTTAGGATTATTTAAATTTAGTTACATTGCATTGCATCACAATATATAAAAGAAAACTCATGTTGATAATTGAAGTACAAAGATTTACTTTGTGTCACTTATGTGGCCCTTGGCAAGCTTTAAAAGATAGTATGTTTCAGTCACCCACACTATTCCATGATCTACATTCAATGCTTGCTCTCTTCTTCTTGTGCCATATCTGTCATCAGACATTGGTGATCATGTTGGCGATCCTATTTTAACCAGCAGCCGCATGAAAAAGTGCTGCTGAGTTTTGTCCAAACCAGTCCTTTAGATACCCTCTTTAGAAAGTGAATAATCAACAAGAGACTTTATATAAAAATATTTTATGCTTGCACTGTTACACCAAAGGAAAAAAAATCTTAAAATGATAGATACTTGTGATGAGCTTGGTTTATTATATCATCTAACACCACATACAAGTGCGTATGATCTTACATGGGAAGGTTATAATGCCTGATTACTTTGTGTTTTCTTTTACTTGAAATATAGATAGTGGGGTCTTGCATAGTTTATAGCAAATCACTGATTCACTTACTAAGTGTACTGTGCTATTTGGCAACAGATTCCTAGGCATTCAAATAGTCTTTCAGGACTTGGATCGCCTGATATCAGGCAGAGAGCTCTATCACAGAGATGGCTTTTGAAAGAGCCCTGCTGCTAAAGGAAGAGCAAGCTTATAACGTTAACATATTAATCCTTTAAAAGAAGTTCAACAATTCTGAAATTATAGGCATACAAAACTGAGATCATGTCCTATATCCCAAAAGGTTTTCTGGAAAACAGGATCAGGAGAATGCATGGCAAGCGTTAGGAGTCTTCTGTGTCATCCAAGTGTCACCGGTTCAATGATTGGCGCAGCTCTTCATACATTATTTGGTCCTAATAATGGCAATAAATGAAGGAAAAATTGAAAACTCCTTTAATAATGCAATACTTTAAAGCATTAGTAATTATTTTAACTTTGCTCCAGGAAGAAATATATAATCATGTGTTGGCAATGATTTGGCTATCCATTTGGAAGGTGAAGCAAAGGGAAAGGTAAGCATTTTTAGAGTATAATGTGCTTTTTCCCCCCTGGTAATACCAGTGTAACTGGTATTACACTGTTACATCAATAGATTAAAATATGCATATTGCTAAGCGGTTCCTATTGTCAGCATGCTCTGCTTCCTTACTTCAAGACAAGCTCTATAATATATTTGCACTGTTCTGTTAAAAAGCTACTTAAAAGAAACCAGGCAAAGTAGAACTGTAATCACAATGTAAAAGATTGCTATATTTTAATTCAGAAGTCAATATTAAGAGAGCTAAGCGCTGGGGGTGAAGTGTTGAGATCAGCAATTTCGTGCAAACTCATCATGTGAGGAACTGAAGGGATTTAAAAAAATAAATATCCACATCAGGCTTTCCTAACACCGTATCTTGCAACTGACAGTCATGTCCTCTGCCCACCCCACCCCCCCCAACTTTCAATATCTACATGAAGTCACTGGGGGTAGTTGTCTGTTGGTTTGGTGTAGAACCACTGATATGCGAATGATACTAAGTTATAATTTCTGTCCTCAGCTGCCCAAGTGAAGTTACTGAGGTTCTTTCCAATAATTGGATGGGAAAGAACAGGTTGTGGCTCAATCTTGCCAAAATCTAGATTTGTGTCCCTCAGATCTGGGATATATCCTGTTTTCCCCAAAATAAGACATCCCCTGATAATAAGCCCAATTGGGCTTTTGAGCACATGGCAATAAGGCCAAGTGCTTATTTTAGGGTTCAAAAAAAAAATAAGGCAGGGTCTTATTTTCGGGGAAACATGGTATAAAGCCCGGAAATGAAACATGTGAAAAAGGCCTTCATCCTGCAATGGACAGACAATAGCCAAAATGAAGATGATGATGAAAGCCTAGGAATAGGTTACTTGAAGGACTGCCTTCTAAGAACGACTGCGCATCCCACATGACCCATAGGCAGGGCATGCAGCCAGGTTCTTTTAAATCTTGTCATCTTATGGGATCTATGAAGCATGCCTTTTCTGTGGTTGCTCCTGCCCTCTGAAACAATCTGCCCCCCCCCCCCCCCCCCCCAATCATATAAAAGTTCCAACTTTACTCGCCTGTAAAAAAGCTGTTAAGATCTGGTTCTTCTTTCAGGCATTGAGGCCAGTTGAATGAGATACTTTGTGACTTGTTTTGTTATGTATTTGGTTGCTATTTTATTTTGGTATTTATCACATCACATTAACCTCCTCTTGCCCACATACACACATCAGAGTTTCTAATGAAACGTAACGGAATGTACCAGTATTTGATTATAATTCAAAATTCAACTACTCCAATCAGTCTGAGTTACTGTGAACACATATACATTGTATTTAGTGATTTTGGAAGATTATGTTACATTTCTGATAGATAGATAGATAGATAGATAGATAGATAGATAGATAGATGTGTGTGAGTGAGTGAATGAGTGAGTGAGAGAGAGAGAGAGAGGAGAGAGAGAGAGTGAGAGAGAGTGTAGATACTTGGGCTTTCCTTTTTGAATTATAGAAATATTTGCTAGGATGGAATAATAGTAATAAAGGAAATTGAGATGAGTAAAAATGAACATAATTGTTAAGAAAATGCTAGTTCTGGTTATTAACATTGAGGAATGAGAGACAACAGCTGGCTGGAATAGAAAAATAGTTCTAGAACATTTGCTGAACAAAAGGCTACAATAATGTCTAATTGTTAACAGGTGCAAAAGCATAATAAAACTCTGATCAATGGAGTATCTTATAAAATACACTGCTCAAAAAAATAAAGGGAACGCAAACAGAAGACATCCGAGATCTGAATGAATGAAATAGCCTTACTAAATACTTTGTTCGTTACATACAGTAGTTTTGTGTTCCCTTTAGTTGTTTGAGCAGTGTATAAACTACTGTCTGTAAAGAACAAAGTATTTAATAAGGCTATTTCATTCATTCAGATCTTGGATGTCTTCTGCTTGTGTTCCCTTTTATTTTTGTGAGCAGTATATTACAAGAACATTACTTGCCAATGTTCAGGCTAGAAGTTTTGAAACAGTTCTGGAGAACATCATTTTCCATTGATGGAAAGTGATAATCTTGAAAAGTCCTTGTTTGCTTCCATTATATTTTGTTGGGATTAAGGTGATCTTTCCTTCACAACCACTCATTCAGCGATTGTTTGAACTTGCAATGGTACTGAACAAGCAGTACTTATAACCTGGTCTTCAGAATTCTGCTTGTCACAGTGTCCTTGCATCACATGATTGTGAATGTTGCAGCATCCCACAGTCATCATTTGTGACCTTTGCTGGCTTCCAACAAGCAAAGTCAATGGGGAAGCCAGCAAACATGGTGTCTTTGTTTAAGGACCTATGGTAATTTGCTTAATTCTAACCAAGCATGTTAGAAATATTGCTAAGTGGTACAGTCATGTGATGTGGCATTTTATAACTGCATCACCTAGCAATGCAATTTCAGTCCCAATTATTAAGAACTGAAGATTACCTGTATTGGGAATTTAGCATAATAATAATCCTTTCAAAAACCACACCTTCCTTCCTAAAACATTTCTGCAATAGTCATACTTATCACCAGTACAGTTGGGAAAAAAATGGTGTGGCATCGGGTGAAAGTCTTAAGTGAATAAAGGCATCATACTTCGAACAATTAAGATACTTGGTGCATTTTACATTTCACTCAAAGTTGATCTATGGCATATTACTGTGTTTTCCTGAAAATAAGACCCTGTCTTATATTTTTTTGAACCCTGAAATAAGCACTTGGCCTTACTGTCATGCACTCAAAAGCCCAATTGGGTTTATCAGGGGATGTCTCATTTTGGGAGAAATGGGATATATGAGATTTTAAAGAAGTATGAAGCTCCGGGCCATGCATATTTCTTTACAATGTTCTATGAACAATCTGGGTCACCAACTGAAAATTTAAAAGTATTTACCTTTGGAGTTATAGAGGATTTCACTTTCTTAAAAGCTTCTTCAAAATGTATTTTGCCAACTCTAATTTCCCCTGTGAAGACTGCAGTACAAGAAACACTTACTATAATTGAAGAAAATAACTTTGATAAAATAAAATGTATACTGATCAACAAAATATTAAGAATGGAAGGAGAATCAAGAAGTTCTTTAATAATTAATAAGACAATTTGCCACATAACTATTTTTTTCTCTCTACTTATTTTTTGTGCATTTCCATGTTTATTTGCTAGAGTTATGAAGTTGTTGAAAAAACCCTCTAATTTGCTAGAGTGCGTCCTCAGGTCTAATTCAATGGGAAATATCCCCTGATCAATTCTGTTTATAAGATTTATCAAGAGAAGGCAAAAATCAAGAAGTTTGAAAATTTTGCATACAACTAATTCAGTATCCATTCTTCTGCTTAAAGAGGTGAGAATCTTGAATTCATAGTTATTTCAAGCACTCTGCAAGAGCTGAGTTACACTATGTAATGAACTATAGGCACTGGAAAGAAACAGCATCCATTTTCAGAAATGACTATTTTCCACTGGCTATTCAATGAGGGCAGCTGTCTGCTCAAAAGTGCCTAATCCTTTGCCCTGGATTATATATTAAGACAGCACTGAAACATAGTTAAGTAGCATGTGCCCTTTCTCCTTCTTCCATTAAAAAATAACGATATATTTAATAAATAACTCACCACAGGATTTTAATATCACCATCAGCTAAAAGGTGATAAAACCAGGGTTGGTTTTTAAAATTAATACTAATGTATTTTTTTCCTTTTTTATCATAGGGTCTATGGCTACCTTATTTGGAATTCTTAGCTTTTGCCTATTAACTGGCACTTTATAAAGGCTTATTTATACATAAAACTCCATGAGTGAAAATAGTATAGCTAGCCCTCAACTTACAACCAGTTGTTTAGTGATTGTTCGAAGTTTCAACAGCACTGAAAAAAGTTAGTCACAACTGGTCTCGCACTTATGACTAACACAGCATCCTATGACCATCTGTCCAAAATTCAAGTGCATGGCAAGTAGCATATTTGCAACATATTTACAATGGTTGCAGCACCCTGGGATCGTGTGATCGCCATTTGTGACCTCAGTTGGCTTCTGACAAGCAAAGTCAATAAGCAAAGTCAGAGTTGCTTAATGACTGTGTGATTTACTTAGCAATAGCAGTGATTTGCTTAACGACTGGCAAAAAAGGTCTTAAAATTGAACATAACTCACTTAACAACTGTCTTACTTAGCAATGGTTATTTTGGTTGCAACTGTGGTTGTAAGTCAAGGACTACCTGCAATGATATGATTATTTCTAATCTAATCCAACTCTCCATTCCCAGCTAAACCAATTAACCTTATTCTATTCTTCATAGAGTTTGCCTACAAAAAATGAAATGTAGCAAGAAAACCAGAGGCACAAGTGCAATTTGGAAAACACTGTTTTTGATACAAACACACCCACAAAAACATCGGAAGATGTTCATTAGATCAAACCCAGTTAAAACCGTCATAACAAAACAGTACAGTCAGTGTTTTCTTTTAATTAATTTAAAACCTAATCTTTAAAAGCAGTGCATTACTATAGATTGTAAATTGTGGAAATAAATTTTTGATCTGTTGGCATTAATGAAAAGTAAAGAACTAGTTAATCCTCTTCACTTTGTGATTTGTCTTCAGTCTTAAATCTGAAAATAGATGTCATATTGTTTGGAACTGAATCCAAATTTCTTATATGTAGATCATACTGAGAGGAAACTGCTTGAAAATATTTAAGTGAGAGTAATTTAGTTTCTATAACCTCCTGGTTCTTCCTTGCTCTACAGTGTCTACAAACAAAAGAGGCAATTATATTAGTGGTCATGCATCACCAGGATTATTTCACAAAGCTTCCAGTAAACATTACCATAGATTTGTTTATTAATGATTGGTAGAAAAGAGACAGAAATGGAAAAGTTTGCTTGAATTATACTGCTTGCTCAAGTTTCTATTTAGCAAGAGTAACTCTTGAGTGCCAGACTGAAATTTCAACTGCATTTCTGTGTTTTTTCTTGTACCAAAGAGAGTTCTACTCATCAGTGTATTTTATTCTAAATCACATCCCTAGTTCAGTTAAATTCCAGACTGTCCATACGTAGTCCTCGATTTAAAATAGTTCATTTAGTGACCTTTTTTAAAAAAAAATTGATTTATATGCCGTCCTTCTCCGGAGACTCAGGGCGGCTTACAATGCGTTAAGCAATAGCCTTCATACTTTTGTATATTTATACAAAGTCATCTTATTGCCCCCACAAACTGGGTCCTCAATTTACCTACCTTAGAAAGGATGGAAGGCTGAGTCAACCTTGAGCCTGGTGAGATTCAAACTTACAGTAATTGCAGACAGCTGGTGTTAATCACAATGCTATCAGTCTGCTGAGCCACCAGGCTCTCTCTTTCTCATTTGAAGTTACAACAGCACTGAAAAAAGTAACTTATGACCATTTTCACACTTAGGACCGTTACAGCATCCCCATGGTCACGTGATTTACATTCAGATGCTTGACAACTGACTCACATTTATGATGGTTGCAGTGTCCTGGGGTCATTTTGCAACTTTTTGACAAGCAAAGTCAATGGGGAAGCCAGATTCACTTAAGAACCATGTTACTAATTTCACAACTTCAGTGATTCACTTAACAAATGTTGCAAGAAAAGTTGTAATATGGGGCAAAGCTCACTCAACAAATTTCTCACTTAATAACATACATTTTGGGCTCAATTGGGGTCATAAATTGAGGGCTACCTGTAGTGTTTTGACCGCTGAAGGCTGTCCAATATTTCACGCTCAACTCTTTTCTAGACTGCTTCTAAACATTAGCTTCTTAGTCTTGCAACAGCATACCAATGCACATTTCAGTATTTTGGATATTTTCCCCTCTTTTTCCTTCGTGGCGCAGCAGACTAAAGTGCTGTTAAGTAGCACTTAGCTGCCAGCTGCCTGCAATTACTGCAAGTTCAAATCTCACCAGGCTCAAGGGTGACTCAGCCTTCCATCCTTCCGAGGTAGGTAAAATGAGGACCCGGATTGTGGGGGCAATAAGCTGACTTTGTATAAAAAGAACACCGCTTGGGGGGGAGGGGAGGGGCAAAAGTCCTACTAAGCAGGGATATACAAAAGTATGAAGGCTATTGCTTAAAGCATTGTAAGCCGCCCTGAGTCTCTGGAGAAGGGCGGCATATAAATTAACCAACAAACAAACAAACAAACAAATATTATAGTGCTAGACAACCCAGTGTAGATTAAAAAATACTAACATTTTCATGCCTACCAAACCTTTAATTAACAACTTCCTTTCACTGTTTTTAGTGTGTCTTTAGTTTAGAGCAATCATATAGCAATTCTGCACTGTGGGAACTCTGAAATAAAATAATGAAAACATGCAAAGGTTCTTAAACATCTGGTCATTAAGAAAATCTGCCTTAAGTTATAATATGCCATTTCCCCCTTCTTACTGTTCTTGTTTGCAGGACTGAACATTGTCATTTGCTGTTTTAGGGCACAAACAGAAGCTTCTCGCACTAGAGCTGAAAGATCTGCTCCTCTATAAAGAAAAAAAAGAAAAGAAAAGCATCGGTTGTTACGATTCTGCAGTTTGGTGAACCGGCAAATCCCACCTGGGTGTTGGCCACACCCAGCCAGTTGAGTTGGCCATGCCCACTCAATCACATGCTCACCCAATCACGCCCACCCAGCCAGTCATTAGGGCAGAGAATCGGTTAAAAAATTTACAGTCCACCACTGACAAAAACATAACCAAATAATTGCTAGTATTCAATGGTAACAACCTGTCCTTTTAAGAAGTTGTTTGACAGACATATTTAAAATCTGTTACTGCTTTCCAAGATAGGCAGATAAACTTAAAACTGAATTATTAATTTGGAAATTCATACGGAATTTCAGTCAAAAGTTGTGGTCATAAGTTGAGGTACCATGTGACATGACTCAATTTTACAATGGTCATAGAGCCAGTCACCATGGCCATTAAGCAAATCACATGGCTAAGTGAACCACATGGTTGTTACATGAATCCAATGCATCCAATGGGCTTGAATTCTATATTGCATTGAGATAACCTGGCAGACATTGTAAATGGTTGTAGCACAGATAAAACACTACTTTTCCAGAGACCAATCTGCTTGCTACCTTCTGTAGTAACTGAAATATCCGGGTCACTGTAGATCCAAAATCAAAATCAATCCCACATAAACACATTAGATTATCAAGGGTGTGTGTGCCACAGGGCCATATCATACGTCATGTGCTGTTTAACATTTTTATCAGCAGCTTGAGAGTTCAGACTTTGCAAATGACAGAAAACTTGAATGGATGGCTAATACTTTAAACAAGGGAGAGAAGATTCAAACAGACCTAGACCAGTGATGGCAAACCTTTTCGGCACTGAGTGCCAAAAAAGGGAGCATGTGCGCGTGCGTGCGCTTCAAGCACCTGTCTGGGCCGCAACCCAGAAGAGGAGCTGCCAATGATGCATGCGCGTGCCTGAAAATGAACTTCTGGTTTCTGGCGCACGCATGCACTCCGGCCAGCTAGTCTTCCGAGTTTCTGGTGCGCATGCGCTTGCAGCAATCAGCCGGCCCGGGCACATGCTCATGCAGGAAAAGGGAAGACCAGCTCTTCCAGTTTCTGGCACTGCCATACACAAAAAGGTCAGCTAATCGTTGCGGATATTTGCACTCCAGAAACCCGGAACAAGAATGGGCGATGCCGTGCGTGCCAGGTGACATGGCTTTGCGTGCCACTTTGGGCACGTGTGCCATAGGTTCGCCATCCAGACCTAGATAAGACTGGAACTGGCTGAAATAAATAGAATGGAATTTAATACAACATGAAGAGTTGAGATCTGGGTGGGAAAAATATAAAGCACAAGTAAAGGATAGTGAAGGATTGACCTGGCAGCAGCTTATGTGAAAGAGAACTGAAGTCCTTGGCAACCACATGCTAAACATGAGCTAGCAGGGTGATGCTGATACAATAAACGCTATTGGAAAGTGCATTAATCAGAGCACAGAATCCACATGAGTGGAAGCAAATGTTCTACTTTATTCTATCCTGATCAAATCCCATTTGGGACACTGTGGCTGGTTCTAGACACCACCATTGAAAAAGGACAGTGACAAACTGAAGTCAGTTCATAGGAGTGCTAGCAAGATGGTAAAGGTTCTGGAAATCAAGCTCCATAAAGAACAGTTAAAGGATTTGGTATATTTAGCTTACAAAAAAAGGCATCGGAGAAAGATGCCACAGCAATCTTCAAATCAGTAGAATCATACTTCCCCAACAATATCCAAATAAAGATCAGGCTCACCGATATCAAACAGAGCCATTTTATAGTAGGGTAGTTATGGTGCTGGCCTAGAAACTAGGAATTTTAATCTTGTTTTAGGCACAGAAGCCAGCTGGATTAAGTTTAGGCTAATTACCCTGACTCGGTTTAATCCATCTCATGCATGGATTTCATTCTCGAGAAAATAGAGGAAGGGAATGTTATAAACAGAGTTACAGAAAAGAAAGGGATATCAATCTACCGCATGTAATGCAATCTACTGCATTAAAACTCTGAAGCCATTTTGAAATGAGTCAAGATAATCTCTATTCTTCAGAACTGTCCCCAATGGAGAAGTGACGGCCTTCTTATGATATGATCCTTATAGTAGCTGATCTCTGAGAGATCTAGTGCTGAAGTTTTAAGTAGAGGTCTAATAATCTAATAATTGCCACTTTTAAACAAGGAGGCCTTCTGTCCCACTTAAAATCATTAATAACCAACATTCTTTTGTCTAAAGCTGACATGCCAATAGATTAACCTGTAAAATAAAAATTAATGCAATTTAAAAATGCAATGATTTTTACTGAATTTTTTTTGTCTTGAAACAGTATGGAGAGCTTATTTAATAAGTGCTTTTGACATAGTTTGATACTGACATAATGAAATAAATATACATATAATTCTATGATGGAAGTAAGGAAATATAACCTCCTAAATGCCGGGCTACCTTCAAGGATTTTATTTTATTTTTTTAAAAAAAGGTCTAGGATCCAAGAGCTGAAAAGCTAAGAAATCTCTGCACTTGTATTTGCAGTTATATTTGTTTCTAATTTTGAGCACTAAATGTTTATAATGTAAGCAAGCATCTACAATCATGCTGAAAGTTCCAATATAAATGTAAGGAAAGTTCAGATTCTACTAATGCAGCCATGTACATGAATAATACATATATGACCCTGTGACTCACATGTTCTATGCTGGAAATGATCCTTCTTCCCTGCAATTAACCAAACTATTAATTCTGAACAGGTCTGCTCCAGAACATACATGTTCCTTTATCTGCTCTCAAAACCGATTCCAAATAGGATATTACTCACGTAAAGCAATCACAGCAGGGATTGTAAGCAATTTCTTCTAGGTGCACATCAATATCAAGTGGGGGTACAGTTCCATCCTGTAACCATAAAAAAGACATTCAATAACTTTGATACATATGAGAAATCACATAATTTGATTTATATTAAATAATGTAGGAACTGCCCACATTATTTAATATAAATAAAATAAAATAAAAAAATTATTTATTTATTTAAAAATAAATGGGGAACTGCCAGAGGACTGGAAAAGAGCTGATGTCGTTCCCATATTCAAAAAAGAAAAAAAAAAAACAGACCCAGGAAACTACAGATCCATCAGCCTGGCCATAATACCAGAGAAGATTCTGGGAAAGATAATCAAGCAACGAATCAGCGAACACCTAGAAGCAAACCAAGTAATAACCAAAAGCCAACATGGGTTTGTCAAAAACAGATCATGCCAGACTAATCTTATTACATTCTTTGACAAAGTGACAAAACTAGTGGACCAGGAGAATGCTGTCAATATAATTTACTTGGACTTCAGTAAGGCATTTGACAAAGTAGACCATAACCTAAAACTTGATAAAATAGAAAAATGTGAGTTAGACAGCATCACCACCAGATGGATTTGTAACTGGCTGACCAACCACACTCAACGTGTAATCCTCAATGGTACTGCATCTACATGGAGGGAGGTATTCAATGGGGTACCCCCGGGCTTTGTTTTAGGCCCAGTACTCTTCAACATATTCATCATGATTTCGACAAGGGGATAGATAGGGAACACATCAAATTTGCAAACGACACCAAGCTAGCAGGAATAGCCAACACTCCGGAAGATAGGCTTAAGATAGAGAAGGATCTTGACAGACTTGAATATCTAACAAAATGAAATTCAATGGTGAAAAAAGTAAGGTTCTACATTTAGGCAAGAAAAACAAAATGCAAAATGCAAATTTTATGAGTGCCCCTTCAATCTCCTCCTCTAGATCATTTATGAGGATGTTGAAGAGTACTGTACCCAAGACAGAAATTTGAGGTGTACCTCACTATATGTTTCCCTCCATTGACACACTATACATTAGGTACAGTTGGTCAGCCAATTCTGGTCATGGTACTGTCTATCTCACATTTTTCTATCTTATCAAGAAGTACACTGTGATCTACTTTGTCAAATGCCTTCCTGTTGTCCAGGTACACTATGTCTATAGCATTTCACTGTTCCACTAATTTAATCACTTTCACAGATGCCTGGCTTATCTGCAGGACTGCCTTTCACTGATTTTACAGTATATGTGGTACCTCGCTCAATAGTGGTGACTGTGAGAGGGATCTTGGGAGTCCTAGTGGACAATCACTTAAATATAAGCCAGCAGTGTGCTGCAGCTTCCAAAAAAGCCAACACAGTTCTAGGCTAAACAGAGGGATAGAATCAAGATCACATGAAGTGTTAATACCATTTTATAATGCCTTGGTAAGGCCACACTTGGAATACGGCATCCAATTTTGGTCGCCACGATGTAAAAAAGATGTTGAGACTCTAGAAAGAGTGCAGAGAAGAGCAACAGAGATAATTAGGGGACTGGAGGATAAAACATAAAGAACGGAACTATTTATGTCTAGTCTTATGAAAAGAAGGATTGGGAGTGACATAATAGCAGTGTTCTGATATCTCAGGGGTTGCCACAAAGAAAAGGGAGTCAAACTATTCTCCAAAACACCTGAGGGTAGAAGAAGCAATGAGTGGAAACTAATCAAGGAGAGAAGCAACTTAGAACTAAGGAGAAATTTCCTGACAGTTAGAACAATTAATCAGTGGAACAACTTGTCTCCAGAAGTTGTAAATGCTCCAACACTGGAAGTTTTTAAGAAGAGATTAGATAACCATTTGTCTGAAGTGGTGTAGGATTTCCTGTCTAAGCAGGAGGTTGGACTAGAAGACCTCCAAGGTCCCTTCCAACTCTGTTATTCTATATATAAGATTTCTGAGTTCCATTTTGAATGTGAAAGCTTCCTAAAGAGACCAATAATTCAAGATAATAAGTTTACAGATATTAAAGAATCACAGAGAGCAAGTTTTAAAGCAAAAGAAAAGCAACATTTTATTTTGAAAATAAGCATTGGAAAAAATGTCATCATACAACAGTGAAATTGAACAAAACACCTAATCTCAATATCAACAGAAGAGAGAACTATATTCCTTTGAGGGACAGTTTCACAGCTGGAGTACTTCACTCAAATGCCCTGTTCCATATGGCCATCAGCAGCACCTGTGGAGGTAAAGGGGTGAACAAACTGATGAAAGCAGTGTTGTGTTGTTGTGAAGCCCCACCCCTTATGTACATATGGCACTGCATGTGTGTCCCCCATTTATATTTTTTAAAATAAAATAAACCTAATGATTTTCCAAAAAATTACCCATTGGGAAAACCTAGTTGTACCATTAATGTTACAAGAAATTATTTATGCAAGCAAGAAAGGCCCCAGATGGAGATGGATTGTTAATAAAATGGAATTATGCCTTTTATGGAAATGGAACCAGTGGTGGGTTGCTCCCGGTTTGATCCGGTTCTTGCGAACCGGTAGTTAAAGCAGCGGGAGGCTCCGCCTGGATGTCAACATGGACGATCTGCGCATGTGCAGAAGTGTGTGCGCTCCCATTGCGAACTGGTAGTAAAGGTAGGTAGAACCCACCCCTGAATGGAACACATATATATTCATATTCAAGTCAGTGTTGACTCCTGGCAACTTCCCGGAGTTGTTCCTGTGGTTTACTTGACAGGATATTTGAGAAATGGTTTGCCACTGCTTAGTTCTTAAGGCTGAGAGAGCCCAGGGTCACCAAATTAGTTTCATGCCCAAGGATTCAAAGTATCACAATTTCTAGCCTAATGCCTTAGCCACTGTATTAAACTGGCTCTTTCATATTGCTGGTAACATATATTTAGTGAGACTTGCATGAAACATAAATTGCCCTCCTTGTTTTAGGAAGTGTATATAGCCGTATTAGTGAAACTGAGCAAAGTTCCAAGTAGTTGTACTAGTTATTTATTGTTCCATATCTTTCTTAGCTGCAGATAATAAAAATTTGATTATAACCCTAGTACAGAGGTTATTTCCTTCTTTAGTTTACCATGCACAATCCAGTTTTATTAAAAATGCTAATATCTTGTAATAGCAGGCGGATGGTAGATATTTTTACAATTCAATCTGAGAAATTTGATCTAGTTTCCTGGCATCTAGAAGCAGAAAAGGCTTTGGATATTTTTTTGAACATGTTTAAGAAAAAAAGGATTTACTTCTGTTTTTATTAACCAGTTAAGAATGCAGTATTTAAATCCCTTGGCTAAATTTATTATAAATGGTATAATTTTCCACTTATTGATACACTATGGAACTCATGAAGGAGTCCTTTATCCTTATCCTTTATATTTAATTTCGTGCTGGAATTAGTGGCCTCCACAATTCCTCAATATGAAATTTCCATGGGAGCCAAAGTCATTGCTTCCAAGTCTCATTAGATAGGTTTTCATAGGAGAGCAGGTATAACATTCCAGACTTTCGGTTACATCATTGGATTTATAATTTGACTCCAATTTTTGAATGGAATGAGAATAATTTAAGAAGGAATAAAGATTAATAGTGGCACAAATAGAATGCTATTATTTGACCTCTGAAAATCTCTCAAATACTTGGTTCAAATTTTATTTTTTTAAAATTCATTTTATTTATTAAGGAGATTTGTATGGCCACCCAACTCATTCATTTAAACAGCATGTCATTTTAATCAGCAGCAAAATAATTTGGAAGACCATAGGAAGAGTGTTAAGCTTGATCTTATTTCTTATGAAAAACTAACTCTTTGGGATAATCATAATTTTAATATGGAGGTTCTTTAACTACATAGTCAGAAAAAATATTTAGATGAATTGATCTTTAAAGTTTTTTTAAAAAGCAGTGACTCACTATAAAAAGAATTAGGATTGCCTGAAATAGCTTAGCTGTAATATATCCAAATTAAAATGTTTGTTGATTACTGAATTTGGGTTTGGTACATTGGCAGCCTTCTAAATGATAAATTGTACGGAAAATATCTCAAGGAAATTAAAACTACAGTGCATTTATTCAAATTTTTGAAGAGGATTTTGAAGATAAACACTGATAATTTACAAGAAATCTGGAACGAAAAACTGGAATATGCTATTTTATTTTTTTTAAAAAAACCCTGATATTTTAAGGAATAGCATTCTAAGGTCTTACAAATTAGAGTAGGATTCTAATTGAAATTTAGAATAGAATTCTAGGGACCCATAACATTAAAATGGAACTAATCCAGTAAAAAATCTTTTTCATGTTTACCGGACATCCCTGTGGTTGTTGAAGAAACAACAACACTGGCTATCAATTTTTTTTAATGCTGGAGTTATTTAAAAGAACTAACACATATGACTTGGGTCTGGTCTTTATTTTGGTTTAAAGATGAGGATGTAAAGTTAAATTACACCAAAAGCATTTTGTAGGAGCGATGCTATAATTATGTGCGCTCCTGAGTTATGAGTCTGCTCTTGTGGAAGAAGGACAGGGAATCCTCATTTAATGACTACTGGTTCAATGACTCTTCAATGTTATGATGGCACTGTGATAATTCAGAATTCTGGCTGTCACAGCATCTCTACAGTCATGTGATCCCAATTTCCAATGTTCCCTGCCAGTTTTCCATAAACACAGACAATAGGAAGTCAGCAGAAAGTCAAAATTCTAGGTCTAGAAGATCTGACATAAAGTGCAGGGGACAGGGCTCTTTATTTTATTTTATTTATTTTATTTTATTAAATTTGTATACCGCCCTACTCCCGAAGGACTCAGGGCGGTGAACAGCCATAAAATAAAACATATAAATACAAAATTTAAAATAGAGATAAAACAAATTCAATAAATTTGGCTGACCGTTTTAAAACCCCAATAATTTAAAACCAAATTTAAAATTCCCATTTAAAAGAGGAGAAGTTTAGGTCAGGCCAGCTTGTTGGAATAGGAACGTCTTAAGCGTGTGACGGAAGGTACGCAGATCCGGAATCCTCCGTATCTCGGGGGGGGGAGCTCGTTCCAGATAGTAGGTGCCCCCACAGAGAAGGCTCTCCCCCTGGGGGCCGCCAGTCGACATTGTTTGGCCGACGGCACCCGGACAAGCCCCTCTCTATGGGAGCGTACTGGTCGGTGGGAGGCTATTGGTGGTAGCAGGCGGTCTCGCAAATAGCCAGGTCCTAAGCCATGGAGCGCTCTAAAGGTGATAACCAAAACCTTGAAGCGCACTCGGAAGACCATCGGGAGCCAGTGCAGCTCGCACAGGAGAGGCGTTACATGGGAGCTCCACGTCGCTCCCATCACCACCCGCGCGGCCGCACTCTGCGCCAGTTGGAGCCTCTGAGTGCTCCTCAAGGGGAGCCCCATGTAGAGAGTGTTACAATAGTCCAGACGGGAGGTGACAAGGGCATGAGTGACCGTCCGTAACGAGTCCTGATCCAGAAAGGGACGCAACTGGCGAATCAGGTGAACCTGATGAAAAATCCTCCCGGTCACGGCCGTCAAGTGCTCTTCTAAAGACAGCCGTGAATCCAGGAGGACACCCAAGTTGCGAGCCCTTTCCGTGGGGGCCAATGCTTCGCCCCCAATAGTCAGCGATGGCACCAGCTGACTATATCGGGACGTCGGAAACCACAGCCACTTGGTCTTGGATGGGTTGAGTCTGAGCCTGTTTCTCCCCATCCAGATCCGTACGGCCTCCAGGCACCGGGACATCACTTCAAGGGCATCATTGGGGTGGTGATGTACAGCTGGGTGTCATCAGCGTACTGATGGTACTCCACCCCGAAACCACAGATGATCTCGCCCAGCGGCTTCACATAAATGTTGAACAAAAGGGGCAAGAGGACCGATCCTTGTGGCACCCCACATATAAGGGGCCTCGGGGTCAACCTCTGCTCCCCTGTCAACACAGACTGTGACCGGTAGGAGAGAAAGGAGGAGAACCACTGTAATACGGTGCCTCCCACTCCCAACCCTTCCAACCGGTGCAGCATGATACCATGGTCGATGGTATCAAAAGCCGCTGAGAGATCTAATAGGACCAGGATAGAGGAACAACCTCTGTCCCGAGCCCTCCAGAGATCATCCACCAACGTGACCAATGCCGTTTCCATGCTGTACCCAGGCCTGAAACCCGACTGGAACGGATCTAGATACGTCGTTTCATCCAGGTACGGGGGAAACTGTCGTGCCACCACACTCTCAACAACCTTCGCCACAAAGCGAAGGTTGGAGACTGGATGATAATTAGCCAATATTGCCAGGTCCAGGGAAGGCTTCTTGAGGAGAGGTCTCACCACCGCCTCTTTCAAGGCGGCGGGAAAGACACCCTCACTCAATGAAGCATTTATAATCCCCTGGAGCCAGCCTCGCGTCACCTCCCGGGAAGCCAGCACTAACCAGGAGGGGCACGGGTCCAACAAACATGTGGTCGCATTCAGTCTACCCAGAATCCTGTCCACGTCCTCAGGGGTCACAGAATCAAACTCATCCCAGATAACATTTGATTATTTAATTTTAATTAAATAAATCAAAATAAATAATCAACTTACTCCTTGCATGATTAGACACAATAATATCTACATTCATTTAAAGAAAGAGGCAATAACTAATTATCCTTATAGAAAGGAAAAAGTAATTCTAATACACTTACTAGGTTTAGATTTGCAAAGCAGAAAAATAATTCTTATAAAAAGATTACCACTTAGGCACAGGTCATAAGGAGGTCTGAGAAATTATATTAGTGATAAAATTGAAAAATTCTTTGACGGGTTCAAATATGAGCTTGCTTGTCCAAACTAAATCTGCCAGTCTAAATAAGGAGCAGAGTCCAACAAAGCTGGGGAAATGCAAACTCTAAGCAAACAGAATAGGTATCGTTTCCCTCCACCCACCCCCGCCTGATGTAATGTGGAAGGAGGAAGCAGGCTCTATTGTGCCTTTCTTCTTTATTCTATGTAGGAGAAAGAAATCTCTCCCAAAGGTTAAGGATCAGTTGGCCAATCCAGGTTGAATGAGGAGATATTATTGCTGTAGATCACAGCTGTCAAGCTCACGGCCCGTGGGCTGGATGGCCACGTCCGGTTTAGCGAAGGGGAAAAAAGTCCCGATAGTCACATGATGCCACTGTGACAATGTGAATTTAGTACCCCTGCTCTAGATAATTCTTGTTTAACAATCACAATTTAGATCAGCAACTCATTTGTTACATGAAGCCGCATTAGTGTTTACGATCTTCAGCTTGTGGAGATTGGTCATAAAATTATTTCTCACCACTGTTGTAACTGCAAATGGTTGCTGAACAAGGCAGTTACTAAATAAGGATTATCTATAAACCATGCTATATGCACTGACTCCCATGTACACACAACACAAATGAACCACATTGGCTTGATTCTCTCCTCCTCCTGCTAAGCCATATAGGCATCCTTTTAGTGCAGCGGTTCTCAACCTGGGGGTCGCGACCCCTTTGGGGGTCGAACGGCCATTTCACAGGGGTCGCCAAAGCCCTCTCTCTCCCCCCCCCACGCCTTCACTCACCCTCACTCCTCTGTTGGATTGCCGGCCGTTCGCTTACCCCGCCCACTCCCCATCTATTGCTGCCTCCGATGGCTAGAGGAAAAAAAACTGTTTAAATTCTTGCCGCGGGGCTTCAAAGGGCCGCCCTAGAGCCAGTGGTGCAGCCGAACCCTTTGTTAAATTGCTGGCTTGCCCCGCCCCTCCGTACCATTATTTATTGCCAATAAATAGTGGTGGGCGAGGGGCGGGGGAGCCAGCAATTTAACAAAGGGTTCAGTGTTTTTTTTGTAATTTTTTTGCCCCCCGGAGCTTCAGCAGAGGCTAATTAGCCCTTGCTTGGATCAGCTCCCGACCCCCAGCTGATTTGCTCTCAGCTGTTTTGCTCAGGGCTCTTTTGCTTGCTTGGAAAGAGTGCCGATTTTTTTCCCCTACCTAAACTGAAAAACGAAAGAGAAAGTAAAGCAGGCTGTTGGCTTTGCACGTTGGAAAATTAGGAAGGCAGATTTCTTTTCTTTTTCCTCACCAAAAAAGGTAGGTGCAAACAACGGGAAATTTAGGGAGAAAGAGGAGATTTTAAAACACAAAAGAAAAAAAGCTCTATTTAACTAGGGAATTGTAATAATTGAGATACTATTAATTGTATATTGTGTTGAAAGCAGAAATGGTTAAGTTGTGGTTTGGAGGAATATATGGGGGAAATTATTTGGTTTATTATTATTGGTAAATATAATTAATTGATTTGTAAGAAATTGGATTGCATGGAAATAATTGGAATAATATACAAAATAGGTAGTTATATAACTAATTGATTTATATTAAAATGTTGAATTCATATTAAACAACTGTAATATTACATAATTAACCAATGTGAGGATGGATATAAAAATAGATGACAATGGGAAGGGGTATAAAATAGAATAGAAGGGAAAAATTGAATTTGATTAAGATTAGAGATGAGGATGAAGGATAATATTGGTTTTTTACAAAAATAGATGAGGAATAAATATGGCAAAAAGGAAATATAGAAATTGTAAATTTAATTGAAATGACTAAACACTGTTTAAATTTATGAACCAGCCAAATACTCTGTTTAAAGAAAATACATTGTATGTTTGTATGTGTGTTTCTAATTATTGTTATTTATTCATATTTGTTCTCTTTTATTCTTTAAAGTTTAACAATTCATTCTTTATCTTAATATCTTTATATTTGTTTGGGGTTCCCTTTCATCTTTTTTATTGTACAACAATCTTTCTCCTCAAACCTACCACCTCTCTCTTTTCTTTCCTTCTTACTTTCTCTTCCTCACCCTCTTCTTCTCCTCCCTACTTCCTCTTCCTTTCTCCTTCTCCTCCTCTCTTCCTCCCTCTCTTACCCTCACTCCTACTCTAATTTCCCTTCCCTTCCTTCATCCCTCTCTATTGCTGTATCCTTTTGTGCATATGGACTACTCAGAGGGCTGAAAAAGTTATTTCTGACTGGTCCTTGCACTTTTGACCAGTCTTCGAACTTACGACTGTCCTCACATTTTATGTTTTTGCCCTATCTTGTCACCATGGTAAAGAGAAGCAGTTGTGAAATGAATGACATGGTTGTTAAGAAAGCTGCAGGGCATAAATGTGAGGATGGTCATAAGTGTGAGGACTGGTCAAAAGTGCGAGGCCCAGTCAGAAATGACTTTTTTCAGCCCTCTGGGTAGTCCTTTTGTGCATATGGACTACTCAGAGGGCTGAAAAAGTTATTTCTGACTGGTCCTCGCACTTTTGACCAGTCCTCGAACTTACGACTGTCCTCACATTTTACGTTTTTGCCCTATCTTGTCACCATGGTGAAGAGAAGCAGTTGTGAAATGAGTGACATGGTTGTTAAGAATGCTGCATGGGCATAAATGTGAGGATGGTCATAAGTGTGAGGACCAGTCAAAAGTGTCAGAAATGACTTTTTTCAGCCCTTTGAGTAGTCCCTATACACAGCCATGGCCACCCGGTCAAATGACCAGCTAGCCACACCCACCCAGTCACATGACCTCCAAGCCACGCCCACAAAATAAGCCACGCCCACAGAACATGAGGAACTGTATTAAAGGGTCACGGCATTAGGAAGGTTGAGAACCACTGTTTTAGTGGCTAAGGATTGCTAAGGATCACAATTAACATGCCGCTTCCAGGAGCTGCTAAGTACAGGTAGCTCTCGACTTACAACAGTTCATTTAGTGACTGTTCAAAGTTACAACGGCACTGAAAAAAGCGACTTATAACTGTTTTTCAGAGTTACGACCTTTCCAGTATCCCCATGATCACGTGATCAAAATTCAGTTGCTTGGCAACTGGTTCATATGTATAACCATTGCTGTGTCCCAAAATCAAGTGCTCGCCTTTGCTATCTTCTGGCAAGCAAAGTCAATGGGAAAGACAGATTCACTTAACAACCAGGTTACTAACTTATCAACTGCCATATTTATTTTCTACCTCAAAAGGGCCAAGAAATGGTATTATTAATTTTCATCAGTCATGATCAGAGAAGGTTCCAGAAAGAGGGCTGGGAAGCTGCATTCAGTCCTGAGGCCATAGGCTGCCGCCACACCTGACTTGCTTAGCACAATGTAAAAATCAAGTTTGTTTTTACTTCAGCTCTGTTCCATCTGGCACAAAGAAGTATTTGTGATGGCCAACATGAGATTTATATTATTTTTGTAATACTATTTTGCAATACCTGGAAGGGGCATGTTAAATATATATATGTATATGTATATGTATATGTATATGTATATGTATATGTATATGTATATGTATATGTATATGTATATTTCTTGTTCCCATCAGAAGAGAGAATCTACATTCAAAGCCGTAATTTATGAAAACTCTATTGGCCTTTCTCCATGTGTGTCATAAATTGCAGAGTGACAAATCTATTTAATTAAAAAACAAGTAGTATACGAAATACTGCACTGCTGACGTATGCCACCAAAAGTTAACTTATTATATAACTTTTGGTTTCATTAGCACCAGCAATCATTAACAATGCAATTGGAAGAACCTTCCTGTCCTTTTCAATATGAGGGGATGGTGTGATTGTCTAAATTGGATGATTTCTAGACAACTGGTTACAAACATAAATTTATGCTCACACTGAGATATATGAAATCATATTTGGAATAGGTTTTCAGAAAGTCAGGTTCATTCAGCGAAGAAAAAGCACCTTGTAGTCTTTTATCCTATCGTTGTCAGGATTAATACATCACAATACAATGGGGGAGTGCAATCTCTGGATTGCAGTCTCTAAGATCCCTGTTTGCGTTTGTACTCCAAGAGTCCCCCTACACTTGGGATAAACTGTCATGCAGTCCTGAAATCACTGAACAAGCAGGATACAAAAGTAATAAACAAACATGTTTAGTAAATATGTTTGTGGAATATTTGCAGTAAATACACAATAATATTGTGGGGTGGGGGAGAGAAACACCACAGGAGTGACTGTGGAGATTCTCAGTCATCCACATCATGGATATCAATCGATAAGCATGACCTGGATGACTGAGAATCTCTATAGACATTTAGCCATCCCAGGGTTGAGTACAGGAAATTGCACCATCCACCTGATCTTTCAATCCAGAGATTAAAACACACCTATTTAGATGCTCAATCAAAACTTTAACATATGTTGCCCCTTAAATGCTATCTACCATGTTTTTTTGAAAATATGACCAGATCTTATTTTCTTTTGACCTCTGAAAAAATGGCTAAGCCTTTTTTTCGAGGGGTGTCTTAATTCCCACCCCCCACGCACCTGGCTTGGCCACTGGGCCGCTTCTTTTGGGGCCAAAAAGAGCGAGTGAAGCGACTCACGCACCTTGCCTGGCCACTGAGCCACTTCTTTCGCAGACGAAAAGAGTGAGCAAAGCGACCCACGCGCTTCACGCACCCTTGCCTACCTGTAACAGTCACTCCAGCTACCGGTAGACGTCCACCCGAAAAAGCCTGCCATCTTTCACTCGGGCACGCCTGGCCACCGGGCCACTTCTTTTGTGGACAAAGTGTGTGGATGAGTGATGTGCCCCATGCTATCTGAAGTATGTAACTTTTTTTTAGTGTTTATGTTTGTCCTGACCCATATGCTGCCCTGAGTCTCTGGAGAAAGGCGGCATATAAATTGAACTAATAATAATAATCATAATAATTATAATGTGGCCCAGGTGCAGCAAGGAAGACTTTTTGCAAAAAAGGTCCCTATTGCAGATGGTTATAGCCCTGGGTCAAGTGATCCCTTTTTACGATCTCCTGACAGGCAAAGTCAATGGGAAATCCAGATTGATTACAATCCAGATTGATTGTAAACAACCCTTTTGTAACTTAATTCCAGCTACCATCCCAAATGGTTTAATGAATTGGGTTAATGGATTAATGGAATTTATTTATTTATTTATTTATTTATTTATTTATTTATTTATTTATTTATTTATTTATTTATTATCGGACTTATATGCCGCCCTTTCTCCACAAGGACTGAGAACGGCTCACAGGAATAAACAACAAGTCCAATTAAAATTCAACAATAAAAACTAAAATTCTCATTAAAACCCCATTCAGTCCAGGCTAGCTTGGCGAAACAGCCATGTTTTAAGGTCACGGCGAAACGAGTGAAGGTCGGGGGCTACTTGGAGCTCCAAGGGGAGCTGATTCCAGAGGGTAGGTGCACCCACAGAGAAGGCTCACTCCCTAGGGGCTGTCAGCCGACATTGTTTGGCCAACGGGACCCAAGTAGGCCCTCTCTATGTGAGCGCACGGGGCGATGGTATGTCAGAAATTGAAACTAAATTTGCAAGAAAAATATTTAGTCACCCATTTCTCCCCAATATTGTTAGTTTCACAATCCTCAAGGAAGATAAAAGTAAATAGAATATTACTATATACATTAGACTCATGGTTAAGAACAATACAGTGTTGTTTTTTAAAATAAAAACTTACTTTAGTAATAGTCTTTAAAATTGCAAGGCGATCCAAAGGTGGTGGCAAACCAACATAAAGTGTTTTATCCAGCCTTCCTGGACGCAAAATAGCTGGGTCTATAATATCTGATGGGAAAATGGGGAGAAAATATTAGATGGGTGCAAAACTTAAAAAAAATAACCACAACACAACCATGGGAGGAATTATGGACCAAATACATTTTTTCCCCCTAACTTACAACTAAAAGAAAATTGGAAAGAAAATTTTCGTAACTTACAACTAAAAGAAAATTATAAGACATTTGAAGAAATGTTTTACAGATGGTTCACAATTACACAAATAATCTCCAAGATTAAAAAAAAATTATACAGTAACAAATGTTGAAAATACCAATGATTTTTGAAAATTAAAGTCAGAAGAAAATTACAACTTGTTCCTTTACTAAGCATCAGAATATATCAACGAGAAATATAATAACTTTTTGAGATATATGCTCAAACAATTAGAATAAATTTTTCCCAACATTGGCAAAAGATATAATTGCAACAGTTTCTGATTAGGAACTTAAACTTAGAAAATATTCAGCAATGGCAAAACTAACAGCATACATTGAAAATAGAAGTTTAATCAAATTCAAGCAAGAATGGTTTCCATATATGCAATATATTACACAACATGACAAATAAAAAAACTCTGATGGTATGGGTAGGGGAGGCAGCTACATTCTCCCCCCCCCCAAAAAGGCAAATTGGTAGAAGCACAAAAAAGGGGAAAATTAGAAACTCAAGCTTTTTTTAAAAAAAAATAATAGTGCTTCCTTTTGTTGCTGTTATTTTATTTTGTCTAGTTTTTTTAAAGAAAAAGAATAGAGTATATAAATAATAAAAATAAGAACAATGCAACAACAACACAAAGGAGACCTTTAGTATGAAGCATTCACTTCACTTCATCTCATTCATTCATTCATTCAATTTCTGTAACCACCCCTCCCTCCATTTCAATCAATTTACTCTGGGTGACTTACCATTCCAAAACAATAAAAACAATAAAAAGCATTTTAAAACAATAAGTACATCCAAAATAAATATATGTTATAGCCATACTTAAAACAAAGAAATGAAACGCTTCACACATATAACAAATATGTTGATGTAATTTGTAATTGTTTGCTAATCCCATATTTAGTTCTGGATGTAAAAATCAAACTTGTGCTTATTAACACTGACATTTCCAAAATCATAGTTAACATTGATATATATATATTTCTTTATGTTGGTTCTTTGGTTCACTTTGAGTTTGTTTGTTTCCTTGCAAACATTTCATTACCAAACCAAGCAACATCATCAGTGCTTCTTTTTTATTTTTAAAGGTTTAAGTTATTCAAACATTAAGAGTGTTAATTATCTCTAGTCGATATTTTATAAACAACACTGTACTCAAATAATATACTGTCCTGCCTATGTCTTAAAACAATATAATAAAACAAATAAAAATATTATCCATCCTTTAAATACAAAATAGAGGGCATATGAGGAACATTACCGAGCAGCCCCAAATAAAATATTGCTGAGGACAAAACCAACATTTCTAGAACTAAATATTTCAGCTCAGTACTAGGAATGCCACAGCCTTAAGAAGAGGTGTGCTTCATAATTAGTGCACCTGCTACTTTAAACTCATAATACTAAAACAGGGGTGGGCAAATATGGCCCCTTTATGACCTGTGGACTTCAACTCCCAGAATTCCTGAGCCAGCTCGGCTGTCTCAGGAATTCTGGGAGTTGAAGTCCAGAGGCTGTAAAAGGGCCACAGTTGCCCACCCCTGTACTAAAAGGATGGGCTATGATAAATCTTTGCTAGGGACATGCTGTTTCAGCCCCGAAGCCAAAGCAGTACTTTGGAACAAGGATGGGGACACAGAGAATTGTGGCACCTCCTTAAAACAGCTCTCCCTTTTCCTGGACGTATGGTTAGCTTTGAACCCCCCCACCCCCCACCAAATTATGCATTTGATTTAGGGAGTGCTGACAATGCATGCTGAGTTCCTTGTTCCATCCTATCGGCACCATTCCAATTGTAGGAAATTACAGCTTAGTATTTTGCATACACAGGGCTTGTTTGAAAAGTTATTGCCCATGAAAATTGCTTAAGGAGACAGTTTCTTGCCCCTATGCTCCTGTATCCAGTATCTATGAACTCTGTAACTAGCTAGTAAACACAATCTACCAAAGGGGCCGCTAAAACCCAATTGCACTAGATATAATAACTTACCCACTAAAGTATGTTACAAAAAGCACGGATAGCTTTAGACTAATTACTGTGCAGCGTGATCACAGAGGTCTAGCTAGGCCCACTGTTTTAATTTTGTTTGCATTACACTGCACAGCTTTTTTCAAAACATTTCTCAGAAATTTCAGGTTTCAATGAAGGATTTAATTTTTTTTGTTTATCTGTAACTCTTTGTATTAAGAAGACATGGAAGGCCCACTGCCCACTAAGGTTTATATTTGGCCCACAATCCTCTTCCCAACCCTATTAATGACTGACAAAAGGACTAACTCTCTTCATCAATCAGCAGCTGATCAGCAATGAGATCTTTGATGCTCTATAGTCTTTTAAAACAGCACTGACTGATGCTACCAAAGTCATACTGAAACCTAACTGAGGGTAGATTTACCTTGAGGAGACAAACAATTCCCAATTTTACATGGTGACTGAAAAAAATCAACTGTCCCCAACAGTTTATGAGTTTAAAATAGTCTTCATTAGAAGAAAAAGAAATTGTCTGGAGTATAATTGGCCTGCAGGAAATAGTGGAGTCAGAAGAGAGGAAAGTTTTTTGGAAATGTGTGGAAGAATGACATGTGCAAGTATTCATGTGGCTCGCGGTAAGCACCTCAATAACTACCCCTTCATGAGGAGTTCCTCTTCTCTTCAAGCTCTGATTCTGCCCACTTCTGGTCTTCAGAAGAGGCAAAACAAAGATGATATAGTTAAAAGGTCTATTTGAAGCATAAAATGTACCTGTGTAAAGCCACTTAATTATCTGATTCTGAATCTTCAATTGGTTGTCCACCTCAATATAGCCCAAAAGCAGGGGTGAAATGCTTCTGGTTCAGACTGGATCGCCTGATCCGGTAGTGATGGTGGCGGGTGGTTTGGAGAACCTGTAGCAAAAATCCCTGCCCCCCACCCCCGCCCAGCTGAGCTGCGCAATCATCAGAGGCTTTTTTTTTATTTTTAAAAGCATTTTTTCTACAACCTCTTCGGCCGTAAAAATGCTTTAAAAAAAAAGGCTCTGATGATCGCACGGTCCAGCTGGGATCGTCAGAGGCTTTTAAAAGAATTTTTTCTACAACCTCTTTGGCCGAAGAGGTTGTAGAAAAAATGCTTTTAAAAGCCTCTGATGACCCCAGCTGAGTTGCCTGATCGTCAAGGTTTTTAAAAGCATTTTTTTTTACAACCTCTTCTTCCGAAGAGGTTGTAGAAAAAATGTTTTTAAAAGAAAAAAAAGCCTCTGACGATCAGGTAACTCAGCTGGGATTGTCAGAGGCTTTTAAAAGCATTTTTTCTACAACCTTTTTGGCCAAAGAGGTTGTAGAAAAAATGGTTTTAAAAGTAAAAAAAAAAAGTTGGTCACGCCCACCCAGTCACATTACCCCCACCACCAAGCCACACTCATAGAATCGGTAGTAACAAATTTTACATTTCACCACTGTCCAAAAGTCCAGTTTTTCCAATTCAATTTAAATCATGTGATGAAAAGCATAAACTAGGCTGAATAATTCCAGGTGGATAATTACAAGATACCACAGCTCCTACAATTTTCTAATTTGTTGTTATTTGCAGCTCTAAAATGGAAATGAAATGACGTACTTCTATTACTGAATCCCGCAGTTCTGATTATTTAAACATTTGGCTGGACCACTAGAAGTTAATCACAAAGACAATCTACAGAGATATAAAGATATGTACTACAACTGCTTTATTTGATCTGGAAAATTAAAAAGACAACTTAAGGAAACTAAAAAAGAAGGCATAAACTAAATATTGAAGTTAATATTAAGGCTGAGTCAAGGTTGACTCAGCCTTCCATCCTTTCTAAGGTAGGTAAAATGAGGACCCAGATTTACTTTTGTAAATATACAAAAGTATGAAGGCTATTGCTTAATGCATTGTAAGCTGCCCTGAGTCTCCAGAGAAGGGTGGCATATAAATCAAATTAATATATATATTAATATATATATTATACAGAGATATAAACAAATAGAAGGTGCACCAATGGGATCATCATTATCACCGGTTATCGCTAATCTTTTCATGGAAGATTTCGAAACCAATGCTTTAGAAAAAACTGTTAACAAGCCAAAATTGTGGCTTAGATATGTTGATAACACTTTTGTGATTTGGCCGCATGGAAGAGATAAACTGGAAAACTTCTTAGTATATTTGAACAGCCTCCATCCCAAAATAAAATTCACCATAGAGATAGAATCAGAAAATCAGTTGCCTTTCCTCGATGTATTAATTTATAAAAAATCTGATGGCACCTTAGGACATATCATCTATCAAAAGAAGACACACATGAACCGCTATCTCAACGCTAAATCACATCACCATCCAGCACAAATAAACTCTGTTGCCAAAACATTAACCACAAGAACTAAACGTCTGACTGATGAAGCACATTTACAAACAGAATTATATACATTAACTAACATACTGACATCAAATGGGTTCTGTAGAAATAAAATCATCAGTATGATCCAGCATGCAACACCCAGACAGAAGAGAAATCAACAAGAGGAACAAAACAATGGGAAAGCCATCTTGCCCTATATAAAAGGAACAACGGATAAAATTAGCAAAGTACTGCATAGACACAACATCAAAACCATATTTTGCACAGATAGAAAGATATCGTCTATTCTGAGAAACCCTAAAGACAAAATAGAATTAGAAGATCAAGGCATATACGAAATCCCGTGTGCTTCCTGCCCCTCAACATATATTGGACAGACCAACAGAAGAATGAGTGTGCGCATCGAGGAACATAAAAACTCAGTACAAAAGAAAGAACACACATCATCATTAGTACAACACATAAATGCCACAGGACATAATATTAATTTTAATAACACAAAAACAGTTGCAAAAATAGAACATCTCAATGGCAGAATAATCAGAGAGGCCATTGAAATAGAGAAAAGACCATATTGTATGAATAAACGTGATGACACTTCCCGTCTGCCTACTATTTGGAAACCTGCTCTCATAGACAGACGAATCTTAACACAAAATATAAACCATAGATCAAAGGTTCATCAAAATGCCTGTTTTGCCACCAGTTCCAGCATAACTTATCCATTGACTCACAACCAAGCAACAGCGCTTCCACCCAATCAAAATACAGCTACGTTATCAGCCATTCAGAATACACCTTTGCCTCTTTTCATAGAAAAACGTCAGTTACGATCACACAGTTTGCCCATAAGCACCAAACCGAGAATATCAGCCAGAAGATGACGAATGTGATTTCGTCAAAACGTCGCTACTACCCTTTTAAAGATATGTTTACAATTACACGGGAAGAAACCTGAGATATTAACTGTACACACACACACACGTATATAAAGCAAGGTAAATTCAGATCATCTTTCCATGCAACCTCAGTGTTTTTCATTTCCTTTATTTTGAAATTCTTTCACCTGGATGAACAGCAAAATTCAGAACAAGAAAAGTCCAGTTTATACCCTATTCCCTGCAAATGGTATTGTAAAATAATACTACATCTCTCTCTCTCTCTTTCTTTCCCTTGCTCCCTCTCCCCCTCTTCATTTCCTTTGGATATTACACAATAATTAACATGCATTTAGAAGCCAAGTTAAACTACAACAAAGACTTATTCAGGTGATGCTTTAAATAAGGATATAACAAAATAAAAGAGAAAAACTGTTTATTTACTCATTTGATTTATACACTATTCCACTTTTTCGTACAACTCAATACATAGTGCTTCCTCATCATATTTTCTCCACAACCAAGAGTGATTGGCCCAAGGTCACTCAATTGGTTTCCATGTCTAAGAGAGAACTAGAACTCACAGTCTCCCATTTCTAGTCCAGTGCCTTAACCAGTACATCAAACTGGCTCTCATCTCCAACTAGTTTCACTCAATCACTCCACTCCACTCACCCAGCCAGTCTGTGTGTTCACCAAGTTCAACAAACTTTTTACTGTGTTCAAAACTAGCAGCTTCATAATTCAGTCTACCCAAAGACCAGTTATTTTCATATATTAGATTTATATCCCATCTTTCCTTCAGGAGCAGGGTACTGGATAAACTATTTCATCTTTTAATTTTTCCTTGCTCCAACTATCTTGTGAGATAGGTATGGCTGAGAGATAACTTTGACCAAAAGGCTCCAATAAGCATAAATAGCTGTGAGTGGCCTTGAAGCAAGATCTCCCTGGTCTTAGCACACCAAATTCTTTATCCATCACCGTACATGGAAATATAATTAGCTCATGAATACAAGCCAATTAACTTTCAACTCACAGGCATGTTGCACAGGAGCAGAATATAAAAATACTTGACATTATATCTGATTGCTTGATGATCTATACCTGGTCTGTTTGTAGCTGCCATAATGAACACTTGACGACGTGATTCCAGGCCATCCATCTCAGTAAGCAATTGGTTCACTACACGGACACTGGCGCCTGACTGTAAGAATAAGAATGTGAAATAAGATAAAAATGACAACCATGGATTTAAAAGAAAACCCCTAGAACATTCATCATTCCCATATCCTTGGTTCTCTTTCCTCTTGACCTTTGATCACTCAAAACAAACGACCAACAAACAAAATACAAGCATTTCTAATTTATTATACCATGAAATTCTAAAAAAGAAAAGGGTTGTATAGCAGAATTACCATTAATGGATTTGGATATACATGGTTACATTCCAATTCCAAGTGGAAAAGCAATTTATGAAATTTATTATAGCTACCCATCTCACAAAACAAGTGAATTTCTAATTCTTTGGATTTGCTGACGTGGTATTTATAAAGCACGTCTGCAAAGATGGGTTGAAATTCTATTGTAGCATACAACATTTAGTAATCCCTTTCTTTCCATCTAGATGTGGCATCTGTACAATGCCAATTTTAATTTACATCACAGGGTTGCTCTGAAAACATGCAGAACAACACATTTATTCGTACACTGCAACCTGTAGTTAAAAATCTCTGGGGGAATGTTTTTAGAGACTCACTTCACGGTCTGATCTCCGAGGGCATAAAGCATCAACTTCATCGAAGAATATGACACAAGGTGCTGAATTTCTTGCACGTTGGAAAACCTGACGAACAGCACGTTCACTTTCCCCCACATACTACAAGCAGGAAGGAAAAGGAAATTTCTATGAAATTCTGTGGAATCTTATTTTTGCAATCTTATTTAATAAGAAGTTGGATTGTTTAGGTCACAGATTAATTCATGCTTAGGATTCTGCCATGACCAGATACAAAACAAGTTTTGAAATTGTACACAGTTTCAGCCACAATTACCACCTGCCAATTAGTGTAAATTTATGGAACTGAGACAAGATGGAACGACCAAATTCAATTTGTCAGTTCCTTCTCTAATAAATATACTAAGCAAGCCATATTTAATTAGATTTCCTTTCATTTTCTGTCTGTCTTTGACTTCTTTGGCTTGTTAGGTCTACTTTTTTCCTGTACTTTCTGTAATTCTGCTTACAAGCAGTCCTCACTAAGTGACAAGTCACTTAGGAACCATTTGAATTATGATAGACCTCCCAAGAGCTACTGACAACCTTATTTCAAAGTTCAAACAGCTGCAACACCAACACTACCCCCGTGGTGATGTGATAGCATTTTGGGCACTTAGCAACTGGCTTTATGACATTGTCAGTGTCCTAAAGTCATATGGCATGATTATCAGCATTTTTTGCCAGTTTCCAATACCATATTTTTCGGAGTATAAGACGCTCCAGACTATAAGACGCACCTACCTTTTTTGGGGAAGAAAACAAGAAAAAAAGATCTGCCTCTGCCTCTCAGCAATTTGCCTCCTTGCAGCAAGCAGTAAACAGCCTGTTTCAGTTTCGTTTTCATCACAGCCTGATTAGCACAAGCAGTTGGATCGGCCTCCCGAAGATCAGCTGTTTCAGGCTGCAGAGATTGCCATAGCCTATTGCTGCCTCCACACACCCCATTTCCTAGGATGGCAGCGGGTGGGCGGGGCTACACTCGATGTATAAGACGCACCCAAATTTTCACCCTTTTTTTTGGGGGGGGGGAAGTGCATCTTATACTCCAAAAAATACAGTATTTACTTTCAGTTTCTGACAAAAAAGCACCCAAGGGGAAAAATGGGTTCGCTTACCAACCACCATCTTTGCTTAATGACCGCTGCAACAAACATTGTAAAATTGAGCATGGTTATATGGTGACCTATTTAACCTATTTAATAACTGCCAAGACTTATGAACCTGTATTTGTTCAGTGACAGTTTAAGGTTATGTTGGTGCTGAATGAACGGACTGAGCACTGGTTCCTGAAGTTATGGCCATTGCGGTCATGTGAACAAAAGTTGAGTGGTTGGTAACCAACTTGTATTTACGACCAGCTGCAGGATCCTGTGATTACATGATTTCTATTGATGGGCTTCCCTGCATGCTTCCTACAAGCACAATCTATAGGGAAGCTGGCAGTGACGGTCACAAGTCATTTGGATAAGTTTTCCCCCAACCTGGCCTCTCTTCACTCTCATGCACTATGCCTTCCTTCCCTTCCTTCACTCACATGCACCCCACATCCTCTTTCCTCAGCCTTTCTTTGCTCACATACACACATGTAAGCATTCTGAGCGCTCTTTTCCAGTCTTCCCGAGTTTGAGTCACACCACAGCATACACACCCTCCACTCATGCATGGCCTATGTTTCCATGTGGCAACCTACACTCTTTCCTGGGATCCTTCCACCTTTTGCTTAATGACCTGCACATCTGGAGTTACGACAACTGCTTGGATTGCCCTCATTAAGCTGTGCAGTCATGTGACCACTTAGTGATGGCAATTACAGTCCAAATGGCTGTTGTAATTTGAGGATTATTTGTACTGTAAAAGGAAATGTGTGATCAATATATATGGATGCAAGAATTATTTTTACTATATGTATATAGCTAAATTATGTAGTTCAGTCAAACAATTCTTTGTATCGGCAAAAAACCTAAAAGACAGTGGTCACCAAGCAAACTAGAAAAAAAACTCACCATATTCAATAGTTCAGGGCCTTTCACTGAAATGAAGTTCAGTCCAGATTCATTTGCTACAGCCTAGTAAAAAATAATTTAGTTACTGTATATTATGGTTGGTTGCACAGGCATCCAGATGTTTAGACCAGATGTGACATTGTTATCCACCTATTGAATTCCTTCCAAGGACCTGAGATAGGCATATGTTCTTGTTTGATGGTTTTGCAGGATATAAGATGTTCTGAGTTTGTTGCAATGTTGCTACTTTCTCAAATTGCTACTTTTTGTTGTTTGTAATCACTGTGAAATCTTGCAGCAGCTAGCTAGGTGGACTACTATTTCTTCATTTCATATCATCATCATCATCTTAACATATGCCTTTTATCTATGAAAATCCATACAATGTCAAAACTTTATACTACTATCATGATGCAACACTGGCTTTCTCAAGCAGTTTTTTTTTAAAAAATTACAGTACAGAAATACAAATCCAGGAAATAAGAAACATACTCAAAATAACTGAATATCACAGTGAATGTGACTGATTTGTGTAAAGACGGAAAATGCATTAGGCAAATGCAATTTTTTGATGCAGAAAAATCTATTGATAATTCTGTAAGCCGAATATACAGGCCACCTTAGTTAAATATGATGTGGCTTACAAACAAAAAGTTTTTGGTCAGTTTTTAAAATCTCAGTTTTTTTTAATCCTATAAAATACTACAGAAGAATATTCTTTTGGTCCTTATATGCATCTTTAGAATGTTCAGCCTGTGCTGTTAGACAGAATCATAATAGCTGTAGTTTTTCTTCACAATTCATTAGAATATAATTATATGTTGATGACATCTTATTGCCTATTTCTGAACTTCAGAAGTACTTTGATTCTGGGCTTGATGCATTTGCTTAAGCCATCTGGGTGAGTTGTGGAATACTTCATTTCTCAGTCTAAGTTAGAAATGATACTGACAAACAAATAATTATATATTAATGCATTAAATAATTATAATGTTCATATATGTCCTGAATTTAATTATTTAATTATTTTTATTCCACATGCTACTTTTCCAGGAATTAAATTTAATTTTCCAGGAATTAAATTTAATTTAAATAAAGGCATGGACAGAGGTTTCTTTAGATGTTGATAGATGTTTTGTTCTTTGGGATAAGTAAATACAATAAAATTTAAGGATTGGTTTAGCAGGTTAACACTGGGGGGAAGCTTCTTAATGAACTGAGGTCCAAGATCCTAAGCGTCAGCAACCAGATGCAATCAGATTGGTGGGAACAGTGATCCTTAAGTGTTGGAATTCTCTAAGCAAAAGAGCAGCCAAAATTACCTTCGCAAGCAGTGTTTTGCCACATCCAGGAGGACCAGCAAGCAGAACGCCAGCTGGAGCTAGAAGTCCAAGGGTTCGGAATTGTTCAGGATTCTTCACAGGTGCCTGTTTAACAAAGCACCTTACATATGTTAGTTTTCTTCTGCTATTATCATACAGGCAGTCCTCGAATTACAGTAGCAATTGGGACCGGGATTGCTGTTGTTAAGTGATGCAGTTGAAAAGTGCAATGTCACATGATCACACCAGTTCAGTGATGACAATCCCAGCAGTCCTGGTTGATGTCATAACCGAGGACACATAGTTTGTTAAGGGGAAAGAGACAGATAGGTCAGGGAAAAAGCATGGGGGAGCAGAGGAAGGTTGGAGGAAGCTGCATATGGGTCTCAAGAGGCATTGGGAGGGCCAACGGAAGCCAAGCACAGATCTGAGGAGCTCTTGACAGGACTAGTAAAGGCCAAACCACGGCAGGAGGGGTGCTGTGGGCAGGAAAAGAAGCATCAGGAGTGACATTTGAAATAACTTGCAAACTTCCCTGCCAGCTTCCCCATTCACTTTGCTTGTTGGAAGCTGACAGGGAAGGTTGCAAATGGTGATCATGTAAACCACAAGGTTGCTGTGAATTCTGATGGCACAAAGATAGCATAGTTTCTGTGATTCATGCCCTAATTGGATTACTGCAAAAAAAAGATTCTATGCGGGTTAACTCTTGAAAATGGTTTAGAAGCTGCACCTGGTGCAGAATGTAGCTCACCAACTGTTACAAAGAAGAGCTAAATGGGACCATATATCACCACTTCTGTAAACCCTACACCAGTTATGGTGAACCTTTTCGGCACCAAGTGCTGAAAAGGGAGCACTTTGTGTGCGAAGGCCAGCTGATTGTCACATGCACATATGCCCCAGAAACCCAGAAGAGGAACGGGAGATGCCGCACCTGCCAGGCGACATGGCTCCGTGTGCCACTTTGGGCACGTGTGCCATAGGTTCGCCATCACAGCCCTACACTGTCCCAATTCAATGTACTGACATTAGTAAGTACAGTATTTTTCGGACTATAAGATGCACCTAGCTTTTGGGGAGGAAAACAAGAAAAAAAAATCTGCCTCTGCCTCCCAGCATCCATCCGGTATTCATGTGATCCATTCGCCACTGCTCATTTGGCGGTACCACCCATTCACTGGCGCCCGTTCGCTGGCGCTTGTTCTGCACCACCCATTTGCCACCATGGCCTGTTCACTGCTGCTGCTGCGGCCTGTTCAAGAACAGCTGATCAGCTCCGCACCAACCCCCTCCCCCCTGCTGCAATATTCCCTGTATAAAATGCACAGACATTTCTACCCACTTTTTTTGGGGAGGAAGTGCATTTTATACTCTGAAAAATATGGTATTTAAATGATCTTTAAAAAATTTGCTCCCCTGCTACCATCGAATCCGAGTTCAGCTTGTGGTGCCACAGCCAAGAATAGGATCTTTCTGGTGGCAACACGGCTATTATTACTATTTGGAGTGAATGAGATTGCCCCACATTTGCTCTCTGTTTCCTTTATTTAGGAATTTGAACTGTAAACATTATTTCAGGCCAAACTGTCTTTTAGACTAACTATTACATGACTGTTTTTAACCACGAACCTTTAGTATTTTTCATCAGTTCAAATTGAGCTCTTTTGGGTTACCATCCTCACCATCACCTATGCCCGTGATGGCGAACCTATGGCACAGGTGCCACAGGTGGCACGTGGAGCCATATCTGTAGGCACGCGAGCATTGCCCTAGCTCAGCTCCAACGCACATGTGCGTGCCAGCCAGCTGATTTTCGGGCCTTCCAGTCCCACCGGAAGTCAGGAAACGGGCTGTTTCTGACCTCCGAAGGGCCTCCAGGGGTGTGGGGAAGACTGTTTTTCCCTCCCCAAGAAAGCCTCTGGAGCCTCGCGAGGGTGAAAAACAGGCCTACTGGGCCCACCGGGCCATCGCGTGCCAAAAGGAGGGGGAGTGGGGTGCATTGAATTATGAGTGTGGGCACACGCACGCGCAACCCTGTGCTTCCCCCACTTTTGGCACACAACGGCAAAAAGGTTAGCCATCACTGACCTATGCCATCATTTTTAGACATTATTTACTTTCCTTGGATCAATATCTTCATTATACCAACCTTTGACCAAAAGTCCTCTGATACTAAATATTAAAACTAACAGGAATAATCTTCCCTTTCAAAATGAAGCAATCAGAAGCAATTTAGTTTGCTGTTAACTTTGGAAATCAAAGCAGAGCTGATTTCCTTGCACATGTTTTTAGGCAAAAAAGCACTACGTGCCTTTAATTCAGAGCGTCTGGCAGACTCACACAGTTAATTTCAGAAACTGAGGTTTGTCTCATATAGAGTACATCAACATTTGGTGAAAGCATCTGCCCATACCAGTATAGCCATGGTCAGCTCCTCCCGAACCTCTTCCAGGGCTCCAATATCTGCCCACGTCACATCAGGAACAGTGACAAAGCCTTCTCTCTTCGCAGAGGGTTGCACTAAAGAGAGAGCAACAGTGAAATCCTTCAACTCAATGCATAGCTTCTGCAGCTGAGCCTCCCCCACGGGATCTGGCTCCTTTAGCAACTGGAGCAATCTTTGCAATTCATCCTAAAGAAGGGAGATTAGAGGAGGAGGAAAATAAAATAAAAACAGATTAGACTGGGGATAAAAGAAGCACACCTTTAAGTTTACCGATAAAAATCTGGAATCCAACTGCAAGGTATTTTAAAACGCCCACATTAATGTCAGCTAGTATGGCTTTTTCAAGATAATCTTTGTTTTTTTAAAAAAAAATTGATTTATTTATCAGATTAACAGACTGTAGGAATATTGTGAAGTTTTTTAAAAACATAAAATACTGGTAAGTAATTGCCTTTAGTGGAATAGGAACATGTTTCTCCCTCTATTGAATAATACTCATTAATATCTTTTTTAAAGTTTTCTCATATATAATGAGAAACTTCCTTCATTCCAGTAGTGGTCACAACTAATGCACTAGATGAAGATATATCAAGATCCTCTGCCCATTGCTGTTAACTGAACCTTGAGCAGTAGATATGAGTCCAAGAGGACCCTCAAGTTTCAAGACCACTCAGCAGAGGGACTGTGACCCCATCCTGAACTAAAGATGGAATCTCTCTGGAATCATACGGTTTATCAGTCTAGAACAGGGGTGTCAAACTCAAGGCCCATGGGGCCGGCCTGGAAATATCAAAGGACTGGCCTGTGGTGCCTCTGGCGGCTAAAACAGGCTGCGTGCAGCCCCCCACACCTTGTTTTCACCCTCCACCCTCCTGTAGCTCTCTGCTGGCCGAAAAATGTCCCAAAAATGCCTGGCAGAGTGCTGCAGGAGGCCATGGAGAATGAAAATAAAGTGCAGGGGGGCTGGGTGCAGACCCTCGTGCCTGGTTTCGGCTGGCAGAGTGCTGCAGGAGGAGAACTACAATGCTGATCCGGCCCTCAAAGAAATCCAGTTTGACACCCCTGGTCTAGAATTAAAGCCTATTAGGATTAGGCTTTAGCCAGGTCTTTGCTATCTACACCAAATTGAATCCAGGCCCTTGATGGCATTAGTTGCCTGGCCTGAGATTGAGATAGAACTTTGTCTATCACCAGTATGCTGATGATGATTCTCATCTTTTGTTGACAGATAATTTTCATAGAATTGATTTCATAGACTACATAATAAGTAAACTAGATAATTTCATCCACCAGTTTCATGTAGATATTCACCATGAATGGGGATAACATCAAGCCTTGTGGCATTCTATAACTGGAGCCTAGAACACACACTCTCTATCATTATTTACAATCACTGAAAGTAACTTTTCAGAGAGGAGGAGAACCGTTACATTCATTGCTACCCATCCTTAAGTTAGGAGGAGGCAATCATAAATCAAGGGTGAAAACTATGGCGACTTTACGATCTGTGGACTCCCATGCTGGCTCAGGAATTCTGGGAGTTGAAGTCCATTGGTCATAACATTGCCATAGCTGTTCATCACTGCATAATATGATCAATGGTATTGAAAGCTACAAAGAAATTAAGTATTATTAAAAGGGTCACATTCCTATTTCATAGCTCCTCTCGCTATATTCTTCAGACTAGAACTATAGACAGACAGACAGATGCTTTCAAGTCAGTGTTGAGTCCTGGCAACCGTCTGGACTAGTCACTGCAGTTTTCTTGGTTAAGATTTTGGAAATAGTTTGCCATTGTCTCCTTCCTAGGGCTGAGAGAGTGACTGGCTCAAGGTCATTGAGGTGGCTTTGCACCTAACTTTCCATTTTCTGGCCTGATACCTTAACTTCTACACTAAACTGGTTGAAATGCTATATTTAATTATACATTTTTATTTTCCTTTTTTAAATATATCTGCAGTTAATATATACGATTTTATTCTAGGAAAATCCCCTTTTATATACCCAAACATGGACCAAATGGATACAATAAGCTACATGTGAAATATATACTTTAGTATATACTTTAGTAGGAAGATCTGGTTCTTCAGCATCTTTTTTCACATTTTCTTTTGTTCTCCTTTGCATGTCTTGTCCAAGTGTTACTTCTTCATTTTTTGTAACTTCCCATTTCTTTCCATTTAGCTTAACAAGAACTCTGTTAACTGTGCACATTGCTGCCTCACGGCAAAGGGCCAAAAGGTCAGCACCAACGTAGCCTGGCGTCAGATGAGCCAAATGTCCAAAATCAAAAGGTTCTTGAAGTCGAAGCTTTCGACACAATGTCTTCAGAATTCTGGTGAAAAGAAAATGAAGATGATTTTGCAGCCGAATTTACATCCCAAAATATTTAGTTAATTAAATGTAATATTGTTTTAATAATTTATTCTTATCACCTTCCAAAAGATAGAACTTGATGAAACCATTTCTGTTTAGCCCCCCCCCCCCTCCAAACAGCATAATCAGTGAAAAGATTAAGATATGGAGTGTTCAAAATATTAGATATATTTCCACTTCTATGCTGAGACAATATTTACAAAACATGAGGGGCATTTAAATATCTATGCTGAAACAATTCTGACTACTGGTAGTCCTCAACCTGTGACCAGAATTGAGCCCAAATTTTCCGTTGCTAAGTAAGGCAGTGGTTAAGTGAGCTTTGCCCCCATTTTACGACTTTTGCAATAGTTGTTAAGTGAATCTGACTTCCTCCACTGACTTTGGTTATTGGAAGCCATTTGGGAAGGCTACAAATGGTGATCCCATGACCCCAATCACTGTAACTGACATAAATACACGGCAGTTGCCAAGTGCCTGAATTCTGATCACATGATCATTGGGATGCTGCAACGGGTGTGAAAACTGTTCCTAAGCCCCTTTTTTCAGTGCTGTGGTAACTTCAAACAGACACTAAACGAATGGTGGTAAGTCGACTACCTGTATATGACAGCCAATAAATAAAACTTCATTTCCTTCGAATTTATTTTTATTACTTGCTGAGATAACCAGGCTTATCATGCAGTCACTTTTATTGATACTTCAATAAATTCTGACTAACTGATAATCAGAATTGAGTGCCTTCCTCTTGTGAAAAAAACCTATTAGTAATCAAATGCTCGTGTCAACTATGCTCAAGATGAAGTGTGCTACCTATTCTTTAAGATGACAGATATGGAAACTTCATCTCCCAATCAGGCAATAAAAAGCTTTCCCCCCCAAACATTATTGCAACTATTGGATGGCAAAAGAACACACTCTGGGAAGGAGAGGGCCTGGTGGCTCAGCAGACTGATAGCATTGTGATTAACACCAGGTGTCTGCAATTACTGTAAGTTCAAATCTCACCAGACTCAAGGTTGACTCAGCCTTCCATCCGTTCTAAGGTAGGTAAATTGAGGACCCAGTTTGTGGGGGCAATAAGCTGACTTTGTATAAATATACAAAAGTATGAAGGCTATTGCTTAACGCATTGTAAGCCACTCTGAGTCTCCGGAGAAGGGCGGCATATAAATCAAATTAAAAAAAAAACAAACCAAGTTCAAATCTTTTCACTTTTTGGAATATAAAAGAAATACATTCTCGAGAGAGATAAAGGAACCCACATAAGCCTGCCTAATGTAAATAAAATCTTTCATTTTCTACTGCTGTTCTGTCTGTCAATTTATTGAAGATTTTGTGGCTGGCTAGGCAAATGCCAATTATGACTTTCAAATCTACTGTATATAACAGGCAGCAACATAGTTTTCATGAGCTTTTAATACTGCAACAGTATTTACTACTCAAGCAGTAGTTAAGTCCTCTAATCTTCCCTTGTTAAAAATCTATCCAAGAGAATCTTAGGACTTCAAATTAGTTTATAAAATAAAAAGAAGGCTGACAGACTTTTCTCTTGCTGCTTCATCTGGAATCCCCAAACAAATTTCTCGGTCAAATCTTCCTGCACGTCTCAGGGCTGGGTCCAGTGAATCTGGCCTGTTGGTTGCTCCAATGACAAGGACCTGAGCTGCAGTGGGCAACGTATTCAAGTCTGAAAGAGGAAGCATAGAAGCGAACAGCTATTAATGAAGCAGCTGATGTTGTGTTACCAAAACTACAGTAATAGCAAAACTATTCACATGGCACCCAAGAGGATAGACATTTTAATATGTATGCTCATTCTGAATAATGCATGTACTATTGCTCTCTGATATGTAAAAATAGATAAACATAGTGTTGGACACTATAGTGTTGGACAAAATTTAAAATACACAGAGACATTCTCTGTCTCTTGACAGGATTCAATCTAACAAAGCGTGCCTGCATATGGGACCTTGGCCTCAAGGACCTTGATCTGAATGGACAGTGCAAATAATGGTTCAGGGTTTTTTTCTATTTTATTCAAGCTTTTGGTAACACCCGGAAACAGTTTTATTGCTAGCTAAGCTTTGCAAATATGATTTACAGCGAGTTAATTGTTTAATATTCCGCTCTAAATGCCGCCTCCCTCCCCCTCTACCAACAAGCTAGTGTTTTAACAGCTTTCAGCCTCAGAGCAACTCTAAGCATGTATCTGCAGATTATAATGCAAGCTTAATATTTGCATGCACCATTCTATGTATACTCCTCTCTTGGTTCCAATTCTAGAGATAGGGAAGGCCTTGATGGCAATTCTGTCTCTTGGTTTTGCCTGGCAAATTATTTTCAGCCAGCTTTTCCTTGATAAGACAAAGCTTTGATCCCTCATCATCTGCCAACCACATCAAGCCATCTGGTTTATAATCACTTCCTTCCCACACTTCTTGCTGGGGTTCAAATCTCTAAGACCTAAGCCTAAAAATATATTTTTAAAAAAATTGCCTTGTGGCAAGATGGGCAGAAAATAAATAAATAAAACTGTCGAAAATCACACTATTGAAAGTTGCCAGTTCTGCTATCATTTTAATGGCTCATTTTTGAGGTGCTTTGCGAATTACAATAGGTCGGGGGCTGGATATGGTTGTGACTTGATGAATCCTGTGTTAATATAGGACTGCAAATAAATACCCGTGAAATATTTTGTTTAATTATTAGCATACAAAATCTTCATAAATATCATTCATTCAAATACATTTCTTTAAAATTTCCCAGCATTTTCCTGGAACTGCAAGGTCTGCTTCTTTTGACTCATCCAAGCGCTGATCCACTGGCTATGACAGGAATTGGCCATCCAGCTTCTTGCCTGAACCTGATGTTTTAAACTGAGCAGGAGTTAACTAGCCCAAAGTCACCCAGCCAACATCCATGGCTAAAATGGAACTAGAACTCACAATCCTCTGGTTTTTAGCCTGCTGTCTTAACCACTAGACCAAACTGACTCTCTTATTTGTTTAAATGTATGTATGATGTTGCAAAAAGCTTGAAGCACAAGCAGTAAAGAAACAGAAGGAACAGATCAGAAAAGTCAGTATCTATGTTTATTGTTGACTGGAAATGCCTTATGTTTGAATAAAAAAGAAAAACTGAACTTTTGATGTATGGTTTTGATGATTAGACAGGATAGATTATAGGAGCAAAAGAGTTTTGTTGTAACCATAAAGCAAGAGGTAAATTTATGTTTGTACTTAGAATTTCCGCTTTTGAGATGGTGCTACAGGTATGTCTCTTGCTTCTCTTCTGATTAAAGGAAATAAAAATTCTCATCTCCTTGGATAAAGACTTTGATCATTGGGTAATTAATTTTTTATGATATATTATCTTGTTTTTAACAAGCTATTGGCATGGCAGCTAGACTCAAACAGTTAACTTAATTCCAACTGCGTCACTATCTGCTGAGCCGGAAAAGATGGCAGAGGAGGATTCTTTTACTAACTTGTTAAAAGAGATCCTGACTCAAGTACAAGTCTTGAAGAAATGAAGAAGCTTCTTGGATGAGAAGCAAAAGGTTTTCAAGGGAAAAAAACTCAAGAAACACCAGTTGCCTTTTGAAACAGCACCTTTGGGACAACCATGACCTAGATGATTAAGAATCTCCATAGACATCTTGAAGCTGATCCAAAAAGAGCTGGCTCAGCTTAAGAATTATTTAAGAAAATATGACTAAATAGTAAGACCGATTATAAGCTCACAAGACCATAACTCAAACCAGCCATATTATTTTGGATAAACAAATTATTTACTTAGCATCAAAACTGAGGAGAAATGATTACATATTATTAGTATTGAAAATCCCCCTAATCAATCAAACCTGGCTACATTTATGGATTATTATTTTCAGAAAGGTCCTCTTTTGGGGAATGGATCTTCCAGTCAAGATTGAACGTGTGCTTAAAATTCCTCTAAAGAGGTGAAAACTGGAATTAATTCCAACACCATTACCATGCAATTCCTTCATGTTAGTAGAAGATATGAGATTTTACATATATTTTACCAGGAAACAATAAAATCTCTACTGACGTGGAATTCTAGAGAAATTAAGGTATCAATCTATTCCAATTCCAGTAAGGAAGTATCAGATAAAAGAAGATTGTTCATAAAAGCCAGGAGTCTCACCAGATCAGCATAACTACAATATTTTATGAGCTTCCCAGCAATGTTCTGTAACAATCAGATTCAGTGTTGATAATCTTGTGAATGCAGAGGCCTTTATCTTATTGTTGAAATCAGTTGATGGATAAGTTTAATTGTATCCCAATCAAGAATCATAGAAATGATTAAGGGAGAAATTTGATCGGGGGGGGGGCTGCGGGGGAGAGAGAGAAGCCTTTTTTTTCTTTTCTTTATATTTTTACCAACTTTACGATAATGAGTCTGGGCATTTTGCCAATTTAGGTCTAACTAAATACTTGAATCTGGTTTGTATATTTACTTGTAATAAGAAAGTTGAATTACAGAGGTATTTCAACAAGAAATCATTAAGTTCCTTCTATTTCTTTGGGTATTTAGGGTACTTTTCCGTTTTTATAAGAATATTACTAGTTTGATATTTCTTGCGCTGTTAGCTTTCTCTGTGATTTCTCCCTCCCCCACCACATTCTTTGTATTAGTTTGTATTTGTTTTTAGCTTTTTTAAAAAGTATTCTTTTCCTTGTAATACACAAACAGTTGTAAGGAATGAGTACAGATGAATAGCATAAATGCACAAATGTTTGCTTTTGTGTTGGATAAACAAACTACATTTTGTCATGCGAAAGTTTCCAATGCAATACATTAATTTTTAAGGTGCTACCAAACCTTTGTACGCTGAGGCAGAACAATAGGCTGTGAAACAAATCAGTAAGCAAATGCCCCTCAGAATGTGTTGCTACTCAAAGACATCTGAAACTCAGAAATCTATGAATGATATTCTGGCAAAATGTCCCAAAGGTCCTTTTTCAAGAGGCAACTGGACTTTCTGGCTTTTCTTTGAAGATATTTCACTTCTCATCCAAGAAGTTTCTTCAGCTCTGACTGGATGGTGGAAAATGGAAGGATTTATACTCCTTGCAGACAATTGGTCATTTGTATTCTTTTAGTGAGTTATTAAGGCCACCTGGAAGTTTATCTGTGTCATCAGGATCACCTGAGTGGTGCAAATGGGTGAGGAGCTTTCTTGGAACTGTTACATTGGGTAAACAAAACAACCACTTCATAAATGCATGGTACAACATAGGAGAACAAATCCATCAAGACTGGATTCAGCAGTCCATCTGCATTTAAAAGACAAAGGCCATTCTTTTGAAGACAGCAAAGTCCACATTTTGGACAGAGAGGACCGCTGGTTTGAAAGAGGGGTCAAAGAGGCCATCTATGTCAAAACTGAACAGCCCTCTCTCAACAGAGGAGGAGGGATACAACATCATCTATCTCCAATCTACTACACAGTCTTTTCAGCAGTTCCAAGAAGGTTCCACACCCATTTGCACCACTCAGGTGACCCTGATGACACAGATAAACCTCCAGATGGCCATAACGACTTGCTAAAAGAATGGAAATGACCAGCTGTCTGCAAGGAATATAATCTTCCCATTCTCCACCATCCATTCAGAGCTGAAGAAGCTTCTTGGATGAGAAGTGAAATGTCTTCAAAGAAAAACCAGAAAGTCCAGTTGCCTCTTGGAAAAAAAGCACCTTTGGGACAACCATAACCTGGATGACTGAGAATCTTCATAGACATTCTGGCAAAATGTTGAAATGGAAATGTCAATTAAAAGCAGATTAATCTAAGGGGAGCATACATATTTTCGAAATAAAATAAAACTTGACTGAAGTTAAAAAAAATAACAATGTACTTTAAAGAATTAAAATACAGACCATCCATGCAAGTCAGTAACTGGGATACAATTCTCCGCTCCATGTCCTTTGAAGCTATTTCTCTTTTTGGTGTGATAGCATCAATTTCATCTATGAAAAGGATGCATGGTGCATTGGTCTAGAAATATAAGACAAATACTCCATCAGTACAAGCCCAGAAATTATATAAATTGAAGCATGCTATGGTTTTCATTTTATAATTTTAAAATATACATCCACTGAGACATTGACATTTAGAATCTGAACTAAGATTTTTACTATGTATTGGATATTAAACCTTAATTATTTCCCCATGCTAGAGAAAGAGATCTGCATAATGTTTCTATATTATACCTATTTGAGGTGTGTGGAAAGTGGGATTCTGCACATGAAAGAGACTATATTACTGTGCTCCTTTCTTCCTTCTGCCATTCTTACCCTATCCTATCTCATGCCAGGCTACCCTAAATCCTTCTTTATACTTAATGTTTATCAAATCATTGAGTAAGTAGTTTTGCCATGAGCAGCGGACAATTAAGAATAAGAATAAGAATAATTTTATTTCTATACCACCCTTCTCCCGAAGGACTCAGGGTGGTGTACAGCCTATTAAAAGCACAAGACAAAGATCAATTAAAATAATTTAAAATTATTAAATAATTCAAAATTTCAATAATTTGAAAACAAGATGAAATATTTGAAATAATGGAGTAAGCAATTACTTGTTTGACAAAAATGCTTGACATCTGTCAATTATTTAGCAGTCTAGCACAGTTAAAATATGAATCTCTCCAATCTTTGGAAAACACTTTTCTGTATTTTTGTCCTATTACTTTACAATACGCTATACTGTAACATACTGTAAAGTATTTCTTGTACCAGTGATGGCTAACCTTTTTGCCATCGTGTGCCAGGAGAGGGGTGGGTGGGGTGGGGGAGGGTCACACGTGCACGTGCCCACACCGATAATTCTATGCGCCCTGCCCTGCACATGCAACCCCCTCCCCCCGCTCCTGGCACGTGATGGCCTGGTAGGCCCGTTTTTCTTTCTTACCTGGTTCCAGATCCTCTCTATTTATCTGGGAAGGGCGAAAACAGCCTTTCTCACTCCCTCGGAGGCCCTCCAAAGGCCTGCGAGGGAGTGAGAAAGGCCCATTTCCCAACTCCCAACCTCTCTAGGAGTCTCTGGAGGCTGGGGACAGCAAAAAAGTCACTTCCTGTCCCACCGGGAGTTGGGAAATGGGCCGTTTCAGGCCTTTGGAGGGCCTCCGAGGGAGTGAGAAAGGCTGTTTTCGCCCTTCGCAGATGCATAGAGAGGATCTGGAGCCAGGTAAGAAAGAAAAACAGGCCTTCCCCATGCACCCCTCCAGGCCCTCCTGAGGCAGGAAACAGCCTGTTTCCCTAATTCTGGTGGGCCCAGAAGGCCCGAAAATCAGCTGGCCGGTGCACGCATGCATGCCTGAGCTAAGCTGGCATGCCACTGATGTGGCTACGCGTGCCACCTGTGGCACACATGCCATAGGTTCGCCATCACGGTCCTATACTATACAGTATGTCATGTATATTTTGCTTTCTATACATGACATAATATTATAAAACATATTCTCAACTGTGCAACAACTGTGCCACCTAGCTAGCCTGATCAAGAGTAAATCTTCTGTAGGAAAGGACCTATAGGTTACGTACAGGTTTACTAACTACAATATATATATATATATTTCACCAATAAACACAATTACTTATAAAGAAAGACAATAGCTTTTTATATATTTGTTAAGTGACATAGAGATGGTTATCAAAAATAGTTTTCTTAAATGAACACAATACTGGATGGTTAACTGCCTAATGGTTTGACTATCCTGCTCCCAAATGGAATAAAATAGGTTCAATCTTGGATCTCCTTTGTTGACCCAAAAAAAAAAAAAAAGAATGAAAAGGAAAAAAAAGATAGAAATCCACAAAAAACCAAAAATGCCATTTTGGTTAAAGGAAAAGGAAAAGAAAAAAGTGACAAAAGGAAATGCCATATTTCAGCTTCTCCCAAGTATTTGGACTGAAACTCTTATTCCAGCCAACAGAACTATAAAGATATGACATAATGACATACAAGACACATGTGACACAGTGGTTAGAATGCAGTGCTGTAGACTACTTCTGCTGATCACTGGCTGCCAGCAGTTTGGCAGTTTGAGTCTCATCGGCTCAAGGTTGACTCAGCCTCCCATCCTTCCGAGGTGGGCAAAATGAGGACCCAAAGTGTTGGGGGCAATATGCTGATTCTGTAAACCGCTTAGAGAGGGCTGTAAAGCACTGTGAAGTGGTATATAAATCTAAGTGCTAGTGCTAAGTGCTATATGAGTTGTTGCTTAACACACATCTGAAGCACCAGGTGCAGAAAAGTCTGTGTGTAGACAGACCCAATTCACTAGGCATTTATTATATTTTTGCATTTATCCAATAAAAATGTTCTCTGGGAGGATTACACAATGTGTAAAAAAATATGACTCATGTCTACAGAACAGCAAGCTGAATGAAATGAAATAGTGACTATTTAAAAAATTTAAATAATTTAATTTAAAAAAAATTAAAAACTGAAATCCAAAACTGTGTGACCAACCATCAAGTTCCAGCCATTGGGTAATGACAGGTATTCTGAACCTAGTTTTATGCTGAAGTTAAAAAATAATGATAACACATTTCTGCAGTTATATCCTTATTTGAGAAGGATTCACTACTCAAGGAACAAAAAAGTGAAATAGGGAAGGAATAAAAATGAGTTAGAATCTTATGCCAGTGATGATGTAATATTAAATCTTGGTTAGTAATTTCTTCTCTCATATTCATATTTGGCCATGCTCATAATGAAGATGCCAGAAGAGGGATGAAGTAATAAAATCCTTTTTTTTAAGGGTCTTACCACAGCTTGATCAAAGAGCTCCCTTAATTTCTGTTCAGAATCACCAGACACTCCAGATACAATCTCAGTTGCAGCCACTTTGAGTATTGGTAATTCAAGTTCCTAGAATAAAAAGAAAAGAAGAAAACAAACAGATTTAATCTAAGGAACAACATTTAGCAAGTTTTGGACTAAACAGAGGAAAAATGAATAGTGGGAAAAAAGGGATCGGGGCTCACATTCTGTTCCAGCAGGTAATGATCAAAAAGGCATTTGCCTTGCAAACATTTATCCTGCAAGTACTGCTTTGTTTAATAAGATACCACAGACAAGGAAAATACCCTGAGAAGAGCCCTCAGATTGCAACCTTGTGACTTTCTAGAGGACCTGAACATGCAGGGAAGAAGACAGAATTTGTTCCTGGAAGAAGCAGCATTTTAAGAAGACAAACATGTCTGAAGTTTAACATTTTCAATAATGAACAGTTTCGCAGGAAAAGTAATTATTCTAACAACCTCACCCCGGCAATTGCTTGTGCTAGTAATGTCTTCCCACACCCCGGTGGTCCGTGCAAAAGAAATCCTCGAGGAGGAACAGCTCCTAAATGAGTGTAGACTTCAGGATGACGGATATGTATCAGCATCTTACATATTTCCTACAATAAAAATGGCAATGTTGAAGTAAAATTAATTTGACTGCTATCATTTGCTGCTCTGCTTTTAGATTCCAAATCAGGATATATAGAGAAATAGTTACAAGGATTTGTTGATTATGCTGGATATTCTGTGTCATTGTCAATGGCTTTTTAATCTCAACTTCTGTCCCTATTTTGCCTAAGGGTAAGTTGTAAGACAGCTGTAGCGCTAATGATTCTGGAGAGAATGTGGAATTCAGCCCTAGCAATTAACATTGCAGCGTGAAAACGAATTGGGTTAATGAAGGAATGTTTGTAGTTTTACTGAAGAGATGCTTAACTGCTACAAGTATTTTTTTTTCCTTTTAACAACTTGTAAACCCTTGCATCAGGGTGGAGTCAGGGTGACTGAATAGAGCCCTTCCTGATGCCTATGCGGAACTCACAGCATATACTTTCTCTCTGCTGCTACCTTGGACTGAATTCATTGGTTTCTGATTGTGAGGTGAGAGCTCCACCTCTAGGCCACCATGCCGCTCTTAACTGCTACAAGTATATTTATTGATGAAGGCAGGCGCATTCAGAGTGAGAAACACTGAATATCTTCTCTTATTCATGAACTCAGTAACACATATTTTGCTTTGTAAATTGGACTTGAGAGTTTCGCTCAACAAAGTTAACCTATTTTACTTTTTTCAAATAATCATACCATTTATACATGAATGAAGCCTGACAAAGTAATTTCAGCGAAAGTAATAAGCAGACACGGGTGCTTTCACCAAAGTTGTTGTGATAGTAAAACTGTAATCCTAAAGCCTGCCTACAATTTCTTAAAAACCGTAACTTTCATTTTGAAATTTAGCAGGTTTCTAGTCCTTAAGGCTACAAAAGATGTGCTTGAAATTTATCATTTATGAATGATATATAATGCAGTATCAAGAAATGTCAAATTAAGGAGTAAATGTTTTAATGTCCCTTCCAATTGGTAAAGACAGGAATATGCAACTAAGCAGGCTTGTTAAGACAACTGGATTTCATTTAACAAAGAATTGTAATTGCTTTCCAACATAGCATATTCAGCACTCATCATTTTAAATTAGATTTATGGTTAACGCCTTCTATACTTCACTGTGTTTCAGCTGAAAATTTTTAAAAAGACATAAGTTAAATCTAACCTTCAAAATCTCATCATTGCCTCCTATATCCTCAAATGCCACTGAGGAAGTTTGCAGCACTATTTCTCTTGATTTAACTGCAGAAAAACCAGAAAATATTAGAAGACCAATTGCAGCTGATTGGTTGTTTTAAACAGAAGGAAAACAGACACAAACTTCATAAAGATTAAGGTGAACAAATTTTATATTAACAAAGTGAAATATCCCTTTACGTTTTCCCATATAGGTACAAACAGGCCATCTCTTACCTTTCTGCTGCTTCAAAACTGATTCTATTTCTTCATCTACATTAGGAAATTCAATTTTTCTCCGTTTATATTTTTTGTTCTTTGACTTCTTTCTTGCAGTTTCCAAAATAGAAACATTTCCTGCATTCTACATCACAAAGAAAAGTTTCTTAATATACTTTATCCAGCAAGTCACAATGCAAAGGCTAGGCAATATAATGGGCTTTTAAACGAAGATACAAGGAGCTTCTGCTGCTGCCCTAGCACTTCCAACACTTTTTATGGCACGCTTCCCCCTCCTTTTATTCATTTTACTTTTTAAAATATAGATATTTAAATGTCTGCCTAAATAGCTCACATCATGTGATAACCATAGTTAAAAATATCTGATAATCCATTTTTAGATAAAATGGCCTCTCAGACTATTATTTTTTGGACTGAGTCAGTTTCTTAAAATGAAGCCAAATTTAAAAATCTTGTAAAACTTAAAAACCAAATTTCATTTCTTTCAGTGAGCTTCCAAGCCATTTTCTTTAACTTAAGCTTTTGTTATGTGAATTATTAGATCCTGGTGCTACTGATGCTTCAGTAGTTTTACATCTATTGGAGGAATTAATTGTTTCTCCAAAGCCAACATTCCATTGTTATGAGAAACTGAAATAATGTAGTAACATTAGTATATCTAGATGAATAGATCTGAACAATGTGTTTTTGTAAATCAGTGGAACATAACTTTAAAGAATCAGTCTCCTTTGATCTTATGAAATTAACACACAGAAAATTTTATGAATCAAGAGCACAGAAAATGTGTAGTAAGGATTACTTATTAAATGACATCATTTAGCTGATGGATACAATCCATGAGCTAGAAATTAAATAGATTGGATTTATCTTAATTCTTACATTTTGAGCTAAAATCCAAAATATTAGAAATAGAAATAGAATAATAGAGTTGGAAGGGACCTTGGGGGTCTTCTAGTCCAAGCCCCTGCTTAGGCAGGAAATCCTACATCACTTCAGACAAATGGTTATCCAATCTCTTCTTAAAAACTTCCAGAATTGGAGCATTCACAACTTCTGGAGGCAAATTCCACTGATTAATTGTTCTAACTGTCAGGAAATTTCTCCTTAGTCTAAGTTGCTTCTCTCCTTGGTTAATTTCCACTCATTGCTTCTTTACTAATATAGTTGTAGCAGGAGTGAAATGCTCCCGGTTCGGACCGGATCACCCGATCTGGTAGCGATAGAGGCGGGTGGTTCGGAGAACCGGTAGCAAAAATCCCTGCCCCCCCCCTCATTGCCCAGCTGAACCACGCAATCATCAGAGGCTTTTTTTTAATTTTTAAAAGCATTTTTTCTACAACCTCTTTGGCCGAAAAAATGCTTTTAAAAGTTTTTTAAAAAAGCCTCTGATGATCACGCGGCTCAGCTGGGATCATCAGAGGCTTTTAAAAGCATTTTTTCTACAACCTCTTCAGCCGAAGAGGTTATAGAAAAAATGTTTTTAAAAGGAAAAAAAGCCTCTGCCGATCAGGCAAGTCAACTGTGATCATCAGAGGCTCTAAAAGCATTTTTTAAACATTTTTTTACATTTTACATAAATTTTACATTTCACCACTGAGTTGTAGAACATTTGTTTCATATTAAGCATATTTTTCTGGCTATTATCACCAATACCCAAATTTATTAAGATATCAAGAATTATGATAATCATCCTCAGGTGATGCTGGTGAAAAAAAGAACATTGGAAAGATACACTTTCATTTTATTTCAACCACTAGATTCTAGATGTGTGTGTTTTAACATACATATTGACCTTTTTTTGACACAGGGGAAACAAAGGATTTACAAGCAATTTCATCAAATGTTATTAAGTTTTGTATCCCTCCCTATATTTTAATTTGCCATGTTTTAAATATATTAGTCTATATGTAAATCAATATTTTTTAATATTCTTCTCTTTATTTCTGTGTTACCAAAGTGTTTTTTAAAAGTTATTGTTGGTCTTGAGGGTTTTTTTGGCATAATGAGAAAGGGCACAGAGAAATTAAGAAAAATACCTCAGCTTTCTGTTTAGTGTTATCACATTCTTCTTCTGCACAAAGATCAATAAAAAAGTTTTTCTCCTTTGGGCCTGGAGTCGTATCAATAAACCATCCACCTTCTGAAATTTTGGTCACTGATGGAGCTTGAGAAGAAAGAGTATCTGATCTAGGCACTGTTTGTGAAGTAGTGGTAGACATAATTAAATCATTTTTAGGAGATGAAGGTAAAGAATCTGGATTTCCTTTCCGATATAAGGTTAACAAAGAGGTATTCATGTGATTTGAATTCTGAAAGAGAAATTATGGACAGATGTCAACAGGAGACTGACTTTTTCAAATGTAAATATCCTCAAAATCATGTTGAACATAAACAGAATATGGATTATAGACACAACAAATGACGTTATACAATTTAAAAGCCACTTAATCACAATGATTCCTAAAATGCATTATTAAAAATTCAAAGACAACCAATGGTATTTAAAAACAAAAATAGGAACAAAGTAGAAGCAGACACAGCATTTAAAACATCCTAGAAACATGTGAATTATGAAAAGCCCAACTAGAAAAGAAGTTTGAGCTTTCTTGAGATGCTCATTCCCAATACTGAAAGTCACTACTAATAGGGCATGTATAGTTCTCCTAGCTCCACTATTCAGTACAGATTTTGCTTAAAAGTAGTCTCAGAATCATTTGACTGCAATATAATAGAACACTGGCTGCAAACTCTGGAGTGTTAACTCTCCGCCAATTCTTATAAAACTTGGCATACTCCTTATTTTTCAGAGGCTGCAAAAGCTGCACAAAATCAGGCTCCAAAGCTGGTTCAATAACAAAGGCCTTGTGCAACTTGGAGCTGCAGTTGAAGGTAAGTAGTATTCCCCAAGGAGGCTTTGTGAATGTCAAAGTACTGGTACTGCTAGGGATGATGTCAACTACTGGACCTCTGTTTCAGGCCTTAGCGCTGCCACCGAGTACCGTTATACAGGGGTTGCCTGAGGGTGGATTCCTTGGGAGGCCTGGTGCAGGGCCCGTGTGAGTTGGAGGGAGGCGTTATTATTTTATTTTATTTATTTTATTATTTTATTTATTTATAGGATTTATGTGGCCACCCACTTATTCTCAGTAACTCTGGGTGGCTTATCAACAATAAAAAAAAATGGGCCTCCCAGAGACTGCACCACTCTGAGGCATCCCATGCTCCACTTAACATGCCATGTAGTCTTAATGACTACAGCCAGGAGAGCCAGGATCATGACTCTTGAATGAAATGATCACATGAGTGCCTTGCTTAACAACCACTATGACTTATACCCCAAATCTGGGCTCAATTGTTGTTTTGAGGACTCTGTAATTATGTAAGTCCCACAATTGGCTTGACCAAGATTAAAAAACAAAACAAAGAACCTCCCAGTGCATACATTTGTCTTCAGAATTATAAATACATATTTTAAACAAGTTATTGTTACTACTAATGGCTCATGTAAGCAATCATACTTACAGGATGTTCAGTGTCGGTATCAGAAGTATCCAAGCTGGTCTCTGAATCACTTTTGGAAAGAGAGAATTAAAAATAAAGCGTCTCATATACAGTCATTTTTGTTTTAAAAAAAGCAGAACTATTTGCATGACATTTCCGTTAAATCCACTATGGTCTATTCAAAAAGGTGCAATTTATTTGCTCCAGCATGTTATTGACAGTATATTAGTGTAACCCTTCTCTTTCAGGGATCAGCTGCAATAGTTCCTAGTTTTTCATGCCTAAGGAAGGAATAACAGTACTACATAGCAGAAAATTAAACTTTTACTAAGATGTAGTGCTGTGTAAATTTTCTATAATTAAGGTTGATTCATCATTTTCCCTTTTTTCCAAATATTATCGGCCTTCAGTTCTATGTATTTCTATTCTATATTAACTTTTTGCTAATTCATGTACTTTGTTACTGAATGTAGGATTAGAAAGAACACAAGTGCATATATAATGATAGCCACAGTTACTCCAAACTTAAAAAATTAATTATATCAATGCTTACATAAAAATAAAGGAAGGGAATGTATTTTTAACTACCTGATATTTGCTTGCAAAGTGTATAGGACTATATTTGCACTAGATTACCAAAAACTGTTTGGAAAGTCACTATGTATTTGATGAAGTAGATTGTGTCTTAACGAGATGTACATAATAATGAATTTGTTAATATTTAAAGTGACATAACGCTATTTGGAATTTTTTTTATTGTGGTGATTGCAACTTACTTTTCATCCCTTTTTGCTTTCTTTGTGAAATATTCATCTTCTACAATGGCTAAATCTGTAGATTTAATCTCATCTTTGATTATCCCAATAACTACAAAAAACAAAAAAACAACCAGATAAATCAATAATAACAATAGCTTCCTCATGTGTGAAACAAGAATCAGATTATATTCTGTACAGAATGCAACCAACAGCCAGAAATGCTAGACAGATTGAAGTGTTCAAAGATATTGTTCTTAAATTAAGACCACAATCTAAAATATTAAACCTAGCTGGTTCTCACAAGACCAAGTATATATACACCTTATTTTGTTCCCTAAAATACTTTAGATTAATTTATATAAACTAGCTTTCATGGCATAATTTCCCTTCAAATATAATATTAATAAACATACCTTTCTCAACTTGTATTCTAAAGGCATTTCTTTTTCTTCGTCCATAATCAGCACTAAAAATCAATTTTAAAAACCTCAATGAATATTTTTTGATATACCTCATTTTCAATGTAGAAGCCGAGTGCAAGCATCATAAGAAAAAGTAGCCTAATGCATAATTACCAATGTCAAAGTAAAAAAATAAGACCAATAAACACATTGAAATACATATGTTCAATATTAGAATAAATATATTATATTGTGTAAATTATCCAGATTTGGTAATCTGCAGTTTCCGCATGAAGAAGTTAGACTAATCCTAACACTAATCCTACGTTGAAAGAATGTGTGAAGAACAAAAGACAATGCATGAATCAGTATATAAACACGGCATAGCAAATAATTAAGGTTAGGGTTTTTGTTCTATTTCCTTTTCTTTTATTTCATGCTTCTAATTTGTTTTGCTTGTTATTTATTCTTTTATGTGCTTTGTATACTTATGTTTACCTCTATGTTTGTGTATCTCTGTATTGATTTCATTCTTGCACACACACAATGCAAGAGAAGATAATGTTAAGCCCTGAGGCTCAAACACATACTATTACAAGTTTACCGTATTTTTCAGAGTAGAAGATGCACCTTTTTCCCCCCTAAAAGAGGGTGAAAATTTGGGTGCGTCTTATAGACCGAATGTAGCCCCACCCAGCCTCTGAAATGGAAGTTTCAGAGGCTGAAAAAAAGCAAGGCGCAGAGTTCACAACCAACGAACCTGTTGCTAAAGTTCACCTCTGGGAACAGCTGATTGGGGGTATTCCGGGAGGTCATCCATCACTAATCAGCTTTTTTCTTATTTCCCTCCCCATAAACTAAGGTGTGTCTTATAGTCCGAAAAATACGGTAATTATTATGCCATTTATTATTATACATGTACTACTCTATGCCCCTTTCATAGAAAATGTAAAGTACTAAATCTCTTACTACTCACCTATATATTTTCTGTAGTTCTGCTGCTAGAATTTCAGTGTTAACATACTGGCCACATTTATTACTGCTTAGATACTGTAATAAATATAGCTAAGTTAGTATATTTAAAAATACATACAATTCCTTTACAATATGCAAAAATAGTATTAGAATAAAATCGTATGTGAACAATTTAAAATAGAGACATCTATTTCTTCATTACTGCAGTTATCTATATTGGTTTTTTAAAACAAAGAAATTAAAATAGAATCTTTACCAGATTCCTATTTAGCAGATTTTGATCGCAACAGATCAAGTTTTTGTCCAGATATCATTCCATAATAATGGTCAATTAAATGTATATTAATTTTGCAGCATCATGAAAAGTGACTTATGATCATTTTTCACATTTACAACCATCGCAGCATTTCTGTGGTCACATGATCAAAATTCAGATGCTTGGCAACTGACTCATTTATGACGGTTGCCGTGTCTGGGGGTCATGTGATTCCCTTTTGCAACCTTCTGACAAGCAAAGTTAATATGGAAACTAGTTTCACTTAACAACTGTTACTAATTTACCAACTGCAGTGATTCACTTAACTGTGGCAAGAAAAAGTTGTAAAATAGGTCAAAACTCACTTAACAAATGTTTTACTTAGTAACCGAAATTCTGGGCTCAATTATGATTGTAAATTGAGGATTACCTGTAAATCTAGTGAAGGATGGCCATATTGATGTTTAGTTTTCTTTTCATATTACTGAGCTCTCTAAGCGAGCAAACTAGTGGAATTTGGCAAGACAGGCAAGAGAACAAAGGAAGAGTAGGATGAACAGAGTGGAAGAATCAAGGCAGGAGACTCTGCTAATTGAATGGTTCTGCTGATTGTTTCCTAGGAGTTCTGCAATCTAGATTTGGTTGCTTTATAACCAATGAGCAATTATGACTGTCACAGGTCCCTTGGTCCTGGCTCACTTTTGACAGTCAATAGAAAATCTGGCAGTAAAATTGCAAGTCAGGGTTATATGATATCTAAACAACAAGCAACAAGCATTAGTGAGGTTGTAACTCCATCAGGGTCAGGTAAAATCTCATTTAATAACCATGTCACTTAGCAATGGAGTTGCCAGTCCCAACTGTAGGAAGACCACCTGTATTATGTCTATATTTACATGATACACTTTGTCTTCTCCCCTCAAAAACTCCTCTATTTACAATCATCCATTTAATGACTATTTGATGTTACAACAGCACTGAAAAAAGTGACTTATGACAGTTTTTCACTTACAACCTTTGTAGCATCCCCATGGTCATGTGATCAAAAATCAGCCGCTTGGCAACTAGCTTATATTTATGATGGTTGTAGTGTCCTGGGGTCATGTGATCACCTTCTGAGAAGCAAAGTCAATTGGGGTGCCAGATTCACTTAACTCTTGCAAGGTTGTAAAATGGGGTAAAACTCACTTAACAAATGTTTCACTTGCCAACATAAGTTTTGGGCTCAATTATGGTCATAAATCGAAGATTACCTGTATAGCATAGATAGGGCTCATTTACTTAAGGGATTCTCTCCTCTAAACTTCCTTCCAGTGGAGTTGGCTTCAGGTTTTTTCGATTAAACAATGCCATGTTTTGGGAACCCAGAAGTACACCTCTGTCGCACTGTTTGCCCTCTGGGATGACCGTGTGTGTGTGTGTGTGTGTGTGTGTGATTGTGAGGGCATTTAAGGCCAAATCTTGCTCAAATCTTTAACTCGGATGGACATGATCTCCCTTTTTTTTTTTTTTTTTTTAATTTGATTTATATGCCGCCCTTCTCCGAAGACTCAGGGCGGCTTACAATGTGCTCAGCAATAGCCTTCATCCTTTTGTATATTTATACAAAGTCAGTTTATTGCCCCCACAACTGGGTCCTCATTTCACCTACCTTAGAAAGGATGGAAGGCTGAGTCAACCTTGAGCCTGGTAAGATTCGAACCCTGCAGTAATTGCAGGCAGCTGGTCTTAATAACTAGCTTAATAACAGGGTGCCTTAAACCCCTGTACTACCAAGGCTCGTTTTGAGGAGTGTGTGTGTGTGTGTGGGTGGGTGGTCATCCTTCCTCTTTTTTTATAACTATATTATTTTGTGAATCGCCAATAGTCATTGGGTGTCGGACGGTGTATAAATTAAACTAACAGTTACAGTCACGATTCTTCATTTCGTGTCCTAAGCCCGCTAGGAAAAAGAAGATGGGATTCAACCGCAACCGGCCTCTTATAGAAGGGCGGCTGCACATCATGACAGAGCCAAATAGGAACGGAACAAGAATGGCGAAATCACCTGTTTAACTCGCTGTTTCAGTCTAGGGTCCGCTCCAAAAGGGTGATTTCCTCCCCGATTCCGCATCGCAGCTTCCCACGTGCAAATTCCTCCCTTCTTTCAGGCAAAGTTTTTCCGGACTAAAATAGGACCCCAGCTAAGGCTGTCTTTAAAAAGCCTAAATGTATTGGCACGGAGAGGTTTTCCAGGCCGTCCCACTAAATAGTGAACTATGGTTATCCAGGAGATAAACTGTTAAGTTTCAGTACAGCAGGGAAAGAAAGGCACAGAAGGTACTTCATTCGTATTTCTACATAGGCACTTTTTTAGACGCCTAAACCGGAGTCTAAGTCACGGAAGTCCATGATTTGTAGTTCTCTCGGGTGTTCTTGTCAATTTTACCCCTAATTTCTTTGGGTTTTCGACAGGACGGGCGCTTCCTTTTAGATCAGTGTTTCTCAACCTTGGAAGCTTGAAGATGAATGGACTTCATTGCTGGCTGGGGGATTCTGGGAGTTGAAGTCCACCCATCTTCAAGCTTCCAAGGTTGAGAAACACTGTTTTAGACGCCTAAAGTGGGACTTCAAATCCCAGCGTGCCGTGGGAAGAAATATTTCCCAAATAAATGTATAATAGGGACAGATCAGAGAAACTCGAAAGAAGAGGCGGAAGCGCTGCTCCGGCAGCCGCGACCAGGCTTAGAGAGGCGGGGCGCTGTACGGTGGCCGAGAGGGCGGCAGTTTCCGCAGCACGATGGAGTCGATGGTGTTCATATTTTCGCTCATTGATTGCTGCGCCCTGATTTTCCTTTCCGTTTACTTTGTATCCTCTTCGTTTGTTTGGGCGGGTGGGGGTGGGGTGGCCCGGGAGCCGGAGAGCGCTGGCGATCGGCTCGTTTCTCTGGTCTGCAGTTGAGAGGACCGGCCGAGGCGGGGGCGTTAATGGCGGTCTGGCTGGGGCAGGGGCGGCGGTGTAAAGGGTGAGGGGGCCCAGCAGCAACAAGCGCTGGTTGGGGAAAGCGAGGGAGAAGCGGCTTTTCGAGTAGCGTGAGCCTTAGGAGGCGCGCTTGGAAGAAAGGTTGGGCGTCTCGGGAGGGTTAGAGGAATTGAAGGCATGGTGGCCAAGTGAAGGTGAGGCAGGAGGATCCATCGCCAAGCCAAGACGGACTCTTAAAAGCATGTTTTCGCTGTGTCCGGAACCTGCCCAGGTAGGGCGTGGCGTGTCCTGTTTCATACTTAGCTAGATAGATTGTCAAAAACACAATTGCACCGGTCTTTTATAAATCCCCACCCCCTAACTATGTTTTTGCATGGGGTTGATTATATGTTGTCGGGGTCTTGTAGGAGCAGTTTGGGATGCCTTGTATTCTGCATTGGTTGCAGTGGCCAAGATTGGCTGCAGAAGAAAGATGCAGTTGCTTCATTCTCTTTTGATAAGTTGTTCACTAGATTGTTTGTCACTACCATTCAACTTTTTGGTTACGTTCTGTTTGGTTATGGTAAAAAGCCTGGTTCCTGCTTTAAATGTAAGACTTATTTTCAGTATATATAATAAATACCCTCCCCTCTTAAAGTTTGCATAAAACTCCTATGATTGTGATATTGCGTAATGCATTATTTGTAGTATAAAGCTGCTTGTTGTCGATTCTGTTCAGTGATGATAATTTTTAGTTTTCCACTTGAAACCACGTATTTCTAAAAATTGGCATCTGTTGTCCTGATTGTGGAAGATTAATTTATGTGGATTATGTAGAATTGTAATGAAGTTTCCCAATACTTATAGATGTGTTTGCTTAAAATTAAATCAGTACATGATGATCTTTATCATTCTATTATATATACACTTCAGTGGCTATTTCATATAGGATATAAGGGACAGTTTTTTAAACATGTACTTTAGATACCTTTGCAAGCACTTAAGTTATTGTGAAAACTTTTTTATGTTGTCTTTGGAGGACTGCATTTTCTAAAAGAAGCTCTTCATTAGATATTTTAATTTCATGAATAAAATTTTGCTAGTTTCTTTAGGAATTAGAAGATTTTGTAAAACTTTAAAAAGCAACAAAAGTTTGCTTTGTGTATGTGTATACGTATGTGTATTTCTCTTTAGCCAGGTTCTTCCTACGTAACCAAGATTTTTAGGCAGCCCTAGTTCAGTGAAATGTGAAATGTTAGTAGGTGAAGTAATTAAGCAGTAAGGAAAAATTTCCTGACAGAATGATTAATCAGTGGAACAACTTGCTTCCAGAAGTTATGGGTGTCCAACAATCGAGGTTTTTAACAAGAGACTGGAAAGCCATTTGTCTGAAATGGTACAGAGTCTCTTGCTTGATCAGGGGGTTGGACTAGAAGACCTCCAAAGTTCCTTCCAGCTCTATTCTGTTAAATAAGTCTTATATCAGTCGACTTTGGTCTTATGCAGTGTATGTATTGTTGGTGGCTTGTGTTAGGATATTCCAAAATTTAAAAGGATATCTCTGCTGTTGAGATATATGTATGTATGTATGTATGTATGTATATATGTATGTATATATGTATGTATGTAAAAAGTTAAAATCTCGGGTGCTTTCCTGCATCATTAAAATTACACACACACACACACACACACACACACACACATATCTGAAAACCATAGTTTCTTATGCAGTTGGATGAAGATGATAAGCCTATCTGCATATTATGTCACATTTTTATGACTGTCCAGTCCGAATTTTGGTCTGAAGTTTAAACCTTAGGAATTTTGATTTGCTTTCAACAGGTGTTATTTTAAACAATGAGTATCAAACAATGGATTCGAATTGTCCTTGTTAGATTTTAAATAGCTCAAGTTCTCCAAATTCAGACATTAGAAAACTCTGGTTACTTTAAAACTTGAAGCAAATGTTTTAACTTTTTACTGTACAGCCAGGTGGCAATTGGCTCCCTAGTGCAAATCTAAGTATAGTTATCTATACACCCCTGTATGGCATAAAGCCTGGATATCAGAGGAACCATTTATCTTCAATCGTTTCTGCCCATAAAGTATGTTCTGGCAGCATGGGTGCAGTCCAGCTCCCCTCTAGTAAGGGGACTGAGGAAGTCACAGCCCCCACCTTCTGAAATAGCAGCCCCTCAGTGATAAGGACGGCATCCTCTCAAGGTTCTGCCTGGAAAGTTCTTAAAATCTGTCTGGCTTAATGTGTTGAGGTGGGGGGTTTCCTTTGTGTCATTTTTAGATGTTTTAGTCCAGGCTGTTTGCATGGTTTTAGATCCCCCCCCCCCCGTTTTTATGAGGGAGATTGGTTTTATACTCTGTCCAGAGTCCATTGGAGTTGGGTGGCTATAATAAACTAAAATAAATACATGATAAAAAGGAGGAAGGAAAATTTGAACTCAAATATTCCTATTGATAATAATAGGAAACTATCTTAGTGGGGGAGGGGCAACATCGGAATCAAATCAGTAAGTGACTGTGCTTGTGCACCAGCAGAAGTTCTACCTTACTTACTCAAATTTTAACGTGGTTATAAAGAACCAAATTCACAAAACAAGCTGCTTTGGGAATTAATGAGTGATCAATATGTCCCAGCTACATCTATATTGTGCACAGGGTGGATAAAAATCAATGGTTTTTTTAAAAAAATAAAAAAAAAATCAGATTTTTAAAATTTAAATCGGATTTTTTTGATTTTTATCAAATTTATTTTAATAAAAAACTTTTGGGGTAAAAATCTATCGTGAGATAGTTTTCTATTTAAGATACATAAATAATTTAGTTTATTCAGCATGAAATGGAGCTTAGTTATGTAGCATGAGGCTGTATATTCTGCAACACTGGGACTATCAGTGAGTCAACAGTGGGTCAAAGGAGTAGCAGAGATGACAGTTGCTCTTTAAAAATTATCATTTAAATCGAGTTGATTTAAATCAAGCCTTTTTACTAGTGATTTAAATTGTGATTTAAATCAACTCGATTTAAATCAAATCCATTCTGATTGTGCATGTTATAGTTTGGAGTTTGGATGGCATTGGGCAAAGTCACTAGCACAGTTAACGGGTATGGATTCTGGTGTTGTCTATATCTTTTGCAAAATGCTTTCCTTCTTCTGGAAGTCCTAAGCTGGAGGCCTGTTTGCTGAGTTTTATATAAAATCTCCTTAGGTTGCCATTTACAATTTGTCCAAATAGTTTAATTCTTACCTAGAAAGGGCAGGGGTATAGCTGACATAATAGTTGTTCTTATCTTGATCATCAGATAATTACACTATCAGATTTGGAATGTGACTACATTAATGCCAGATCTTGCTGCTCAAAACTAAATAAAGTAAGTTGTTTTTCTTTTTCTCTTTAATTTTTTAAAATGTTAATACAATAATGTGGTAAATGTTGTAAATTTTTACAAATGTACTATTGGCCTCAACTCTTAAGATGTATGTTTGCAGAGAATGACTTCTATGTTGGTTACTTATCTGAGGAATATTTTAGTTTTCTCCAGGGGGCTCCATTTTGTTTAGTAAGTAGAATATGCAAACCAACATAGCCCAATCATAGGTTCTTTGGGAACATTGTCAGTCCCTATTTCTAGGCATATAAGATTATATATAAGCTGTAGTTCTGTTACCATCTGAGAGTAACTACTGTTATACGCAGTAGAATTGGCAGGCATAGGACTACCCTGATAGTTGGAAAGTATATTGTGATTATATGTAATTCATAAACACACTGCTTTGGACTGATGTCTTTCTAGAGCAGTAGTAGTTAACTTATGTTCTTCAGAGATTTTGAATTAACCCATCAGCCTCACTACCAAAATATTGTGAACTTTCAGTTCAAAATTATATCATTAGTTTGTTTCAAAATTATATCAAAAAGTTTTTAAAAATAATCTCCTTTCTACAGGTGGTCCTTGACTGACAACCATTCGTTTAGTGACTGTTCTAAATTATAATGGCACTAAAATAGTGACTTGCAACCTGTCCTTGATTTTAGAACTGTTGCAGCATCCTCAGTCATGATTAAAATTTGGGCACTGGGCAACTGGCATGTACTTATAATAATGGCAGAGTCCTGGGGTAATGTGATTGCCATTTGCAACATTCCCAGCTGGATTCCAAACAAAGTCAATAGGGAAAGCCAGACTTGCTTAACAACTGCACAGTTTGTTTAACAACCATGGCAAAAAGTTCTAAAAAGTTACTTAACGGCTTTCCTTGGTCTTAAATCAAGGACTACCTGTATTGTTAATTCAGAGAGGAACCACATTGAACCTAGAATTGCTTCCTTAATATAGTTTTCTTAATACAAAAAAACATGAATTATTGTTGTGGGGAAGAATGTTCATCATGGAGCCTAATGCTAGAATCTGGATTGCCTACATGAGTCTCAGACACTTGTATTTATTCCTTGTATTGTATTTTTTTCCTTCAGTGTTTCATACACTACATTTCCCTTTCTTTGCTGAATGCTTATTATGTGTAGTCTTCTCCTCTTGCAGCATCTCAGTATTTTATGTGTAGCTTGCTTACAGAATATATTCTTTTGTTCTTGCCTTCTTATTAACAAGTTTATTGTGTTACCTTTGAGTTGTCTAGAATAAGACTTTTTTAATAAACTATTTTATTTAATAACCTGCCATGGATTAGAATCTATTGCTACCATATGTCAAATGTATATACTTACTCTTTTTATAGTACCATCTTGATGCAAGAATTCAAATTGATGGGCAGCAAATTCTTAATCATGAAAAATAAATCTAATTTGAAAATTAGGTTGAAATATATAAACCTGGTACTAGCATTTTGGTTTACCCAGAAGTGTTGAATATATAGGATTTAACTCAAGACTGTTGCTTGCTGATATTCCTTATTGATCATATTAGATATGCTGATCAGGTTCTCATAAATAATATTTCAAATATTCTGATGGTATCCTAGAAAATAATCCATAATTTGCAAATTGCACTTGCAATTTATATCTGAACCATCCACTAGAGATCAATTACTGATTCTTTTTAATCAAATAAGAGTTTTGCAGCCCTTGTCAGCTTTCAGGTAGAAGATTCCTGCTGAATCTTTATAAAGGTTTTTACTTTACTGTTTTAAAAATCTTTCTAGTGGGTGATCCCTGAATTGATTGGCCATACCATTGTCACTGTATTAATGCTTATTTCACTGCACTGGTTCATCTTCCTCCTCAACTTTCCTGTGGCAACGTGGAACATATACAGGTAAGACCTTTGATGGCTTAAGAATTGCATGATGTTGTTCATATTTTTTCCTCTCTTAATGAACAAGCATTTTTATAAACTCTGCTTTGTTCCATAATTTATTACTCCAGCCATGTTAGCAGGAAGTGATAGAAATGTAATATTACTTTTCCTTTCTCATTGGATTTTAGCATGGACTTTGGATAACAGCAACAATAGATATACTAGACTTTCCTTGTCCCAAGGAGTATATGTGCATATATAACTTTTGTATTGTTAAGAGTGTTGAGTTTAAAAACACTTTTAAACTCTTTTAGCATGGATCATGACTTTTAGCAAGGATCATGTGAAAATCTAGTGCATCATTGATCTTACTCAAAACCTATCCAATCATGAGAAGAAAACAGTATAAAATCACTTTTGTATTTTGCCAGGAGCAAGTATCATATTTGTTGGTACAAAAATACCTAGTAATATAGTAATTAGTAGCTAAGCATTGAACAAGGATTGGAAATACTTGGATTCCGCTCTACTCTTAGCTGTAAAAGTTACTGGAAGATTGTGGGCCAGTCTCTCTCAGCTCAACCTTGTTCATAGGGTGGTTTTGAATGTAAAAATAAAAGGCTTCTGAAAGGCAGGATATAAATCTAACAAAGTACATATCTTGAATGTTCACAGGGCATGAGCCACTGCTTTTGGAATTTTATCAACTTTGCTTTCTCCTAAAGGAAAAAAGGAGAAAGTTGAATTCCCTTTTAAGATTTTCTGCTTGCAAATTACAGCCCATGCTTCAATTTTGCCTCTAATAAATGTACTTATTTTTATTTTTTCAATTTTGGCAACACTTCTAATTTAGGATGCATATAAGATGCATAAGGTCTCATATATATAGCTACATAATAATGCTTGAGACTGTAACACTTTTGAAGCAAATCAAGGTGCTGGTAATTTCTTTGGATGTGGATTTCCTAGAAGAAGAAAAATGCAATATTTCTGCTTTGAATTGACTTTGGGCTGAGTCATTTTTATATTTAGTAAGCAAATAAAAAGCATAGGATATTGTTTTAAGTATCTCAAGTTTTTTATGCATATATTTATTTCTAATGCAATACACTGAATAGAAAATGTCAGTGATTTAAATGTAGAATTTTAAAGTTTAGTAAGTTAAATATTTTAACAAATGATATGCTAATGAGCTCACCATTTCTAAACAGTGCCTAAGCTTTTAAAGATGACTTAAGATTGATTGAAAGCTGCATGCAAATTTTAACATGGCAAATTTAGGCATTCATATTTATTGGAGAAAATACGCGCTGGCATATCCGATTTGAAATGTCTTTTGATTAATGAAGTAATGCATCTCCACTGCACAAGGGCATTTGTTTGTCCTGCTATTTACAGCTTCAGAGGCTTGACAGACAGCATTTGAGTAATGCTAGGAGCTCAAAACTGAACCATTTTTTTGTTTCACTCTTCTGAAACCCATATGCAACACTTTTAAATGTTATGTATTGTTTGAAAGAACTCAACCACCAATTCAGTTTCATTTTGTTTTGCTTGTTTTGTCTTTTTTGATATGGAGATCATTAATCTATTGGGCTGGAGCAGAGTTGGTACTGAAACAATTTTCTTGAAACCATTTTAGGTATATCATGGTTCCCAGTGGAAACATGGGAGTATTTGACCCTACAGAAATCCACAACAGAGGGCAGCTAAAATCACACATGAAGGAGGCCATGATAAAGCTTGGTTTTCATCTCCTTTGTTTCTTCATGTATCTTTACAGGTAAGTTTCAAGGCTTGCATCTTGAGGTTAGTAAAGCTATTCTTAAGATTCCTACTAGAATAGTCTGTTATAATTTTAATGTGGTTTAACTCTTTGGAAGAGCCTTAGTGGAAGCAATGTTATTCATCATAAAATATCCCAAACTGTTCTACACTTGACTTTGTTTATGCCACATTTTCTGCCTCTGATGGGGATACTATTTTAAACTAGGAAATCTAATTGATTATATGCCACTTTACTTCAAATAGGATCTGTAGTTCCATAGATCTTGGATTTGTTAAAAATATGCTTTTCTGTCCCCTCAGAAGCATTGAGTTTTGCTGACATAATTGCAGAGAGCAATCATGTTTATTTCAAGATCTACACCTTTTGACATAGTCTCTTTTTTCACTCTTTATAGTATGATCCTGTCTTTAATAAATGACTGAAATGTGGCCAAATGAAGTATTATGGTTGCCAAATTGATGTTACTCCATTGAAATACTATGAAGCCACGAGCAACTCTCAAGAAAATCCAGACCAGTGTCATGCAGTATATTTTTTCCTTTGAACAAAACATATTTTTGCTGTATTTTTAACATATAAAATATTTTAGAAACAATACTATGTTTTTGCAACTATTGTTTTGTTTTTACTCAAATCCATTTTCTTACTGTATTTAATTCTTATGTAAAGATTATGCAAGAATACTGGTTACCCAATGGAGCAAATTCACTTATTACAGTGAAGCAGCAGCTATAACCATTACATTGAAGAAGATTTTATTATATAAAAGGAAGCTTACCAGAGACAAATGACCAATGTTTTTTTTCCTAGAGGCAACATTTTAAATATGGTTCACTTTTGTGTTTTTTAAACTGAAGGCTGAAATATGTTCAGTGTATAAATGAGGTGTTTAAGAAAGTACTTCACGAAATATTGTAGCACCTATGTGAGACCTATGAATATATGTATTCATAGTTTGCCTGTATTATAATGGCAGTAAGCCACATCTAAATTGAAGCTGTGCAGTATAACTGCAATCCTATTTGTTGTTGGACATTTGGTACTATAATACAGATTGCTATCTTCCAAGCTGAAGATCACACCTACATCCACTGGTTCAGTCAACAGCCTGATGTTGCTTGCCTGTTAAGACAGCTGCCGTCTAGCTTTTGTAGTATAAGATCTATGGCGATGGCTTTGTGCTCCAAGTGAGTAATTCAGCTTAAGTCTGAGCAGTATGGGATCCATTGTCACAAGAAATCTTGCTGGATATTCATGGATTGAGCAGTTGCATGATCATATGTGAATACATCTTAGAAAGGAAAGGAACTTCTGTTCCTCTCTAGAATGAAGTCAAAGCTTATAAAGCTAAGAACTAATCAAATCCAGTTATTTATTTTGTTTATTGAACTGGAAAGAGGGAATACAAATATTTGTTAAGTGCTGTGCACCAACATGGAAAAGTTTAATTAAAAAAACTCCAATAGACAATCAGGAATTAATGTAGCTTGACTTGAACGATTTAAGATATGTTTAATATACTACATATTTATAAAATAAAAAATTAATGTGCCCCATAAATTAGTAAAACCAATGAAAATAAATACGGAGCCCCAAAATTCATGTTTTAATGTCATAAAAGAAATTTAAACTACTTAATATAATTCAAGAGGAAAGTAACAAAATCCAGAAAATTTAATAACGCAATCCTTTGAAACATTTAATATCAGTCCATAGCAAATAGTCATTACATACCAAAAGCTCTAAGTGTTAACTAGTTCCACCACAACTCCATATAAATCTTGACAATTTAGAAATTTGAGAACAGTAAAAGTTCTTTTCTTGATCTCTACAGCTTGGTTTGTAAATACACACACACTTTGAGAATGTTTCTTCCTCTTACATTTTTGGAGCCAATAGCTTTTTCCATCTGTGCCAGTAAGTGTTAAGAATCAAATCTAGTACACTTATTTTTTAACAATGAAACACTTAAAAAATGGGGCACACTGTACTTCAAATTTATAAAAATATATTTGTATTAACCAAATTTTAATGTTAGAGGACAAGACAAATACACACAACATGACTTAAAATTATTCAGTAAAACATGACATGTACCTAGTTGGTTCCATGACTGATTCTGTTTTACACACACATTCATACCATACACGCTTTGCTGAATTCTTCTACATGAAGTCAGCAAGTAGCAAACAGGTTTCTAGTTTGTGTTCCAGCAACAAGAGCAGCTATTGCAGACAACACTGCACACATCAGTTAAGTCCTCCCTATTCAAAAATGTTTCCAAAATTATAATTATGTGTCATACAAGTGGTTTGTTGTATGGCAGCTGAAAATGGATGCAAGCCAATGCAAGTTATATATATAGATACATATATATCTACATATATGGAGTATTAACGATACATGGTTAGTAATTTATCTGAAATGCATCAATCCGAGGCAACCTGTGTGCTTTGGGGTACAGATAAAGGGCACCAAATCTTACTGAAAATTGGTTTATTTTCCCTTTCTGCCCCAAATTACAAATTAAGACATTCTTCTGCTGTTAAAAAGGTTACTAACTCTCCTTTCCCTAATATATCTATTGCCAGCATAAAATTAGTATGAGAAATAATTTTAAGCCATTTTAAAAGGGTGGGAGATTTTTGTAGTTAACATGGCACTAAACATCTAGCATTATTTAAATGTCATTCAACAATACCAGTTTGGAAGTCAGAATGAAATTATTGGGAAAAATGGGTAATTTTCCACCTGTGACTCCATATTAACTTTTTGTGTTCCCCCTCATTTTAAAATTGAGGAAAGCTAGCTACACATTTACAAGGCTATTTATGGGCTACATAAAAATTTAATTATTTTTTCTCTTTTGTGCTATTTTTAAAGTGACTTACCTGATAAAGATGAGAAGCATTGTGGCAAGATAATTTATGGTTGGTGTGCCTAGTTTGGAATAGATGGTCAAAATGCTAATATGTTTTCATAGATCATCTCTGTTGTATGAACAATTAATGATTGCTCTAGAATTTACAGCTGAGATTGAGAAATATCTACTGTATGAAAATAAGAATATTGCAGATACGCCTCTTCCATATCTTTTTACAATGATGAATTTAGTTTTTAGTTTATATGAAACGTGACAGATGCTTTCCAATCCACATCCAGAAAATATTGGTGTGTTTGTCCATCCACAAAAAGTTCTAGCAGTGTTAACACTGTGAGACAATTGGACAAATTAGTCTCACAATGTAGTCATAGGAAGTTGAGCCTGGCAACAAATGATAATTCTACATCTAGAGCTGCTACTTAAGAACTGCATAGCTTACATTATGCAGTGACATTTAGAAGTGGCACTTTCAAAACATGACTCTTATTCATTTCCATTCTGAAATGCTTTTATATGTATTTTTTGAATTCCTTAGAAGTAAACTCATAAGTAATGTGCTCAACTTCAGTGCTTTTTAGTTTCCCCTTAGTATTATATTTCAAAGAAGGGTAAACTATAGGTTCAAACATGTTCATTAAATTCTATGCATGAAATTTTACTTGCAAACCACCAGATTGTTTTGAATAACCCGAAGAAATTAAATTATGCAAATTGTTTCAGGTTCAGCCACTCCTGATTTTTGCTCTAATGTTCTAAAATAGTTTTGAGTTAATAAGCACTTTTAGTGCCAGTACCATGTTGGTTAGAGATGTAAAGCATTTCAAGATGTTGAATGGGAGTATCTGCAAGTATCTGTAATAAATAAGAATTGCAGAAGCTCAAAAATAACTATTAAGCAATTTCAAATAAAAGAACATAATGTCAAATGAACAGAATATATATATGAATTGACTATAGCAAACATAAAGAAACACTACTCCATAAAATGAATTGAAATAAAATGAGCCACATATAGAGTTCAATCTATTAGAGAACATAAAAGGAAAGCATTGTTACTTTAAAAGATTTCTGTAAACCTGGTCTTCTAAAACATTTTTTGTCATTTGAGTTATAAAAACTAAGTTATTACATTAAGTAATTGGAGTACCAGCTTTCCTAATTTGGTAGAGTTTAAATAAATTTTGTGAGACATAACTGATTTAAATCATATGCTATGAAGATAAGCATGTGCTAAATCTGAGTTAAGAAATACACTGAAGTGCACTGACTGTGATTGCTTATCACAGAATCTGAGTATTAAAGACCATGCTTAAGCTCAAGCAATGTACATTCTCTTCCAAATATGGGACTTTCCTCAAAATTAAAGAGCTTTTGATTTATTTTAGCTTGATTGGGCTTGATTTTTTTCCATATGAATTGTTATTATTTCATTGTTACACAGAGGTATGTCCTTCCATCTTTTAATTTAAAACAGTTATATAGGTCAAATACCAGGCCATGGGGGAGGGGGGGTTGCATATAAAAACTAAAGACAACAACCCATTCCTAACATCAAACTATTAACAAGCATCCCCTGAGAAAACAATTATCGGGTGAACATTATGTGGAACACTTGTATAATGTACATATTTAAATTCACAAAATCAATCGACTAATTTTGGAAACTGATCCTAAAATATTATCCCATTCCCATTTTAGTTTTTGTTTCAAATAAGAATCATTGCACAAGTTTTAGCCAATCTGGAATTTTCATTTTATTAACTTCAGAAATTACATTGTAATAGTTTTATTGGTGACTCTGAAAGCTTTCAAATTATTATGTTGGTAAACAAAGGTTTGTTTTTAAATAATACTTTATATAATCTGTGTAAAACTCCTGCTAGCCAAATGGTCTTACACAACACTCAGAAGGAGCACCAATTATACTGCATTAACTTGTAGATGACACTTTTTAAGCTGGTTTATTTTCCAAAGTATACAAATCAAAGTCATTTTAATGCTATAAATAATTTATTCTTAAAAAAATTTGTGCTGTTCACCCATTTATAGGGTTACAAGCTACGTGAAAAGTACAAAACCTTTTTGTCAAGTGTGATACTGAGAGTGCTTTTCATGTCATTCACTGGTTTTACATCTGGATTTGGATATACTGCGCAACGGGCAAGGCTAGAATCCATGAACCAAGCTGCAAAGATCTCGAGCTAAATAAGGCAGACTCAGAGAAACAAGAGAAGGAAATTACTTTCCTATCCAACATGTACTCTTCAGACTAAAGCACTCTTTCTATCAAGCTTTCTAAACTGTTAAATAAAAGGTTTTCCAAACAAGCATTTAAACTTCATTACACAGAAGAGCAACAAGAACAGTAGTCTGCCTGACAAAATGGCAGAAGGGGAAAATGTATATACGGAGTTCAATGGTTAGCCTGAATGTAGCACAGTTCTTCACAACCGATGGGGGGTTACTTCAACATGGTGTCCAACAACGTTCTAACGACGTGCTTCATCTCAACTGTTTACTATGAAGCAAGGTGGTAAAATGTTTGGCCCCAGTCGGGCTTAAAAAATGGTTCATTTTCATGATGAGCATGTCTGTCCAGCTATCAATCATGTTTGTTTGCACCAAATCCCAAGCCATTTAAAATACGACTAAATTTAAGTTAAACAGAAGTCGTCTGCTCCAAATTCACCATCAACTATCCATGCTACTGCATTCCTCTAAGGGGAAGAGATAAAATGTAAACAAAAATATATTAAGAACGTCCATATTGTCTTGTATATCTCAATCATGATATATGCACATTTTAATCACACAAAAAGAAAATCAATCACTGTAAATTCACTTCATTCACTGTAAACTAACTGAACAGCAACAATAAGGATTGCATTGTTTGTGGCTACCCAGCAAGAGCTTTTACAAGTTTCTTGTGCAAAACTGCAAGAAATGAAATGGAATGAAAGAGCAATTGATAGAAAAAGTATATGCAGAGACAAAAACTTAGGGGTAATGTCTAATTTTCATATCAATATAGATTGCTCAATCAGCTGAAACCAGTCCTTGAGAATTTCCTCCTTTATAAGCAATTATAGGGAGGTGATAGACAGAATCCACATTCCAGCAAATGTGTACTGAACATGGCTTCTGCAACTGAAGTCTGGAAATATTTTCAACTTTCAATTAGTTGTGACCATATGCTTTTGTGTGTGTGTGTGTGTGTGTGCACCAGGTACCTTGGGGCAGACTGCGTATATGCCATTCTGGGTCACACTACTGAGGAGATCTTGGGACAGAGCTCTGACTGATTTAGTGAGCTGTAGATCTCTGTCTAATCCAGCCCATTTTCAAAGTTTTTCAGGGAGGAGATTGGGTTTTCCTTTAACAACAATTTGATTTGATTTTACTTAGGTTTTAAGACATTTTTATGCTGAAGCCGTTTTATATAATTTTACTCCAAATATATTTGAACTAGAAATATTAGAAAAGGGACAGACAGGACTGTAATCCCACCTATAGCTTGGTGGAGCTCAAGTAATTCAAATGACAAAATGAGAAAGGTTGCTATCTGAAGTGCAACAGGGTCAGGATAAATTTTTGTTTATTAAATCAATTTTTAAGGTTGCTCACTTGTCAACAATTCTGGATATGATGACTGCCTATCATGAATACTAATCTGAAAGCAGTACCAAAACACAGATGGGTCAGATGGGTTGGGCAGAAGTTTTTACATAGATACAAAAATATACATACTTCATTGTCTGTTTTGAAATTATGTGGATTATGATAACGTTGAAAATAATATAAAATTTATGATGATACAGAAAAAAAGAGGAAGATTAAATTACTCATTACAAAGATGGGCTGAGCCTCTCTGCCAAACTTTTCTGGGTGATTCTGTCAAGGCCACTTTTTAATTCAGTTCAATAGAGGACAAGGCAGAAGGCAGAAGCAGTGCCACTGGAGCAATCCATCACATCTTTGTGGCTGAAGCCTAAGAGACTGGCTTCTGGCCAAGAACTGAATGCCCATTTAAATTCCAACTTAAACAGCTACAAACCTAACCCTTAAACACAATTGTTCTTCCAGTTTGAGAACTCCTGCAATTTAAACTATCACTGTTCTATCCACACACAGCCAGCATCTACTACACACCACACATGTACCAGTACTTCAATCCATCAACAATAGAGTACAACCAGTGTATCAGCTGTGCAAAATATACTTCCTTGCCTGAACTTTTGCAATTTTTAAAAGGAGCTTGAAATTCTTTAAAATGTGGTGTTCCATATGATTGCATAAGCTACTGGATTTCACTGACTCCTATTTCTAATGCAGCTTCATAAGCTTTTGCTACATTCATAATATAGTAATGGCAAAATCCTAACCTAGCCTAACCTCAGTAGTTTATATTGAACTAACACCAAGGAGACAAGATTCAAACCTCCACAGCACTTAATTTGACTTGGAAATCTTTATGTTGTTGTAAACCACCCAGTCACTAGGGTAAAATGGGGGCACAGAAATTTAGTAAATAAATAACATTTAATCTGTGACATTTTCATCTAGTTTGATGTGACAGATAGCTCCAATGATTGTTAACTCCCGGTGTTGAATAGGATCACACAGTAAAAGTAGCAAGATTTCTTTCTACTTTCATTACACAGGGCATGTCCTGGGAAGTTTGTTTAAAAAGGTCTTTATCAACTTAAGAGTAGCCCAAATCGTGGTTCAATATTAACCACAACTAGGCCTGGACCAAATGAGTAATCTAAAATCTTTGTGTGATTTGTCTATCACAGCAATCCAGAACAATCAATCATATTCCATGTCCAACATTTCCTTCATGTCTGAGGCCATCCAGCAATGATATGTGAAAGCTAACCTATTTTACAGAGAAAAATAAAAAGTAATGCAAAGAAAGAGAAAAGCGCTTTAGCATTTTTTTAAAAAAACTGCTTCTGCTTTGACAAATGTATTGAGTCTCCAATGTTTAGTAAATACATAAATATATGAGATTGTAGCCTTGCCTGTCATTACGTAAAGTGTATCACTGGAAAAGATATTGAATATAGTTATTGTAGTAAATGTGAATTAAGATATCAAATGATTTAGTCAAATGTTGCTATACGTGGGCTCTATAAATTTAAATCCATCTGGCTCTTGCAGTGGTTACAACCATTCCTCCAAGAAGGGGCAAGGGGGAAAAAAATAAATATTAAAGTCCTGAATACCAAACGCAGGTCTCAACCATTCAGCCAGACGATATCTCCTCAAAGGCATGAGAAGGCTGAGAAAAATGTAATGTAGGTTGAGACTGTGCTTTACTTTGATAGCCATTAGAATCACGTAAGATCAGCCCTCTACATAGTAATGTTCTTTCATTGCTTAGGTATGAATGAGATCTAAGCTACTTAGGTACAATTTTTGAAAGAACTGAAGAAATCCAAATCATATGGTTCTTTTTCTGGGGTGATGGACTTAACCCACCATTTTATTCCTCTTTATCCTGTCTAATGTCCTGTCCAGTCCTTACATTTTATGATACTAGCAAAATGCTTAGCTGCATATAAACCAAGGCTGGGTGGCCATGGGGGAGGGGGGATATTGTAAGAGTGAATTCCGATAGGATAGGATAGGATAGGATAGGATAGGATAGGATAGGATAGGATAGGATAGGATAGGATAGGATAGGATAGGATAGGATAGGATAACAGAGTTGGAAGGGACCTTGGGGGTCTTCTAGTCCAACCTCCTGCCCAGGCAGGAAACCCTACACCACTTCAGACAAATGGTTATCCAACATCTTCTTTAAAATTTCCAGTGTTGGGGCATTCACAACTTCTGCAGGCAAGTTGTTGCACTTATTAATTGTTCTAACTGTCAGGAAATTTCTCCTTTGTTCTAAATTGCTTCTCTCCTTGATTAGTTTCCATCCATTGCTTCTTGTCCTGCCCTCAGGTGCTTTGAAGAATAGTTTGAGTCCCTCTTTGTGGCAACTCCTGAGATATTGGAACACTGCTATCATGTCTCCCCTAGTCCTTCTCTTCATCAAACTAGACATATCCAGTTCCTGCAACCGTTCTTCATACGTTTTAGCCTCCAGTCCTCTAATCATCTTTGTTGCTCTTCCCTGCACTCTTTCTATAGTCTCAACATCTTTTTTACATCGTGGCGACCAAAACTGAATGCAATATTCCAAGGCATTGTAAAGTGGTATTAACACTTCACGTGATCTTGATTCTATCCCTCTGTTTATGCAGCCCAGAACTGTGTTGGCTTTTTTGTCAGGTGCTGCACACTGCTGGGTCATATCTAAATGGTTGTCCACTAGGACTCCAAGATCCCTCTCACAGTTACTACTATTGAGCAAGGTACCACATATACGGTACTTGTCCATTTTGTTTTTCTTCCCTAAATGTAGAACCTTGCTTTTTTCACTGTTGAATTTCATTTTGTTAGATAGCACCCAATGTTCAAGTCTGTCAAGATCCTTCTCTATCTTTTTTTTTTTTTTTTGATTTATATGCCGCCCTTCTCCGGAGACTCAGGGCGGCCCCACAAACTGGGTCCTCATTTCACCTACCTTAGAAAGGATGGAAGGCTGAGTCAACCTTGAGCCTTGGAGAGATTTGAACCAGCAGAAATTGCAGGCAGCTGTGTTAATGACAGGGTGCACCAAACCACTGTACTATCAAGGCTCTTGAGCCTATCTTCTGGAGTGTTGGCTATTCCTGCCAGCTTGGTATCTTCTGATTTGATGAGTTCCACTAATTTTGTCACTTTGTCAAAGAATGCAATAAGGTTAGTCTGGCATGATCTGTTTTGACAAACGCATGTTGGCTTTTGGTTATTCCTTGGTTTGCTTCTAGGTGTTCAGTGATTCGTTGTTTGATTATCTTTTCCAGAATCTTCCCTGGTATTCAGGTCAGACTGATAGGTCTGTAGTTTCCTGGATCTATTTTTTTTCCTTTTTTGAAGATGGGAACTACATCAGCTCTTTTCCAATCCTCTGGCAGTTCCCCTGTGCTCCAGGATCTTTGAAAGATATAGTTCAGTGGTTCTGAGATCTCGTCTGCTAGTTCCTTCAGAACCTTGGGGTGTAATCCATCTAGTCCTGGTGATTTGAACTCGTCTAGGATAGACAAGTGTTCACTTACCATTTTCTTCCCCATTTTAACTTGTGTTCCTAATCTGTTTTTTGTGATACTGTTTTTGATAGGTTGGACTGTTTTTTCCTTTTGTGTAAAGACAGATGCAAAAAATGAGTGGGCAGAAGGTTGGACTAGAAGATACTTAAGGCTATTCAAACCTTTCACTGTATGATTAAATTATGCATACACCATGAACTTTGCAAATCACTGTATTTAAATGCAATAAGAAAAAATAAACATAACCGAATCTTAAAATCTTTCTCTCTCATAAAATTAGTTTATTTTATTTTTTTTACCTTCAATATCCTGGCTGTCTACAAAAGGTGATGGTCCCCATATTCTAACAGTGCCATCATCAGAGGCGCTGGCCATCATGGATGGAATTTGTGGGTTCCAGCTCACGCAGTTGACTGTACGTGTGTGCCCCGTCAGTTCCGCAATTGGCAGCTCACTACGTTTGTGCCAAATATATACTTTATGATCTAAGACAGATAGGTTTGAAAAAACATGAGATCCATCCTAAAATTTAAAATATGCTCTGTAATCAACATAACAATCCATGTTTCCATTTTAAAAATTCCATGCATATCCCAAAACAAAAATACTAAATGCTATATCCAACAGTTTCAAGGCCTTTAAAATTCCACATTTAAACTAACAACATGTACTGATTTTCTTTCCAAAATGAAGATATTTGTAGAAAATTAAGTATAAAGGCAGGATTTATATTATCTAATTAGGAATCTGTTTATATGCTAATTTCCACTAATAATACATTTATATATAAGAATGAAATTGAAATACAAAATTGAAAAGCTCTGGATTCTTGAATTTTTTAATTTGACCATTTTAATGATAGGTATGGGGATTTCTCCAGAAAACTTCCTGCCTTTTGAATAAAGGACTTCATTTGTGATTGGAAAATAAAATGTTTTTAAAAACATGATACTTTATCTATGACTTTAGTGAGCCATGCACTAAATTAACTGTGTGATACCTATTCAGGAACTTACTGCTACATGAAAAAGATAGTGGAGAAACCAGTAAATGCCAGCCCACATGCAGAATAAGAGGAAGTTACATTCAGATAGCTCTTGTTTGCCTTGACGTATAATGCCCAATACAATGATTTTTGTCAGAATACTTTAGCCAATAAGCAATCCATTTCACCATTTGAAGAAATTCATGACATAGCCAAGTTGTAATTTATAGCTGTAATTGTGTTGGTGCATTCTATTACATTCACATAAAACATTTACAAAACTGAACATCTGAATGGAAACTTCTATGCCACTGCTAATCCTGACACGCAAACTGAATGATCATAGAAAGGGTGGATGAAATCTTAAATGTGCAAGTGTCTGCATTGTGAAGAACCATGTATCAAAGTAGTTGCCAGTAATTATATTTTTTGCTAAGCACTAGAATAAGTTTGTGGTTTTACTTAAATATCTGATTAAATAGAACCACCATAAGACAAACTTTTAAGATGTACAAAAGTGTTAAAATCATTTGCTTTAACAATAAATTCAAACAATGATAAAGGATCCAAAGTATTTTAGTCTCTTCCCAAGTATTACAAATCCTTCTACTTACATGCCACATTATTTAACAGAAATACTTACTAGCTAAATCAGCTCATGTAAGATTTTTAAAAATAAGCGCACAACATCTAAATTACATCAAAAACCCTTGTTTATATTTGTTTACTCTCCCAATTTTAATCTGATTAAATTTTTTAATCTGATTACACATTATCTGCATAACTTCAAGGATCGTTATTCATCTTAAGGCAACAACACTCAGACTTACTCCCATGAGAGATTTTTTTATGGTACCTTAATGCTTCTTTACAGAATTAGACGTGAAATTTACTTCCAGGGCAGATAATTTGATGTTTGGGGCTGGTAGGTGAAATGCCTACCTAGCTGAAAACATACCTTTACATTTAAGAGGTTATGACATTTAAATCTGTTACTTTTTTTGTACATAGAGACTTTCACAGCAGCCATATTTGCAACAATTCAGTGCAAAGAGGCAACAGCCTCAGGCAGTCCGAATCTAAATAAGGTGCCATCAGCTTCAACTACAGCTGGGTAGTTTTTAGACACTGAAAATGAAAAAAATAAAAAGCTGTTCTAAGTTGACCTGGATAAGTTAATCGGCATATTCATGTCAAACAAACAATAGGCTGTAGCTAAGTGACTTGTCCACGCTGTCCTAAGTGGTGTATGAATTATATGATACACCAAAAAGTCAATAGGCTGACAGATATTTCTGGGCTAGAGACTGTTTGGAAGGGGAAGGGAGTTAAAAATGCATGCATATAATGACTGACAAAATATTTACAATGACAAGTTATTAACATAAGGTCCAATAAAGAGGTGCTGTTCTCAGTTGAGCATTTCACCCGTTAAAGACAAATAATGCATTAAGATACAATTTTTGTTGACTCAACCTACGACTGCATTCCTGTTCAGACCAAAACCACATCTTCCTGAGGTTTTTGGGGTACAGGAGTATTGTTGCCCACTCTGTATTAGCTCCAATTCTACTAGCAATACAGAGCAAGAACCTGAGAGTGGATCAGCACCCTTAATGCCAAGAACATATGATAACTGACTTCTCACACAACTGACAAGGAAACCTGGTAAAAGATAACCATGATTGTTTCAAGTTGCTCACGATGGACGATACTGAATACAGTAGATCCTGTTGCAGTATAGGAGACCATCATTCTCTTACCAAAATTGATTATAATCGAAATGACAGGTGAATTTATATACCCTACACCTACCTTTAGAAAAAAATATCTACAGCAAGTACAGTTAATACCTCAGAGAACTATTAGAGCAACAGTACTCAATACTGTACAAATCGTATCAAAATTACAGACGTTATTCTCAAAAAGATGTCACACATTTTACTTGTGGATCCCACCATTCTCTGAAGTAGAATCCTTCTTTTCAATGAGTATTTAATTAACACCATTTATGGAAATGTAAGGCACACCCACTCTGCTTATTAAAACTCAAAGAGTGAGAAGACTATAATATTCACTAAAGCAGAAAGTTTGTGCCGGAATGAGAGAGAGAGAGAGGGAGGGAGAGAGAAGAGAGAGATTTTTTTTTTTTTTTTAAAAATTACCTTCACTGCCACTAGCGATGAAGTCTTCGTTATGGCCTCCAAAACATGAATGAATTGTGTAAAACCCTTGTGTAACACCTTGGTACTTTCTCACTAAAACTCTGTCTTGCAAATCCCATAAATGAACTCCCTGAGGACAAAAACCATTGTAGAAATAGTTTACTGTAAGAAAGTTTCCTCTCCATTACTTAGCTTCACTGTTTAATAATTTAATCTGAATAAGATTCAATACATCAATATAAAATTGGACTATTTTTCTTCACAAGCAAAAATCACATGAGCATTTGTCTTTTATACAGCAGAACTTTTCTTCTTATTTTTCACCAAAGCAGAACCCATTTACATTTCCTGAAAGCTTTTATCTTGAAACCTTCAGGAAAGAGAAATAAGTGATGTAGAGTTGCAGCATGAAAAAAATCACCAGTAAAATATGAGCAGATGCTCTTTCCCACATATACCAGCTGCTGTAAAATTTTCTCTAGTTCTCCCCACTCACTATACCATGTGTCACATCTTAAGGCTTCTAATAGATGCTTTTGCATGTGGGAAGGTGAAGTAGAATATAAGAACCCATCTTAATTGTTTCAAAACATCACACCAATTGATAAAAGCTTTTCCAGCTTTCAGTAAGATTTCCTTCTTGCTCCAAGAGATATCAGGGACTGAACAAGGGATCTTTCTCAAGAAAAATACATATCCTACTACTCTGGTCTTTTCCTAAATTGTAGAGGGGACAAAAGGTATTGCACAAATTGCCTTTTACTTGATAATGTTGGGATATAAACTTTCCCTAGCCCTCTTTCATTTGCCAACCACTGTATCTGTTCAAGTGTTTAGAACCTATCCTATTGCAAACATTTTGGGTTAAAAGCAAGCTTCATTTCCTTATACAATTCTTTAAAAAAACCAATTTAACTACTTGAACTGGAAGACTTTTGGATATAGTTAACTTGTTTTGGAAAAACAAGTAAGGTATGACTTTTTAAGAGAGCCTTAAGAGAAGATCTAATATAAGCTACAACATTCACCTAAGATTGTAATTGGAAGTTTTGTCCTCATCATTTTATGATACTCAACTCATATGACTTCAACTTGGGACTTTTTATCAGGTCCGCCTGATTCGCCAGTTGCATCCCTTTCTGGATCGGGACTCGTTAAATACGGTCACTCATGCTCTCGTTACTTCCCGCCTGGACTACTGCAATGCTCTCTACATGGGGCTCCCCTTGAGGAGCACCCGGAGGCTCCAGCTGGTCCAGAATGCGGCCGCGCAGGTGGTTATGGGAGCGACGTGGTGCTCCCATGTGACTCTCCTCCTGCGCGAGTTGCACTGGCTCCCGGTGGTCTTCCGGGTGCGCTTCAAGGTTTTGGTTACCATCTTTAGAGTGCTCCATGGCATCGGATCAGGGTATTTACGAGACCGCCTTCTGCTACCAATAGCCTCACCGACCAGTACGCTCCCATAGAGGGGCTCCTCAGGGTGCCGTCGGCCAAACAATGTCGACTGGCGACCCCCAGGGGGAGAGCCTTCTCTGTGGGGGCACCTACCTTCTGGAACGAGCTCCCCCCAGAGATACAGAGGATCCCGGACCTGCACAAGTTTCGTCGTGCTCTCAAAACTTTTTTATTTCAGCAGGCTGGCCTGGCCTAACTCTCCTCTTTAAAATTTTTAATTCGTGATTTTATAAATTGGGTGTTTTAATCTGTGTTTCGGCCAAAATATTTAATAATTTTAAGGGATTTTTAATATTTGTATTATCTGTATTTTATCTTGGCTGTTCACCGCCCTGAGTCCTTTGGGAGTAGGGCGGTATAGAAATTTGATTAATAAATAATAAATAAATAAATAATACTATTTTTACATTTTAACACTAACCATAGGAAGAGAATGTAAACTGCTTACAGTCCTCTTGGACTGGAATGGTATACAGATGTCCTTGGCCTAGGACCCTTAGTGTCCATGGAAAATTACAATTGCACTGAAAATTGACAATTATGATTAATCGTCATACTTTCAACCATCATAGCACCCCCCTGGTCATATTATCAAACTTTGGGTGCTTGGCTACTGGCATATATTTTCAATGATTACAGCATCCCTGTGTCATGTGATCACCATTTGCAGCCTTCCCAGCCAGCTTCCAACAAGCAAAGTTAATGGAAGAAAGTAAGATTTGCTTAAGAACCCTGTGATTCACTTAACTGGTGACTTGCTTAAAAACGCTTTTCCAAAGAGGATGGAAACATGTATAAGAACATGAGATCTAAGGAAAACAGCTTTGCGCTATCATCTAGAGCAGGGGTTCCCAACCCCCGGGCCGCAGTCGGTTCGGAACTGGGCCGCACAAGCAGTGGGTGAGTGCACGCAGCTCCACTTGCGTGAGCAGTGAGAGCATGAAATCATCCCCTGCCACCACCGCCTGTCTACAAAGCTGGAAAAGTTGAAACTGATGTGAATCTGACCCCCAAGCCTGTCTTAACAAATGGAGAGGACTCAGAAGGTGAAGGAGAGGATTTGGCAAGGCCTCCCTCTCCAGGACCCTCCTCTCTGGCAATGCCTCAGGTTTCCTCCGAAGGCCAAGAGATATGCCAGGAGCAAGGCACTTCGGAGCAGCCGCAGATAGACAGCGAGGGGGATGAGTTTTGGCTTGATCCCAGACAGCGTCGGAAGGATAAGAGAGTGCAGCAGAGAAAGAGGCGTGGGCGGGCCAGAGATTGAGTTGAGTCACTGGACCACACCCCACAAGGGATAAAAGGGGGTGTGTCGGCTATTCAGGCCTTGTGACAGACAAATTGAAAAGCTTGGAAGTCATATCGTGTTTCTAGAACCCTGTTAGAATCTCTTTTTGGATTTCTTCGGACTGGACTTTGACAATTCTTTGCTTTGTGGAATTAATTTGGTATATCGGACTGAGGAGAAAAAACCTCCCTTAGTGAGTAAAATCTCTTGGCAGGCAGTTCATGGTTCACTGCCAAGACTGTTATCTTAAAGGAATTCCTGACTGTTTGATTCATTAACTCCTGGCTGTCTGTTTGTGTGTGTGCGTGCAATGGGGACAGAACAGAACCTGGAGATTTTCCAAACGTGAATGATCAGTTATGGGGTGAGGAGAAGGCCGAAGCAGTTGTGGGGACTCCCAAGAGGTGGGAAGAGGAGCATGGGATATCTCAGTAGGTGGGGCTTTTGGTGGCCAGAGGCAGTGGGCTTGTCCCTGCACTAGGCCTCCCATGGTCTTTCCTACTCCTGAGATACCCCATGTGCTCTTAACAACCCACACATTCAATTAACACCTGTATGCCATTTCATTTCAAAGCAGCATACATTCCAATCCCAATAGATAACAATAATATAGCAATGCAATACAACAATGGTCTACTAGTTAAGGCACTAGGCTAGAAACCAGGAGATTGAATTCTAATCTTGCCTCAACCTAACCCACTCTCTCTCAGCCCAACCCACCTCACAGGGTTGTTGAGAAAAATAGGATGAGGATTAGGTACTGTATGTTCACTGCCTTGAGTTATTTATAAAAGTAATAGAGGCAGGATAAAAATCTAATAAAATAAAATACAAATAGCAATCATACAAAAATCTGACAACATAGTAATAAATATATATCAATCTTATCATACAAAAGCAAAAATAATAAAAAATAACAGACTTAAAGGTGAAAATGGCAGTTATACATCTGCTCTCATTCCTACCCTTTTTAATTTTTTTTAAATTGCACTGCAAAAAAATTATCTACTTGCAACAGAATTTTGGTATGGCAGTCACAAGACATAGAGTAATTCCAAATAGGTTCCTCTGAATTAGAAGAAAAAGAATCAGTGTAGGTTTATACATAATTATCCACAGTAATTTAATAAAGGGGTTTTTTTTTTCCATTCAGCTTTCCAGAAAGGAACACTGCCTATATGCTCCATTGTGTTGGGCACTATCAGAAATAAAAAATTCTGACCTCTTTCTCACTCTGACAAGAAAGAACCATAGCTAGAGTTCTATTGACAAGTCAGGAAACAGAACATATTCGCCAGAAGCAAGTTACATTTTTTGTGCCAAACTGTAAATATTTTTCAAAAGAGTATGCCTATTTAAAACAACAACAACAATATCTCCTTACCTGAGTTGCAACATTTAACAAAGCTAGCCGGCCATTTTTCGAAATAGTAAAAGACATAATTGGATGGTCTTCTTGTACTCTGAAAATATAAACAATTTTATTAGAATTATTATTAAAAATTATCATTTCTACAAAAATGTAAATATAGTTTCAATATTCTTTATTACAGGGGTCTTACAACAAGCCCAATTATGACTGCACTAGTAGTTCACACATCAAGGTTTATTTTTTATTTACTCATTTATATTCTTATTATTTATATAGGATTTTTTTTTTGAAAAGCCCAATTTAGAATTAACACATGTTCCAGCAGTCATGTGAAATATTGTTTTCATTGCTTAGCCAACTATAGGATTAATTTATCTAGTGCAACAGAAAAACAATGTAGTTACATATTTCTGTCTGTAAGGTCCTCAAAGTTATAGCCCCGAATTCGCTGGTGTGTGTCCGATGCCAGCACAGTCTTCCCATCACTCAAGCACCACAGGCACTGCACTCTTACTCCTTCCCAGGAGTCTAGGAGATTACCATCTAAATCCTAGACAGGGAATAAAGCAAAACCCTTATAAAAAAGCTACCAAAAACATGAAAACTATGATTTTACCTCCATCATGAAATGGTGGGGCTGTATTATAACAAGAGATTCCATGGGTATCATCTAAAATTTAAAAAGCAGACTTTGTTCTGTTGAACTTTCTTTCTTGCCTTCCTAAGTAGGATCTTTTTGGTTCACCTTGAGACTGTGTGTGTGTGTGTGTGTAATAGTGTCATTCTAACACATGCTGTTTATTTCCGATGGATATTCAGGGATGCAACTTTTGGTTTGCTTAGAAAATGCAGAAAGGAATGCAGGATATAGATGGTTTATCTTGCATTTCATGGGTTTTTCCCCCCAATTTTGTTTATATACATGTGAATATTTTCTAGCTAAAGATGGTAATAATTATAATGACTAGAATCCTTATTACACATACTGATTACTGTATTTTTCGGATATAAGATGCACCTTCCTCACTTTTTTGGTGAGGAAAAGAAGAAAAAGAAATCTTCCTCTGCCTAATTTTGCCTTGTTGCAGCAAACAGCAAACAGCCTACTTTACTTTCATTTTTGTTTTCAGCATAGCTTGATTAGCACAAGGAAAAAAAAATCTTCTCCAGCAATTTACCTCTTTGCAGCAGAGCCCTGCTGAGAGCAAATCAGCTAAGAGTCAGGTCGATCCAATCAACTTGTGCTAATTAGGCTGTGCTGAAGCTGAAAGGAGCTGTTTTTCTTGCTGTTTGCTTGCAAGGAGGTAACTGCTGCGAGGCAGAGGCCAAAGGATGGGGCCAGTGGGTGGGCGGGCTACATTCAGTGTATAAGATGCACCTAAATTTTTACCCCTTTTTTGGGGGGGAAAGGTGTGTCTTATACTCCGAAAAATACGGTATATGCCAACATAAGCTCTAGTACATGAACATGTACGTCATGTTGAATATATTATTTGACATCATGGAATTCATTTTTTGTAAGAATAGCAATATACACAATTTCATATATATTTCAGGTAATAAGTCCATCAATGCTAATATGGCTTTTACCAAAGATTTGTAACAAGCCACTTCTAAGCAGTTTTTAATTGTAAAAATAGGGATGGATGCATTTTGGTATAGTAAAAGACCCGCTTCTTTATAGCAGGAATGGCAATCCGTGTAGGTAGATTGCTTGAACCCCCCAAATGTTTCTACCCCTTTTGTTTATAAAAAATAGGTGTTGAGCCTTTTCTAGGTTTAACAAATCTGTTTTCCAGTGAACCACCCCCCTACCCACAGCATTCACGGAAAGCCCCCCAAAACAGAATGAAAATTCTATCTCCACCCACTCCAGTGGCTTCAACGTGCACACCCAATGTGGTTCTTTGCAAACAACTAAATAATAACAACAATTTAGCCAATGGCTGCAAAAAGGTTGCCCACTCCAACTTACACACTGGTAAAATTGCCCACGCTGCCCTCCTGTCACAAAACGTTTTCCATCTGGATTCCAGGCCACACTGGTTAAGCTATCCTCATGGGATTGACTCATCTTTGTCCTTAGCTCCCCCGTCTGCAGATGAAGTTATATAGTTAAAGGTTCTTTGAAATTGTAAAATACATAGGCATCAGTGTAGTTGTAACACTTAAATACCATATGTCTAATTATTGTTTATAAAATTGGTGATAAAATACAAAGGTGCTTTCAAATATATAATAAAGTAGCCACTGAGTACCTAGAGTAAATCAACCTTCCTTAATGTCTTCGGGCAATTCTAATTTCAGTACACCTGGGAGGGGGCAAGGAAGGCTGTGAGTTTCATTCTCTCTTTCTCTCTCTCTCTCTCTCACACACACACACACACTCTCTCATTCATTCGTTCATTCAAAAGCATGGCAACAAAATAATAACATGGATCACTTTAAAAATAAGCCAACTTCTAGTAACTAGACAATGTAAGCCTTTAATTATCAAATCAGAACTCAGAATTACGCTAATTAACAAATGTAGTGCTAGTATAATCTATCGCCAATGTGGTAGGCTTATTTCAGCTCATTGCCAAAATTAAAGGAGCAGTTCCCAATTTAATAAAGTTCTAAACCAAAATACTATTACAAATAACATGTTACAAAGTTATCTTAGTAATTTGCAACAACCAACTAAAAGATATTATAGTACATAACCCAGCTCATTCTTGCTTTAAATTCATCTTTAATCAAGAGGACCCGTTTAAAAATGCTACAAAACTGTTTTTGCTATTGCCGAAACATGCAAGTCTAGCAATTAGGAAAATACAATCCTTGTATTTCAAATCTTCCCACCATTAGTATCTCACCCAGTCTGAATTTATCTTCCTTTATTCTCAACCTGCATGTTGGATGGAAGACAGTAGCTATCATGGCCTTAATGTGAAAACCAGGAAAATAAAAGGCTTACCCCATGGCTTCCTATAGACAAAACACTAAAAACATTCAGAATGTTGCTCCATTGCAATATGGAACACACATTCTAAGTTTTGTCAAAATACCAACATTTGGAATTTTTCATATGGAGTTATCTAACATCCATAATAGCCAAGGATTTCCTCCAAAAGTATCAAATAACCTGAGTATGGTCCATATATCTAAGCTATTTAATATGGCATGCCAACACCTCAAATTTATCATTCTTACTTGTACATTCCAGAGCCAAAGCTCAGAGCAGTCATCTGGGCCACAGGCAACCAGGTAGTTGTCGTCAGGGCTCCAAGCTATATAGGAGACACCATATGCATGGCCTTCCAAAGTCTTGAGCAGTTTAAGTTGATGTGTATCCTTTAAAAGCAGAAAATATAAAATTACAGTAATTTAATTGATTGGTAAGCCTTTTATATAGCTTAAGTAGCTAATCTAAAAGAGTAATTTATTCTGACAATCCTACAAACCATTTAGCAAAGCAACATATTAGGAACCAAAATTAGAAATTTTGTTTTTAATGTTCACTCATCTAAAAAAAAAGTGTCAGAACACACTAATTTTTTCCTATATAGAAGAATAGATGTCCGGAAAGGCTATACGAGGTAATCAGTAACTCTCTTAAAAATGTCAATGGCTTTTCTTGAGACTAACTCATGCAAAACAAAATATTCTCAACAAGATTAAAATAGTACTATCATAGAAAAGAAACATTAAAAAAAATAATGTTTTCACAAACAGAAACGACCACTCTGGTGTAACAAAAAGGGAAAATTCTATTTGTCTAATCTGCATAATTACAATAGAAAAAGTAATAGTTTTAGAATTTTTTAAAAAATAAAATATATATGAGAAAAATGTTTTTTTGCTTACTCTGGGGTCCCTTTTGTACATACACAAATATACTGCTCAAAAAAACAAAGGGAACACAAGCAGAAGACATCTGAGATCTGAATGAATGAAATACCTTATTAAATACTTTGTTCTTTACATACAGTAGTTTATACCCTGCTCAAACAACTAAAGGGAACACAAAACTACTGTATATAACAAACAAAGTATTTAATAAGGCTATTTCATTCATTCAGATCTCGGATGTCTTCTGCTTGAGTTCTTTATTTTTTTGAGCAGTGTATATAGCTTTGTATCATTTTCCTTAACAAATAAATAACAAGTACCGTATTTTCCGGCAATTTTTTAACACATGAAAATCATCTCAAAAGTCGGGGGTCGTCTTATACGCCGGGTGTCATTCTCCTGTAACCAGGCAGACCAGCCCAAAAGACTCTAACGAGCCTTAAATGGCTCTGGCGATCGAAGCTCTGACGATTCCAGCTTTGCCTGCTAATCAGGCAACTCAGCTGGGATGCCAGAGCCATGTTAAAGGAAAAAACTTTTTTCCTTTTACGTGACTCTGCAAGCTCTGACGATCCCAGCTGAGTTGCCTGCCAATCGGGCATCGCAGCTGGGATCGCCAGAGCCATCGATCCAAGCTCTGACGATCCCAGCTGCGTTGCCTGCTAATCAGGCAACTCAGCTGGGATCGCCAGAGCCCAGAGCCCTGTAAAAAGAAAAAAGTTTTCCCCCTCCAGCTTGCTTACCTTAGCTGGTAATCGCAACGCTTGCCTTGCTTCGCTTGCCTGAATCCATTCCATCAGCAAGCCACTTTCTGCCTGCAATCATGCAGGCAGGAGTTGTGGACTTCAACTCCCAGAATTCCTCAGCCAGTAAAAACAAAGCTGGCTAAGGAATTCTGGGAGTTGAAGTCTACAAGTCTTAAAGTTGCCAAGGTTGGAGACCCCTGTTCTATTGGGTAAGTTTTTTTCCCCTTTGGGAGCTTTAAAAAAATAGTTAATTGGGGTTTTTTTAGTTGTTCTTTTTTAGACCTAGCCATTTAAAGTTTAGGAAGTTTTAAATTTAGTTTTCATATAAAAATAAAAATAAAATAATATTTGTGCAGCTTTCTGAGATGTGGTGTCTTTCTGTAGTGTTTCACTCTAACTACACAAACACACAAAATCTCACAAAGCTGTATGTGGAATTTTGTGTGTGTAAAGTGTGAAGGTTGATTTTTTTGGGCTTTTTGTGGCTGCGTGAGGTTCCTGCTTGTTGCAGGGGCCATTTTGGGTCTAGCACAGCTGCTTTTACATTGTGGGTGAGCCAGTTGTGTTGTGTTGTGTGTGTGTGTGTAAAGTGTGAAAGTTGTTTTTTTGGGCTTTTTGTGGCTGTGTGAGGTTCCTGCTAGTTGCAGGGGCCATTTTGGGTCTAGCACAGCTGCTTTTACATTGTGTTGAGGCAGTTGATGTTTTTTAATTTTTATTTGGTGTGTGTTGGAAGAGGGGTAGTCTTATATGGCGAGTATAGCCCAAACCCTATATTTTAACAGGAAAAGTTGGGGGTCGTCTTATACGCCGGAAAATACGGTATGTTTGACTCATTTGGTTAACCGGTTCTCTTTATCTTGTTTCAGGACTTGTGTGGAAAACGGTGAATATTTAGGTTCATATTAATGCAGAAATGTTGAAAATTCAAAAGCATTCACAAACTTTTAAGCATCACTGTATATTTAAACTTCAAGCATTTTTAATTTTAAAATGTTAAATTTCTTCATATATTAATTATTAATATATACTTACTGTAACTACTAAATGAACATGCACACATAAAATTAAAAGGAGTAAACACAGTTTTGGAATATTGAAAAAAGAACTAGAGGAAAATAACACAAATAGATTACCTTATTTTCAACATCTCATAAATCCAATGACAAATACAAATACTTTTTTCAGGACATTCTGAACTGCTACAGATAAGCACATGTTAATTAATTGTCTATCCTAAATAATTTACTCAACCACAATTTGGGGTATATTTTTTGGAAATTGCAATATTGGAATCAATTTTTTTAGTATAGAACTGAATTTGTTATATTTGATATTCCTGGCTACCGCAAGTCTTTATTTCAATAATTTAGTAGGAATAATATTACTGCAACTATTAAATAATTGGAAGGTACTGCAAAGTACCTAGTGAAAATTGGAAAACAGCTATTTTTTTCCTGTCTGTTTTTTATGGCTTCTGAAATGGCCACCAAATCATAAAGAATGCTCATATTCTTGTTCTTCAAGAAACCGAGACACAACATTGCAGTTATTCAAATTGTAGCTAGTTTGCATACCTTTTGTTGGATTATACTTTCCATAAATAAAGAACAAATAAATTAAACAAGAGATAAAAGCTTAAGGCAAAAATACATGCAAACAGAACCATGACAAGGTATTTAAAAATGACATGGAAATCAAACGGAGAAAAAAGGCATTTAATTTTATGGAAAGAATTTGCCATATAGAATGATACTTACAGGGTCAACCTGCCATATAATAACAGTTGTATCCTTGGATCCTGTTGCTAGTTTAGTGCCATCATTGGAGAATTTACAAAACCATACTTCATTACAGTGCTCTGTAAGTATCTGCTGAGTATAACATGGAAAATGTTTCCTAAAAAACAATTATGTAGAAAAAGTATCAGTTTTATGTGAACTAATATACAATGGAAACCAAAAGTTTGTGAACTTTTAGAACAATCCATCATCTTGCAGACTGTGATCTACAAACTGAACTGAGCTTCTTATTCAGTAAAGAGAGTCTAATTAAACAATGCATAAGAAAGCATAGAGTATCATGTCTCCACTGAACATACTGAACCAACTTCATCTTTGTTGAAAAAAAGTATGCAATACATCAGATTTAATAACTGGTGGCATTAGCAATAATGACTTCAGCCCAATGTTTCTTGTACCACCTAATCAATCTTGCACATCATTTTGGAAATACATTTTTGGTGTTTTTAAAATGCTTTTTTTGTTTTTGTTTTTATAGTTTTGGAATTGTAAACCACCGAGTCATTGACTGAGATGGAGCAGTTATAGAAACTATAGAATATCTTCTATATATATAAAAACGAAAACCACTCACGCATTAATCACGAAATCTCCAGAACCGTAAAGCCTACAAACTTGAAATTTGCCACGTATGTTCCTCTTGGCTTCTAGGTGCTCACTAAGAAAGGATTTTTTGAAATGACCATCAGAGCATTAGTATTTCCTATATTATTATAACACGCTCTGATGCTAATTCGTTAGACATTCTACTCCCCCTCCCAACTTGAAAATAACTCTGGAGAGAATGGGATAGCATAGGACAGGCTTCTGTGGGGCAAGCGTCATGGAGAGAAGGTGCTAGAAAGCCTGAGGGAGAAGGGGAGAGGAGAGGCTTCTGTAGGGCCAGCCTGAGGGGAGAAGGGCTTCTGTGGGGCCAGCCTAAGAAAGAGAAGGGGAGAGGAGAGGATCTATGGGGCCAGCCTGAGGGAGAGAAGGGGAGAGGAGAGGATCTATGGGGCCAGCCTGAGGGAGAGAAGGGGAGAGAAGAGGAGAGGCTTCTGTGGGGCTAGCCTGACAGAGAGAACGCGATCGTAACTACTGATTAATTTTCAAACTCTTAAGTGTCAATTTATCAAGCCCCATCACATAAGTTTCGTAGCGAAGCACGGATATCCAGCTAGTACATATATATATAATTATATTGCCCAGTCCTTATTTACATTTTAGCCTATCTTGCATAAACTGCCCACTGAAGGTAAGGCCACAATAATTTTGTGTGTGTGTGTGTGTGTGTGTGTGTGTGTGTGTGTGTATTTAATGGGGAAATTGTTCAAAATCGTATCTGATAATATCACTGATTAGAAGTTTTGTTGTATGCTACCCAAAGTCACATTGTTAGAGTTGGATGGCCCTATAAATCTAATCAATCAATAACAATCTCACTCCACTGATCCATTTAACAGAGCTGCTTATATTAGTTTTACATGTTTTTCCCATAATAGTAAATATTAGTTCAATGTGTTCAATGAAGATATGAGACAGTACATTGTTTTATCCTATATTTGTTGAATTAACATCTCTCTATTAGACTTAGATGAAGCTTTGAATACTCTCTAGGCCAAATACTTCAGGATTGCAGATAGTACTAAAGGTTCACAAATACTCTTTCACCACTATAAATATCCATATTAGCATCAGGCAAATGATTACTATTGCATGCACAAAAAGGAAAAAAACACATTATAAATGCTTATCAAATATCCTGTTTTCCTATCTCCTATCTTATTTTTTTCCTACTTGTCATACTCTTTGTGCAGAGATAGATATGGGGACTGCCAAATATGACCAGGATCCAAAGGGCCATGAAACCGTAGTTGTTTCAAAGACAGCCTCCCAGGACGCAAGATAAATTAGGTTTAAAATATAACCAACTTTCAAAATCGGTTGGTGAAAATGCATGAGTATATTATTTATTATAAACCTTCCTACCCTCAACTCAAGTCATGACTCCTGACATGAGCTCTAAATCAACATCTTGAAAATATGAAGACAAGTATGGCCTCAGTTCTGATAAGAAGGGTGTCCAATGCATTTGAAAGAACACTTTGCAAACCATATTGGCATGAGTAAAACCCCTCTTTGAAGCACGGAGGCAGCTGCATGCTCCAGAAAGGCTAAAGCAACAACTTTGGAGGCTTTCTCAGATTGTCTGTGCATGTCTGTCAATGCAATTGCTGAGACTCCAAAACAAAGCAATTAGGCATGCAGATATGATCAGAGAACGAGCTGATGTTTTGGTGTGTTGTCTACACTTTGCAGAGTGGTCTTTCAAATGTTTTGCATTTCTCTATTGATCAGACTCAAGCCTCACTGCAAAACTAGCCTCACAAATTTATTTTTATGATTTTTCAGATTTATAGAAAGAATTCTTAAATATATTTTTAAAATTAAGAATTTCTGAAATAAAGCCTTGTCCTCCAAGCTTCATTTCTAACTTACCACTTAAAAGTCTGATAGAGGAATCTATTCTTGCAATCCTGCATACAGCAAGGCTGCCTGGATCTTCCTGAGTTCAATAGGATTTAACATAATGCATATTAAATGTGTGAAGAACTGCCATTCATGTTACCATTCTCCGTTTTAAAAAATTGAAATCTTTTTCTGCAGTCTTTGTCATATTGTTTGCTGGAAGTAAGCTCCATTAAGTGAAACTCACTTCTAACTTAATATTACAGGAGACCACTATTAGCTCTAAGTGAAAATCACCCAGTTTCTGCAAAAGGCAGAATTCAGACATTCTTAACTATTTCAGATAAATGTGGTTAATAAATATCTTATGGTCAGTGAATCAGGATATAAAGCCTATATAATTCTACATCTTTATTATTGTGCTTTCAAGCTGATCCTTAGTACATTTGTAAAAATGCAATATTCTCCGAGAAATAAACTGGCTAGGTAAAATGTTTTTCCTGCACTTACTATATACTCAAACAAAAATATACAATGTTTATTTTTTTAAATTGTTGAATATAATTTAAAACACTATTTTTTTATATTTTTGCTGGCCACCCTGAATACTTACTTGTGTAAAACTGAAAATAAATCAACCATTACAAGTTAATTACTTTTAATTGTTTAAAATTAAAAGTAATTTTGTTGCATTAAAAGATATTACCATAGCCCATAAAATTTAAAAAAAATTCTCTCACCTATTGCAAACATGGTCTATGAGTAGTGATACAGATTCTAGATTATTATCAAGTTTAGTATTGTGATAGAGGCACCGGTCCCGTTGTAATTCTACAGCCTGACGTAGCAGATTCTGCAGACGCCTTGGGGGGAGCATCACTGATGGGGGTAGGTAAGCTTAAATAAATAAAAAGGCAATTTCAGTGCAATCAATTCATTAAAAAAAAAAACTAATTTGTGAAGTACATTTTCCATATACGTGTCTAACTTATTTAAGCCAAAGATGCCTAGATAACAAATTAATTATCATTCTGTAAGATTTTGTTCACATAATGGCATTTTCTTCTTTATTGCACCCTTTACTTTCTAACATGTCCCAATCTGCCCAAGAATCTCCCAACTCTCCAAAACAGATTTAGGAACTGTAAAAGTGGGAATATCTCAGAGAAGGAGAATTATGCATTTCTCCATTCTACTGAGAAAAATAACCCACAATTTGATAGCATAACAAACACGTAGTTAGTTTTACTCTGTCTTTATGAGCACTGAAGTGAAAACTGACTAACAATAATGAATTGTCAGGCCCAGCCCAAGAATGATATAGAATAATCCATCCAAAGTTCAGTTCTTCATTTGCTCACACTAAATCAGAATCTTGCTAAACTAAACCTATTCTACTCTCATCTAACAGATATACTTTGGGAGGTATTAGGGAGTGGCTAACCTCTCTCTCTTCCTCTTATCCAGCTCTAGTCTGCGTTGCCTCTTGTCTTGTCCCTTCCCCCCCTCCCTTCCTGGGAAACTGCCACTTCACTATTGTCTATCAACCACCTCCCCCTTCACAGGTACAAATCATCTGTGCATTAATCAAACAGGTGGCAAGAAAGCAGGGGCAGTCAGGCACAACACAGGTTATGTAGACAGGAAACACAGGGTCAATCAAAATGGACTGAAATGTCTATACACCAATGCACAGAGTATGAGGAATAAACAGGGTGAATTAGAAATTCAAGTAAATGAGGGCAGATATAATATTGTTGCCATTACGGAAACTTGGTGGGATGAAATCCACAAATGGAACATACAGCTAGAGGGATATAAATTATTTAAAAGAAATAGACCAAATAAAAAAGGAGGTGGAGTTGCACTATATATAAGAAATAACTACATCTCTAGAGAAATAGAGCACAACAATGATGAAAATTATATTGAATGCATTTGGGTCAATATTAAAAGGGGGAGGAAATGACATTGCCATAGGTCTATACTATAGGCCACCCAACCAGAGGAAGTAGATGAACTTTTTGCTAGTCAGCTAACTAAGGTATGTAGGAAGCACATCACAATAGTAATGGGGGATTTTAACTACCCTGATATCAACTGGGAGACAAACTCTGCACCAAGTGGAAGATCCAACAGGTTCCTAACAAACCTAACAGACAACTCTGTTTCCCAAAAAGTAGAGAAGGGAACAAGGGGATCAGCCATATTGGACTTAATTCTCACTAACAGAGACAAAATGATAAAAGGTGTTGAAGCTAGAGGAACATTGGGGGCAAGTGATCACGCAATATTGGAATTCAATATTATGCAAACACAAGTAGTAGAACAAAGTCAAACTAGAGTCTTAGACTTTAAGAGAGTTAATTTCAATAAATTTAGAGAGAGCTTGAGAAGGATTCCATGGATGAGAATCTTCAAGGGAAAAACAACTCAAGAAGCTTGGGAAATTTTGAAAAGTGAGATTATAAAAGCCCAGTCTAGCACAATACCAATGAAGAAGAAAAATAATAGATCGCAAAAGAAACCAGCCTGGCTGCATAAAGAACTCTAACAAACTGAAAGACAAAAAGGATAAGTATAAAAAGTGGAAAGAGGGGCAAATAACTAAGGCAGAATATCAGCAAATAGCCCGAGCCTGTAAAGATGAAGTGAGAAAAGCTAAGGCTCACAATGAACAAAGGCTTGTGACTAAAGTAAAAAATAATCCCCCAAAAAAGCTTCTTCCAATATATTAAAAACAAGAAAAAAGTCAAGGAAACAATTGGCCCATTGCTGGGAGAAAGTGGCAAGAAGGTGACAAGCAACAGGGAGAAAGCAGAACTACTTAACACATTTTTTTGCATCTGTCTTTACACAAAAGGAAAAAACAGTCCAACCTATCAAAAACAGCACCAACAAAAAGCAGATTAGGAACACAAGTTAAAATGGGGAAGAAAATGATAAGTGAATATCTGTCTACCCTAGACGAGTTCAAATCACCAGGACCAGATGGATTACACCCCAAGGTTCTGAAGGAACTGGCAGACGAGATCTCAGTACCACTGAACTACCTCTTTCAAAGATCCTAGAGCACAGGGGAACTATCAGAGGATTGGAAAAGAGCTGATGTAGTTCCCATCTTCAAAAAAGGAAAAAAAATAGATCCAAAAAACTACAGACCTATCAGCTTGACCTGAATACCAGGGAAGATTCTGGAAAAGATAAACGAATCACTGAACATCTAGATGCAAACCAAGTAATAACCAAAAGCCAACATGGGTTTGTCAAAAACAGATCATGCCAGACTAATCTTACTGCATTCTTTGACAAAGTGACAAAATTAGTGGGCCAGAGGAATGCTGTCAATATAATTTACTTGGACTTTAGTAAAGCATTTGATAAAGTAGACCATAATCTACTACTAGATAAAGTAGAAAAATGTGGGTTTGACAGCATCACCACCACATGGATTCGTAACTGGCTGACCAACCGCACTCAACATGTAGTCCTCAATGGAACTGCATCTACATGGAGGGAAGTATGCAGTGGAGTACCCCAGCGCTCTGTTTTAGGCCCAGTGCTCTTCAACATCTTCATCAATGACTTGGATGAGGGGATAGATGGGGAACACATCAAATTTTCAGATGACATCAAGCTGGCAGGAATAGCCAACACTCCAAGAGATAGGCTCAAGATAGAGAAGGATCTTGACAGACTTGAACATTGGGCGCTATCTAAGAAAATGAAATTCAACAGTGAAAACAGCAAGGTTCTACATTTAGGGAAGAAAAACAAAATGCACAGGTACCGTATATGTGGTACCTTGCTCAATAGTAGTAACTGTGAGAGGGATCTTGGAGTCTTAGTGGACAACCATTTAGATATGAGCCAGCACTGTGCAGCACCTGACAAAAAAGCCAACACAGTTCTGGGCTGCATAAACAGAGGGATAGAATCAAGATCACGTGAAGTGTTAATACCACTTTACAATGCCTTGGTAAGGCTACACTTGGAATATTGCATTCAGTTTTGGTCGCCACGATGTAAAAAAGATGTTGAGACTCTAGAAAGAGTGCAGAGAAGAGCAACAAAGATGATTAGGGGACTGGAGGCTAAAACATATGAAGAACGGTTGCAGGAACTGGGTATGTCTAGTTTGATGAAGAGAAGGACTAGGGGAGACATGATAGCAGTGTTCCAATAACTCAGGGGTTGCCACAAAGAAGAGGGAGTCAAACTATTCTTCAAAGCACCTGAGGGTAGAACAAGAAGCAATGGGTGGAAACTAATCAAGGAGAGAAGCAATTTAGAACAAAGGAGAAATTTCCTGACAGTTAGAACAATTAATAAGTGGAACAACTTGCCTGCAGAAGTTGTGAATGCCCCAACACTGGAAATTTTTAAGATGTTGGATAACCATTTGTCTGAAGTGGTATAGGGTTTTCTGCCTGGGCAGGGGGTTGAACTAGAAGACCTCCTAGGTCCCTTCAAACTCTGTTATTCTATTCTATTCTATTCTATTCTATTCTATTCTATTCTATTCTATTCTATTCTATTCTATTCTATTCTATTCTCTCATGAATTTATACTTTCAGATCAAGATTTGTCTGTTCAGAATGAAATATGCTGGAAATCTTTGTTGTGTGTGTGTGTGTGTGTGTGTGTGTGTGTGTGTGTGTGTCCTTTTGAAACTATTTTTTCTTACTTTGGAGTTTGTCCAAAAGTTTAGATCTAGACGTTGTTCCTTTTCCTTCCCATTCTGCTTTAGTGCGCAAGTCTTCTGGATGACTACACATGAGATACCTGTATATTGAAATAAACACAAGGATTAAGCATTCTGGAACTATATACTAAATTGATATGAATCAATACTCAGGGTATAGCTTCTATATAGTCAGAAACAAGTGACTGATTTAATGAAGGAGCTGTTTAACACAGGAGTCTGAAGCACGCTTTAATATATGAGGAAAATGTTTAATCTGCAATGTTCAAATAACTTTATCATCTAAGTAGTTTAAAGTACTATAAAAGTATAAAACTCAAAGGGAGTTCAAGTATGTAATTGATGTGAGTGATCGAAACAAGTGCGTCCTGGTCCAGGAACAAGCTGGAAACACCGCCTCAATCAAGGATGAATTCACCATCACTTGGAAACTGTACCTTTCCCCCCAGTAGTCTCGGCCAGCCAAGGGGAACATGGATCTAATTCACCAGAGGCACTACAGTCCAAAAGACCTTACCCATCTACTTGGGTCCAACAGGATCAAATTGTTCCCAGATAACAGGATAAATCTGCTTCCTAGGCATCTCCACAGACTTGCCCCCTATGCTTGGAATCCACCTATGCAGGTCTAAATTCAAGTATGCATAAAATTTCAGTCTAAAACACTTACCCACTAAGGATGTGAATGCGCTCAGTGTTGTACTTCAGTGGTGTCAACTCACCACGCAGAACTTGAAGTGCCTCCAAAACTTTACCATCTTCCAGGTATTCTAGATATTTTTGTTGCAGCAGCAAAAACTTCATCTTCTGACATGACAGAAAGCAGCAGATCAGATGGGGAGAAAGGCTGACTGAAATTTCAGAAAACATTTGAACCTAAACAAGATATATGTACCTTTTTACTTGTCCTTTAGAAATAGAAATAAGTACCCTTTCATGATAAATGGGTGGTTTGAAAAGCCTCAATACTGAAAAGATGCACTGATTTATAAAGATCATTTATAAAGATTTATAAAGAGTGATGGGAGCCTGAATGATCTTTATCCAATTTCTAACTATCCATGACCAATAATATTTAAATGCTCATATTGCATGTTCCTCTGCAAACTGATCTTAATATAAGCTCATTTTATAATATTATAACCAATAAGCATAAAATCAGACTTCATGGATGGGATATGGTAAACTGAAGCTTTTGCAACCATAACAAAGACCAAAGAACTGATGAATAAATTGATTTCCTGGAACCTCTCTCGATAAGGACAGGACAGGAGAGGCGAATGTTTCATGCATAAAAATCAAAAGGAAAATGACTATTCAAAACTGTAACATAAAATAGAATTTAAATGGAAAACTAGAAAATAATGACCTATTTTTCAAAGCTATCCCATTAATGAACATGTGTCTCATTACAAATAGGAAACAAAGCATAACTTCAGTAACATTGCTAAATTGTTTCAGATTGGCCACGCTTTGGCAGAATGAGATCCTAAAATGCTTTCAAGCATTTCAGCTATGGAACACAGTGAGATTCAGAACAAGCCTTTAAGGTTAACACAAATATGTATAACTACTAGCAAAGACACAAAAAACCTGCAATTATTTGCAGCTTTCTAGCTACTCTCTGGACATTTTTAGCCCTAGTAGCTTTAACTTAGCTTTCTGACATTTAGAGCAACAACCTTCCCTGAGAGTATAAGCATTTTTATTGAAAGGAACGACACAGAAAAATAAGCTAACTGATCTGATCAAAACATATTAACACTTGTGTCTGAACTTAAGAACGCGAGTGCTTGTAAACATACACAACTTTACTGTTGCCTCCAGCATTCCACCTGCCTGTTTTTAAAAAACCATCCATAAGAAATCCAACTTTCTCACATGCATTTTTACAAAAATCAACCATAGCTTACACTCCAGGCACTCAAGCAGTAGCCTACTAATTATGGAAGCATAGTTCTCTTTTTCTTCTATCTCGGCAATGAAGTTTGCTATTGACAGGATATTGTTTCCATTGCTGCACCTATGGACACTATGAGTCCATGGGGCCTCTGAGCCAGTTCACTATTGGTAGTCCTCAATTTACAACCACATTTGAGCCCAAAACTTCCATTTCAAAGCAAGATAATTGCGAGTTTTGCCTCATTTTGTGACTTTTTTTTTTTGCCACAGTTAAATGAGTTATTGCAGTTAAGTTAATAACATGGTTAAGTGAATATGGCTTCCTCGCTGACTTTACTTGTCAGAAGGTTGCAAAAGATGATTACATGATCATGGAACACTTTAATCATCATAAATACAAGCCATTTGCTAAGCATACAAATTTTGATCATTTGACCATGGGCATGCTGCAACAGTCATGTGAAAAACAGTCATGTCACTTTTTTCAGTGCCATTGTAATTTTGGTCACTAAATAAATGGTTGTAAGTTGAGGACAACCTCTATGTTAGACCAAACAGGTCAAGATTACAGTTCAGTAACAATGCTGATAAGTAGGTCATATGAATAGGATTGAGGGAGAGTGGGCAGGGTAGAGAAGTGAATCAAACCCACTGCAACTCAGATAGTACAAGGACCAAGTTAGCTGAATAAACAATACAACCGATATCAACAAACTATCAACAAACAAACCATGAATAGGTCTTCATGGTTAGACCTATTCTCCATGTCCATTCTCATGCCACCCCTACTAGTACACAGAGAGAAGTTTGTATACATAATCTTACATAGACTGGGTTAAAGACTAAATGCCCATACTTACTGCTTGCAGCAGTTCTAAACCTTCCTCCCCACTACACTTACTCAAAAAGGGTATCAATCATTGCTGAAGTAGTTGCTTGAGGGAATCTGATAATCACGGTAAATCAGATGGAATTGCTTCTGGAATCTAGCATCCTCCACCATGTTGAACAGCTGATCATGCAAAGCCATTATCTGTGCAGTAGCACTTACTATGTATCAAAACCTTGGAAATGTAAATTATCTCTGAACTCAAATATTAGTCACTGCTGAGTAATCATAAGCAGACTCTATTTCAAAGTAATTGTGTGCTAAGTTCAGAAAAGGCATGTTACTCCAACATTCAGAAATTCACAGGATCAAGAACTTTTCTTTTTCTGAATATCTGTTAATAAACATTACCGTATTTTCCAGCGTATAAGATGACTTTTTAACACATGAAAATCTTCTCAAAAGTCGGGGGTCATCTTATACGCCGGGTGTTGTTCTCCTGTAACCAGGCAGACCAGCCCGAAAGGCTCTGACGAGCCTTAAATAGCTCTGGCGATCCAAGCTCTGACGATCCCAGCTGCGTTGCCTGCTAATCAGGCAACGCAGCTGGGATCGCCAGAGCCATGTAAAAGGAAAAAAGTTTTCCCCCTCCAGCTTGCTTACCTTAGCTGCTAGTCGCAACGCTTGCCTTGCTTCGCTTGCCTGAATCCATTCCATCAGCAATCCATCCCTGCAATCAAGCAGGCAGGGAGTTGTGGACTTCAACTCCCAGAATTCTTCAGCCAGCAAAACAAAGCTGGCTGAGGAATTCTGGGAGTTGAAGTCTACAAGTCTTAAAGTTGCCAAGGTTGGAGACCCCTGTTCTATTGGGTAAGTTTTTTTCCCCTTTTGGGAGCTTTAAAAAAAATAGTTAATTGGGGTTTTTTTTAGTTGTTCTTTTTTAGACCTAGCCATTTAAAGTTTAGGAAGTTTTAAATTTAGTTTTCATATAAAAATAAAAATAAAATAAAAATAATATTTGTGCAGCTTTCTGAGATTTAGTGTGTTTCTGTAGTGTTTCACTCTAACTACACAAACACACAAAATCTCACAAAGCTGTATGTGGAATTTTGTGTGTGTAAAGTGTGAAAGTTGTTTTTTTGGGCTTTTTGTGGCTGTGTGAGGTTCCTGCTTGTTGCAGGGGCCATTTTGGGTCTAGCACAGCTGCTTTTACATTGTGGGTGAGCCAGTTGATGTTTTTTAATTTTTATTTGGTGTGTGTTGGAAGAGGGGTAGTTTTATACGGCGAGTATAGCCCAAACCCTCTTATTTTAACAGGAAAAGTCGGAGGTCGTCTTATACGCCCAGTCGTTTTGTATGCCGGAAAATACGGTACTTGATTACTAACTCAAAAGAAAATTTAGCACTTTACATTCCATACCTGAGAAACTATAATCATTCTAGCTCATGTATGATTTTGATACAACATGAAACAGTATTAGTATCTACACATTTTCATCCCCCATATTTTCTACTAATTACAGCTATACAACCCATGTATCACAATTTCAGTTTTTACCCTTTTTTACTGCTCTCCCTATCTCAATTTTTGCTTTGTTCACCATCTTGCCATGTAACCACTTTACAAGTCCAATAAATAATTTTTGCTTAGCATGCTTGTGTACTTTTATAGCTATACAAATAAGTTTATATTTTACAAATACTATGTTTTCAAGTGGGTATCACATTAACTATGGGACCAGAAGTTTACAATATGCCCCGATAGTATTAAAGCTTTTAATTATTTGTAAGTAAAGTTTTAATTGTTAACGCAATCACTTTGTACTTTTAAGAACACTAATTATAAACAGGAAACAATATGACTTGAAATCCACTAATTCCAGAGCTATATGGGAGAAACATGTATAACAACATTCCAAGGAGATGTAGCAGTAATAGTAGTAATAGATGTCTTCATGTGACTCATACTAGACTCTTTTCTTTCAAATGATTACAAGTTTAAATGAGTTTTAAAAATTAAAATTAAATAAATTATGCAAATGACTTTATATCATTTATTGTATCATAATACAGTGGTACCTCGATACTCGTCAGTAATTTGTTCTGGAAGACGTGATGAATACTAAAAATAACGGGTACCAAAAAAATGATGACTTACCATGTGACCCGCTATTTCGGCTAGAAGAAATAACGAGTCATGAGGCAGCCGATGTCAGCAATGCGTCCCTATGCATCGAATACCAGGAGAAAGATGAGTGCTGGGACAAGATTTCTGCTTCAAAATGTGTTGAATACCAAATTTGAAGAGTTTTGAAGCAGTTGAGTGTCAAGATATGACTGTAATGGTTGGGAGGTGCTATTCTAAAATGGTAAAATGCCTCAATATTAGAAAGGGGATAAAACTGCTTGTGGAAGACAATGACTTGTGTGCTTTTCACAAGGAATGAAGACTATACAATACTATGTTTTTCATACAAATATTTACCTGAAGCTACAGGTGAGTTCTCACTTAACCATTTATTTTGCAACCATTCAAATTTACGAGAATGCTGAATAAGTCATAGTTCTCATTTAATGACCATAGTAGTCACTTAACATCAGCAACTGGAAGTGCCAGTATTTCTATTGTTAAGCCATGTCACATCATGTTTCACAACCATATAGCTTGGTGACAGAAATTTTATGGTTCCAATTTACCATTGTTGAGGATTATCTGTATATAGTACATGGTTTATATTTTAAACCATGGTTTAGAGCATGAATTCCTGCTCTACAATTTGTATAGAAGTCTATACTAAGAATTTTCAGTTTCTATAAAAAGCATGGTTTCTTGAAACTTTTAGCTTTACTGTATTTGCCACCTAGCTTTTCTACTTTGGAGAATTATTTACACCTTTTTAATGAAAGACACAAATAAAAATATGTGTTTGATTGTAAGTTTTGTATTTTATGACAAATTTAATATCCATTATAAATCATGTTTGATTTTTATAGTCCTAACAGAGTACCATATCTGATCTAATATGAATATAATTTAAAAATTATCTACTGCATCATAACGTATTAATAGCGATACAAAAACATGACCTCCAACAGAAAATCAAATAGTTAGAAAAGCAGTGCAAAAAACTGTCAGGCTGGATAAATTTCATTCTGAGAAGTGGTTAAGGTAAGCAGGCTAGAAACTGAGAGACCTGATTTCTAGTACTGTACTGTCTTTGCCATACAGCCAGCTGGGGGCTCTTGGACCAGTCACTTTCTCTCAGCCTTAGGAAGGAAGCAACAACGTCCAAACACTCCTGAAAAATGTTGCCAAGAAAACTGCAGTGTCTTGTCCAGACAGTCTCTGAGACAACATTATTAAATGAAAAAATAATTCACACAGCAACTAGAAAAGACTTGAATCATAACTTGTCCCAAATCTTTTATAAAGCTTGCTTCTATTTAGGGAAACAAGGTAAAGTAGCAAACTACAGCTAGGTCACAAAGATGGAAAAAAAAATGGATTGATTCACACACTGTATCAACTGACCCAATGCAAGATGTAGAAGCTAACAGATTATATTGTTATGCCCATGTTAAAAAATCACTTGAAACATTCTTTGTAGTATAAACAACCAGGATAAGAAATTAAAAAGTAAAAAAATCACAACAACCCAAATTAAAGCAGAAGTGAAAAATCTATTTCATATAATGGTTTTACCTGGGTTTTGAGTACCATTTTAATTACAAATTGGTGACAAATTTTGGGAGGATTCTGAGAATCACAACTAGGATTTTTGGAAAGTTCAGATTCTGAATTAAGAAAAATAACATGTGTTTACTGTAAAACTGCAAAAATTACATACCTGTAGAGGCAAGATTAAATAAAATAAATTGCCCCAAATTTGAAAGGTCAATAAACCTTAATCTGGAAAATTCTACATTGTTTATGTAGAAACAATGAAATCTGATAAGACTTCTTGAGGCTCTATTTACTCTGAAACTTTTAAAATTTACTTTTCATTTAATCTGGAGAGTTTGTGGACATTTTTCTATAGATGTTACGGCTTCCATGTTGTCTGCTGGCATCATGATATGCCAGAGAAAATTTTATTATATTGGCTGGGAAAGTATTCCAAAACTCAAATTAAAAGACTTATTTAATGATATTCCTAAAATGGTACTCAGATGTGCCGATGTAAATACAGACAACTTATTTGGTACCTGGCAGGCCCTTTGCCTTGCCTATTTTACCAATTAAAACAAATATTATTAAAAATGGGAAGCTGCCATGCTACACAGACTCCGTTTCGTGTCCAACACCATCAATTTTTTAAGAGAAAGTCTTTGGGTACCAAATGAGACCCATTCGCTTTTTTAGAAAATAAAATAATGGTGGCTATGTATGGCTTTCCTTGGAAATGTATTCATCATCAGCCTAGAACAAGGATAAAGATAAGCAAATATATAAAAATATCAGTCCTAATGAGAAATAGGGGCCTATGAGGAAAAAGATATTATAGAAGTGCTTTGTTAACTGGCTGTATCTCCCACAACAGCCTTTTCTGATATACTCACACCATTATCTCAAATTTCCAAACAAAACACTGAAGAACCTTGAAGTAAGAAATATGGTAGTATTGTGTGTGTGCCATTTTTTCATTCTGTAGGCTCCCTATAGACTTCTATCACCTATTTTTAAACTTAATTTCAGGAAAGATTACACCATTCACTTAAATTTGCATTCATGTAAATTATATGTTTTATATGTTTTATATTTATATGATCACGCTATTAAACTAAGTCTAAAGTGAATGATTTTTTTAAAAAGGTTACCTTTTTTTGATACCACTAACCTAGAATTTTTTAGCTTTGTTTTTTTTGAAAAAATTATAGTAAACTGATTTGTACATCATGCTAAACAATAGTAAGTTAGTTCACATGTTATTCTAAGCCAAAAGCAAACAAAAAACATCATGCTGTTATGCAAGAAGTAGGCTAACATGTTTGTTTATTTAAAATCTGAACACCACCCTTCATAACAAAGCCTTTCCAGGGCAGCTTACAAGACATTTTAAAATCACAATTAAATATATTACTCATAGTTTCACAAACATTTACATAATGAAACATCTACACTAATATTCTCTGTCTTGTAAATAATGGAAAAGAAGATGTTAATTATTCCATTTCAGAATCTGCTAATTATTTGAGATTGCAGACCTCACTAATATATCTTAAATAATGGAGAAAATATATTAATTGTTCCATTTCAGAACCTGCTAATTATTTGAGATTGCATACCTCACTAATGTATCTTACAACCATATATAAAGTGAGGAAAAATAAATTTTCACTTACAAATCTTTTTCACAAAGTGAAACCCTTTCATCTATTTAAAATTGATAAAGTATCTGGAAGAATTGTGCTCTTTCCAACAATCTCTCCAGTGCTTACTAAGGAGGCACATATCACAAGTAAAAATGCTATTATGGAATATAAAAAGCAATTGCTATGATGCACATGTGAATGAACAACTAGAACAAATTGTATTTGACAAGGGACTTCTGTCCTGCTTCTCTCACAAGTAAACAGACCCTGAACATATTTGCACTGTGTTTATTTATAAGTCATTTCTCTCCCTACTACATTTTATAGAAGTGTCCTAAAACATAAATGCTTTTTAAAATTATTTTAATTGCCCAAATAAGTACATCTGAAAGATTAATAGTGGGTTTAGAATAATTTATGGAATCATAAAGGTATTTATCTACAAAATAGTAAAAACGTTTTCTTTAAAAATATTTTTTTAAAATAAGTTTTTAAATTTTTTTTCCTTAGGTTTTTAAAAAGCTGACATAGTTCTAAGAGATAATCATAAATATAACTTATTATATGTTCTGCTTGCTAGTAGAAATAAAAGCTTACAGATCTGATAACTGATCAGTTATCAGATCAGTTATACTTTAAAAGTATAAAAATAAATGTATAACTTACAGAATGAGGTGACAAGAGATTTGTGCAAGAAAGATACAATATTTAAACAAGAAGGAAGAATTTCCATATAAACAAGAGGTGAACAAATACTGACTCACAATTCTGATGATTTGAGGAATATGTTTTGAGTCCTGAAAGTACTTTTTATTTGGCTAAATGTAATCATGAAAGTAAGCATTAAAGGACCCTCAATGTTAATATTTTTATTTTATTTATGAAATGTATAATTTTGTACATATAAAGTTCCTTTGATTGATATTAGGTTTGTATTTTGTGTGCTTGCCTTGTTTGCAAAGCTTAGATGTTGAACTGAAACTTCTTTATTATAACTGCTCCTGCTTTGAAGATGCTGAAGGTAACATGTATATATTTTAGATTATCATATCATCATGCTTTTTTCTCCTGTCACAGGGTAGTCATGTGACTTTGGAATTTGCATAGCCGAACAAAAATATTTTGGTAGTTTAATACATATTCTTATTGTTCTATTTTTATAAGCGCACATATTAGGTACTGCTAAAGAAACAATTGGTAAATTAACTGCATTAACTTGTCTGATCAGATCCATCCTCAAAATACAGTATTCTGAAAGAGGTCCACCTGCATCATTTTTAATATTATGATCACTATCTACTATTTCAGAGCTTTCCGATAGTATTGTTTCAACATCACATTTGCTACAAGACCTAGCATATTACATACAGCCACAAAAATAAACTCCCATCACACAGAAATAGGCATAATTTTGTAATAAAAACAGCAATAAACTACCAATACAAAGCATATTGAACCCTTTCCATATAACTGATAATGTTTCATTAATATGGTTCAATCACTTCAACCAAGGAACACTCAATCCATTATAGTATTTACAGAAAATAAATTGATATGTTAGGCCAGTGATAGCTAACCTTTTTGCTGTCGCATGCCAAAAGTGGGAGGGGCGCGCAGAGGGGGTGCATGCACGCATGCCCACACCCATAATTTAATGCCCCACCACGCCCCCATGCATGACCCCCCTGGTACATGCGTGCACGACTCCCCCGCGGCCCGTTTTGGGCCTAGCAGGCCTACCTGAAGCCTCCGGAGGGCGAAAACGGCCTTCCCCCCTCCCTAGAGGCCCTCCGGAGGCCAGAAACAGTCTGTTTCCCAACTTCCGGTGGGCCTGTTTTTCACCCTCCCCAGGTTCCAGAAGCTTTCCTGGAGGCTGGGGAGGGTGAAAATGGCCTTCCCCACACCCCCAGAGGCCGGAAACGGCCTCCCAGAGCCTCCGCGCGAGCCCTGTACTTACCTGATATCCAAAACGGGCCGCATGGAGACCCTGGGAGGAGAGGTGTGGGTGGGGCCAGCTGAAAATCAGCTGGCCAGCACACGTATGCGCGCTGGAGCTGACCTAGGGCAATGGCTCGCGTGCCCAAAGATATGGCTCCGCGTGCCACTGTTTGCCATCACGGTGTTAGGCAATACTCACAATAATTCTTTAATATGGGACATATACTCATAGAGCAATCTTTCCTATAAAATATCTGATATATCAGAAAATGCAAACACTGCTATATATTTACAAATATCATCACTACAACTAATTTCAAATGCTTACCAGCCTTACTATTATTCATACTGCAAATGCATCCAAGATAAACAACTTAAAAGGATCTCAACATACAATGAAGAACTGATTTTACATATTCTTTGGCAAAAGACTTAAATACTCCAAAAACAAAGACAAATGAATTGGGAAAACAATACTTCTGAAGCAGCTGCTCTAAAGAATGCAGGGGAACCAAATCAACTCTCCCACAAGAAGTCCAATGGCAGATATTAAAGGATTGTTTGGAATGCTATATTAAGAAATAGCTTATGTTGATGGCAATTTGTGAATAAAATTGTGAAGAGCTGCCAGCTGGATATATTTACGAAATACACCTAACCACTAAAGGCATGTGTGGAAGCTCTCATTTTCTCTAGAAGCATACATATTTTATGTATGACTTCCAAACTACTGTTGTCACTGAAGTTCACCATTGTGCTCTCCTTCATTCATCCAATGTAAGTTCTGCAGTTCTAAAAGTGCTCTTGTTGTTAGATCAGGATCAAAAACACTGACCTGGCAATAAACTAAATAATAGATATAAAAAATAGATACCAAACAATGTCAGAGTAATTATGATGATTGCATGCATTACTTGTGGATTGCCTTGAAGAACCCTGGTTGTCAATGCTATTAGCATGATGTGGTTTTATCTGGCTGTTTCTTCAAAATATGTAAAAGATTTCAACTTGAATTATTTCAAATTCAAAGCACCATTTTGTATGGAAAACTGGGGTGTTTAACTACTTAAGAAATATCCTGTGTCCATAACAGTGGTTTAAACTCAGAACATTTCTGTAACTGCTTGTTATATATTCACAATAGCCATTTCACACTTGAAATGTGACTTTGTGAATTCAAAATTGTTCAAATTTTAAGCATTTTGCACATCCCTAATTCTTCAATGCTCTTATGAAACAAGATGCTAGGAAACAACAAAAAATGAATTCATGTAAGATTATAATTGATACATTAACTTTTACTAAATACATTCAAACACTGGACAACTAACTGTATCGGATACCTTAATTTAGACTTCTATAATGAGTATTGGTTGTCTTGATATATCAACCTTATCAACCTTCAGTGCTGACCATTGTTTGAAATGAAATGAGAAGAAAAAGAGTGGATAGCCTAGTAAAATTGATAAAATTCAGAATTCATTATAAACTTTTAATTTCGTATTAGTAATAAACCTCCTAGGAGCAGCAAGTCTTGCTTCTAACATTTAGAAGATAACGATGTGCAACATCAGAGTTCAACATAGTTTATCTGGAAACTCTTATAAAGATCCAAAATATCAACAGACTACAGCTATTACAGCTTTATATAGGTAGTCCTCAATTTAGAACCATTTGTTTAGTGATCATTTGAAATTACAAAAGCACTTAAAAAGTGACTTATGACCAGTTTTCACACTTATGACCAGTGCAGCACTCCTTTGGTATGTGATCAGAATTCAGACGCTTGGAAACTGGCATGTATTTATAATGGCTGCAGTATGATTACCTTTTGGTGACCTTCTGACAAACAAAATCAATGGGGAAGCCAGATTTATTTAACAACCGTGTTGCTAACTTAATAACTGCAGAGATTCACTTAACAACTATGATAAGAAAGGTCATAAAATGGGGCAAAACTCATTAAACCACTTCTTGCTTAGCAACAGAAATTTTGGGACTATGCATGCATATGTAGAAATAACTCGCTCATGTGCAGAATTTTTTTCCTGCCAATCCATCAAAATTCAGATATAAACATCTTTCAAAATTATTATGAATTTTTTTTGTTAGTTTTTGATATCTCAATAAAAGGGCAAATAGGATGAGATACATATGGTTTTTCATGAAGGGGAAGCAGGTACTGTACATTTGTCTTTAATCTTAAGGATTAGATTAAAGGAAGAATAAACTTCTAAGTACAGCTTTACAAGAGAATACTACCTTTCAATTAGCAGATACAAAAGTTTATTTTACACTGGCCATAACGTAATCCAATATAAATAATATCCAAAATTTCAATTTTACACAGCCACCACACTTCAAGGAAATCTTCCATCACTTTATTTCCATCTCTTAAATCATACAGGGTCTCCAAAAATTAGTTCCAAGGTTATCAACTATTCTCCTAATAAACACTTGCCTAAGCCAAAATTTAGAATTAGTTGCCCAAACAAGGATTCTTGTAAATATTTTTTTTTTAAAAAACCATTGAGTTCCTTTAACAAAACAGGTTATCACTTCCCATAAAGCAGTACTTCACAAGTCACTGAGCTACTTTCCTGCAACATGTTCCAGAGTATAACATAATATAAGCAAAATAAATCAAATTAATACATTCAGGAAAATAATTAAAGGGGCATGATTTTGAGTTTTCCCATCTTACACAATATAGCAATTTGGGTATGAAGATGACAGGCAATATTGCTGTTTCTATTCTTATAAATCAACTGAAGGGCAACTGAAGAAAGATTCTAAAGATACCTCCAGATTCCAATTTTAATTACTTATGAATTGAATGGATTTTATACACCAATATGAATAGAATGAAATATTTTTCTTACTATAGATTATTGGAATTCCTATATGAAAATATTTTAAATATAGTAATTTCATCTAAGAATGTTTTATTCCATTTACAATAGAAGGTAATTTGAGCATAGCTCAATATACCATTAGCAAATTAGCCTGTGTATACTTAAACAAGATGATGTTCAAAATAGTGAAAGAATAAAAGGTAAAGGTTCCCCTTGCACATATGTGCTAGTTGTTCCGGACTCTAGAGGGTGGTGCTCATCTCCATTTCAAAGCGGAAGAGTCAGAGTTGTCCGAAGAAGTCTCCACGGTCATGTGGCTGGCATGACTAAATGCCAAAGGCACACAGAATGATAGCAATCCATAAAGAACTATTTTAACTTTTACAAAAAACAGTATTCTACAAAAGGTGTGTTTTGCCATTTTTCATATTAGGCCTTAGATGACCTCTTCGCTTTTTAGTACATTACTCATGCTTTTTTGTATACTACATTTACATTATCTACCTATTCACAGGAAAGCATATACTAAAGTACTTGCTTGCAAGAAAAGATTTAACTTGATTAGCCTTCAGACTGAGTAAACAATATATACTTTCACAGTGAAGAATAAATGTAGCAAAACATCTGTTTTGCCCACCACTTCCTTCGTGAAGTGGGAGGGTGCAAAGAACAGGAAAAGTATCCTTTTGATAACAGAGAAACCTCAAGAAAACTAAGCAGACATCAGTAAATTCCTGTTTTTAGAAACAGGCTATTTTCCACTTGAATCAGAGGAAAATATGCTGCACTTTTATCAAATGTAAACCCAAAACAAAAAACATACCTAGAAATGAGGAGTAGAAATATTTTAGTGCCTCTTTAATATGCTGTTAATTACATAATTGAGACATAATTCTACATATTATAGCCCTTAGTTATCACCAAAATGATTTTATTGCTTTATTAAGTGAAAAGCAAAATGACATTCTAGGTAATTGCAAATATGCCAACTCTGTACAGTAGCCATGCCTCTAAACTTCACAAACCAAACCAATGATTTCGAAGTAAAATATAAAAACTGTATTACTTAGCTGCAAGTTAAGCAAATCTCAAAGATATATGTATTTTAGCTACATTGTTACATCAGAATGTTCAAAGTTTGCATACAAAGCATAAGCTTTTTCTTTTTTTAATTGAAAATTGAAAAATATATTGCTCTTGACAAACATATATAACTAAGTATGCACATCTCAATGTAAACTATTATATTCTTTATATTTAGAGTTTGTTGAAGAGCCTCTCTTACCACAATTGCATTAGAAGAGTGCACCAATGGCTTCAGTTCATTCAGGTCGTTCTCAGCCTAGAAAATGCAATGTTAAAAACAATTAAGAGAAATAAAAAAGGTAAACCAAAGTTGGTGAAATATACTCTATTATCTATAAATTAATAACCTAGATTTATTTTTGTTTACTCAGAATCAAGCCTCATTGTAATGAACAGATTGGCTTTACTTTTAAGATACTATGCATAAGGTTGCAATCACTGTTACAATTTGGCAACCTTATGCCTCTTTTATTACCTTATCCCATTCTCCTTCCATGACATGATTGCGGAATTTGGTGGCAGAAGGGTGTTCTAAACGACATCCTGACTCTTGCATGAGAAGATCAACAGTCTGGCTGTGAGAGAGAGGCATAGTGTTCTTAAAAAGTTGACCAGTCTTTATTCTTATCCTTATAGATAAGCCATACAGTGTAGCCTTAGTACAACATGTTTTAAAAATATAACGAAAATTACCTGGGCTTTCTCAATAAATTCTAGCAAATATGACACATTTTTCTACTATTTTCATGATAAAGAAATATTTTCTATCAGGAAATTCTTTACTTAATAATCCATATACCTATATTCTTACTTTCCCAATTATTTAAAATGAACAGTACTGTTTTCCTTGTGTTAAAACTAACAATCAAAGGTTTGCCTCTTGCTATAAACCTGACTTCTGTCAATCCCATTTTTATTTTGTGTTGTAAGTTAATATCAACCTATTCCTGCAGTGGTTCAAGTTCTTACCATATGAAGACCTTAGTTTTCCAAGGATACACTACATATATATATTATCAAAATTAAACTAGCTGCTATTATAATACACAACTATCAGGTTTGTTTTAGTAATCCAACTACTGATGTACCATGTTTATTTGCTTTTCACCCTCCCCCATTCCAGTGCATGCCTATTACTCAGCTCAAAGTACTGCAGTGCTGCAAGCTACATAAGAGTCAACATATTTGACATTAATTTTAAGTACATTCCAAGGGGGTTAGACACAGGTATATTCAAGTTCAATTTTAATACTATCAATCTACAGTTTAAAATATTAGTTTAAAATTATAGAACATCTATCTAGATGTGTAGGGATGTTTTGCTGTAATCTAAAATGCTTCTGTATTAGACCCATCTGAAAAAATTTCATAGTTATATTCAAAATGCTAGTTTACCAACATCACCTCTGTAATTTATTTGTCTTTAAATAGCGTGCTGTTGGGCCTCACAGAAATTCTACGTGTTGTCTTAAAACGAAGTTCACAATGGACTAGGCCTGAAAAATAGGCTCTGTCGTCTCACTGCCTTCAACTCATTCACTGTTTTTATTTATCCCTCACATTTGTCTTTGTTATTAAACCATAACATACTAATGTGAACAAAAAAAAATCTCCCCATTGGAGAAGAATAGATCAACATACAAAATGTTGGCCTTTTCCCCTTAGGTATATCTTTAAAATAAACAAGTCTGTCAGAGTTATTGTTTTCATCAACACAAACCTAGATCCATATTCTCGCCAAACAATCATCCGATGTTGCTTCCTACAAAAACAGATATTAGCAAGAGGAATGTCATCCGTCTACTCTCGAAATCTCCCTTCCCACCACCCCCCAAAAAAAAGGCCAGCCGAGGAAGGGGGCTGGAAGTACATGGTGGGCAAAGTCATCCTCCGGACGATCCCCCCCCCCAAACACACATTCCTCAGGTTTAAGCCTACGCATTATTTGGGAGGCGGGATGGATCGCAACACCTACTCGCCCCACTTACTTGAGGCCCAAACCGTGGAGGTGCTGCCCGATGAGCCGGATCACGTCCTCATCGGATTGCGAAAGTCTCTTCTTCTTCTTCAGGGCACTGCTGCCGACGCCGACACCGCTGCCTCCCCCCATCTCAAGCGCGGAGCCGCCGGGGGCCGAGACCCCATTATTGACACTCGAGCCGCCACCGCCGTCGCCGTTGTTGGCCGACGGCAGCAACCCATTGGCGTGAGCTAACTGCTCTCCAGTGGTCAATCCCGACGAGGCCTCGCCGTTTTGGGCGTTGAGGCAGCCCAGATCCGGACCCTGTGACGACGACGACGAAGGCGGCGGCGGCGGCGGCTGTTGCTGCTGTCCCCCTCCTGCTCCGTTGGCCTGCATGGCGCTGCCGCTGGCTCTGAGGGGGGTGGCAGCCGGGGGGGCAAGCCCGCAGGAGAGCGAGGGGGATGAAGACGAGGTGAGGCCTGCTCTGCCCGCGGAAGCCCCGGGCTCTCCTGCTCCCTCCGCCGCCGCCGCCGGGGAAGCCCGCGCTTTCTTCCGCGGTGGCGGGGAGGCTCCGCCGGTGTCCGAGTCGGAGGAGGAGGAAGCGGAGGCCAGAGTTTCCTCGCCGAGAGCGGCCGTGGTGGGAAGCCGGGGGGGGGAGGGGAGTGAGGAAGGGGAGGAGGGGGTAGGGTGGGATGGGGGAGGTGGCGGGGTAAGGAACGGGGAGCTGTTCCTCTCCCCGCGGCTGTTAGACAGCAGCAGCTGCTGCTACCCTTTCTACGGTCCCGCCAGAGAACGCGGCCCGAAACAGCCCCCGCCTGGCAGCCCCAGGCACACAACCCGCTCCTCTCCACTAGCTGGTCGGTTTGAGGCTCTTCTGCCTAGCTGCAGCCTAATGGAGTCTGGGCCGGGACGTCACAGGAAATTCCTATACTGCCCCTTCACTCACTTCCGCCGCCGCCGCCTGGGGTAGGCTTCGGGGTATGGCTGCGGAGGAGCTCGGGACGCTCTCGACAGCACCACCCCCTGGGCGGGCGCAGACCCCCGAGTCAGGGGGCTTTTGTCATAACACCTGCCGGAGGGGGGAGGGGACTTCCCGGTGATGATTCGCTCCAGATGCCCATATAGGGAATGGCAGGTAGAAATACCAATAAAGGCTACGCTCACTTGGACCTCTTTCTAAAACAAACAAAACAAAAAAAATCTTTCTTTGTGGCTCTGCGGTTTCAAATTTTGAATGTCCTTCTATATATTATCCAGGTCCGATTTAAAATCATCTTCCCGAGTAATAAAAAAAGTCTTGTGGCTTCGTAGCCTTAAGTATATTATTCCCTTTTAAGATACCAACTCCTTTGTTTTTAACTCCCGCAGACTGACATGGCTCCTCTCTTAAAATGGCATCAATGGCTTCTTTTTGTACTTTGTAAATAAATATCGAGATGCTGTGCCGTGATATTTGTGAAGGAATGTGGGTTATATAGTTTTTCCGAAGTAGCCGGAGAAAAACTTTTCCCCCTTTATTACCATCCGTAGTTCAAAACTCATTTGGTAGGTTAGATATGACAAGCTCTATCAAGCCTGGCACAGCTGTAGAAAACTTTTTTCCATTTATTTTCAAAAGTGGGGAAAAAAAAAATCAAGGTGTGGTATTGGAGGAAAATTATAACATTGAGATAAGAAAATACAGTATTAAAACACATTGGTAAAAACTTAATATGGACCTTTCTGTAGGGCAATTAAGTAGCCTCAGCTATGTTTACTTTCTCTTTAAAAATTAAATAGTTCTATAATAGGACAGTTTACATGACATACTAAAGTAAGGGTGTCAAACTCACATCATCACGGCGGCGTCACGTGACGTATCGGGACTTTTTTTCCCTTCGCTAAACCGGGTGTGAGTTTGACAGCCTTGCACTAAAGCATAATATAGTACCATATCCCCCCACCCCCAAAACTACCGTATTTTGTGCTGCTGTCACCCCCCTACTACCTCGCTCTGTTCATTAAATAGGGTAAAAAGCTTACCTAACACTGTGTTGTGTAAATTCAAAAGTTGTCAGTTGGAACATTTGGCCTTGAGTTCCTAGAGGAAAGACAGGATATAAATTTAATAAATTCAATTAATATAAATGAAACCCATTCTAGATTTACTTAATACAATTAGCCTAAGGTATACTTTTTGGCATACTGTATGTGTTTGGCATACACATACCTAAGGTATGTGTAAAGTATACACAGTGGGGAATAGGAATAGGAAACTGCATGTATGTTTTTATTCATCAAGTTGACTTGCTCAGTTTGTCCTGTCGGCCATAGTAGGACAAGCAATGCTAGATCATATTATGGTACTCAGGAACCAGCCTTCCTGTCTTCCAAGTTCTCTGAATCCATTTCAGACTGATCCAGGTTAGTTTGATTGTAGACACTGAGAGGCTAGAGCATGGGAATGTTTACCCTTTTTAAGTATACAGGGCACACTAAAAATTAAAGCTAGTTAGTACTTCCCTTTTCAGGCCTGTAACTGAGCACAGAGAACCATGAGCCAATCGGTACTCACTTAACTGTCAATTACTCAGAATATCAACCTGTTCCTGAGAATTGCACCTAAAAAATACATCCCTTCTTAAACACAAACACACACAGAGAGAAAATTGCTAGCATTTATGTGACAAAACCTCATTTGCCTTTCAAGTTCCTTAGGCTGATTTAAATACTACTCTTTATGTTGGTCCCATGCCATCATCCCACCATAAAGTTATAGGAGGCCCTGGGAAAAAATGTCAAACTAAGTGTCCCTTATAATACAGTTATAAAAATTAAGATCATTCTGATAACCAACCTCCAGTGAGAACACAGACCACTCCTTAAAATTCAATGTAGCCCTATGCTATAGCTTCTATAGAGGCAATTTCTGTTTAAAATGTTATTTCCTCATCAGTGAATAGAACACCATGGATACAGGAATAATTCCGTAATAATCACAATCAGATATGATTTATTGTGGGCACCCGTTATTAGATTTGTACCCCTGTCTGGAAGAATCTGTAGTCAAGCTAGCATTCTTTCTTTGCTGAGATTGACTAAATGCCTTTGGAAGTTTACAGTAGACCATGAATATATGCACAACCTCTTATGTATTTCCTTACAACTGGTATTGAGAGGAATACATTTTCCAATATTGGACATATAAAAACTCAGTTAATGAATGATCACATATGATAAGTTGCCATTGATATCTTATTTATTAATTTGTTTATATTTTTAAAAGTACCACTACGCCTGAAAAATGCAGTAAAATATTAAACCATTTCATATGTGATATAATAGTGTATACAAGAAAGAATAATTAGATATTATTATAATAATATTCCAGGCATTATCCAGGTCATGGTCATTCTCCACACAAAACATATCCTATCTGACAAAGAATTAATGATTTGCTGACTGTTTATTAAGTGAAAAATAAGCATATATAAGATGTCAATATGTAAATTCCACAATATATAGTAAACGTGTTCTGCTATGTGAGTTGCTAAATGACGCTTGAACTCCCATGCCTGGCCAAAAATTCAGAATTGTACAGGATGTGTAGACAAGAATGTCTCCTATTTGTGACTCTTTTGTATTTTCCTACCACATTCCCATTCTTTCTCCATTCCAGAAATGATCTATTAAAAAAGAACAAAAAAGGAACACTGACAAAATGCCTTTAAATTATTGTGTAATCCTAGTTGTTCTAATTTCCAAAATTCTACAAGCACTGCCACATCACCAGCACTGCCACATCACCAGCATTTCCACACTTTAATTCCCTACAAAGCAGTTTGAAACTACATGAAAGGAAATTAATCCAATCAGTCTCCTGCTCCAATGTCACTTTTATCCCATAGAAAAAGGGAAAACAAAACAAAACAGGACTAGGACTCTCTCCTCTCATGTTTTCCAGTATATGTATTTGCATGAATTTGGTAGCTCAGAAGGGCTACAATGAGAAGTTATACAAGGAAAATTTTTTATTTATAACAAATACCAATAAACGTTTTATCTTTTCCAAAGGCTTTGCTATCATTTCTCTATGTTTAAGAGCCCAGGTAAGTTGTGAAGGTAAAAAAAATAGTATATCATCAATTTTGTCATCTAGTTTTCTGAATACCTCTACCCAATGTTGCTGCAATGGCTGTGGGATGTGTGTTTGGGTGAATCAGCAGATTATCAGTTCTAACCAATATTAAGATAGGAATATAATGCTGAAATCCTGGGGGTGGGTGAGATGGGGGAGAAAGAGGCACTAATTAATAGCTTAAGCTCCAGAAGGTGACACAAGGCAAGGATGTCCAGCAAGAGAGAACTGGACTGTCTACAGCAGGGGTGTCAAACTCGCATCATCACGTGATGTATCACAACTTTTTTCCCCTTCACTAAACTGGGTGTGGGCGTGGCCAGCACATGACACATCTGGCCTGCAGGCCGCAAGTTTAACACCCCTGGTTTGCAGCTTTTTCTAGGAAAGTAGAGCAGAGTCAGAAATAAACTGATTCAGCTTCTCAAACAGACAATGGGATTGGTCTAGTTAGTATTGATCTCACAAAGTGGACCAAACCACTGGTGAAGAAATGCCTATGCATAAACAAGATATAGCTAAAATTAGCCTGTCTGGATCATACATCATTTCAAGATTGGTTTGCTTTAATCTTGATACATATTTTACCAATATTTAATATTTTAAATATTAAATACTTATTTCTAGAATATGCACAGATTCAAACAACACTAAATGCCGTTTACTAACTACAGTGGCTTGGTTCACTTATCATGTTAAGGCAGATTGTTGCTTGCTTAATTTTAGCTTAGAATATGGTGGGTACCCTGTCAACATAGAATCATAAAACCCAGCTGGAATGAACAAAATGTTTATAACAGGAGAAACACTTATTTTTTGGGAAAAGTGATATTATATTTGATAAGCCCGCAATCACAATATTTTTTCTGTTGTATATTTAGGATAGTCTTTCCTTATACCTCTTCCTATTGTTTTTTTCACATATAATAAAACTAAATATGGGCCTTTTGAAGAGATTTTTAAAATGGGATTATATTATTTCTCTTCAGCAAAAATTCTAATACATTTTTTACAAGATATAGATGTTATTCACTGTACTTTGTCTAATCCCACTTTATAAAATGTGAGGTACTTGCAGTGTCCTTAAATAATAGAACTTTAGAGACTAGTCCAGGCAGTTGCCAGGAATCAAAAACTTACACAAACTTAAATAATACTTTCAATCTCAATGGAGTGCAATTTCTTTCTCATTTCCACCAATCTATTATTATGGGTAGCAATCACAGCCATTGTGTGTTGTCTACATCGTTTTGTAACACTATAAATATAAGACTATGTCTTGTATCACATTGGCTGATGCAATAAGCTTTATCTGTACTTTAATCACAATAATATATAATATATAGGCATATCACAACAATTTTCTTATATGTATACAATGAATAGTGCCTCCATTACTATTTTAAAAATATTCCATTTATTGTTGAATATGTTATCCTCACCAAAGTAGCTTTCTATTTCATTGATTATTTGTGCTACTTTACTTTTTTAATTTAATGATGTTTATTTAGTATCAGCAAGATACTAAGTATCATATTACTTCTACTATAAGATAAGAGATTGTGAGTTATGATGTCATTGATATCATAGGCACAAATTAAAATATATTCAGAGAGTTGCTATGTGTATCACTAGTCACATTGCACTATATTTGCACCATGTCACTAAAAGAGTTTGGGACATTTTAGTTTTCTAGACGGCATTCTTCCCCTCAGTCATGCTGTGGTGTCTATATCTACAAAAATCAGTGTCATGTAGGCAACAGTATTAACAATTTTCTGGAAACGAAATATGGACTTGAAGAAGCAGAATAGGAACAGTATTGATTCTTTCAATTTTGATGTCGGAGAAGGTTCCTCAGAATAATGGAATAACAGAATTGGAAGGGACTTGAAGGTATTCTAATCCAACCCCCTGCTCATGGCTAGTCAAGAAAAGAACAAATTCATGTAGAACAAATCAATGTTCTCTCTTGAGGCACAAATGACCAGATTCAAATCATCAAATTATGGCTCCTTTGAGAAGTCTATAAAACTGAGAAAGGGAGAAGGAGAATGAAAAGACCACCAGCAAAATGGATGGATTCAGATATAGTGCACACTATTGAAAGATCTGAAGGACTAGGTTAGGACAGATTATCCTGGAGAAAATCTTTCTATGTGGTCACTAAAATGGTGCATAATCATCAGGCAGAATTATTTGTTTGCATGGTTTATTTTTTTAAAAAATATTTAAATCACAAAATATTATAGATTAATCATTGAAGTCATAAATTTACTTTTATTTTGAAAGCTAATTTAAATTTTGTTCAGCTAGAATTTAGAAAAATATTGTTAAAATGTATTTGAAATATATTTTCAAAGAAAAGGAAGTACACCTAATTCTTTATGTATGATATGTAAACTAGTTGTAATGCTGCATCATCTAAAAGCATCAATTAAGTTCAATTATCACAACCTGACTTGGTTGTCCTGGTATTATAATGCTACTTTGTATTCTATTTAGTTATGTATTTAGAACCTCTGGTTTTGAATAATTTTGTTTTTTCAGCTTCATAAAAAAGATATCTAATCTAATCTCTAAGTATCTCCAATATTTAAAAAGAGATCTAATAAAAAAATAAAGAACTAAAACAATATGTAGACTTTGTTTTAAATTCCTATATGGCTATAAGTGGGAATAATACCATGAAAATCAATGAAAGGAACTTTCTCCTAGCTGTTACATAACTGGGTCTAGAAAGTGGCTAGATTAAGAACTAGTCTGCATATGAAGAAGCAAGGGGGGGAAAGCAAGTGTTCAAAGCAGTGGTGAAATCCAAATTTTTTTACTACCGGTTCTGTGGGCGTGGCTTGGTGGGTGTGGTGTGGTGTGGCTTGGTGGGCGTGGCTTGGTGAGTGTGGCAGGGGAAGGATACTGCAAAATCTCCATTCCCACCCCATTCCAGGGGAAGAATACTGCAAAATCCCCATTCCCTCCCCACTCCTGGGGAAAGGATATTGCAAAATCTCCATTCCCATCCCACTCTGGGGCCAGCCAGAGGTGGTACTTGCCAGTTCTCTGAACTACTCAAAATTTCCGCTACCGGTTCTCCGAACTGCTCAAAATTTCCGCTACCGGTTCTCCAGAACCTGTCAGAACCTGCTGGATTTCAGACTAATGGATGAATACTATTTACCTATCTCCTAAATCAGAAGCAAAGAATTGACAGCATTCTTCCCTTCTTTTCTCATAGACCTGCTGTTCATGCACACACATTCCCTCTCTCCTCCTCTTTCTCACAAACTTATTCATACAATTGGAACTTTCTTTCATTTAATTTACTGTACTTTTTTCTAAGATTAACAAGGGGACTGTGTTGTGTAAAGGTTCTTTGCTTTCCAAGGACTGGACACACCACAGCGTAGCAAATCCATACACAATGCTTTATTGCAGCACACAACTTCCCTAACAACAGGCTATTGCTCTAGGTCAGCTCCACCCTTTTAAGTTTTGCAAGGTGATGTTACCACATAAACATGTTTTTAATGTCAGTCCTTTATGCTCAGTATTTCTATATTCAGTTCAAACAAGTCTCCAAGTCTATACACAACTATTGTCTTTCTCCAAATGTTCTTACACTAGTTAGGATGAGATACAATCTCAGTATGGTTGCTCTTTTTCCAGCTGTTATAGAGCTCTTGGAAAAGCTCCAAGCTCAAGGTAGGACTCCCATCAAGATATGCTGCTTGCCATAGTTTGTGATTCTGGCAGCTGAATGATAGTCCGCTTGCCTGCTTGTGATAGCTGTCAGTCTCCAGAGATCGCTTTCATTTCCTTATCTGTTTGCCGTTTGTTTATCACCTTTCCTCCCTTTTCCACTCTGTCTTAGCATTTGTTTTTGTAAGCTAAGGGCCTTGGTGGGGTTAGGGTGCCTCTGGACACCTACATGTCCTTGAAAACTCCAGGGTGTGGCTCAGTTGTCAAAGGCAGCTGCAAAGCCAGCCTGGATGCCTGTGAGTGTAAATGTAAGAATGTATGTATGAGAGAAGTGGAGATGGCCAAAAACCAACACTTACTTCTCGTTTTCAGCAAAATCACACGACAGCAAATGATGGGTTTGCTTAACAACTGCAGTGTTTGCTTAAAGACAGCCGTTAAAAACTTCATAAAATACAATTGCTCAATTACAGTCATAACTCAAGGACTAGCTGTATTTTAACCATTATATTGTTCTTCCTTCATTGAAAATATTTGTGAAGTACTCAGGAAAAGAAAGCAGGATGCAAGAAGGCCTATGTATATATGTAGAGGAGTCATAAACAAGTTAGAAAAAGAAACTGCTGAGAAGGATGATAAACTCCTCTAACCAGATTTCATCATTCACCAATCACCTTTTTTTTTTAAAAAAAAAAGTTCTTACGTTGAATATGTGTGACATACTATTGTGCATGGAATGGCAATAGCATTATCTCATCTGATCATATGTAATGAAAATAATATTTTTCTATGAAAGTAATTATATTTATTTACATTTATACTATGAAAATTGAAAGGTAACTTTCTAACCTTTTTCAATTAATGTAAGGCTTGTTAAATGGACACTGTGGAAGCCGGATTATCTTTCTTTAGGGACTGTGGATATTTACATGTTTTTTCTGAAACCAGAACATTCATAAAACTTCATATCTTAGTATGTTCTTTTGGTTTATTAAACATTGTAGGAATTCTCTGTGAGAATAACATTGCTCTCCACAGGAGACTAACATGGTCTGTATAATTAAATATTTTGAGCAGTAATCAAATTTTATTTTCCTAGGCTTTTAAAAGTTTTAATACTTGTAATATTTTTGTTCAGATAACAATATTAGGATTTTAAGGAATGAAACATAGAAAAACAAAAACAAAGCAAATTAGATACTATTTACATGAATATTTGGTTTGTCAAGATTGGCAACGAGCAGGCAGCCACTGCAGTGAGCCTTAAAGCCCTGGGTGCGGGCGCAGGTGGACCCACTGGGTTCAGATCTTGGTGGCAGTAGCAAATATTCAAATGACAACTTTGAAGGGCGAAGTGGAGAAGGGTTCCATGTGAACAGCAGTTGAACATGGGTCAGTCCACACTTCAAACAGAATCTTACTGCCTTCTAGGAACTGCATCCAAGTCAGCAGTGCCCATCGAACAGCCTACCCTTCCTTTTCCCACACTGCCCAACGTCTTTCACTGTCAGTCAATTTCCAGGAAATATAGGGGCAGGGTTGCACCGTCCCCTTTGCATTTCTTTGGAGCAGGACAGGACAGCCCCCACCACCACATCACTCGCATCAGCTTGTATTATAAACAGTTTCTCCGGGTTCGGGTATTTAAGGATTGGCTCCGCCACAAAAAGCCGTTTAAGCTTTTTGAAAGCCACTTGGCATTCCATAATCCAAGGCTGCTATACTTTACTTCCTATATTTTATACGCTGGGTTAAATAATACAATTTGGCCAAAACAAATCCAAACATGAGAAAATATATAGTTGGGTCCAAAACAGGGGTGAAATGTAAAATTTGTTACTACTGGTTCTGTGGGCGTGGCTTGGTGGTGGTGGGGTAATGTGACTGGGGGGCGTGGCCAACTTTAAAAAAAAAACTTTTCAAAGCATTTTTTCTAATGCTTTGAAAAGCTTCTGCCAATCAGGCAACTCAGCTGGGATCCTCAGAGAGGCATTTTAAAAAATACCTCTCTGCCGATCAGGCAACTCAGCTGGGAGTTGCCAGAGACTTTTCAAAGCATTTTTTTTTACCACTTCTTTGGCCAAGAGGTTGCAGAAAAAAATGCTTTGAAAAGTCTTTGATGATCCCAGTTGAGCCGAGCGATCATCAGAGGCTTTTTTTTTTTTAACTTTTAAAAGCATTTTTTCTTTGGAAGAGGTTGTAGAAAAAATGCTTTTAAAAGTAAAAAAAAAAGCCTCTGATGATCGTGCGGCTCAGCTGGGCATGATGGGGGGGGGGGGGCGCAGGGATTTTTGCTACCGGTTCTCCAAACCACCCGCTGCCATCGCTATCGGATCGGGCGATCCGGTCCAAACTGGGAGCATTTCACCTCTGGTCCAAAACATAGGGCAATATGAAGAACAAATTCAATTCTGAGCAAGACCTTAATCAAGAATACAGGACAAATGAGGATAAATTTCTTTTGCTGGGTCTAAATGGTTGATAGTTGGAACTCATGTGAGGTCTTAGAACACAATTTTTTATTGTGTGTCCATTGTGCCCCTTCCTGTATCAAGAGGCCCTCCTCTCAGTCACTCATGCCCTATTATCACCCATATGGATTGTGCAATGTGGTCTCCATGGGGCTCTCCTTGAAGAGTATCCAGAAGCTGCAGCTGGTGTAGAATGTGGCTGTACAAGCAGATTTGAATGCATGTAACATCTCTGCTGTGTGAGTTGCATTGGGTCTCAGTTTGCTTCTGTGTTAAATTCAGGGTGTTGGGTATTATCTTTAAAACCTTACATGGCATGGGACTAGGTTACTTGAGGAACTGTTTTGTCCCAATTACATTATTTATTTATTTATTTATTTATTTATTTATTTATTTATTTATTTTATTCAATTTGTATACCGCCCTTCTCCTAGCGGACTCAGGGCGGTGCACAGCCAGAACTAAAACACATACCAATACAAAATTTAAAATTATTAAAAGAATTACATACTTTGGCCCAAATTTAAAACAATTCGAATTAAAACTCATTGACAGATTAAAAGCTAAAAAGCTAAAAAACTATTAAAAAGGGGGGGGGGCTCACGCCAGCCCTGCTTGATGGAAATGAAAAGTTTTCAGGGCACGGCGAAAGACCCGGAGATCCGACATCCTTCTTATCTCTGGGGGCAAATCGTTCCAGAGGGCCGGAGCTGCCACAGATAAGGCCCTCCCCCTGGGGGTTGCCAGCCGACATTGCCTGGCTGATGGCACCCTGAGGAGTCCCTCTCTGTGGGAGCGTACTGGTTGGTGGGAGGCTATTGGTGGCAGAAGGCGGTCCTGCAAATACCCAGGTCCTATGCCTTGGAGCGCTTTAAAGGTGGTAACCAACACCTTGAAGCGCACCCGGAAGACCACTGGAAGCCAATGCAGCTCACGCAGGAGAGGTGTCACATGGCAGCGCCCCCTCGCTCCCATAATCCCCCACGCGGCTGCATTCTGCACCAGTTGGAGCTTCCGGGTACTCCTCAAGGGGAGCCCCATGTAGAGAGCATTGCAGTAGTCCAGGCGGGAAGTGACGAGTGCCTGAGTGACTGTGCGTAAGGAGTCCTGATCCAGAAAGGGACGCAACTGGCGAATCAGGCAGACCTGATAAAAAGCCCCCCTGGCCACGGCCGTCGTATGCTCTTCTAAAGACAGCTGTGCATCCAGGAGGACGCCCAAGTTGCGAGCCCTATCCGTGGGGGCCAATAACTCGCCCCCAATAGCCAGCGATGGCACCAGCTGGCTATATCGGGACTCCGGAAGCCACAGCCACTTGGTCTTGGAAGGGTTGAGTCGAAGCCTGTTACTCCCCATCCAGATCCGCATGGCCTCCAGGCACCGGGACATCACTTCTAGGGCATCATTGGGATGGCCTGGAGTGGAGATGTACAGCTGCGTGTCATCAGCGTACATTGACTTGTCCCACCAGTTAGGGAGACAGGGTATGTTATGGACCCTGTCAATTAAAGAATTTTGTCTGACAGGGTCTAGGTCTAGGAAAAGAGCCTTCTCTGATGTTGCTCCTGCCCTATGGAATATTTTGCCCCCAGAGGTGAAGTTGGCCCCATTGTTAGCCCTTTTGGAAGAGCATGAAGACCTGGCTTTGGCAACTGGCATGGCACTGAAGAGTGGCACATGGGACAAGAGTGGCCAACCTGAGGTTGATTGGTGGCTTGAGATTGTTCCCTCTGTCTTTTAACTTGCCTGTTAAACTTTTTTCTTATTTTATTTCACACTTTAATTCTATTTTTTAATTCTGTTTTTAAATATATTTTTATGGTTTGTGATTACCCAGAATCATTTATCTAGTGACATTGGCAGTGTCCAAATTTGATAAAGAAAATAAAATCTCTCTAACATTCACAACAAATATTCTGCTTCTCAGCCAACAACATAGTATCATCTGCATACAAAATTCAAATATCTTACTTTTCGGAGTATAAGACACACTTCCTAAAAGTGAGTGAAAATTGCAGTGCGTCTTATACATCAAATGTTGCCGAAGCCCCACCCATCCACCAGCCCCCACCCTTTGGCTATTTTTGGCCTCTGCGCATTGAGTTTTCAACCTCTGCATGCCCTGTTTTAGACCTGTTCCAGGCTGCGGGGATTGCCACAGCACATCGCTGCCTATTACTGTCTCGGTGTGTTCCAGGCAGTTCCAGGCAGCAGGGATCGCCGCCGCCAATGTGCTGTGGAGATCCCCGCAGCCTGCAATGAGTCTAAAACAGAGCATGCGAAGGCAAAAAATGCAATGTGCGGAAGCCAAAAACGCGACGCACAGAGGCGGCAATGGGCTCTGGCTATCCCAGCAGCCTGGAACAGCTGATTAGCAGTATTCCGGAAGGCCGATCCAACCACCAATCAGCTGTTTGTGCTAAATCAGGCTGCGATCATGTGCTGAACCTGACCAGGCTGTTTGCTGTTTGCTGCAAGGATGCTAGCCAGATGAATACCAATGGATGCTGGTAGGCAGAGGCAGAATTTTTTTTTCTTGTTTTCCTCCCCCAAAACTAATGTGTGTCTTATACTCCGGAGCATCTTATACTCCGAAAAATATGGTATATTTATTTCCCAATCAACATACTTCTAATGTCACCGCAAACATTCCTTATACACCTATCATTTAACAAAGAAAGGCACATCATACAAGATTGTCTTCCTTCCATTTACTCTTATATATGCTTGGTTTTCATCCTACATCATTTTTATCACATTCATCAATCTTCAAACTCATGTAAAACATTCTATAATTCAAAATTATTCATTTTGTCACATCCTTTTTCTGAATCAATGAACATGCAATTAGCTTTCTTTTTCATTTTAATACATTTCTCAGTGTCTGCCAAGAGACTGAGTAGACTGCACACTCTCTGCTTGGTATAAACTTGCACATTTTGCTCTTTGTTACGTCTTGTATCCTTTCAAACACAGTTCTGGCAGAAATGCAGTCTTCACAAACCTGTTAAACAAGTTCAACAACCATTCCAATAAGCAAGCCACATCCATATCTTAATGTTTAAAGATCACTTACACCCTCTTTCCTACAGCCTTATCATTTTTTCCACCTCCTCATAGTATTTATGAATATTTCCATCAGTCTTTTCTTGGACACTAATATTTATCACATTTATTTCAATTCCATTCTTCACACCCTCAAATCTTTAAAATACTCCTTCTAGCATCCTGAACTTCAGTTTCATCCCACATCATTTATTCATTTTTATTTGTACTTTCATGCACTCCACTGGATCCCACCAATTTAGCCCCTAGTGATAGGAATTTTGAATTCTGATAGCATCATAAGTCTCATTGATTAATTAAAGTCCAGTACATGGAGGGTAAAATGGTATGCACATATCCATTTAATGTTTTAACTTAATACAAACTGAAAAAATAGTTGAGAGGCATGAAGGCAAGAACAATTTTTGGATAATCCTCTTTTTAATTCATTGAAAATGTTGTTTCTGGATTTTTTAACTGATGAGTAGAATAAAAATGCCATAAATGAATCAATCTGTCTATCTCTCTCTCTCTCTCTCTCTCTCTCTCTCTCTCTATCTATCTATCTGCCTACCTACCTATTTTCCTTTCAAGAAGGTATTTATATAACATACTGCATTTAAGTAAGATATGGGCTACTTTATAGCAGCTTAAATATTAAATGAAACCATCCTCTGTTGTTTTAGCTCTGTGTGTTGTATAAGCCTGCCAATTATATTAATACATGTGGTAATGTTATATGAGAAAACAAGGAAAAATTAAGAAAAATCCTGATAACAGTCTTGTATATTTATAATTTATTTCACTGAATTTAAGTGAACTGTTAATTGTCCAGAGTTGCTGATTAGAACTTAATAATGTGGAATGAGCTAAAGAAAATTATGACACCTAGTGGCTTTGTACAGAAATACCTAATATCCATAGCTGAGAGTACTATAAAAATCATAGCATGCCTTTTAATATTAAGCTTGCCTAAGAAGTTATATTGAAATAAAATTATAAGAAAATAAAACAATGCTTTGATTCTGTTAAATATTAATATAGTTTAGGCTATTAGAATTTTCCATTATTTCTCTTTTTGGAAAAACTTGAGAGACAACAATAATGTATTTTCATCAAAGTACTATAGAAAGAGACTTTTTTCTTGACCTTTGGGAAATTTGCCAAAATATCCTCTGGTGGATTTTTTCCTGCACTGGGTGGCCCTCACACTTTGACTTCCCCAATAATCACTCAATCTTCACCCAGTTGTTATTTTTAATAATTATTTGTACTTCTGTTCAGATAAACACATAGCTATCAAAAGTTTTAAAAAACATAATCCAAAATATAAAACATGGCTTTATTAATGCTAATGTACAACAGTAATGCCCTGGCTTTTTCAAATGACACACTTAGCCATATGGCTTGGCAGTAAACATATCTGACTCACTACCTGCCTGTCCCACTTGCTCCTCCCTAGAAGTGGTGAAACGAACGCATGGTTTCCAAACTCAACTCAGGAATCAGATGCAAGCAGGGCACTGGGAGGATCCCTTTTCTGTTAAGCCACATGAACATTTAGTGTACCATGTACTTACCCCTATGTCCTGTGGAGAATAGAAAATAGTGACTGCAAACTAAAATACGTGGTATGTGGAAGAGGCATCAATTCTATTGGTTCCAGGGAACTGTCTGAAACTGAGATGCCTGGCCCATGCTTCCAAAGAGAAGCCTATGGGTGTAAATTTTGGGAAGAAAATATTTAGCACATTATTTACATTACAAAGATGGTATCATGAGAACACAGTTGTTAATGGCATCATCACTAAGAAAACTCCAGACCAGAGAGTTTTGATTTTGTGTATCATATGGAGATACACGTGGGAGGAAACAAAATGTTCATGACAGAAAACAAGGAAAATGTAAACTGTACACAAAGGAATTTTGTCCTCAATCAGCTTTAAAAAATTCTATAACTATATTCCTAATGGTTAACCTATCACAAACTTTCAAATTCTAGCATCCAACAGCAAACTTTACTCAGTGCCAGTTGTTCCACAGTTGTAAAAAAAGAGGGACGGGTGAGGAGCATATACTCCTTAAATGTAGCTTCGTGTCTATCTCATTTCTCTCCTATATCGATCAAGTTTTATCTCTGTAATAACTGGGAGCAGTTTCTCCTACACTTAGGATAGCTGATTATTGCCCCATTTATGGCCTTTATCCACTATTGAATTAAAAATAATATGAATTAAAGGAAGATATGGAAAGATACTAAAGCAGATATAGTGTCATAGAGAGGATTACAGATCCTGCCATCACTATATACTTTCATGAGCCTGAAATAATTGAAACTGATTAACAGTTGAGCAATCAGATTGCTTATTTCACTAGGAATAGGGAGAAAATTATTGAAATTGACAAAATATTCTGTGAAAAATTGAGAAACTATCTAAAGCCACAAGTTCCCTCATTATTTGATATCCCTCATTATTTTTGTATACTACAATAAAGGGAAAATAGGCTATAGTACCTAAAAATAAATACAGATTTAAGAATGTGATTAAGTGGAATAGTGTAAAAATATCCCCACTTCCCTAAAATAATAGTGGAGGTCATTTCAAAATGCAGTTTAAATAGTATATGAGTAAGACAACCTCTTTTCTTCCACAAATAAAGTTGAGGACTATGTTTACCGTTCCAGTACTTTAGTGGAGGCGTGCAGAAAAAATGGTTTCAAAAGGAGGAGACAGGCAGAAGATAGGGCTGGAAAGAACCTAGCATACAGAGTGCTAGTAGAGAGAAATGGCTTATGCTTATGGGGAAAGAAAAGGCTTAAGCCTCCTAACTATGGAAACTGAAATTCCTAAACATACATATGAACATTACTGGGAGCAGGAATCTGAAACTTTTATAATTGTAACAGAAGGTGATTTATTTACAAGCAATGGATAATAAGAATAGGAAGAGTCTAGCACTTAAGGTAATTACAAAATGAGTTTCCAGGAGGAGAGTCCAAGAGCATGTGCTCTGTGTGCATCTGTGTATTTCTGGGAAGAAAAGCAGAAAGTAGTGGAATCATCAATCTTGTGAAACAAAAGAGCAGAATGCCAGACAAAAAGGGGCTCAGAGAAATTCTTAGCTCTGTATTAATACCACTCTATCCCCTTAAAATCACTAGGTCATGAAGTATTGAAGAATCAGTACTATTGGATTCACACCTCCAACAGCTAGAGAATGGAATGGAATGGAATGGAATGGAATGGAATGGAATGGAATGGAATGGAATGGAATACAAGACAAGACCAGACCAGACCAGACCAGACCAGACCAGACCAGACCAGACCAGACTAGACTTTATTTGGCTAAGTGTGACATACAAGAAATTTGGCTTCAGAGCAGAAGCTCGTAGTGCAATGCAAAGCATCATCATCATCATCATCATCCCAATAAAAGCGGGTAGTAAAGAAGATAAGGATAATAATAATGCCATAGCTATACAACATGGGCACATAGATATTACACAGAAGATCTTACGAGAAAACTGTTTTACAAAGGAAAGTTACAGCTAGAATATCAACTACTATGTTACATATAAAGTGCTCACTTGTCTAAAGCTACAGTCAGCATCCATGAAGCTAACTAGTCCAAAAAGCACTCTCAGATTTCAGATTTATTTGGTGAAAATGGAACCCATCCCAAAACAATAAATCATGTCTCTGGAACTACATGGAAATTATTGTTGTACTCCATCTTAGGGACAGTCAGATACATATTTAGTGAATTCACTTTCAGTGAACAGTGTTGCTGGAATGAAAATGAACTTGATCACACTCAAAAAATAGATTAGAAGCCAGATGAATTTTACTTACAAAACAAGGGAATGTGAGTTTAGGGAATATCTGAATGTATAGTAGTAGGACAATAACATTGTTACAATAAAAACCATATTTTACTATGAATTTTCATACTTGCAGTACAATCCTATGCCTTGTATGCTGTTTTAAAAACAGTTCCTACTGTCAATACATTAAAAGAACTTAGTTGCTACCGTGTTTCCCCGAAAATAAGACCCTGTCTTATATTTTTTTGAACCCTGAAATAAGTGCTTGGCCCGCCAGCAGAATTGGCAGCAGATTCGGACAGTGAGGAGGAACCTGGGCCAGTCCTGGAGTCTGGGGAAAGCTCGGATGAGGGCTCTGCATTGGAGGCAGAGAGGGGGCCAGGGCCATCTGGTAGTTATGTGCTGCCTCCAGAGCCTCCGGAATCTGACATCAGCGAGGCAGAAGAACAGTGTGAGCTTGTTCCCAGTGTGCGCATGTGCAGAGCTGCCAGAAAGTAAGAACAATTAAGGAAAAAAAGGCGACTTGGGAGTAAGGCTTGGAGAGGATTGGCCCCTCCCATAAGACATAAAAGAGGAGCAAACAGAACATGAGCCTTTGCAAGAAGCAATTAGTTCATTTAGTCAATTCAAGCTCTGAGAAGTCCATTTGGTTCTGTGCTCTGTTTGGCCTTGCAAAACTAATTGACAATTAGCTCTCTGGCAGCGTTTCAAGGGAGATAAAGGTGGGTGCTTATCAACATTACCCTGAAAGACTGTGTCAACTCGAGCAAACATCTGTCGGAATCTTCACAGACTGTTTGTAAATCATTATGGGCTGTGAATGACCATAATTCACAGCTGTCTCAATAAAAGAGGTTTTTGGGACTAAGATTGTGATTTATGCTTTCTTAGGAAGCCTAAATCAGAACAGTGAATATACAGAAAGTACATTCCCATGGACAGCTCTGTGATTCTTCTACCATAGTTTATGAAAAATTAGTGTAGGGAAGAAAAGAAAGAAATGGCATTGTTCAAACCTGGTTTGGACTTTGAAATTATTGTATATAAACTCAAGATAAATATGAAAATAGATATTGGGTGAACAAGATTGTAGACCCCTGCCTTGCCTAATATATACTTGAATGCCTGCATAAAATTTACAGAAATACATTAGTATGTGGACAGGGCTGTATCTCTACCATCAAGAATCTTGAGAATGGTGTTAACGATATTCTATGATTTTTTTATGCATAGTTCTTCAAATAAATAAATATAATTCAGGAAGCAGAAATAGCTTATTTGGACAATCATAGTAGCCAAATAACATGCTTATTTAATATCTGTAAAAGGCAAAAGAAAAGAAAAATCCACATCCATTCCAAACAGATGCAGCAAACAGAAGCAATGTATGTTAGAAGTGACAAAATGGGGGTCTCTGGTGTGAGTCATGTCTGACTGAAGACATCTATGTGAAGAAGTGGAGATGATAACCACTGTGAAGATAAAAGGCTGGTGAGTACACCAGTCCTTCAAATCTCCCTGAGAAGAGGAGACTGCTCGTAAGTACTCTGTGGAGACTGTATAAAACAGCCGTCTCCTGCAGATTTGAGAACCATGAAACAAGGAAGACAACATCTTTTGTCTCAGCAGCAGGGAAGTCTTTTATAAGGATAGTACGCCAGTCTCATTTTCTGATCACATTCAGAAATGTTTAATTTAATCTCTTAGTGGACATTATGGGCCTTCAAAACAGTCATCTTAATTAGACATCTGGTGAGTTTTACCAACTTTGGATATAAGAAATTTGAAACAGAGACTACAATTTAAAATAATATACAATTGGCAAAAAGCCGAAAGCATTTAACAAAGTTTTAAATGGTTTGGGAGACTAGAAAGATTTGTAATATTAGTTATTTATGTTGAAAGATTTGAAAAACTAGTATATAATTAAATAATATATACTAAATGACTGAAATAGAACAGAGGCTTGATGAAAATTGCAAATGGACACTAGAGGGAACTAAAGAACCAAGCAAAAATGACTAATCCAGTTATAACTTATCTTAGTTGTTTTAAACATGACCTGAAATATTAATAATTAATACCTTAGAAAGAATACTGATTTAAATGTTTTTTTTAACTGACACATACTTTATAGAGTTTGAAGACATGGAAAATAACAAAATTGAGATTATCAAAATGGGAATACAAAAGACAAATCAAGAAAAGAATCTGAATGTATAACAGTTACAACAAGAAAATCAGGATGATGCCTCTTTATGGAAATTCAAAGTTGGCTGATGAAAGTTTTGAACACTGCGTTTTAAATGCCAGAGTGATGAAAGATCAGATCCCGAAATGAAATAGGAAAGACTTAAAGATGGATACTGAGCAGAGGAAAAAGGAGGAATATAAATGTGAACTATTTGACCAGAGATAAACTGTTTGATATTTCTGATAATTTCTAACAGATTTTTTGCTGAACTAGATTCCAAAAACGGGATGATATCTCAATTGTGTATAGATAAAAATTAGGCTAAAGGAAGAAGATGTTTAGTTTACTTGTAATTTTCAAAAAGTGTGGATAGTTACAATATTACCTTATGCTTAGTGTACTAAAGGTTGGAAGCCACTTCTTTATTATTGTTTTTGTTGCCTTTTTCTTTCCCACATTTTTCTTTTTTTCTTTAGTTTAGTTTGTATTATTTTTTACTAAGTGTCACAAGTAAATGCTTTATTCTCCATCATGTAAATAGTATCTGTACAATATATCAAGAGTTAACTTATTTCCATTACTTAATGTATGTATGTCTAACTACTCCCATATCTAGCTCCTCCCCTTGTATATATAAGGAGCTGTATGCCATTTTTCAGTGCTTCTATTTGTGAATATTCAGTGAATATAGAATGCCATCTGTGATTAAACAGAGCTTTATTTAAACATACTATTCTTACTTTAATTATTGAGTCTGATCCTGAAAATATTGCAACAATTTTGGTAGCAGAGGATGGTTAATTGACTCAATAAAAAATTCAACAATGTCTGAGAGAGAAAAATCAAAAAGCAAAAAAATAAGACCCAACACCAGGGCATATACTAAAGAAATGGAAGCAGAACAAGAAATAATTGATGAATACGCAACTGAAATATCGAGAGAATCTGAAGACTGTACTACAGACAACGAAGAAATAATAGATGAGAACAATGATCAAAAAGAAAACGAAATAGAAAATAACAAACTCAGGTCAGAAATACTAAAACTTTTAAAAGATCAAAAGAACGATGAAAACCTCATCGCGAACCTCCAAGACTTACTGAAAAAAAGCGGAGCAGCGAGAGAAAAGCACATCGTTACAGATGAAAATAAAGACTCAAAAAAGGTGAGCGATTTGTCTACAGACAAAAATGCAACGAAGGAGAAGAACAACGGTCCCGCGCAAAATTTTGAATGGCAGCCATCTTGGTTTCAACGAACCTTCAGTCTAAGCGATGAAGAGCCAATCAGAAGACAAGATTCAAAATATCTGGCGCGAAAGGACTTACTTGATGCAAAAAACAAAAGAGAAAAGATCCATACATCAGAAGAGTCTGACACAGAGACTGAAGAAGAATCAATAGAAAATCAAGTAGAGTCTGCAATGAAAACGCTTTTTGCAACTTTTGGGTCAAAATTGAAAATAACTAAAGAATCAGCGAAAAACTGCAGTAAAAAAACAAAAGGAAGAACAGTGAGTAAACGAACTTCCCGAAGATCGCACGCCTCTATGCAGACAGCGAAAGCATCGACGCCTGAACCCAGAGAGCCCTGCAGATACCAACCTACGCCGCAAACAATTCCAGAGACCAGCGCTCTCAATAAAAGGACTCCCATCGCCACCAGGACTCCCAAGGCTGAACCAGAGACCGAGTCTTCCGAAGAAGAACAATGCGAGGGAGCTGCAGCGACGAGAACCTTTCACCATGACTTCAGGAGCGAAATGGACAATGCGCATGTGCAAAGCTACACAGACAGCTTCGAAGCAAGAGAAAGACAGAGACTGCCATTTAAAGTCATCGCTAGCATCCCCATGTCATTCTGCGGTTACCAACACTTAGAAGACCATGGACTTCCTCCAGTTGTAAGTAATGGAGCTAACAACATTGGGAATTTACCCAATGATTTCCCAAAACTGAGGGTAGATGGTGTTAATTTACAAGAGTGGTGCCAACAGCTCCAAGTTGTCTTTATGAAAGAAAATTTATTGTTTTTCATTACTAACCCTCCAAAAAGACCTTGGACTTTAAGATTGGACTGCCTACACCATAGAGCATTTTTCTTACTAATATCCAGTATATCTCCTGCTATGTATCATAGTATTAAGTCAAATCTAACTGTATCAGAAATTGTTCAATACATGTTTAAGCTGTTTCACAGTGATAGTGTAGCCACTACAACAAGAATGTCTAAGGATTTCTTTTCAGCCAGGTTAAAATCTGGGGTCACCATAAGTGAACATTTAATATACTTAAACAAAGTCAGAGCAGAATTACAACTAAGAGGAGAAATAATTTCAGATCAAACAATGAAAAGTGTTATTATCAATTCATTAGACCCATCTTGGAATAATTATATATCCCATTTAGATACAATCAATTTAGGGTATTTATCCATAGAAAACCTTTCTAATAGGTTGATAGCTGAAGACAATTCGAGAAGAAATCGTTATAATAATCACATAGAGCATAAGCAATATAAGAAAATGGCATTTCAAGAAAGGTACCATGAACCAATCAAATGCCATAATTGTGGGTCCAAAGAGCATAATAGAAGAGATTGTCCTAAATTCCTCAGAGATAAACATAGGACAGATCATAGAGATAGATATCACAACAGACAGTCATCCACTGACAGACATAGATATAGAAGTCCACCCATCTATAAGGAACATAGAGGGGGTAGAGATGATTCAAGAGATAGAAAATCTGGTTCATTGAATGGACTGAACAAACACAACAACAACAACATACATAGACCAGAAGATAACGATTGGCTCATTGACTCTGGTGCAACAAATCACACTACACACAACAAAAATATATTATCTTCGTTTGTTGAAGATAAATTTATAATCAAAGTAGCTAATCAAGAGAAGGTCCAAGTCATAGGTAGAGGAAATATAATCTTACCTGGCCTAGGAAAAATAGAGGGGGTATTGTTAATACCTGAAATACCTCATAACATACTTAGTGCAATAAAACTAAGCAGAGAATCTGGCATAAACATAGTCTTTTCAAAAGGGAATGCAGCTTTAAAGAAAAATGAAACAAGCGTAGGTACTGTCATTATAAAAGGAGGCTTACCTTACTTAATAACAAATGAAAGATGTTTACACAATATTGATTCCAACATAGAGGATGACAATGACATAAATAACGAAGAAAATAGTAATAGTGATAATGAGGAACATGAGGTAGTTCATAACAACAAAAACTCATCCAATGATAAAAGACCTAATATAGGCAAACCTATTCATGATGAATGTGCCCATATCTTACATAGAAAATTAGGACATGCTAGTTTTCCTGTAGTACAAAAAATGATTGAACATGCTGATGGTGTTAAAATAAAAAACTGTAAAAACTATCTAGAATGCTCAGTGTGTAAATCCACAAAACTCAAAGCTAGCCCCAGGCCCAAAAAATCAACCAGGTCAACCAAACAAATCTTTGAATTAGTACACATGGACTTAGTTGGCCCATTGACATCATCAATCACATATAAAAAACGCTATTTTCTAACCATTGTGGATGACTATAGTCGTTATGGGTTTGTCTACACATTAAGACATAAGGATGAAACATTTCAGAAATTCAAAGAATTTTACAAACGCATAGAGACACAACACAACATTAGAATAAAACAAATTATGACAGATAGAGGATGTGAGTTCATGTCAAACGAATTCTCACGATGGCTAAAAGATAAAGGGATGTTGCATTACACATCTAGTCCTTTCTCTGCATTCCAGAATGGAGTGGTAGAGAGAAAGAACTCAACACTACAAACCATGATTAGATCCACATTAGAAGATGCTGGTTTAGGTAAACAATTCTGGTCAGAAGCTTTACAATTTTCCAATTACACCCAAAATAGGACTTGGTCCAGCATAGTGAATAAAACACCATATGAAGTAATGTACGGTAGGAAACCTAAGTTAACACACATGCATATATTTGGAGTCACTGCAGACGTACATATACCTAAACAATTAAAGCGTAAAGGTGAAAACGTATCCAGAAGACTTAAATTCATGGGATACGAAACAGGCACAAAAGGATACAGATTTATTGATAACAATAACAGATTCATAATTTCAAGAACAGCAGTATTTCATGAACAGGCCAATTGGTCCAAAATACACCTTAATGAAATATTCCCAAACACCAATTCAGACACTGAACATCAAAATGAGAACATTGAAAAGAAAAACAATAACAGCACATGCAAAAACAAAGTTAGAACATGGACGAATAGTCAACACAAAATAAAAACTGATTCAGTAACAAAAAAGGAAGCAAGGTATTTGCATGACAATGATAGTATACCAGTGAGAACAACCAGAAGTAACAGAAATCAGGTGCCTAATAAATACAAAGATTATGTAATGTGTATGAATGGAGAAATAGTAACACCAAACACTTATGAAGAAGTGCTGAAACTTCCCCCCAAAGAAAGAGAAAAGTGGGAATCAGCAATGACCAAGGAGATGAATAGCTTACAAGAATTGAATGTTTTTACACCCACACAAGCCCCAAGGGATAAGACTATTATTGGTACCAGGTGGATATATAAAATTAAAAATTTGGAAGGAGGTAACACACTGTATAAAGCCAGACTAGTCGCACAAGGTTATGCTCAAAGATATCCTGAGGATTATACAGACACTTACTCTCCTACTGTAAGAACTGAGAGTGTTAAAACAGCTCTAGTTATAGCATCAGCACTTAATCTCGAGGTATTTCAATATGATATACAAACTGCATATTTACATGCCAAATTAGATAAAGATATATATGTAAGAGCTCCTCATAGTCAATATACAAACAAAAATGATATATGGCTATTAAACAAAAGTCTATACAGATTGAAACAATCTGGCAAGCGATGGTATGAATGTTTAGTCAAAGTACTTAAAACTATGAACTTTGTTGCCACTACTGCTGACAATTGTTTCTTTGTTAAGAGTGAAGGTGATTCTCCAGAATTTGTATTGATTTATGTTGATGATATTCTATATATAGGCAAAGATACTAAAAGGAGAGAAACTTTTGTAACAAAACTCAATGAACACTTTTCCTTAAAATCATTAGGGAAAGTAAACAAATATCTTGGTGTTCAAATCAGCAAAACAAAGAAGGGATTCAAACTTTCCCAAAGGGATAAAATTATAGAACTCTTAAACAAATGTAACCTAAATGATGCCAAACCATGTGATACTCCCATGCAGACTGATTTTCTAAGAAACACTGATGAGTCATCTCCAGAATTTAAAGATAACACATTGTATAGGTCTGTTATCGGCTCTCTTCTCTATATCTCTAACTGGACTAGACCTGATATTGCTTTACCCCTTAACTTATTATCCAGATATGTCAGTAAACCATTATCATACAATTGGGAAGCTGTCAAGAGGATATTAAGATACTTAAAAAATAGCTTAGACTTCTGCTTGTTATTAGAACCCAATAATACAAATGAACCCATTCTCACATGTTATGCAGATGCAGATTGGGCTGGTGATGTCACTTGTAGAAAAAGTACATCTGGCTATATATTTTTCCTTAACGGCTGCCCAGTTTACTGGTACACTGGTAAACAAGATTTGGTAGCTACATCAACTACTGAGGCAGAATATGTCTGTCTGTCTAAAGCATCAAATAACCTAGTATGGTTTAATGATTTATTGTCTAATATTTGGAAAAAACCTTCATTGCCTTATATCATACATGAAGATAACAAAGCTGCCATCGAAATATCTAGATCTGATGCTATTGGACAGCGATCTAGACATATAGATATAAAATTCAAACATGTAAGGCAATTATCACAAGACGGATTTATTAAAGCTATTTTTTTTTTTATTGAAAAAGTTTTCAAATACAAGTTTTTCCCCCTTTTTCCCCCCCCTCTTCCCTAACCCACCCTTTCCACCCAACCCCCCCTGTGACTTCTTCACAACAATAGGCTATTTCATAACTAGTTACATACATAATATCTTCCCTTTCCCTTAATCCCTTCTCGGAATACTGACCCTTAACTTGTTAATCTTATAACTCCCATTTTTACGGTAATCTGCCCTTTTTCTCCTCCCCTAAACTTATTGAGTATTATTACAAATTAACCTTTAATCTTTTATATATATTAATATAACATTTTAAATCGGCCTTCTCCCTGCAACCAAATTTGTTCAATTCTGTCCACTTCCTCCACTCCTCTAAATATATGACTTGAAATCAGACAATACAATTCTAAATATAATCCACTACCCACTTTACTAGAATATACACATATCTATATATGCATCCCATTTTATAACAATCAGTAAACTAACCTATTTCAGCCCTTCAATTCCTACAAAATCATGCAATACGATTCTAAATATAATCAACTGCCCACTTTACTAAGATATACACATATCTATATATGCATTTCATTATGTAAAAAGAGAAAAGACAATAACTTTAAGTTTATGATCCATATAATATCTTCTTTGATGTCTTTCCACTAGATTGTTAAATCCATCACCCATAATAGGGTAAAATAACATGCTGGTGCAACAGTTTGTTCAAAATCTTCAGTCATCTTCTGCCCCCATCAGTAGTAGATATCCTCACACCTGTATAAAAGTAAAAACAACCACCCGAGTGACATTATAATTATGAATATATCCGTATGGTTATAGTTGTGGTATTCATCAGGATTGTAAATTCCCGTCATCCTACTGAGTAACATCCAGATCTTCTGCATGCCCCAGCAAAACTCTCCTGCCTTATAACTCAAAGTAGTTATAATATATTTCCAAGAGAAAAAAAGTAAATAAGAAAAAATTAGATGATTCAAATCCAACAAAGTGAGGCTCTTTCCACTTCCCAAAATCATGGCCTTGCAGAGATCTGCCACAATCCTCAGGATAGTATCAGACAATTGTTCGCCACCACTGTCTTTTCTAATATTCATTCATTTTTTAAAGCGCCTGGCTTCACTGTTGCTTAGTTTGGAAATTGCTGTTTCTATAAGATCTGTTTCTTTTCTTTTTCTTTTTCGGGTTGAATTTCCATCCTCTTTTCTTGCTTACCAATTGTATATCTGCTGGTTGATTTTCATTCTGCTTTGTGGATTGTTCTTGTTGGGTTAATTTTATCATCTCATCTTTCTTCTCCATCACTTGTATATCAACTGATTGATTTGCGCACTTGTCTGTGACTTGATGATTCATCACCTTGGGTTCGGATGACACTGCTCTCTTATTTATAAACAGTCCAGCTGGGATCTCCAAGGAGTCCAAAGACAATTTATCCATCACAGCCTCTGTAATTTGATGTTTTCCTTTTATTTCCAACTCCTTTTGCTTATCCTGTATTATGCCTAAAGGTGTTAAATTCATTTTTAGAATTTTTTGATAAAAATCTTCCGCTTTTTCAACAGTGTGCAATTGATATCTTACGCCTTGATATCTCAATATTAAACCAGCTGGGATGTCCCACCTGAATAGGATATTTCTTTTTTTTAATTCAGTCACTAAAAAGCCAAATTTCTTCCTCTCCATTAACATCTTGGGCGGGAGCTCCTTGAAAATCCAAATCTTTCTTCCATGAAATTGCAAATTGGAATTAAAAGAGTTCTGCACAATATTATTCCTAATTTCTTTATCTGTAAAATAGATCACCACATCTCTAGGCAGTTGCCTTTGCTTTGCCCACCAGGAGTTTATTCTATAAATTCTATCAATCCTGCAATACACTTCATCAGGTTGAACCTTTAAGATCCCAGCCAGAATTTCAGAAGATACTTTCCTTAAATCATCTCTATTATTTTCCTGCAGACCTCTCAATCTAATTGCATATTCTGTAAAATTATATTGAATCATTAAAACTTCTCTTTCAATCCTCTGTTGTACATTTTCCTCATTACCAATCTTTTGGTCATTCTCCATTTTAGATTTGTCTTCCAAGCTATTATCCTGAATGTTTATCAAATCCTTTTTAATTTTTTGAGTCATGTCATCCAAATTCTCCTCGACTTCCTTCATTTTAGTCTCTAATAATTCAGTCTTTGCCTCCATCCGAATCAGAAAGCCTGATAAACCATTAGCAACTTTTGAAATCTTTTTATTCAAGAAGTCAGACTCTGATTTCACCAATTCACCAATTTCTTTAATTTCCTGCTTAAATTTTTCAAATTGCTGATTCACAATCTCATCCCTTCTTACAATCTCTTCAAGGATAAATTCTAATATATTAAAATCGGGTTTCTGACGCTGGAGAGTTGAAATTTGTTGGCGCAATTTCTTAAGGGGGGAAATTCCCCCCCCCTGTTTGTCCAGCTGTATAAGTCCTGATGCCATTTCCCACACAGACAAGATTTAGCAAAAATAAGAGAAGAAATAGAAAACAAAAAGACTTTCCCTCATTAAAAAAAACTTCTGAGCAGCACAGGAGCGAGGTTTCTCTAGAAATGTAGCCAATGATATTTATTCCGCTACATTGTAATAATGAAAAACGGAAGGACTTTCCCTTTTAGCCCTTCTCCAGCCACAGCAGACGCCATTTTAGAAGGCTCTTTTTCCCTCTTTTCCTCTGCTCTTTTCTTTTAAATAGTTTTTGAAAGGGTGAGATACCTGCGGTTCAGTATTAAGGGTCCAGTTCTTCATTTCTTTAATTATTCTTTTAGATTCACAGGCTTGCTCTTGACGCCTAGCTCTGCATAGGCAGAGGTCTCCCAAAGCCCGGAGCAGCGGCAGGGGATATGGGGCTTCTCATCCGCTCCGTCCCAAAAGTTAAAAAAAAAACTTTTGGGACTCTGCGGGGAGTTCTACCCACCCCTGCCGGCTCTCTCTCCGTCTCCTCTTGGAAACGGAGTTTTTTCGAGCCGCCATCCGCTGTAACGGCGGCTCTATACAGGCAGAGGGAGCTGACGATCCCAGAGGAACGTCTGGCGGCGGCCAGCAGCAAACCGGAAGTCCTGGATTTATTAAAGCTATTCATTGTGAAACATCAGAGCAAATAGCTGACATCTTGACAAAACCTTTACCTTCTAAACAACACAAATACTTAACTACCAAGCTACAAGTTTTATATTGTTCTGAATCTGAATGTAATTATTGTCATATGTCGAATCAGCATTTAGAGGGGGATTTGTCACAAGTAAATGCTTTATTCTCCATCATGTAAATAGTATCTGTACAGTATATCAAGAGTTAACTTATTTCCATTACTTAATGTATGTATGTCTAACCACTCCCATATCTAGCTCCTCCCCTTGTATATATAAGGAGCTGTATGCCATTTTTCAGTGCTTCTATTTGTGAATATTCAGTGAATATAGAATGCCATCTGTGATTAAACAGAGCTTTATTTAAACATACTATTCTTACTTTAATTATTGAGTCTGATCCTGAAAATATTGCAACACTAAGTTTATTAAATCTTCAATAAAATTATTATATAAAGGAAAGTGACAGATAGGATAGAGAATTTAATTGTATCCTGGATCAGATAGGATTTTTTAATTAAAAATAACTGGAATTATCCATTGATTAAAAAAATATTCACTTGTTTTAAGTGAAACGACAGAATGAGAGAAACAGAGAACTTGGTTTCAGAGATCATAGGAAACAAAGATATAGGCTTATCATAGTTTACTAATAAGAATGGTTAGTCCACACAATGTGCTTAGTCCTTCCTACTCTGAAGAATAAGGGCTTTGGGTTATGCGTGACCCATGCCAAAGCACAAAGCACTAAATGTGATTTATTTTTATATGTCAGTGGGTATTCTAGATCTAAATCTTTTATGATATCCAATTGTTCCACATTTAAATGGTTTTAAAGGGCAACAGGGGGCATAAAATCTGTTTATTTTGTCTACATTTTGTTTAAGTCCAGATATAGAATAAAAAGCAATCATTTAATAGTAGTGCATTATCGCTTCTGGGTTTTTTTGTTCAAATCAGGGAAAAAACTCCTTTGATTTTAAGTTTTGATGACTAGAACCATCTTGTTGTTATAGAAATGACTTGAAATATTTAGAAATGTAAAGCAAAAGGTTGAGGTTGCAATTTTCTTTGTATTTTACTGCACTGATAAAGGTCAGTTTACTGCATTGATAAAAGTCAAAAGTCGCTACCTAAAAAATTCCAAATATTTTTATTCAAATATTAATGTATTAAAAACTGTATGTAGGGGGAAAGTTGCACATGTTTTTAAAGGGGGGCCAATATTATAAAGTGCCTGTCTTGTACTTTTGAATACAATTCCTAACATTCAAAGAAATAAGAATAGAGTACTGATTTTTGTTAAGAAGATTCTCTCTTCCATTATTTCTTTTGTTGCTGTAAGAAGGCAAAATTACCAAAGTTTCATAAAAACAAAATATATTGTAATAAATATTGCATAAAATTATGTTTCTTTCTGTTATACAAGACTGGATAAAATCCACAAGAGTTATATTGAAAATATACTTCCACTTGAAGCCAACAAAAAATGTACAATTAAAATTAAAATGTACATAATCTTTAATTATTATTAAATGTTTATACCACCAAGAAGAACCCTAATCTTTTTATGGTTTAAAATACATAAAGCAGATTGACAAAAATATCTATATTTTTATATCGATAATTTTATAAAAATTACGCATTTTTATTTTAAACATTTAAAAAATAAATAAAAACGTTTTAAAAGTATGTCCTCCTGTGGGAGAGCAAGAAGAATACTATTTTAATTTTTTACTATTTTATTTATTTTAAGTTTTTTGTACTTAAAATTATAGACAGACATTTAACATTTAAGCTAACTTGTCTGCTAGTGTGCACTTGTGAATGCTGTTTATTCTTTATTTCTTTTTGTTTCAGTTATAATTTTATTTGTAGTTTTAACTTACAGTTATTAATAATAATGTCCTGTATAGAGGTGCAGAGATGGATGCTTTATATATAGGAAGCATACTTTTAGAAGCATTGTAAACATATTTTCCATATCTATTAATCAGTTAATCATTTATTTCTTTATTTTATTTTGTCAAGCATGTATAAGATAACAGATATAAGTATAAACATGATTATGAATACAGGACATGAATACGAATAAATGGGGACAGTAGGACAGAGACGGTAAGGACATTGGTGCGCATACACACCCCTTACAGACCTCTTAGGAATGGGGTGAGGTCAACAGTAGATAGACTAAGGTTAAAGTTATGGGGGTTTGGGGATGAAACCACAGAGTCAGGCAGTGCATTCCAGGCATTGACCACTCTGTTGCTGAAGTCGTATTTTTTGCAATCGAGTTTGGAGCGGTTTACCTTAAGTTTGTATCTATTGTGTGTAGCAATAGATATTTTTCTCGTTGTAGCAGATAATTTTGTGTACTACGCTTAGGTCAGACCGAAGGCGGCATAGTTCTAAGTTGTCTAAGACCAAAATTTCAAGCCTGGTGGCATCAGGTATTCTTTTGTGAGCAGAGGAGTGGAGTACTCTTCTCATTAAATATCTCTTTTAAGTTCTGAGTGGAGTTCATGGGAGCGGGCATGTTGCAGTACGGATAGGTCAGGCCGTCAGTGAAGTTTGTTATGGATGGTGGTGGTTTTGGCGATTGAGTTTATTGTATAAATGAATTTGCGTTTGCTGGACTCATTCTTGCAAATGACTCTGCAAAAGCGTGAGGCCAACAAACCATCACTGTTCTTGAACTCAGGGCCATCGTGGGAAATGTCAATGATTTCATTGGATAAACTCTGAGCATGGAATTGTTTAAAATTGCAGTCTAAATAAGTGTGTCAATGAAACTAATTTCTGAATAAATATATGTAGATTTATATTTCATTATTTTTTTCCTTGTTGATAGGCTATTTAATAGACTAGCCAGACTTTAAGAAATGCAAGGTTCAAGCATCTTCATTAGAATCTTCATATTAGAGGAACCTTAAATAAATTTACTTGGACTTTAGCAAGGCAGTTGACCAAGTAGACCTCAACCTACTACTTGATAAGGTAGAAAAATGTGGGTTAGACAGCATCACCACCAGATGGATTTATAACTGGCTGCCCAACTGCACTCAATGTGTAGTCCTCAATGGAACTACATCTACATGGAGGGAACTATGCAGAGGGTTACCCCAAGGCTCTATTTTGGGCCCATTACCCTTCAACATCTTCATCAATGATTTGGATAAGGGGATAGATGGGGAAATTTGTAAATGACACCAAACTGGCAGGAATTACCAACACTCCATAACCTAGGCTTAAGATACAGAAGGATCTTGACAGACTTGAACATTAGAGGTTATCTAACAAAATGAAATTCAATGGTGAAAACAGTAACGTTCTACATTTAGACAAGGAAAACAAAATACATAGGTATAGTGTAGGTCAGGGGTGTCAAACTGATGGCCTGTGGGCCGGATGTGTCATGCACAGCCACGTCCACCCCAGCTCCACAAATGGGAAAAACATCATGAAACATCACATGACAGCAATGTGATGCCGCAAGTTTGATACCCATGGTGCAGATGGTACCTCACAAAATAGTAGTAACTGTGAGAGGGATCTTGGAGACTTAGTGGACAATCACTTAAATATGAACCAGCAGTGTGCTGCACCTGCCAAAAAAGCCAACACAGTTCCAGGCTGCATTAACAGAGGGATAGAATCAAGATAACATAAAGTGTTAATACCACTTTGTAATATCTTGGTAAGATCACAGTTGGTATATTGCATCCAGTTTTGGTTGAAATAATGTAAAAAAGATTTTGAGACTCTAGAAAGAGTGCAGGGAAGAGCAACAAAGTTGATTAGAGGACTGGAGGCTAAAACATATAAAGAACAGTTGTTGGAATTGGGTATTTTTAGTTTAATGAAAAGAAGGACTGGGGTGACATGATAGCAGTGTTCCAATATCACATGGGTTGCCACAAAGAAGAGGGAGTCAAGCTATTTTCCAAAGCACCTGAGAGCAGGACAAGAAGCCAGGGATGGAAACTAACCAAGGAGAGAAGCAACCTAGAACTAAGAAGGAATTTCCTGACAGTTAGAACAATTAATCAGTGGAACGACTTGTTTCCAGAATTAGTGAATGCTCCAACACTGAAAGTTTTTAAGAAGAGATTGGACAACCATTTGTCTGAAATAGTATATGGTTTCCATCCTGAGCAGGGGGTTGGACTAGAAGACATCCAAGGTCCCTCTCAACTCTGTTATTCTAGTCTATTCTAAATACGTATAATAAACTAAATATATATGGAAATCCTTAATTCCACATAATATTGAACTTCTGTTTTTCAACACTGAGATTACCTATCATGATAAGCCATGATTTGTTCAACCAGTTTATTCAATCAAACATAATATGCTACATAAAATCTGAAACAAAGATCACATGATATAAATGCAGTCAGTGTTTTAGAAATTTTTAATTAAGGCAGAGAAAGGTCTTGAATTAATTCTACCTTTGTCTTTCTCAGTTGGGTTACTGATGTAGCATGCCAATTTGTTTTCTCAAACTAAACAGAAGACTTTAAATTCAGTCATTATAGTTTACAAATCATAATTGATGTTTTAGCATTATGCCTTAGTACCGGTATTACCCAAACATTTGGGCTGATTAAACAAGCTATGGTTAAAACTAACAGTGGCTGGTCAATGTATGAACTAAGCTTTTGCCATTCATTTATTGGATACATACTATTTCATATACCAATTACACATAAAAAACTGTAAGACATTTTACTGCCAAGGCACGAGAATCAATGTGGAAAAATTTAAACAATGCAAGCAGATATATGAGGGCTTAATTGTCTGACTATATGAATGCAAAAATCTGAGGTCCAATATTTTCTACTTCATTCCCAAACTGACACCAGCACTCCTTTGTAATACCTTTGAGATACGAGTTTATTTCCAGTTAGGTTTGTAAAAGAAAATAATATTAGAAAAAGAGCTTACAAATTGTTTACTTATGTAATAGGAAAAATTTTAAAAACAAAACTTCATTCAAGATTAAATACAGATAAACTAATGTATTTGGTGATTATGTATTTTAATTTGACAAAATAATATAAGGAAACATAGTAGAAATTGAAATCATTATTAAAATGGAATTGATATTAAATAAATCTTCATTTAAAAAGTGTGTCTTAAATTTCTGGGTTTCATTAACAGGGTGATTTATAATTAAATCTTTTTTTTTTTTTAACAACAAGCATCTACTGAGTTAATTCTTTTTTTTAGAATGATCTTTAAAGATTATAATTGTGTGTAGTGCCTAGAAACAACTCTTCATTCATGGTAAAGAGTAAATTCAGACCCGGTGTATTTTTATTTAGTTGTTGAATAAGGCTGATGCAATTAAATAAGTTTTAATGCTTGGCTAAACAATAGTTGGGACCAGTGGCAGAAATCTTGAGATAAAAATAACATGAAGATTGCACCGCTTCATCTGAATGAACAAAATAGTGTATGGGCGATCATTATGCAATTCTTGGTGATGTGTAATTCAAATAACAGCATACATATGCAGGTCTTTATAACATTTCTTCAGGCAATGGTACTTATTGTCTCTTCATACTTCTCAAAAAGACAAGTGTTATTATTCTGATTCAGGTAATGAATAGCTGTAATTATATTTAGCATATTCATTTTTCCAGAAATGATATTCCATTGATCTTCCAATCAACGTTTCCTTGAGAATTCAGAATGGAAGAACCCTTTAAGATTCTTTTAGAAAATTATTCAATATACATGCAGAGGAAAGGAACATGATGAAAAGAGATGATATGTCCATGACACTTAAATCATGAAAGTAAGAACTGTTTTCAACAGAAATGAAACAAAATCATACAAACTATTAAACTTTACTTATAAAGATATCTAATCATTTAATAGTTTCACTCAAGGTGTTTAAAACAAAACAAAATGTAAGGCATGGAAAGAATCATATTTCATTTGCATGGAAGGAATGATTGTGCTACATATAGACATAATATTTATAGATATCTGTGCATTCTAAGAAAAGATGTGGTTGCTTTGAATTTATATTTGAGCTGTCAGATGCTCTGAAGGACCTTTCTGGAATTAAATCCAAAACATTGTATAGAATTAATAATTGGTAGAAAGCTCACTGTAAATGTTTTGGACTTCAGAGAACAGAGAACATCTGAATTTTCTGACACCCTTTTAGTACTTGAAAAGTATTCTCATCTCCCTAGAGAAAATATTATAAGATAATAAATAATATATTTTAATATGTTAGTATAGTACTATCTTTTCTCAAGATAAGTATTTCTGTTACTTCTAGCTCTTCTCAGAGGACTTAATTTTTAATGCCTTGATTATCTATCGCTGAACCTGTTTGTCCCAAGCCTTCTTTAGGTTCAGTATCTAAAACTCGGCACACAACACACAAGCCCTGGTAGCGCAGCAGACTAAAGCACTGTTATTAACATCAGCTGCCTGCAATCACTGCAAGTTCAAATCTCACCAGGCTCAAGGTTGACTCAGCCTTCCATCCTTTCTAAGGTAGGTAAAATGAGGACCCAGATTGTGGGGGCAATAAGCTGACTTTGTATAAAATATACAAAAGTATGAAAGCTATTGCTTAACGCATTGTAAGCCGCCCTGAGTCTTCGGAGAAGGGCGGCATATAAATCAAATAAATAAAAAAAAAACGTGATCTGAATAGTGAAATGGTTTTTGTGATTTGGAAATAGTGCTTCTACTGGTACAGATTAAAATAGCATTTATTATTTTTTAGCAGTTGGGTTTCACTGTTGTATTTCAAGATTCTTTTCACAAGTAGTTCAACCAGATCAAATAGCCCTCATTCTAAACCAGTGCACTTGGTTTCTTTTTCCTAACAAAGAACTTTGCATTTGTCTCTGTTAAACTTCATTGTCTAATTTTGGTCCACTTATCTAATTTACAAATTCATTTTGAATTATGTTTCTGTCTTCAGTGGTATTAGCCAGCCCACTCAGTTTTATGTCATCTGCAACTTGAGTAAGTCTCTTTATCCAGTCATTAATAAAAATGTTGAATAGGACATGGGCAGACCAAGCCATGTGGCATTCTATTTGATTCTGCTCTTTGGTTTAACATTGTTGGTTTAAACATTAAACAAGAAGGCATAATAGGCTACTGGAATGGAAAGTAATGAGTCTGAATCAGGGTTACTGATTACAGAACCGGTAGCAAAAATCCCTGTCCCCCCACCCACCATGCCCAGCTGAGCCGCGCAATCATCAGAGGCTTTTTTTTTTTACTTTTAAAATCATTTTTTCTACAACCTCTTCAGGTGAAAAAATGCTTTTAAAAGTTAAAAAAAAAGCCTCTGATGATCGCGTGGCTCAGCTGGGATCGTCAGAGGCTTTTAACCTCTAAAGGTTGTAGAAAAAATGCTTTTAAAAGTAAAAAAAAAAAAAAGATGGCCACGCCCACCCAGTCACATTACCCACCCAAGCCATGCCCACATAACCGGCAGTAACAAATTTTACATTTCACCACTGGTCTGAATGTACTTTAAAAAGACATTTTAAATTTTAATTTAGTTTTTGCCTCAATCCACAAATTATTTATTTTATGGATATGATATGGATATCAGGGAGCCACCGGCTTTGTTTCCTTTTTGTCTGCTATGGGTAATTTATCCAATTTTTCTTTCCAAGCTATTTCCATCAAATTAGAACAATGTTTGATTAAATGGTAAAGAACATGCCATATTGTTGGAATTAACCTTTCCATCTAACAGCAAAGAGTGTTAATTCCTTATGTGTACCAAGCAGTAACAGTTTCTGATTAAATGCTCTGTATCTATAAGCCATTATGCAGTGAGCCAATTTGGTGTAGTAGTTAAAAGCACCAGGCTGGAAATTACAAGACTGTAAATTCTAGTTCTGCCTTAGACATGAAGCCAGCTGGGTTGACTTTGGGACATTTGTTTTCTTTCAGTCCTAGGAAGAAGAAACTGGCAAGCCACTTCTTGCTAACTTTGCCAAGAAAACTGTGGGGGACTAGTTCAAGCAGTTGCCAAGAGTCCACATTAACTGAAAAGTACACATATGCACATATTAATGTAGCACTGCTACACATTTTTTTAATTTTTAAGACCTCTATTTTTTTTTAGCTGTGATATTTTTCTTTGCCTATGCGGGACATATTTAAATTAAAAGAGGAGCACTGGCTCAGATAAAAGGAACAAAATTGCATTCCTAAGAATTAGAAGTAATGTGTGGATTGTTTGGTTTCTCCTTTAATTCAAATCAGCCCAGTATTTCTCTGCAAAAGTAAGGATAAGAAAAGACAGAAAGTGTCATACATTTAAGCTAGTGACTTGAAGGTCCCATCAAGGGCTCAATGTTTCCTCCAAACACTCAGTGTTTGGAGGAAAGCCAGATCAGAAAACCAATTCCACCAATTGGAACTCTATTGAGATTACCACACAGTCCATCAGAATTTCTTCCTCTCTTTTTTTGATTAACCAAGTTTAAAATATATGTCTGTACATGTTTTTGTACATAGTTTCTCCAAGGTAATTTCTCTGCAGCTGGGTTCCCACAATATGCCTGGCCCTGGCTGATTTAGGGACAGAGGATATGAAAGCCCAGCATTCAATAGGATTCCCACCTGTCCTAAAAGAGGTTCATTTGGAAGAAAGAAAGAAGTTGTAAAAAGAAATGAAATAAAACTGAAGACTCTAACATCATGAATCATTAATTGCCAGGAGGTGATTTAATCAAAGACAGAAAAAAACAAATAAAACAGCTGACAAAGTGTAGTTTGAGAGTGCATCCACTCATCTAAGGATTACCTGGCTGGTTTTATATTCTTGAAATTTCAGAAATGGGACAATATCTGGTTCCATCTCATTGTTGGCATGTAACTATCACCAAGCTTTTATCCAAAAGGAAGGCAAAGAAAGGAAACTTTTTGACAGAAAAAAAAGAATTTTCTGCAGCTATCATAAAGATAAGATTGTAAGGACTTTTTTTTTGGTTTTTTTATTTGCATAAATGAAATCAAACTCTGTTTGGTTCCCTTTTTCACTCCTTTAAAAAAATGTTCTTAACTAATGTGAAGGATGAATATATGAGAACCAGTCAGCAATGCCTACATTTTCTTTGTTCTTTTCGCCCCAAAATTAACAGAAAATAAATTTTTTGGTTGTACCTTCAATTAGGGCAAGAGAAATATTTTGGTCCACAAAACAATCACTTTAATGTTTATTATGAGATATTTCCCAGCCTTCGATATTAAGTCAAACAATGGCGGGGGTTTTTTTGTATTTCAGCTTTTCACAACTTAATGAGGATCCATGGCCAGATGCCCCTGGCCTTGGCTCCAAATCTGTTATTTGCCTTAAACAATTTGTGTTCCTTTACCTTTAATTGCTATAGCCTGTTGGTAAAATATGCAACTTTTTATCCTACTTACCACAAATATTATTATCTGTTGGGGCTATATTTATTAATTAAATTTATGGGGTCTCTCATTTCACACAAGGTAACTGTGGGTGGTGTACTGATAAAACCAAGGGTTAAAACAGTATACAAAAATGGATAAAAACAAATATAAATGCATTTATTAGATGGCTGAAATCTTATTTGAGCATAGTTAACTCTATTTGCAAAAATGAAAGGTGGTTTAAAAGTGGTTTCAATAAACAAATATACAATTTACAAATAAACTATTTTTATAGAGAGTCGGCAAATAACAGCAGCTTTCATACTACATTGCTATCATAACCTAGTATATTTTATTTTTAGTCGTACTATAGATTTACTTCCAAACAGAATGTTTATCCACAGGCAGCTGTTGTTTTTCATCCATAATAATGTGGATGGTTATTATTTAGGAACTGATGGAAATGTAACATAACACTGTATGAATGAAGATTATTTCTTTGAAGACTGTATCGGAGTTCTTTTGAACTATGTCAGAATGCAGTGTAATACACGTTTATGTCAAATATGAAGGAAACAAGATGTAAAGATGCTTGCAGATATAAAGAAACAAAAAGAACTCTATGTATTGTAAAGTTACCACAAAATAGGATAATTATTAAAGTTCATCATATCTGTAATAGTTAGCATGCTATTTGGAGTTGTTTAATAATGCTGTTTTTTGCAAACAATTCTCTGGGTAATTATTTTATTGATTTTACCAATGAATCAATCAATAATATTTATTCAATCAATGACGAGCAAAATTGGAGATGAAAGTAAGATATAGTTCAGGGGTATCAAACTGGCGGCCCGCAGGCCAGATGCATCATGAGCAGACCACGCCCACCTCAGTTCTGTGAAGGGAAAAATGTCATGAAACATGCGGCAGCAACGTGATGCTGCAACTTTGACACCTATGATATAGTTGGTTAAGATGTAATTAACATTGATTAAAATATTACTTTTAGTTTGATACATAAATCGACCTTGTCAATGAAGTCAGATGAACTCTATTCTATTAGACAAAAGTGCTGTCAAATTTGATTATTTGAGATCAAAGCTGTTAGAAGGCAGTATCTTAGAATCAGGTCTCACCATGTAAGTGCTGAACTTGATTTGTCTATGCTGGTTTAGATCCAATTACTAATTAGTTCAGTATTGAAGAAATTAACCAAAGTATAACTTTAGTAAGGGGAAAACAAGTAGAATAAGACTAGAGAGTTTCAATACTTTTACTGCCACTCAGGCCTATATTCTAGTTTTGCCAGTGGTATCAGCTGAAGGGCGATTCCAGCACAATTAAAAACTATTAAAAACCATAATTCAGGACCTTATATAATAATTTGATCCTCTGCCATAATTTGTTATTGTTTAATTTATACAATATAATTATTGTATATCTCATTTAGTTTTAAATTTATGTAGCTTCTTTGCTGCACCTAGAGGGTGATGTGAAATAGAGCCCATTTAAACTCTAACTAAAGACATCATAATTTTCTCAAACAACTGGAAAATCTTTGTGAACAAAACAGAATGAACTTTTGAGCGCTGCCACAATTAGATCGTTTTGGGATGTTAAATTCTAGAGTATAATTTATAGAATAGAAAATCTTAATCATGTAATTTTTGGATCTTGATGATTGTTTGAGAGGACTTCAAATAGTGAATTTATTAAATGTACTAACTTCACAATCCATGCAGCCAGAGCTGAAAAATCAAATTTATGTCTGAATCCAAGATAAATAGATTCTGTAGAGGCACAAGCAAACATAGACAAGCATCTGTTTTGAGTCTGAAAAAGTTGGGAGGAATTTAGGGGCAGCAGTATTTTGGGAAGCCCAAAGATGAACATTAGATGACAAAGATGTACGTTCAATGTGGTGGATCCAAGCAAAGTTGAGCATTCTATGCGACAGATCCTTTTCCACGACTGTATTTCTGAAAGTTTTAAAAAACAAAACATTGCCAGCAATAAGATGAATAAATACTAAACAATTTAATAAAATCTACTTTTACTGAAATCTCAATACAAAGTGCATTATGATCAGTAAGGTGTGCAATGGAACTTTCCCCATTAATAAATTTACTTAGCAAAGGCAATCAAAGGTGCTTTCTTCCACCCCAACCTTAGTGGGTCTTGACATTATTTTGCCTACTGCATGGAGGAAAAGAGCAGCCTTCAATAAAGCAAGTTCCCACTTCTCTCTTGCCTGCCAAGAAGGATGTGTGAAACATCATTTCAATCCACCCTGCCCTTGCGATTCCTTCGCCCCCACCCCCGTTTCCTTTTCTGAACGAGGGACGGCGGCAGATGGCCTCGAGTGGGTAGAAACGAAGAGCGTTGATCAACAGTTAACTTGGCTCAGAAGCCCATCTAGGCTGGCGCAGTTCCCCTATCCGTGTGCCAGAGAGAAAGGGCGCGAGTTAAGTTTCGCCCCTCAGGAAGAGAGCGAGCGGGCTCGCAAGCGGAGACTCGTCTTGACCCCTTGTTGCTTCTTTCGGACTTCCGAGAAGAGGCGCCCAACTGGAGGAGACCCGAGCGGGGTCGGGCTCCACTTTACGGCGTCCTCTACCTGTGGCGCTGCAGGTGGGAGGCGAGGACCTGCTCCTTTGGAGAGGCGTGAGGCATCAGGGAGCAGCAGGTGGACCGGTTTTTCCTGCTTTCTGGCCAAACCGACGGGCATCCGCTGCCGGGAGCTGGAAAGATAAGAAGTCCCTCTCCCCCACCCTCCCTCTTTCGTCGTGGTCCGTCGCGGAGGCGATAATGGGGGTTGGGGGGGGCGGATGACGCCACTGAACCTCTTCGCCTCGTGAATGTCGAACAAAGGAACTTCTGCTGAAGGAGAAAAGGTGGAAAGGGAGCCGGTGTTCTTCCCCTGCCGGAGGCTCCTGCCATGAGCGAGAATGCGCGCGCTCCTTCCGGGAGATAAACGCCACGAGCGGTCCGGTTTTCCGCCGCTCCAGTCGCCTTCTCGCCCTGATTCCCTCACGGGTTCGGTGAAATTCGGTGTTCGGGACTTTCCCGCTCCCGAGTCCATTTATTTTCCATTGGGGAGAATTGGCCTTTGGGTTGCTTTCTGAATCATCCCGCCCCCTTCTTTCTTTCTCACTGTCGGTTCGTCTTGGATGGTTTCGAAGTGTCGCCCATTTGGATGCGGGGAGTATTGCTGGAGGTGTCCTATTTTCATGTGCTGCTTGCCTTGTCGGAAGGTGTAAGAGAGAAAGGCAAAAGCCAGAACTGCGCTGTGGTACGTCTAACCGGACCTCGTTGTGCTCCGACCAGGGCAGTTTTGTCCGGAGCTCTCCTTTCACTGGAAAACAAGAAGCTCTTCGCGCCTTTCTTCGAGAATCTCTGGGCTTCCCAAAACTAGGCTGGAGGCGCGCCGCTTCCACGAGGTTCTTCTCCTGGTCCCGCCATGGCCTTCACGTTTGCTGCCTTCTGCTACATGCTCTCCCTGGTCTTGTGCGCTGCTTTGATCTTCTTCGCCATCTGGCATGTGAGTAGATCATTTCTACAAGTTTCCCGCAAGTCCATGCATTTAACTTTCCTCCACACTTAGAACAAAGAACTTAGAATGAGAAGAGTTGGAAGGGACCTTGGAGGTCTTCTAGTCCAATCCCCTGCTCGACCAGGAGTCTTCCTACCATTTGAGACAAATGATTGTCCGGTCTTTTTTTGAAAGCCTCCAGGGATGAAGCACTTACAACTTCTGAAGGCAAGCTAGTCCATTAGTTGATTGCTCTCACCATTACTTAGTTCTAGGTTGATTCTCTCCTTGGTTAATTTCCAACCTTTGTTTCCAACGTGCCTTTTGGTGCTTTGGAAAATAGTTGGACCTGCTCATCTTTGTAGGAGCCCCTCAAATATTGGAAAAGTGCTATCATACTAACCCTAGTCCTTCTTTTCATTAGTCATACCCAATTCCTGTAACTGTTCTTCATATGTTTTAGCCCCCAACCCCTTATCATTGTTATTGTTCTTCTCTGCACTCTTTCCACAGTCTCAACACCTTTTTTGTCTTGTGGTGATCAGAACTGGATGCAGAACTTCATTCACACATAATAGTTATATGTCTGGGAGATCATTTTGGGATCTAACCAAAATGGAATCTTTTAACTACTAGTCAACTCAAGCATGAGATAGATCAGTTAGAAATTATAGGACTCCTCCAAAAAATGTTTTCAGTGAAGGAGCTCAGTTTTCAGCTACAAATTCAGAACACACCTTCCTATTCAGTAAATGAGAGCAGGCAATAAGAGAGTACCTTCTAGTTACACTACCTAAGTGGTTGTGTGTTAATTTGGAACAACAGAAGTATGAAGCAGCATGGACAGATGTACATAGAGTTTCTCCTTGTCATGTATATGCAAATGCTGGTAGGGCATGGTTTTTTTTTACTTGAGCACACACTTTGGCATGAAAGACTACATATGATCCTACTATACTTGTCACAAACTCATTCTTGGTATGTCTATGGAGATTCTCAATCATCCAAGTCATGGTTGCACCAAAGGTGCTTTTCCAAAGGGCAAATGAACTTTCTTGGTTTCTTCCTTGAAAATGTTTCACTTCTCATCCAAGAAGCTTTCTCAGTTCTGACTGAATGGTGGGGAATGGAAGGATTTATATTCTTTGCAGACTTCTGGTCATTAGCACCCTGAGAGACATTGAGGCCACTGTGCTGTAACCACAGAGTCACCTGAATCACAGTGCAAATGGATGTGGAGCCTTCTTGGGAGTGCTGAAAGGACTATGTTGTAGACAGGAGATAGATGGTGTTGTATTCCTTCCCCTCTGTTGAGAGAGGGCTGTTCAGTTTTAACTTTTTTGGCCTTTTTGACCCCTCTTTCATTCTAGAGGTCTTCTCTATCCAGTATGTAAACTTTTCTGTCTTCAAAAAAGTGACCTTTGTCTTTCAGATGCAGATGGACTGCTGAATCCTGTCTTGATGGATAGTTCTCCTGTATTGTGCCATGCGTTTGTGAAGTGGTTTTGTTCTCCTATGTTGTGCCATGCATTTGTGAAGAAACAATCACTTATTTATGAATAAATAAATTTCAAACCAGAACAGTTATTACCTAGAACAGTCCCCCTTTCTTCTTCTCTTATGCTTCTAATGCAGCTCTCTATTTCCTTTCTCATTTCAAAGTGGGTGTTAGGGCCTTAAGGTATGGTTACTGAACAGTCAAGGTAATTTGGATGTCTTGGCAATACCTTATCCAGACTTGAATTTCTGAAGCTCTTCAAATACGTTTACTTAAGGAGGAAAGGGAGAAATAATAGAATAAATAGTTGGAAATGGACCTTGGATGTCTTCTAGTCCAACCCCCTGCTTAAGGCATTTATAAACATATTTATAAACATTCTCATACATCAGTAAAATAGTCTTTTACTATAGTCTTGAAGGAATGTTCTCTCCCCCACTCTGAATTCCAAAATGAGGAGAAGTTAGTTTGATGCCTATTGTGCTAGCTGAACAAATGTGGTACACTGGTCTTTCTCATCATTGCCAAATACATTACTACCATAATTTAGAAGACTGTATGGGGTATCAGGCCCACTCAGATTTATCAAGAGACTACTGAAAACAAAACACTGTTGTTATTCTGAATATGGTGTCACGTTGCCTTTTCTCCTTCCTGCTGTATCAAGTGGCTTACTTATGGCTGATTTACATTGCCAGTTAGATTAATAGCTCTTAGGTTGTCATTGTAGTGGTGTTTTTCCGCAAGGTGTTCTAATCTACGTCCATTCCCCTTTTGTTTTCTTTAATCTGATTGTAATTAACAATTTCTTAATTAGCTATCTGCCAACTGTTATTTTCACATAGAAAGTTGGACAAGGCACTCTTCATATCAGGAAATGACTAAACACTAAATGTACTTGCTTTATGTTATCACATAGAGTAAGCATTTATATGTTCTGACTGACATGTTGCTTAAGTCCTATAAATATCTTTGAATAGGGACATCTTGTTCTGACAATTGATACAGGCAGTGGGTAGGCTGAGTATGTTCCGCCTTTGCCAATTCTCGCATTGATGCAGAATTCTCAGAATAAACAACATCTTGAAAGAAATCATTTTATTTGAAAGTAAAATCATAACAGAAACCAATCTTATTTTTCTAAAATTCTATACTTGTCCATTGTATAAGTATATTGGAACATCTTCCCAAATAGCAAGTCATGATGTTTTAATTTCTGCTGTATGCATGATCTATTATACTTCAGCACATTCAATAGCAATTGGCTACTCAAAATTTTAGACAAAAGTTTCAATTTCACATTTACTACTGAAAATGAAAAACTGTAAAACCACAGATTTGGAAAAACAGGTGACAGTAGCAATAGCAATATCATTTAGACTTATATACTGCTCCATAGTGCTTTACACCACTCTCTGAGTGGTTTACATCAGCATATTGACCCCAACAACCTGGGATTTCATTTTACCAACTTCGAAAGAGTGGAAGACTGAATCAACCTTGAGTCTGTCAGGACTGAACTCCTGGCTGTGGGCAGAATTAATCTGCAATATTGCATTCTAACCACTGCACCACCAGAGCTGCATCAATTATCAGTACCTAAAGACGTTGGCAAATTTAAAAAAATCACTAACCCACTAAGTAAGGGCAGAGTTGTCCTGAAAGGAGGCAGTGGAAAATTATTTAAATATTGTTGCCAATAAATCCATATGGATGAGTAGATTTCGTCAACAGAATCTGAGCAGCACCTAACCAACTTTGGCTGGTCTTAAAAAGAGAAGGAGGGTTAGATCTGATCAGTGCTTGGATGAGTGATTATTAGAAATCTCAAGAATGTAAACTTGGTTGCCAAGCTAATTACATAAACTGTACTGTAATCACCAGGAGTCATGCTTGATTCAAAGCAAACTTAATTATTTAAAGGCAGCAAGTCATTTATTTAATACAATATTTTTACTCATTGTACTATTGAGATATTGAAATACTTCAAGTCACCTCCAGAGGATAAAGGGGAAAGGAGCAAACATATGACAGATAAGAAATGAAGAACTGCTTGAAATGGTTAAAATGTACCCAAGAGTTAATGGGATTTATATCCACTACACTAGTAGTTTAACATAGGCTCTACACAGTTTCTCCTTTTGATGCTAGGAAGGCTATAATGACCCACAAATTAAGCCTTTCCATTTTGTTTTCTATTATAGCAATTCAGGGAATTTGAATGACAAAAAAGCTCTGCCTCTTTTAGCTACTGAATTTTTCTTGCAGTCAAGGAAGTAACTATAATAACTGAATGCTCTAGTCACTATACAGTATCTATGGGAATGAAAGCTGGACATAATAGGAAAGACACAAGCATCATGGAAAGTAAGCAGAGACCTGTAAGAATTTTTTGGTTGAAAGATGTGTTCTTAATCGGTGCTCTAGAGTTTGAAAATCTGCTTGCTTGATCTCCATTTGGTTCATGTGTGCTACCAAGAAAAAGCAAACTCACTGCTAGAGAACATTAGGGGAAAATGTAGCAACAGTAAATCAACTCTTAAAGTGAAAACTCGTTTTATAATGTAATTTATAATGGGACAGATGTTCCATTACTGCTTTTGGATTGTTGTGAAAAATAATCTATGATTGTATACCCATACTGATATTTAAATAGTACAGAATAATGTGCTCTTGAAATAATCTGCTGATTGAACTGAAACAAAGTAAACACTTAACTTGCTTTAAATAATTTTGTTTAGTAATGTGTTGTCTGACTTCTACATCACATTTACAGTAGAATTTTAGCACTAATAAGACAGTATGCAAAATCTCATAAAATAATTATAGATATGGAATATAACAACTCAATTAAACTCATACTGTCACCCATGAATACCAAACAGTAACAGTTAAAAGCTGCACTTAGACCTTATAAGTATAATTTTATAAAAACTAGATGCATGTGCTATAAATGGAGACATTTTCTGCTTTAAGTGAGATGACATTAGTTTATCTATGCAGGACCAAAGTAAAGACATAATTTTGAAAAAAAAGGCACTTTAGACAGTTTATAATTGTGTGTGTGTGTGAGAGAGAGAGAGAGAGAGAGAAGAGAGAGAGAGAGTTAAAAGTATTAGTTTTGCAATGCTGTATCCCCTAATTTGTTAGCTGTCAAGCTATCCTAATTTTTGAAATTTTCTTTCTCAAGTTTTCTGTTTTCAAGTTCCTTATCTCATCTGAGCTTTGAACATATTTCCAATTACTCTTCTGTACTGTAACATAAACATATCCCTTTCTCATTACAGGTAGTCCTTGACTTATGACCGTTTGCGCAACAACATTTTGAATTAACAACAGCCTTGTAAGGGGTGCTTTACAGCCTTTACAGCTTGTAAAGCACTCCTGACTGTTGCAAAATGTCACAAAGCCCCCTCCCCCCGCAGTCATGTGATTGTGATCTGGGTGCTTAGCAACCTGTTTGCACTTACAATTGCTTGGCAAGCGTCCCATAATCATATGCTCACCATTTGCAAACTTCCTGACTGTTTCCTCAGAAAATCAATGGTTGCAAGCTGCTGCCTGCCACCTGCCCTTCTTGTCTCTGAGGGCTGGCTAAAAGAGCTTCCTCCCAGAGGATTATCACTTTGTGCCTGCTTGCATGGTGCTGAAATCCTTCATGCCTGCTTGCACAGAACTGAAATCCTTCAACAGGGATCCTTCTTTCAGTCAGTCCTCAAGACAAGAGGGAGCTGAAATGCAAGCAGAATTTTCAGCCCCTGAGCAGAGAGGCAGTGCAGTAAGGTAAGGAGTGCAGGGTGCTGTGGGGTGTGTGTGTGTCAGTGGGGGTCTCAGTGCATGTTACATATTAGTATCCAGGGGCTGAAAATCCTGCTTGATCTTGGTGGGGAGGATAGCATGCAGCCTATGCGAAGTCTCCCAGGGTTTTCCCTAACCCTTTGAGGCGCTCGACACTCCTTCCTTGAGATTCTGTCTGCTTAATGACCTGCAACATCATTTAATGACTGCACTTGGGAGTGCTAAGAATGCGGTAGTTAAGCAAAGCAGTCATATGACCTCTTGCTTAACAACTGCTTCAGTCAATGACCAAGATTTTGGTACCACTTATGTTCAAAAGTCAAGGACTACTTGTATTACAATGAGTAACTTGTATGGTACAATTAATTATAGAATAAGAGACAATGGTATTCTTTTTCAAATACATTTCTTTCTCTTCCCCACACATTATGTGTATTTTTCTTCAAAACACAATATTTCTTGTTTGGTAATATTTAGGTTTATCCTTTTGTAACATGAAGCAGCATTGAATCAAAAGGAAAGAAATAAACCTGCAAAATAAGTTCCAACATTCACTTGTTTGAACTGTATATTTAGTTGATTTGCCACTAAGATTGTGTACCAGACTGATATTAAGGCATACAGATTTAGCATAACCTGAATATGTTTCTGGGAGCATATTTCAAAGTATGTAGCAAGTACAGAGACATTAGATCCTTTTTCTGCTTTTATGAGTTTTAAAAGCTGCAACCTCTCACAATATTGCATACATTGTATGAAAAATATTGATCAAACTTACATTAGAGTGTGGTAGGTGACTTTCTACATTTTGTTCTCTTTCACATCATAGAATACATATAAACGTTGTTGCAGATTTTTAACGGTAGCACTTGTGCAACCAGTTTTAATGAAAAATATACAGAAATGTTGCTATGTAATTAGAATGTATTTTTAAAATTAGTTTTATTGAATCCTAGGTTGCTTTTAAAACAACAATTACCTTTTGTTCAGCCTTTTGTAGCTATAGATTCCTTTTGAAATCTATAACATGTAAATAGAAGTTCTTACTTAAATAAATTCTTTATTAAGACCTTTCTTTCTTCCTTATTCATTCATTCATTCATTCATTCATTTATTTATTTATTTATTTATTCATTCATTCATTCATTCTTTAAGCCCTAGTCATCTCTCATCTGCACTATTGCACTATTGCAATGCACTCTACATTGGGCTATCCTTGAAATCCATTAGAAAGCTTCATCTGGTGCAAAGTGCAATAAGAGCAGGCTTTGGGGCCCCTAGATGGCCAATATTATACCTCTGCTCCATGAACTTGATTGGCTACTGGTCTACTTTCAAGTGCAGTTCAAGGTGTTGGTTATGACCTTCAAAGCTCTTAATGGCATAAATCCAAGCTACCTGCTGAATCGTGTCATCCCCATAAGACAAGCCCAACGTAGTCACGCTGGCAGAGAGGGCCAACTATAGATCCTGTTGATCAAAGAAATCTGAATATTGGAAGAGATTATCCAAAAGAAGAGCCTTCTCTGCCACAGCACTTGCCCTTTGGAACATTTTATTCTCTAGGGTAATATCTGCCCCCCATCCTATCCTTCTGCAAGAGCCTGAAAAGCTGCTGCTTGGCCTGAGGTCCAAATGAGGAAGTTCCACACTAGAGGTGGCTGCTGGCAGACCAGTGTAAGTGCTTACACTTTTTTCATTTCTTCCTTTTTATTGTTGTAAATCACCTAGAGTAGCCCTACGGTGAGATACACAGCAAATAAATAGACCAAATAATAAAATAAATAAATTAAATTTCTGGGTATTTTAAGTATATATAAAAATAAACTACATACTATCTGCAGTCCTTATATTTTATACATTTAGTATAAAAGATAGTGTAATTTTTAAAACCGCTTTTTGAAACATTGTAATTTTACTGAATATACAGAAATATGATTGCAAAATTAGAAAAATAAGGAAAGGGATTTTTCTTATTGAAAATTATTCTTTTTAACAAAGCAAATTCTTAAGGGGGAGGGGTATTGTGCTAGTATGCATACAAGGTTATGTCCAATAAGTAACTGAGTTGGCCCTCAGTTCAAGTGTATGTGAATGTATAATTAAGAACAAGAAATCAAACAACAATGCAAGAAAGCAAATCAAACAACAATGCAAGAAAAAAAATGAGACACTGCAGCCAAACTGTTTTAGCCTCCAGTCCCCTAATCATCTTTGTTGTTGTTTTCTGTACTTTTTCTTGAGTCTCAACATCTTTTTTATATCATGGCAACCAAAACTGGATGCAATATTCCAAATGTGGTCTTACCAAGGCATTATAAAGTGGCATTAACACTTCACATGATCTTGATTCTATCTCTCTGTTACTGCAATCTAGGATTGCATTAGGTTTTTTGGTACCTGAAGCATACTCCTGGCTCATTGTAAGTGATTGTCCAATAGGACTCCAAGATCCTTCTCGCAATTATTACTATTGGAGCCAGGTGCCCCCTAGTCTATATCTGTGCATTTGGTTTTTCTTGCCTAAATGTAGAACCTTACTTATTCACCATTAAATTTCATTTTGATAGATAGTGCCTAGTGTTCAAGTCTGTCAGGATTCTTTTGTATCTTAAGCCTATCTTCTGGAGTGTTGGCGATTCCTGCCAGCTTGGTGTCATTGTACATTCAGAATTTTAGGACATGTTGAAAATGCTTGAGTGAAATGATTATTCTGAAGAAACCAAAACCATGAGTACTAACAGAAATGTAAAGTCATAGTACCAATCTAAAAGCACGTCTTCCCTCCTTTACTTTCCAGAGAACTAAGGAGGGATCTTTCTGAGGTGTTTTCCATACCCCAGTTCCTTCTGTTAGTTATGTTTTGTTTGATAATTGCCTAGGCTTTGGCTCCTGTCTCCCAAAGTTATTCTCATAGCCCTTAGGTAACAGTGTGTCATGGATACATGGATAGTGATGGTGGGGCCATAACCAGTTTCAAAGCATGAACTTATTGCATTGCTACCTTTTTCCCTTGGCCAGTAGCTAAACTGCCTCCCTGCCAAATTAAGCATTCCAAAATTGAAATGAATTTCAACCCTGATGTTATTTTCACTCCTTATACTTTTGGAATAGATTTGTATTGAGCTTGAACCACTTCCCAAATTCTAAATGGACTGTGTTGTGATAGGACTTTCAATTTGCTCCCCTGTAAAATAGTATTGCCCATGCTTAAATACTTAGTCATACATAGCATCTTGAACAAGAATGCAAGTAGCAAAACTCATGCCATAATGTTGGGTACATGGTAAATTTATTAAATGTCAATAATTGCTCATCCTTTACTTTCACTATTGTAGTTTAAAAGCAAGAAAAGATCTGATGAAATTACCATAGATCTAAGTAATATTTCAGCTTTTAATTACAAAATATTGGCATACAAATCGTAAGAATAAAAGCTATTAGAATCACACAGAGTTAACTGTATTCTATATAGAGAAGACTAAGAGATTACCACACCCACACACCTTTTCCTGCCTTGAAAAACTGCAGTGTGGGAGAGGAAAATGCTAATCTTTCTGTACTCTTATAATTGGGACAATAAATGCACACTTAATTGGATTTATAATTTGTCTCCTAGTTGTTGTGCCTAAGCAATGTGGGGGCAGAGAAACTTTTATCACAAAATGATTACAGCCACATAATATATTCAACTATATTTTTTTATGTATATAGGAATTTGGAAGATGATGCCCCAAAGATATTGGAAGTAATTCTCTATAAGGTTCTCTTTGACAGCCTGTTTCTGTACAAGCTATTTGTATTCTGAGGTAGTGTTTGCATTAAATGATAAATCAATAATAAACCATAATGTTTTAAATTATAAATCATAATGTTTTAATATGGCATTATTAAATAATCCATTGTTAGAAAACATAGAAAGAGTTTGAAGATTATTTCTCAGTAATTAGATATGAAAATGTATTGGCTTTTTATTTATTATTTAAGCTTATAGTATATGCTTGATTTCCAAAGATTTTGAATGATTGTATAGTTGCATAGGATGATTTAGAACATATATTGCATTGTTACTTTATGCCACATACATATGTTAAAATAAAAAAGTTAAATAAAAAATAGGGAGAAAAAGGTTAAATAGATAGATGTTTGCAATCAAGCATCAAAAACCTCTGCCCCTACCATTTTTACTAGTTCTGAAGTTATAGGGAAAAACAAGATCTGAAATACAATCGCCGCTTAATATTGTCCACATATACAGCTAGTATATTGCAATACACTTTGGCCTGGACAAATGCGTCACCCTTACCATCACCAGGGGAAAAATAGTAAAAACTGAAGGAATCAAGATGCCCTATGGAAATATCATCAAGTGTCTGGATAAAGAAATTCATTACAAATATTGACAACATCAAATATATGGAAGTCAAGAAAAAGGTTAGTAGTGAATACATCAGGAGACTGAAGACGATCTTAAAATCCAAACTCAATGGAGAAATACCATCAAGTCAAATAACACCTGGACAATTCCAGTCATTTGATACACAGCTGGAATAGTGGGCTGGATTCAAATAGAACTAAAGGTCCTGTATTGCTTGAGCTCTATTGAGGAAAATAAAACACAAATTTAGTAAAAAAAAAAAAAAATTCATGATACATTGATAGTACCTTCAACATAATGAAGCTAATGACCCAAACATTGACCCAAACATTTTTTCTGTCTAATATATCACATACTTGGTTTCCAAGACTCTATAATAATATATAAAAATGATGTTATCCAATGGAGACAAAAATAATTAGAAATACCTTATTTGCTATTGCTGCAAGAAATCAATAATTTTTTAAAGAAGTTGTTATAAGTATGTCATTTGTTCAGAAATGTTATTTTTCTGAAACTTCATAATCCTATAGCTTTATTTTATGGCTATAATCTTGTAGTGTACCATATGTTATTCAAGACAATGGTTCCAATTAAAATTTCACTGTATATTATTTATAAAACATAATTTATTCCTGATATCAATATTATTATAATGATAACTGCACAAAATATGTATTGAAATTAGGAGTCTGATAACTAGGCTGCAGAGTCTGAACAACCACTAGATGACAGTTAACAAACACAGAAAATATTATCTTTGTTATGTAGAGGTAATCTGGATTACTGCAACCCAGCAACAGGAGCTCTACTGAATATATCTAACTCCTGCACCTTGCTCCCATTTGCCATAAGTTATTAATTATGATAAGTATGTACACAACTTCTTATTATGTGGTGTATGAAGTTCCTTGTAACCTTAGGAACAACTTTACCATAAGCAGGTTTATGCATTTGTCTGAAAATAGTTGCAGATATTCCAAAAGTCTTTGAATTCTGTATTTGAAATGAACCATGAATTTTCTTATAGTCTCATGTCTCTTTCATTGCAGAATATCAGCCAACACATTTTGTTCAACTGCTTTTATCTTGCTAGCAGTAAAAATGTGTTTACTATTGCAGAGTTACCCCCAAAACTACTTTTAAAGAAAAGTAATGGTTTCTGAATATAGAGAGAGGTATACTAAGTAAAAAACATAAATTTGCAAATATATTCAATAACATGATTTGTATCATTATTTTTGTATTTTTATCTGCTGTGTCAATGTAAATTTTAAATATTTTATAATTACCAAGATGCATTTGGAACACTTCAATATGAGGATGAGAAAATATAACATGTTTATTTTAACACAGTACTTTTATAATTAAATCAGGTTTATCATCTGATCTTGTGGTTAATTTTTATCAGAAATTATATAAAATCATTGTAACTCTGTTTTGATTGTTCTGACTCTTTCGAGCTATTTTCAATATTGTCCAATGCAGTACTTTTAAGGTTACTATTTAAATAATTCTAGCATTCCTGGAGCTTTAGAGAATTAGAGATGGGGTCTTCTTAATTATTCATGGGAATCTGTGTGAGGATGAGAAGCAAGTGATGAAACATACATTGTAACATGGCAATGCAAACTATATCCTTGTGCACTGCAATGTCACAAAGCAAGTACAGAAGGGTCTTGCAATATGTTCTATCATTTTGGTTTCATCAAGTTAAAGAACAGATGCCAATATAATTACTGCTGTTTAAAGACGAGAATATTAAGAAGTGATTATTGTACCTACTACAAATCTTTCTCAGATTCCCAGGAAAATAGTGTTGATAAATTGGTACTTTGACTTAGAGATATAGAAAATGTCTCATTACAAAACATTCTGATTGGATGCTTAGTATGCTTCAGGTTGCAATCCTATATTCATTTGCTAGTAAACCTCAACTTGGCGATGTTTATTTTTTAATTGGACATATATAGGATTGTGCTTGCAAGTACTGCAACCGGCAATAAAGGATAAATATGAAGTGAAACATATTTCGCTTCAGTGAAAAGGTGACAGTATGGAGGGCTCTTGTTCCATGTATCAATCAGCTGTCCCACTTCATGGTACTCCATATCATTCACTGTCATAGCCTGGATTCCATAGCTATTTATAGAACATAGTTTTTTATTAACCATTTGGGGATTTTCTCTCTTCTTGCTGAAATTTATTCCCAAATAGTCTTTTTGAACTTCTGGGAAGTTTTGCTCATTTTCCCACTTGTGTGTAAGCATTATACACCCATTATACATCCATATACTATATTACAATAATATCCAACTTCTATTGGCTTAGAGAGCTGCAAGAATATTCCTTATTTATGTTTGTGAATGGAATATTGGCATTTAATACTGTTAAATTCCTTCCTCTGTAAATAATCTGCAGTTCTTTCCTTTTTAGTAGAGGCCCTGGGACACAATCCTTTTTCAGTACTTTAATTCTCCTTTCTGATAAAGAGAAAACATTACAGCCTTTTCTTGCTTTTTTTTTTTTTTTTTTGACAGAAGGGGAAAGCTCCTAAAGTAGAAGGAGGCCGAAGACCTGTTTACAATGCATTTTGAATAGCTTTGATAGATTTTATGGAGGGAACAGTCACCCTTTAACCCTGCCAAACAAAAGACCCAATAAAATTGGTTTTGTCTGGCTTTAGAACTTTTAAGCCTATAATGGTTATCTTAAGTTTATGCAAGGTTTAAAGGACCCCTTTAGCTCTCTAAACCTATTCTTAATGGCTCTTTCATTTTGGAGAGTTCTATGAGCTCAAGAGAGATGTCGCTTTTGCACTCTTGGTGGAATGACAGCACTCATGATGGCCTACTTGAAGATTTGGGGACTTCCCATCCTCTTTCTTTGCTTGTTTTCAGAAATTTATTTTAAAAAAGAATTTTTTATTCAAATTTTGGGACTGAATTTTTTAATTATACAAATCAGCTGTTTGATCACTTCATTGCCAAATTTTTATTGATTTTAATTCATTTCTTTGCTTATTGATAGATTTTTGGTAAGATTATAAGTCATACTATACAGCAAATGAAAATAATGTTTGTCTGCTTTTGCTGAAAGGAAAAATTAAACTAAATTTGGAGTCAATATGTACACCTTCAGAATTTGGTTCTATAGACTTGGACAATATTCAATATAACATTCAAGTGATGACGTGATTTGTATTGTGTGAAGTTTCAAATCATGCTCATTTAAATGTCAAAGTTCTTTGTGTTGTGAGTCACCCAGCAGAGATTTCAATATTAATTTTCAAATAATTATATTAACATTATGCATGCTTAAATACCACTGAGTTTCTACAAATATAATTGTTTGTTGCAAGGAATGCTGTTTTGCAGGTGGCTGAGTGCGAAACTGAATATGTGAGATTGGGATAAACAGGAGTTGCTACTATTGTAGCATTCTCCTAATTACATAACAGCATGTATTCCTGACTAGCTTGATCTTTATGCTGGGATAGTTACAAATTTACCCAAGTTGTTGAGCATGATTTTAGTGTCCTTCTCATCCTGTGTTTGGAAGTGGTTTGGAAATTTAACGCTGCCATACCTTCTTTATGCTTGTTCCACAAAATCATAGGCCACAGTGCTGATGGACAATGCACCGGGCATTATACACTGGAGGGACAGTAAATGAAATCTAATATTGAGGAATATTTATATTTGTCTCTTGTCATGGATAGATAATTTCCTTGTGACCCCTTGGTAGCTTAGACTAGAGCTACTAGCCTCTGCAGAGTGGTTGGGTCAATTTGGATGGCCTTTCCCAGGCACCTGGTGAATTCAAAAGTTTTCCACATGGCACCTGAAAATTCCGTAGCAGTTTGAAAGGCAACTCATTTGGATGTCTAGTTAGCTTCTGGAGTGCAGAGGTAAGTGGGATGCAAGATAGGATTGTTCCTGAATGATCTCTCTTACCCATTAAACCTGCACCACTCTTTGGTTCTCTGAGGAGCTCTGGGAAATGAATCAGATGAAGAAATATAATGTGCACTGATAATGTTACCTGGTTTGGTAATGAAAATTATGCAAACAAACAAACAAACAAACAAACAAACCCCAACCAAGCTCAGGGATCACCAAGGACCCTCATGAAGAAATAGTTTAAGCAACCCTGGTAGTACATGAGCAATTAGTATTATTGCACATAGATCAAATTCAACAACTCTGCATTGATTAGGGTGGCAAAAAGAACAATTTCTCACTGCATCTGTAGAAGGTCAACAAGATGTACTATTTAAAGGACCTTTCTTCTTTTTTGAGTGATGGATTGGAAGAGCCAGTCAGTGCAAGTTGTTATCAGATGGCTGATCATTTCTTGGATAAAATTGTTCATATTTTCTCCAAGTTAGAAAGCAGGCTCCAAGCTAGACTGGATCTCATGAGATGGCTTTGAACTTGTGACACTCAAGGAAGGAAGGTTTGTTGTGATCTTAGGTCTTCTACTGGTGGACTCACTTAACCCATGGCATCCTGGTGAGAGAGATTAAAACAAACAAGGAGGCACCAGGGAGATGGATCCATCTAGTAGTCATTATATCTCTTGCAATGGAGCCCTGTGTGAGGACCTTAATTTTCCAGTGTCTGCATTTGTACAGAGAACTCCATACATAAAGTGTTACATTGCAAACACTGATTGTCGATGTGAGGAAGGTGGCAAGAAAGTTGTCCCTAAGAGAGCTAGAAAACATCATTCTCATTAGTAGGCCCCCTCTCTGTGGAATAGCTAGTCCCCTAGCTTTTTATTTTTTAGGCGGCAACTTCCTCTTTCAGGGGATTATTGGCAGAGTGAATTTGGAAGACTGAAGTAGTTTTGTTTTAAATAAAGATTTTAATATTATGGATTTTATGTATGTCTTTAATATTTTATGTTAAACCACCCAGAATCACTTATATTTAAATTTACATAAAAGTAACTGTAATATTAATAAAAAAACCAGGGCATTGAGCAATACTGCCATTAGAAGAAAGCTGAGCAGCCATTAACATACTTCGTTAAATTGAAACATGCTGTTCAATTTTATATCCCAATAGCACAAAGCAATATGATGAGAAAGTAGATAACAAAATTGGCCCATGCTTAGAGAGAACTGTGGTCTACTTCCTTATATACTTCCTAGCAGGGTTTTTTTTACCCTTTAAGTGTTTTTTTTCTTCTTGTTCCCACCCACTGTTCTTCTGCTGTTCCATATGTTACCCTTTGGGTAAAATTCTGGAGTGTATGTTTTAATTTCCTAATAGGTTTCCTTTCATTTTTAATTTTCTGTAGGTCAATTATTACTAATGCATTAAGCCAGATAAAGCCATTTTATCACTTCCTGCTAAGAAAAGTATCCATACTTTTTTATATCTTTCTTCTACCTTCAGGGGTTACTGATATCAATAAAACATGTGTAACATCAATGAAGGCATTAAACAGAAATGTAATGGATATAGGGGGAAGAATGGAGAAAAATCTGAATTATAAAGAGTAAAGATTATGATGCTAGGAAGTTTGTACTTTAAGTGGCTTACTAATTATTTTTTCTTTGAAGAATTTTAAGACAAATGGTAATTTAAGACAAATGGTAATTGGCAAAAATAAATATAAATATACATTGTATGCTCATATTGTTTTTTATTGCAAATTTGGAATTAATAAATAGTTTGTATGAATGAAAGTGTAAAAAACAAGCAATCTACTGGTAGTTCTTTTTAAAATATCATACGATTATGATTCAGAGCTGCAGTGGCGCAGTGGTTAGAGTACAGTACTGCAGGCTACTTCTGCTGATCACCGGCTGCCAGCAGTTTGGTAGATCAAATCTCACCAGGCTCAAGGTTGACTCAGTCTTTCATCCTTCCGAGGTGGGTAAAATGAGGACCCAGATTTTGGGGGGCAATATGCTGACTCTGTAAACTGCTTAGAGAGGGCTATAAAGCACTGTGAAGCAGTATATAAGACTAAGTGCTATTGCTATTCATTTGGATTGAGTTAAGACTAGTCAATTGGAGCCAGTAAAAGGCCAAAGATAGCTGAGAGTTTGAAGTTATTTGAGATGTTTTATTTATGATAACTAGTTGTTTTATTTTTAATAAGGCATGTCTTTTGTCCTACTGTCTGGTTGTTCAGATTTTGTTTTAGTATTAGAAAATAATACTCCTGTAAAATATAAACTGTAAGAGTGACTTGGGTATATGCACCATGACCAGTTACTCTTTTTTTTTTTTAATTTATATGCCGCCCTTCTCCGGAGACTTAACGGCTTACAATGCGTTAAGCAATAGCCTTCATACTTTTGTATATTTTTATACAAAGTCAGCTTGTTGCCCCCACAAACTGGGTCCTCATTTTACCTACCTTAGAAAGGTTGGACAACTGAGTCAACCTTGATCCTGGTGAGAATTGAACTCGCAGTAATTGCAGGCAGCTGGAAGGTAAATACTACCTTTAACAGTAGCATTAGTCTGCTGCGCTACTCAGGCTCTACTCTTAATTAAAAATGCTGATTCAAAAGTTCTGCATCTTGCTATTTTGTTAAAATTATGAGGTTAGAAATGACCAAATTAAAGCAAATAATCACAGTGGGTGGGCATTTCATATTTTTAAGTATTCTGTATTTTCCATAAAAAAAATAAATATCCTGAAATTATTAAAATGCAGCATTATGGCGGCTGCAATCATCCAATAGTTTCTTCCTGTGCAGATAAGTAATAATAGACAAACTCCCCTTGGTTTCATTTTAAAATAGGTCACCAAACTGTATGTTCTATTAGAAAACTTTCAAGAACAAAAAGTAGACTTAGGGGAGGAGGAATGTTCTAAATAGAAATTTAAATTCTACTATATTAATTTGTTTTTCATTTTAATCCTTGGACATGCACAAAGTTTACTGCTCATACAAAAGCTATGCAACTTCTCCTGCAATTAAGTTAAAAGTGAAAGCATAAGATAATTTTGTGTGTGTGTGGTGGTCGATAAATGAATTTGTGCATCTCTAGAGCCTTTTTAAAGCTAGTTTCAGTTCCATCCCTTGCCAGTTTTCAGTCTCTGGCAGATTGCCCATGAGTGAGTGGTCTCCTAACAAAAAAGATGAAGCACCCACCCATGCTGGGCCATATGGAGGATTGTAAAGATTTCTGAATCAAGAAACAAGGTACAGAATTACTAACTGGGACATGTACTTACCAATGCTTCTAGAGTATACAATTCATTTAAAAATATTTGACAAGCATATTGACTTGGTGCCCTAGGAAATAAAATGCTGGAGTCAAATTGCTTAACAACTCAGATGATTAGTGACAGTAAAAAAATGCAGATAGAAAGAGAAAAGTATGAATGTCAAGATGGAGCTTATGCCTACCATCATATAATTATATATTTGGGAATAATCTGCATGGAATTTAGTAAGGTTTATTTCTAAGTAGACATGTGTACTTGGGTAAAAGCTTTTCATGAACATTTATGCTGGGTTCTACATGCTGCATTATTTATTTATTTATGTATTTATTTGTCAACATGTACAAGGAAACAAATAACAGTACAGACATAGACATGGACACATGAAAAAAATTGGCACAAATAAAAGGATATAAATAGGCAAAACATAGCCATAAACACATAGAATGATTATATATAAATGGGGACAGTAGGACAGGACGGTAGGCACGCTGGTGCACTTATGCACACCCACTTAGGGACATCTTAAGAAACATGAAAGGTTCACGGTAGACAGTTTAAGGTAAAAGATATTGGGATTGGTGAGACTAACAACAGGATCAGGTAGACTGTTCCAGACATTCACTACTCTATTGTAGAAGTCATATTCCCTATAATCAAGATTAGAGCGAATTACATTGAGTTTGAATCTATTGATAGCTCTTGTGTTATTATGGTTGAAATTAAAGTGCTCATTTACAGGTAGGACTTTTTGGTAAATAATCTTATGAACTAAGCATAGGTCAGAATGTAGACGGCATAGTTTGAGGCTATCCAGACCTAAAATTTCAAGCCTGGTGGGATAGGGAATTTTATTTTGAGCAGAAGATTTGAGTACTCTTCTAGTAAAATATCTCTGGACCCTCTCTAATGTATTGATGTCTGAGGATGCCTAAGGATTCCAGGCAGGTGAACAGTATTCAATTATAGGTCTGGCAAAGATTTTATATGCCCTAGTTTGAAGTATAGCGTTACCAGAGAGAAAACTTCGTAAAATGAGATTGACAACTCTTAATGCCTTTTTTGCAATGATGTTACAGTGAACTCTGGGACTTGGATCTTTTGAAGTGAGTACTCCTAGGTCCTTGACAGAGTGTGGGTCAATTTTTAGATCGTTTCCAGCCAGCAAATATTTTATGTTCTTATTTTTATTGCCAATGTATCGGACTGAGCATTTGTTAGCAGAGATCATTAGAACATTACTGATACAAGGTGGAGTTTGAATTATGCTTATTCCTAGAGAATCAAATAATAGGATTAACGCTGGTAACATAATGTTTTATATTTAGTATTTTGAGGACCACCACTGATCACTGAATAATATCTGGAAGCTATTATAGTTAGATGAAAAGAATAGTTGTTTGTTCTATTATAAGCATAGCATGAATACAATTCTGCTTGTTCTTTTCTTGCTTGTTTTAACAATCTGCCATACCATATTCTAAACAGTATGTCATTTTTGTTACCAGAATTCTGAATTAAAATTTCAGGGACCAGAGAATGTAGGGATGCAGATTTCTGTTCTGTGATTAGCATTCAAATGGCCCCTCTGCCCCCAGATGACCTTTGTTGTCTTCTTCCTCCTGCTGCTGGTCGAGGATCCTGGGAGAAGGTGATTGCAGGATGGGTGCAGTGAGTGTGGTAGGGTGGTGGAATTTCATCTGCTGAAGAGAGCTTGTCAGGTATAGGCAGAGAGGAGGCAGGTAAGTTAATTATACATACATACATAGATATATTTGTCTCTTCAAATGAAAGGACAGCTTTAGTTCAGTTAAACCATACCTTTAAACCATTCCAAATTTAATTACTGTAAATAATCCCACGACACCATAGAATCTTATGCTGTTTTAGGGAAGCAAATAGGCAGTGGCTTTTGTTATTTTTTAATAATAGACTCCTTTGCTGGACCTATTTTGATGGTGAACTAGGGTTCAATTTGCTTCTCAGAACTGAAATAATATAAAATTTCAGAAGGGGCACTTTCCCATTGGGGGAAATCTTGGTATTTGCTCTATCTTGAAACATACATGTTTTTGCTAACTCTTGATTTCATTTGTCAGATTCATGTATAATTCCATGGTTATAGAATACATAATTCCATAACATAATATAACATTATGTTTTCAGCATTGAAATCCAAGTCCTGAGCCATACAACCAGGTTACTCAAGCACATGTACAAGGCACTAATTCCTACTTCAAGGGCTGGAATGCATGATATTATCCTTTATTCACCCTCAATCTTCTAGGAAAGCAATCCACACAATCTTTTCTTGTTAAAAAAATAATCGTTTTACCAACTTGAGATAACTCATATAGAAAGGTTCTTCTATCGGTTTTAAAACCTGAAATCAAATGAGATTGTGTAGCATTTCAAAACTCTACAATTGTGTTGAATTTATATTTACCAACAAAGAAATAAAGGGAGACTAGTATAGAACTAGGAAGGCTTGGAGGAACGTTGTCCATGGGGTCGCAATGGGTTGGACACGACTTCGCGACTAACAACAACAGTATAGATCTATTTCAAGGAATTTAGCTTTTGTTAGCTAGCCATACCCTTCTGGGATTCGAACCCAGGTTACTTACATGTTAGGTAGATGTATTAACCTAATGTATTATGAAGAGATTAAGTGTTTTTTCTGGTGAGACCAGTCTATCAGGGCAACCTGGTCTACCCAAATATGGGACGGAGCATACTGCTTCTACTTTTGCTTTTCAGACCCAATCCTGGAGCCTTTGCAGGCAGTCACTTTCGTGACAAACTATTTTTGTCAGAAGCAGTATGGAAGCAGTATGCTCTGTCCTATATTTGGATAGATTAGGTTGCCCTGATAGACTGGTCTCACCAGAAAAAACTACAATCAGACATTTTGAATTATATTTAGAAATAGACTAAGCATTAGTAATGCTTGCTCCAAATGAATTAAAGCAGATTATGAGATTTTGATACAAGGAAGAAATTATAGCTATATTAAACTCTTGTCAAGCCATAATTTCAAGTGGAATGATGGCTTATGTTCAGCAATCTCTTTTCTTGAGCTAGCATTTCATTATTCTTCCACAATGAAAATCAAATTCAAATGGTCAGAGACATAGTTTTGTTGGGAGAGTCCCAAGAGTATCACAGACTTATGTTCCTCATCTGTGCATTCCTGAGACTGTTAATATTTACCCACAACTATGTTTTAAACAAAAAATGCACATTAATTACTTGCATTGACAAAAAAGACAATTTGACCACTTGAAATCATCCAAGACTTCCCATCTTCAAGAACATCTGCCCATGCCATAGGAGATCAAGGTAGAGGCCCTCTTTTTCAGTAGTAGATGTGTCATTGTGGAACAGCTTGCCCCCATGGTTGATTTGTTAGTTTTTCAGAAGATGGTACCTTTTGGAGTACTAGTGGGAGTGTTACATTACTTTATTTTTTTTATCCTGGTCATAGCTTTTATGTAATGAATGTTTGGATTGTATGAAGGGTTAGAAGGTGGCTGAGATTTTTTTTTATTGATTGCTGTGCATTTTATTTGGTCTGTTTTTGTAAATTGTCTTCAGTCTTTGTGATTGGGAAGAATATAAATAATTGCTGCACTGGTCTTCGACACCTGCAATTTTTAATCAGTTGGGAGGGCATCAGATTGAAGAAGGTTGAAAAGGTGAGGCATGGTATTCAAGGCTATGAATTAATATTATTAGCAACACGGATCAGATACCTACCTTTTCTGGTAAATCTCTTAAAAGGCTGAATTGTACTGAAAATGGGAGGGGGTGGTTCAGTAATACCATGCTTGGGTTTGTCAATTTTTTCATAACACTTTATGAAAAAGCTCAAAAGTTCATGGAAGTTATACATGTCAACCTACAAACTAAAATCTAGGGGGGAAGCAGTCTAGTTACTATGGAAACCAGGAATTTTGCAAAAATCCATTGAACTGGCTAAGTAAGAGATGGAATTATACATGAAGCTGACAAGTGAAGTCAAGAGCTAGAAATTAAAAGGATGAATAAATAGTGTTGCTGAGTTCCTCAAATCTGGGGACAAGAGGAAAGAAGCATAAAGCAGAGGAAAGATTGTGATGAGCTAAAACATTTTATAGCAAGATTTGGTAAACTTGAAGAATCTGGTATTTACCCAAAATTGAATTTACTCATGTTGTGGGAGTAATGACACTCTTTAATTTTTCATTTTTGTTCCAAATCCAAATTAGGTAGAAGCTGATATTTATAAAAACAGTCCTTTTACCTCTTATATAATTGTCTCCTCATAAATGACAATGTAGGATTTCAGAAGAGAAGCTGGATCTTTATTCAGCAACAAGTGTGCTAAATGCCCAGATCTGCCCAAAACTTCTGATATCTTGCTAAAAATAAAAAAATAGTGAATATTACGGGTTGTCCTTCACTTACAACCAATATTTTAGTGACTGTTCAAAGTTACAATGGCACTGAGAAAAATGACATGGTCATTTTTCACACTTACAACAATTGCAGCATCCCCATGGTCACATGATCAAAATTCAGACATTTGGCAATTGGTATTTACAATGGTTGCAATATGCTGGGGTCATGTGATCACCTTTTGCAAACTTCGGACAAGCAAAGTCAATGGGGAAACCAGATTCACTTAACAACTGTGTCACTAATTTGACAACTGCAGTGATTCACTTAACAGCTATGGCAAGAAGGGTTGTAAAATGGGGCAAAACTCACTTAACAACTCCTTTGCATAGTAATGAAAATTTTGGCCACAACCGTGGTCATAAATTGAGGACTACCTATTCTCCACAGTCAAATAACAGAGAGTCAGTGCAAAGTCAGCAGGCCCTTGGAGCATTTCTCAGGAGCTATTAGAGAGTAGCATCCTCTGTATGTTAGCTGAGTAGTAACCACCCCAAAATTATTTTTTTGCTTTTCAGCTACTCTGTGAATTGAAATATATAGTAAGCCAATGTGGATGGCCAATCAAGATACTTTCAACAAAGGTTTATATTGTATTTGTGCTTTATGCTGTATTTCTCTGTCATGCAGAATTGTTCAAAAAGAAAATGGCACTCTTCCTGAAACAGTGTTGGGTGCAACTGATACCCTTAATGTATGATATAGTAATGTATAATACAGTCACATTCTTGAAAAAGAAAGAAATATCTTTAAAGGCCTATTGCCAAAATTTGGGCTTACTACGTACTATGAAGATACCTGAAATATATTATAGATTTACCTGCAGTTTATGCTTCCAAAGACTAAGACAATTGAAGATTTTGTAACAGATACATGAGTATAGTTTGACTTTAGTTTGAAACATGGGTTCTAGCAAAGGTATTATCAGCAGGCAAAAACATTTGAAAGCCAGGCGCAGTGTATGTAAACAATGCAGCCAAAGAGGAATGCAGCATACCTAAACTGTAAAACTCACACATGTTAAGTATAACCACAGTTAATATGCACAAAGCAACAAAACAAGTCAAGAAGTATACACAGAAGTGTCAAAGGATGATGAATCTGAATACAGTTTCTTCATAAGCTATATTAATGTGGGTAGGCTGCAATGACAGAAAGAAGACTGGGTTTGAACAATATCTCCATTGTTTTATCAGAGTGATGCTGGTGTACAAGTTAATTAATTGCCAAAATTGACTACAACAAATGGAATCCTTTGTCATATTTATGCATGTATCTGAAGTCATGTAATGGGACCCAATAGCTACTTTGGATGGCTGTGAATATAAATGCATTAATACTACTAAATTCACAAAGAAAAAACCTGGGGCTACAATCAGACAAGTTACAAATTACAAATTGTCTATCTTGTTTGCTCAATCAGTATAGAAAGTCGTCTTTATATCTACTTATCCATGAAGATTTTTTTTTTCTGTGATAGTTCTAATCTCCCAGTAAATTGTTTTCATTATTGTTAATTAAGATGCACAACCAGTAGCACATGCTATGAAAAAATTATCAGTACTGCAAAATGAAAACAAAACTGGACTGAATGAAAACAAACAAACAAAAATATTTGTCAAATTGAAGAACTAAGATGTTTTAGTCACAATGGAAATCCCAGGTTTTGCCTGAAACCCAAAGTATTAAGTATGTTATTACAACAGATTTAAGCCTAAAACAGAACTATATCTAGTAACTACATATATGAAATCATATATTATAATCACTTCAGATATACACTTCCCATAGACTCAAAGAGAGCATTACTACATCCTAGCATGAAAAGAATGCTTAGTAGAATTCCAAAGGCAAAGATATTGTCCAGGGAGATGCAGTCAGGTTTTGACACAGATGCTGGATGAAGAAAACACATGCCTATGTACTTTTAATATGCTATATCCTTAGTGCAGCTTTAAATACATACTTCTGCTCCTGAAGTGTTTCATTGCATCATGGAACAATTGATAGAAGGCATCCATGAACCATGGATGACATTCTTTTGTGAGCCACCAAAGAATAAAATTCAGATCTCCACTTCAGTTTTTCTAGATTGGTTTGGTTCCTCACCTGCTGTGTGTATTGCTGCATTTTACATATTTTTATATTATTTTAAAATGTTATTAAGTCACACAGAGTTATTATGACAAGGGTGGCTATATAAGTAAAATATAAACAAATAAATAATAAAACTGATATTACAAAAAAGCCTGTTAGCGGTAGAAGGAAACTAGGCCATCAAAGAATACAGTGGCTGGACACCATCATAGACAACACTAGCCAGAGAATAGAAAAACTCAAAGAAATAGTACAAGATTGGAAGATGTGGAAAGACTTGGCCCATAGAATTGCCAAGAGTCAGACTCAGCTAAATGGATAACATCATCATCATCCTCAAATATAAAAATGAGAAAAAAGCAAATGTTTTAAAGTTCAAGAGAAACACAGAATCTATTTTGTACAGTAATATCTAGCAAATTACTAATAAAGGATGTAATTAAACCAGGAAATACTAAAGTGCAGGCTATAATAGGTAAATCAAAACCAGGATGCCAGAAAAAGGTTGATAGGATCATGAAAATAGTAAATTATGTCTTTGTCAGTGTGTAAGAATTTATGAACTGGAAAAGCCATGGCAACAAGTCAACCAATAGGAACTGTTTGGTGACTGAGACACAGGATTTGTTGTATGAGCCATGTGAGCCGGCTTGGAGCCTGGGCATGGCTTAGTTTAAGTGTTCTGTGCTGTCAGAGTTTGTTTGTCTTTGCTTGAGAGTACTTACTACTTCTTCTCTCTACCATGTTGCAAAAGCTGCATGGGTATTGTATACATGCACCATGTTTTATATTGTTGTGTATACAGAACTTTCTTCTATATAATGAATCCTGCTGAATTATTTGCTTGTTTGTTGGCTGGATCGCTACAAACTCCGACAGTCTTGAAATTCATTCCTCTTGGGCTCAAATAAAAAATCTGGAGACATTATCATGCAAAGATGTGTCTGCCATTGAGCTTTAGCATATAACAAAGGATATCCAGATGCCACTTTATACGTTATATGCAGCAAATGTGTAATCAAGAAGCTAACTGAACAGTGTTGACTATTGCACAAATAAGCCATTTTATTTAGGCAGAAGGATTCAACCAAAAGTGATGGTAAATAATGACATGTTCCTTGCAATATGTTAAATTTCTTTTGTCATAGTCCAAGCTGATGTTAATAAACATAGTCAATTCATCTCTCTTTTCATTGCCTCCTCATATATGAGGAACACAGGAAATGGAGAATATTCTAGCAAAGGTTTAGAACAAAAATAGGGAACAGAATCCTGATGGGCACTAATATTCCTGCCAAAATCTCTTATGATGTCATTAAACACCCTGCCACAGCTGACTTTTAATTGTTCCATTTCTTTTAATTAAACAAACAAATCAGATTTTGGCATATTGCAAATGAATGAGCTTTCATCATCACTATTATTTCCATCAATGCCTACAGAGTTCACATAAATCTTACAGGAATTTTGAGAAAATAAAAAAACAGATAATTGGCTACTTTCTGTGGAAATTTCCTCTAATATTTCTCCTATTTCCTTTTTATACAGGTCTTGTATTTCCTCTTTCTGCAGTCATCAGTTTTCACACGTTACTTTAACTTTTTTTTCTTTCAGATTCATTTTACCCCAAAATCCAGTAATAATATAATCTGTCTCACAACTTCTTTTCTTTGTATCTTTCATTATTTTCTTCAGTTTTCTAGCATAACCAAACAATGCAAGCATTTTTTAGGATAATTTCCTATGTATATGCAAGACTTGAATACATTATTTAATACTCTCTTATATACAATTTAGCCCTTTCACTCATAATCTACACCTTCACTTCCATACTTATATTCATCACCCCTGTTCCCCAAGATTGGGGTGGGCAATTGTGGTTCTTTTACAACCTGTGGACTTCAACTCCCAGAATTCCTGAGACAGCTGTCTCAGGAATTCTGGGAGTTGAAGTCCACAGGTTGTAAAAGAGCCACAATTGCCTACCCCTGCCCAAGATCAAACATCAGTTGAATTTGTTACCTCATTCCTTTTTTCTATTAGTTTTATAACAGAATATAACCATTTTCCTTTCACACATTTTATACATTAATTCATGTTGTTTACTGTGGACACCTCTTGCATTCCATATCACAGTCTTACATATGTCGTGGCTGTTCTAGACTGCTAGTTGGTACATCCTCATTGCCCATCATGGCTATGGTCAGTTGAGGCTTTGTGTGCAATTTTAGTTAGATATAGAAGATGTAGATTAGATTATCAGTCTTAGTTATAAGGATAGATAAGATAGATAGATAGATAGATAGATAGATAGATAGACAGACAGACAGACAGACAGACAGACAGACAGATAGAATTCTTTATTGGCCAAGTGTGATTGGACACACAAGAAATTTGTCCTTGGTGCATATGCTCTCAATGTACATAAAAAGACAAGATACATTCATCAAGAATCATAAGGTACAACACTTAATGATAGTCATAGGGTAAAAATAAGCAATCAAGTCATACTAGGAAACAATATAAATCGTAAGGATACAGCAACAAATTACAGTCATACAGTCATAAGTGGGAGAAGATGGGTGATAGGAACAATGAGAAGATTAATAGTAATGCAATTTAGTGAATAGTTTCACTAAGCACAATTAAAAGCACAACAAAGAATGTTCTTTCTGCGCCAACTCAGAAAGCTCAAACTGCCCAAGGAGCTGCTGATAGCTGCTGATACAGTTCTACAGAGGAATTATTGAGTCTGTCATCTACACCTCTATAACTGTCTGGTTTGGCTCTGCAACCCAACAAGACAGACACAGACTTCAGAGGACAATTAGAACTGCGGAAAAAACAATTGCTACCAATCTGCCTTCCGCTGAGGACCTGTAGAGTCAAAAAGAGCGCTGTGAAAATTACAGACCCCTCATATCCTAGACATAAACTGTTTCAACTTCTACGCTCAAAACAACGCTATAGAGCACTGCACACCAGAACAACTAGACACAAGAACAGTTTTTTTCCTGAATGCCATCATTCTGCTAAACAAATAATTCCCTCAACACTGTCAAACTATTTACTAAGTCTACACTACTATTAATCTTCTCATCATTCTCACCACTCATCTCCTTCCACTTATGACTGTATGACTATAATTTTGTTGCTGGTATCCTTACGATTTATATTGATATTGTTTCCTGATTGCTTATTTGTACCCTATGATTATCATTAAGTGTTGTACCTTATGATTCTTGATGAACGTATCTTTTCTTTTATGTACACTGAGAGCATATGCACCAAGATAAATTCCTTGTGTGTCCAATCACACTTGACCAATAAAAATTCTATTCTATTCTAGTTTGACAGTGTTGAGGGAATTATTTGTTTAGCAGAGTGATGGTGTTTGGGAAAAAACTGTTCTTGTGTCTAGTTGTTCTGATGTGCAGTGCTCTATAGCGTCGTTTTGAGGGTAACAACATGTGCTGCCTTGAAGAATTTTCACCACAGTAGAAGAATAAATAATTGTTAAAAGCACAAATTTGAAAGTAGCATAATGGTTTGAATTTTGATTTTTGTAGATAATTGCATTTGATGAGTTAAAGACAGACTTCAAGAGTCCTATAGACCAGTGCAACCCAACACATGCGGTAAGTACTGCTCTTTGATTTAATAATAACTAACTAATTTAATTAAAACTATATTTTGAAAATGTAATGTTAAATGTAATCTTATGATTTTCAATAAGCATTGAAAAATGCCATTCCTAGTACCTTCACGGACAGGCCTTATAGTTTTGTTGGCAACTGTATGCAAGTTGGTTGCCATTGTTTTTGACCTCCCTGTCCAAACCCTCTATAAGTGATTTTTATTTTAATATGTAAATATAGTGAGCCTGGTCTTGACATAATTATTTCTGATTCAGAAATGAAGGTTCCTGCAATAAAACCCCATAAACTAAAGGCTGATTCATGCAATCTATAATTGGCTAAGGTATTTAATGCTGGTTGCATGCTGTAGCTGAATGCTCTGTAATTCTTTTCAGAGAGACATACTTTCTATAGAAGTGATATAAATAAACATAATTTATAGGTGCACTTTTCAAGGAGAATTTGTGGCCCCACTGTCTTCATTAGACTCTGAGAAAAAGCTAAATCAATCAATCAATCTTTAGAAAGGATTCCTTTGGAGGTCAAATAAAATAATGGTTTCCTGCAGGATGAACTAGATACAATTATTTAATATTAACCTCTTATTTATTGAATATTGAATGTTGACAAATGGCTAACAATATAAAAATTAAAATTAAAACATGATAAAAACAAGGCAAAGTAAAATTGCGAGACAGTAACAAACTATAATAGTATTATAATAATGTAATGTTAGATGGGCATGCCTAAAGAAATGTACTGTATGTTAGCTAACCTTCTAAATGCAAAGAGATGTAATAGTATCTGCACACAATTTAATACAGAAGATATTCCATAACTTTGAAGTGATGGGGAACTTTAGTATTTTTTCAAAGGATACTAATAGCAGTCCAAGGCAGATAGTCTGCAGATATGGATTGAGAGAAGCAATTAACACTCTGGCGTACATTTCAAGAAGTTTGGGAGAAGCTCAAGGGATCAGGAGTAGATTTGATTGCAGGATGCAAATGCAATAAATAGACAAAGAATGCAGATGACACTGTCTCAGATTCAGGCTAATACAAGCCTATTGTACAGTTCTTAAATCTCTTCTGGAATTTCCAGGAGGAGACTTGAATCATCCATATTCTGTTTTTAAGCAATCATTGTTTCCTAGAATTCATGGAACTGTGTTTTGTTTAAATTGTAATGCACAAAACAGGATCAGGTGCCATAGTTTGCCTTTGGACTGTTTGACATAATTGGAGTATAAAATCTCCAGCTGAAATTAGTGTCTTTTAATGTGGGATGTAGGAGTCCTGGTGGCGCAGTGGTTAGAATGCAGTATTTCAGGCTGTTCACAGTCTGGAGTTTGATCCTCACACGCTCGAGGTTGACTCAGGCTTTCTTTCCTGATTGGAAAGGATCCGGATAATCCACTTCCTCCAAGGCCCTTTGAAGCTGTTGCACAACCATCTTCTCCACCACCCTCCTCAAGAAAGGGAAGAGAGACACTGGACAAAAATTGTCCCATATGGTGGGATCCAATGATGGTTTCTTGAGGAGAGGTGAACCAAGGCCTTCTTAAGAGATAAAGGAACAACTCTCTCACTCAAAGAAGACTCAACCTTCATCAGAACCCATTCACACGACACCTCCCAAGCCACTTTGACAAACAAGGCAAGGTATGGATCTAAAAAGCAGATGGCAAAGCTTACAGTACTGAAGAACCTGTCCACTTCCTTAGATCTAAATGGTTGCAAGAAACCAGGCAAGACTTCTCCCTGGGCATCTTCTCATCATATTCTTTTTATCCTGACATGTGAGCAGCACATACTGTCTAGCATGCACTAGATGAAGAGAGAAGTGAGAATATGTGAGGCTAAGCCTTCCCACAGTTTTTGCATGCAGTTGGAAATCTATCTTCATTGTATTTAAATAATTTAATGACAAACTAGTGAGGTTTGTAAATTGCCTTGCACTGATCATTATCTTCCCCCTTTCTCCCAATTTTGTTTTCACTGACTGACAGTAGCTCTCAAATATTTCAGATATAGATCTTTATTAAAGTGTGTGAAGCACCACAATTTCATTGAGTAAAGCATCTGTGTTCTTTGGAAAGCTCGTGCAGCTGGTTATCTTTATATTTGTGTACATATGCTGACTACACTTTCTCTGGAATTACCAATGAAACGAAGCAGCTGCACATGCATTCACACATGTTGACAGCCAAGGAAAAGGAGCTGAACAAGCCTTCCAAATGACATGCCTACTCTAACATTTTGAGGATAGGAGGCCTTGCAATTTCTGGTGTGCTTAGCAAAGCACTCTCTTTCAAATGCTTTGTGCAGTCCCAGTGTTTAGTCATCCAGCCGCTGGTTTTTTTTAAAACTCAAATTGCCACAGATCATACTTGGATCTAAAACAAGGAAGCAAGTGATCTGATTTGCAACTTTCCTCATAGGGCACAGGACTATACTTCTCAACAGAATGTAATATGGTAACCCAATCTATAGATATGGCCCTGCAGTTTGCTATATAACATCTGCTCAAATTATGTAATGGGAAAACAGTTCTGTGAAACCTCAGCCCCAAGGTGATCCAGTTTAAGATGTAACTGATAGAAAATCTTGCACGCTTAAGTCTGATAATTACAATTAACTCTGTCGTTTCTAGAAAAGTACCCACAATTCAAGTTTCTGCTCATCTCATTTAGACAACTGTATTGTACATTCTAAGGAAGCATTTTTTTCTCCTTAGAGAACATTTTTACATTTAAACTCTACAATAAAAGCTTAGCTACTTCAAGACAGCATGAAAATACCTGCTGATCATGCAAGAATAATGGTTGTTACGTATATACTATATTTCAAGAAAATAAGGTGGGACTTTCACAGTATAAGGAGAATTTATAAGATAAAGCAAAAAGCATAATGTTCTTTAGTACCATTATGTGTTTCTGTCTTCCATAGTTCATCCCTCTGTGGCAGCAAGCTCATCTTATATATCATCAAACTATAAGCTCCTTATTTTATCCCTTGCATGAATTTCCAGGAATCAGTTGCTAACTTTAAAGTTGCAGTAGAAAATTTGTAATTAACCAATCACTGCTGAACTACAGTTTCTAATATGCTGGGAGTTATAGTTCAGATTTGGGACTAACTTCAGTTGTCTTGGCAAAAGTGAAAACATTTGATATAATTGAAATATGTTTAGATGATCTCAGTAGATTACTAAGGCAGTACCATGCAAATTATACCAGAGGCTAGTATATTATAGACTTTCTTCTGAGATCAGGTAAAATATTTGTTGATCCACATGATTTCTTCAATTGTAGGTCTCTTAAATTGTATAGTTTTACTCCATCTTTTCCCACTTTCCTTTGACAGAGAGAGCGGTTGAGAAACATTGAACGGATCTGCTTTCTTCTGAGAAAGGTAAAAATTAATCCAGATTGGTTTTATTGAAGGGAAGCAAACCATCATGTTCTTATGAGCAGCAATACATTCCCTTTTTTAATAGTAATTTTATTAAAATTACAACTATGATAAAAAATGAATACAAATCAAAAATATAAAAATAGAAGGTACAGAAAGAAAAAAAATTATAGTAGAGAAAAATAAAAGAAATATATAAATGACTTCCGTTCATCGTAATATATAGTAGAAACAATTTTTAACTTAGTTCCTTCTCTTAAAGTACAACAGATGATCTATTCTCCCATATCACATCTCTCATCTATAAACTAATCCTTAAAACTTTATCATCTCAGTCCTGATGTCAGCAAAAGTCCATTAAAATTATCAGAGATAACAACAGATCTATTTTAACCTTGATCAAATAATCCACCTTTATATTCCTTCATTTTAATAATCTTGATCTTTAGTTCCTTCAAATAATGTTCTAAAATTTTATGTCGTTCCATTTTTCTTTGTTCCATCTCACAAAATTTTTCAAAGCTTTATCAACCCTTTTTTGTAGATCCAGTATGGGAAGATTATCCAGGTCATTCTCCTGGTTTGTTATTTATGTATCCCTTTTACTTATTAAGGAAACAGTTGGTTTCTTTTGTATTGCACTGTTGAAACCAACTTCTGGGTCCATTGTTGAAAAATATCCTTCAGTAAGTTGAATGTTAAAATATTTTGCTCCATTCTGTATTAGTAAGTAAAATTTAAGTGTTCTTTTCTTTTAATTGTCATCTTTAGTTCCTTTTAGTTCCTTCATGTCAAACCTTCAAGGACCCAGACTTTTTTTTAAAGAATTCAAAATAAAAAAATATTTTCCCATTGGAAGGATTCTTATACTTAATTTCAAAATCTTATTTCAGATTTATCTGGAACCTCTAGTCTGTTTGTAACTTTTTAAATCAAATCCTTGCTGTTTATTCCAGAATAATTTGTTTAAGTCTTTAAACTTTTGTTTAAATCTTCTTTCATTAAGAAATGAAAGAAATTCACCTGGTGTTGTAAAATTTGTTGATCCAAAAGTCCTAATAGCTGAAAAGCAGTTAAGCAATTTCTGAAAATGATTAGAAGAGGAAATATGCAAACTCAGTGCCCTTCAAAGTTCCAACTATGGGTTGACCAGGATAGCTATTCCCATATCTTCGAGAGCACTAAATCCACTGAAGACTGCTGACTTCTGATCTCCTTATAAGGAACAGCTTTGAGAAGAATTTGTGGATGATCTCGATAGTCCATTGTGGAAAGTCCATTTCTTGTTGTAAGAACTGGTCTCCTTGCTGGCTCTTCATTCTGCGGCAGGCTTCAGCTACGCTTTTAACAGAGCTAACTTCAGTTTGCCATTTCTTCCCTAGAAGTCAATAATAATGCATGGTTATTTATTTTCTAGAGAAGATTATAAATGGTAAAGAAAAAATTGACAGTTTGATGAACTTTGTAGAAAAGAAATGAAACTAATTACAAGGGACTTCCATTCAGTCTACAACTTTCCCTCCCCCCCAAAAAACCCCGAACTTTTGAGAACATCATTCTGTTCAATCCTCTCATTTTTAAGACAATTTATAACTTCTAGTTGCGTAATTGGTGTATGGCATTTATCTTTATCTTTCTGTACTTAGACCTATGATTGGTGTAATGATCCTAAATTGGGATATAATAAAAGGAATAATAGATATATAATAGAACGTTATGCATAGTCTGAAGAAAATAGAAGAATTTTTTCTCATTTTTTCCTGTGGTTTTAGTTATATAATGAAGCTGAACTTGAAAGCTGAGTATTTTTATTTTTTACGAAATAAAGGGTTGCAAGGTGGCATGTTTTTTTTTCATTCGTTGTTTAACTGGCTGAGTGGTAAATGGCCTTCTTTTCCTCTGTAGTGTACTTTAATATCCATTTTTCTGTATGGTTGGTTCATACAGCAATTTTGTATAACTGCAATGAAAAATAGTATAAGAATTTTCTTTCCCTTCACACTTGTTGAAAATCATTTGCATTCATTTTTACACAGTGCTTGAACAGATTGGACACTCTTTGCCTACATGCCAAATTTCTAATAAGGAATTGAGAAAAAATGTGAGGAAATTGGAGGAAATACTGTATACACAACACATATAAAATTACAAGAAATAAATCAGATTTTTTTTGATTTTTTTTTCTTATTCACATGTGTCTTGTCATGAACATGCTAGAAAGGAAACCCAGGATCTATGCAAACATGTCTGAAAATAAGCGGTATGCCCTCCACTCTCATTCCACCTCTCTTTGAGCATTTTATATATCAGAAACATTTTTTTACCTTTAGAAACTGCAAGAAAATATTATGCTGTATGCTTGCAAATATTTCCTTGTACCACAACAAATATTTTTTCTTCAGATTATATTTGTTCTAGAGGATTCTTTAAAAGAAATGGTAAAAAATTGGGTATATAAACATAGCTATAAGGATTTTAATACTTTTATTATGTATGTGGGGTCTATTCTCTTTTCATCATGCCTCCTCCTTTTGCTTGTGAAAAAAATGAGGAAAGAGACAAATGACAAAACTCATATATGAGTTTTAAAAACCAAGACAACTTCTATATGGGCAGAAAAAATGCAAAAGACTCTTAGTGCTTTGTCCCAACTGAGCTGTTTGCCTTGGGCATGGACCACTCTCCTTATGCCCCATTATGGGTTTAATTTGTTCCTACTTGTGGAAGGATTTATTTGATTTAGATAAATCTGCTTTTGAGATACTCTGTTCTCTGCCTGCGTGGATTGAAGAGGCTAAAATGGCCTGGTTGGATGGATGCTTTACCTTCATAAAAAATGGCAGACTCAGTATTAAATCAGTAGAGATTCTATCGATGTTCATGTCTTTGGTTTTTCGAATATGCTTCTCAACTTTAATCTTCATAACTAGACAGCTATATACAAACATGCTCAACATTTTTATATCTGTTTAATCAATACAGTAAGATCTTGTTGGAGTTATACAATATGCTTGATAATCTTTACAATTCTGATCAAAGTGTAGTCTTCTACACTTCTTTATTATTGAAGAAGTGTATTTTCATAGTGGCTTGTACTCCAAGATCAAATTCCTAGCATTTCTACATTGGCCTTCAAGCTGCTTCTTGCCTTGTAGGTGGTACCACCAATCACCTTAGTATTGAGATGAAGTCAAAAGCTCTTCTAAAAATAATATAACTGTTATTTGCTCAGCCACATTTTGGTTTTAAGCTGTGACCCAATTTTTATAAAGCTAGCAACAGCCGGTGATCATTTTATTAATATATGCGCAAGGCATGGAGATGTCTTGCTTACATCAGCCTTTAATTTCTTTCGAGTCTAAATATCCTTACTTACAGCAGAAATGGCAGCTCTTGGCTAATACAGACTAAAACTGTAGAAATAACAGACTGAAAGGAATAAAAGATAGCATATATTTCATAAACTCATTGGTTAGTGCAGCTTGTCTTTGCTGATAAGCTGCTTTTCGGTGGAGTTTTTTGCTTTGGGAAGAAAAGAAAACAGGATAATTCAAGAAGCAATTGAATGGAATTGTTTTTGCCTACTTAGCAATTGTGAGGCATTCATGATTTGGCAGCAGAGCTTTGGGGAGCAATTAGAACACAGTACTAATAAAACAAAAATTAGGACACATGCAGCTTTTAACAACTCCTGAAGATATCTGACCTCATTATAATATGGCTCCTCATGCTATCTCCAGTAGTCAGATATTTGTGTGCCTTTCTTCTTTTTAAAATGCCTGCCTGCCTATCTTCCATAATCACAAGACGTTTTCCTTTCCCTGACTCAAGACATTATAGATTTTGAAAGGATCTTGGAGATCTTCTAGACAAATGGATGTCCAATTTTTGCTTGAATATCTTCAAGGAAGCAACATTCATGACTCCAGGAGGAAGGCTGTTCTACTGTTTAACTGGTCTTGTGATCAGAAAATTACTTCTTATTTCATCTCTTTCCCTCCCTCCCTCTCTCCCTCCCCCCCTCTCCCTCCCTCCCCCGTCTCTCCCCCCCCTCCTTTCACCAATAATTCTTTTCATACTCTTGGGCATTATGAAAAATAAATTTATACTCTCAGTTGCCACATCTACCGTAACCCTTAGTTTTCTCTTCTTTAGACTAAATATTCCGACCTTTAAAAATGTTTTTTATAGGATTTAGCCTCGAAGTCCCTCACCATCTTTATTACTCTATTTGCACTCTGAATGCTCATCATTCGGTCTTTTTGTTCCCTTTTTGGCTTGTTGATTGTCTCTTTTGCACAGTATGTAGACGTTGTTTATGTCTATGTGTCTATTGATGGCCAATATGTCAGAGTGCCAGGCTTCCAGAAATTCTCTAGCATTTTTTGACTTGGTTTGATTTAGGATTGCCACAGTTTCCCAGTTGAAACTATGGTTAATTTTGTCCATGTTGTTAAATTAAGGACTTTTTATCATGTCTTCTGACTGCTAGTTGGTGTTTATGAATGTGTTCTGCTAGTCTTCTGCCTGTTTGTCCTACATAGTGACTGTTGCAGTCTTTACACTTTATATTGTAGATGACTCCTGTTTTTGTTTTCTGTAGCTGCTGCATCTTTTGGTTTACTTAGGATGCTTTGGAGGGCTTTAGTTCATGTGTGTGCTACACTGATTCCATCTAGTTGTAATAGTCTCTGTTGGTGGTTTCTGATATGTTTTTGATGGCAGTGTTATTTTTACTACTTGGGTTGGTTGTGCAATAGTGGGTTGAGTGATCAGGCACTTTTTGACAAAGCTGTGTGGATATCCATTTTGTTGGAAAATGTTGTATAGATGCTCTATTTCCTTTTTCTACAAGCTAACAACCAAGTTCAGAGAGTACCAAGGACCTCTCATTTCAACCTGAGCTACAAATATTCTTCTTTTTCACTTGAGAAATCCAATATCACTATTTGTATTGCTAATATTCACTTAGATGTTCAAGGGCTTTCTTAATTCATTATATCCAAGCTTATTCAGAAATCAACATCTGTAGAATTTAATGGGTTTTACTAGTTTTAAATATATTTAGGATTAGGACTTATTTATCTGTGAAACCAGCCCTGTCTGAGACCCTGCAAGAAAGTAACAAATTTACAAACAAAACTGAAAATATGTGAAATATCCAAAATTAAAAGTAAGCTTTGAGTAACACAAGTTAAGCCAGGGTTTTACTTTTAATTTTGGATGTTGAAGAGCTGGTTTATTTGAGATAGGCTGCAGTACAGGTAGTCCTCAACTTGTGACCACATTTGGGGCCAGAATTTGCATCATAAGTCATTGTGGTTGTAAGTTGAGTTGGACCCAAATTTGTGACAATTTTTATGACAGTCATTAAGTAAAACTAGCTTCCTTAATGGGCATTTTTGCTGTTTTTGCTGAAAATTGGCAAAGAAGGTAGCAAACAATGATTACATAATTGCAGAATGCTGCATCAATTGTAAATGCAAACTGGTTGCCAAGCACCCGAATTGCGATCAGGTGACCATAGTGATTGTGTGTGAGAGAGAGAGAGTGGGGGAGGGAGGGAGTCATAAGTACAGGTTGAAAATTGCTTTTTCTGAGGCTGTCATAACTTTGAACTATCATTCAATGAACAGTCTTGAGGACTTCGTGTAACAGAATCTTGCAAGTCTGCCTGTGTTTTCCCTGGGCTTCTTTTTATACCAGGCAGTTGTGGAGATAACTGAGTCCCTTTCTCATTCTCTCCCACCTGCCTGGGCTTAATGCATACTTCCTCTCTCCTGATATTTTCCTAAAGCTTCTGGCTGCTTTCTCCAAGGTCATCTCCATGGTTCCCTAGAACATTTGAGTAGCACTCTGTTAATTTCTGCATGATTCTCTACCTTCTCCTAGAAGTATGTTGGTTTTTGTTTATTGCACAGGGATTAGGAGGAACTTGTGATCATCCGTGTATTCTGTCCAACCTCTTCCTCATTTGTTCAGCTATGCAATAGCTGCTTAGAAGGATCACATATTTGACTGTTGAAAGGCTACTCCATAGTAAGTGGGGTTAAGATAAGGCTCCCTTTTCCTGTTAGTAAACTTACTTTGCCATAACAACAAATTATGTTATTTGTGCATGATTTCATGGGAGGCATAAGCTATTAAAGTTTGAACTGAGCAAAGTCCTGAAAGGCATAGTTTTTACAATTGCTACTTAACAAAAATTCTAGATTATTTATGAACAAGTTAAAAAGCATTAGTACAGATGCCTGTGCAAAAAGCATCATGCTTTATATCTGTTTTGCAAGAATAGTGTATTATTTTCATTCCCTGCTATCGGTTCTTTAACCAATTGCAGTAATGCGTGGTTAAGGAATGAAGAGATATTTTCTTGTATCTGATGACTGTCAAGCTTTTTAAATATATTTTTTAGTAAAAAACTTTGTTAAAAGCTTTTGAAAGTACAAATAAGCAGGGTGCTCTGGATCATGCATTAGCTGCATGTGGTTCCTCACTCAAAATCCAAGATGACACCATTATCTCCATATTTTCCCCTGCTCTCTGTGGAGAGGCACTTTTAAAGATGAAACAAAGGCCAGATTTAAGGATGATGCTAGGCGTACATGGCTGAGTTGTCCGTTTGGTTTTCTTATGGTATCATTTTGATATAAATCCTGAATTGTCAGCTAGTAGCAAGTCAGGAAATTTGAAACTGTGGCAGTAGAAAGATGTATTTTGGCAATTTTACTTACCACAGCATGGGAGAAATTCTTAGTTTGATAAATTCTGACAAAAGACATAATGAGAATAGAAAAAATGCTCTCTATAGGGCTTTTCAATTGACAGTGTTGATGGACAGAGATGGAGTGTGTGAAGTTTGCCTGTTCTCATCATAGTCCAAATATGAGATTCATGGTTTTCAGTTTACCTCTTTTCATATTTGAACCTTCCTTCTAAGACAATACTGAATCTGTCTTTTGTGATAAGAAAAAAAACCTATTGAAGCCTTCTCCAACAGGAGCTAGTACCAAAAGGTTAATTACTAACTAGTACTTATAAAAACTGCAATGACCTTTCAGATGTTTGCTCAATTTATACTTTAATAGCTTAAATTCCTATCAATAATGCATGGATACCAAGATTTGTTTTTGCAGAAAATGAAAATATGTGCTCATTTTCAAAATAAAAGTCATTTATGGTTAACTATGCAAGTCTTGTAACAATTCTCAGTGAAAAAGGAACATTGAAAAAACGTTGTTATATAGAAGTTATATTTTTTTTCCCCATGAACAACTTATCCAGCCTCCCTGAAAGTCTTCTAGAACTTTTACGACAATGTTGACTTGAACTTCAGAAATACTTTCTCCCTAAACCTCCAGTAATACTAAAAAAGCTACATCAGTTTTCTCCGGCACAACAAGACTACTTAACATGTGTTTCTGAATCTTTGTGTAAATCCATGGTTTCTAGAATAGACCACACATATATTGTGTGCTGCTCTTCCATTTGTATCATGAAGTACTAGTTAAACAGGAATAATTTGATTTATAAGAGATTGACTGTAGCTGAAGGTTTAATCAGTGATAGGCAAGAGCAATTTAGTCAGGAGAAAAATGTAATTTCTAAGCTGACAGAATTCAGGTTCTGAGCAAGGAAACCAGTAGCAAGGGACTTTTCTTCAGAAATATAAACACCTACTTAAGAAGATAGCTACTACACTAAAGGGGAGACATTTTAAAAATCCACCCGTTTCCCTACTGGGGAAGAACCTTCAAAGATAAAGATAATCTTTAAGCAGGTTTTTCAGTATATTTGTCCCAGTTATTTTATAAACCATTGAGTCATAAATTCAGGCTTTAATGTGCACTTCCACAACAATAACAACAACAACAGCAGCAGCAGCATTAAAAACAGTCCAGTGTAGTTGAATGTCATCAGAAGTTTTTTTTTTTTCTGGTTCTTTTATCAAACCCCTGAATGTCCCATAATATTCAGAATAACACCGAGACTATTTTGGCGCTGCAGTTTTTGATAGATAAGTTTCTTTTTTTTTTAAGGGGATTGGGAGGCAAGAAAGAAAGGTCCTAGATGAGGTATTAAATAGAGCACCTCCCTGGAGAATTCAGGTGTGAGACCGAAATCCTAATAGCAAGACTCTTTCTTAATGATGGCCCAGAAAACATCATTTTCCCCCCTATTCATAATCCCTCCTCCCTTTCTGAGTGCACATGTTGTTGCTTGGATTCACTTGCCCTAGAAATAGCTTGAGAACATTCACAGTAAGCTTTTTCTCTGTGTACTTTACAGCTAGAGGACCAGCAGAAATGTTTTTAAAAAATGAGTTTGAAAGGTGTTTATTATTTTTTTAATGCTGCTTTGGGAAAACAACAAATGTTCAATAAACAACAGAACTTGGAGATGTTAGTTATAAAATCTGATATGTGTGCTCAGTTTTATAAAATTAACTTATTTCATTATTCTTCAGAAATATACTTGTGTGTCATCTGTGACTATTTTCCTAATTTCATTGTTAGCATTTAAATAATCCTTATCAAAAGAGGAATGTGGAACAGAGGTACATAAATTTGAATAATAGAATGATAAAGAAAATTGTTGTGTATTATATATCACCATTTCCCCTAATATGGATGAATTGAGGATATTGTATTAAAGACAATTTAATAGTGTTAAATAAAAAATAGATTTTTGTTGGAACAATTGAGTAGTACTTATTTTTAAGTCAAGATACATAGTTATATATGATTCAAGACCATTTTTCTCCTCAGGAAAGCTAACAATAATTTTCTGTTTAAATGAAAACAGCATCTTGGAAACTGATGTGTGAAAACAAATACTAGTATTTTCTACTATTAAACAGTCTATAGTAAGCTGCAATTGGGTTTGATTGATCATCAGTTGGGATGAACTTTATATTATTTGAAATGCTTCCAGATTGTATATGGTTCTGTGATCTTTGCATTTGAACTTTAAATACTATTTATGTTCTACCAAGATCTTGATTTTGTTCCATAACCTGCCCTAAGTTTGTTCACATTGAAAATTCAATTTTAAGCAGTTGACTCTTTGCTGGTTATTGGAAATCCTTCCCTCCTTCATGAATAATTTATTTTCAGCCTATTTGGGGAAAAGTGTCCTGCAGCTTGTCAGAGAAGAAATGGAATATTTTGCTGCCTCTTTTGGGTGAGTCATTAGAACATTCTTCTCCCTTCCCCTTAGTTAAATGGATGGTGGCAGTGAAGAAGTGAAACGATTCATTCTTGAGAGGCTTTGCTTTTAGATATTTCAGCAATAACAATTCCCCTGTGAAAGCTGTACTGTATGCTTTTCTTACTTTCTTTAGGACAAGCATTAATTCCAGTGTTAAAAGTAGCATTTACTTTCCAAGGTATGTTTGGCAGATTATGGGAGTTTCTTTTATCTTGAGAAACTTCCCAGTAAAACTGCAAGAGACATGGACCAAGTTAGCAGATCACGTGAACCCTCTATTATGATATATAAATCATAGATTATAATCTACCATGATATACAAATCATTTACTATGGCATAGTTAACAAACCAGAATTAGCAAACTCATAATTTTTACCATATGTGAACCCTGCCAAGGTTTAATTATGGGCAATATGGAGCTTTACTAAGAAGAATTTTAGTCTTACCTATTTTCTACCCTCTCTGAAGGATCAGATGTGTGTTTATGCAACATTCTTGGATTCAGCATTGGAAGTACAATTGCACAGAGCATCTTTTATCAACTAAGGCTGATGAATGAGGTTGTGAGGGACTGCTCAGAACTTTAGAACTATTGAGCCTTAGCTATGGATGAGATACATTAGTTTTGCTACAATTCTGTGCTTGGTGCTCTCGATTGTTACACTTAAAAACCATCTGTAAATTAGATTCAAAATAGTGATGTAACAGGAGCAGGTTATCAATTTCTTTGGCCGTCTTACTTAGCTCCTGTTTTTAGGTTCTTAGAGGTGTTTTGATTATGTGCCAATCATAATAATTTATGTCAATTGACTTTCTCCAGTGACTCAAGTAATTGTTAACTCTTAATGACCACATAAACAGGTTTTCTACATGATGAACTGCCCCTAACATAGTCTTTTTGGTTTTCCAACGGTACATGCATCACTACTGTGACTATCCATCTTGCCAGTGGTCACCCCTTCTTCTCTTTCCTTCTACCTTTTCCATCATTAGAATGATTTTCAGAGAGCATAATGAATACAAAGAAGGATAATTTGAGCCTGGATGTTTGTACCTCAAGTGAGAACTCTGGGTTGATTTGTCCAATGAACCATTTGTTTTCTTGGCTGTCCATGGTATTTAGAGGAGTCTTCTCCAATACCAAAGTTTAGAAGCATCAACATTTTGCCTCTGTTGCTTCTTTGAGTCCAACTTTAGCAGGTCTTGCCCTGGAGAACACTCTGTTCTCTTAGCCTTTCATAAAGCTTTGAAGACTTAATTTTCTCCCCAAGGCTGGAATAAGATTGGATAATTGCACATTAGAAGATTGACCTGGCACAAAGTCTTTGTTGTTTTTCATCTTTTAAAACTTTTATATTTAGTTTTATAGCAGGGGTGAAATCCAGCAGGTTCTGGCAGGTTCTGGAGAACTGGTACCAGAAATTTTGAGTAGTTCAGAGGACCAGCAAATACCACCTCTGGCTGGCCCCAGAGTGGGGTGGGAATGGAGATTTTGCAATATCCTTCCCCCAGGAGTGGGGAAGGAATGGGGATTTTGCAGTATCCTTCCCCTGGAGTGGGGTGGGAATGAAGATTTTGCAGTCTCCTTCCCTGGCCATGCCCACCAAGCCACACCACGCCCACCAAGCCTTGCCCACACAATCGGTAGTAAAAAAAATTAAATTTCACCACTGTTTTATAGTTTTCGTATTTTATATGTTATTTTAATTTTTAATTTTTACCCAGATTTCGTTGCAAAATAAGGAGCTGTATAAATGTTTTAAATAAAATAAATAAACAACCATTTCCATAGACTGTCACATGGCTTGCACAATTTCATTCCTTGTATGTATTGAAATATTACAATATTTGAGTATCTTACTAAATTCATTTTTAAAGCTCAATATTCAAATATTTTACTGATACCTTACTGTTTCATTAATATTTAAAGCTCTGAGAGACTTGGGCTCAAATTACATAAATGATTACTACTTTCTATATATCCCTACCTGGAATTTAAGACTATACTCTGAAGCTTCTTTTTTTTTAAATGATTCCAGAATGAAGCATAATAGCTAGCTGATAGCAAGAAGGCAGTAGTAAAATAAATGAATGAATAAAAAACTAATACCAAACAGCTGAGTAGACTTAATGTGAGTTACTGGCAAGAGATAGAGGAAATAAGATGATAATCACCAACAATTTGTATGTTTACTACTAGAAGCTATTTGTACCCTCTGCCCTTCCAAAGAAAAAGCCCATCAATGAAAGCCTTAGCTTCTCAAATAATGTGATTGATTTTATGCACAAATAAGGAGGTTAAACAATCATTTGTAAGTATAATAGATGAGAAAAGTTAACATAGACTGGCTCATTAAACAAAGTATTAAAGGTATTATCAGGGAAGTCAAATCCTGTCTCCAACATGGTATCTTCAGATGTGAAGGACTGTAATCCAGGGGTGAAATGCTCCTGGTTCGGACCGTATCACCCGATCTGGTAGCGATGGTGGTGGGTGTTCGGAAAACCGGTAGCAAAAATCCCTGCCCCCTCCATGCCCAGCTGAACCGCGTAATCATCAGAGGCTGTTTTTTTTTTTACTTTTAAAAGCATTTTTTTCCTGTAACCTCTTCGGACGAAAAAATACTTTTAAAAGTAAAAAAAAAAGCCTCTGATGATCGGGCGGCTCAGCTGGGATCGTCAGAGGCTTTTAAAAGCATTTTTTTCTGCAACCTCTTCAGCCTTTAAAAGCCTCTGACGATCCCAGCTGAGTTGCCTGATCGTCAGAGGCTTCTAAAAGCATTTTTTTCTGCAACCTCTTAAGGTTGTAAAAAAAATGCTTTTAAAAGTAAAAAAAAAAAAAGTTGGCCACACCCACCCAGTCACTCCCCCCCCCCACAAACCACGCCCACAGAACCGGTAGTAACAAATGTTACATTTCACCACTGCTGTAGTTCTTTCATTCTCACTTAGCTATGACTATTGAACATTGCAAAATCAGAGAAGAGACTCTGGACTTTACCTTCTGTGATAATAATATTTCCCCCTCTCTTCAAGTTATTAGATATCTTTTTTGCATTTCCTTGGAGCTTAAAGTAAAGCTTGTTGTAGTCTCCAGTTTTATAGACAGATGCAAAGAAGAAGTATCAGCTTATTTTTTCTCTATCCTATTAATGCATTGCCAGCTGTGATCTGGGGTAAGTATGCTGAAAGTTTGCCTTTTGTTTTTCTCCCAAATAATTGGAGACAGGACTGAGGAGACAGGACTAAGAATTTTGGAAATGAGTTAAGTTGCAAATGGCTACAAACATTCTTGTTAAAAATAGAGATTTGCTAGAGTTACTCAGTGAGTGAAATGGGCAGCCTCTAAATATGATCTATAAACAAGCAAGCAAGCAAATAAATAAATATACCGTGTTTCCCCAAAAATAAGACCTTGTCTTATTTTTTTTTTGAACCCTGAAATAAGCACTTGGCTTATTGCCATGCACTCAAAAGCCCAATTGGGCTTATTATCAGGAGATCAGGGGTGGGTTCTAAAATTTTTTGCTACCGGTTCTGTGGGCGTAGCTTATTTTGTGGGCATGGTTTGTGGGGGGTAATGTGATTGGGTGGGCACGGCCAACTTTTTTTTTTTTACTTTTAAAAGCATTTTTTCTACAACCTTCGGCTGAAGAGGTTGTAGAAAAATGCTTTTAAAAGGCTCTGATGATCCCAGCTGAGCCGCGCGATCATCAGAGGCTTTTTTTTTTACTTTTAAAAGCATTTTTTTGGCTGAAGAGGTTGTAGAAAAAATGCTTTTAAAAGTAAAAAAAAAAACCTCTGATAAGGTGGGTGGGGTAAATGAGCGGCAACCGGGCTGGGGACCGGTTTGGGGCATGGCCAGCCAATGTTATTACCGGTTCTCTGAACTACTACAAATTTTTACTACCAGTTCTTGCGAATCGGTCCGAACCGGGAGCAACCCACCACTGCAGGGGATGTCTTATTTTGGGGAAAACGGTACTTTCTCAAAAGTTTACTTGAAAATTAGCAAATGTGTGACCAGTTACTTGCCTGGAGATTTTATTCTTTTTGTATTTTAAATTTTTAAAAATTTCTTCAAAAAGTTAAGTGATAGACTGAACGAAGGGCAGACGTTTTGTTTCTCAAGAAAAGATCCTTAGCTTTCAGAATTTAGACTTATAAGAGGAAAAGATATGTTGGAAGAAATGTCCATTCAGTTCCAAGTGGGAAGAAATACACTGGAAACATGGAGACTGCTTGGAAAGATGGTTTAATGGTGGAGAGGACCACATGGTTTGAGGTCCTGGGCAAAAAGAGCACATGGGTGAGAAAGGGAGAGAGATTTATACCCTCTCTTGGGCCCCACCTTGAAGCTTCCTGTTCCTGTGTAAGGAATGTACTCTGATTGGTTGTCAGAGTCCCCGGCCTGGTTGAATCTTGCTGGGTGATGATGTAATGAAGGAGCTTTGGGCAATTCCTATTATGGCTTTGTCCTGGTTTGGCTCTTGAGTGAGGGCTAATCCTATTATGTCCTGAGGGCCATGTCTTTTGTGTTGCAGATAATCTGGCCCAGCCTTTGTCTTGTACATAGGTTGGCACCAAAATATCTGCTGGGAGAGGGGAGCAGGGAGCTGAGGCTCTGAGTTTGTCTTTAGAAACATGTTTCTCCTTTAGGGAAAATATAATATTCTGCCTTTTAAATATTTCCTAGAATATTTCATTTTCCTAGGAGAGGGGTGGGTGTTAACTTCCTACAGATAAATGAATATTAGTACACATTTTGGGCTGCAAATGTTAGATGATGGTAGAAACCAATCTCTTTTCCTGCCCTCCTGATTTTTAGCCCTAATTAAGAGCAAAGACAACTGTTTCTTAATGATGAATAGACATTTTATTCATAAATGCATTCCATGGCCACACTATGTATTTTATATACTATATTGTATTACTATTGTTATATATTACCACTCATATGATTGTCTAAGCTTGGGGTGCATCTACATGGACATTTTTCATTAAAAGATTGGATGAATGGATAACATTTCTGGATTGTAAATGAATTTTTTTTTATTCTTGACTATGTACATTTCTTCATTCATGATTATGTCTTATGATAATTTTTTCCATTAATATTAGTTTACATTTTATGTTCCAGCTGATACATAATATATAATTAGGAAATGAATATACTCATATATCCATCTAGTCTATATCAATTTCATATGTCAGAAGTTGCTGCTTAATTCAGTGACATTTTAAAATGCTTTTAATTGTGCATGTATGATTTTCCCTAATACATGAAATTCACTAACATTTTCTGTTAAATATATTGAGGAAAAATAATTTTGTTTTATAACTATTGTTCACACTATTAACCTGCTTAGTCCAAGCAACCCAGAGCAGATCTAACAAGGCTTTTCAGCACTTCTTAGAGAAGATATTGATCTAATTTGGCATCAGTACAATTTGGATAGATTTTAAAGAAAGTATTTGTATTAATGTTTAAAGGGATCATGGGAATGGATTTCTCATGTAGGAAATAATTAATAATCTTAGAAGTAAATGTGATTTTCAAAATTCTAAACTCTGCCTAGAAGACAAGAAGTCTTTTTTGGTAATGGGGCATTGCTGAATTACCATCGTAGCAATTTACCCAATATTCAGAAGTAGTTAAATGTTTTTGTGATTTGTCCATGCAGAACTTATTTGCAACAGCACAGTATGACAAAATCTCCAGTAAAATTTGGGCCTATACGATTTTGAAAATAATGTCAGTAACTTTGGGGAAATGATATTCTTAATGCTTATGATATGTGTTATGAAATGTGCCTATTTTGTTGGTTGTCCCAGATTTTTGCCAATAATAGAGATGGGTAGATTAGTATTTTATCCTATTATTTCTTGTAGATGTATTCTGCAGCATTTCAAGATCTACTACATAGGGAGGAAGCTGCCACCATATGTGCCTCCCAGCTGGAAGCTTATTCCAATTCATTGCACACGTCTGAAAATGCTTCTCCATGCTTGTATCATCCTGTCCTCTTGCTTCCCCTTGTTTTCTCTAAACCATCCTGCTTGTGCTCTATAGCTTGCAATTAACACCACTTAATAGCTGTTAAATAGGGTAATTGGCTGTTATCCTCGCAGAGGTCTTCCTTCAGAGTTGATATCTCTCAGTGAACCCAGGCTAACAGCCCTTGAGTTGCTGGAGGAACTGAAAGTGAAATTCGGTTATTTCCTTGCTCTAAAAAATTCCTTTCTGATCTGTAAAATTGGGGCTGAGGGCTACAAAGGGGTGAAGTGATTCTTTCTTTTCTCTTCCTTTCCTTTAATGTAGAACAAATAACAGTAGATCACAGATTTCCCCAGAGCTTTCCAAAAAAGAGTTAAATGTTGTTCCTTACAGCTTTGTCCTTCTGTACTTTTACTATAAGTCAGTGAAAAAAAAAAAGCTGAGGGAAGTACAGCATCCTCCATGTATGATCTGAAGGGAAGTTTTTGCTTTTTGTCTAATAAACTTTGCACAACAAGTAAACTTAATCACATATCAATCTTCAAAATAACTTTAATGAACAGGCTTAACCTGCAAGGAAAACATAACATATATTCTCCCCACCATCTAGGCTGAGATACTGTAGCATGGTGTTGGTATTTGCTAGTGTCAGTCCTTCAAGATAGGCAAGCTCAAGAAACAGGCATGGTAGAAATTTCAGCGATGCTCTTTATTTTTGTAGAATAGAATAAGAGAATCTTGAAGGTCTGTTCGAGTTTTTCTCTCCCCATTTAATGCTAAACAGAGGTGGAGGAGTTTTTTTTAAAAAAAATTCTCATGTTCCTTTCTCATGACTGAATAAACTTTTTCTCTTAGTTTCCTTACAGTTTTCAGTATTAAATAAAACCATTCGCTTTTGGTTTTCTAGCCAGTTCAAATCAAGTATAGGTACCTATTATATGTATAAATGCTTAGGAACATTTTGCTTTCTAGAAAGATTAGTTCATCAAAACTGAAAAAAAGATGGGTGTCAGGTGCATCCAAAGTGTCAAAATATTAAGTTAACACAAAAATACAAGGAAATCCAGATCTTTAATGGTCTATCTACCTCAAACTAAACTTCTCTGTAAGTGTTATTAATAGTTCTAGGCTGACACCATGATTAAAGCATTGTGCTTTGTCTTTCTATTTTTCTTTTTGGTGAGTGCATCTCCAGTATGTTCTGTTTTTACAGGTCATAAATCAATGAATAGTTTCATGAGCTCAAAGCATTGGCAAAATTTATAACAATTGGACATTGCTTTTCAGCATTGATTTATAGCATAACTATCACTTTTTCAGCAAGAAAAATGAATTATGACCATAAATTTATTAAAAAGTATCAATAGAAGAGAATCATTATTAAATAATTATTAAATTAATAACTAATTTTAAAAGAAAATATTAAAGAATTAAATAATAAAGAATTATTATTAGAATGTTTTAATGGTAAACATTTATCAGAACAAGCCACTTAACTTTCAAACAATTTAAGCTAAGAATGTTTTTTTTTTGTTCCATTCAGTTGTGTCCAGTTCTCAGAGACTGCCTGAAGTTTTCTTGACAAGGTTTTTCAGAAGTGATTTAGGGCTAAAAGAAAATGACTGGCCCAAGGTCACCCACTATCTTTTTGCCTAAAGTGGGACTAGAACTCAATTCTAGTTTCTAGCTTGATGCCACTACATCTGATATAAACACTACACCAATTGTTTAGCAAGAAAAACTCCGGAGTTCATTCCCAGCTGGGACACACCATAGATGCTGAGAAGATACAGAAGCCAGCTGCCAGAAAGCGGAATTCTTTTAATGTAGGAAGGCAAGAAGCAAAAAGTGACACAGCTCGAGCGTTCCTGGCTTGCAAGCAGATTGGGGAAGTAAACCCATGCCTTCTTATACTTGATTTTCCTTGAAGCTCCTACAGTTTGATGGATTTTTATGTGTGCCTTTGGTTGAAGTGATTGCCCTGGATCCTGTCTTCCTGCTTTAATGGGTTAATCCCAGTGGTGGAATTCAGCCAGTTCGCACCACTTCGGGAGAACCGGTTGTTAACTTTGTGAGCAGTTTGGCAAACTGGTTGTTGGAAGAAATCATTAGGGCAGAGAACTGGTTGTTAAATTACTTGAATCCCACCACTGGTTAATCCTGTCCTAGGCCAGGACCTTTGTTTTTCCTATCCTGGGGGTTAATCCTGTCACGGGGCAGGAAAAAGGGAATTCTGGTGAGTTATTTTTAACTGGTTTTGAGTATTTTCAGGATCTCCTTTGTTATTTCTAGTAATAGCTTTTGGCAGTCTGCCCAAACTTGCAATTATCTCCTGAGCACTTGCTTCTGGGTCTTTACTCTGCTAAGGGAAAAGGCTGTTTTTATTTTCTGCACTGTTTCAGGGGTTCCTGGCACTGTTTTCTTTGGGGTACACTTTCCACAGTATAATGTTTTGTTTAAAATGCAGTTCATAGAAGGCTTTCAGAAAATGGCAGAATACAACTGTAATCCAAAAACATTTCAGTACTAAATACCTGATACGATTATTACATGAAGCAGCAATTGGTCATTTGAGAGATTTCCCTATCTCCTTTCAACCATTAATTCCAGCATATTTAGTTGCAAAGCTAGAAAGCAAGATTTGAAAAATTAGGCTTATTTTAAGGGCTTGCTAGGTAAATTATATAATTAGGTATGAAAAGAATTTATAAACTAAGCCAAAAAACTTCAGAGACATATTTTTTTAAAATATTTTTTTTTAAAAAAATATTCTAAGGACCACCATTTGTATCAGTTTAAAAGGAAATTGTAGATTGAATTTTTGTAACTACAAGTACCATATTGTAAAAATCCAGAGAATTATATGGTGTCAGCAAAGAGTCAGAAAGAACCCAGTTGATGCTTGATTTTTGCAGCCCAGATATGGAAGCCTTAGGACTGCAAAGTGTAGCATTTCATACAACCAGTTACAGTGTACAGGACAAGATTAATGCTGGAGGGTAATTTTATTAATGCTTTTGGGGAAGAGTCCTGGAATTATAGTTTATAAACTATAGTCCATAGTTTATAAACTTTTACTTCAAGTTTACAGACTGAACCAGTAATGCTTTCATTAGGTTTACCAAAGATTTATAAGGGACATGGCAAACTTTTGAATTTTCAGGAAATTTTCATTGTGATTCAAAATATCAGAAAGAAAAGGCAAGAAATAAAAATGAAGCTGGTATAGCTTTGCAACAAATTGCAATCTAAGATGGAGCATCTCTGGAACTATGGGAATTGTACTCAATGTGATATATTGGTAAGATTGTTGGACTCTAACCAAAGAGGGCCTAGTTTGTGGCTGTTCAGCTGTGTATGTTTTTGGCTTTGCATAATGTGTGTTCACAGTCATTATCTCTCCCTGATTATTGGAAGGATAAAATTATAAAGTGTTCAGGATGCAGCTTTGAGAATTGGGGGGAAAGTAAAATATAAATATAATAAGTAAAATAATCACCTGCAAGATCACCTGCTTTCTGGTTTCCCCAAGTGGGCTTCAGTAGCTTTTTCATCTGGCTTTCAAGCCTTTATATGTCTTTATAACAATTAGTGCTTGGATTTGCTTGCTTTTCTGTTAACTCCATATCACCTCTCCCTCTTTGACATCTTTCTATGACCTGTAGAAAATGTTAGGCATCTCATAAATGAAATTAACCAGATAAAGGAAAGAACACCAGGAACTTTTCATAAATTTTTCAGTAGACTTCTTAAGCTTGGTATGGAAATCCACTTGATTTAAGGCCAAAAATATTTTTACTATCATAGGTCATGTGTCTATGTAATGCACATACGTTTTTCCTACTTGCTACTTGTTTACAAGGATCTGTTTAATATATAGATATGTCATAAAATACTACATTTAAGCCAGAGCTGAGATTCAGATTTTGGTAGGTCCCTTGGAATTAAAAAGGTTCAAATTTTACAATTAAAAAAAAAAATCTTCCATTTGTGTCTGATTCACAGAACATACTGCTGGCAGGCCACCTGTTGAGAGATCGCAAAGCTTACTACATGCTGTGCTGCCAGGTGGGCCAAGTGAAGTCACATGCTGTTTATGCAGATGACCCGATTTTCTTCACAGTAAACACTTCTGTCCCAAACATAAACAAATGCTGCAGATATAGCAAGCTATAGAAGCATATTTCAAATGAACAAGATATGGGATCAGGCTGGACCTACTGGCAGTGCCTAGGAGGTACAAAATCAGTTACTGAGAGAGAAGAGAGGACTTCAGAATCATGGGATAAGTTAGGAGGCAAAATTGAGATTCATGCGAGCAGTCAGAATCAGAGAACAAGTGACTCTCTCCAAACAAACCGGGCAAGGATATCTTCAGGAAAGGGCACCTTTCCCAAGCAGCAACCTCAAATTGTTGGTTCCCAAAGGCATTCCTTGCTCTATCTTTCTTAATGGAAAAATTGAGGGGTGAAGAAATGGTGGGGATTTCTGTCTCAAAAGCCACCTTGTGGCTTCAACAGAATGCTTTCTCTGCTGAGGTTGGACAGTTGGCTGAGCAGCAAAAAGAGAGGTATGAGAGTAGGAAGTCACAGGAGACCCTTAGCTCCCTATTACTGGATGCAGTGAAGCAGAGGCTGAACAGTGATGCTTAAATTTGAGTTCTTGTTCTGAATAGGAGGTGGCTCAATGGTCTAAATAGTCCCTTTTAACTTGGTGATGCTATGGCTCTCTAGCACTATACTGTACAGCTTATCATGCTTGCAACCAATTTTCTCTTCACTGTTGCTCATCTGTTGCCAAAAATTAAGCTATTCAAAATTCTTCAGGTTTTGATACTAGCTCCTCATCTCGTATCTGTTCTGGATATAGGCCAGATATATAACTGATGTACTTAACAAATTCACTGGAATCTATCAGGGCAGATATAATCAACTTTTTGAGTTCTGGCTCTCATTTTTAAAAGCTCAAAAAGGATTAATTTTTACTAAGAGATAGTTAGTGTTGATCATCCTCCAGACAGTCATGTCATTTTTTTCCATCACAAATTGTAAGATTCTTACTTACATTCCCACACAAAACTGAGGCAAAAATTATGCATTTTTAATGTTTTTCTAAATAGTTAAAAAAATCCCTGGCTTAAGTACAGATAGTCCTGAAATACAGGTAACCTTAATACAGGCTTAAATACAGATAGTTACAATGGCAAACAGGACCAAAATTTCCATCACTAATCAATGTGGTTATTATATACGACTACATGATTTTGCAATGGGAGTCACTGCAGTCTCAATTTCTGTCATTAACTGAATTGCAGTGGTTGTTAGGTGAGGACTTCGTTGCAATTCCTGCCAGCTTTTCACAACCAAAATCATTGGGGAACCCAGCAGGAAGTAGCAAGTCAGAGGTGACTCACAAGCAGGCTAGCATTCAAGTAAATGACTGCTGATGGGTGGGGGAGAGCATGTGGGGTGCAGAAGTGGCTGGAGTGGTGCAGGGTGAGTGCAGCTAGGCTTGAGGTGGTTGTTGCCTGGGGGGGGGATGGAGTAACATGAAGAGAGGGAGACATGGCAAAATTCAGGGAGAATGTGTGAGGTTTGGGGCGGGTATGTAGGGTTGTGCAAGTAGCTGGTGTAGGCACAGAGGAGCTTGGATGTGTGTATGGGAGACTTTCCCCAGTCTCCTGCATCTTTTCCTGGCAACTTCCCATTGAGTTTAGGGGAAGCTGGCATGGAAGGTTGCAAATGGCAATCATGTGATTGCGGGGTGATGCAACCGGCCATAGGTGTGAGCCAGTTGCCAATGTGATACAGGAGTACCAGGATGGCCAGTTGTAACCATCATTCATTCAGCGCTGTCATAACTTTGAATGATTGCTGAACAAATGGTTGTAGTTGAGGATGACCTACAAAGAGCAGGATAAATGTGGCTTGCATTCAGGATTTATGTTGCTCAGAATCACAATATTATACAACGACTCTTCAATTATATAGATAAACTGTTGTAATAGACTAAAAGACTTGCAATTATGACTGATCTTCTGGCAAGGTGAATTATTTATGTAATTTATCTTTAACCTTATAACCATGTCTTTGTTTCCTTTCTCTTTAGTTAGTGTTGCCAGAATATTTCATCCATAGCCTTTTCTGCATAATGTTTCTGTGTGCTCAAGAATGGTTAACTCTGGGCTTGAATATTCCCCTGCTTTTCTATCATTTTTGGAGGTAAATCTAACTCTATTTTGATTTGTTGGTGTTCAAAAATTTGTCACCTCTAGCTCCCTGGCAGAGGTTCTTGTGTTGTGATTAGCTGCTAGACCGGCAGAAATGTAATAAATAAATATCCTTCCTTACATGGAGATAATGCTGTGAAGAGAAAATTGTATCTGCTGTGAAGTGTAAGATTGTATGTGTTAATTTTGCCACCTGACATGGGGATATCAAGGGCATGGGTACATCCAGCATGTAAAGCATTGTCTTCTGATGTAGTGAATGATGCAAGGTCTCATGACTTGGTGATAAAGTCCATGTTATATGTTAAAGATACCAGGAGTGACGAAAAGATACTGTCTGGCTTTCCTACAGCATAAAATGTAATGGACCAGAAAGATAATTTGTTTAACATATCATAAAACAAAAGAGCCATTTTGTTTTTGTTATTAAGGTACTGGACTAGGTATGGAGAAAATTAGTTCTACTCTTGCCTTATGGAAGCTAGCTAGGTGACTTTGAGGTAATCTTTCTCAGCTGTAGGAATGATGCAATGGCAAACTGCTTTCAAAAATGTTTCCAAGAAAACTGCATGGAGTTGTTTATATTATTGTGAGGAATCAAAATTGAGTCACAAGTAAAATAATTATAAGGCAATTTCATAATTCTACTCTAGTGCTCCTTCATCTATGTATGAAGAGAAAGAAAAAGGCACACTCTATAACAGGGGTGGGCAAATGTGACCCTTCTACAACCTGTGGACTTTAATTCCCAGAATTCCTGAGACGGCTGTCTCAGGAATTCTGGGAGTTGAAGTCCACAGGTTGTAAAAGGGCCACATTTGCCCACCCCTGCTCTATAACATGCAAGAGACCTTATTCTTATCCCTCATTGTGCCTCACAGCCTTTCCCATAGAGAGTTAATTTTTTATAGCATAGAGCCTGCTCTTGTGGTGTAGACTCTCCTTTGGACTTAGAAACTTATGAGAAGAGAGTTTTCTCAATTTTGTAAAGAGCTTTGCACAAATAGAGAAGATTCTTGCCTGTACTTTAGCCTAATTGCATAGAGCTCTATGACATTGTAACAAGAATGAAATAGCGAGAGGACAATGAATTATTTTGGGAACAGAACACATGATTAAAGACCTTCTTGTGGCTTGATATAATTTTAGTGAGAATCTTGAAGATTTTCTTGTTTTCTCTTTCAGGTATTTCCATTGTCCAGCAGACAGCACAGAGCTAGCCTATGATCCACCTGCAGTTATGAATGCAGATACCTTGCGTTATTGTCAAAGGGAAGCCTGGTGTAAGCTAGCTTTCTATCTCCTCTCATTCTTCTACTATTTGTACTGGTAAGTATGGCCTCATTTCTTCTAAAAGGCAATTGCTAACATTTAGAAATCTTTCTTTCCTCTCTATGCGCTGCATTGTTATCCTATCTGTTGAAGGGAACAGCTTCTACTAGTTCAAGAGCCATCAGGTTGTTAACAACATTACCCAAACGTTAACCATTAGGTTTGTAAGAAAACTAACTGGATCACTCAAAAGATCATAATTTATATCATATATTCAGGTCTTTTTGCCATACATAAAAGTAATTATTAATTTACAAATATGAGACTTGGAAAAAAAACTACTAGTTTTATGGATGACTTTTTACCAGAAGGATTTGGGAATGCTGTTTTTAACTTTATAATGTTGTACATCAGAGTGATAGTTTTATTTTTCTAGCACCAGGCATCAATATTTGTTCACAAACTATTTAGTGAATTTCTGTATGTGAAGCAGCAAACTGCTCCAAATGAAGCACATTTCTTACCTCTTCAGCCAATAAAACAGATTCTGTAAAATGCACTGTAAAAACTAACATTGTATTTCTAAGAAGACAGTTTTACTACTAAGGCTATCCATTCATGCTGTTCTACTTAAGTGATGTGCAATCTCATTGTAAGAGCATTATTTGGTATGTATGCCAATATTAATTTTATAATGCTTTATATTTACATATGAGCTGTTTTTTGAGAGCATGATTCCAGATTGTGGATAAAACAATATAATTTATGGGAATCATACAATAAATACTTTGTATACATTAAGTAATTGGTCATCATTAATTTACCTATGCAAATTGTTTATTAGCAGTAATAAATGGAGAAAGAACAAAATAAATTACATTACTGTCTGTCCTGCATTCGGGAGGGCATTTGGCATAAACTATAAACTAGACGACCATTCACTCAGACATAGCTGCTTATTGTTCAATCTGATAGCACAAAATCATACTAACCAAATCAAGGATCACCGTTCAGAGAAATTTCCTCCTATGATTCCTCATATCTCATGAACAATAGAAGAGAACAAATGTAGCTCAGGGTTAAACTGTGAGGTGCTTGATATTCTCTGACCTTAGTTGTTTCCTTGCCAGATGTTTTATTACCTGACTAGGTAACATCATCATAGTGAGTATGGGGTTTGCTCCCTCTTTATTTGCAATAGCTTGCCCTAGTAGTGTTGGCTTTCTTGGTAGTTCTTTGATTAGGGCACTATTCTTGTCCTGATTGTTTGTCTGGTATTAATCTCTGTTTATCTGGATGTTGGTTGTTGGGGAGTTGCTCTGTTCTGATCTTTTTGTTTCCTTATATAAATCACATTTATACATCATTCAAAAAAGGCAATTAAAAAAAAGCTACATGTGTTACGGTCAGAAATAGTTTTTGCTTACCCTTTTCTTTTAAAATCTAGACCACTTACCTCTTATGTTCTAGATAAGTGTATATTACACATACAAAAACCTTGCTGAAATTAAGTGAATATGGACAATTTCACAATGGAATATGATCTTATAAATTTATACATGCAGCCCTGAGCTCCATGGAAAAAATAAATGCACAATTAGATGCCATCTACAATATAAAAACAAATCACCATATGTAGAAATAGTCCTATCTCATTTAACTACTACTGTAACAGTGAGTGAATTTCATTTGGAATTGTTCTACAAAGCAGTGTTTTATAATTAAGGGCATTTTTAATGAACTCCACAGTATAATTATATTTCAAAAAATTACATTGCAGCTCTTTTAAAATTCTCACTAATTATTATTCCTTCTGTCCCAGAGGAAAAAAAGAGAATAAAATAAAGAAGCAAATATATCAGAGAGATAAAAATTCAGAGATGACAAAAATTCCAGAGATAATCTTTCAGAGCTATTGCATAAGGAATGTGGTGACTTAGTGTCAGATTTGTGAAGAAAATGGACATTGTAAAGAAAAATGTATTGCATATTTTCTTGTTAGCAGTGTTGAGTCCATTGTAATTTAATATAGCCTGTAGAGATACAATGGTAGCATACTCTCCAAGTAAAGAATTTCATAGTATAAAATAATTTATAAAAATATCAGAGATATGCATCTTTCAAGGAATCTTTTCATATTCTTTTTTTCTGTTTATGTTCAGCATGATCTACGCTTTAGTGACTTCCTAATTCAAAGATTATGTAAAAGACTGAAAATAAAGGTGACCGTATAAAGATCCACCCTACAATGATGCCTAATACTAAAACGCAGCAAAGAAATGGAAACTTTAAATCCAGGAACCGTACAGGATATAAAAGAGCGAGAGATAAAGCCCTATAAGAATAACAGATGACAGCACAAGTGGAAAAAAATCAAGTGATGGATGGCTGAGCAACCTCATTTTCTTCTTTCCTCCCTTTGTTTTAAAACTTGCATTTTTTTTATATCCTTGGATAAAACAAACTAGATATTTATAATGTGTGAAGTAGACAGTTTCATCTGCATGTGATGGAGTATGACTTTTATTATGTTAATTTGTCTTCAGAGTGTAGATTCTGCCACCAACAAGATTGTTTCTATAGCCTTTTTTCCCAGAGGGACTTGAAAGCAAGGCAACTATCCTCTGGACCTGTGGTGAAGTAGATGCAGATAATAGATGTGTGCAATATTCTGCATTCAATCATATGCTAGAGAAAAGTTGCGAAACATTTGGCTTTTTGTGATTTCGGTGACTGAAGAAAACATATCTTGGGAGAACACAGAGCCAAAATAAATTCAAACTGCACTCAGTTATTCTTCATGGTTGATGCTAATGTTCCAATTATGCTGAATTAGGGGAGGTAGTGTGGTAAAATAATATTATGTTATATATAATAATACAGTTATGTCAAGCATTCTATAATATTGCATATTCCTCTTACTGGAGGAAAAACATATCCTAGTAATGTAATGAATGCCTCAACAATGTTCTACACCCTGCAGTACATATTAAAAGGTCCAATTTATTTTTGTCTGGAGCTCTGTCTTATCAAAGTAATTGTTTCAGTTGAATTAAATCAACAGCCTTCCTTCCTTCCTTCCTTCCTTCCTCCCTCCCTCCCTCCCTCCCTCCCTCCCTCCCTTCCTATGTATCCAGTAGACCTACAACATGGTAGATGTTGTAGAACAAAATGCTGATTGTTTTTCATTTTGTGTAGTATCTTTCAAATTTTGTTTTGAGATATGCTCACAAAGACAGTAAAGATATGTGCTGATATATTTAACGCTACATTCCCAAACATTGGTTGTGGATAAAACCAGTGAAATTTTCTTCTGAATTAATACAACTAAGACTTCTCCCTATGCAAAGAACTGCCATAGCTTATGAGTTTTGAAGAGAGAAAAGATAAATAGTATAATAGCCTAAAATCTCAGCAGGTGTGACACATTTGCATTAATTGATATTTTATGTTGAACAGAGTGGAACAGCTTATTCTTTCAGCCTCTGTTTTTTCCCATCAATGTGCCAGCTGCAAACTGAAAACATAGAGTACAAATGACTTCCTGGAAAGAAGGAGAAACTGGTAGTGCAACACGTATGTTTTTTAAAAATATTTATTTATTTATTTATTTAAATATCTATGTACCTGCCAATTGTATGCAACATAACCACAAGCAGCTCACAAACAATAGTAACTACAATAAAAACAAAAACTAAAATACAATTTTGCTAAAGTACAAACAAATGTAGAAAGAAATTATGGAACAAAATATAAGATAACATATGTTACATATTTATTTATTTATTTATTTATTTACAAATATTTATATGCCGCCCTTCTTCCAAAGGACTCAGGGCAGCGAGCACAAGTTAAAAAACATACAATAATAAAGGAAAATCCTAATTAAAAACCAATTAAAACAGGGACAAATCAGCCCATTTGTTGAAACAGCCAAGTCTTTAGGCCTCGACAGAAGGAGCGGAGATCAGGGGCCATCCGGAGCTCGGTGGGTAACTCATTCCAGAGGGCAGGAGTGCCCACAGAGAATGCTCTACCCCTGGACGTTGCCAGCTGACATTGTCTGGTTGACGGTACCCTGAGAAGGGCAGCCCTGTGTGAGTGGATAGGACGGTGGGAGGCGGGTAGGAGATGGTCCTGCAAATACCCCGGACCTAAGCTATGTGTAAATATATGCCTGTGTAAAACACAATACCATTATATGATATTGCATACCATTATTGTTTGTATAAAACAGTACAATTAAAAGCAGCTCAATTTGAACAAACTGAACCTTGACTGCACAGTCATACGGATAAATCCTTTGTTTATGTCTTCAAAGAACTAGTTTAAAGGTGGAAAGTGAACACATTTGTTCACAATTTTACACCTGGGCTTGCAGTGTCTATCTAATTGTGTATTTTAAGTTGATTACTACACCTAAGCCTAATGGATCTTAATAAAACAACAAATTCTAAATTTTTTGTAAGCGTGTATGTTTTATGTTTCACCTGTGAAAAGGCATAAAGCATGCTAACTCAGAAATTAGCTCCATTATATTCATTGGTTCATATCCCCAGATATATGAGTTGTTGTCTAACTGCACGGTATGCTAGTGCCGCCGCCATGAGATGGGGGGATGAAGCTGCCCCATGTGGCCTCAAGGTCCTCACAGCTGGGCCATCCATACCCTGACATCTGCCTCACCTTGTGGCCATAGTACCAGCATGTAGCTTGGCCTCCTGCTCTATTGCGGCTGGGAGCAAACAGAAGAAGTGGGCCGGCGGCCATGTAGGCTCCTGCTGCACATGGCTGCCGGTGCTGCCACTGCGAGGCAGATGTTGGGGCATGGATTGCCTGGCTGCAGGGGACCTGAGGTATTTTTCATTTTCATTTTTTCATTTTATTTGATTTATATACCGCCCTACTCCCGAAGGACTCAGGGCAGTGAACAGCCACAAGATAAAACATATAAATACAAAATTTAAAAGCAAAGTAAAACTGAATTAAACAATTTGACCCTAGACAAATTTAAAACACCCCAATAATTAAAAACAGATTAAAATTTACATTTTAAAAAGGGGGGAAAGGGAAAAGATTAGGCCAGGCCAGCCTGATGGAATAAAAAGGTCTTAAGAGAGCGGCAGAAGGTGTGCAGATCCGGGATCCTCCGTATCTCCGGGGGAAGCTCATTCCAGATAGTAGGTGCCCCCACAGAGAAGGGTCTCCCCCTGGAGACCGCCAGTTGACATTGTTTGGCTGATGGCACCCCGAGGAGGCCCTCTCTATGAGAGCGTACCAGCCGGTGGGAGGCTATTGGTGGCAGCAGGCGGTCCCGTAGATAACCAGGTCCTAAGCCATGGAGCGCTCTAAAGGTGGTAAACAAAACCTTGAAGCGCACCTGGAAGACCACCGGGAGCCAGTGCAGCTCACGCAAGAGAGGTGTTACATGGGAATACCATGTCGCTCCCATAACCACCCGCATGGCCGCACTCTGCACCAGTTGGAGTCTCCGGGGGCTCCTCAAGGGGAGCCCCATGTAGAGAGTGTTGCAATAGTCCAGGCGGGAAGTGACGAGGGCATGAGTGACTGTGAGTAAGGAGTCCCAATCCAGAAAGGGTCTGATTCGCAACTGGTGAATCAGGCGAACCTGATGAAAAATTCTCCCGGTCACGGCCATCAAATGCTCTTCTAAAGACAGCCGTGAATCCAGGAGGACGCCCAAGTTGTGAGCCCTCTCCGTGGGGGCCAACAATTCTCCCCCAATAGTCAGTGATGACGCCAACTGACTATATCGGAACATCGGAAACCACAGCCACTCGGTCTTGGATGGGTTGAGCCTGAGCTTGTTCTTCCCCATCCAGATCCGCACGGCCTCCAGGCACCGGGACATTACTTCAAGGGCATTGTTGGGGTGATTTGGTAAGCCAGTGCGGGGCACATGGGACAGCTCCATCACCCCACTTCACCTCGTGGCCATGAAACCAAGAGCAACTAGACAGAATGGTTGGGTGGGTGGCTGTGCAGGCTCTTAAGTAAGACTTATTTTGGGGGGTAGGGCTTAGATGCACATGTAAAACATGCTAGGTCTTATTTTCAGAATAGGTCTTATTTTTGGGGAAATTGTACCCATCTTGCATTTTTTTCTGATGAAAAATTCTAGAGGCTGAATAGCTTGCACATCATGTTGTATTATCTTCCTTGTATGCTTTAAAAGTATTACTCAACTATGGATTTGGAATATTTATATAATATGCTATAAATTAATTTTTCTAGAACTGGATAATATTAAACTTCACGCTTTCAGTGCATATGTTCAGTAAGGTACATAAGGTTAATGGGTGTTTGGTAAAATAAATTAAAACAGTAAATATTTTTAGCAGACTATAATAATGACAATATTGTTATATTGTCAAATGCTTGTCTGTAACACTGCTGAAATTCAAAGTTGGAATCTGTATAATTCTATGATTTATTAAAATAAATCTTTGCATTTTTTGTAAGGTTTGAGCTATCTGTAATAATTTTGTTGAATGCAGTTGGAATAATTTGTGCTTTGTTTAAAAGTAAAGTACTCAGTTAAAAGGTGTCTTACTGTATTGTATTGTGCAAACTTCAACCTAGATGGACTTGTGTGCCCAAATAGTCCAATATTTCAATTATATTTGAAAAATGTCTTCCTTTAATTTGTAATATAGGTCTTGTTTTAAGAATGGGGAGACATAGTGATGAATGGACACAAATAAGCTGAGATCCAAGTATGATTGTCCCATTGAGGCATCTTCTGCTTCCTATCTTTGTGCTTAAATAGAGGCAAGAGAAAGCTGTTTTGAATCTCCATTTCTTTGCATGTGAATGCTTATGTCCTTATGGTCAGATCTACTATGTGTTTGTGTTGAACAAACTTTGAAGGATCTTCTATTGATAATTGGACACAATTAATGAACAATTAATGCATATAACCAGTGGTGGGTTTCAATTTTTTTTACTACCGGTTCTGTGGGTGTGGTTTGGTGGGCGTGGCATGTCTTGGTGGGTGTGGCTTGGTGGGAGGGGAAGGGGAAGGATACTATAAAAATCTCTATTCCCTCCCCACTCCAGGGGAAGATTACTGCAAAATCCCCATTTCCTCACGATCATCTGGGACTTGGGAGGCATTGAATAGATGGGGCTGGGGCCAGCCAGAGTTGGTATTTACCAGTTCTCCGAACTACTCAAAATTTCCGCTACCAGTTCTCCAGAACTGGTCAGAACTTGCTGAAACCACCTCTGCATATAACCATATGGTGTTCCATCAGTTGTGATATACCTCTTTGTCACAAGATTGGAAGCAACCATAGAATATAGAATAATAGAGTTGGAAGGTACTTTGGAGATGTTCTAGTCCAACCGCCTGCTAAAGCAGGAGATCCTATACCATTTCAGACAAATGGCTGTCTCTTTCTGAAAGCCTTAAGTGATGGAGCACCCATATCTACATTGATCTACAACCATCTACACCTCCAGCTACAAACATCTACAGATCTACAACCAGATCTACATTGACCTATATTTACACTACAGTTCTGTGCTGTTGCATGGGCACTCAAAAACCCTCAAGGTAATTCCACCTCAGTTACATACAGTAAGTCAAAAACACTGAGAAATAGGAAGAGTGTCGTAGAAAGAAGGAAAAGTTTTCTTAAATCTTTCTTTGTACTTTCAACTTGGGAAAATATCCCAAATAGCACTTAAGATGTTCTAAATTATTCCCTTGTTATTGTTTGAGATGGAAATATTTCCAGTGTTGAAAGAACTCTATGTATACTATGAAGTTTTCCATTCTAGAAAATGTATTCTATTTATATCTGCATTAAACTGGTGAAATGTTTTCTAACACTATAAGGTTAGAAAACTGAATGGGTATTTTTTTCATGAAGGTTGAAGTTCTTTAAGTTGCTGAGTCCCATTTATTACCTGTTAGTTTAATTAAATTCCACAAAAAATCTTGCTGTATATTATATAAATGCTATCAATTCCAGAAGCCTTGCTCAATTTCAGTGTTATTTAATTGCTTTTGTTTCCTCTTCTGTTATGAGCTTTTGGAGAACCTTCTTTCGCTGCTCTACAAATTTTGTATGTATTCTGTTCAAATACTCTTCTGTCTTTCTTGGATGAAGTGTCCTTTACTATATAATCTTGAGTGATAGTTAACAAATTGATCCATCACATCTGTCATTGTGAAGATATTCTTAGTTCTATCTCAAATAAAAATAATATTTATTTGGTTCTTTACACTATAAGCTAGCTATTTTCTTGATTTTTCCATAATATTTTGGTTGAACAAAAACACCTTGTAGCTCTTTTACTTTAAAAAACTTTGTTCTAAGCCTCAAACTAAATATTCTTGGGCTTTAATTCTAATTGCTTCAATTCATTCACTAACATTGTTTTTGTTTTTGCATACCTTTCTTTTTGATGCCAGAGATATAAATAATTCTGTCTCATAAGTGCTTGTCTGGTGTCCCATACTGTAGTTAAACAAAATTTATTAAGCTAACAGCAACACAACCTCCTTTAGTCTGGAGTTTAATCTTCCAGTTATTGGATTGCAACTTCTGCATCTGCATCTGTAAGACTGGTAAGTTTTAGAGCAAGTTTTATGGACTGAATTTTATTATGTATATTCTTTCTCTGCAGGAGTACTTTTATCACCATGCTTTGAAAAGAGATGTTAAGGACATATTTTGAGGGAATTTATGTATTTATTTATCTAATTTATATCTTATCTAATTTACACTTTTATATAAAGCAGATTTATCTATGTTTGGAGAGGAAAAACATCTACAAAAATGTAATATTCCTCTGCAATTTGAAGAAGTGATTGAAAATGTTTTGCAGAACTTTATTTTGTTGCTATTTGAGGCATAAATTGAAGCAATTGTTACAAATCTCCCTTGTTCATCTTGGATTTATTTTTACACACAGCTTTTTTAAAGACCCAAATACAATGATTCATGTGAAGTGTTCATCAAAAAGGAGAAAGGAGGTACATTTTACCCTCACCATGTGCCCTTTCTTACCCCAATCTCAACAAATGACAATACTAGTTAACTTAAGCAGGGCTGAATCTGGTTAGAACTTGGGTTGGAGACCTTAAAGAAATAGCAGGACTCTAGGTTAAACTGCAAAGTAAAGAAAATTGCCCCGAGCCAATGGGAGTCTGCCGGCATATAAAGATGATGATGATGATGATGATGATGATGATGATGATGATGATATAACTGGGAAGTAAATGCTGACTAACCAACCGTTCCCATACTACTGCATGCATGCATGCATGAATGAAGACACCAGGGCTCAACTTCAGCTAGGATGAGAAAATTTTATTAGAGATAAAAAAGTAGAAATCCAATTTGTTCAACCAACCCTGTTGTTTTGGATATGCAAGAGTTGTATTCAAGACATGTAATTATCCATTTTGAACTGGCAATCTAAACTGTCTGTCTAATTAGAAGCAGACTGACATGATCTTGTGATCTGCCAGAACTTTGAATTTTCCTGATATATTTTTCTAGTGGAATGTTTTTCTGGTGCTGTTGCTGATTTGTGTATCTGTACATCTTGAATCTCCTTAATTACTGAAGTATTTTTATGTTCCCCTTTTGTTTTTTTAAAAAAATAAAGTTTTATTTTATTTAGTTGTTGTAAGATTGACCTAACTTCCCAAAGGGTGGACAATGAAAAAAGAGGATAATTTCTCTAGTCCCACCTTTCAATTTTATTTATTCATTTAATTTCTATAGCCACCCATCTGTGATGAAATGTGCAGCTGAAGGAGAAGTGGGGGGAATTTTGGTAGTAACACTACAGCTTCCCAGGGAGGTGGCAACATATTCTGGAGAGGGTCAGAAAACATAATTGTTTTCTTGTAATTGCATATTTCTGAATGGAAGGTGGAGTGCAGGTTCGAGGTAAATATTCAGGCTAGCCACATCCTAGAATAGGGATATATTTGTTAGGTTAGAAGATTATAGCTTTAGTCTGGCAAGATTCTATCTGTTAAGTGCAAGCAAATAAAATTCTGAACTTGAGTGGATCTCACTGTGTAATTTCTGGGGCTTGCGCCTGAAACATCTCAACATCTCAAATTCTGAGTAGCAAAAAATTCTAAAACCGTTAAAACAATTAAAGCTGTACAAGATAAATATATACAGCAGCTGAAAAAATTATAATTTTCAATAAAGCCAAGAAATGGCCCTTAATGCATCAGGGTCCCAAGCCTGGGCCCTTAGGCAGGTTTTGGGATTATTCTAATTTCTGAAGCAGGGGTGTCAAACTCACAACCTGCAGGCCAGATGCATCATGTGCTGGCCATGCCCACCCCCTTTTTAGTGAAGGGGGAAAAGTTGTGATACGTCTTGTGACAACAATGTAACAATGCGAGTTTGACATCCCTGCTCAGAAGGAAAGATGTTCCAAAGGGCAAGAGCTTCAGCGGGGAAGGCATGTTTCCTAATCCCTACCAGCTGACATTCCTTGTTGACAGGACCCGCAGCACACCCAACCTGTCAGACTGGATGGATAGAAACTATTATGAAAAGTCATCCCTTAAGTAACCCAGTCTTAAGCCATGTAGGACTTTAAAGGTAACAACAAGCACCTTGAATTGTACCTGGAAACACACTGGCAACTAGTGCAGCTCATTGCATATCCAACACCATTTACTTGGTGCAGCCAAAAATTCAATATAATGTATACTTTTTATCTTTTAATATAGTGGTTAGGGAGATTACTGTTACTTCAGTACTATGGTATATCTTTGATATGAAACAAAAATATATGTTTATTGATCACTTCATAAGATACAGTTTTCATAGGAAAACTTGACCTAGTTACTTCAGAATTACAGTCAGGTCCAGAAATATTGGGACATCGACACAATTCTAACATCTTTGGCTCTATACACCACCACAATGGAGTTGGAATGAAACAAACACAATGTGTGTTAACTGCAGACTGTCAGCTTTAATTTGAGGGTATGTACATCCAACTCAGGTGAACGGTGTAGGACTTACAGCAGTTTGTATATGTGCCTCCCACTTGTTAAGGGACCAAAAGTAATGGGACAATTGGCTTCTCAGCTGTTCCATGGCCAGGTATGTGATATTCCCTCATTACCCCAATTACAATGTGCAGATAAAAGGCCCAGAGTTCATTTCAAGTGTGCTATTTGCATTTGGAATCTGTTGCTGTCAACTCTCAAGATGAGATCCAAAGAGCTGTCACTATCAGTGAAGCAAGCCATCATTAGGCTGAAGAAACAAAACAAACCCATCAGAGAGATAGCAAGAACATTAGGCAGGGCCAAAACAACTGATTGAAACATTCTCAAAAAGAAGAAATGCACCGGTGAGCTCAGCAACACCAAAAGACCTGGGAGACCATGGAAAACAAGTGTGGTGGATGACCGAAGAATTCTTTCCCTGGTGAAGAAAACACCCTTCACAACAGTTGGCCAGATCAAGAACACTCTCCAGGAGGTAGGTGTATGTGTGTCAAAGTCAACAATCAAGAGAAGACTTCACCAGAATGAACACAGAGGGTTCACCACAAGATGTAAACCATTGGTGAGCTTCAAAAACAGGAAGGCCAGATTAGAGTTTGCCAAACAACATCTAACAAAGCCTTCACAGTTCTGGAACAAGATCCTATGGACAGATGAGACCAAGATCAACTTGTACCAGAGTGATGGGAAGAGAAGAGTATGGAGAAGGAAAGGAATTGCTCATGATCCTAAGCATACCACCTCATCAGTGAAGCATGGTGGTGGTAGTGTCATGGTGTGGGCATGTATGGCTGCCAATGGAACTGGTTCTCTTGTATTTATTGATGATGTAACTGCTGACAAAAGCAGCAGGATGAATTCTGAAGTGTTTTGGGCAATATTATCTGCTCACATTCAGCCAAATGCTGCAGAACTCATTGGACGGCGCTTCACAGTGCAGATGGACAATGACCCAAAGCATACTGCAAAAGCAACCAAATAGTTTTTGAATGGACAGAAGTGGAATGTTATGCAATGGCCAAGTCAATCACCTGACCTGAATCCCATTGAGCATGCATTTCACTTGCTGAAGACAAAACTGAAGGGAAAATGCCCCAAGAACAAGCAGGAACTGAAGACAGTTGCAGTAGAGGCCTGGCAGAGCATCACCAGGGATGAAACCCAGTGTCTGGTGATGTCTATGCATTCCAGACTTCAGGCTGTGATTGACTGCAAAGGATTTGCAACCAAGTATTAAGAAGGGAAAGTTTGATTTATGACTATTATTCTGTCCCATTACTTTTGGTCCCTTAACAAGTGGGAGGCACATATGCAAACTGCTGTAAGTCCTACACCGTTCACCTGAGTTGGATGTACATACCCTCAAATTAAAGCTGACAGTCTGCAGTTAACACACATTGTATTTGTTTCATTCCAACTCCATTGTGGTGGTGTATAGAGCCAAAGATGTTAGAATTGTGTCGATGTCCCAATATTTCTGGACCTGACTGTATGTGGCTCTGTGCTTCCCAACTAGACAATAAGATTGTATCCATGGACATGAAATGCTTTGTAATTAACTTGAAGATGCAACATTTACAATTATAATAATATTTCATTTTAAAATATTGCCTAGCTTCAAAATGTTATTTTAAAGTATGTCGCACAGTGAAAGCATAAGCCTTTAGAATAGTAGTATGGAAATACCTAGGGTTTAGGCAATTGGAAATTCTTAATAGCATGGCAGGATTAGTTTCAATTCAGGCCTATACTATTTTGAATAAAAGAACTCGTGCATCTATTTGTTATGTGGGTGTATTTTAATACCGACCGTGTGACAATTGCATGATAATTATTCTTAGTAAAGCTGTTGGACAGCAGTCAGAATTACTGAGGTTTACTGAAGTCTATAGACTATAGAGGAAGGAAAAAATATCCCTTTCAGTTGACACAGCATGGCTTGGCTTGAGATGGAAAATGGTGTAATGATGAATAGCATGGAGATACTAGATCAGAATCCCGATACAACTCTCCAAACCTATCTGAACCTTGAAACAATTGGAATTCATTCATGCCACAAGAACTGCACTCCAAATAACTGCCATTCTAATATTGCTGATGCATTCAATACGAATTAGTGGAAATATTGTGCTGTTTTTGCTTAGGAAGTAGGGAAATTGTCAAGGTCAAGTAGCACATAAAGATTCAATTGGACACCTGAGCAGAACAGGCTGATAGCTTAGCATTAATTGAAGTTCCACAAATTCAAAAAGACTCTATTGTTTGCCTCTATTGAGTGTCATTTCGCTTTCCCAGCTCAAATTCACAGGGAATTTTTATAATACAAATAAAAACAATATCAGCACAAAAATAGGAACAATACTGAACAGTTGCAATTTTAAATCTTTCTCCCTCTGTAGTGTCCAGTAAAACACTTGATATAGTATATTAGTAGTGAGTGTTACCAGTGGTGTGGGAAGGTAATGCACAGGTCATAACTACCAAATACAATTAAAGCATATGCTGTCATTTTTGGTTTAATGTAATGCCATCTTCCACTTTAAATTAGTATAACATTCTTACTGATGTGCTAACATGAGCACTCATAATATTGCATTGTCACAATGCAGATTTATGGTGAGCTGGTCCAACATAATTGCAAATATATTTTGAGATTAATGCTTGCATAACTAATTTAGTGCAAGACAATCTCATTTCTCAAGAAGCAAAAAACATGTGCACAAAATATCTCAGAGAAGTAAATGCTAAGCTACAGGAACATTAATGAATTCAGGCACTTACCTAGATGTTCACTTGAAGAGTCTTACATTATAACAGCAATGAGCTATTATATTAGTTGTGTGACATGTTTATGCCATGCGAGTGGGAGAAAAGCAAAACCCAATGATTTGTTTAGATCAAGGAAAATTAGATGGGTGTACGACCCCCATCCCAAATCTGCTGAAGGTCATCATCAGGTGTGATCAATGCAGTCTCAGCTTTGTAATCTAGCCTGAAACTTTACTGAAAAAAGTCTAAATAATCTATTCTTCCCCCACAGTCCTTAGGATGTGCAAGCCTACACCTTCTGCATATGAAAGTTGTCCAGTTCTACGACATCTTGGGGGGGTGGGGGAGAAATCTCATACATGGGACTCAAAACAGAAAGAAGCAGTAATCAAAAAGACAATATAAACCTGCATATAGTAGACCTATAGTAATTACTTAAAATAAGAGTCATAGAAGAACTTTCAGAACTTTCTCTCCCTTAAAGAGACAATTGAGGAAAGGGACAAATAGTTATTTTAATTTTTTTTTTCAGAACAAACAGAGGCTTGTTATTTTATCTACCGCAAGATTTACTGGTGAACCAACGTGATATATTTAGATACATATCCATATATTTATATCTACTTATATTTATATATCTATATTATTTATTTATTTTATAGACAATAGGTATCATTAATGTATTTAATGATATACTATAATGATTGCTTGATATTGCTGGATATATGCAAGTATTTGAATGCTAGTGTTTAAATATACTAAAGATAGTACTGTAATTTAAGGAATAGAGATATATAGCATAATATAACACACACACACACACACACACATATATAAATATATTTCAGGTAGATAGCCTTATTTGACTTTAAAGAAAGAAGAAATTTATTCAATAACTATCAATTTATTAACAAAATATTTAAATAATTGTATTATTAAGTCAAATTAATTTGAATGTAAAGTAAACATTATAGAGGAATTTTAGAGGTATTTTGTTGATTAGTGAAGTATTGAATGTTAATGATATTGAGAAAGTAGAACTAGATAGATTGCTAGATAGATTGCTAAATAGGGAGTGATAATGGGGGGATATTATAACATCTATTTGGGAAGGAACTTCGAGGAACTAGGATAGAGACTAAAAGAAAGGAAGAGAAGAATAGGGGTGGATATATGTTACTGTTGATTTTTTTTTAAAAAAAAATATCAAGATGACGAGTACGACCACCACAGTTATAAAAATAGAGGGGGGAGCAACGTTGATAGTAGCCTCCCCCTCAGGACCACGTTCAGTGGAAAGCATGTTGGAAAGTGAGAAATCAGGCACCACTGTGAATTTGCAGAGTATGCAATCAATTTTGATGGCAATACAAGAGACAATTATGAAGATGCAGGAGATAATGACAAAAATCATGAAGACATCAAAAACGATATGGGAGAAGTGAAAGGAGAGCTACGCAAGTTAGACAACAAAATTGGCACAATGCAGGAAACGATAACAAAAAATGAACAGAAAATAAGTACGGTAGAGGCCAAAATGGAAGAAGTGGGGGAAAAACTATATATAACAGAAAGCAGAATGGTGGCAGCAAATAGAAAGTTAGAAGAGGCCATAATAAACTTAAGAGATGGAAAAATCAATATTCTATCTTCGATTCCAAAATATAGTGGAAAGCAAGGAGGAAGAGCTTCCAAAATTGATGGCAGAATTCCTCGCGGAACCTCTGCAAAAAAATAAACAAGAAGTTGAAAACGAGATAGATGAAGTTTATAGGATACACACGAACTATGCGTGCAGACACAAACTACCTAGAGAGGTGCACGTAAAGTTCATAAGAAAGAAAATTAGAGACGAAGTCTATAGTAGAACAAGAGGATCCCCCTGGTTTACAAAGGAAACCCTTTCTCATACCTACTGTACTGTTAGGTGTGCAGATCAAGGAAATTTTCTTTTGCATAAAATAAATCTAGCATTCAAAAAAATTGGAGTGAACAAACCAGAATGATTTTTTGCTAATTGTATTGGAATCATTTACAAAACTCACACTTATTAAACACCAGCTCAGCAATATTTCCTAAGTTCCTTAAGACATCATAGGAGATAAGTGTTTAGTATGTATCAGGATTTAATTAGGAAAGGGACTGAGAGATAGCTAGAATGTGTTTGGGCAGTTTACATTTGAGCAGAAATGGGAGGCGGCAAAACTGTTTAGTTATAACCTGCCTGCAGATGAAGTACCTGGGAGAACACTTGCTTCTCTTGTAGAGAATGAGTAAATGAAAGTTTACTAAATCATTATTGCAAAGAGACCACAAACCTTAGTGTTTCCTCAACCAAAGAAAAGTAAATTACCTTGCATAACTTACCTTAGATCTCTGAAAACTCAGGAGAACACATAATAGTAATTTGTATGTTTATCTTAGTATCTAAATTCAATATTGTTTAGCAAGCAAGTTTGCTCAAAAACTCAGAAAACAGCTGTTAATCTGACAGGCAGCACACTAAGTAGCAGTTATATTGGAATGATTACAGGATGCTTATAGGGAGGGGTTGCAGCATCCTCCTTTAAGCAAAGAGTTGGACTAGGTGATTTTTACATCTCTTCAATACTGATAGTATTTCTGATATGAAATATCTAGAATGGAAGAGCAGTGTAGTTATCAAGTTACATGATATATTATCTGTTTTGTGAACCCAGACATTACAGATTTAAAACTGTATCTTGTGGATTAGAATATTAAGTGCTTTCAGACAATTGTGGCTTAATCCATAAGATTTGGTTAAGCAATCCACTTTATTCTATGCAAACCCAGTTTTAATCTTTGCTCTCTATTTTCTACATTCAGTTTATTTTGTGTTTTAATGCTGTTTTATTGTATTGTATTATTTATCTGCGAAGGTTATTTAATGCATACCACTATTTGTTGTATCTTAGTGCTGTGATGTAGAGCTTTGTAAGATTACTGCAGAAAAGGAAGACAATTAGAGCAATAAAAAGGAAAGTGTTAATATCTTAATGACTTTAATCAAATTTATGGTGGGATGACATTTCCCTTTTGTATAAATTGTAAATTAAAAAACAATACAGAAAAGAACAATCAAAATGATCAAAAGTTTTAATTAGGGAATATATGCTAAAATAATTTTTCAATACATTTTTCAATAAATTCAATAAATCAAATGGGCTACGTAATAGGTTGCATAGCAGAAGCTTCATAAATACTTAATATTGCAAATTGAGTATTTGAATATTAAATTGGTCACAAAATTATATTAATTGTCAGATGGAAAGACCTAAAAGCAACAGCTGGGGTTTTACCAACTCCTATCAGTTTCATTACTTCTTTTTAACGATGAGGTGGTACCTATTTCAGCAATTCAACAAGTAGATTGACTAAAGGGTGCAAGGACGACATGTAATTCAGTTGCTTTTTTTGTGTAGATGTTTCTATTACACTGACTTGAGCATACAGTCTATTAATGGCTCTGCCAGTTCTTGTTACTGTTAATAATTCTATCTAGTTCTTCAGTGCTTCAGAAGTGGCATTTAAAAAGGCTTATTTTATGTTGATGTATGGAAAAATATTACCATGCAATTTACTCCTACAGATGATTGTTTCATTCAGAAATGCTCTGCTGCAGTTTTAGCTTTGCATTTTGTTTTTCTCTGTTGCATCTGGTTTGATAGTTCAGCTCCAATAATGAATTAATTGATGAGTAGGCCAATGTAGTTGTGGGAATGGCTTTGTTTCCCTGCTGCTTTTATTGTGGCTCAGCAATATCCTGTGGCTTCCTTTATACTGAGCTTCTAATATAAGGTTATTGCATCAGATTTTATATAAATGGATCAGGGAATCCATATCTTTATATTCTCTTATTGTTCAGAAGCAGACCCCTTTGGAGAAACAACTATTAAAGTGCCATTGGAAACAACAGAATTTTCAGTCTAGACGACTTCAAAATAAACAAGGGCCAATTTTCTTCATATTTTTGTTTTTAATTAAGTGTTTAACGAATCAAGGCTTTGCTAAATAACTAGGTACAATTCCTAATCCCATTCCATAAACAATTCCATTTTAGAAGATGAACAGGTCATTCTGTTTATTCCTTTTAAATGATAATTGCACTGAAAGGGTATGGAGATTTTACCACTAGAAGACAGTAGCCTTTTATACTGTGCATCCCTTTTTAATAGCTTGGACTACCAAATTGCCTTTACTAAGTAAATGTTTAAAGTTTTAAAATGTTTTCATGTTTTCCTTTATCAACAATTGCTAATAATAATAGTAGTAAAAAAGGCAGAATAAAAATCCAATGAACAAACAAATAAAAAATAGTTGTATATTTTTGTTAAGTTACTGAACCATGAATAATACTACAGGTAGCCTTCAATTTACAACCAGTTATTTAATGCCTACGTGGAATTATAACGGCCCCAGAAAGGGTCTTTTACAGCCCCTGAAAGCACTTTTAATAATTGTGGAATGTTACTTGCCCTCCTCCCAGCCACCAAATGACTGTATTTTGGGCATTTGGTAACTGGCTTGCATTTACTTTTAAGTTTGCAGCATCCTATAGTCATGTGATCTTGTTTTGCAATGGTTTCTGGCAAAAAAACACCCTTTCAGGGAAGGAATTAGTTTAACGACTGCATCAGTTGCTAAATGATCACACAATTCACTTAATGACTGTGAAAATAGTTGTAAAATCAGGTCCAGTCATGTGGATGCCTTGACTTACGACTGCTATGATTCATGACAGAAAATCCAGTCCCAAGTCTGAGTCAGAACTCCCAGACTACCTGAAAAATCAATAATCTTTAGAACTGTCTCAAGAGATTACTTGCAATATAGCATTTGAAGAATACTGTACCAAATATATTTCTCTGAAGAACTTGGTTTATCAATGTGATTGGAGGAGAAACTTCGAGAATAGTCTACATTTGACTGTCCATTACACAGGAAGGGGATTCATAAATCATACCCACAAATAAAAGTTTTATTGCTCCCGTCTATATTCTCAGCTTAATCAGTCCTATAGTGAGATCCAATAAAAATTCTCTGTGGATGGAAGACTACTCACTAGTGGAATAAAAACAGTAGACCCAGCCTGTAATATATATTTTATGAATATCCTTCATTATTTTATATGGAATATAGGAAGCTCCTTCTCTTATCAACTATTTTCTGGGCTGAACTCATATGAATAAGCAAGATTACATGATTGCATGACTTCCCCAGATAGTGAAGGTTGTATACATAGAACTCAGTATTATCATCATGTCAGCTTTTTAGGAGATCTCTCAAGCCCTTTGCACATTTAAGAAAAGTGCAATTATTCTAAACCACTTGTTAAATGTGAGAAAGCAAGCTAATGAACTTGTAATTGTGATTCAGACTTTAAGTCCCATATTCCTATATGACTGAATGATGTAGAAGTAGTCCTCAACAATTGAGCCCCAATTTTTGTTGCTAAGTCAGACATTCATTTTGCCCTATTTTACGAACTTTTTTGCCACACGTTAAGTGAATCACTGCAGTTGTTAAGTTAGAACACGATTGTTAAGTTAATTTGTTTGTCCATTGACTTTGCTTGTCAGAAGGTCACAAAAAGGGATCACATGACTCCAGGACAGTCCAACTATCATAAATATGATGAGTCAGTTGCCAAGCATTTGAATTTTGAGCACATGACTACGGGGATGTTGCAATGGTTGTAAATGTGAAAAACGGTCATAAGTCACTTTTTTCAGTGCCATTGTAACTTTAAAGGTTCATTAAATGAACTGTTGTAAGTAAAGACTATCTGTAGTTTTATTCTTGTCCATTAAGCTTCCCCACTACTAATTAAAAATAGAATATATTTTCTTTTTTTCCATTATTGGACACTTCTGTTAGGGCTCCAAATCCTTTGAATCTGTTTCATGCAGTTCCATGTTTTTTAGCTTTCCATGAATTAATATGTATTCCCTCCAATTGACCAATGGCAGGGAGTAAAAAACAATAGCCAGCCAGTGGTTCACTGCTATCCTTTCCTTGCTTTTACCAACTGTACCTATTTTTAGGGAAAGGGGGCGGGGGAAAGAGCTGTGCTTCTTCATTGAATTTATCAGAAAGTAGTGGCATAGCACAACAGGGCTTTTTAACTTTGACAATAAGGGATAGAATTCAAGGGGCCAGAAGACAGAAAAAGAATTTCCATCAGCAGGAAATTGCCTACCCCAAACTCTAGAGGAAACACTGCAATTCTATCTCTGCAGCATTTCCTACTCCCAGATCAGCAAAATGCCTGTATGTGTAAAGACTTAAGTTTCCCTAGGAAATTTCTTTTACTCCCTGTCAAAACAAATACTGTGTTGAGACACATAGAGATTCCTGCAGTTAACTGTATTAGAGTATGACATGAATTAGCTTGAATTTTTTGTGCAATTTTCTATTTATCTTAAATGAGTTAATTGAATGTTTTAATTACAAAACTGAAACTCACTGAAGAATTCTTGAAAACAAATACTGCTTCAACTCTTACTTAAAATTATATAAGAAAAGCATTAAAAAGAGATGAGTCCTTTATCTCAATAAGGAGTGACCTCATCTTCAAATGCATCAGAATAATTTTGAGCATGCTAACTCTGTTCATGCTCTAGAACATGAAGATTATCTCTCAGCTTCTCCTGATTCATAAAATGTGGGTTCACGTGTACTTTTATAAGTACATTTGTCTCAGCTCTCAGGCTGGGCAAGAAATCCAAATCCAAATTCTGGATTTGGGTATATTAAATATATGTCTTCAATGTGAGGTTATAAAAGTCCAGAAGTCAAATTCCTATAGATTATTTTATAGGAAAGTCTCTTTATTGTTCCTAGAAATGAGTGAACCCAGACAGCCTTCTAAATCAGGGGTCCCCAACCCTCGGTCCATGAACCAGCACTTGTCCGCAGCATGCCAGAAACTGGGCTGCGCAAACAAGCAAAACCCCATCCACCGGATGCAGGCAGCACGTGAAACCATGGCCCCTCTGGGCCGCAGAAAAACCTCTTTCCACAGAACTGGTCCCTGGTGCCCAAAAGGTTGGGGACCACTGTTCTAAGGGAATATTGGAAAGTGCAATTGGTCAATTGAAGAGAAACTGCAATTGGGCGCCCTGCAGGCTTTATGCTTATTTTTTTTGATTAAGGGTGATGATCTTGGGAATGAAGGTGTTTTGTGAAGGACTCTTTTGACAAAATGGGGAGCTCAATATTTTTTTCTCACTTGAGTAAACTGATATCTTTTGCCAATTTCATCTGTCAAAACATACTTTGTCCATTTTAGCGTTGGTATCAAATTGCCTTAAATAATCTTTTGTTCTGTTGCTTGGGGTTCACTGAAAGCTTAGGTAAGAAGTGGGGAAAAGTGACTGGTGGAAAGCTTGGTATCCTTCCCATAATACTAATTTCATTTTGTATTTCAAGCATTCAGACCATAGATCAAAATAAGTTCTGAACTTTCTATTAGCCTAATTTGCTTAAACTCATTATGCTCCAAGATTTGTGGAAAAGGAGAAAGATGACTTGAAATGCTGTATCTGTACCTCTTAGCACCAATGGATTTAAATTGGTTCAACTCATTTTTGTATCATTTCTCAAACGTTTGTCATCTCTTGCTATCTCCATGTTCTGCAGACACAGCTACATTCTAGATTGTTGGTGAAGAATGAAACTGATGAGTGATATAAATACAACTGAAATTTATATTATTATTTATAACACAGAAAGCCATTATTTGAAATAAAGAGGACTGATTTAAATCAGTGTGATCAAGGCAATTTTATTTCCTTCCTTATGTAAATAGGAAATCTGACCTCTAACAATGAAAATATATTCAATAAATGCATATGGGCTCAGAATTATGTCTCATTTAGTTCAATAGTCATCTCACAAGAAAAGTGGATAAGAGTGCTGCCTGAACAATTTTAATTTGTGACTAAATTGAATCTTATTTAAAGAATGGAATAATTTAAAGCCATTCTGTGAAAACTTTCTCAAGAGGCAATAGTTCTTTTACTTATCCATCATCTAAGTCACGCTCTGGAGGGGTTCTCAGAATGACATGTTATGAGATAGGTAGGTTAACTCTCTGTATTAAGCATCTTCATGGCTAAATTCTCAATCTATCATTGTGAAGATCCCTTCAATCAAGATGGTTGGTATGATTGTGTGATTAAAGCCCTCTCCTTTGTACTTGTAAATGCATCTTAGTAAGGAATCTGCAGGCTATACAATTATTTAGGATCCTCTTCTGTCCAGTATTTGTTTTACTCCACCTTACCTTGACACAGAAACAAAGAATGGAATGCTTGTGATTGAGATTTAAAAGTAAACTCTCTAGGCAAATTAACTTGTTTCATCATGAATATGAAATTGCCTAAATTGGAGACAGTACTGTAATAAAGAAGAAATGAAACTATTAAATCAATTCTCCACTTATGCAAAAAAGGCATTTTCACTCAGTAAGATGTTTGATCTTTTCAAGTCTTCAAAACTGTTTCAGAATGGGCAGTACAGAAAGCAATGGCTGGGAGAAGAACAGAGTAGATGATCTTGTCAACTATCAAATTATGGATTTTGATTATTATTATGTCTTAAATTAATGCAACTATTCTAAAAGAAAAGACTATATCTAGCTCAGGGTTGAATTTGTTATGACCCAGGTGGTCAAGGCAAGGCAGGCCTCTAGGAGTCCTTTATTTCTCTCAACAAACAGCCCTCCAATTGGTAAGGCTCCACTCCCATGCTACCCTGAAGGCAGCAACCCTCAGTCCTGCAAACAACAGCCCCTATAGTACAAATAAAGTCCACTGAGCAGGAGCATACTCACAGGACAAAATACAGGGTTCCAAGTCCAGTCCACAAGGCAGAGTCCAGGCTCAAGACAATGGCTGTCCTCTGGGCAAAGAAAAGGTCCAAGGCAAATAGCAGTTCCAAGGGCACAGCAAAGGCCACAAGCAGCCCACAGGACAATGGCAAGAACCAAGACAAAAGGCGAAGAGCAATCTTTGAAGCAAGGCAAGACAAACAGCAACAGGCATGAGTCAAAGCTGGAAGAGTGTAAGCCAATGTAAACAATTGTTCCTGGCAAAGACTAACTGCCCATGGCTTCTTCTTAAGTTCCTTGTGAAAAGGGGTGGACAAGTTCCTCCTGAGTACTCTTGCAGCCCTTTTCTGGGCTTGGCTCTGCTCCGCTCTCCTTGCCCTTGGATTGAGTGGAGGAGGCAGCTGTTCCTCATCAGAGGAGATCTGCTGCCAATCAACAATGCTGCCTGTCAGCAGTGGATCCTCCCCTGTTCTGTGCAGGGACACAGCTCTCCGTCTGGTCGACCACCTCCCCCAGTGCCTGAGGGCCCCCAAACAGAATGTTCTCAGCCTCTGGCCTCTCCAAACATGATAAGGGAGATGTACCATCCCTGTCGGACAGTCCCAGTTCTAACTCCTCCTCCTCCAAACTGGGCTCCGATGGGGCCATGACAGAATTATGGAGTTTTAGGTGCTCTCTGAGCTTGATTATTTATTTTCAGACATTTCATTACCTAATTAGGTAATGTCATCTCATTTGATCTGCAATATTAGAAAAATTGAAAGAAATAAACTTCTAATAAATTTATCTTTGTTTCTGCCCCCCCCCCCCAATTTTAATGGAGCAATCAAGCCTTCTATTATTTCCCAGAATATTAAGAGGAAACTATTCTTATTTTTGGAAGAAAGAGAATAAGATATTTTAATATAAGGTAAGTCTTTCTTTCCACCATACCTCATAGGCAACTTGTGGGATTTTTAGATGCATTTTAAAGTTTTGGTTGCCACGATGTAAAAAAGATGTTGAGACTCTAGAAAGAGTGCAGAGAAGAGCAACAAAGATGATTAGGGAACTGGAGGCTAAAACATATAAAGAACATTGCTGGAATTGAGTATGTCTAGTTTAATGATCAGAAGGTCTAGTGGTGACATGATAGCTGCGTTCCAATATCTCAGGGGCTGCCACAAAGAAGAGGGAGTCAAGCTATTCTCCTGAAGGCAGAACAAGAAGCAATGGGTGGAAACTAATCAAGGACAGAAGCAACCTAGAACTAAGGAGAAATTTCCTAACACTTAGAATTTAGATTTAACTTAAAATTATAGCTCCTATAGTAATAATGTAATATGGCAGTAAGACCTGTGTACAGTTGAACATTTGGGTGGTATTGAAGGATAACCCCAGAATGAGCAAATTATTTTGGTCCAGATGTGAGGTGATGAGGGCATGAGTGACTGTTGTGTATGTTTCAGTAGTGAAATTCAGCCGGCGCTATCCGGATCATGCGATCCGGTAGCGCCAGCGGCGGGAGGGTCCGCCCACCTGCCTGGACATCATCACGTCTGCACATGTGTGGAGGTGTGCGCGAGTGTAGCACGCACGTGAGCGCTCACATTTGCGAACCAGTAGCAAAGGTAAGTGAATACCACTCCTGGTATGCTTCTATTTTTAAAAAAATAGCTCACATATGAGCTGAAGCTGGACAAAGGTTGTCATTACCTTCACTTGCTCTTTGAGCAGGAGTCTGTAGGAGAAAAGCAGGCGGAGCTGGAGGGTGGAATTAAATGCAATATAAGTTTAGAGTCTTTGGGCTGCCACAAGAGATCCAAGTCCAACCCCTTCTCCCCTTGAATTCCGTTGACCCTTATCAAGTACCAATTTAGTGATGAACTTCAATTGAACAGAATCTTATGTATAGTCTTGAATGGATCTTCTATGCTGCCACCTTACGAATGGTCCTCATTCACTGCACCTTACAGAACCACAAGTAGTGATGTAGGTAGCATATTTGATACCCGAAGGAAATAATTTTCCTCCTTCATAGTTGAAATCCAATTTGGTGTAATGGTTAAGGCGTCAGGCTAGAAACCAAGAGACTGTGAGTTCTAGTCCTGGTTTAGCCAAAGCTGGTGGTGGACCAGTCATATCTCTCAATTTGGGAAAGAAGGGATTGGCATGCCATTTCCAAAAAAGGCTGCCAAGAAAACTGCATAGGGTGGTTGGCAGTGGTCAAAACAGATTCAAACAGACAAATTTTTTTTTTAGTTCCATCACTGTTATGGCATGACTCACTACCAAAAAGGTGATCTATGAATGGACAACAGAAATCTAACTCCACACCCACTGATAACCTTCAGAAGCAACCCCTAATTGTCTGCACCCAGGGTGGACCACTCTCCTGCCCTCCTCCATAGTAGAGCACTGGCCACAAGTTTAGGAAAATCCACATTGCAGCTTTGCTGTTTCCATGGAATATGGCCCGCTTTGGACCTGTAATTTGTACCATTCCAGAACCCCATAGCCTTTAAAAAACAGCTGCTCTATCTTGCTTGGACTGAGTCTATTTTTTTCCCAGCTAGTCCCTTAAAACTTCAAGATGTATATAATAACACTCATGTATTGTAATTTGGAACTTGGCTAATTCGACCTATAATCATCTTTACTAGAATCAACATAAGAATAGGTAGTGCAACATACATACATACATACATACATACATACATATATACATATATATATTAAAGTGCTTCAGGATTGTGTGGAGAGATAGTATTATATTGCTCTAAGAGCTTTAATCATAGTAGCAGTTGGAAAAACTAAAATTTGAGAGATAACTTTTGTCATGCTATGCTATAACAAGCATATAGCACCAACCAAAATTCTTTTATGTAATGATTTCTCAAAACAAATATCTATTCAATTCTCAGCAAAATAAAAACATGTACCCTTCTTTTTACTTGACACACATGCCTTTTCTCAAAACTATGACATCCCCATTGAGGTAGGCAGGGAGAAGTGACAGAATGTGTCATAATGACGTGTGCATCATTTGTGCAGTAATACCATGACATGTGTAACATCATTGCGATTTCTGCCAGATGCCCATACTTGACTATTTCTGTATTTTTAGTTAATTAACAATCCCAGCAGTCAAGTCTCTGTTTTTAAGGAACAACTTACTGTGCACTGACATTTAACATAAAATGTTCAAGGGTTTTAAATTATGTAACTCTGACATTTTTAGTTATTATGTATTCATTATCTTGTCTGTTGCTCCTGTCTTTTTAAAAACTGAAATGAGACATTAATGCAATACTTCTTATGAGTAAGTCTCCTAGCAACATTGAGCTACCTGTAGTCAGCTCAAGAGGAGAAAAGACATTATACAGAAATGCTTCTATGTATTCAACGTTTCCAGAAGTTTAATTTATGGCTATTTATGTACTCTGTTAAGCCCTATGGCTTATATAACTGGAATTTATATTAATGAGTCCATAAATTACATATAGAGAAGTGCCGTAAGCAGTTTATTATTATGCAACACAGCCTGAAATTAAAGAAAGACTCCTTTAATAAATGACTAAGGATGTTAACATTAGACATAGAATCATAGATTTGGAAGAGATCATTTAAGTCATTGAATCCAATCCCCTGCTTGATGTAGGATCCAAATTAAAGCACTCTTGATCCTTCCTTGAATAGTAGGAAACACATCTTTTTCAAATTTATGATGCAAGTGAACTATGCAAGTAAAAAAATACATTAGTAAGAGTACCGTAAAGAAACAACATACATTATAACAAATAAAATAAACATACAGGAGAAAACAAACAAAGGAAAAGGGAACTCATGTAATAGCAATATGAAACTAATTCAATATTTAAATCTAGATTTTATGGAAACATATTATTCTATTTCCATTTTAAAGACATTGCAAAAATTGATAAAGAGCACATATATTGAATTTAAACATAGTGTAAATTTCTTTTCACCTACATAAAAGAATTCACTTTGCTAAGCCTTAAACTTAAGAATGCTAATGTTTTTCCTAAAATGTCAAACTCCAAATTTTAGGAGCATAATTCAATATCATATTTACATCTCTAATTATTATATTTCCCCCAAAGATATTGTTTATTGTAATTTGAAACCAAAATGTAGCTATAATTCATCATGATGAAATCATGTGAATTAAATAATCTTCCAAGTTTCTTCCTACACCAAGCGTAGGAAGCAAGTCTTGACCATTTTCTGATTAATATCCTTTCAGTACAGTATTTGAAGATTGACATCATATCCACCCTGTTTACTCATTTTACAGGGGATTAAACATTCCCAGTTTCTTATATATCTTTCCACAAGCCCAACTGATTCAACTTTTCCTGTTTGTTTTTGTTTTTTCCTTCTTTAACATGCATAAACAACAAGCAACTATACACTAAGGGCAGTCCTTGAGTTACAACAGCTTCTTCAGCAGCTGTTCGAAATCACAATGATGCTGAACAAGGGGGACCTACAACCGATCCTCAAAATTGCAGTCACATATTCAAACACGGTAATATTGAGATACGAGTGCTTGGCAACCAATTTGCAATTACAATAGTTGCAGTGTCCCACAGTCAAATGATTGCCATTTGTGACCTTCCATGCTGATTTTTCACAGGCAAAATCAATGGGGAAGTTAGCAGGAGGTTGCAAGTCGCTCCCGCCATTATTTTGCCCATCCCCTCCTGCCTATGTTCCATAGAACTTGTTGCCAGTCTGTGTTCTATAGTGCCTGTTTGCAGCACCCATCTGCCTATATTCCATAAGAACTGGCCCCGGAACTTGCCCATCTTCCTCTGCTCTATAGTACCTGCCCACAGCATTTGCCTGCTTCACTATAGTTATCACCTGCTGACCTGCTTGCCTGGGACACCCACCCCTTTCCATACTGTGGTCGTGTGAGGTTTTCCCTGCATCATCCTGGGATATGATGGCAACTGAAACTTGTGGAATTCTGGCAATCACTAAGCAATGTGATCACCTGATGTTGCACTTTACAACCACACTGCTTAGCAACAGAAATTCTAATGCTAAATGCCATCGTAACTCAAGAACTATCTATAAAGAGTGTAGTATTATTAAGCTTAAGATGTAAATTTCTATTGTATAACAAATAATTTAGTGCAGATTGTAGCTCTTTATCAATACTACATTCAGCTTTAGATGTGTGATTTAAACCTTATCTTTATTAATAACTACAATTAATAATGAAACAATGATTATATTTATTAATATAAACAATTTAGAAACGGTAGTCAATAATGGTAACTATTCCTCCTTAGCTTTAACATTTTTTCTTTTGATTCCTTTGACTCAGTATTGATTCCTAGTGACTACCTGGACAAATCCCGGCTGTTTATTTTGGCAAGATTTCAGAAGTGGTTTCTCATTGCCTCCTCTACTTTTTAAAGGTTTAAGATGCTTATGTCATCTTGATATTCATAATTTCTCATTAATACTGTACAAATAAAACTGCATCCAAATAATAACACATATTAATTGTGTCTTAAAATAATACAATAAAACTTTGTTTAAAAGATGTTAGGGCTTTCATCATGTAGTTATTCGTCTTCCAAGAGTTCGTCAAAGTTACAGGTCTCTTCTCAAATAGAAGGACAGAAAATATATTACTGAACACAGATAAGAAAATGAAAATTATAGATGCAATACTATACAAACAGAGAAATTCTTGAACTACATGGAATTTAAATTACCATATGGATAGGACTGAATCAAGCCAGCTCCATGTAATAAACACATTAATTTGGCTGCCTGACTCTCATATGACTTTGAGCAGCTTAAACTAAGAACCAAAATATATAAAAAGATACATATAAATAAAAGCCTAGACGAAGGAAGTAAACAAAGCCAGATCAAAACAAAACCAGCGAAGGAAGAAATCCTAATTAATGAAGCCAATGAACATTCTGCCAAAGAAAGTGAAACGTTTTAGTAATTTAGCAATGCATCTTTTAAAGCAAGAGTAAAAATGGTAAAATAATATGCAGCGAGGCCAAGTAGGAACAGTGCTTCAGGAAAGCAGCTTTGAAGCAGGATTAAAGACATTGGCACTTATGTAAGAAATATTTCATTCGCGTTATACCAGGGCGGAAGAGAGTTGGTTATTTTCCATTTTCGGAGCTCTGGAAAGAAACAACAATAGTCCGTTATTATTATTATCATCGCGCTGCTCATGATTCTCTCTCTCACACACACACCTCCGCCGAGGATGGTGTTGAAACGAAAAGCACCACTGTTCAGCTCGCTTTAAACCCTCTTAAGAAATGGAGGCGGGCCTGAAGAGCCGCCTCGAGAGACTGAGCTCGCTAAACTCCCTCGAGTTCTTGCGCCACAGCGCCTCCTCCGCCCGCTTCGCGACCCTCTATGCCTCGGGCTCGTGCCCTTCGCAGCCAAAGCAGTGCGTGGAGGGCAGAAGGCGGGAACCGGCGCGAGACGCTTTTTTTTTTTTTTTTTTTTTTTTTGCTGTTGGAATAACGGTCTCTCTCGCCCGCGGCGGCGGCGGCGGCGGCGGCAGCGAAACAGGTGGGACCGACCGTCTGGCGGAGGACACGGTGAACCCTTTTCCATCTTTGAGTGGGATGCTGCCTGGGAAAAAGCAGCGCGGTTTCATAGACGGGGATTGCGAAGAAATGAAGACGAGCGTAGGAGGCGGTGGAGTGAGATAGTTGCTCAGGTCGTGCGTTTGGCATGCGGAGTAGGAAATGGGAGCTTTGTGCAGAATTACCATCTGTTGAACTCTTAGTTATTTTGCAGTTGTTTGAAAAACGAGGAAATGAAATAAAGGAAAACGAAAAGAGGGAAGGGGGGGGAGAAAAGAAGCAAAACTGCTAATTTTAATATGACTTGAAGAGAGAGCTAGATTTTAATGTGACTTTAAAAGTATATGTGTTATAAAATACATCTATGGAGATATATGGACAAATTCATAGGTTCATTCCTCCAGATTAGTATTTTTCTGCTGTACTGGTTAAAAAAAGTCCAGCAAAATGATGAAATCGTGCTGAAAAAGATTTCATTTGGAACTTTTAGCTCAGGATAAAGGGAATATAGGTAACATTGACTCCTTTTATTCAAACATAGTTCCTCTAAATTTCATGTGACCATTTAGGTAAGAAGCACATGAGTTCATTATTACATGTTATGATCACGTCTACAATGGTGTCTGTCATCTATCTATCTACCTATCTATCTTCCTTTTAAATTTTTACCCTGTCTTCATTGCAAGACAGATATATAATATTCCTTCCTCCTCTTATTTTCTCCACAACAACCCTGTGAGGTAGGTTGGGCTGAAAAAGAGAGACTGGCCAAAAGTCACCCATTTGGCTTTCATGTCTAAAGCGGTACTAGAATTCAGTCTCCTGATTTCTAAGCCAGCACTTTAACTACCATGAAACTAGCTTTCGGAGCTAGGATTTTTTATTTGATGAATTCATTTAATTTTATGGAACTAAACAAATCAGGCTTGACCATGGTATAAAACTGTGGACATTGTATCCACATTTTTTTTCTTTTTATGACCCTGTAATCCCTTGCTTTGGGATAGGGTTTTGGCTACTGAATGAAGCTGGACATTGTATCCATATGAAGCTGACAAATCACATATTCAAATCTGTCTGCATACCCTGAGTCACCACAATTACAGATTTAACAGTTTAGATACGTCTAGAGTCTAGACTATAGAATATTGTTTCTGAACCTGGACAATTTTGAGATGAACTTCAACCTAAAGAATTCTCATACAGCATGGACATTGGTAAGACTTATAAGCATTGAAATCCAGTATCTAAAAATGACCAGGTTGGGAAACACTTCTCTAGATAATAATAATAATTTAATAATAATAATTTTATTTCTATACCGCCCTTCTCCCGAAGGACTCAGGGCGGTGTACAGCCAATTTAAAAACACAAGACACAACAATGATTAAAAATTAAAATAATTAAATAGATTTGGCCGGTTTAAAACCCCAAAAATTTAAAATACCCCAATTTAATAATGTCTAAGTATTCTTAAAGGGACATTATGGAATTGTCATGCAATTCATATCTGCTATGTGAAGGAGAGATGGAAGATAGAGCATGTATGTTTTCAAGTGACACTGATTACAGTTAATTTTGGCAATTTCTGTGAATTGTCTTCAGAATTATAGACAAGCATTTGATTAGCTGATGGATCCAGTTGACATTCTATAACTTTTTAATACTAGAACACATAAGGGAACCAAAGTCTGGGAGATTCGGCATCCACTTAAAATTTAATACTGACTATTTCTTGATTTAATTGGATAATTAATAAAATTAGGAAGAATAATGATATTATTGGGAATTAATCATGTTAGTCCAATACTAGAGACAGAATAAGACAAAATTAAATTTCTAGCCTGTTTCTGGGCTTATAAAAATTGGGGTGCTTGCTTTGTGAATAGAATGCAGGTCTGTATAGGCCTTTATTTTATCCGCACAATTTATATTCTTGAGTTTTATCTATTGCTGAGATTATTTCTGTACTGTACTGTCTCTTTTCAGCAACTAGAATGGGTAGACATCAGTTATTGGATAAGTCACTTCGACACATTTTTAATATTGTTACTATCAGGGTGGATTTGATTTAAATCGAGTTGATTTAAATCACAATTTAAATCATGATTTAAATCACTAGTAAAAAGGCTTGATTTAAATCAACTCGATTTAAATCATAATTTTTAAAGAGCAACTGTCATCTCTGCTACTCCTTTGACCCATTGGTGACTCACTGATAGTCCCAGTGTTGCAGAATATACAGCCTCATGCTGCATAACTAAGCTCCATTTCATGCTGAATAAACTAAATTATTTATGTATCTTAAATAGAAAACTATCTTATGATAGATTTTTACCCCAAAAGTTTTTTATTAAAATAAATTCAATAAAAATCAAAAAAATCCGATTTAAATAAAAAAAAATCCGATTTAAATAAAAAAAATCTGATTTTTTTAAAAAAAATCATTGATTTTTATCCACCCTAGTTACTATAATTCCAAAACAGCTGTAGAAGTTGAACATGGAGTAAATGGAGGTTAAAAAGCTTCTTGTTAAAATACAAAATATATTTTCTTCTTTATTTTCTTATTTCAATAAAATAAGGGAAGTAGAATTTTGTTGGTTCTACTATGCAGGAAATTCAGGATCAGAAAAAAAGAAAAAATATCTGATTTCACAATATAAATAGAAATCTATCTTTTTTTAGTGTCTTATTAAAAAAACCATCTGATGTCTGTTTTTAATAGAAAATTCTTCTTTAGTAATCGGTAAAATAATGGAATGTGCCGAGATGAATAAATTAACGTTGGAAATCAATGACAGAGAAGATACTGATTATTATAGCTTGTGGGACAAGTGGTACGGGTGGTTAGAGAAGAGGAAAATGAAATTAAAAAAAATGAAAGAGACTAGATTGAGTACAAGAAATAGTTAAATGATATAGTAAGAGAAGATGTACCGTAGATGGTAGAAAGTAAAATGAGGTAAGCAAAGATTACATAGGTAAGCAAAGATATGACTCATGTATTTATTAATTTACCTTTAAAGACCCATTATATATATATATATACATTAAGAATGATATAAGTATATATTTATATACCATGTAATTGAGTAGCAAAGATTATTTATATGTACATACATCTGTATTCTTATTTATTTTCTTTTCCTATACCATGTAACCGGATGGACAAAAAACTGTATTATTATAATTTCTTAACAATAAAATATTTAAAATTGAAAAAAAAAAGAAAAAAAAAGAAAATTCTTCTTTAATTTTTGTTAATTCTCTCAACATTAGAATAAAGTTTACCAGTCCATGATGGATGAGAAAATAAGACTTCAACAAAAACCTCTGATTTCCCGTCTCGAACATGGACCAAAAGACACCAAAATACCACATATGGAGAAAGGAAAATTTGTCAAGCCTGAACAAATTTCTAGTTCTGAAGAAAATGAAAACCTACTAGTGAGAACTTTAAGATTTGAGAATTTATACTGAGCAGCTTGTTTTTAAACTTTAGTACATGTAATTAATGGTCTTATTGAAAGCTACATAACTTTGATAAATGTAATATGTTCTGCTAGTAAGTATATATAAGATGGCATTGGGAGTAGTGAGACACTAGTAGTCATAGTAGTCAATGAATTTTAATTGCTTAGTAAAATTCATCCTAATGTCTTACTATAGTTTTCCTTTATCTTAAATTAACTTTTTTAGTAATCTTTGTAGAGAAAATGGATTTGGTTTCGGTTATTAGATTGTACAATACATAATGTACTGGATATAATGTGGTTTCTAAAAGTAATCAGAAAAATCTGTTTGGCTCCAAATGCAGAGTTTTGTTTCAGTTAGGCATGTTGAGGAAAAAAATGATCTGTTGTTTCTGGTTTATAGTAAAAACAAAATGTTCTATGATTGCTTAATAAAACATAAAGACTATAATATACTGAGAATCACTGTTGGATTTAAAAAAATAAATATTTGGTGTTTGCTGTTACAAAATATTTTAAATTGTAATAATTAAATATTTTCTGATGCTTCTTATTTTTACATAATTTGTTTCAGCATGCTTGCTCAAAATCTGGACATAGGAATCTGCAGCTTGGGCTCCATATATATGCTTTTTTTATTATAATAATATTTCAGTTTAATACACCATTGAGGGGGGAAAGTATGCATTAAATTTAGAATTAGTCATTTGTGCAAATGTATTATCTGTGTAACCACATAATTGACATTTTATGCATTTGCATTAATTTTGCCTCACTAATGATGCAAAATTGATGCAAATGGTACATCAAGTCTGCCCAGACCGCTTTGAAGACAAGCAGTTTGGATTGCTGTTGTTTGTGAGATGTGAAGTATTTTTTTTCTATTATATTTGAAGTCTGTTGAATGGAGGACTAAAGAATTAAGATTTTACTCCCTGATTTTGGAGGTTGTAAGGGGAATGAAAGCAATTTTTTCGTCTTGCTGTGCCCAGGGGTAGGGCGTTCTCTGTGGGTGCTCCCACCCTCTGGAATGAATTACCTACCGAGCTCCGGACGGCTCCTGATCTCCGTTCCTTCCGTCGGGATCTGAAGACTTGGCTGTTCAAACAAATAGGCTGACTCTGATTCCGGGTTTTATTATTTACTATTAATTAGTTATTTGGTTTAAAATGGGATATTATTGTACTTGTTTCTTAACTTGTGTTCACCGCCCTGAGTCCTTCGGGAGAATGGCAGCATATAAATACATGTAATAATAATAATAATAATAATAATAACAACAACAACAACAACAACAACAACAACAACAACAGAAATGCAAAATGGATCAAACAGGTTGAGGACTCTATTAAAATTCATAAAATGGAAGACGTGAAAATAACAAAAGCAATGGTGCAAAGACAGTCAAGAAAAGTGAAGAACTGGAGTGCACCTGGACCGGATGAACTGCATGGCTTCTGGTTAAAGGCACTTACAAGTCTGCACAAAAGACTGGCAACCCAGATGAACCAGATCCTAAAAACACCTGAAAATAATGAATGGATGACAACTGGAAGGACATTTTTGATCCAAAAAGATAAAGAAAAAGGAAAGAACCCTGGAAACTATAGGCCAATCACCTGTTTGCCAACAACATACAAGCTTCTTACTGGTATCATTGCAAACCAAATATATGGATACCTGGAAAGAAATATCTTGCTTCCTGTAGAACAAAAAGGATGCTGCAAAAACTCAAGAGGAACAAAGGATCAATTGCTGATCGACAAGCTAATCCTAAAGAACTCAAAGAAAAGACGAACCAACCTGTTCATGGCTTGGATAGACTATAAGAAAGCGTTTGATTCAGTTCCCCATAGCTGGATCAAGAAATGCCTGGAAATATTAGGCATCAGCAGCAACATACAAAAATTCATGGAATCTTCAATGAACCTCTGGAAAACAAAACTTATAGCTAATGAAGAAGAACTGGGTCAAGTTGAAATTAAACGAGGCATTTTCCAGGGCGATTCCCTTTCACCCCTACTTTTTATACTCTCAATGCTACCACTGACAATCATTTTGAAGAAGATGAACTGTGGATATGAACTTGCAAAGAAAGGACTGAAAATCTCGCACTTGATGTACATGGATGATTTGAAGCTGTTTGGTAAAACAAAAGCTGAACTGAATTTATTAATTGAAAACACAAAAGAATTCAGCCAAGACATTGGTATGCAGTTTGGAATTGACAAATGTGCAACAATAGCAACCAAAGCAGGCAAGATCATAGAAGAGGATGGAATAGAACTAGAGAATGAAGAAATGATAAAGGCAGTAAAATCAGAAGAAGGCTACAAGTACTTGGGGATTTTAGAAGCCTCTGACTTAATGCATAATAAAGTCAAGGAATTAACTTCAGCCAAGTACATTCGGCGAATTCGTAAGATATTAATGTCCAAATTGAGTGGAGGAAACATCATAAAAGCCATAAATACCTGGGCTATACCTGTGATTAGATACTCTGCAGGAATAATTGACTGGACCCAGATGGAGTTAGACAATTTGGACAGAAAAACAAGGAAGCTTATGACAATGAATCATGCCTTGCACCCTAAAAGTGATGTTGACCGATTATATTTACCAAGAGCAGAGGGTGGTCGAGGACTCCTACAAGTAAAGCAGACTGTGGAAGAAGAAAAATGCAGCTTGAATGATTACATCCAGAAAAGTGAAGAACCAATGATTAAGGAAGTAAATAAAGGAGGCCTTTTAAAGACAACTAAAACAAAAGCAGAATATAAGAAAGAAGTAATTGAGCAGCGAGCTGAAAATTGGAAACACAAAGCTCTGCATGGCCAATACTTGAAAAGTATTGAAGGCAAAGCTGACCAGAAACTAATTTGGAACTGGTTAAGATCAGGAGTACTGAAAAAAGAAACAGAAAGCTTTATTTTGGCAGCTCAAGAACAAGCCCTAGCCACAAACTGCATGAAGGCAAAAATTCAACATGTTACCACCAACAGCAAATGCTGCCTTTGCAATGAGAAAGATGAGACAGTCGACCACCTGATCAGTGGGTGCAGCAAAATTTCACAAACTGACTACCTACAACGCCATGACCGTGTTGCTAAGATCATTCACTGGAAATTGTGCCAGAAGTTTGGATTTGAGTACAGCAAAAACCACTGGGAACATCAGGTTGAGAAAGTTTTAGAGAATGAGAAACTCAAGATCTTGTGGGACTTTAGGATTCAGACTGACAGGCACTTGGTCCACAACACACCTGACATAACAATAGTTGAAAAGAAAAAAGTATGGTTCATTGACATTGCAATACCCGGTGATGCACTGATTGAAGATAAGCAGCAAGAAAAAATCACAAAGTACCGGGATTTGCAAATTGAAGTTGAGCGACTGTAGAAAAAGAAATTGTATGTTGTCCCGATTGTAATTGGAGCCCTTGGAGCAATACCCAAAGGGCTACCCCGCTGTTTAGAAATTCTAAATTTGCCAGACTTGAACATTTTGACTCTACAAAAAACCACCTTACTCGGAACAGCTTACATCCTCCGACGATACCTTAACAGTTCCTAGGTCCTTGGTTAGGACTCGAGCTGCTGAGCTATTAACCAGCCTCAAAGGCTGTGAATCTCACTAAAGATTAAATAATAATAATAATAATAATAATAATAATAATAATAATAATAATATGCTTCCAAGGCAGTTGTTCTTTTTCCATTTGTATACTTACAAATGGAAGCAGCTCCTCCAAATGCACTGAAAATCAGGACAGCCTCTTGTTGAAGAAGACTGGGAGGAAGAGGTGGACTGCTGCTGGTTTGTACCGGTTCGGGTGAACCGGTAGTTAAGATCATGCGCAGTTTGCCGAACCAGCAAATGCCACCACTGGCTGGCCCTGACCGTCTCACCCTGCCCTATCTCACTGAGCCTGCCTTGGCTGGTGGCTAAGTCACACCCATGCCCAGCTACTCTCTGGCTCCTTCACTTGCTCGCCCAGATCACGCAGCCCAGCTGATCTGCGTGCCTTGCCCACTTGCCTGCCTTCACTGCAGCCTACCATGGCGGTCATGTGGCTGAGCTATATCCATGCTTTGCCTGTTCAGCTCACCGGGACTGCCTGTGAAGGTAAGGCACTCCACCAACAGGCTGCCTCGGGGTCGACATGTTGAGACCCGGCCACCTTTCCGGCCTGGTTCTCACCATCATTCTGCCCACATGCTGCCTGCTCTCCCTTCGTCTTGGGTCGGGGGACGCACTAGTCCCTGGCTCTGGCTTTTCCTGGGGCCTCCTCCCGCATGCCATCCTCTCATCCTTTGCCTCAGGTCACTCCATTTCCCCTCCTTCAGAGGCCCTGGCCTTTACTCAGTCTCCCCACTTCTTTCCCCACAACTACCTTTTTCTTCATCCCGTGACCTTACCTTCCTCCCATGGCTGGTGGCAGAGGGGAAGGCAAGCCCCTCTGCTTGGCTCCCCACTAGCCCACATCTGCTTGGCTCCCCACTAGCCCACATCTTGCCCTTCTTGTCACAGGCTGGATGTGGAACTCAAGACGGAGCAGATGTCGAGCAGGCGGCAGCTCAGAGCAGGGTCTGAAAGGGGGCTGAGCCTCGCCATCTACCCCCTTTCCCCCCACTGAGACACTTGCAGCAGCCATCTCTTTTCTGGTGCAAGAATCCTCCAGCTGCCAGTCTTTGCCAGCACGAAAAGCCTCCAGCTGCCACTGTCACCTCAGTTCCGGCCAGCAAAGAGGCAGCTGCTGCAGGCCCTTTGCGCTGAAAAAGAACGATGGCTGGAGGCTTCTTACCCTGAAAAAGACCGGCGGCTGTAGGCTTCTCGTGCTGGCAAATAGCGGCAGCAGACCCCACCATCACTGAAACGGCCCTTCGGCTGAGTGCAGCATGCCTGGAGCGGATCTACTTTCCCTCTGTCTGCCTTACCTTCCAGCAGCCCATGGAGCTCGCACCATTCTCACAATGGCAGCCCACGCTTTTCCGAAGTCCACAGTCTGGTAGGCAAGGGAGGTACAGAGGTGGATGGCAGAGGGGCAATGTGGGCTGCATAGCCTCATGCTTCCTAGTCAACCCCCTGCCCGCAGGCAGGCGAGGCCCAGCAGCTGCGGAGAATCCAGGTAGAGGGCAAAATGCAGGCTAGGGTGAAGCCAAGTGGCGACGGCTCAGCCTTGACTCGCCTTCCCCTCTGCCACCAGCTGTGAGAGGAAGGTAAGGTCATGGTCGCAACCAGTTGGGAAAGCCAAACTGCTGCCCAGCCCAGAGTTGCTGGCTGAAGTGGGCAAGGCTGCAGCTCGCGCTTCGCTTGAAGTTCCCAGCCCTTTGTTAGAAAATCTCCCAAAAAAAGAGTGGGGAGGAAGTCCCGCCCTCAGCCCCTTTGTTGGACCTGGAAGCCATGTGTGATTGCGGCATTGTGTCTGGTCTCCGGGAGACTGGCCAGGAGCACCTGGTGGGCTCAGGCTTTTTCCTCACTGTTTCCCTCTACGACCGGCCTTGGAAAAGCCCGCCCTCACAATCAGACTCCCTTTCTTCCAATACTTGTGCGGTGAACCCAGGCTTGGAGAGCAGCAATGGTTTGGAGCTTGTTCAGGAGGACCCTCTGCCCCAGCCACGTGTTTTTTCAGGGCTGCTTGGAGTGAAGAACATGCAATATGCTGCCGCTAAGTCCTCCAGGGTTCCTTGCACAAGCGCTGGAAGAAAATTGGCTGATGGTTGGCTGCAACCAGGACTTGGAGCAGCAGCAGATGGGGTTCAGGGTGCACAATCTACTCTTCCTACTCCCAGTGCCCAAACTGGCGAGCTGGAAGAGAGATTCTCCGTTGTACTGGTGAATACGCACGGACTGCTTCCCCCCCCACATCCCATCCCGATCTAGCATTGTGCAGACAGCTGAATGGAGATGGAAAATGGGGCGTTTCCATCGGTCCTTCTCTCATTTTCCCCCTAGCCTCCTTTTGCCAGTATGTACCAGGCAGGCTCGGCAGGCAGTCGCAATCTTTAAATGGGCTTTTATTTTGTCAGCCCAAGGGTGGGGGAAAGGGGCTCAGAATGGTACGTAGGAAATCGCTCTGTCTCTGCAGCATCTGCCCATCTGCACAGCCCCACCTTGCCATTAGTGACATCGAGTTGGCCACGTCCACTCAGTCACATGACCTCCCAAGCCATGCCGGCGCCCAGTCACTACAGTTAGTGACTAGGTTAATTCACTAGGGTAAATTAATTGCAGCCCACCACTGCTGGGAGGCACAACTGCAGCCTCCAGACCTCAAATGTTGCCTATCGCTGCTATAATCTAATATGGATGCAAGTCAGCCAAACATATTGGAACTGACCTAATCATTTCCAAAATATTCTAGTTCTAAAATAATAAATTCTTACTTGGTTTTCTCTTCTAGGAATTCCCTGCTTCCGATCTTCGCACGGCTGTTTACAGGAAGACAGACACTACAAGAAAGCACAAAATAAAAATGGAAGAAAAAATTGGTTTCGAATATATGTAAGTGAATTTTATGTTATGTCTACAGTTAGTAAAGGATAAATGCATAGGCTGAAATCCGGTGTTTTCTACTGATGCATCTAGGATGGAATAACAAAGACTTTCTTTCTGTCTCATTTACTAAATATATTTTGGATTTTAGGGGACTTAAGATGATTTGAGAAGTTGATGACTTCAAAAATCTTATCGGCTGAGTAAAAGTCAAATGATACAAGATTTTTACCCATTGCATTAGATATCATTTTAAATATATGAATATAACTAATTAATGTCTGGTTTGGTGTCCCTCAGTTAGGGTGAATAGATTCCAATAAACAGGCTCAGGCTCAGGATGGCCATTGTGGGAATTGGTTTAACACATTTGGCACTGGATTGGGAAAAACTGCTTCAGTATGTTGAATTCTTTCATGTAAATGACAGACTTTAGGAATCTGGGTAACCTACATAGAAATATTGTTGAATTTCAGCATACTATCAGTTCCCACAATTGTATGATTTTCAATGTTGCTCAGCCGCAGGAGGGAAGTTTTCTGATTATCTGAGTCACTTGAAAAGGCACTAGGAGCAACATCCATAGCAGCTGTGTGAGTCTTAAAAAGGCATTGCTGATTTAGCAATTTAAAAGAGGTGCTTTGAATGAGCTTTTAAAAAAAAACTTTTGAAGGAGTTACATAGTTCTACTGCTGGGCTCTTTGCAAATAGCATGGCAGGAAGCAGGCAGTCTGGGAGTGAGATGTTAAACTATGAACAAATTGGTTACAAGGCATTTTTAGTTAAGAAGGCTTTGTCTGGAATTTAGTCTGTTGTTTTTTCTTCTATATAATTCTGGTCTGACATGTTTTCTCTTCCTCCTTCCCTCCCTATCTCTCCACCCAGTTTCTTTTTTTGGCTTTGGACGGAGGATGATTAAACAGGATGAGCCTAAATAGTGAATTGTTCATTCATCATACTCTAGTAACTATTTCTAGGTTTAGTTTATATTTCTATTGCATTAATTATTTTTATAGCTGACGTTCTCAAATTAGATCAACTCTAACTTGTTTTAAATGTTTAAACAGGTGTTTAAATGTTTTAATGTTTAAAAATTACTTTAAATAGATTCACTTACTCTATGCATAAAGGAAAATACTGCTTAAGAGAAATACATGCATTTATCTCAGTAAGAAATTGGCAACCTTGTAGTAGTCAAGGCAAGGGATAGAACAGTTAGAAGCCGGCAACATGAGTAAGGTCACATTGTACATGTGGACCAGACTGGGTTTTGGAGCCAGTTTGGTGGGTTTTCTTTTTATTTTACTGTGTTATTCCTTTTTTCAAGCCTACATTCTATTTTTTTATCTATATCCAACCACAGAATGGCAGGAAACTATGCAGTCATGACCAGAAATATTTTTGAGAGACAGAAAGAGGACTCAAGGGGTATAGGTTGCCCTGTTCACAATTTTAGTAATATTTGCATAAAATTCAAAGCTAGCTCAGAAAATTACTTAAATAAATAAAATATTTATTTATCAATCTAACATGAATATAGACAGGAAGATTCAATTTCAGCATGAAATATAAGCAACAATGATATCCATAGCAAACTACAAAAAGACCAAAGTTATGATCTGTCTAATGATATAATTATGTACTTTTCACAGGCTGTGGAATACAAATGCAGGTCAATTTATTGGTGAGATAGTTGGTGTTATAAATGTAATAAATAAAATAAATAAAAAATTGCAACATTTTTGTGATTATTCACATGTTGTTATTTCATCATGTATTATAGTTCCCATAAGAGGAAATCTGCTAATTCTTTTTCTTCTTGATCATTCTTTTTTGCAAGCAGCAGTGTCTACAAGGAAGAGAGAGAGGAAAAAAAAATGAAGATGCAGGAATGATCATGTGATTAAAGTCCACCCCTTCTATATTTGTATCAGTTTTGAATCACTTGAATCATAGTATAAATGGATGTGGAACCTTGGGACTGATGAAAAGTCTGCATTGCAAACAAGAGATAGTTGGTGTCATATCCCTCTCCCTCTGTTAGAGGAGGAATGTTCAGTTTTAACATAGATGATCTTTTTGACTCTTCTTTCAAATTAGTGGTCCTCTCTGTCCAGAATGTGAACTTTTCTGTCTTCAAAAGTGTGATCCTGGTCATGCAAATGTAAATGGAGTGCTGAATCCTACCCTGATGTGTTTGTTCTCCTATGTTGTGCCATGCATTTGTGAAGTGGTTGTTTTGTTTATAATGCAGTCCTTTCAGTAGTCCCAAGAAGATTCCATGCCCATTTACACTCTGAGATGACTTGGAGGATACAGATAAAACCTCAAGTGGCCTCAACAACTTTCAAAGAACTAACAGCCAGATTATTGCAAAGAATATAAATATTTGTGATAATGGTGAATATCTATCTCGGGTGAAGGATGAGGGTGGAGGTTTGTTCTCCAAGCTTGTGGGTTGGTTTCTGAATGTTTTGTTACCAGGCTAGGTAATATCTTTGGTTGAATTTAGGGAATGTCAGTGTTCTTTTTGCTTACAGGGCTTCATGTTGTCAGTAGGTCTTATGATGGATCTTGTGATGAGATCATGTCAGGTGAGAGTCATTGGGCGGTAAAGTGCTGGTGGGGGTGGGGGTTGCGTTGGTTAGTTGAGAATTGGTGCTGTCACTGGTTGGTTGTATGGTTAATTTGAATTCTCAGGTTCATAGTTGGTTGTAGGTCGATGTGTTTGTTGATGGAATTACTTGTGGAGTGTCAGGCTTTGATAAACTCGCATGCGTGGTGGGTATTGGCGTGGTTGATGATTCTTGTATTGCTCCAATAGAATTGGTGCTGTTTGGTGTCAATGTGGGTAGAGACTAGGGATTTGGGATTGTGGTGATTGACTGCCAGCTGATGTTCATGGATTCTGGTTTTCAATTGCTGTGATGTTTGTCTCATGTAGACTTGGTTGCAATTACAGTTACAGCTGATTTTGTAAATTACTTTGTTTCTTTCATCCTTCTGTATCTTGTCTTTGGTTCTGGATAATTCCTGATGGGAGGACCAATTCCATCAACAGACACATCGACCTACAAGTAGTCTATGAACTCCTGAGAATTCAAAACAACTGCACAACCAACCAGTGACAGCACCGACCCTCAACTAACCCACGCAACCCTCCCAACCGGCACTTCACTTCCCAGTGACCCTCACCTGCCATGGCCTAACCATTACAAGACTGTCACCTGACATGACCCATCACAAGACCCATCACAAGATCCATCACAAGACCTTCACCTGACATGATCTACCCATCACAAGACCCTCACCTGACTTGACCCACACCTGACCCATCACAAGATCTTTCACAAATCACTCACCTGATGTGACTCTCCCATCACAAGACCTACTGATCACATAAAGCCCTTATAAAGAGAAGAACACTGACACTGATATTCTCTAAAATTCCATTGAAGATGTTCCCTTGCCTGGTAACGAAATATTTGAAACCAACCCACAAGCTCAGAGAATGAACCTCTGTCGTCAATATAAATATTTCCATTCCCACCAGTCAATTAGAACTGAAGAAGTTTCTTTGATGAGAAGAAAAACATTTTCAAACAAAAGACAAAGTCCACTTGCCTTTTGGAAAAAAACACCTTTGGGACAACCATGACCTGGATGATTAAGACTTTCCATAGACTTTTATCCTCCCCTCCAATATTCTTACACTCCTTGCTTGGGACTCTGTCTCTTCCCACTTAATGGCCCACATGTCCTGGGGTTACATTAGCAACCAGGATGCTGGGACATCATGCTTTATAATAATATCCAATCTGGTTCTAAATGCCATCATAACCCAAGGACTAACTGTATTTTTGTTTTGAATCTAGTTTATTCACAAAAATTGATGTTGGATAGGTAAGGGAAGGTAGAGAAGGGTTTCTCCCACCAATTTGCATTATAAGAATTATAAACATGTTCATGCATTATAAACATGTTCAAAATCACATGTTACATTATTGATAAAGCATAGAATAATCTAAATGTCTTGTTTCTTTTCATTTTTAGTTTCTCAAGAATACATAAGGACAAAGCAAAATTAATTGTTGATCAACATGCTGATATGATACAATGGCCTCAGACCAGGAGTTTGGAAGATTTTAATTTGAAAAAAATGACCACAGAAAAACTTCCTATAATTTCTTCTCATGAAAAAACTGATTATATTGTTAGTGATATTTCTGTTGAAAATGAAGGAAAGTATAACAGATTATTTAGTCCAGGTGGTATAGCAAACCATTCTTAAATAACTAACTTAAAGAGGCTTATGGCCTCTTAAGGACTAAGAAAATTATGATAGCATAAACCAACTGTACATGGAGTACAATCTATATCCTTAGATACATTAATTATACTCTTTAAATTTCAATTATATAAACACCTATGATGTTAGAAATAAGGAATTATAAGGAAAAATGGCTCTGTCTCTTTATAAAGATATTTATTTTTTGTTGATCAAAAATATTTGAATATAATTCTATTTTTGTAGATTGTCCATACAGTACCAATGCAGGATGTAAATAATGTAGACACTATATTATATTATATTGCATTGTATGCAATACAACGTTACTTCTCATTATATTGTATTATATTATATGCAATACAATATATGTTACTTCGCATTGTCCAGAAGAATAGCAATTTTCTGTTATAGCCCACACTTTCAGTTCTGCAAATTTTAAAATGAATGTGTAAGGGCATAAATTATAGGACTACCAGTTATGGGCTGAAAACTCAAGGTAATCAGTAAAAAGCAGCAAAGAGACAGACAATGTCCTGCCATCATATTGCCTTTATAATTATAACTAATAATAATAATGTTAAATCAGAATTCTCTATCCCTGAATTTGGCAATTAACCAAAAATACTTATTCCATTGAGTACAGTATTCTAAACAAAATTAATAATTTTCCATAGTGTAGGCTTTTGTTTTAAATAAAAGGCTAAAGGCTAAAGTAAAGTAGTTCCATTTAGATATTCATTCATTCATTCATTTATTCATTCATTCAGAAAAAAAATCTAGCTTTCCACTAGATGGCAGTGAAATGATACAGAAAACTCAAACATACAATTAGTAATATAAAGTTGAGCAATGGGTTTGATTGCTGTACCAGTTATTTTGCTGCCCTTCCAGCATCTGGAAAGATGAGGCTTTGAAAAATAAGCATAGTCCCACTCCTGCCTCATTAGTAGACAACTCTAATTAACTTTTTTAACATTTATATTATATGTATTTTATTCGGCTGTTCACCGCCCTGAGTCCTTCGGGAGTAGGGCAGTATACGAATTCAATAAATAATAATAATAATAATAACAACAACAACAACAACAACTTGATGCAGCACACAAGTTATTTAGGAAAAATGACTTTTTCACAAGTACCTCCTTATTCCACTTCTTGTTTTGAAAAAAGTCTGGTATTCTTCTGTTTTTTTATCCTTTATCAACTGTTGCTTGTGATTTTATTTATTTATTTCAAAGTATATGGCCATTCATTTCACCATTATTATTAAGAATCAATTAACATAACTTTATTAACTGCCCAAATAAATGTAAATGTGTAACAACTATTAAAGATACAATATCACAAAATAAAATTTGCAGCTGAGATAAAAACAACCACCACTGTCAACCATTCCATGGACTTCCACCATGCATGCTGACCCCAATGCCTGATGACAATAAAATCTTAAAGGCCTAGAGCAGGGGTGTCAAACTTGATTTCATTGAGGGTTATATTTGACCTTGGGGGGCTGGGATGGGTGTGGCCAATTTGATGTCCCTCATGTCAGGGACACCTGTGTCGGCCTGAGCATTCTGCCAGCGAAAATGGGCTCCTAAGCTCAGTTTCAGCTGCAATGGTCTCCTGCAACCCTCTGCCAGTGAAAATGGAGCTTGGGAGGGCCACACACAGCCCTCCCAAGTTTTCCCTGGCAGAGACACTGTGAGTCGGTCCTTCACTGTTTCCAGGGTGGCCCCATGGGCCAGATCTAAGCACCCTGTGGACCAGATCCAGGTTCCGGGCCTTGAGTTTGACACCCCTGGCCTAGAGGGTTGAGGACACTTTGTTGGTGATGTTCCCCAGGTCTGCTCAGGGACAGAAAAAGTTTTTGGGATCTTGGCTATGCAGTCCCTTTTTAATAGGGAAGACTTGAAACATACCTCTCCTGCCTGTTACGATGGAGTGGATAGACACAAGCAGAGACAAGCCAATTTACCAAGCTCCATGAATGGTTTTTAGGTAATTACCTGCATCTTGAATTTAGGCCAGAAGCACTAGCAACTAATACAGCTCATGTAGCAGTGGTTTAATATATGCCAATTGAGGAGCATGTTTCATTTTGAGCCAGTTGAAGCTTTCAGATGTTCATTCAGCTTCAGCTTCATTTTGAGCCAGTTGAAGCTTTCAGATGTTCTTCAAGGGCAGCCCATATACTGCATATCAAAAAGTGGACAATTTTGTCCAGACTACAGAATCAGAGGTGTTTGGAGTTATTCTGTCACAAATTCTGTTCTGGGTTTAGATCTCAGATGAGGAAGAAGATAAAATAGAAGAGAAGCAGATAATATAAAATTAGAAAACAGGATGAATAGGATAAAATATTAAAACTTGTGCAAGGAACACTTGGGTTCTAATGAATTGTGCAAAAGCTTCTGAAACCATTGCTTTAGCTATCTGGGAAACTTTATGAAATGGCCTGCTGCTCACTAGATAACTGTCAAACTGCTTATGCATAAGCCCCATCTGTTTTCATAAAGGTGATTTTATGCTAAAAGATAATAATATTAACACATAACAAAGAGAATATTAACTGCAAGAGTGATAATGATTTTAGATAACAAGTATCTTCTAGTGTATGGCTTAGCACAATGATTATGAAATTTTATTGGCTATCGGTTACAGATGATAATAAAAAGACAGACAGTCAAACTGTTTCAGCACAGTTAAGTTGCCATACAAGGACTTGCATGAAATTTCAGTTTGGTGGTGAACACAAACCTTCCAGGGTGAGAAAATCTCCTTCATATGATAAAACTGGTATGTACATCAAAACCAAATATGCTTAATGTTATTAAAGCCAGAAATATTAAAAATATCACAAATTATCACAAAAACTAGTTTTTATCCTTTGTTATTCAATTATATATGTGTGATCACAAGCATACAATCAATTAAAAAATGATATTGTGGTTTGTTGCACAGTCAGCCCCCTATCAAAACCTTCCCAAGGACCTGGGATGGGCAAGGACCCAAGGACCTGGGATGATGTTTGATTATGTTAAAGGTATCACAGGATATAAACTGTTCCAAGTAAAGATAAATTGCCTTTTGCAATTGATTGATGGTGATTTGTTCAAAGCTGATGGTGTTCAAGTGCTGCTCCAGTAGTCTTGGGATTGCACCCAGGGCGCCTCTTACTATTGATATTACCTTTGCTTTCTTTTTTACAGTTGTTCTATTTCTATTTGCAGGTCTTTGTATTTTGTTACCTTCTCCAGTTCTTTCTCTTCTATTCTGCTATCTCCAGGCACTGCCAATTTCACTATCCAGATGTTTTTATTCTTCTTATTGACAATTGTTAAGTCTGGAATGTTAAGTGGCAAGTGTCTGTTTAAATTATATAATCCATAGGGCATTTTGGCTTCTTCATTTTCTATTTTTTTCTATTTTATGGTCCTATCACTTCTTGCTGGCAGGTAAATGGTATTTCTTGCAGATCTTCCAGTGCACCATTGTTGCTACTTTGTCATGCCCTTGTTTCTAGTCAGTTTGTGTGATCTTGCAAGCAGCTAACCATGTTGTCTACTGTTTCTTCAACTTCTTTGCAGAAGTGGCATTTGCTGTCTGTTGCTATCTTCTCAATTCTTTATATTTAAGGTTTGGTCTTGTGCAGCCAGAATTAGCCTCAGTGTCTTTTTCTTCAACTTTCCTGATCTTAGCCATTACAAGCTCTTGTTATTAACTGCTTGCTTTTTTTTATGTACTGACACTGTAATACTTTGCCTTGCCGCTTTTTTATTCTTCATTTTGTTTTTTTGTAGGCCAATCTGACCTCTCCAATACTTAGTAAACCTTCCTAGTATTCTGCTTTCAGTGCACTGGTTAATTGTTTTCACTGTTAGGAAGTTTCTCCTTAATTACAGGTTGTTTCTCTCCTTGATTAGTTTCCATGCATTGCTTCTTGTCTTGCCCTCTGGAGCTTTGGAAAATAAGATGATCTCTTGTTCTTTGTGACAGCCCCTCAAATACTGGAATACTGCTATCATGACACACCTAGTCGTTCTTTTCTCTAGACTAGCCATACCCAATTTCTGCAACCGTTGTTTTTGTCTTCAGGCCTTTAATCATCTTAGTTGCTCTTCTTTGCACTTTTTCCAAAGTCTCAACATCTTTTTTTGTAACGTGGTGGCCAAAACTAAATGCAGTATTCCAGGTGTGATCTTACTAAGGATTTATAAAGTAGTACTAATATTCCATATGATTTTGATTCTATGCCTCTGTTTATACAACCAAGGTTTGTATTAGCTTTTTGGGTTGCTGCCACACACTACTGTCTCATGTTTAAGTGATTGTCCACTGGGATTCCAAGGTCCCTCTCACAGTTACTGTTTTTGCCTAATCTGTATTTGTATCTGTGGTTTTTCCTGCCTAAGTGTAAAACCTTGCTTTTCTCCACATTAAATTTCATGATGTTGGATAGGGCCCATTGTTCAAGTTTGTTAAGAACTTATTCTACTCTGAACTTGTTTTCTGAGGTGTTGGCTATTCCTGTCAGTTTAGTGTCATCTGCAGATTTGATTAGCTCCCCTTCTATTCCCTCATCCAAGTCATTTATGAAGCTATTGAAGACTACTGGGCCTAAGACGGAACCTTGTGGTACCCCACTGCCTACTTCCCTCCATGTAGATCTGTACTACTACAGGACTACTTGTTGAGTAAGGTTGTCAGTCAGTTATGAATCCACCTTGTGGTGATGCTGTCTAGCCCACATTTTTTCTAGCTTATCAAGAAGTAGGTTGAGGTCTACTTTGTCAAATGCAATAAGTATAGCAATAGTATAAGTATAGCAATAGCTTTACAGCCCTCTCTAAGCGGTTTACAGAATCAGCATATTGCCCCCAACAATCTGGGTCCTCATTTTACCGACCTCGGAAGGATGGAATGTTGAGTCAACCTTGAGCCTGATGACATTCTATCTGCCAAACTGCTGGCAGCCGGTGATCAGCAGAAATAGCCTGCAGTCCTGCACTCTAACCACTGCACCACCGCATATCTGCTTGATGTTTTTGACTGTTATTTGCTGCTTTATTATTTCCAGTTCTTCCTCAATCTTCCTTGTTCCTAGGTTATATTTCTTGATTAGGTATTTTTGACTGAGCTATTCGTTTCTGTTAATTACATCTCATCATATTTTTATGGAAGAGACACTCTTCATCTGGATCCTCTGGTGAGGACTTTCCATATGGTTGAACTTTTGGTGTAGCTCTCATCTTCCTCAGAGCACACAAGCACCACAAACATATAGTACACAAGGTAGTGCCTCATTGGGGGCTTATTATTTTGTTACATCTTTTTTGTACATTTCAATTCAAGGTGGCATATATACCAATATTCCTGCATCCTATTTTCCCCAGAACAACTATTTGAGTGGGTTGGGCTGAGAAAAAGTAATTGGCTCAAAGTCACTCAGCTGGTTTTCATGCCTAATGGAGGTCTAGAACTCAATCTCCTGACCTCTGGGCCAGCATCTTAACTATTACATTAAACGTCATATAGGAGCATTTAGAATTATAAGGTATTTTTAAAAATGTATAAAATTGCAGTAATAAAATAGCAACCACCTAATGCTTGGTCAGCTGTTCATCCAGCTCATTATATATGCTTTCAAGCTTGTGTTGCACTCCTTTGCAAAGATTTCTGAAAGCTCAGTCTTTATTACTTCCCTGAATGACCTAAATGTTTCATGATGAGCGAGATGTGGCATTCTCATTACCTGCTGGGAATCTTCAGTGTGCACTTTCAGCCTGCTTATATTGGGCAGGCTTATTCTATCTGGTGTAGATAATTTCAAAAGTTAACAAGGATCCAAGTCATAAGGTTTAAGAGATTTCTAGACTAGGAATGTCCACAACTGGTAAATCAGCTGCCCAAAGGATCGAGTTATCTGCTGCTTATCAAGAGCTGGGAAGTCAGGAAGTCTCCCAAATTGTACATAAGTTCATTGAGATGGAATGCTGTCCTATCCAAAGCTAAATTTGGAATTATCTTGATACAAGAAGGTTCCTGAATAAATTGGAATTTTTTCTTACTAGTATTCATTCCAAGTCTGTTTCATCCTTTCAAATTTTCACAGCCTCCAGATACTTGATCAAGATGAACGGCATGGGATGGAGATATTTTTCTTATCCTTATAGCTGAAGAATGGATTACTTCAAAAGTGGCTCATTCTTAATAATTTGACTATGATGAAATTCACACTTATATACACTTTAATATTTAAACATATATCTGAACATCAAAAGTCACTATATTACGTTTCTACAGTATATTGACATAACCTAATAATTACTTTCAGATGTTATGCTAAGTCATGTGATACAACTGAGCTCAACCAAATTCACGCAGCCTTCTTCACCTTTCTCCTCTTCATTATCAGAGCTAGAAACACTTGTTTCTCCTTTTAACTATCTGGTTTCTATTTTTTCCAAATAAAGAAGAAGGGATTAATATGCATTACAGTTTGTTTTAAAGAATTATATTAAAAAATTATGCTTTCAGTTTTGTTTTGAGGGAGGATGCATTTGTATTGTATAATAACTTATAATATCCTAATTTATTGAAATTAATTAACAGTCATGAAATTTAAGTATAACTTCAGGGAGTTACCTTAGGTCATGCTTACAGTATATGCTGATTGGTTTATGTTCTGTTCTAGGTCCCATTAATGATGATGCCATCTTGCATATTTTGAGACTCAGAGATAAACTTAGCTGGCAGACATTATTACCACCTTGTGAATTTGTTAAATCAAAAGATGTGGCTAAATTTCGGAAGACCCCATTACTGGTATTTTTCTTTATAGTTCATGTCAATTTATTCTATTTGTTTAAGATTCAGTCTACTATTTGTATAGGGTATATATTTGTGTAATTTGTTTATACATTTCCATCTATTGTGAGGATTATTTATTGTGGTAATGCCATAGAGTGGGGTGGGCAAATGTGGCCCTTTTACAACCTGTGGACTTCAACTCCCAGAATTCCTGAGACAGCCAAGCTGTCTCAGGAATTCTGGAAGTTGAAGTCCACAGGTTGTAAAAGGGCCACATTTGCCCACCCCTGCCATAGAGCACAGGTGTCAAACTTGATTGCATCATGGGCCAGATTGTGATATATCGCAACGTTTTTTGTCTTTATGGAGCCGGGGTGGGCATGGCCTGCATTTGACATATTTGGTCCGTGTTTGACAGGTCTTCTATAAAATGTCATCCATCCCATCCCTCCCCCTTTTTTTTTCTGGCTATAGATTTGAATTGTTATGTGCAAGTACTGTGGTCAGCATAGAGGAGGATTATTCATTTTCCATCTGGACAACTCTTAAGTCAACCTTTTTTCCTCTAATATAGTTTCCTTTAGATATTTTTTACTACAACACTATTTTCTTTAAAAAGAACCTTTCTTCTGACATGTTCTATACAATCTCTTTAGTCATTACTCTGAAGTAAGTATTAACCATAACAGGAATTGATGACTTTTCTTGGGACAGATGTTATAATTTGCTGTCAGGACAAGATGAAGGCCACAAATGATAACAGAAGAGTGGTGGTAAAGAGAAAGAAAAGAGCTAATGGTTTATGACCCACTTTTGGGAATTTACATTTTAAGAGAGAAAATTGGAGCAGAAAGTCTCTTCAAAGCAAATTATTTCATTTTCATCCCTTAGAAAGCTTCTAATTGCCACCCGAATAGCCCAATATCAAGTTTATGACTTTTAGCAGTAGAATGGCCAATTTTGAGTGACATAATTTTGGACCATTTTAGAGGGCTTGGTTGTTTTAAGGCTGGGATTGGTGTGGTTTTCCTCTCAGAGACCACCAACATGTTTATCATCTTATTTTCTGAGAAGAAAGCAAAAAAATAAGCTCTTTTGCTGATGAATTTTGGAGGCACAATCTATGAGTACAGGGAGGCTGCATGCAGTGTAAGGGATGTCCACATCCTCTGTAGAAGAAATAACGTAATTTATACTAATAATATTTTCCTGTTGTAAAGGTTAAAGCTATTATATGTATCTTTGGAAATAGTCATCTGATTCCTTATACAGTAGTCCATTTTGGACTAGCAACAACTACAATAAAGATTATCTACCTTGATATTTTAAATATAACTATTTTAAGTATATAATCTCATAAAATGTTGTATCATTTTGGAAATGATTAGTTTCTAAGATCAACTCTTTATTAAAAGTATTTTAGATGGGGCTTCTTAGATTAATGATAACTTTGGTGTTATGTTTCTTGGAAATGTATCAAATTTTAAAGAAAAAGTTTTATTTTTTATTTTATTTTATTTTTATTTATGCCTTTTATTTTTTTTCTTCCCATGTTACCAGTAATAAATAATAAGTTGTATACAATTTTTTTTAATTTGGAAAAAAAGACTAAAGCTGAAGTATTCTGAAGTATTCTGAAAATACTTAATTCAGGAGTAGACTCTAATTCTTCAGGGGAAAGGAGTTTTGCTCAATAGAAGTCAAGAATATCCTTGAACCAGAGAAGGAATGCAGCTACAATGTATCAAAATGTGAAAGCAAAACAACAAATAGAAGAGATGGTGGATCAACTCAACAAAGAATAGAAAATACAGGTACTTACTTTTCAGTAAGTACAGAAAGTACAGACACATGAAATGTGAGAAACACAATTAAGGAGTTAATAATGTAATTTTCAAACATAACAATTCCATTAACAATGAACCTGTCTGCTAATATACGTTGTGACAATAATATTACCGAGAAACTACAAATGTTATCACCATAGTCTTTAAAATTCTAGGAAGAATTTTCAAGAATATAGGGACTCAACTATCCTTCTAGATGGTAGAAAAAAATGGAAAAAGAAAACAGAAAACTACAAATAAAAAAATAATTCCAGAAATGATATTGGTGAAAAAGATTTAGTTATCTCATTAATGGACTGCTGGCCATAAGAGCTGAAGAAATTACATTTGGCAAAAGTCTTGTAAACGTCAATTCTGTGGGTGTTAGTATGAAAATCCCAATATATCAACTGTATCATTCTGCATCAGAAAAGTGAAAATGTTGTTTTAAGGGGGCCTATTATGGCGTTATATAAACCAAAAAGAATATTTGTTTATAGGTTCATGGCTTGTTATATGTAGATGTTCCAGATATTGGATGTGAAGGAGAACTCTTAGTACAGGAAGGTAAATCTATCTTTGTTACTATCTACTCACCCATTCAACCAACATGTAATTAAATTTTGGAATTCATTACCATGATATATGTATGCTGGTTTCACAAAAGGATTGAGCCAACTCATGGAAATAATGGGGTTCAGTAACAATTAGCTTTGATGACAGTGTGACTGTCTCTAAAGACTATATGTTGGAAGACTAGTGGAGATTTGTATTGCCCTCACCATACTTGCATTTAAATGAGTTTTAAAAACTTGGCTGTAGAAAGATCTATTTTGAAATTAGAATAGTCCATTTTGATTCCAGAATATTCCATGATGAAATATTTTGCAATACCTTACAGGACAACTTGCAGAATTTCCACTGACCATTCATGACAGGGAAGCATTTGGATATATTGAACTGCAAATTTGGATATATTAATCTGCAATTCAGGATACTAGTTTTGGAGGCATGGGCCTCATATATGAAACTAATAGCTTCTTTTTTATAAAAATTCATTGAACTGTCAAAGAATGTGACAGGAAAATTCTGACTAAAGATTCTCCTCCTGGCATTTAACGAGTAACAGTTTGAAACTTTATGGAAAGGAAAATGTGAGATCTATTGCAGAAAAAGGATATAGGAAGGAGAGAACAAGCAAGGTAAATGCTCTGCCTAAGAATTCTGCAGTTAACAGATGTGATCTTGGCTTCAGATAAATTTACAGTCATAAATAACCAAACCAGTGTTGTAAAAATTGACAATTACTATGTGAATGGAGCAATTAGTAATTAGTAAGCAAATAAAATACCCCACAGAGTTTATCAATTCACTAGAAATCAGTATTAACTGCGTATTAAATTTTAAAACAATAGCAGTTATAATATTTGTATAAGAAACAATGGATATTAATAATTAAAACTGCAAATTATGCATGAGTGAAATCAAATAGAGTTTAAGTTTCTTACAAGTTATGCAATTACTTCCAAAAAAAGTATTTCTGGCACTTACAAAAAAAAATTTCAAAATACAAATCCAACCATTTTATATAAAGCTTGAATTTACAATGGAAATCAGAATCAAGGACAAAACAATGAATTACACTATATCTGCAAGAAGCTAAATATATAATTAGCAATAACATGTATTTCCAGAATCAAATCATTGGAAAACTTGCCAAAAATTCACTCAAGAAATTTATATTTTGTATGTAGCCTTTAAAATGTATGAAATAGGAAAAATTAAGACCAAGGTAGGAAAAATACAAAAAGAGATGCCTTGAGAAATCTTTTATATGTTCTCTTGTACATGACTATTTACTCTCACTTATTCTTGATCAAAATACGTACATTCATTGTTTTGAACCCTACATTTATCAAGCTGCCCATGAGTGCTGTGTTCTGTCTCTCCCTCCCCCCCACCCCCCCAAATATCAATTGTCAGATGATTCCTCTTCAAAATAAGAAGAAATGGGTTTGGGAAGCATCATATCTAATCTAATCTGAGAATAACCAACCATGAAACCAACAAGGTTTTCCTGAGATCTTTGGAAGACTTGCTTGCACATAACTTCAGCATTACAAATTCCATTTTTAACAAACAAACAAAATTGAAAATAGTTTTTAAAAAAACATAGTTGGGAATAATTTTACTGTGTATATAATTGCTGATATAATTGTCATGTCACATTCCTTGATTACCTGAATTCTGGAATTTTAGTCTGCTCCTTGTGTTTTTGAAAATTTATCTGTTCTTTTTAATTTGTCATGTTGGAATGATTTTTTAAAAAATGTTTTTTTTATTTTTTACACAAACAGACATACAAACATACAATGCATTTTTTCTGAACAGAGTATTGGCCAATTCCCAAATTTAAACAATTTTTAGTCATTTTAACACAATTTATATATTCCCTTTTTGCCACAGTATTTATTCTGTCTATTTTTTTTAATAAACCAATATTACCCTTCATCCTAACCTCTAATCTTAACCAAATTCAATTTTTCCCTTCATCTCTATATTAACACCCTTAAATTTAAAATCTCAGATAGTATACTTCCTAATATCACAATAATTCATTTCTTATCAAAATATGAAACCAAAATGTTTTATACCATACATTTGTTTAAATCTTATTCCACATCTTGATAAAGATCAGTTAATTGTATAACAATCTTTCTCTTTATATGATAATATTAAACCAAATTACTTTATACCATATATTTCCTTGAATCTTATCTCTAATTTTCAATTACTTTGTCAAACATATGTATTTATATATCTTCAAACAACATCTTAATCATTTCTACTTTCACCACAATCTAATTAATTCATAATACAATATCATTTCACCTTTTTTCTTTTTTGATTAGATTCCAAATATACAGTTAAAAATATTCTAATGTATTACAATTTCTCTATTTCATATTTCTAAAACTTATCATTATATAAACTCCTTCAATACAATTAAAAATATAATAATTTTAGGTAAAAATATTCCAACTATTACCATCTCATTTATCAAACTTATTCATATTTCTGACACTTATTTCAATTCGTTCATACATCCATATAGTTTTCCATTTTATATTACTTAATTAGTATCACATTTTCATCTTTTTTCTAACATTCATTACATCTATAAATCTTAGTTCAATTCATATTTCAATTCCATTTCCATTCCTATTTTTTTTATTTTTATTTCCCCTTCTTTTCATTTGTGCTTTAAAAGCCTAAACTCCCCTGTTTTGCCCTGTATCCATTATTTTCCATCTCTTTTCCCTTTTTCTTATTTTTCTACTGTTAATTCCAGTGTAATCATTTTGTATTTTAAAGTCATGAACTCTTCTATTTTGCCCTCTTTCCCGTTGTTTTCCATCCCTTTTCCCTCCTTGTTTTTCCACTGTTAATCCCAGTGTAATCATATAAATTTTTTATATTCTTTCTATTCCACCCTTTTTTCCCTCTTTGTCTCTTTCCACTCTTTCTATTTTTTCCATTGTTAATCCCAATGTAATCTTTAAAATTCTCCTTTTTATTGTTACTACCAACATAATCATTTATTTTTCCATAGTCAATCTCTTTGTCTTCTTCTTTATTGTCAATCTCTCTTTCTTGCTTCTCATTTGTTATTTCATTGTCAGCTTGCATGTGCTCTAACACAATTTTTGAATCGTCAAGTTTCAATTTTCCATGCACCATTATAGTCATTTCCCTTACTTCCATTTTCAGTGACAGGTACATCATTTTCATCATTTCCTTAAGTTTCTGCACCATTTTATTCTTTCAAAGTTAATATTATTTCACTTTAAAGTTGCGTTGTAATCCTCCTCTTTTAATCATCAAAGTCAAGCCGCTTGCAGACAAAACAAACCCTCTTCAGAAGTTCTCACAGCTGTTATCACTATCAAAGGTCAAGGTTTTTCCAAAGAAAAATTCAGTGTTGTAATGATCTTATTTCTCCTGAAGAGGTCAATCCACAATTCCAGTCAGCAGCCTGAAAAAGTATCCATTTTGTTTGCAATCCACTTTAACAATCTTTACTAATTTTGTTTTTTCCTCTTCTTTAAAAAAGAAGAAGAGGAAAAAACAAAATTAGTAAAGATTGTTTACCTTCATATACACCAAATCAGTTTAAAATTCAGTTCAAATCACAAAGTCTGTTTTTTCCCTCTTTTTTTTTCCACGATACAAAACTTCTATTACAGGGCTTAATTTTAAGTTTGTCTTTACTTTTTCCAACATTCAAAAAAGAAATCTGCTTTTTTTCTTCCCAGTCCTCTGGACAATTATGGGGTTTTTCTTCTAATTTTTAAAGTTCTCCAAATATTTTTATCCAAAAGTCAATTTTCTTTTTGGGTTTTGTCACTTTAAACTTCCGTTTTAGCCTTCTTCCTTCCTTTCTCCTGTGCCCATTAGCCACTGTTATTCCTCTGGGGTTCTTTAACAAATTTAAAAATCTTTACCTTTTTTTGCCTGTGAGCTGGCAATCACTCACCTGGGGTTCATGCTCCGTTCAAATCACCACTCCTCAATATTTGATCCGGTTGCCCCAGCTTCTTGACAGTCACAATGGCCGCCGCCCCCACTGCCGAATCAGAGTTTCCTCTGACCTTCAAGGAACTTGCCTGTTCCTCTTGGTCTTCCAAGGTGCCTCTCCTTCTTCTCCGTCCCTGTGAGATAGTTCTGGTCCGAAGACCCCTCGGCAGCGGCTTGTCAGCCCGGGATTTCACAGAGCTCATCAGAGCCCGCTATTTCCCCGACTATCTCGCCACAATGCTTCCAGTAGAATCCCTCATGTTGGAATGATTGATTCTTTAACTCCAGCTTTGATTTTCTGGAACTCTCTATTTTTGATTTTATGAAATCCGGCATTGATCAGAAACTCTTTTTCCTCAAAATATGCAGTTTGACTTAGGACCAAGTGGCATATCTAACACTAATAGTCTATTCCAATTGATGAGATTTACTGACATAACTCACATAAAACATATTCAAATACTTTATGTATGAAATAGTAAAAATACAGGACATTCTAATACTATTACCATTCTTCTTCTTCTTGTGCCATATCTGTCATCAGACGTTGGCAATCATGTTGGCAATAGCAATCAAATTCTGAAGTGAAAATATTTGTGTAGAAAAAAAATAAAATATATTTTAAATTAAACCCCAAATAGATGTAAACAATATGAATCTCAAATATTTAGTAAAGGGACCGTCAAGGCTGGAGTTATTAGATTCAAATTCTCTGGCTTCAGGCTATATGAGGATTGTTAGAGAAGTTTAAATTTAGCAAATTGAGTTGCCTAAAATAGAGGAAGGAGGAAGAAAAAGATACCAGAAGGGACTTTTGGGGAAAGAGAAGGCCTTGGGAGATTCTGAAGTTTTTCTGTATTTTGACCTGAAAGAAACATAATCAAAATAAATTGTGTTCTTTGTAAAACAAATGGGTAGGTAATAAGAGACATAGTGAAAATAAGGAGGCAGAGGTTTGGGAGCAAAGAGTCTAACAAATGTTTGAAGATTTTGTGAAATAGTTGTGATATGATTTTGTATCTGTTCATTTTTTTTTCTAGAAGATATAAAATAGAAGATATAACAGCAAGGCAGTAATGGAAATCATCATCACAATCATCTATGGCTCTGAGCCTTATTGTTGTGGGGCTACAGTCCTTCATTTTAATAGTAAAGGAGCAAAAAAGAAATGCTGTCTCTCTGACACACAAATCTTAGGAAGATCATTAAACCTGAAACCCTTGTCTATCTATTAGAGCATCTAGCACAGCATTGCAGAGAAATCTTACTGGGTCATTCTATACCACTAAAAGAATGTATTAGCATGCAGCTCCTAGATTATTTCCCATACCTTAGTGGTAGATGGCTGAACTTAGAAGCATGTCTTTTACTGCGTTTTGAATATTTTTAAAAAAGGTTTTTTCATTAATAATACAATTAAAAACATTGGACATGGTGTGACTTTTCCAGTTTAGACATTTCCGTCAAGTTTTACCTTGCAACAAATACAGTTCCTTTTTGCTATACAAGTATATACCATCTATCACAATTCAAACACGTAAATTCTTTCATCTATAAAAGTTACATCAATACCAATTTCATTCTTATCTATCGCAGAAGATTTCTAAATTTTCAACTCATCAATGATCCTTTATCCCAGCATTCCTCCTCCTCTCCAACCAATAATACAATTTATTTCAGATTTCGTAATATTCTGTTTCACTCTTATCTTTGAATAGTTCCAAAGTCAACCTGTCCATTTCAGCACAAGTTAATATCTTAGCTAATACTTCTTCTGAGGGGGTCTTTTTATTTTTCCAGTTTTGTGCGAAGGCCAGTCTTACTGCCGTTAGAATATGTAACATTAGTTCCCTTGTCATATTTGTCCATTGTAATACCTAGTAAAAAAAGTTCTAGTTTTAACTCTATATTTTACGTTGTTATCCCTTCCAGCCATTGTTTTATCTGATACCAAAAGTCTCTGGCTTTTGGGTCACATATGATAAAAAGTCCCTGGCATTGCCTTACATTTCCAACACATCGGTGAATGATTTTTGCTCATTTTGGCTAGTCTTGTGGGTGGGAGATGCCACCTACTGAACATCTTCTTTAGATTTTCTTTATACATGGTAGCTAAAGTAAGTTTTCTATTTCTTTCCCATAATTCCTGCCAATTGTCTAAATCGATGCTATAACCAAAGTTTTTACTCCAAGTTAATATGGTTTCTTTCATGTGTTCTTCAAACATAGCTCTGCATATTTGAAGGACTCTACTTTCTAGATTTTCATTACCTGCTTCTTGCATGAAATGTACTAGTTTGGCTAAAGTAAAAGACAATTGAATAGGTGGCACTTTTGGCTTAGTAGAAAAACTAGGGATTCTTCCCTCAGACCCTAACATCTGTTCTCTTGATGGCTATTGTTTCCCTTGGCAATAACAGTTATGTGTTTTCTCTAGACCATAGTCTTGGTTCTCTTCTTTTCAAAGATATAATACAAAAACTTAGTAGATAACGTGGTTAACTATATATATTTTCTAAGTTGGTTGTTAGCATGAAGTTAGTCCAAACACAGAGGTCCAAGCAAAGACAGTTATAGTTCTGCTCTGCCACTCATAGAATACAATAGCTGAATTACATTTGAGTGGCTTAATTAAATATTAAAGAATACTGCTCAAGGAGGAATGAGAGGGACAAGTGAGAGAAGAAACCAAAAGGAAAATTATTAGCTGGAATGTAAATGGTCCTACATGATTAAATTATTAACAAAGGGTACTGGATTTATTAATGCTCAATTAATGCTCCTAACCAATTGATAATTGATTATCAATTAACCAGATAACCAGATACCTTCCCTCAGGAAATGCTAACAGCTACTTATGTAGTTTATCTAAACATGTAGATCAGAAGTGTTAAACTGGCGGCCCGCACGCTGGATGCATCATGCACGCCCACCCAGCTCCATTAAGGGAAAAAACATCGCAAAATATGTTTGTCAGAATATTCATGACTGGGAAGACATGGTAACAAAGTGAGCCAATGAATAGGCATAGCAACTGGGTCAGCCAATGAGAGCTGTTTAGAAACAGAAACTTAAGCAAGAAGTCTGAGCGTGGCTTAGGTTTTAAGCTCTGACCTCTGAAGCTGCAAACAAGTCTGAAGTAGTCTAGTCTGCCTCTCTGAACTGATCTGAAACTGAAGAACCACTTTTGGTATTGTATGTATTACTTCATGTGTTATTATGTATATAAAGTAGTTAATGAAGCCTGCTGAATCAGTTTACCTGTGTGTGCTTTCTGGATTTGATTTTGCAACAAACTCTGACAGTGTTGTGATGGCAACATGACACCGCAAGTTTGACACCTGTGATGTAGTTTATTTAAGATTTTAACCATTCACTACCCAAGAAATAATTTAGTTTTTCTTTAATTACAGAATTTGATTTTGCTGGAACAGCCAATGCATGAAAATATTTCATGGTTCCTGTGACTCTGTCAATATCTAATTGATTGCAGAACCATTACAAAGACAACGATTATTTTTAAAGCTATCTCAAAATTTTGGTTAAGAACTATGCTTAAATTGAATAAAGAAGTTCTTTATAAAATGGTTTCAAATGTTTTATATATTATGGAGGAGGAATAGAATACTGATGGAAATTTTATTATACTGATTGCTGAATGAGAGGAAATGTTTGAAAACACTTTCTAAAGTTATTGAAGCTTCCACAATGTAGTTCTTCCTATTTCCTAAGTAGAATTTATGGTTTTCCTTGATCTTTTATTCATTTTATTTAATAATCGTATGTAATCATTGGAACGGACTACTTTTAGGTAGTTGAAGAGTACCATTACACTCTGCTATCATCTTTCTGCAAAGCAAAAATGCTTAGTTGTTTTAATTTCACTTCATGGTTTCTAGTTCCCAATCATTCTAAATGATCTGGATTTCAGGACCCTTCTCTGAACCTGTTTCAAATTTTCTGAATATTATCTTTAAAATGTAAAACTACATTTTACTTTATTTTACATCAGTTCAATTTAAATAAGTGCCTCAACTATGGTATATCCTATATATTTTAACAAAATGAATTATGATGTCTGATTATTAACAATTTTAGTTTTTATAAATAATTCACGTTTAACAACTTGATCACTGTTTTCAGGATGACACATTAAAGAAAGATGATGGAGAATACATATACTGTCTTATAAGAAGTAGGGATGACCCCAAAGCAGCCTACAATCCATATGATCTTCAAGTAGTCTCTGCAAATATGGCTAGACAAAGTAAAGAATATTGGACTATTAGTGCCTCATATGTATCCAAGGTAACAAATTGCTTTTCACAGTCAAGAAATAGCAAATTACTTTTTCCTGATTATTTCTTATTTCTAGTTTTTTCCCTATACTTCTGTAGAAATGTAAAGTCCTTGTGCAGTAGTTCATGCCTTAGAATTCAATTGAATTGAAGCATAAAATAAAATAACAAAATAAAATAAAACTTTATCTGCATTTCCCTGAGGAAAGATATAACAACAAAACACAGACAAGCAGTTGAAAAATATTAATTCACACTTGTACTCCGTAGATGTTTTTTCAGAAGGACAGCTTGTGCAAGAATAGAACGGTAAGCACTGTCAGTCCCGTTCTGACCTTTTTCTGACTGTGCTTCTGAACTGTTGAACAAACAATGAAAAACTCTAATGTAAACTCTAAAAGAATAGAAGAATAGAAGTGTTCTGAAAATATCAGCTCTGCTCATTTTACTTCTCCCTCCCAACAAGAACAAGGAAGAGTGGATAAAATGTTGCTTTTTATTCATTATTTTGCCTTTGGGATACCATGTCCACTGTATTTTTTTTTCTCAAGAAAGTTTTTTTCCAATAAAATGCCAAGTGACGTCACCCTCCAGCTATCTTGTAGAAACTGTTAAAGATGGCTGGTCCCCATCATATTGGGTATACTTATGTATATTATTTAATGAAAAAATTGATAAAAATAAAAGGGTTTGAATAAAAAAGTATGGGTGGGTTTGCAGGCCACAAAGATAGTTTGTATACAGTATTCTTCCCCACCCGCCATCCTTAAAAAAATAACTGCAAAGAATGATAGCTGCATCACTATTTATTCTTTTTGTAATTCACCAGCACCCTCTAAAGGTAAAAATATAGAAACATTACAGTGCAGTGGAGCAGAACAGATTTTTCAGTTTCAGTTTTCTGTCACTGCTGTCTATTTATCTTTCAGGAGTAAATAATATTTGAGGAATGTTGAGGAATGTGCTATAAATCTGAACAATCAGATTTTCCTTAAAAAATTATTTAAAAATTATGATGATGGTGTAGAAAGTTAGGACCCACCCCGTTCCTAGAAGAATAAAATATTTTATGAATTATTAAAAAGGAAGAATATTATATTTCCCTAAAGGGAAATATATGCTCTTGGAGTCAGAAAGCAGCCCTCACCTTTTTTAATAGTCCTCAGCAAATGTCAGCACTTAAAGAGATAGATAGCTCTCTTCATAAGCAAATACCCTCACCCAAGATCCAACAAAGGTAGGATTAGCCCTCAGCCACAATAGGAATTGCCCAAAGCCTCTTTATTGCATCATCTCAGCAGTTCAAACTTCAACTAAACCTGGGAGCTCAGACAACCTCAGCTATGACCCCTACATAACCCCTACATGCCCCATGGGAGTCTGACAACAGCCAATAGAATACATTTTTTGCACAGGAACAGGAAGCTCAAGTGCAAAGCCCAAGAGAAGGTATAAAAAAAACCCCACTCTCAACTCCATGTGGTCAGCTGCCCAGAACCATCCATGTGCTTCTGCTTCATCAATAAATGGACCATTTTTCCAATCAGCCTCCAGCCTCCATTTTGTCTCCAGTGTCTTTCTCCCAGTTTGAAACTGAAGCAGATGGATATTTCTCCCAACAATGGAATGTAAATTCATAAATACTGAAATATAGTTAAATATCCTAATTAGCTTTTGCCTTATTTTCCAGTTCACTTCCGTGTGTGGAAAACAAGAAATGGAAATATGTCCAGTAATGGAATGGTTATATGAAAGGCAGCTTTATAATGTGTTACATAACATGGATTTATATTTTAATTTCAGGTAAGAGATATTTATGGTACAAAGATATGTCTGCAATTGTTAACTCAATCTGTAGTAGGATATTTTGGATGATGTGATTGGCTATGTGTGACAAAACAGTTCAGTGTGGAAACTCTAGCATTTTTCAGCTATACAGATTTTCTATAGAAGTTCATTTCCCCATATTCATTCATCCATAATTCTCTGTTATGCATCAGAAAATGATTACCAACTCAAAGCCTTTCCTTTTTGCACTTTTCTCTATATCAGAAGTATTTAGAAAACTTTTTATAGAATTGATAAATAAATCTCATGACAGAAGATTCATAGTCAACTGTATTCAGGCAATTCATTATGGGGGATTTTTTCCCAGAGTTTTGCTTTCAAAAAACAAAAATCACAATGTACATTGAGGGTTACCAATTTATAGCATTTTTTATTTCAGCATTTGAGATAGGACAACATAATCTTAATATGCGCAAATAGCAACATGGATAGATCCCCAAGGATATTTCTTCTTGCACCTTAATATAAAGCTAGCTTCCTACTGTACTGAACATTTTCATTTCAAACCCAGCTATCAAAACACATGCAGTGAGATTTAAGACTAGACCAGATGGTATGTCATAGAATCACAGCGCTGAAAGGAAACTTTGAAATCTCCAGTATAACCTTTTCCCAAAGAGGAGACATTATACTATCTAGGACAAGGGATTGTCCTATCCTTTTTTGAAAACCTCCAGTGGCAGAGCACCCACAACTTCTGGAGGCAAGTTGTCCCATTGGTTAATTGCTCTCACTGTCAGAAAAATTTTCCTTAGTTCCAGTTCGGATCTCTCTTTAACAAGCTTCATTGCTTCTTGTCCTACCCTCAAATGCTCTGGAGAATAAGTTGACCCCTTCTCTGTGATAGCTCTTCAAGTACTGGAAAACAGCTGTGTCATCTGTAATCCTTCTCTTCATTAGACTAGACATGCCTAGTTCCCTTAACTGTTTTTTATATGACGTATTTCCAGACAACTTATCATCTTCGTTGCCCTTCTCTGCACTCTTTCTAAGACCTCAGCATCTTTTTTATATCATGGTGACCAGAATTGAAATCAATATTCCAAGTACGGCCACACTAGTGCAGTACAGGGTGATACTATCATTTCTTGTGATCTTGATGCTATGCCTCTGTTGATGCAGCTCAGGACTTCATTTGCTTTTTTGGCAGTTGCAGTACATTACTGATTCATACTTAAATGATGGTCCATGAGGACACCAAGCTCCCTCTTGCAGTTATTGTTGAGTCAGATACCACTTATTCTATATCTGTGCATTTGGGTTTTCCTGCCTACAGTAAGTGCAGGACCATGCTTTGTTCACCACTGAATTGCATCTTGTTTGGCTAGGGCCCAATGTTCATGTCTGTCAAGATCATTTTGAACCAAAGTTTATCTTCTGACAAGGTGTTGACAATTCCTTCCAAATTTGATGAGTTACCCTTCTCTTCCCTCATCTAGATAATTTATGAAGCCTATGACAGAATCTTGAGGTAACCCACTGCATGCTTCCCTTCTTGTAGATATAGTTTCATTAACAACTACATACTGAGTGCAGTTGGCCAGCCAACAGCGACTCCATCTGGTGTTGGTATAGTCTATCCCACATTGTTCTCTCTTACCAAGAGGTAGGCTGTTGAAGAAGGAGTAATGTCAAATACCTTACTGAAGTACAAATAAACTATATCCACAGCATTTCCATCATCTGCTAATTTAGTCACTTTATCAAAGAAGGCAATAAGATTTGGTTGGCATGATTTCTTTCTTAATAAACAAATGTTGGCTTCTAGTGATTGCTTTTTTCATTTCTAGATGTTCACAAATCTGCTATTTGATTCTCTTTTCAAGAGTTTTCCCAAGTATTGATACCAAGCTGATTGGTCTATAGTTTCTTGGATCCACTTTTTTCTCTTTTGAAGAGTGGAATCATATCATCTCTTTTCCAGCTGTCTGGCAGTTTCCCCATGCTCTGAAGGATTTTGTTCAGGGGTTCCGAGATCACATCTGCCAGCTTTTTTAGTACTGTGGGATATAAACCATCTGGTTCTTGTGAATAGGTGTTTTTTTTTTTTAAATTAATATTTATTAACATAAACAGACGTAAAACGCAAATACATACGAACACATATACATTAACACCGTACTAGAACAAAAATGAAATAAGAAGTCTATCGACTAGCTCTTAAGAAACTCTCGCATCAGTGGTTAGTTTCTATTTCCCTTATTTTTCCTTTATCTTACAGTTTTCAGATTAATTTGCTTTCACTTTGATATACCTTATACATTTTGAGCTATATCTTTCTACAGTCATGTTAACCATTTGTTTATACCATCGTACAACTCTTCTCATGTGACTAGTTCTATGTTTCTTAATTTGAGTTCTCCTGATATCCTATGTTGTTGGCCCTATCCTTCCCTCTAGCCATAGGTACCAGCTTTGCCAAACTAAATAATAATCGGTATCCTCTTTTTCTTGAAGCTCCTTAGTGAGCTTATCCATCTCCACACATTCGGTTATTTTTGCGATTATTTTTTCCTCTGTTGGTAATAGTTCGGATTTCCAATTTTGAGCGTACACTATACGTGCCGCTGTCAAAATGTGGATGGTAAGATATTTTATCTCTTTAGTATATTGTGGTGTAGTCATTCCAAATAGGAAAAATTCTGGTTTCATTTCTACTTTTTGCCTTATTATTTCTTCAATTATTCTCTTAATCTCCTGCCAGTAGTGTTGTGCCTTCCTGCACGACCACCAGAGATGGTAGTATGTCCCCTTTTGTGTCTTGCATTTCCAACACATTGGTGATGTACTTGGAAACATTTTAGCCAAACGTGCCGGTGGGAGATGCCATCTATAGAATATCTTGTATAGATTTTCTTTGTATGGGATTGACATTGTCATCTTAAGATTTTCTGCCCATAGCTTATCCCACCTGTCCAATTCTATATTGTGACCTATATTTCTTGCCCAACTTATCATGTTTTCTTTCACCGTTTCCTCCTCTAATTTGTATTTTATTAAATATCCATAGATTTTTGATATCATTTTCTCATCCTTGCCTTTTAATATTTTATCCAATTCGTTCGGTTTGCTTTGGAATCCATATTGCGTCCGGTCTGCCTTAAATCTTGATTCTATTTGGAAATATGGCCACCACTCGATAGTTATACCCCGTCTTTCCAATTCTTGTCTCGTATATAAGTCTCCTTCACTATTCAGCAACTCTTGGTATTTCCTCATCTTTTCTATTTCTATAGTATTTGGGTAGATTAGTGCTTCCATGGGTGACCACCATCGCGGGATTTTACTATAGTGTTGTCTTCTGATACCTTGCCACGTTTTGTACAGTGAACCTCTGATTAAATGTCTCTGAAAGTACCCATGTTGCTCGTCTGTACCTTCCCACAAAAAGGCGTGCCAACCTCGACTCAAGTCAAATCCCTCTAAATATAGAGTTCTCCTGTCTAATAGGTCAATCCATTCTCTAATCCAATTTAACGACGACGCCTTGTAGTATAACTCCCAGTCTGGTAAACCAAGGCCTCCCTTCTCCTTTGTGTCCTGTAAGCATTTCATTTTGATTCTGGCCTTCTTTCCTTGCCATATGAATTTCCTTATCGTCTTATTAAGATCTTTAAAAAAGTCTTTTCCTGGGCCAATTGGTATTACTTGAAAGAGGTAGAGGAGTCTTGGTAGTATGTTCATTTTGACTGACGCTATTCTACCTAGAAATGACAGTTGAACCTTATTCCATCTTTCCAAATCTTTTTTAATTTGTTTCATCAATTTAACATAATTATCTTCTCTAATAGTTGTTACTTTTGTGGTGAGCCAGATTCCCAGGTATTTTACTTTCTTTACAATTTGTATTCCTAATTCCTCTTCTAATTTTCCCTCTTGTGTCGTTGTCATATTTTTAGTCAGAACTTTGGTTTTTTGCCTGTTAATTTTAAGTCCCGCCACTTTGCCATATTCTTCTATCTTCTCTAATAGTTTAATTCCTACTTCTTCTGGTTGTTCCACTATGAAGACCACGTCGTCTGCGAAGGCCTGTAATTTAAAATCCTCTTTCCGAATCCTCAGTCCTTTTATTTCTTCTTCTTTTCTTACTTCGTTTAGAAGGACTTCCAATGAGATTATAAACAATAGGGGCGATAGCGGACATCCTTGTCTTACCCCTTTTTGTATGTTTATTTTTTCAGTCATGTCCCCATTGATTGTAATTCTCGCTGTCTGAGAAGAATATACTTTCTTAATCATTTTTAAAAATTTGTCGCCAAAATCCATAGTCTTTAATTGTGCTATAAGAAATTTCCAATTCAAATTGTCGAACGCCTTTTGCGCATAGAGAAAGATTAAGGCTACCTGTTTGTTAATTTTTTGCTCGTAATACTCCAAAACGTTTATTATTATCCTCATATTATTTTTTATCTGCCTCCTTGGGATGAAGCCATTTTGGTCGGGATGTATATAATTATGTATAATTGTTTTCAGTCTCTGTGCTATGATTGTCGTGAATAGCTTGTAGTCAACATTTAACACTGAGATAGGTCTATAATTTTGGACTTTAGTCGGGTCTGTATCTTCCTTGGGGATAAGTGAGATGATGGTTTCAGCCCAAGATTTAGGTGTTTCTGCTTCCAGTAATGCCTCATTGAGGACCTGTAGTAGTAATTCATCTATTGCAGACTGGCAGTTTTTATAAAATTCTGTTGGAATTCCGTCTGGACCTGGGACCTTGTTGTTCTTCTGTTTCTTTCGGGCTTCCATCAACTCCATCATTGTTATCGGTTTATTTAATATATCTCTATGGGTTTCCTCCAATTTTGGGATATTTGCCTTTTGTAGATATTTCCTAATATCTTGGTCTTGAATCTCATCTTGTGAGTAGAGATTTTGATAGAATTCCTTAGCTATACGCTTTTTGTCGTGGTTCATATTATATGTTTGACCTGTTTCATCTTGCAATTGATATATTATTCTCTTTTCTCTCTCTTTCTTCAGTCTATACGCCAGCCAACGACCTGTTTTATTTGCATGTTCGAAATATTTCTGTTTGGCCATTTTCATTTTCTGTGCGATTTCTGTTTGCGTGATTAAATTCAATTTATGTTTAGTGAGGTTCAGTTTTGCCCTTATTGTTTTATCTTCAGGTTTTTCCTGTAATTGTGACTCATATATGCTGAGTTCTTCTAATAGATTCTTCCTCTTTTGTTGTTTATCTTTATTTTTTTTTTGCTGTATATGCTATTGTGAGGCCTCTTATATAGGCCTTAGTAGTATCCCACAGGTTCTGTACTGAGGTTTGTTCCTTTATATTTATTTGGTAAAATATTTTTAGTTCACTCTCCATCATCTGTACATACTCCTTCTCTTTTATTATTCCAGTGTCCATCATCCACCTCTTCTGTTTACGTTGTCCTTTCCATATTATTTTTATAGGGTTGTGATCTGCCCATGTATTCGTCATGATTTCAATATCTTGTAATTCTTTTCTGAGATCTGGCATCATCCAGGCCATGTCGATCCGCGACCATGACTGGTGTGAATTTGAGTAAAAAGTGTATTGTTTAGTTTGTTTGTTGGCCTCTCTCCACCCATCATATAGTTGTAATTCTTCAGTCATGTCCTTAAATGTGTCCGGTAAGGTTTTCTTTCTGGTCTTAGTTTGTTTATTACTTTTATAATCTTCTTGTATATTCACGATTGCATTAAAATCCCCGACAATGCAGATGTTCTCGTACTCCAGGTCTTTGATTATATTGTGTAATTTCTTATAAAATTCCCTCTGGTTTCCATTAGGTGCATAAATAGATGCTAGCAGTATTATCTTTGTTTCTGTTTGTATTTCCGTGATTAGAATACGCCCTTCCGTATCTGTGTATATCTGTTTTGCTTTTAAGTAATTTCTGACATATGTTGCCACTCCTCTCTTTTTACTATCTCCTAGGGATATATACAGTCTTCCTAATTTCTGGTTCTCCAACAGTATTTGTTGTTGTCTTTTAATATGTACTTCTTGTAGTGTTACAATATCAAAGTCCAATTTTTGCAGTTTGGTAAATATATGTTTCCTTTTCCTTGGCGAATTGAGTCCATTTATATTAATTGATATGATTTTGATTTCTCCTTCCATCTCTATCAGGTTTATTTGTTCGTTATTTTCAACTTTGTTGTGTTTCTGGTGACTCTTTGAGTCTTTTCCCTCGCTCCCTCTCTCTCCATTCTTTCTCTCTCTAGTCTTTTTGTGTCTCCCAGGTCTTTTTCTTCTCTCTCCGTCCGCTGTATCTATTGTTTCCTAGCTTCCGTTTCTCTGCTTGTCTCCTGTTCCTCTTCGCTAGTGAAATGCTGTTCGAAGAATTCTTGAGCCTTTTCTAAATTGTCAATCCTATACTTTCTTTCATCCCAGGAGATAAGCAGGCCCTCCGGTAGTAACCAGCGGAATTTTATTTTAAATTTATTTAGCTGGGTGGTTAGAAAATTATAATTTCTTCTTTGGTCCCTTGTTCTTCTCGGTATTTGTTCGAGAGTTAAAATTTCTCTTCCCTTATGCATGATTGTCTCTTCTCTCATTTTCCTATAGATCTCTTCCTTAACAGATTTCTTCGTAAATTTTATGTGAATTTCTTTGGGTAGTTTATTTCTTCTTGCGTAGTTCGTATACACCCTGTATATTTCATCGATTCCATTTCGCAGTTCTTCCTTATCGATCTGGGTTGCCTTTGCCAACATCTCAGTCATTATTTCACTTAGGTCCTCCTCCTTTTGTTCTTCTACATTTTGAAACCGTAGGTAGAACGAGGCCTTTTCCATTTCCAGATAAGTTAATGCGTCCTCAGTTTCCTTATTAAATGCCCCCTGATCTTGCTCCATTCTTTCCATTCTATTGGTCGTATATTCTATTTTTTCTTCCACCTTATGGATCCTCTGCTTGTTTTCCGCTATATTTTGTTGAATTTGTTCTATCTTCTCGTCCATATTTTTGATGTTATCTTTTATTTCACTCACATCTGCCCTCAGTTCTTCGTGGTTTTTCCTTGTTTCTTCGTGGTTATGTGCCATGGTTTCCTGCATCCTGTTCATGCCCTCCTGAATCATTGCTAATGCAGAGTGAATGTTCTGTATGTTGAGGGGAGAGCTGGTCTTCTCCTTTTCTGTAGTTTCAATTACTTTTTGTTGAGCTGGCGAGGCCATAAGTATCATTTGACTCGATGGTGTTTTCTTACTTATTTTAGTTGTTATTGTACTAGTAGTTGCCATTATTATCCCTTTTTTAATTAATTCCCAGACTTTCATATACTAATCGATAATTCTAAATCTGGTTCTTGAGATTACACCCAAGTTTAATTTTCACTTTTCAAAGATTCTTTCTAGCTTCCTCCGTTCTTATGAGACAATAGCGTGGGAAACTAAAGGAGAGGGTTGAGGGAAAAGTGAATATTCTAGCAATCCATCAGTTGATTGTCTCTAATATTAAATATTTAAATATTTGTATATTTGTTGTACTAATAAATAGGAATCAGTTTCTATTTGTTTCAAATTTCTTTCAGACAATAAGAAATTATGATTATTTTAAATATAATTGATATGCTGTGAGCTAAATCTTTAACTCTATATATATATAAATCAAATTGATATATCACTTAATATACTAATTATCCACCTTGTGTATATAAAGTTATACTATGCAATCATATATCACCGTGAATGGATTTCCTAAGCAGTTGTATATATATATATATATATATCTTACTTCTCTAATTTATCTAATTTATTCTAATTTATCTAGCATACATTTATAAATATACTTTTTTGTAGTTATAATAAGTATCTAAGTCTTTGATTCTAAGTATATAGAGACAAATTAACAGACCTATGATTCACTTAATAAATACAAAATAATACCATGCAATCATATAAGAATAAATTTCCAGTATAGTGAATGTGTATATATAGATATTACTTCTTAATCACTCTTGGCAATTGCTAAGTAGTCTTATTAACAGCTTGTATCCTTGCAGATCTCGTAATAAATGTCTGATTATAGTCCAAGTCCACTTCCTTTCTACTGCCAGTTATCTCTTAATATATCTATATAATATCCAATTATTCCAAAATCCTCAGTTCAAATCTTCACCGGAGGTAAACGGTAGAAAAAACAATATTATAAATCCAATATATTCCACGTCCGTTCGTACTTTATTCCTCCCTTTTATATTATCCAATACACACCGATTGTGTGCCGAAATTATCAAATGTCTGCTTCTCTCTGTAACTCGATCCAATAATCCCGTTATCTTATTGTTCGATTATGGAATTAACTTAGTCCTATTAGGAAAGCCTTTATCCAGTATTGATACCAAGCTGATTGGTCTATAGTTTCTTGGATCCACTTTTTTCTCTTTTGAAGAGTGGAATCATATCATCTCTTTTCCAGCTGTCTGGCAGTTTCCCCATGCTCTGAAGGATTTTGTTCAGGGGTTCCGAGATCACATCTGCCAGCTTTTTTAGTACTGTGGGATATAAACCATCTGGTTCTTGTGGATAGGTGTTTTTAATCAATTTCTTATTTATTTTTATTTGTGTATCTGTTCAAACTCCCACTTTGTTCCTTTTGATGGGTTTGGCTTTTTTGTTGCTATTATTATTGGCATTTGTTGCAAGTCTTAATCTTAGCCTTCCTCACTCCATCTCTGCAGATTCAGGCTATTTGCTCGTATTCTGTTTTAGTTATATATCCCTGTTTTCATTTTTTAATACTTGTCATTCTTGTCCTCAGCTTTTCAGAGAGCTATGCAACCATGTTGGTCTAGTCTGGTGTCGTTTATTTTTATTTTTATGTGGTATTGTTTTAGTTTGGGACTTTAATATTTTGTTTTTGTCTGGAGCTAGAATAGCTACATTTAATTTTCCATGGGGCCAATATTCCATGCCCTATGCCCCACTCCCACCTCCACAAAAGTAGGCTGGTCAAAGCTAGGTGTCTGGTGCCTCTCTTAGCCAAAGATGGTTGATGTGACAATGGGAGTACTGATATTAGATTGCACAAATTGTTTTAGCCATTGCATTTTGTATAAAATAGAACACCACTTAGGGGGGCCAAAAAGCCCTATTAAGCAGGTATATACAAAAGTATGAAGGCTATTGCTTAATGCATTGTAAGCCGCCCTGAGTCTCCGGAGAAGGGCGGCATATAAATCGAACCAATAAATAAATAAATAAATAAATAAATAAACAAATAAACAAATAAATAAATAAATAAATAAATTTTGGACTTTTAGTTGTCTTCATTTCATGTCCCATTTATAATATGTTTCAATAGTCTAGTTGGCAATGAAGTAATGAGTTATAGGTAATCTTTGACTTATGACCAGCTGTTTTAATTTATGATGGCCTTAGAATGGGTCCTTTACAGTCTGTAAAGTACTTCTAGCCAGTGTAAATGGTCATGCCATGTCCCTCCCCATAGTCATTTGACCATATTTTGGGTGCTTGGCAACTTTTTTGCAGTTGTCAAATGCCCTGCAATCATGTGATTAACATTTGCCATTTTCTCTGCTGGTTTCCTCAGCAAGTCAGTGGGCAAGCCATCAGGGAAGGTTGCCATATTCTGTTAAAATAGTTACATTTTAGTCATATGAAATTATGTTAAATGTGTAATATTTGTGGGTAATTGTTATACAAAATAAATTACATACCTCTGGCTCAATAATCCTTGATTATACAATCAAATCTGTTTCTCTCTTTCTCAGAAAATTTTTCTTTTCTTTTCAGAAAAAAGAAATATTTTATCCTCTGGAAAAATATTGTTAAGTATTTAAAAACAAAGAGAAACCAGTAAGTATAAAGACCAGTTATTTGTACTGAGTGAGTTGATTACCCTTTTTTCAGGTGGGAGGCATCTTTTAAAAAGTAATAAATGTAAAACACCAGTCTGAAGAGGAAAAATCAAATCAAATGCATAACTACCACATTGAGAATATGTGCATGTTTTAAGGGTAATAGTGCATGTGTTAAGGATCTAAGAATGCATGGTTGCATTGATTAGGGATTGTCATCTGGTAGAACCACAAAAATGGGAATTCTTGGTAGTGATTTATTTATGGAATATCATTCCCCCTGTGGTACAATTGACCCCCACCTTATTGCTTTTCTGAAAGGCCATAAAAACATGGTTTTTGTCAGTGGGTCTGGGGACCATAAATGGAGATGGAGACAGTCAACAAGAATTGATTGTGTTGTTGCTACCCTAGGAGTTAGCTGCTCCGTGAAAGATAGTAGTCCCATTGCACTCTGAACTGCTTAGACTAAACATGACTAAACATTAGACTACACTTTAAACATGGAAAATGTATAACAAGTTTAGAGGAGAATTAGAAGCATAAGACATTTGGAACCTAAGTCCTATAAAGAACACTTGCTGAGAATGTTTAGTATACGAAAGAAAAGATAAGGGATAGCAATCAACACCTATTTAAGGGCTGTCATAAAGAAAGGTTGGATCTGTTAAACTCTTGGAACTATGGGCAGGATAGGAAACCAATGGTATTTCCTGATAGTAGAAACTCAACCTTCCTCTTTCTGATATGTATTCAAGATGGACAGTGATAATATATATTGATACACACACACACACACACACACACACACATTTATATGTATGGTATAGATTATATGTGTATACTTTTTAGAGCAAGCAACATAATTTCATTTTTAATGTGTGCTAGTGTGTCTACTGTAAAAAAAAGACAGTAAGCGTTACCTATCTATCTATCTATCTATCTATCTATCTATCTATCTATCTATCTATCATTACCTATTATTTCTTAAACAGCAAAACATTCTGCATTGAAGAAGTGAAGGGCCACCTATCAGTGAGACCTGCATGTTATATAAAACAGGCATCTCTAACTCATCCAATTTGTGATTCAATGATTTTAATGGGGTTTCACTGAATGTTGGAAAACATTTAAAATAATTTCTTAGTTTTGTGTGAGATGATAGTCATAACAAGAGTTCACTCTTCCTATTTCCAGGAAAAGCAGAGAGCACAGGATCAACAATTATTTTATTTCTTCCCTTTTATTCTGGAGAGCAGGTCAAGTGTTTACATTTCAGATAATGACTGTCTTTTTTTCAATACTTTATTAAATTTCAAAAAATATATAAAATACAAAAAAGTAGAGGGAAAAGGGAAAAACTATAGAAAAAAGTAACTTTTGACTTTACTTGATACACGTATAAACTTAAAAATCAATGACTCTTTGAATTAGAATAAACCATTACAAATAGTACAACCCAAGGTTAAAATTTCATTTCATTCAATTTCAAACAAAAAATACAATAATTGTTTCCAAGTAAAAACAAAGCTAAATAAAATCTTTCCCTAATCAGAGCTGTCAATTTTGCCATCTCTACCAACTCCATTAATTTCACCATCCATTCTTCCATTGAGAGTATATGTGAGTCTTTCCATCTCTGTGCATAGAGAAGATATGCAGATAATTGTAATATATAAGAAAAGCCTCTGGTTTCAATTGTACGTTCAGTCCAAGAATTGTCAGAATTAAAAATACTTATCTGATTCCAAAAAGTCTTAATTTCCTTATATGGCCACCAGAAGTGATAAAAAGTGCTTTCAGATTGTATACATTTCCAACATGTATTTGACACACCCTTATACAAACCCTCTGACAATTAACTGGTATTAAATGCCAATGATATATCATCTCTCTATTTTAAATTATTATTCAGTGTAAATTTCAGTCCTTTAATCATATTCTCATATTCATAATCATAATCACATATTCTCTCATTGATCAGGGATTATGTTATAACCACAACTTCTTGCCCATTTGATCATACAATCTTTAACATTTCATCCTCCATATTCATTTTCAATAGTAATGTATGCATTATTAGTACATAAATCCAACTCAAAATCAGTTTTCCCGTTGCTAACAAATTCTTCCTTATCCAGTTTACATCTTTCTGTTAATTGAGCAATAGGCAAACCATTGAGACGAAGTAAATAAATCCATATATGACAACCAAATATGTGAGATAATGACTTTCAAGATGAATTGCAGAATTCCAAAGCATATGTCTACTTATATTTATTATAAACTGAAAACTTGTAATAATTTAAAATACTGATATTATTCTGTTTGTAGAATGATATTGTATAAGCAACTATTTTCTGCTGATGAGATATTGCAAAGTTGCTTACTTTATCTCCAAACCTCGTGTGTAGATGCGAGTAATCCAGAAAAGCCCAGATCATCTGAAAAAACAACTATAAATTTCATAAAGGTAAGAGTAAATATTTTAAATATGTAAAAAAAAAGAAGAAGAAGACCAGTTTAATGTAGTGGTTAAGACATCAGGCTAGAAACTGGGAGACTAAGTTCTATATTGTGCCCCTCTTAGGCACAAAAGCCAGCTGATGACCTTGGGCTGGTCACTCTCTCTCAGCCCTAGGAAGAAGACAATGGCAAACCAAAATCTTGCCAAAAAAGTTTCAGAATTCAACACTGACTTGAAGACACAAATAATAAATATACAGGTAGTTCTCAATTTATAATTGAGAATTGGTTACGGGCACAACCCATAACCAATTTATAATTGAGAATTGGTTATGGGCGCAACCCGTGTGCCCACATGACACCCCTCCTGCACGAGCTGCACTGGCTCCCAGTGGTCTTCCGGGTGTGATTCAAGGTGTTGGTCACTACCTTTAAAGTGCTCCATGGCATAGGACTCAGGTACCTTTGAGACCGACTTCTGCCACAAACAGCCTCCCACCGGCCAGTTCGCTCCCACAGAGAGTGTCTCCTCAGGGTGCCATCTGCCAAGTTATGTCGGCTGGCGACATCTAGGGGGAGGGCCTTCTCTGTGGGAGCCCCTGCCCTGTGGAATGAACTGCCCCCGGAAATGTGCAAGATCTCCGACCTCCGTGTATTTCGCTGTGCCCTCAATACCCTGCTGTTCCGCCAAGCTGGGCTATCAATTTAATTATTTTTAAATTGGGTTTTAAATTTTTGGGGTTTTAAATTTCAGCCAAATTATGTAATAATTTTAATTATTTTTAACTGATGTTTGTCTTTGTGTTTTCTAATAGGCTGTACACCGCCCTGAGTCCTTCGGGAGAAGGGCGGTATAGAAATAAATTTATTTATTTATTTATTTATTTATTTATTTATTTATTTATTTATTTATTTATAACCATTCATTTAGTGATCGTTTTGAAATTACAACAGCACTGAAAAAAATCTCACACCTATGACTGTCACAGCATCTCCAGGGTCACATGTTCAAAATTTGGGCACTTTGCAACCAGCATGTATTTACAATGGTTGCAAATCCTGGGTCATGTAATCACCATTTGTGATCTTTCTGGCTGGTTTCTAACAAACAAAGTCAATGGGGGAAGCCTGCTTTGCTTAACAATATGATTCACTTAACAGCTTCAGTGATTAACAACTGTGGCAAAAAAGTTGTAAAAATGGGCATGGCTCATTTAACAACAGCCTTGCTTGGCATGAGAAATTCTGGTCCCAATTGTAACTTGAGGATTACCTGAATAGAAAAAATGTAAAGAAACATAACTTGAATGTGTTAATGTACTGTTCTTTTTTCGTTTTCTATTTCTAACCACCAATATTATTCTGAACTGTTAGTGTGAGATGATAGGTTTTGTTCCGTTCAGTTATTACCTAATTTTTTAGTTTGATTCAGGTTCACGCTTTAATTCTGTATGTTACATGCAAGTTTATTGCTTGTATGAGAAACTAGAAAATGTTAAAAGAAAAACAAATTAAAGGTCGTGTTTCTATGTTTTTACTTTCATGATTATGCTCTACTATAGGAGCATTCATTGTGGCATTCTTGCTACTGTACATTCCTTCTTAGGAAATGACATATTTCCTAATAATTTCCTGATCAACTATTAATTACAATATTTATACTAAAATTAATAGTAGTTTGAAAGTGTGATAAGCCATTCAATTTCTTCCTTTTCCCCCTCTCTCTGCACATTCATACACACTCATCTGGGCTGACAAGATATCTGGAGGCATCAAATTTTGTATTGATGAGTTTTGCATTTAAGGGTCAGCAAGTGACAGGTCTAATACTAAATAAATTCATTCAGAGGGACAATATTTCAAACTGGGGATTTAGGGCCACATTTTCCTTCTACTTGCTCCCTGATTTTAAAAATTTACAAAATTTTACACCTCAAGTTTTGACTGCCCATTAATGCAGCAGGAAAATCTATTAGCAGCTATATCAACTGTGATATGTTAATAAGTATATTTGCATGTGTGTGTATTGTTCACACTGTACTGTTTTTTACATTTTATTGTTGATGTGCCAATATTTATTCTTATGCAGAATAGAAAGAAAAATACATAAGAATTTGTATCAATTTCAGAGAAATTGTAGTTACTTATAATATTTTTCTTTTTTTCTTAGATAAATACGTCTTATACATACACATTGGATAAATTTTGTGAGGAACAATATCAACAGAGTCAACATGCTTTATCTCAACTCCAAGCTTTTAAAGATAAAGTAGTAAAAGTAATTAAGGCCTGTTTTTTAAAGGTAATTAATGAATTTGTATATAATTTTTGCAGTTTTGTCTTGAGTATGTTCATTCTTGAATATATTTCCAATATACTTTAATATTTTTCTTAATGTTATATTGTTAAGACTTTTAACTCTCAGTAAGTATAATAATTATTTTTTTCTGAACTGATGGAGAAAGTAATGATGAATAAGATATTTTATAATTTGTTCACAATTATCTTACTCTCCTTTTAACATTCTTAGCAGATTTTGCATGATTTTGCATGATTTTGAAGTTAGATGTCTACATATACTATTTTCTCTCTTGAGGATACAAGTTATTTCTGATGGATTAGTTCTAGTTTTGGTTCAGAAGTAACTAAAAAACATTTTTCTGGAGGTAAAAGGGCCACAGAAAACTGCATTTGAAAGGACCATAAATATCATCTTATTCAATTACCTTCTTAGTGCACTGAATAGTGCAGTAATCTAACACTTCAGTATCAATGACCAATGCATCTCTCTATATCTCTCATTGATAAAATTAAAAGGCATACAGCATACATATACAAAATATGTAAAAGTATAACTGAATAACAGAGTTGGAAGGGGCCTTGGAAGTCTTCTAGTCCAACCACCTGCTCAAGCAGAAAAACCTTTCCCATTTTAGAGAAATGGTGGTCCAATCTCTTCTTAAAAACCTCCAGTGTTGGAACACGTACAACTTCTATAGGCAAGTCATTCCACTGATTAATTGTTCTAACTGTATACATATAACTGCAACTAACTACATATACAAAAGTATATAAAATAAATTTAAAATACAAAATGATAACAAGGATAGTGGTAGATGTCACAAGTACTTACCACACCAGTGTGGATGTTCTTTACCATTAATTTCTGAAAGAATATAACCCTTTAGTTATGCTGGAAAAATTTCAGGTTTTCCATGACACACCGATTGGTGATTCTGTTGTGTTAGAAGAATTCTCCTTTCTCAGTATCAGATCCTTGCTTCCCTTACTTAGTCTTCAACAATAAGATCAGTATCATCTAACAGCATGTTCCAAACTATGATCATTCTGATAATGACTTAATGAGTTTTCACCATTTCCATATAGCTTGCATATATGATGTCTGTTTCATAGACACTGCCTTCCATCAGAGTCTGGTTACCCATATTTTTGAAGAAACTGCAGTTGGCTCACCTTCCTTGGTATATTCAGACATTTCCCTATCATTCAACGGCTCAAGAGTCCAGGCTATAAATCATACATTTTTCATACATTTTTCATATACACTGCAACTTTTTATCCTTTTTGACGCTTCTGTTAATTTGAATAACTCACGTCCTTCTGTTAATTTGAATAACTCACATATTCTAATTGTGTCAGTCATGATTATGTCCAGCAATAGTTGTCAAATAAAATGTGCATACTATTTGCATGATCAATGAGGCTGTTGTAGTATTTCTCTTTCTCATTCCAGTACTTTTCCATGGAGCAGCCATAGCAAAACCTACTAGCTCTTTGAGTAAGAAAATATTGCAACACAAAGTTATAAGAAAGGCCTTCAATTTCGAAAAGTTGTGTTTCTTTATTTGTTAAAATACAGCACATATCTAAAAAGTTTATTTTCACATCTCATTTCATCCCTCCCATTGTTGATTCATAGGATTTCTGGAAATTTGATATGAATTCTTAATCTTATCATTAATCTCTTTTTAAAAATCCTGGGTATTTCATCTTCAATTGATATGACTATCCTAATATTTTGATCTCTGTACTGTAATTACATGAGTTCTGAAATGTGACAGATCTTTTGTCTCTTCAACTTGTTAATTTCATGCACAAGCAATGACAATGCTATCAATTTTCTATGCCAATGGATTGTGGAGTATGATTTCTACCATAATATTCTTAATTTGACTGTCTTGGTATGTTAGAAGTTTCTTATTCTTAGAGGTTCTGGACTCTTTTTCAAAGTAAGATTGGTTTTAAGTCCAGCTTTCCGATTTATCTTCCATAAGAGTTTCATAGATATCTGGTATTGTAGTCAAACTTAGTCAATTTTCAATTGACTAAGGCTATGGTTGCAGTTGTTATTCACTACCACCACTACCACCCTTTTTGCTATATGGCAATTCTGATAAGAAATACTTACGTATGAAATGTCTTCAAACTTTGTTTTTCTTGTTGAAAAAGGATGAGATGAAAAGTAAGTAATACAAAATGTCTATATGATGAAAAAATACTGTATATATTTACTACTTTTGCAAATTTATTATTTCATAATGCTATAGGTGGCAAAAATGAAGGGAGCAGAAACACTTTTTCAGCATTCACTGCATGATTTCAAAGAAAAACCAAAATACTTTGAGATAGCTGAATGGCGGCACGTTATGGAACGCTTTTCTAAGTTTCTTAAGCTTGTAGATAGAATCTTTCAAGAATTTCTTCGCAGATTGGTAAACAATGCCTTAAATACTCTTTTGGACACATTTAAAGGTTCCAGTAATATGACTATTTCAAAAAGGAAGACAAATGAAAGCCTTATGAGGTTAGTTTTGCCTATTTCATGATTAAAACACTGGCTCTTACTTAATAATATTGTTCATCAAATTCTCTCTTAGATTCCTTATTATTATTTAGTATTATTGTTAGTATTATATTTCCTTTATTTTTAAGGTTGGGTTACTTATTACAAAAATTATAAAATAATTCTTGGAGTAAATGCTTATTATGGAACATAAGTGAAGGGCCAAATATTTATATTTTAAATAAAAATGGATATACTGTATAATTAAATGAATGAATAATAGTTTATTTCTCCTTTTTGTCTCTGAGTTACATGTGCTAGCTTTATTCCTGTAAAAAAGGAAATATCTATAACTAAGCTATAATATTATTTATTTATTTATTTATTATATTTATCTCTCACATGTGTGCATGGTTCAAGATGGTCACCTCCCCTGCCTTCATTATTTGTGAGCCCCTTCTGTGGAGAATTCTGGGAGTGCCTTAAATATCTATTCTATCTCCTAGTATTGCTACATCCTTACTATCTCCTAGGACTGCCACAGCATCTTGATGTATTAAGTAATCTTGAGGTATTGTCAGCTATTAAAATGAATTATGCTATTTAAAATATAAATAAAGATTTTTCCATTTTTTCACATATGCAGAGCATATAAAGTTACAATTGATAAAGCACTTTGCTTATTGACTGAAAATAGATGCCAGTGGGTATATGAAAATGAGCATTTTGAAGGCACTCAGAAATTATTGCACCGTTCAAAGGAATCAGAAGCACCACGTGAAATTGTTACTGTCAGTGATATAGACAAGGTGAATTGATTTCTAAATGAAGGTATTTTACAACACAGATTATCCAATAGTTCATATTTATCTTAATAATATATATAATAATGATTAAATTTAATGATTTAAATTTAAGTTTAAATACATGCTGAAAGCTATTTATAGTTATACCTTTAAAGACAAAATCTTGCCTTCAAATACAAAATCTTTTCATGGTTCCTTATGAAAAAAACTTATGAAGATTAAATACATTTTCCATATTTCTCAATAATCTCTTCATGCTTTACAACAGATTCAAAAGCACATTATCAAAATGTAGTCTCCTCTATTGATTAGTATCAAGTCAAAAATAATGGATTTTTCTTCTGCTTTTATTTGTTCCTTGTTTTAGATTGAAAATAGTTTGTTTTTAATGCTCTCTAGTTCCATATGCATGATTTTTTTAGAAAGAATATTCTATTTTTATTATATTTTCATAACTCTTTAGATCCTAGAAGAAGTGAAAAGGGAACTAAAAGGAGAAGAGGAATATTCCCCAATATTTGAAATAAATATTTGTCTGAGAATTCCCTATGAAAAGGAACATCGTAGAAAATATTACCAAGATGATGATGATTATATTACAGAATCTTCAGCAGAATCTTTGAAAGAAATATTAGACTTTGATGAAGTTTTGAATAGCTCATCTTTTGAAGATGATAGCCAACATGAAGAAAAATCAGAAAGTACTACAGAAGATTTGGGTACCTTCAGGAATGAAGAAAAATTAAAGCCATTGAGTAAGATAAATAAGGTTCTTTGAAAATAAGACTGCATTTTACACTACAAATGCACAGAGCCATAGCTCAACTCATAGATTAATTAGATGCACCATTATTCTATTAGTTCTTTTGGTAGTATAATGATACTTGCTCTTTGGTATTGTGTCTTAGCCAGATTTCTTGCCACGTTATTTCTTTTTCCTCTAATTTCTTTTTCCATTCTATTATTAATTCTAAAGAATGAACACTGATCACAAGATTGAGTTTGTATCCAATATGATGTTTCAGAAATGTAGATAATTTAACTTAGATTGAATCAGGAGTCTGGTCCGAAACCAGGACAAGATTGATGTTTCAAATTGACTAGAAAGAGACAGTCACATATAACTGTAATTATTTTTATTTAGCAGTACATTTAGGCATGGTAAGCACTTCTATTTTTTATTATACATTTTTTATTTTTTAATATAATAATTCCATCTTCATTTAAACAGTGTGTCATCCAGGTACAAATAATCAAGATTTACAACAATATTCATTACATTAACATTAATTCTATAATATTAAAATGATAATATTAAACATAATAATCATATTATTTGCTTTTCTCTTAACATATTTTCTTTATTTCATTAACCTTTTTTTTGTTTCCCTGTTTCTAACTTCAATTTTTGTTATCTAACCATTGATAAAATGTCCAATGTCTTGTAATATTCAGTTTGTTCTTTCTCCTTAATTGCTAGTGTTAGTCTATTCATTTCTGCACATTCTAATATTTTCCTGATCACATTCTCATCTGTGGAGATCTCTTCACTTTTCCAGTTTTGTGCAAATACAATTCTAGGTGCAGTTAATATATGAATAATTAAATATGCATTCTCCTTAATATATTTTTTGGGTAAAATCCCCAACAAGAATATTTCTGGTTTTAAATCAATATGCTGCTTTATCATTTTTGCCAGCCACGTATGTATTTTTGTCCAATATTTTTTTTCTTTTGACCATGTCCACTACATATGATAATATGACCCAGGTATCTGCTGGCACTTCCAGCATTTAGCCGATTTATCTTTAAACATCTTTGCCAACCTTACTGGTGCAAAATGCTATCTATAAAACATCTTATATAAATTTTCTTTGTATGCAGTTGACATTGTTAATTTATTGTTCCTATCCCATAGTTTCTGCCATTTATCTAATTTTATTGTATAACCAAAGTTTTTTGCCCCGACTTTTCTTGTTAAAATATAGGGTTTGGGCTATACTCACCGTATAAGACTACCCCTCTTCCAAAGCACACCAAATTAAAATTAAAAAACATCAACTGGCTCACCCACAATGTAAAAGCAGCTGTACTAGACCCAAAATGGCCCCTGCAACAAGCAGGAACCTCACACAGCCACAAAAAGCCCAAACACCCAACTTTCACACTTTACACACACAAAATTCCACATATAGCTTTGTGAGATTTTGTGTGTTTATGTAGTTAGAGTGAAACACTACAGAAACACACTAAATCTCAGAAAGCTGCACAAATATTATTTTATTTTATTTTTATTTTTATATGAAAGCTAAATTTAAAACTTCCTAAACTTTAAATGGCTAGGTCTAAAAAAGAACAATTAAAAAAAAACCCAATTAACTATTTTTTTAAAGTTCCCAAAGGGGAAAAAAACTTATTCAATAGAGCAGGGGTCTCCAAACTTGGCAACTTTAAGACTTGTAGTCTTCAACTCCCAGAATTCCTCAGCCAGTTTTGCTTTGCTGGCTGAGGAATTCTGGGAGTCGAAGTGCACAACTCCCTGCTTGCTTGATTGCAGGTAGGGAGTTGCTTGCTATTGGAATGGATTCAGGCAAGCGAAGCAAGGCAAGCATTGCGACTAGCAGCTAAGGTAAGCAAGCTGGAGGGGGAAAAACTTTTTTCCTTTTACATGGCTCTGGCGATCCAAGCTGAGTTGCCTGATTATTCAGGCCTGGCCTGAATAGGTTTTAGGGTCCTTTTTAATTGTATTGCTAGGGGTTTTAAATTGGGGTGGCCGTTTAATTTAATTTATTTTTAATTATTTTAACTTTTATATTGTATGTTATTTTAATTCTCGGCTGTTTACTGCCCTGAGTCCCTTCGGGGAGAAAGGCGGGATATAAATTTAATAAATAAATAAATAAAATTAGCAGGCAACTCAGCTGGGATCGTCAGAGCTTGGATCGCCAGAGCCATGTAAAAGAAAAAAAGTTTTTTCCTTTTAAATGGGTCTGGCGATCCCAGCTGAGTTGCCTGATTAGCAGGCAACTCAGCTAGGATGGTCAGAGCTTGGATCGCCAGAGCCATTTAAGGCTCGTCAGAGCCTTTTGGGCTGGTCTGCCTGGTTACAGGAGAACGACACCCAGCGTATAAGATGACCGCCAACTTTTGAGAAGATTTTCATGTGTTAAAAAGTCCTGTTATAGGCCGGAAAATACGGTAACCATGTATTTTATTTTTCCCAAACTACAAGAAAATTATGCCCCTCCAAAGTCAATAGGAGCCTTGGTAGTACAGTGGTTTAATTCACCCTGTTATTAACACAGCTGCCTGCAATTACTGCAGGTTCGAATCTTACCAAGCTCAAGGTTGACTCAGCCTTCCATCCTTTCTAAGGTAGGTTAAATGAGGACCCAGTTTGTGGGAGCAATAAGCTGACTTTGTATAAATATACAAAAGTATGAAGGCTATTGCTTAACGCATTGTAAGCTGCCCTGAGTCTCCAGAGAAGGGCGGCATATAAATCAAATTAAAAAAAAATGGTCTTGTATGCCTCAATGCAGTCCATTCTTTCACCCATTTGAGTACCGCAGCCTGATAATACAATTCCCAATTCAGTAGACCAAAGCTTCCTCTATTTCTTGAATCTTGCAGCATTTTTAACTTTATTTCTGCTTTTTTTCCTTTCCAGATATATCTTAATATTACTTTATTGAGTTCCTCAAAGTATTTTTCCCCCAATTTTATCGGAATTGTTTGAAATAGGTATTGCAGTCTCGGCAATATATTCATTTTTATTGTAGCTATTCTTCCTATCAATGATAATTGCAGATTTTTCTATTTTTCCAAATCTGCTTTAATTTGTTGCATCAATTTATAATAATTATCTTCCTTAATAGTTACACATCTTGCTGTCAAATGAATCCCTATGTATTTTACTTTCTTAGTAATCTGTAAATCTATTCATTAACTCTTTTTTCTGCATGTCTGTAAGATTTTTAACTAATATCTTAGTTTTCTTTTTATTTATTTTCAATCCTACCACTTCACCATATTCTTCTATTTTTATTAATTTAGGCCCTGATTCTTGTCGATCTTCCAGAATGAAGACTAAATTGTCTGCAAATGCCTGTAGTTTGTATTTTTCCTTTTTTATTTCCACACCTTTTATCTCTATGTCTTGTCTAATATTTCTGATTAATATTTCCAGTGTCAATATGAATAATAGTGGAGACAAGGGGCCTCCTTGTCTTGTACCTTTTAATGTTAATCTTCTCTGTTATATCTCCATTTACCATCACCTTTGCTGTTTCCTTATAATATATTGCCTTCATCATGTTAATAAATCTCTCCCTAAAATCCATATCTTTTAATTGTGCTAGCATAAATTGCCAGTACACATTATCAAATGCTTTCTGTGCTTCTAGAAAAATCATTGCCATTTGCTTCCCTGGATGTGCTTCATAGTACTCCAGTGTATTTAAAATTATTCTCATATTATCTTTAATTTATCTCTTAGATAAAATCCATTTTGATTTGAATGTATAAATTGATTTAAGAACCTTTTCACTCTTTCTATTATTCCCAGTATGATTTGATTGCTTATTTGTATCCTATGACTATCATTAAGTGTTGTACCTTATGATTCTTGACGAATGTATGTTTTCTTTTCTTTTTATGTACACTGAGAGCATTTGCAGCAAAGACAAATTCCTTGTGTGTCCAATCACACTTGGCCAATAAAGAATTCTATTCTATTATTGAGGCATATATTTTATAGTCAGCATTCAATAAAGATATCGGTCTGTAATTTCTTATCTGTTGTAAATCTGAATCTTCTTTCAGTATGAGAGTGATATATGCTTCTGTCTATGAATTTGGTACTTTCACTTCTAGCAATACTTTATTTAACACTTCCAGCATTGGTATATTTAGAATATTTTGTAGGTTTTTATAGAGTTCTGCTGGTAGACCATCTGGACCCGGTGTTTTACCACTCTTTTGTCTTTTAATTGCTTCTGTTAATTCCATCATTGTTACACATTCATCTAACATACTGTAGCTTTCACTGTTTCAGGTATTTTAGGTAATTCTGCTTTTTCTAAGTATTGTTTTATTTTATCTTCTGAAACCATCTCTTGATCATATAATTTTTTGTAGTAATTTTGGATCACTTTCTTTTTGTCATCATTTTGATGGAGAAGGTTTCCTTCCTCATCCATTAATTGATGTATCAATTTTTCTCCTTTTCAATTTGTATGCCAGCCATCTTCCTGGTTTATTTGTATTTTCAAAGAAATTTTGTTTAGTGTTTTTGATTTTTTGTGCTAATTCTTCTTTATCTATTAAATTCTTATATTAATCTCTTATATTTTTCTAATATCTTTTGGCTTTGTTTTTTCTTCTTATTTTTCTTTCTCATATAAGTTATAGCTAAACCTCTAATATATGCCTTAGCTGTATCCCGTACATTTTGTAATGAGGTCTCTTCTTTTCTATTCTCTTTAAAGAAAAAGTCTAGTTATTTTTCCATGAATTGAATAAATTATTTATCTTTTAATATTGATTGGTTCAACATCCATCTTAATAGACTTCTTTGTCCTTTCCATTTAACTTTTATTGGATTGTGGTCTGTCCAATTACTTGTTTCTATATTTATTTCTTGTACATTAGATTTTAGTTCAGCTGACATCCATATCATATCTATTCTTTACCAAGACATGCCTATTTGAATAGAATGAATATTGATTTTCCATAGGATGTATATCTTGCCATATATCTTGAATACCTAATTCTTCCGCCATTTTAAAGAAAGTCTTTGGAAGAGTTTTCCTGGCTTTTTTATTTACTTTCCTAGTTTTAAAATCCAGTTCCGCATCTACTATTGCATTAAAGTCTCCTACTATACATCTATTTTCATACTCCAATTCTATTATTTTCTTATGGAGTTTGCCATAAAAGTCCTCTTGATTGCTATTTGGTGCATAAATTGCTACCAAGAGTATCTGTTTGTAATTTATTATTATCTCCACCATCAAAATCCTCCCTTCTTCATCCATAAAAAATTGCTTAGCATTTATTGTTTCTTTTATGTAAAGGACTACTCCTCTCTTATTATGTTGTAATAGAGAGGTGTATAGTTTCCCAATTTCGGGATATTCAAATAGTTTATTGTGTTGTTTTTTAAAATGAACCTCTTGCAGGCAAGTTATATCCAACTTTATTTTTTTCTAGTTTACTAAAAATCCTTTTCCTTTTTATAGAAGAATTCAGTTCGTATATATTAATTGACAGTAATTTCATTTCTTTTTCCATGGTTTTACTTATAGATGGGTTTTGTTGTTCTCGTTGTTCTTGTCTCTGTCTGTTCTTCTGCCTTTGCTCCTTCTCTCTTTGCTATTTCCTCTAACTTTCTTTCATCTTCTTTTTGTTGTATATCTCTCGCTCCTATTGTCTGTACTCTTTTTCCTCTCTTCCTCTCTTTTCTTCTTGTAATCCAAAATAATGATCATAAAATTGTTCTGCTTTTTCTATGGAATCCAATCTATATCTTTACTCCATCCAGGTCACCAGTATTCCCTCTGGTATCAGCCATCTAAAATTTACTCCACTTTTGATAAGCTGTCTAGTTTGAAGTTGATATTCTTTCTTATAATTTGTTTTAGGACTACTATTTCTTTCCCTTTGTATTTTAAAGGGTCATCTCTCGCTCTTTGTAGTATCTCTGTTTTTATTGCTTTTTTAATGAATGTCACATGTGCCTCTCTGGGGAGTCTGTATCTTGTTGCATATCTGGTGTAGGGTCTAAATATTTAATCCATCTCAGCGAGCACCTTTTCTTTGGTCACCTCTAAAGCATTTGCCAGCAGCTCTGCCATTATCTCCACCAGGTTTTCTCCCTTTTCTTCCTCAATATTCTGAAACCGTGAATAATAATCATCCTTATCCATCTCAAGTGATATTATTGTTTTCTCATGACTTTTGTCTGCCAGGGTAAGTCTCTAATCAACCTCTTCTACTCTTTTCTCTGTTTGTTCAGTTTTGTTTTCTACTTTCTGAATGTGTTGTTCATTTTTAGTCATTACTTGTTGAAGATTCTCTATTTTGTCCTCTACTTTTCCTATTCTTTCCTTAATGTCTTCATGCATGGCTTGAAGCATAACTTTCGTCTCTGACTGCTTCATATTCATTTTTTCTTGCTGCAACATAACATCCAGTGATCTTTGACCTGCTGGACTAGATGCTGAGGATGCTGATGCTGATGCTGAGGATGGTGCAGATGTAGTTTTCTTCATTTTGAGATGCTTTAATAATTTTAAACCAATTATTGAAAATAATAACTGTGTTACCCCTACAGCCCCAGTATTGACCACCAACTTCACTGTCTCCATCCAATTTCCCCTTTTACAAAGCTATTCAGGAGTCAGAGTATTCAATGTCACAGTATCCCTTTTTCCTTTTTTCTTCTTCTTATCTTCAATTTCCAAAAAAATGTCACTGTTTTTTTAATTGTAATCCCAGAGGAGCGTAATTATAATCCACAAAAAAGAAGAAGTGAGATTGTTAATTATTCTCTTCTTCTCTTATTAAGTTTGTAATCCACATAGGCCCACCAAGTCCCAGAATTCAATCATCAACTGTCTTATATCTTCAGAGGGAGCGTTCACAAGCAGAAAGTAAAAGAAAAGGGAAATATTTTGCTGTTCTCAGCTGCTATTCGCTTTATCTATTTAGCTTCCACTTAAGTTCCAAGAGTGGCACTATTTTAAAAAGTCTCACTGTTTAACTCTCTGTCTCAGTTACCTAACATGAACAGCATATTGGTACAGGTGTTATTTGTTTTAACAGCCAGTCTTTATCTTCTTCAGCCACTGTTGCTCTGCTTCCCTCCTTTTCTTCCTTTTTATTTTATATTATATAATCCAGTCCAAGTTTTTCAAAAAAAGGTTCTCTAAGTCCAAATTTTATTGTCCCTGAAAGCTTCTAAGTTAGTCAATATTATATTTGAGGTCCCCAGTCCAGCTTCCTAGTTTCAAAGTTCTTTCACTCTTTTAAAAAGTTCTCTTGTCTTTCTTTCCAGTTTTAAAAATGGCTCTCAGGCTTGCTCGCCACTTTTCTTGGGAAGTGGAAGGAAAACAATTCTACCTCCTCCTTTTTGGGTCCCGCTTTCACCCAGCTAATTTCCAGGGGGCTCATTTCTCAATAGAAGTTAAAAATCTCTCACCCAGATCATTCACACTGTTCCTCAGTCTTTTGCGCTTTCTTTATCGGTCGCAGAGATGGGTTTCAGCAGGTTCTGACCAGTTCTGGGAACCGGTAGCAGAAATTTTGAGTAGTTCAGAGAACCGGTATTAAAAATTCTGACTGGCCCCGCCCCCATCTATTCTCTGCCTCCCAAGTCCCAGCTAATTGGGAGGAAATGGGGATTTTATTTATTTATTTTATTTATTTTAAATTTCTATACCGCCCTTCTCCAATATAGGACTCAGAGCGGTGCACAGCCAAAGTAAAAACCAGACATAGAAAATCTAAAAACTGATTAAAATAATTAAATAATTTGGCCATAATTAAAAAACAATTCCAGTTTAAAATAGTTTAAAAATTTGGCTCAAGCCAGCCCAGCTAGTTGGAATAAATGGGTTTTCAGGGCCCGACGAAAAATTTTGCAGTAACCTTCCCCTGGATTGGGGACAGAATGGAGATTTTACAGTATCCTTCTCCTGGAGTGGAGTGGGAATGGAGATTTTACGGTATCTTTCCCCTGCCACGCCTACCAAGCCATGCCACGCCCACCAAGCCACATCCACAGAATCGGTAGTAAAAAAATTTGAAACCACTGATTGGTCAGCTGTCACAGCTTTGGTTAGGCATGCAGTGGCTGTCTTTTTCTTTCTGCTGGATTGAGATTAATCTCAAGCCACAGGATTGATCTCTGGATTAATCAGGGAAATTGCGGACTCCCTGAGATTGACAGAGTGTGCTCTCTTACTTCATCACCCCTCTGAGGTGATTTAGGTCTATCCGAATCTCCTTGCAGTTCAAATTTTGGCATGATCCCACAGAGCTCCATGGAAATGTGTTGTGTTGCCGTGATGTCATCCCCGCCCTCCCAAGCATGGTAAGCACTTCTGAGGATTCTCCATTTGAGACAAATAACTACTCCACTTTAGATCTTTTAAATTGTGATTTTTTTTAATTAAAAGGAAATGTATGCAACTTTCCTAATTTTGTTTCAGTAGCTCAATAACTGTAACTGCAATTGTTTCTTTTGTAGGTATCAGCCTACTCAGATTCAAACAGATACAATATGAACAAAATTTGTGCAACAGGAACATTTACAAATTTAGAGAAGTACATAATTTTTCACATTGTTGGGAAGCAATGTTTATAAGAACAGTAGACATTTTACAGATGCTATTTAGAGAAACATCTAAAATTTACCATTTTAATTTTAAATTTTGTTTTTTGGATTAAATGTATTATACCCTAAGAAATGAATTTATAAAAGAATAAAGCACTGATTTCAAAAATAATTCAACTGAATAAATACAACAGGAAAAGATTATTTTACATTTAGAAATTTATATAGTTGAACCAGGTGAATTTCATGGGGAACAGAATGGCAGACTATAGAAGCAGGCACTAAAGAAAAAAGGCATTTTCTAGGTTTCTCAGTTGTAAGTTCCTGCAAACATGGAACAAATCTTAGGGATCATTTATCCTAATGTAAGCCATAGGGATTCAGAATATTAGTGATAAAGAAACATGGCACTGTTGTCCTCTGCAATACTCTTTCAAAAGACCCTAAACCAGAACTCTCTTATTCTTATCCTCAAAAGGTATAATTTTATTTTATTTCTGCATGGTAGCATTCCTTACATTTTTTTTCTTTTTACGAACATGTAATTCCTTAATTCTGGGTAGAGTCAGGGCAACTAAATGAAGCTGAGTGTTTGCTGTCTGGATGCCCTTCCTGATTCCTAAGTGGAGTTCACCGCAGTTATTTTCTCTTTGTACCGTGAGAGAGAAACATCTACTGCTACCTAGGATTGAACTCTCAACCTTCCAAATGGGAGGTGAGCATCTTCATCACTAGGCCATCATGCTGCTCACTAGTATTCCTTACATATTTATCATCAATATATTAAATTACAAAAGGGATCACACATCTTCATCTTACGTTCTGCTCAATGTTAAATCATTTAGTAATAATGCCATTCTCACGTGCTTTACTTTCTGCATTCAGCAACCAACCTTCAGCTCCTTATCAGTGCAAAACGTATCATAATTCAAGTTCATTTATTTTATTATATACTTTTTCTAAACCACAAACATACAATAATGTATATTTGTACCTTTTTGATGTTTTGCTGAACAATAGAAATTTGGTCTGCATGCCCTACATAAAACTGCATTGTAGTCCCAAGTTGCTCTGTGTGTTTGTTTCTATGTGTGAGTGTGTCTGTGTTTGTGTGAAGAGACATATGCTTAAACTATAGGTTAAAAATGAATAGCTTCTCTTTTAGCAGATACTCACCAATCTTTCTTATTCATTCTTGGGTCTCCAAATGGTCCTATCATTTTTTTTCTGCACACTCTTGTCTCATTCTGGCCCAATCATTCATGTTATCTAGCAGAAGTTTTTTTGTGAAATCCTTGGAGAGTCCCACCGCCCTTTCTGGATCATAGTCATTAGAATGTTGCAATATTTCTTCTGTCTCTGGTTGTTCCACAATTAAATGGAGAATAACATGAATCTATGGAACCTTTTTTCATATACATCCATAAAAGCCTTGGGGTTGTCAATTGATACTTTCTGACATACATTTTAGCTCCTTCATTTTTAACTTCTATGCATGTACTTATCAATTCCACTCTACATGGTAAGAGTCTACTATATCTTTTCACTTTTTCTTAGTTTAATAAGAACACAATATACCATTAAAAAAAATAACAGCCTTTATTTCTTGCTTTATATTAATTACTACTATTCCATATCTGTCAGTCTTTCATGGTAGTTCAGACAAACATAAACCATGAATTCTAATACTACCTTAATTGTAAGATTACAGTAATGGAATCTTGCAAGTCTGAAAGCAGTAGAGAGGGTTTGTTCTGAGATGCTTTCCTCATCCCTTTTCCTTCTCTGAGCTGAGATACCTTTCACAGATATATTTTCCTGTCCCACAGTGTCATTCTCACATGCCATTGCATGTTTTGATCATATTTTGATCATCATCTGTAGATAATCATCTTTACTGCACATCATGGTTTTGCTGAATTAGTATTTTTGCCCCCAGGCAATTATAAAAATTAAATCACACTGAATGAGAGTACATTCAATATGATTTATTTTTTTTATAATTTTCTGTAGTTTTTAACATAAGAACATAAGCAGTGAAGCCTTTTCTGGCAGTCTGTTCTTAACAATGGCCAAATAATTGCACAAGAAAGCCACTAGTCTTCCAATAGATGGCCTTCAAAGGTACTCACACTTCAATGAAGGCTCATAGCCATTGATCTTAATATCTTTTTTCCCCCTTCTTTGTATGTTGCAATAAAAGGTAATGTCAAAATTAGGTTGCCACACTACAATATTCCTTTTACCTTCTTTATGTACTTTCTGTTAGGAAATGACTATTACCTAACTTGTTGGGTTGGCAATATATATATATGGTCTTCTCCCACGTAAAATTGGAAGTGTCTTGGCGACGACACCTTCATAAACTGGCCACATGGGAAAGAAAAACTGGACAACTTCCTCACACACCTAAACAGTCTACACCCCAAAATACAGTTCACCGTGGAAACATAAGCCAACAACCAACTTCCCTTCCTGGATGTCTTAGTCTACAGAAAATCCAATGGCTCCCTAGGACACACTATCTACCAGAAGAAAACACACACAAACCGTTATCTGCACGCACTCTCACACCACCACCCAGCACAGATCAACTCTGTAGCCAAGACACTCATTTCCAGAATAAAACGCTTAGCTGACGAACAACACCTAAAAACCGAACTACACACTCTCACTAACGTACTAACATCCAATGGATTCCAAAGAAACAAGATCACCAACCTAATCCAAAAAGAAACGCCCACTAAAATCCAAGACAGAGAACAAGAAAACGGCAAAGCTCTCCTCCCAGGGCCGGATTTTCCTATAGGCTAACTAGGCTTCAGCCTAGGGCCTCAAGATCAAGAGGGGCCTACCCAGTGGTGGGATTCTGGGGGTTCTAGGGGGTTCGGCCGAATCCTTTGTTAAATTGCTGGCTTGCCTGCCCCTCGCCTCCCACCCGCGCGGCGCCAGCCTACCGTAGCCAGGGGTGGGCAATTGTGGCTCTTTTACAACCTGTGGACTTCAATTTCCAGAATTCCTGAGACAGCTTGGCTGTCTCAGGAATTCTGGGAGTTGAAGGCCACAGGTTGTAAAAGAGCCACAATTGCCCACCCCTTCCCTAGCCTGAGTTCTGCTGCCTGGGATCCACGTGGGCTGCCACGTGATTCCCCACTGGCTCCGGACGCAAGAGAGCAGGGTAGAGAAAGCAGCTTCCACGCCTTCACTCACCCTCACTCTCTGCTCTGTTGGATCGCCGGCCGTTCGCTTACCCCGCCCACTCCCCATCTATTGCTGCCTCCGATGGCTAGAGGGAAAAAAAACTTCAAATTCTTGCGCGGGGCTTCAAAGGGCCGCCCTAGAGCCAGTGGTACAGCCGAACCCTTTGTTAAATTGCTGGCTTGCCTGCCCCTCGCCTCCCACCTGCGCGGCGCCAGCCTACCGTAGCCAGGGGTGGGCAATTGTGGCTCTTTTACAACCTGTGGACTTCAATTTCCAGAATTCCTGAGACAGCTTGGCTGTCTCAGGAATTCTGGGAGTTGAAGGCCACAGGTTGTAAAAGAGCCACAATTGCCCACCCCTTCCCTAGCCTGAGTTCCGCTGCCTGGGATCCACGTGGGCTGCCATGTGATTCCCCACTGGCTCCGGACGCAAGAGAGCAGGGTAGAGAAAGCAGCTTCCACGCCTTCACTCACCCTCACTCTCTGCTCTGTTGGATCGCCGGCCGTTCGCTTACCCCGCCCACTCCCCATCTATTGCTGCCTCCGATGGCTAGAGGGAAAAAAAACTTCAAATTCTTGCGCGGGGCTTCAAAGGGCCGCCCTAGAGCCAGTGGTACAGCCGAACCCTTTGTTAAATTGCTGGCTTGCCCCGCCCCTCGGCACCACTATTTATTGCCAATAAATAGTGGTGGGTGAGGGGCGGGGGAGCCAGCAATTTAACAAAGGGTTCAGTGTTTTTTTTGTAATTTTATTGGCCCACGGAGCTTCAGCATAGGCTAATTGGCCTCCCGGCTCTCAGCTGATTTGTCTCAGCTGTTTTGCTCAGGGCTCTTCTGCTTCCTTGCAAAGGGTGCTGATTTTTTTCCCCCTAGCTATGCTAGAAACGAAACTGAAACTGCTTTGCTGTTGCTGCAAGGTTGGAAAATTAGGCAGGCAGAATTCTTTTCTTTTTCCTCACCAAAAAAGGTAGGTGCAAACAATGGGAAATTTAGGGAAAAAGAGGAGAGTTCAGGATTTTAAAACACAAAAGAAAAAAAACTATTTAACTAGGGAATTGTAATAATTGAGATACTATTAATTGTATATTTCTGAAAGCAGAAATGGTTAAGTTGTGGTTTGGAGAAATATATGGGGGAAATTATTTGGTTTATTATTATTGGTAAATATAATTAACTGATTTGTAAGAAATTGGATTGCATGGAAATAATTGGAATATTCATGTTCATATTGATAAATATACAAAAAAGGTAGTTATATAACTAATTGATTTATATTAAAATGTTGAATTTATATTAATATTACATAATTAACCAATGTGAGGATGGATATAAAAATAGATGACAATGGGAAGGGGTATAATATAGAATAGAAGGGAAAAATTGAATTTGATTAAGATTAGAGATGAGGATGAAGGGTAATATTGGTTTTTTTACAAAAATAGATGAGGAATAAATAGGGCAAAAAGGAAATATAGAAATTGTAAATTTAATTGAAATGACTAAACACTGTTTAAATTTATGAATCGGCCAAATACTCTGTTCAAAGAAAATACATTGTATGTTTGTATGTGTGTTTCTAATTATTGTTATTTATTCATATTTGTTCTCTTTTATTCTTTAAAGTTTAACAATTCATTCTTTATCTTAATATCTTTATATTTGTTTGGGGTTGGCTTTCTTCCCTTTCATCTTTTTTATTGTACAGCAATCTTTCTCCTCAAACCTACCACCTCTCTGTTTTCTTTCCTTCTTACTTTCTCTTCCTCCCCCTCTTCTTCTCCTCCCTACTTCCTCTTCCTTTCTCCTTCTCCTCCTCTCTTCCTCCCTCTCTTACCCTCACTCCTACTCTAATTTCCCTTCCCTTCCTTCATCCCTCTCTATTGCTGTATCCTTTTATGCATATGGACTACTCAGAGGGCTGAAAAAGTTATTTCTGACTGGTCCTCGCACTTTTGACCAGTCCTCGAACTTACGACTGTCCTCACATTTTACGTTTTTGCCCTATCTTGTCACCATGGTGAAGAGAAGCAGTTGTGAAATGAGTGACATAGTTGTTAAAAAAGCTGCATGGGCATAAATGTGAGGATGGTCGTAAGTGTGAGGACCGATCAAAAGTGTGAGGCCCAGTCAGAAATGACTTTTTTCAGCCCTCTGAAAAAAGTCTATGCATATAGCCATGCCTACCTGGTCACATGATGAGCTAGCCACGCCTACACAGTCATGTGACCACCTAGCCACGCCCACCCAATCACATGATTGCCAAGCCACACCCCCAACTAAGCCACACCCACAGAACCTGTTGTTAAAAAAATTGAATCCCACCACTGGTGAAAGGGCCTCATAAGTGGAATAGCCTAGGGCCTCTTTTCATCTAAATCCGGCCCTGCCTCCTCCCATACATAAAAGGCACCACAGACAGAATAAGCAAAATCCTCCACAAACATAACATCAAGACAGCATTCTGCACAAACCGAAAAATATCCACCATCCTAAGGAACCCCAAAGATAAAATTGAGTTAGAAAATCAAGGAGTATATGAAATCCCATGCACCGTCTGCCCCACCACATACATCGGACAAACCAACAGACGAATAAGTGCACGCATAGAAGAACACAAGAACTCAGTCAGAAAAGAGGAACCAACTTCTTCCCTGGTCCAACACCTTAAAGCCACAGGACATGATATTGACTTTAAAAAGACCAGAACTATCGCCAAAACTGAACACTTTAACAACAGAATAATCAGAGAAGCCATCGAGATAGAAAAACGCCCACACAGCATGAACAAACGAGACGATACCTCCCACCTACCAGCCATTTGGAAACCCGCCCTTATTGACAAACGAGTTCCTAACACGACGAATGACACCAGACCCACACTCACGAGAGCCACAAAGGATGTCACCACCACACATCCACGCAGAAAGCAGACTCAAACCCACACTGATAATGAGCCATGACCAAGGACCAGAAGCCAGACCGCAGCTGCATCATTAGCCACTTTAAACCCCTCCAATCCATACATGAAGCAGACTGACACCCACCATGAAGAGCTCGCACGGCCACAAACACGAAGCCAAACAACAACAACGCAGCTCACCAGCTCAAATCCCCCTGCAACTCAGACTAAGCTGAGCACAACCAAGCCCCCACCCAAACAGAACACACCCCCAGCCAATCAGAGCAGAACCAACCCCCCATTCAATCAGAGCACAGCCAAGCCCCTAACCAATCAGAACACACCTCCACCCAATCAGAACACAGCCAAGTTCCCACCCAATCAGCTCACACCCCCACTAGCAGTTAAAAGGAAGAGACAGCTGCGATCTCACATTGCTCCTGGAAGCACGAAGCCGAGAACATCAGCCTGAAGATGATGAATGAGACTTCGTCGAAACGTCGCCAAGACACTTCCAATTTTACGTGGGAGAAGACCCGAATAACCAAAGACCTACACACACACACACACACACATATTATATTATATTATATTATATTATATTATATTATATTATATTATATTATATTATATTATATTATATTATATTATATTATTATATAAATATATAATATATTTATATTATAATCCCTCAATATAGCTTTAAGACTGCTGTATTGTATCATACTGTGTCCTGATTGGTTAGCTCTGTAGCCAATGTCCTTAAGAGGGAGCTAGAAACATGGTTTGTTCTCTTTGCTGTTCGTGCTCTTTAATATTTCTGTATGCTACTGTTTGCAAATCCAGGAGAACTGTTTATTGTGAATGACTACGATGACTGGTAAGAAGACTTTGTTATTGGATTATCCCTGGACTGTCATTTTGACTATCTACTGCTTTATGTGTGTATGACCTGGACTGTTTATTGGACTGTGCCTTACTATTTCCTGAAAGTAAACACAACTCAGTGTATCTGTGTGTTGGTTGTGTTTATTCGTAACCACTCTCAATTGCTTTCATGTGCACACCCTTGTTACTCAAGGGTTACTCTGCAAATTCCTTAACACTTTCTCTGAATGTATAAGATTTCATATTATAGAGATACAGTTGTACTCATCCTTCTTACTGAACCAACAGCTGTGCTCGTGTTTTACAGTTGTCTCTCGGTTTCATAATCTTGGTCATGAGGCCAGCCCTATTACAATTTAGAATGAAACAGTACTTTGGGTAGTTAGATTTGAAAGTAACTACTGTATCCTTTTTATCATTGCTTGGAACTTTGTCTCATTACAATTTATAAACAGGATCTTCAGAGCAACATTGTCACACTGAATATCAATTTAGCGTACATTTCTCTGAGAGGTTTTAACTGCAGTGCATTGTGCGGTTGGTGTGGTATGTCATGTTTATAGACCTAACAAGCTAGCAAGCTGATCAGAGAGTGAGTGGTAATTCTTCTGATGCCAAGGAGAGGATCTGGGAAAGAGCATGCAGTAGATAGAAATATAGATGTTAGGATTACAGTTATAATTAGTAACTGTGCTATATAGAGTTTGTCCATTCCAATATCAAATTTGAGAAAAAGCATGAAGAATTACTAATATGAGAGAGAAAATATAATTTTCTGTCAGATTTTTCTTTTTTATCAGTCAAGACTATACAATATTTGATACAGGTTAATATTAGGATTACCAGATTTTTACAGCTGGTTTATAAATTCAGCGGAAATTGTATTGAAGGTAATTGACTATTTTCCCTCATAGAAGAATATCAGCTTTAAGAAAGAAAATGATATAAAGTTTAAAATAAAGATTTTAATATTCCTTTCTGTAATATCAAGACCATATTCTTTTTTTGTTCTATTTTTATAGGGGCAATTTTAAAACAGGCAAATTCTGAAATCCTATGCTTTGCCAAGAGCAGCAGCTTATTAGACTTCTTCTCTTTTGTTTCTGTTGCCACAGGCAGACAGAATCAGTGGTGAAATGTAAAATTTGTTACTACCGGTTCTGTGGGCGTGGCTTGGTGGTGGGCGTAATATGACTGGGTGGGTGTGGCCAACTTTTTTTTTTTTAACTTTTAAAATCATTTTTCTACAACCTCTTCGGCCAAAGAGGTTGTAGAAAAAATGCTTTTAAAAGCCTCTGACGATCCCAGCTGAGCCGCATGATCATCAGAGGCTTTTTTTTACTTTTAAAAGCATTTTTTCGGCTGAAGTGGTTGTAGAAAAAATGCTTTTAAAAATAATTTTAAAAAAGCCTCTGATGATTGCGCGGCTCAGTTGGGCATGGGGGGTTGCAGGGAAGTTTGTTACCACCTGCTGCCATTGCTACCGGATTGAACGATCCAGTCTGAACCAGGAGCATTTCACCCCTGGACAGAATCCTTCTCCATGACAGCTGCTTGGCAGTGTTCTTTTTTCTTTCCTGCAGAACTGTCCAAAGAAGATGCTTCATCTCAATATTACTGAGGTGGAACTGCTAACATTTTAAAAACAAAAAAGCTGCTATAATGCTATTTCCAGTTTTTGGAAATGTAAAGGGAATTGCAAATTTGACTCCAAGAGAAATTAGTTACTTTACTATCTTTGTTCTAATCATGAGAAGGACTTTTTTATTATGTTTGAATTATTAGTTTTTAAGAATTGCTTTTGTTTGTTTTTCTTTCTTTTCAAGGAAAAGAAAAAGAGGCAATCTCTGATTCAAATAAACAACTAATCGCATATGAGAGGTAGGAATAATTTAAAACATATTTTTATTTTAATAATATAATAGAAATATATATTTATTTTAATGGCTTATTGTGTTTTATATATGTGGCAAGAGTATTTTAATTGCAAAAACAATATACTTTCGCTCTTAAAAGTGATGTGATTTCTAGACCACATGAAACCTGGAAAAGTATCTCCTTCAAATTTTTCTTCTTTGCTCATAGTTTATTTCTTTTCCTGCTCTCCAATCACTTTTGCCATAATCTCCAAGAAAAATAGCTAATCTATCTGAGATAAACTAACTTCAATGAAATTCTTCTGATAAGATATCTCTTTCACTGTCTTGAAAACACCTGCAGCACTTAGACTTCTTCCAAGTGTAAGAAACAGTACAAAAACAGGAGAGATGACAATGAACCTCCTTAACTTAGGATACATATCTGATTCTGAATTACTCTTTTTCCCTGCTGTCACCTGATGGCTCATTGCAGGTTATTCAAGAAATCACTCAATCTTCCAAAGAGTCATTTTTGGGTTTGGGAATGAAGGAAAATGATAACTTCTCATGAAGTGTCTTATATTTATTTTAATATTCAGATTTTGAATCCTCAGACTGTCACAGGTTTTTTGGATGCCCTTTGACAATAAAAATATTTTATTTTCTAGCTCTCTACAGTTCTCTACAGATGTATCACTGATTCCTAACAGAAAAACATTTTCCATACAATTACAAGGGATTGTAGATGGATTAGAAAACATCATTGGTAAGTAATGTATGGGCAAGGTGGATACTATTGGTGCCCACTGGAAAGAATATTGATGTAATATAGATTATTTACTATCAATCCAACAAAGCAAAATAAAGATATAACTGCCAGATCTAATCTCACTAAAAAAAATGCAGCTGATTTGAAGCAATTTAGAACATTAAAAATGTGTGTGAGACCAATTTGTTGAATATTAGTATTGGTCTCACATTAGATTCACATAACTTTATGATATTTCCCCCACTCAGATTTAATCTCAAGATTTTCCAGCTATTTGTTAAAGTAGCTTCCTTGACTACGTTGTGCAACAGGTCAGAAGCTTCCAAAAATCCTAAATACTTTCCTCCTCCTCCTCCTCCTCCTCCTCCTCCTCCTCCTCCTCCTCCTCCTCCTCCTCCTCCTCCTCCTCCTCCTCCTCCTTTCTTCTCACTGTGCTTCTGTACTGGAGACAAATTCCTTCTGTGTCTAATCACACTTGGCCAAATAAAGAATTCAATTCAGTTAAATTCAATTCAATTAACATGTTGCAAATAGTGGCTATTTGATACTGCAGCAGCTGCTATTCCAAAGACCAGTTGTAAGTAACACTCATTTAGTATCATTGCAAGATTGAACAGTTGCTGAACAAGCATCATATACTGGGACTAATACTCTGCAAAACTAGTCTCAGACTTCTCTTACTTTAAAATATTCTGTAAAATATTCTTCAAACATTAGTGCAACTCCCACATTTATGTATTTCTTACTGGGTTAATAGTATTTATTTTCATTTGAGCCATAATATTCACTCTGTTAGCAAAGATAAACTTAAATATGGATTCTATCTTAGAATAAGCAAAAGCAGAATTAAAAATAAGTTTAAACTTAGCAATTATGGAACATGACTATATGCATATCATTGTGTTCAGTTGAGTTTTATTTTAAGTAAATGTGCAGAGGATTGCTTTCTTAATTTAAAACATATGACAGTGCATTTGACTATGCATGGGACAGTGCTTCTGTTTGGTAATGTAGTTCATAGTCTTTAATGGAGAATTTCAAAAATCTGTCTAAAACATGGGTGTCAAACTCTGCGTCACTTTGATGTCACATGGCATATTGTGACTTTTTTGCCTTTGCGGAGGCTCACAGAATAATACTCTGCTTCTTTACTTGGAGACCGAGTTAATTTTTCTTGGCGACGTCTTCCTTGTCTGGGTCCTCCCCAGTTCAACGAAGGCGTAGCGATGATGAGGCTCACCACCTACAAAAACAGGACCCCCTCCTGAGAAGGAGCATATCAGGTAGGACCAATGCTCCTTCTCCATTGTCGGGGAAAATCATCCAGGAATGGAATTTACCAAGCCGGTCAGTCATTCAGGGGAGGAAACAGCCAAGTCCCCCGCTCAGTGCGAGCCCTCCAAAAATCTCACCTTTCCGAGGCTGGCTCCTCCTGAAGGAGGAGACCCAATGGGACGAAGACCGTGTGTCCCATGGTCCCTGCACAGCTGCATGACTGTTGGAATCATTGCGACGCCCAAGGTAGCAGAAACATCCGAACTCTGCATGGAAGAGCATGTCCGCTGACCCCCATCTCCCAAAGTCGAAGGAACAACCATGGTGTCACCAGAGAACATCTGGAATCAAGAAAGAAACCTTCACCCCGCGAAGGGCGGAAGACCCCACCAGGCCACAAGGTGAAATGGGTGAGCTTGGCCTGCATATGACGCATCCATCCTGTGGGCTGCCTGGTCTAAATGTTTTATTTAAAAATATCTTTTCCAAAAACATCCTGGTCAGTATTAAAAAATACTTTTATTTTGTAGTGTTCCAGATATTTTAAAGCCTACATAAAGTATAATCACTTACAGGAATTTTCCAAGTTCAGCTCCAAATTAATCATTAAACAAAATAAGCATATGCCTAGGACACTAAGAAAAAGAGCACTACAGGTATATTCCAGTGAGTTACTAAATCTAGACCTTCAAATATATGAGAATTATTGGGGAAAAAATAAATTGATATTTCTGTTATATTTACATTTTCAGTTAAAATAGTTAAAAGTCCTGAGAATATTTACCCATCCTGGGTGCTCAGCCAGCAACTTTTAATTTTTTAAAAAATTGTTTCATAATGAATTCTGATTTTGAAAATATTTTTAAATTACCATATTTTCCATTAGATCAAGTTACATCATTTTCTCAGGATTCTCGGCTTTCAATCTTCATTGATCAGTCTTTACATAAAATAATGCAGCAATGTGAAGATTACATAGATTTTGAACCAGGACATTATCAATCAACATGGCCAAACTGTGATCTCATTCTTGGGACAGATCCAGATTACCAAAACAAAGTATGTTTCAGAAGCTGTACTATATGAGGGTAACAGTATGGTGCCAAATATATTTCTGAATATTTTTTCTTAGCATTATATTTATTCAAACAATGGACAATGGGCTACATGTAATCTTTCAAATCCTTTTGTTGTGGCCTCCTAAAACTGAAGTTACCAAAATTTGGCTGAACAAAATTTCTAAGTTTTGGCAGAAAATGTGAAAAAATAAGTATGCATACATCTCAGTGTAAGAAATTGATAAGTAGTCATTTCTAAAATAATTAACAAATACAGCCTGTCCTTCTTTACAAAAATCTTAAACTTCATTCTCTTTATATCGAAAGGGCACAAGAAATATTATTTCCCCCATTTCCCCTATATATACTGTAGATGTTATCAGTAGATTAACACCAGGCATTTTTTGTATTAATACTTCAATCTCCTTATAAATCTTAATTATCAGAACACTAAAAGATCTTTTTTGTAATCTACTGCTTCCATTAAATTATTTTCCAAACTCCAATTCCTTCAAATTCACATCCCAAAAAAATTATTCCAGAAATCCTGTGTCTTACCACTTGTGTGATTTGTAATATTAGTACATTTCCTACTGTGTCCCTTAGTTTCAAAAATAAGAGAAAAAGGAAAGGAAATGAAAGAAAAGAAAATCTGAGAACATGTGGCCCATGTTTACTAAGTGGCTCTTCTTAGCCAAGCCTTTTCAGTATGCCCTACATTTAGAATTTAACTTTTATGAGATTACAAGAAAGTTTTTTTTTTTAAAAAAAAAACCATTTTAGTGTTATTACAAAAAGAAATGCAGGTTTATTTTCCACTGTTCTGGGTTTTAAAAATGTTATCATATCACATGATGTTTCTGTTTTGAATTGAAGCCAATGTAACCCCTTGACTTTTACGCTTTGTTTATTTAGTGCTTGTTTTTAATGTTCTTGTTTAAACATACAAATGGTATTGATTAGGGGGACTAATTAATAGTTTTTCAGCAGGAGTATACAGGAATTTAATTCTTTTCTTTGCTGCAGACCTGAAAAAAATGTATTTCTTCTGTAACGCTGTTTGTATTGAAAGGAAATTTTCTATGGGCATCAGTCAAATTAAAGTCCTTGTCTGTTCCTGCTTTGACACTGAAAATTTATTTCTTTTAATCAATTATATGGCCACCGTACTTGCAATAGCAACTCTGGGAAACTAATAAACTTAAAATTCAAAATGGACCAATAACAATAAATATACTTGTGGCAACCAAGGACCATGACAAGAACAAGCGTTAAATACCACCCATCCCATTAACTGAGACCTATTTATTCCTGAGGTTCAAATTAGCAGGAAATGCTATTGGTACAATTTGATTACATAGGGTTAAAGCTGTATGTCTACTAAGAATATAGTTCCTAAAAGCTAATCAGAGGAAATCATCACCATTCTAATATGAATGGTATCAGTGCCGTTTAATAACAATTTTGAAAAATTGTAGGATTATATGTCTTTGATTTTTAAATTTGTTTCCATCTTAATTTTTTAGATTCTGGATCTTCTCTCTCTTCAGAGTTCTTCACTGGCTCGAATAGAATCTTACAGCAGAAACTTTATGGAATATTGCAGTATGGTAGATAAAGCAAAATATACAAATGACAAAATAATAGCATTGCAAAGAGAGATGACTACAAAGGAGTTTAGAAATATACTAGAAAATTATACAGTTGATGTAAAGGAGATTGTATGTATGCTTATTGAGAAACGCATCTCTCTGTTTAGAGTAAACAGTTTGAACTTTCAGACAGACTGCCTGCCGTATTTTGAGGGTCTGCTTAAGACTATTTATTTTAAATTTTATGCATCAATTGATACAAAGAATGTACATCTTGTTGAAGTAAGTATATAATTTTTATTTAATTAATTTCTTAAATTTCTATTCCAGCTATTTCACTGCAAATGTTTAGGTCAAAGTGCATTATATGGAAGACATAGTTGGAGATCAAACTTTTGTTTGGTTATATTGCAGTTGAAATGAGATAGCCAATAGACAGATAGTTGCATTTTGGTAAATTATTACAAAGTGAAATATACACAGAGGGAAGGGTAATGGGTAGTCAGGCTGATTCAAAAGTTGAGCTCAACTAAGATAGGCAGGGAATGGTATATCAATTTCAGTGGATCCGAGATAGTTTTCAATCCTAATTCAAGGTGCACCATGGTACTTGAAAAAAAATGTTTCTTGTAAGTTCCTATTTGGACTGTAAATTCATCTTCAGAAGCATTTCTCCAGATACTCCCCCATGTTAAGATATGGTTAGTAGCAATCCAGGAGTGGACATTTTCAGTGCTAGCTTGTAATCTTTGGAATGCCATCCCCATTGATGTATGAATTATACCAACTTTTTCATCATTTCACTACCAGGGCCAGGAAAATTTTTGTTGCTGTTCTTCTAGGCCACAGGTCCCAACCTGTGGGCTATGGCCCACTAGTGGGTCGTGAGGGGATTGCAACCAGGCTACAGAAATGGGCAGTGAGCACACACACTCTTGCATCCTCACTATCACGAGCAGCATGCTCCATTTAAATGAGTGGCAGACATGTGCACGCCACTGGCGGAAATGGAGCTGCACGTGTGTGTGCGAGCACTAGCCGGCCGTTCACAGAACATCCCCTGTTGGGGAACTCTGCTGTAGACATTTTAATCAATATTTGTTGTTCACCATTCTGAACAGTGCTTATTGCCTCTGAGATTACAAGAAGCAGTTTTGTGATTTAGATGTTTTTAGATATCAGTAAGAATTGTTGATTTTGAAATAGTTGTAGCAGAGATATACAGTATGTATAAATTAGAAACTAAGTCCAATGAAGAGAGACTGAAAAAAACTGGGAGTACAGACCCTTGAGAAGAGAAAAATCAGGGTTTGTACAATAGAACTCTTTAAACAGCTGAAGGGATGGCCAGAGAAGGAGACCAAAATATGGCCTCTTTTGTTCCAGAGTCCAGGATACAGCATTGTTAGCCCTTCCAGGTAAACCAAACAAGAAACAGGACCAGATGAATTAATTCTACTTTATTGTAAGATTACATTAAGAGGCTCTTGCAAGTCTAAAGTACAGACTTCCTGCTGCCACTTTTAACTGTTTGATCCATTAGGCCAGGTCCTTCCTAAATTTCTTTCTCTGACCTTCAAGCCACTGGAGGCCATGGACTCTCCTGTCTGTTTCCTAGGCAGCATCTCTTCCCGTCATTCCCCAAGGTCGTTCACACATTCCATCACAAGAATAATGCATAAGTTACAGGAAGATGAACTCTGATTGACAGAAATAAAATTCCTAATTGCAAGTGTGGGTTGTCAGTGGAACTCATTATTTATTTATTATTTTATTTTATTTATTATTGCGATTTATATGCCGCCATTCTCCCGAGGGACTCAGGGCGGCTTACAAAAACAATATCCAATACAAATCACAATGAAATTAAAATCAACAACCCAATTAAAACAGTTTAAAATTATAGCAATGTACACCCATGGCGGATCAGCTAAGTTGACAAAGAGCCACGTCTTCAACTCATGACAGAAGGAAAGGAAGTCGGGGGCTGTCCTGAACTTGGCGGGCAAATCATTCCAGAAGATCGGGGCTCCCACAGAGAACGCTCTCCTCCTGGGGGCCGTCAGCCAACATTGTTTGGCTGAAGGCAGCCTGAGGAGGCCCACTCTGTGAGAGCGCACGGGATGGTGGGAGAGCGGCTGGAGTTGGTCCTGCAAGTACCCCGGGCCTAAGCCATGAAGGGCTTTATAGGTAAGCACCAACACCTTGAAATGAATCCGGAACGCCACCGGCAGCCAGTGCAGCTCGCGCACGAGAGGTGTTACATGGGAGTATCGAGAGGCTCCTGTAATTACCCGCGCAGCTGCATTCTGGACTAGCTGGAGCCTCCAGATGCATCCCAAGGGCAGCCCCATGTAGAGGATGTTACAGTAGTCCAACCTAGAGGTAACGAGGGCGTGAGTGACCGTGGCGAGGGCATCCCGGTCTAGAAAAGGGCACAACTGGTGCACAAGACGCACCTGTGCAAAGGCCCCCCCTGGTTATGGCCATCAGATGATCAAGTGGTTAAGGAAAGTGGCAGGCTCGTCTGCACTAGATATGCTCAAGAGGAGACTACTTAGCTGACTGTTCAGGCTGCTTGAATTTGGATTCTGTCAATGAGCACATGGTTGAATTTGATGGCATAAATGGATTCTTCCAACTGTACAACTCTATGAAATAATGAAAAAAAATTGTACTGCAATCTATGAACTCTTACAACCTGCATACGTTCAAATTATATTTGATGGCACTTGTAGTGCAAGAAGAATTAATTGTAGAAAGACTGAATTAATTGTAAAGAGTACTTCATTATGAATGAAACAAGTAAAATATAATTAGCAAGTATGAATTGATATTAGCTGAATTATTCTATGAAATAAAAATCATGGGATGGTGAGAGCTGCATCTGAAAGCCTAGTGAATGGTAGTGATGGGAAAAGAAAATGACTTTGGAGTGAAATTTTGTAACATTTTGAATGAATACAATCCCAGGGAAATGTTGTTGTCAGGTGACATGAATAGATGAAGAAAGGAGAATAAGTTCAGAGAAAGTTATTGGAGCGTTCATAAACTAAAGAATGAATGAGACAGCCTGGGCCTCATCGGGTCTCATTTCAGAGCTATTTCCTTACCCAAACACCTGATACAGGGTGGCCAAAGGTCACAATAATGACAGTTTTAGAAGTATGTAGGTAGTTTCCCCCTTTTTTTTGTATAAACACAAAAATTAGTTCAATAGTTTGGATTTAAGATTATCAGTACAAAAAAAACCTTTCTATCTTGGTTTTTTGTAATGTTAGTCAATAAAGTTGTCTGTGATATGATTAGCTACCAATGTGAGGTCCTTTGTGCTCTCTGCGTTTGGTTGGTTGGTTGTTTTTTGCAGATGTTTCATTATCAAACTAGGTAACATTAGGTAATCAGTAGGGAGTAGGGTTTGTTCTCATTTTACATATTAGTGGCTTGCCCTATCAGTGTTGGTGGGAGCGATCTTAGTGGTTCCTTGATTGGACTGTTATTACTGACAGCTTGTTTGTCTGAATTGGAAATTCCTTGATTGGGGTATTAGTTGGTTCTTGATTGTTGGTCTAAGGTTAATCTTGGTACTAATCTCTGTACATCTGGGTATTGATTCCTGGTGAGGATGTGTTTTGGTCTTTTAGTTTCCTTTTTTATTGTATCTTTTGAACATAGAGATGTTTCCAGAAATATTTTCGTGTTTTTGGACTTGTTTGGTCTAGGATACTGACATTTTCCCAGTTGAAACTATGGTTAAACCTGTTCATGTATTGTGAAATTAAGGAGTTTTCATCATTTCTTATCACTGTTAGTTGATATTCATAGATGTGCTCTGCTAGTCTTCTGCTGTTTGTCCTTCATAATAGATGTTGTATGTTGTAGATACTGTATGTTGTAGGTGACTCCTGTTTTGTCTTCTGGGATTGCTGGGTCTTTGGTTTGTTTTTGGAGGGCTTTAATTGGTTTATGTGCTATGGTGATGCCATGTGGTTGTCATAATCTGTTGATGGTTTCTGGGATGTTTTTGATGCATGGCAGTATTATCGTTTTCCCAGCTTGTATTGGTTCTGCTATACTGAGTTCAGTGATCAAGCACTTTTTGATGAAGTTGCATGGATGAAATTCGTTTTATTGGAAGATGTTGTACAGATGATCTAGTTCATTTTTCTGATGTTCAGGGTTGCTGCAGTGTGTTTGTGCTCATCTAAATAGTGTTCTTACACAGATTCTCTTGGGAGAGGTTGGGTTGTTACTATGGTAGTGGAGCACTTGGTTGGCATGGGTGGTTTTACAATAGATTTGTGTTTCTAATTTGCAATCACTATTTCTGCTGATAGCGATATCCAGGAAAAGTAGCATGCTATTGTTTTCTTTTCCCCTAATGAATTTTATTCATTCGAGAATGTTGTTGATGGTTTCATATGTGTCCTGTAGTTGGTCCATTTTTATTATGACAAAGTTGCCATCTACTTGCTGGCTATCAATTAGCTATCAATTTTAGTATTGCAGTGCTATACTTCTGATGCTGATAAGAAAGCATTTTCTGTATACTGCAAATACTTTCTTTCTGAAGAAAATTTCTCCTACTTCTCTAACATTCCCCAGAGATTCATAAGGTCTCAGAAGAAATTCAGAAAAGCCCTCAGAAACATAGTTATTCCAGCAGGTCTTGGGGGCTGAAATATTATCATATACTTCTTTGTACTAATAGAGTATCTGTTTAAATCTGATCTATGTTCCCTAAAATGTAAGTATAGTATAGGTGCAATCATATTCTATATCATAATTGATATCATTATTTTAATTTTATTATTTTAATTATTGTTACTCTTTTAACTTGATTTATGCACTTCTCACAATATATAACAGTTGGAGTAATTAGTAAGCAAAGTAATAAACTATATCTCAATTGTGATCAAAAGCTTCAGAAGGTTTTCCAAACAGTTAAAATGCTACCATAGCAAGAATAATTATATATCTTTGGATATGTACTTTTTACATCTTTGGATACATCTTTAAATATTTACTATTTCATTACTTTTAGGTCACCCAGTCAGCGGTAGCGAAGCTGAACAAAGAACTAGTAACAGTGGATGGCTTTGTTGAACATTTGCTATATCTTCAGGAAATTTCCTCACAACTACCAAATATAAAGGTTGAATATCACTATCTTTCTGAGCTCCACTTCATTGCAAATGATTATAACATCTTTCTCCCACATCAGCAGCTTGCTCTCTATCAAACTGTTGTGCGAACACTCCAGAATCTTCAATCAACTATCCTTATCTGTGAAAAACTGAAGGATGATTATGTTATAAAGTTTAATGAAAGTTTGGGAGAATTTATGGATAATTTACAAGTTGAAATGAAAGAATACAAAAGCAAGGTAATAGGGTAATGACAAATATATTTGCATCTGCTTCATAGTAGCAAGGTAAAAAACCTCAAAGCAAAATATATACAATTTCTATTATTTTATTTTATTTATTTGTTTGTTTATTAGATTATTTGCTGCCCATCTTGCTGTGGGGCTACTCTAGACAGTTTACAACAATAAAATGGAAAAATTATAAAAAATATAGAAATAATAATAAAGGAATAAAATTATAAAAATAAATAGTTGAAGTACAATAATATGACATTAAAAAGATGAGTGAAGGGAGAGCAGGAAGCACAGGGGCGTGATGGGGTCAGTTAGTGTAGCAGCCACCTCTAGTAATATACTTCCCTATTGGATCCCCAGGCCAATTGGCAGAGCCAGGTCTTCAGGTCCTTGCAGAAGAATAGGAGTGTGGAGGCAAATTTCACTCTAGGGGGCAGGATGTTCCAAAGGTCTGGCACTACAGCAGAGAAGGCTGTTCTCCTGGATACTGTGAAGTGGAGTTCCTTGACCAATGGGATCCTCATCAGGCCTCTCTGTCAGCATGAGTAAGGCAGGTTTGTTTTAGTGGGACAAGATGGACTTGTTCATTCCACAGGCCCCAAAGACTGGTGGTGCTGCCACTCCTTGTAGTTGAAGTTCTGAATGCAATTCAAGGATACCCCCATGTAAAATGCATTACAGTATTCCAGACGAAAGTTTACTAAAGCTTGAGTAACTGAGTACATGGAGTCCTAATCCAAGAATGGCCGCAACTGTGTACTAACCAAAGCGATTGAACCCTTGTCATGGTCAGATCACTCCCTCCTTCGCCTGGACCTCCGAACCGCCACACCCCGCCGCAGGGAGGCGGAACCGACCAGGTGGTTCCGCCCCAGGTGCCTGATGGATCCTGATAGGTTCCAGATGGAGCTTGGGCCATTTCCTGAGGTTCTGGCACACGACTCGGCTGAGGACTTAGTAGCCGCCTGGGATAGGGCGGCGGCTGGGGCTTTGGACCGAGTCATGCCTTTGCGGCCTCTGACCCGGCACCGGTCTCACCTGGCTCCTTGGTATACTGAGGAGTTGAGGGAGATGAAGCGCCGGAAAAGACGCCTAGAGAGCAGTTGGAGGGCTAGTCGTTCTGAATCCGACCGGACACTGGTAAGATCTCATATTAAGAATTACCTAGTGGCGATAAAAGTAGAGAAGAATAACTAGTTTTCTGCTCTTATTGCGTCATCAGATAATCGCCCAGCCGCCCTGTTTAGGGTGACCCGCTCCCTGCTCCACCAGGGGGCGCGGGAGGACCCCTTGGAGGGTAGAGCTGAGGATTTTGTACAATATCTGTATGACAAAATCACTCAGATTCGGGAACAGCTGGACTCTGACTGGGTAGATCCAGGGGAGATGACAGGAGCAGGTCCTGAGAATATTATATGGGAAGAGTTTGATCCTGTGACTCCCAAAAGTGTGGACAGGATACTGAGCAGACTGAGTACGGCCACATGTTTATTGGACCTGTTTCCCTCCTGGTTGGTACTGACCTGCCGGGAGGTGACGCGAGGCTGGCTCCAGGGGATTATAAATGCTTCTCTGAGCGAAGGTGTCTTTCCCGCCGCCTTGAAAGAGGCGGTGGTGAGGCCCCTCCTCAAGAAGCCCTCCCTGGATCCGGCTGTGTTAGCAAATTATCGTCCTGTCTCCAACCTTCGCTTTGTTGCGAAGGTTGTTGAGAGTATGGTTGCACGGCAGCTGCCTCAGTACCTGGATGAATCGACTTATCTAGATCCGTTCCAGTCAGGCTTCAGGCCCAGGTACAGCACAGAGACGGCATTGGTCGCATTGGTTGATGATCTCTGGAGGGCTCGGGACAGGGGTTGCTCCTCTGTCCTGGTCCTATTAGACCTCTCAGCGGCTTTTGATACCATCGACCATGGTATCATGCTGCACCGGTTGGAAGGGTTGGGGGTGGGGGGGCACTGTTTTACAGTGGTTCTCCTCCTTTCTCTCCGACTGGTCGCAGTCTGTGTTGACAGGGGGGCAGAGGTCGACCCCGAGGCCCCTTGTATGTGGGGTGCCGCAAGGATCAGTCCTTTCGCCCCTTCTGTTCAACATTTATGTGAAGCCGCTGGGTGAGATCATCCGTGGTTTTGGGGTGAAGTACCATCAGTACGCTGATGACACCCAGCGGTACATCTCCACCCCAGACCACCCCAATGATGCCCTCGAGGTGATGTCCCGGTGCCTGGAGGCCGTACGGATCTGGAAGGGGAGGAACAGACTCAGGCTCAACCCATCCAAGACCGAGTGGCTGTGGTTTCCGACGTCCCGATATAGTCAGTTGGCACCATCTCTGACTATTGGGGGCAAGTCGTTGGCCCCCACAGATGGGGTTCGCAACTTGGGCGTCCTCCTGGACTCGCAGCTGTCTTTAGAAGAGCATATGGCGGCCGTGGCCAGGAGGACTTTTTATCAGGTTCACCTGATTCGCCAGTTGCGTCCTTTTCTGGATCGGGGCTCATTACGTATGGTCACTCACGCCCTTGTCACCTCACGCCTGGATTATTGCAATGCTCTCTACATGGGGCTGCCCTTGAGGAGCACCCGGAGGCTCCAGTTGGTCCAGAATGTGGCCGCGCAGGTGGTGACGGGAGCGATGTGGCGCTCCCATGTGACCCTCCTCCTGCGCGAGCTGCACTGGCTCCCGGTGGTCTTCCGGGTGCGCTTCAAGGTTTTGGTTACCACCTTTAGAGCGCTCCATGGCTCAGGACCAGGGTACTTACGAGACCGTCTCCTGCCACCAGTAGCCTCTCACCGACCAATTCGCTCCCATAGAGAGGGGCTTCTCAGGGTGCCGTCGGCCAAACAATGTCGACTGGCGGCCCCCAGGGGGAGAGCCTTCTCTGTGGGGGCACCTGCCATCTGGAACGAGCTCCCCCCGGAGATACGGAGGATCCAAGAGTTACGCATCTTCCGCCGCGCCCTAAAAACGTTTTTATTCCAACAGGCTGGTCTGGCCTAACTCTCCCTTTTAAATTGGCTTTTAAATTGGGTTTTTAATTGGGTTTTAAATCTCTTTTAGATAAATTGGATGTTTTAATCTTTGAGCCTAAATTATTTAATCTGTTTTTAATAGTTTTTAACTTCTGTATGTCTTTGTATTTTATTTTTGGCTGTTCACCGCCCTGAGTCCTTTGGGAGTAGGGCAGTATACAAATATGAAAAATAAATAAATAAATAAATAAATAAAGCTGTGCAGAAACTATCCTAGACATGACTGCAACCTGATCTTCGAGCAGAAGTCATGAATCCAAGACCCTAAGTTCTTCACCCGCTTTGAGGTTAAAAAACCTGTCTCTGTGGCTCTAGGCCAAAGGCCCTCTAACCTCCAGCCACTCACCCTGCATGAACATCAAGTGAGAGTTGTGCTGAAGGCTGTAAACAGCCTGAATGACTATAGACCCATTGCACTGGTGTCTATAGTGATGAAGTGCTTTGAGAGACTGGTCCTACAACACCTCAGGTCTTGTCTTCCACCAAATTTCAATCAATACCAGTTTGCTTATAGAAGCAACAGGTCGACAAGGGACACCATTGCCACTGCTCTACATATTGTACTGAGACACCTTGAGAAATCTGGGAATTATATCATAATGCTTTTTATAGACTATATCTCGGCCTTTAATATCATTTTACCAGGCATTCTCATTGAAAAGCTGACTGACCTGAATTTCTCTCCCCTCACTTATGACTGGATCAAAGACTTCCTGACAGATCGTCCACAAACAGTAAGGGCTGGGTCCTTTACATCTTCCACCCTGAAGCTCAGTACAGGCTCCCCTCAGGACTCTGTGCTCAGCCCCTACCTGTACTCGCTTATATACATGACTGCATATCCTCTGAACCATCCGACATCATAATAAAATTTGCAGACGACAGTGGTGCTGGGTCTTATAACTGGAGGGGGCAAATCAGCATACAGGAAAGAAGTTCAGAAGTCCACATGGTGTTCAAAAAACAACCTACATCTAACCACTAGCAAGACAAAGGAGATGGTTCTGGATTTCCAGAAGCAAAGAGAGAAACCTGCCCCACTGTATATCAAGGGGGGCCATGTGGAGACGGTTTCCTCTTTTAAATTCTTGGGAGTGCTCATTAGTCAAGACCTCACCTGGAAAAGCAACAGGTCCCTGGTTGTTAGGAAGGCTCAACAGAGGCTTCATTTCCTTAGAGTCCTGTGGACAAATCAGGTGGAACAATGGCTGATGACTTCTTTCTATCGGTCTACAATAGAAAGTGTACTCACATACTGTATAAAAGTATGGTATGCTGATTTAACAGCCGTGGGCAGGAAGGCACTAGAGAAAGTGATTAATTCAACACGAGAAACCATTGGTTGCCCCCTAACATCACTGAATGACATTGCCAGATCTCGCTGTTTCAACAGAGTAAGGAAGATACTTAGGGATAATTCACACCCTGGCCAGTGTCTCTTTTCAGTTTTACCATCGGGCAGAAGACACAGAAGTATAGCCAGCCAGACAAACAGGTTTAAAAACAGCTTCTACCCAGGGGCTGTCAGACTCCTAAACACAATATTGCACCACAAACAGATTAATATGACGAATTTCACTGATGTCAGTGTAGTGTGTAATATGTATATACCATGATATAAGATCATACACCAGAGTAATATACATGTTGCACAGAATATGACGTACATATGGAAACATACGTCTAGTTTTTTTCCCTAACTACTTGTATAAGGATTATTTATATTATTCATGTTTTCTTGTATTATAAGAATACATTATTGTTGTATGGACCACCAGTAGGGGCTTATTCAATTTCATTGTATACATGATGTACAATGACAATAAAGACTTTGAACTTTGAAGTTGCAAACTGGTTCTGAACATGATAAAAATGCCAAAGTCATGCATCTTGAAGCTCCATGCACCCAAAGTCGCTCTGCCTTGCCAGGGTTCAGTCATAGCCCACTGCCTTCCATTCAGTCCCTACAGCCTCTACCTGTAGATGCCTGAGAGGGTTGTAACAGCATAGAAGGATTTTATCTTCTATTCCCCACCAATCAGTCAGAACTAAAGAAGCTTCTTGTATGAAAAGTGAAACGTTTCAAGGGGAAAAAAATCAAGACGGTTTAGTTGCCTTTTGAAAAGCACCTTTGGGACAACCATGTCCTGGATGACTGAGAATATCCATAGGCATTCAGCATATTGATGATATTTTGACCCAGGGTGACGGATTATCTTACCCAGTAGCTTCATGTAGATGTTAAAAAGGAGTGGAAAGAGTATTGAGCCCTGTTGTACGCTATAAGAGAGTGGCTAGAGAATGACACTCAACACCAATTAGAAACAACCTTGGAGAAAGGAGCTAATTTAGTGCAGATGTGCACTCAGTCCTAAATTCCATAGTCGGCCCAAAGTTCGATGGTATTGAAGGTTTCTGAGAAGTCAAGGAGAGCCAAGATGGTTGCACTACCTCCATCCCGCTCTTCTCAGATTTTGCTATGACCTCAGAGTTTTTTCTATTTTTTAAAAATGTCATTTAGAATTTATTTCTATTTCAGGTTTACACAGAATGGAAATGCTGATGTTAACCTGATCTAGGTTTAGAAATAACACTCATTGTGAACCACTTCAATACAATAAGCAAAAACTTCTTCATACTTTAACAATAATGAAAAAAGTACCTGCTGCTTTTCTCCTGTGTATGTCAATTGTTCTTCCATTATTCTTCCAAGTTATTCCCATCTTTCCTTTTCTGCCTTGAGTACATGCAGTAGTAATTGTGTGTGAAAGGCAGAAGAGTAGGATAATTTAATCTTCCCTCTACCGTCTACTTTTGCTAATTGGGAAATTGAATGCATTCCACTTTGGGGGTGATAATTCTTTCAAATTCATTGTCTTTATTTTAGTGTTTACAGTGGTAGTAATAGCAGCCGTTTTCTATGTAGTAGCACTATTATAAAATTAAGCAGCAATCATCAAACTATGGGCTTTGGGAAATTCTGTCACACTCAATTATGCATAAAAGCATAGCCATCCTTCTCTGAAAAGAGAAAGGGAGAATATATGTTGTACTAAAAGAGGATATAGGCAACTTTGTTAAGTGTAATGGACCAATTTGCATTTTTTAAAAAATATTTTTCTTAATTTTGCCCAACTATAATTATTTCTTTGTCACTAATTGTTATTCATTTTGTTGTTTAGGTAAGAAATCCTGTCCTCCTCCTTAGTGAAACTCTGCCTAAGACAGCTAAAGAAATGATTGGAAATCTTATTGAAGAAGCAGGAATTATCAGTGAGAAAATTTTAAATTATGCAAATTACCAGCACGTGCTTGATGGTGCCATTGGTGACATGAAATCATTGTCTGTGGAAAAACTGTCTCACAGAAGTCAGGCTGGAGATTCTCAGAGAGTGAATGCTGAACTCTCAGAAATTGAAGGTGAACTACAGTTACGTAAATTGTTATGGGACTCACATGAAGATTGGGCAAAACTTATCTTTAAGTGGAAACACACAATCTTTTGGAATCTTGATGTAGATGTAATTCAAAGTGAAGTTAACCGATTCATGCAGAGAATTCATATTCTTGAAAAAGGTAAATGTTTGATAATTGCAATAATTATGAATTAATCAAAACAAAATATTTTATGAATTAAAATTATTTTGAGATAATTTCATAATAATGATAATTTCATGAAGTAATGACCAATTTTGTTTTACCCAAATGGTAAAACATTATTAAAGGAAGTCGATCTTTTTTGTTTTTAATTATGAGATTATTTTGATTTGATGCAGATAACAAAATGTTATTTATACAAAGATCATACAAGCCACACTTTTGCAAATGTTACCCTCTTTTCATTGATTTATCGTATAAAAATATTTTTTAAACTATGAAGAAGGTTTTGTGTTAAAACTTTTTACATGCATATTTGGATTATAGTTATGTGGAGTATTAGTAAATATTCACGTACTAGCTATTAGAATTAATTGTGATAATTAAGATCATAATGAAAATCTTTAATATAAAGCCAACAATGGATTGGTGTCACAGGGGATTAGAAAGATAGAAAAGAAAAATTGGAGCATAGCCATATGTGCACATTAGGTTTCAGGATAACTATTTTCAATAAGTTTGGAGATGTACTAGGCAGGATGCTGTGAATAGAAATTAACAAAACAGAATACAGAAGAGTTGGCAACATCTCAAAAATTAGATTCTGAAAGTACAGTTGGGCAACATGTCAATGGGAAAAATAGAGGGTAGTTTACAAATATTTGTTGATGCATAGGAGCTTTTGACTGGATTATGATTTTAAAGGAAAATGAATGAGAAATGGAGGATATGTGTAATCATCAAAGAAACACATTATGAAGTTGCTAATATCTGCAGAAAGAAGCCATAAAGGTTAATTCATGCACACAGCACGAAAAGGTGCTTGAAAATGCTTACAAAGGAAGCTAAAGACATAAAAATAGTTTTCACTATATCAGTTATAAATGGGAAAAAAGGAAGGAATGGTCCCACTGGTTGAAAAATGAAAGGATAGTAACAGGAGAGAGAGAGACTGAGATAGGAGAAGGAGTAGAACTTTTCAATTTTTGCTGTGCTTCAAGCTTCTTCCAAGAGAGAATTTTGTTCAAATGGCTGAAAGATAATTAATGGGGTTTATGAAGAAGTGCCTGTATCATATGCAGTATGAATTTAAGACACCAGGACCAAATCAAGAGTCTTAAAAGATATACTTTTATTTTATGGATATAATCCTGGAGTCCTTACTGTGATCTTCAACAAATCCTAGATTACAGGGATATGTCAAAGGATTAGATAAAGTATTCTGATCTTCAAAAAGAGTAAAAAAGAGAAAGGTAAGTTGTTCAGCTTGTCATTACTCCTGGAATCAGAAGACCAGATCGCCTGAAGCCTAGAACCTGGAAGCCACAACTGGAAGCTCTGCCCAGAAGAATATACAGCAAGGAATGAATAGTATTGTAGGACAAAGTAAAGGCAGGAAGATACTGAGGTGTTTGTAATCAGATACTCTAAATACAAGAACCAGTGGGCTCTGGGTTGAAGAGAGAAACAGTGAACAGCCATGCACTATAAAAAAAAAGAATGAGAATAGTATGGAAGGCTCAGAACAGCCTGAACAATATTGTTCTAGTCTAGGATCATGGGATCAAGATAGAAATAGGGAACATAATGTCAGAAGACTATTCCAGTAAACCAGGTGTGAAAAAACAAAGGCATATACCAATGAAGCTGCTGTATCATCTGTCATAAATGCAAAGATCCTATAAAATTTCATCAAATGAAAATCGGGGACTATTGCTATAATATCAGTAATTGGCCACAGAATCAGATGATCATCTATCAAAATCTGAGGCTAGAACAAAGGAAATAGGGGCAAGCTAGTCTGGAAGATAATTAGAGACATACTACAAGGATGGGAAGAATGAGCAAGTCAAAATAATTATCTCAGTCATATTCATTTTTAAGTTTAAGTGATGGGAGGGCCCTCCAGACAAAATACTAATTAAACTTTCATTCATTTTTGAACACACAATTTCATCAAGGACTACAAATGATTTATAGACTTGGAATAACAATGACACCCAAAACCCTGAATCAGAACATTCAAGGGAAGGATATAAAAAATACTCAGGACTGCTCTTTCAGGGAACCTATTATAAAGGGAAATTTCTGTAAGGAATAGTAATGTATTGATATGTTTAGTATTAACAAATAATAGGAATACAAAAAAGATTTGAATCAGTCAAATGCACAGTGAATCTTGAGTGTGTTATGGGTGGGGAGAGGGAACAGACTGTCACCTAGACAGCATTATCAAGAGTATCAGTGGTTTCAGTTATTAGATATATTTAGCTGGGAGAAAATGAGGCTATAAAGAGACACTATATCTTTCTTCAAAGGGATGCCTTGTAGAAAATTGGCAGAATTGATAAGAATTGTTCTAGAAAATTAGTCAAGAAATAATGGGTTTAAATTGGAAGTAGATTTGATTGCACATTAAGGCCACCTCATAAGATGGTGGCTTTTCTGTTTTTGGAAATGAACAGAGTTTGGATGGTCTTCTGTTGGTCATGTTGCATTAATGGATTCCTGCACTGAGCAAGGACTTAAACAGAGGGGTTTCTTCCAAATCGGACATTCTGTGAGTCTATAATTTCAAGGAGAAGTCCATCAAAAATTCAAAACAATCTTATGTAAAGAAAGATCAACAAAAGCTCAGATTTCAAACATTTTATGAAAAGTGTTCTGATGTAACTTTTTCATATTTGAAGGCTTGCCAGAAAATACTATTTTACCCATTATGAAGAAATCATTGATGGATTTTAAGGAATCTTTGCCTATAATCATAGCTTTAAGGAATCCTAGTCTTCAACGAAGGCATTGGGAAACAATACAGAATATTGTTGGAGAGTCAATTTCTTGGGATAAAAGACTTACTCTGGAGAAGATCCTGGAACTCAATGTAATTTTATGATTTATAATTTAGAAATGCCACTTCTAAAAACATATGTATATTTTTGTTATTTGGCACACATCCTATTTTTGTAGTCTGAAGTGAACATTTTCTTAGATTTTCCATTTAATGTTCAGCATTTTCTCCATGTTTTATTAATTTTCATCAATTTGAGTTTTGGATGAATTCTGGCCATTTTTGAAGGAAGTAATGCATGATAACCTTGTACATAGGGAATACGTGTTTCTTATATTAGGCTTTTATACATATTTGGATACTATGCATAATCTCAAATAGGTCTGAAGGGATTTCCAGATTCCTTTTTCCATATTCTCAGAGTATTGTTCAAATACTCCTCCCCCGAAAAGTTTAAGATTTACGGCAACTTTTTAAAAACTGCTTTCATTTTTTTATATATACAGATTTCTGCTACTGGAGAAGAATGTAAGGTAGCAAACTTCCTCCAGTGCTTTTGTCCATGCTGTGATACAATTGTTTTTGATAAAATTGATAAATATGCTATCATTGAAATATGTGGCGCTTGATCTTTTGCATCTCTGTAGAAAATATCTGCATGACTTGGGGTTCATAATGCCTTGGATCTGAAGGCAAAAAGTGTGTTGGATTGCACAGGGATGTAAATACAGCATGCATCTACTACTGAAAACAAATACATATTTTTCTGGGATCAAATGGCAGATCTGGAGGGTTAGTTGCATGACCCTGGGAAAAGGATGGCTGGGCTGAATTGCAGATATTTATTTATTAAATTTATATGCTGCCCATCTAACTGTCAAGCGACTCTTGTTATGTTCATATTTCCATGCATTGCAAAGCATTTTTTTGCCTATGAATTAAGAGTGTGCATGGTTCCTCTAGAGCCGTGATGGCAAACCTATGGCACGCGTGCCAGAGGTGGCAGGCAGAGACCTCTCTGTGGGCACACACACTATCACCAGCTGCTCTTCTAATTTCTGGCACATATGTTGGTCTTTGCACGCATTGGAGCACCGGAAACCCAAAGACCAGCTTGTCTTCGGGTTTCCGGCACTCTGGCGTGTGCACCCACATGCACGTGTCCTGTTTGGGCACTCAGTGCCGAAAAGGTTCACCATCACTGCTCTAGAGAGCATGGCAATGACAGAGTCAGCAGTGAACATGTGCTTATTTTCTACAACACATGATTAATGTGTATAATGGATGGTTCTGGGTTTTTATATTTTTCTGAAAATTCACATTTGCTGAATGTGCATCTTAATTATTTATATCATTTGTTTTGTTTACCAGCATACATTAGTAAATCTCCTATTTCTTTCTTTAGATGTTTCAGTATAGAAAAGATATTAATGAAATATCCATAAGAGCTTCCAAAGAAACAACTCTTGAAGTAATGTTGAAAAAAATCATTGGCCTTTGGCAAAAAACTGATTTCCATTTATGTCCCTATTACACTGAAACATCTAGTATTTGTATTATTTCATCTGTGGAAGATATAACTACTCTGTTAGAAGAGTCTCTGATGACAATCTCAACCATTAAAAGTTCTTGTTTTGTTGAACCAATTAAGGTAATCTTTCTTTGAAGATGTTGTGAAATAGTTTGAATATTGAGATGTTCAATTATTACAAATAGTTGGTTCCCCTTTAGAATGTCTGAGAAAAATCAGAAATAACTTATTTTTTTAAAATCAGTATAGTTTAAAAGTTTGTGCTTTGCCTACGATAGTAGCTAGTGAATATTTTAAATAATAAAATTTAAATTATCAAATTTAAAATATTAAAAAATGTGTCCTGCGTCCCCCTTTATACTTAAAGAGCAGATTGTTTGCCTGCCTCAGATAATAATTATTCTGCTTTTTTTTAATGGTAGAATCTTGTTTATGCTTGGGATCATAAGTTAAACCTCATTTCCTGTACTCTGGAGGAATGGTTAACTTGTCAGAGACACTGGATTTATCTGGAGCCAATCTTTCAGGCTCCAGAAATAAAAAGGTATGCTTAAGTGCTTTGGTAATTAAATTTTAATATTATATCCCAAATAAAATATAAATTGAATAAATATTAAAGTATTAAACATTAGCTGTAGATCAGCAGTTTTCATTTCTGTGCTGCGAAAAGTCTGCATATGTGTTGCATCAGTGAGTCACAAATAAATGACAGGAAATGCTGCACAGCCTCACCACCAGAACTCTTCTTCAATGACATCACCAGGGATAGACTACTTCCATTTCTTCTTCTGAGTCCAATAACCTATGACATCATCTGACTTCCCCATGGGACATCATGGGAATTCCGGAAGTCCATATGAGATGTGTGACTGCTCAAGCTAACATTTTCTCAGTGTGCTGTTAGATGAAAAAACTTAAAAGCCACTGCTGCATATTGTGCTGTAGGCAATGCCTTGGAATGCAATAAATTACATTACTAGTGTTTCCTCATTTAATATAATTTATATAACTGTTCATTTCCTCAAAGTATTCTTAGTGATGTATAAAGATTAAAATAAAAGGAATAATAATATAATTTATAAAACAATATAACAAAAACCCCTGAGGAGGCATAAACTACGGTAATCTGCATTTTTGTTTAATGCTGTTTTCTGATGTGTCATTACTAGTCATGTAAAATAAGTTCATGAAAATAAGTTGAACATATTACACTGTGTACTTAACAGATGAAAAGATGTTTACTATACTAACAATGTGCAAATCATTTTGAATTCAAGCAGTTCTGTTCAAAATAGGCTATTTTGACCTTATTGGAATAGTGTAAAAATCAGTAATCTTCAAGTGAAGTTGGAATATCCCATTTTGAGCTTGAAACAGCTGCTTTGCATTCAAAATAGTTTGCACACTGTTAATATGTATCAGCATATATTTCTGTAATAAAGATTCTGAATTTAGGCATTTAGGCCATACATAAATGAATAATGTTGTTATAAGTAAGCTACCTCTAGTAGCAGATATTTCTTATATCTGTAACTTGGCAATAATCAATGTTTTCTGGAGAAATTAGGGAGTTACTTTAAACATTAAAATAATTTAAATATAAAAGAGATCTCAAATAGTGGTCATGAATATTTTTGTGGAAGTGGGTTCATGCTCACTCCTGGTTTTGCTAAACTACTTGTACCAGACCAGACCATGCATACAATCCAGGTGATGAGTCCCTCTTTCAATGCCCTTCGAGCATACAGCAATAAATTCTCGCAAAATCCACTTTTGAGCACCATCCAAGGGAAATCAGAAAGGATCAAAGGACCCTTACCAAATATGACTATCCCTTTTTTCCGGAGCAGCTTTTTCTAAGGAATATCCCATTTGGTCCTGAAGCTCAGGATCTATGCCTGAGCAGTGTGCTGCTGCTACTTCTTGTAGGAGGAGTATGTATGTGCACATTTCTGCATATATGGAAAAGTGTTATGCACAAAGCACAGACACTTGTTTATCACTTAGCTTTACTTCTAGATCTGGAATTCCAGGATATTTTTAAATGACAGGTTCTATGGACTGAAAAGTTTGAAAATTCTGTTCTAATGTAATTATCCATGCTAGATATTGTTTGATTACTTTTACAAATAATTTTGTATTCTTTTTATTTCAAATGTGATATTGCATGCATGTTATTATTGCTGGTTTTTTTTTCTTTCTAAGTTACTTTTGGCTATGACAAATTAGCATAAAATTTTGCTTCTTTGTCTAAGCATATGGCTTAATGTATTACTACATTTTTTTCTAAATCTAAATTTGAGTGATTAGATTTTTTTACTATGTGTGTATGTATCATATACATATTCATATACATATGATTTAATAACAGACAACTTCCAGGAGAAGCCAGTCTCTTCTCTGTAGTTGATAATAAATGGAAAGAACTCATGACATTTGCAGCAGAGAATCCAAATGTTACTAAAGCAACTACAACAAGTGGAATTCTTGAAATACTGCAGAGCAACAATGCATCACTAGAAAAAATACAGAAGGCTCTTGAGGTAAGTCAAAGAATCTGTAATGTCTGGCAAAGAATCATGAACCACAATGAATAACATTTTGTAAACAGGAAAAAACAGGAAGCATAGACTAGCTTCTGCACTCTACACGTAGCATTCTGTTGTTGTAGGAACTATAGTTTTATTCCTCTTGCAAAGAGAAATGGGTAGGAACTGGGATGCACTTTTAAGACTGTGGCCTCTTTTTCTTTGGTCATACCTATAGACAAATTTATTATATACACACAAACCTGTCAGTCTGCCTGTCTCTTTAGTATTGGCAATTGCTTTCAGAGTAAAATACAAAAAAAAAAAAAAACAAATAAGAGCACAATACTGTAAATAATGCAGTGATATAATTGTTAACATATTAAATATTAAATGTCTGCCAGAAGAATTAACTAGTTTAACTTAAATTAGCTTCTGATTATATTTTATCTTGAAATCACTAATTCCAAGTTGCATTTGAGTACTTTTTAGAAAGAAGAATAGCATTATAAAATTAGACAGCTGTGAAATTCAAAGAAACATTAGGCTTTAATTCACACATTCATAAAAATGATATGGGTTAGGGTATTCTGGATTTCACAAATTTTAGGTTTCTAAAGTACTTCAATGTTTCCAAATTAAATAATGACCCCATTCAACTTTTTATATTGCTATGAAAAAGTTAAGAACTAGTAGATAAATAACAATTTATATGAAAAGTTCTAGTTTATTGTGCTAACCAAGGAATTGTTAGTGGGTGAAGATGACGTGTACTGCAGATACATGTTTTATATTGGTATTGTATATAAAAAAACCATGTACTGTATGAGCAGTGGTGTGCTGGAACTGGCTCATAATAGCTCATAAGAGCCAATTGTTAAAATTCACACCTGGCATTTTGTGAACTGTTTGAGAGTATAGTTATACAATTAGTTGAACTATAATGGCTGACACGCTGACTAGCTGTTTGATGACTAGTGGTATGGTGTGACTGTCTGCAATGGACCTGGACAAGTGGTTGTTAAATATTTGCCAGCACCTTATCTACAAAAACTACATAGCTGCACAAGTCTATTATAGAGCTTATAATTTTATTTCACTTTATTATTTTTAATTTTAAAAAATCTACTTTCTAATTTTCTGTCAGGAATATCTTGAAGTTAAACGTATGATTTTCCCAAGATTTTATTTTCTCAGCAATGCGGAACTCCTTGAAATAGTAGCTGAAAGTAAAAGTCCTGATGTTGTACAGGTAAGGTTCAATATCAGATATATAAACTGTCAGTTTAGCCATTTTAATGCAATCATTTCTAATATTATGCTAATTACTATTAGATTTTATTATCTTTCTAATATTTTAACTTGTGAACAAATAATTTTATCATTACTTTCTAATTCATCCATCAAACAAATAATATTTGCCTCATATCTGTGATACAGCCTCATCTTATGAAATGTTTTGCAAATGTGAGGAAGTTATATATACGGCCGCAACATCAGACACCTCCAGTGGTTTTAATGATCAGATCTGCTGAAGGAGAGATTCTTCTAATACCAAAGTACAGTATGCTGTTACTTTAAATTGATCAGATATAAGTCAAATGCAGTAAGAAAATGTTTTCATAGACATGCAAGCATTTTCTTCAATTTTACAGTATATTTTTGATTCCAAGAAAAAGAATTAATAAAATGCCAGCGTTATAATAACATATAAAGAAGAGTATAGTATGCAATACTAAATTTGTTATAAATGAGTGATATGGATAGGAACTATTTAAGATCATTCAATTAAATAACAAACTTCTGTCTATGTATTGTAAGCCACTTAATGATTTTCTTGAGAATGCATATGAAGGCCAATAGCTAAAGAACCAACATATGATTTCACATTGTTGTGAACAGATAACAGTAAATCTAATTTATATACTATTCAACTCCCTGCAACTCTGCACAATTTACAGTTGTTAAAACATTTAAAAACAACTATAAAAAAAGCACAAGATGAAAGAATAATGATGGGGGGAAAAAAAGACCTGAGCAAACAGCCAAATTTTTAAGGCACTTTCAGATCTTCAAGGCCCTTTGAAATACCAACAGGGTGGAAGCTCTTTAAATTTTGCAGCGGAATCTCATTCCAAAGGGCCAATAATTTTTTTAAAATGAAGTACCGTATTTTTCGGAGTATAAGACACACTTTTTTCCGACTCAAGCCAAATTACTGATACTGGTTCGCCCGAACCGGTGCAAACCGGTAGAAACCCACCACTGTTGCTTTTACATGCTGTGTGTGCTAACCTTTGAAGGTGACTCTCCAACAATGCAGATAGTGTTCCTCACAAAGCTAGGGAAAATAATCTCCTGATGAAATTTATATAGCCATCCATCTCAAGTACATGATACAACACTAAAAAATACTAAATATTAAAATAAAACAACAAATAAAGACATATAGCCAGATAATCATATAAAGCCTTCAACATAGCTAAAAAAATTGACTCTGTTCCACAGTCCCCTAGGCTTGGACACAAGTCTGCAAACTACTATTTCTTCTTGAAAAATTGGTTTAGTTTCAGGACAAAATAAAGTTGTATCCCCAAAATATATTTTTGTTCTCAAATGGTTGATACTGGCCATTGGAAGGTGTATTTTTAATAATTTATAGAAATATGAAATATTAAAATGTGTCTTTATTCCTAAAAACCTGAATTTTAAAATTCTGTTTCATAGAGGTGTTCGTATTAGAGGTTCTGTCGAACAATGGCTTAAAAATGTTGAGAATACCATGTGCAATATGGTAAGAAAGTAAGTATATGTTAATCATATGGAAAGCTACCAATATAACTGATCTACTTTTTCTGTTACAAAAAAAAGTCATCAGGTTTTTTTAAAGTGGTATGCAGTTTGTTCAAAACAAATTCAACTTTAAAATTATTTATTGGCAATTGAGAGCAATCATGATCATTCAGATGAAGAAACAAATTGAAGGGCTGAATAATTTTCCAGGTCCCCACCCTGGGATCAGAATATATTAATGAGATCAGAGTGCTGTCTACTTTGTGTTATTGGTGGCAATTCTTTGTCATTAGTATACTGTAGCATGTAGGATGCTAAATAGTAATATTAATCTTATAAGGGAATTATATATTATGAGCAATAAATCCCTGTCTCTTGAAAAATAAAATTCTATTATCAATAATATCTTCCTTTAAATAACTTGGAAATGGCTTAGTAATTTCTAAAAGGTAATTTTTCAAAGATTTCATGTTTTTCTGACTATATAATATACTTTAAGGTTTATAGAAGTTGGAATTACAGAGTGGAATCAAATGGAATTCAAAGAATGGTTTTTTACCCACCCAGGACAGGTGATATTGATTGTGGTAAGCAAAATATAGTACTATTTAACTATATGAACTATACTTGATTGGAAAACGTAAGGCTCTATAAATGTTTTAAATTAATAAATAAAAATAAAATTAGACAACTTTAGCAAAAATTTAGAGGCTTGCCAGGATCTAGCCTTCAGCATCTGAATCCACCCTCATCTACTCTTGCTGATTATCTGCCTGGTCACCCTTAAATGATTGATTGTGTGCAGTTTGTGGGCTGACAACTTGATGAACTAAGGCCCTCAGGTTGGAGTCAGAGAAAACCATAACAATGTTCAAGAAAAATTGGAAGAAAAGTGAGTTATAACATATGTAAGAATGTTTTTAAAAAATAAGATTGTAAGTATAAATGTAACTGGAGAAAAAATAATATAAATGCATGTGGATTGCACGGGAGTGGCTGTATGACATGTAAATGAAAACTGCTTCTGTGCCTATGGAAAGAATGCTGATATTACTCTTCTATACAGAGGGAGAATGCAAGAATGAATGCAAAAATTACTAAAGATTAATTTGTTATGTCTGCTTGGAAGGATGACAATAAACAATATTTCAGAAATGCAATGTAGTTTTATCCTGGTAAATGTGTGCAAAGCAGATTTTTGTTTTGTAGCAGACTATTGAGAAATGTATGGATATGAAAAAAAATTCTCATTTGTTGATTTAAAGAAAGTACATATTACAACATAGATGTGAGCCACTGTAATTTGCACCAATTGAAGTTTCTGAGTAGCCTAGGAAGCCCATGTAAAGTATATTGCCAAGTTGAAGCACCAGGTGTCCAATATATGAATGATTGCTATTAGGACCTCCCATTTTAAAGAGGCTTGCAATTAATGTATCAACCACAACTCCAGGTTGTGGACCTGCTGTTTCAGGAGGAGTATAACCCTACCCAGCATAAGTATAGTAGTTAACAAACAACCAGATGTAGTTGTCTGGGGGACAACTAGTTGTCCTGCCTTATTAGGATTCAACTCGTTTCTTCCTATCCTATGTTCCACCACATTTGTAATTTTGTTTTTGTTCCTTCTATTCTTAGGACTTAAATTTGATTTCTTTCCCTTTCCTCAAGTTTCGTTTAGGGAATAAGGGAGATACATTTTAATGTGACTTGCCTTGCCTTAGTCTAATGGGGATACTCTGAAGGATGTTTAAATACTCTCCTGTCTCAAGAATTACATTATTTGCAAGTAAATACAAATAAATAATTTAAAAAGTTATTATCATTACTAATGTAGTATTTCACTTTTAGAGTCACATAAAGTTTTCTCAGGAATGTGAAGCAGCTATGTTGAGTTCTAATTCAAAAAAGGAGATGATAGAAGACCTGGATGATCTGATCAACATTCTAGAGCAACTTACAGAGATAGCATCAGATATTCTTCCCTACCACAAGCAAAGCACTTTAGAAGCTTTGATTTCTTTGTCTATCCATAATAGAGATATATTATCTTTACTGATAGATCAAGAGATTGGCATTAAAGATTTTGAATGGACAAGGTATAGTTTAAGAGTTTACCTTAAATGCTAAGATATATTTAAGAATAAGTATTTTAAATAAACCAAAATATAAATGTAATATGCAAAGCAGATATTTAATTTCAGATGCAATATTATTTCATTCCCTTTTATGTGTGTTCATAAATTGACTTTATGCATTTTACCCAGGGGTTCCGAGTAGATATACAGAATTCACTGCCTTAGTAACTTCTTAGCTGAATTACTGTAACACTATGTGTGCCTCAGGGGTGGGTTCTACTTACCTTTACTACTAGTTTGCAACGGGATTGTACATGCATGCGAGCAAAGCTTGCATGCGCGTCTTGCTTCTGCGCATGCGTCTTGCTTCTGTGCATGCGCAGAACACCGATGATGACATCCGGGGTGGTGGACGGGGCCTCCTGCCAGTTTTACTACCGGTTCTTATGAACCGGTCCAAATCGGGGGCAACCCACCACTGGTGTGCCTGCTCTTGAAGACCACTTGGGAGTTACAACTGTGTGATACTTGTATTTCTGTTCCCTAAATTTTCATGCTGGAATCTTACCCTTTAAAAATGTAGACATTTTGTTAGCAATTTTGTAGAAGCAGTGTTGGTTTCTTTTTAGTGAGGTGGGATCTATGTTTCTCAATATAATCTCTTTAGAGATACTTTCAAATGTTGTCTCCATAACTGAGGTTAAGCTAACTAGCCTTTTCTTGTTCTGTGACCTTTAAAAAAAATCTAGTCACATTGGCTACTTTCCAGCCCTTGAGAACAGATCTACTTGGTATGGAGCAAGTGGAAATGAAGACTTTTTTCCTTTACTTTCTGAAAGTACTAAGAACCACTTATTTCTTACTATTTTTAGCATAACTGTAACTTACCATAAATCATCCTGGTATTTTCCACTGGCATGAAAAAAGCAAAGAGCAATTCAATAACATACAATTGCATTGCCTTTTCCAACAGATAGTTTTTTTTAAAAAAATCTGGCTTATGTTGACATTTGAATGTAAATATTTCACATAAATAAGACATTTGAAAGTGTATTATGCATAAAAGCTTACTTTGATCTCGAGGTGAACTCATGCCAGTGCAGGATGTTTATACTTGAACAAAATGTTCACATTCCTGTCACTAAAATAAAAGCTTGATTTTAGATACTTCATTGTACTGTTTTTTTAGAATTTGTCCTTGCTTGTTTTACCCTGTGCTCACCTAGTTCATATGGAAAATGCATGATGTGACAGATTTTCTTCTTCAGACACCATTTACAAAATCTGATACCATTTAAGAGTGAGAGGAAATGAGTGGCCAAGATCATCCAGCTGGTTTCCATGTCTATGAAAGGCTTAGAACCTGGAAGTCAGAATAATAGAAGGGACCTTGGAGGTCTTCTAGTCCAACCCCCTCCTCAGTCAGGAAGCCAACCCTATACCACATAAGACAAATGGTTGTCCAATCTCTCCTTAAAAACTTCCAGTGTTAGAGCATTCACAATTTCTGAAGGCAAGTTGTTCCGCTGATTAACTGCTAGAAAATTTCTCCTTAGTTCTAGATTGCTTCTCTCCTTGATTAGTTTCTAACATTGCTTCTTGTCATGACTTCAGGGGCTTGGGAGAATAATGGAGAAGCCCCCATTCCTGATCTTGTATTTCAATCTTTATAACACACCAGTTCCCAGATACCTAATTTTCCTAATCTTTTAACATTTTGGATTGGTTTTGGTATACTGAAAAATTCAATTCTTACAACACTGAATTGTTATGCCTGTATAATATGATATCTATAACATTTGATAATCCATATGATTAACTGCTATTAAACATGTTTTATTTAGGCAATTGCGTTACAAATGGCATGAATGCAACCTGTGCACAGTTATTCAAGGTTATGCTTCCTTTGAATATGGTTATGAATATTTAGGCTGCTCTCCACGATTGGTTATCACACCTCTTACTGATCAATGTTGGTTAACCATTACTGGAGCACTACAATTAAATCTAGGATGCTGTCTTGCTGGGCCAGCTGGTACAGGAAAAACAGAGACAGTTAAAGATCTGTCAAAAGTAAGTGCTATATTCTATATCAAGATATACTTTTTGTAAAATGTATACTATGTTTTATACACAATTCATAGCAAATACATATTTCAGGACAACACAGTTCTGCCATTTGCTACTCAAATTCCCTTCAAATTCTTACAAACTGATATCTTATAAGTTAAATTAAGTTAACTTTACTTTATTGTCATTGCACCTTGTACAACGAAATTAAATGCCATCTTCAGTGTACATTATAACTATAAAAATAAAACACAAACACACATCCTTCACATTCTTTACAATTGAATTGAAAACCCGATATTACATTAATATTGGACTATACAGTAGAATTTAATATAGTTACTGAAAGCTTTTTTCAACCTATTTGTCCTTGTTTTTATTATCCTGTACCGTCTGCCAGATGGTAAAAGTTCAAAAAAAGGGTGCCCAGGATGAGATGGATCTTTAAGAATGTTTTGAACTTCCTTAAGGAAGTGGGGAGAGGGCAACCAATGATCCTCTGGGCAATGACGTTAACTCTCTGGAGTGCTGTCCTATCTGCCACTGTGCAACCTGCCACTGTGTACTCTGCCACCTGTGCATTGGTAAATCATACACAGGTGCAGAGAGTTAAAATACTCTCTAAGTCCCAGTAGAGTAGAGTAGAGTAGAGTAGAGTAGAATAGAGTAGAACAGATCAGAACAGATCAGAACAGAACAGAACAAAACAAAACAAAACAAAACAAAACAAAACAAAACAAAACAAAACAAAACAAAACAAAACAAAACAAAACAAAACAAAACAAAACAAAACAGAACAGAACTCAATTCTTTATTGGCCAAGTGTGAAGGAAATTGTCTTTGGTGCATTTGCTCTCAGTGTACATAAAAAGACAAGATACATTAGTCAAGAATCATAAGATACAACACTTAATGATAGTTATAGGGTACAAATAAGCAATCAAATCATATTAGAAACAATATCAATATAAATCATAAGGATACAAGCAACAAAGTTACAGTCATGCAGTCATAAGTGGGAGGAGATGGGTGATAGGAACGATGGGAAGACTAATAGTAATAGTAATGCAGACTTAGTGAATAGTTTGACAGTGTTGAGGAAATTATCTGTTTAGCAGAATGATGGCGTTTGGGAAAAAACTGTTCTTGTGTTTAGTTGTTTTGGTGTGCAGTGCTCTATAGTGTCGTTTTGAGGGTAGGAGTTGAAACAATTTATGTCCAGGATACGAGGGGTATCTAGTATTGTAAGAGATGGTAGTATGGGAGGGTTTCTCCTAAAGTCTACCACCATTTCTACGATTTTGAGTGTGTTCAGTTCCAGATTGTTCCAATCGTACCACAAGGCTAGTTATTCAACCTCCCATCTGTATGTGGATTCATCTTTGTCTCAAATGAGACCAATCACTCTTGTATCATCTGCAAACTTCAGTAGTTTAACAGATGGATTGTTTGAGATGCAGTCATTGATATATAGAGAGAAGTTTCTTACAAAGAGGACCCTTGCATAGATCTTTGGAGATTCAAGATGTTTTAGGATGTAGTGCAGAGCCATATTGACAGCATTATCTGTCGATCTATTTGCTCAGTATGCAAACTGCAGGGGGTCTAATAGCAGATCCGTGATGGTTTTCAGGTGGGACATCACTAGCCTTTCAAAGGTTTTCATAACTACAGATCGGGGTGAAATGCTCCCGGTTCAGACCGGATCGCCCGATCCAGTAGCGATGGAGGCAGGTGGTTCAGAGAACTGGTAAACAAAAATCCCTGCCCCCCCCATGGGGCTGGGGCTGAGCCACACTGAGGCTTTTTTTTAACTTTTAAAAGCATTTTTTCTACAACCTCTTCGGCCGAAAAAATGCTTGTAAAAGTTAAAAAAAAGTCTCTAGGATCACGCGGCTCAGCTGGGATCGTCAAAGGCTTTTAAAAGAAAAAAAGCCTCTGCTGATCAGGCAACTCAGCTTGCATCGTCAGAGGCATTTAAAAGAAAAAAGTCTGGGAATGAGGTTTGCCATAACCGGTGATATTTTTAAGAGTTTTCCACATGTTTGCTGGTCCGTTTGTTGAGAACTGATTTCTTAGTTTTTCAGAGTAGCTTCTTTTTGCTGCTCTGATCTCCCTTGTTAATATATTTCTGGCCTGATTGTACAGCATTCTATCACCTTTTCTGTAGGCTTCCTCTTTGGTATGACGTAGTTGCTTAAGTTTAGCTGTGAACCAAGGTTTATTCTTACTGTATATTCGCAATTCCTGGTTTGTACACATAGGTCTTCACAGAAGCTGACATGATGTTACAGTATCTGTGAGTTCATCTAAGTCTGCAGAGGTATTTTCAAAAACATTCCAATCAGTGCAGTCAAGGCAAGCCTGTAGCTTTAGCTTTGCCTCCTCAGTCCAAGTCTTCACTGATTTAATTGTTTGTTTTGTGGTTTTAAGTCTTTGTCTGTAAGTAGGTACAAGGTGAATCATGCAATGATCAGAGTGTCCCATAGCTGCTTGTAGTAAACACTCATGGTAAATACTCGTGGTCAAACACTTCTTTCTGTCTCTTAAACATGTGCTCTATCTTCTCTCTTGATTTAATAAGCTGTCCTCAAGTGAATGTGATTGACCCACTTAATGGAACAAAACTTTTACAGCAATGGTAAAGAGAGGAAATGAATTTATTTAGAGAAAATATACATGCAGCACTCAGGGAGATTCCTTTCCTTAATTTTCCTAATGTCATGGCTGTCAGGTTTCGGTGCTATCTTGAATAAACTTCATTCTCAAGCGCAAGCTCTCTAATGAATCACTTTTATTTTAAGAATAGCAGAGTCCGACATTCCTGATTCATTTTGCAGCCAAACTGGTCCCTCCTTCCAACCCCCTCCTCTTCCGCACTCCAACCCCAATGTCTCATTGGCCATCATGCAGATCCATCTCTACATCCCAGCACGTTCTTTTCACAGGAATGTAGCCCCCCTCCTCGTCTCCCAGGAAACACTATCTGTAACATACAAAGACTAGGTAAAAGTTCATCTCAGCAATAAATCAAGCTTCTGTTCTCTCTGCTTCATCTCGTTATGTCAGCGCTGGAAGAGAGCCTAATTTGGAACGCTGACATCCGGCCCCTCTCCCTTCACTTCTGCGACATCACCTATCCCATTGGGAAAACACAACAAGATTAGTCTCATCAGCCCCTCCCTGGCTGTGCACCCCTCCCCGGCTTTCCTCGTCTCCCAGGAAACACTATCTGTAACATACAAAGACTAGGTAAAAGTTCATCTCAGCAATAAATCAAGCTTCTGTTCTCTCTGCTTCATCTCGTTATGTCAGCGCTGGAAGAGAGCCTAATTTGGAACACTGACATCGGCCCCATTGGAGCCTGGGTTCGAGGAAGAGGGTGTCAGGGCGCTGATTAATCCCATTCTGCTTTTGGGATAATCGCACCCTGATTACGAGGGGTAGATCGAGACCTTTCCTTACAAGCATACTTTAAGAAAACAAAACCCGAAGATATTTCTTCTAAGAAAACTCATTTATTTGTTATAAAGAAAATAAAACATCTAACTGATCTAATTAGTTACATTTTGAAAAAGTTCGTGCCGGCTATTTCTCAGCCGGACCTTTCTGGCAAGAGAAGAAAGGGAAGAAAGTGTGTGAAGGAATGTGGGTGAACATGCGCAGTTTAGCTTACTGATAAGGATTCTTGGCAAGCTACAGAAAGTCTGGTAGTCCAGAAATAATGAGCTCAGCTGGTAAATAAAAGAACGCAGTGACAGAGGGAGAGTTGGAGCTGGGGCTGATGGAGGAGGGTGGAGTGGCCTCTCTGACCCCAGAGGAGTGACCGGGGGAGCAGGCCAAAACAGTCCCGGGTCCCTTGGGCCTTGGAGAGATGGCTGGCAACAGAGAGGGCACAGGATGACCTAGTGAGGGAGGAGGAGAGGGAAAGAGTAGGCAGAGCAGCAGAGGAGCGACAGAGCTCTGGGGAGGAGCGATTGCCGCCCCCACCAATCCTCTAATGCGGAAGGTGGAGAGGAGGCGGGATCAGCACAGGGGGAATCGATGCCTCGTCACAAGGCTCACCTGGGGAATAAGATTTAAAGAGATGCCATAGTGAGGGGCACTTGTCGGGAACAAGCGTTGCTTTTTTCCAGCCACGCTTGTAGTTATTGACATCTTGCCACCTTGTCTTACTATACTTAGCCTTGCTTTGCCTGGGTTCGACTTGCCTTGCTTTGCCAGTCCTGGCCTGGCCTGGCTGTGGGCAAGTACTCAGTAACACAGCTCTGCTTCAGGTTGTGCTGCAGCCTCCGTGCAACGAGGAGTCCCTGGAATCAAGTTTCCTGAATTGTGTTTGCTCTCAGAACTGGTTACTTCTCTAGACTCACAGCAGCCAGGAACTAGTGGAAGTGTGTGTGTGTGTGTGTGTGTGTGTGTGTTTGGAGCGTTGTTCTTGGGCTTACAGTGAACTGTAGGAACTTTGGGGAGGAAAATTGGAGCAATAAAAGGGAGTTAAGCCTTCACTTTGGCTGTGTTGCTTTTGTGCTGAGCCCCTATGCATCACATCTATGCGCTAATTAGAAATTAACTATTATTATTATAATTATATTATTAATCTTATTATTACTGGTATTATTATAATTAACTATGCACCACACCTATGCACTAATTAGAAAGGCAGCTTAGGATCTTTTATTGAGTTAACAGCACAGAGTTCCATGTGTTACTACTCTTGACTGAAATAGAATATTCACTGCTCACATTTCTACTCTTATATACTGCTCATTCTTCCCTTCACATATCTAACTCTTGCAATCAGAGCTGTTCAAGAACATAAGGACTCTTCTCAGAAATATTACACAGATATCTTTTGTTTCAGATCTTTTATAATCTGTTGGGTGTTGAGCTAAATTGCTTGGTGCAATACTGATTTACAAGCTGCCACTGAGGTATTTATTAGATGTTTTAAGGTTGCCTAACTCCCAAAAATCCTTTTTGATTATAGCAATAGTATCTAGACTTATATACCACACCATAGTACTTTAAAGCACTCTCTGAGGAGTTTACAATACCATCATATTTCCCACAACAATCTGGGTCCTCATTTTACCAACCTTAGAAGGTTGGAAGGCTGAGTCAAACTTGAACCGGTGAGGATCAAACTCCTGACTGTGGGCAGACTTAGCATGCAATACTGCATTCTAACCACTGCGCCACCATGACTCCAGTACATACGTTTATCCAATACATAAATTTAAAAAAACACGATTAAAGCAACATGATTGCCTGAATAAAAATAGCACTCTCAACCTTCAGAAGAAAGACTGAACAGGGATTCTACAGACACCATAATCCAGGCCTGGAAACAGAGCCAAGTCTTTAGGGACTCCCAGAAGACTCCAGCCCTCATTTTTCTGGTGTACACTTCTTATCTCCCCCTTTTGATAACTCAGGTATCCAATAAGATGTGGATGTATGTGTCTTTTTCATTTTCAGATTATGTTTTACGCTCACTTTTTTTATATCAGCACTAGCTTTAACTTTTTGTCATAAAATTTCTTAGTTTTATTAGGTACTTGAATCTGAAGATTAACATATTAAGGTGAATATTAAACTTTGTAAGCCATTTTAGGAAATGCTTAATAATGAGGTAAAACTGCTTTAAATAAATAATGTCCACTTTTTCATTACAGGTGACCTTGAATATAAATTTTACTGACATCTTTTGGCCAAATACAATTAACTTGTAATCAGCTATTTGAGCAGATCAGCAATTTTACTTTGCTAGACACTATATATATGATAGTAGAGTTTAACTTTTTATCTTGCAGTGTTAATATTCAGCTAACAGGGTAAACTGAATTCACATGTGTGGAAATGAAATGAAATTGCTCTCATTCCTTACTGTACATTTTCAATGAATTAACTGTTGGTTGCTAGTGAAAGATACTTTATTTTGCTATGAAGGATTTTTAAAGCTATGAAAAATAAACATGCAATTTTCATATTTAGACTAGAGATTAGCTTGAATCCATAATTAATATAATAGTGATGGAGACTTCATTGTCTCATGGCATGTTATTTAAATATACTTTATCTGATCTGCAAAAAAGTTAGGGTAATATTTATTTTTAATCCTGCATTTAGAATGTGATTTCTTTTGAACCTTCAAAATATGCAAACATTTTAAATGTAGCTATCTTAGACAAGTAGCTATTTGTAAGTTTAGCATTGCCTATATATATATATATATATATATATATATATATATATATATATATATATATATATATATATATATATGTTTTTCTTTCTTCTTTTCTTATATATATATTACATAAGCTTAAGACCCAAAGTACCAAAAATGTATAATCTATTACAAAATTCACATGTGTCCAAAGGTGAAAAGACATTGTTTAGCTAGCAGGCATCCTGAATTAGCAGAAATACTTTTTCTTTGCTAAGGCATTCCATATACTGTATATAGTCTATGTTTTTAAGAGCCTTCTTTTTTTCAAAATTGTATTTCAATTTTTAAATTTGAAAACATAGATCTCCTTTAGGAAAGGGGCAAAATAATGGAATGTGCGTGATAAAACTAACTCAAAAGCATATAATCTTATTTGATATTTAATGCTTATTTGATTACAATTCAGTTCCATAGAACTTCTTCTGTTCAATATTATATTTTTTTACTTTTAGGCTTTAGGAAAATTCTGTCTTACATACAATTGTTCTGGAGATTTGGATGATAAGGTATGATAAACAATTTTATTTTAAGATGTAGAACATGGGTAGGCAACCCTTTGAGACAATTAGCATATTTGGAATTTTGAGAGCATGTTGTTAATATTGTCACATTTTGTGTGCCATGGTGGGCTTGGGCTATCATAAAATAAATTTGGCTTTGACCATTAGTTGACTAGATTTTTGTATAAAGGTAGCAATAATAAACTCTTCTGTGCTTTGAACTCAATGAATGCTCCAAGTTATTTGTGCCTGACACTAATTTGCATAAGACAGAAACCATGGAGGGTACAACATACCATTAGATGAGGACAATTATAGAACAGCTATCCAAGACACAAGGTTACAAGCGATTCTGGCAGAGGTCATGTCAATTTGAAGCAGAATCAAAGGCTCAGTGATGTATGAAATGGGCCAAAAGCTACTCAGACTCTGAGTGCAGTCTTAGAGACAATGCAATGAGCAATTTTAGACAAAAAGCAGGCTTTTAAAATGGGCTTACTATGTATAAAACGTTTCCATAAGTACATGTATAAGTATTACAAAGGCAGATGTAGCTGTTTTACTTTTGAGCTTGGTGATAAATTGCATGAGACTTTATTCCTCACTTGTTATGCTTTATCTTTCTTTGTATATTTAAGGTAATGGGAAAATTGTTCTTTGGGCTTGTTCAATCTGGATCATGGTGTTGTTTTGATGAATTCAATCGGATTGATATAGAAGTCCTCTCTGCAATTGCTTCACATCTTCAGGCAATTAAGGCAGCTAAAGATAGCCTCAGTGTCAGGTAATTATTTGAAATTGCTGTGAGATTTTATTAATAATAATACTTTATGTTCAAAGTTGTGTGTAGTTTTGTATCATTAATATAAGAAACTTTCTGTGAAAGAAAGTTTTCATCTTTACAATTCTTGCCTAGAGCTGAATGGATGTCTTCTAATGATCTAAAAAGGCAAGAGCACAAATGACAAGTACCTTAGTTTGAAGATTTCAAACTACATGACTTTATTACTATATATTACTTACCAGATCTTGTCCAATCACGTGTTATAAAAAGATGGCAAGCATCAGAAAACATTGGATTAGTATAAAATCAAATTAAGTGGATTTGGCAATGGATCTTGTGTTCATGATAAAAACTTAAACATTTTTTGAAACATGTGCCAGTTAATTATAAATTTACTTTCATTTTTGTTTATTATATTAAAAGGTTGAATTCTGACCTTGTTAGCTGGCTATCATAATTGGAATAATTTCTTTGTTGATTAGAATGTCACATAGAACTGATCAATGTCCTGTTTCCTCCTTATAATTTGATTCAGGAACTACTGGCCTATTTTATTAGGCAATTGAAAGAATGTGGGATATTAAGATGACCAACGTCAAACATAAATTCTTTTGTATGATGACATTCTTTGCTTAATATCAATCCTAGTCTTCTGAAGTACTTTATATTGGTACTTTATATGGATGTTTGTAAAAAAATGGGACCCAACATTTTGTTTGAAAATCTTTAATACCGTAATTATTTCCAGAGATATTTTTTTGTTGATAAAAGCCATTATTTCTAAATGTCCATCTCAAATTAATGCAGATAGACACAAATTGGTAAAAATCAACATGAATTTATGAGAAAAAATAGTGTTAAAACTAATGTTGCTACAAGATTGATATTTATTCCTAAAGTTTCTATGTTGGTAAGTTTTTTTAAGCAGATTGATACATTATGGAGAACGTTCTTATGAAATGGGAACAATTATGAGTTTCACATGAAGGTGTGGATTTTAACTTTCTTGACTTGTGCCATTGTATTTTTTTGACTTTGTGTTTCATGAAATTTAAATGATTAATTAAAAATCATTACAGACACAGTTAGAATATTATTACTATCCTCTTTAATATCTTGGCCAGAACTTTCTTCCCATTTTAAAAGATGCAAAATATAAAGGGTGTACCAAAAGTCAGACCCTATAGACAATTTATTATATAAATTACATTAAATGTTGGTTGTCATTTTCATCTAAATACTTCCGTTGTCTTTTGATGTACATTACGATCAGTAATATTTTCTCTGAATAAAAAAAAGTAATAAAACATATTGTGGTTGGTCTGATTTTTGGTAAACCCAGTATATAGATGATGTTGGCAAGGAGCCTTAAATCTGATCCTACTTTTCACTAGAAACTGACATTATGGAATAATTGTAGCTGGAAATTATAGGTAAAACTTTTTTTGGAAAGTTCATAGGCAAAAGGTTCATAAGCAAAAAATGAGATCACAACTTTGGATCAGCTCATTGTTCATCATTTGTTTTTTTGCAAGAAGAATACTTTTTTCTAAATATATGGTTTCTAAATATGTACAGTATATAGTTAGTTTTTAGCTGTAACTGAAAAGCTTAGTTTAAATAGATGTGGGAATCTATAAACAAGTTTGAAAAAAAGGTTGCGTGAGTGATAGATTCTGTTATACTTAGATCTGCCAATTAATGTACCTTTATTTTATCAGAGCTTAATCATTCTGCATAAGCAGTCTTTGTATATGTGCTGCTTTTTGCCAAATGGGCACCTGTGGACATTATTGTAAGCCTATATATGGGCATATCTATCTACATTGATCAAACATTGTGGCTTGGATGTCTGCACTGGGCCTTTGGCAAAATAGTATATTCTGTATTTTATAGGTCAACTAATTGCCTCAACTATTTTCCTCCTTAAGCAGAACCTATTTCTGCTATATGTATAATATAGAAAAGCAGCACAAAGAATGATGGCAGATTGATTAGCAATAACTCTACTACTTCAAATAGTCATTTCTGCAGGTACATAATACCCCTAATTTGTTCTATAATGGTGTATTTATTCTGAACTCCTGTGTTGGAATCAGAACTGAGCTCCTTTGCATTACACTCCATATGGACATATATAGACAGGTCCTTAGTCCTCCCCCCAAACTTAGACTCTTCTTGATAGTGGTCTATGCAGATGCAAACCTCATATGTGTAAATATTATCAATGTGTTATGCTAATATTGAACCATCTTCAATTGTATCTGATGTTTTAGGCTTAACTCAAGGTGCTTAACATATGTGGCATAACATCCTTAGAAGCTTAGGGCCACAGTATTTATGTGCTGTTTTTTGTATAAGGCAACAACTTGATCATTTTCTCTGCTTTTGTACACTACTTATTCTCTGACTGTAGTATATTGGAGCTGTTTTTACATTTAACACAGATTTGTACTGGAAGGAAAAGAAATTCGTCTGAGACTACACTGTGCAATTTTTATTACCATGAATCCTGGGTAAGTGATAACTACAGCTATCATTGTTCCATAACACCAGAACAAAAAGAACCTTTTTTGGGGGGTGGGGAGTATTTTTTCCAAATAATGAAGCTGTGTTACATGAACTGGTAATTTCGATACAATGAGTTTAATATTGCCAATAGCTTTGCCTTTTCAAGATTTCAGAAAACAATATTTCTTAGCCTAATTTATTGATTCAGGGATAGATCATGGAATCTTTTAAATGCAAGGTATGTACTGCCAATGAATTATATTCCCATTTTCCAAATATTGTGGTTTTAAATTACCACTATTATTAATTTCAGAAAGTTAAATAATTTTTTCACTTGCATTTAAGCATCACTTATTACCATAATCCGCTATCATAATAGTGATCATACAATTATTTTCTCTGTGAACTCTACTTTTTCAGACTAGTACTGTATCTTTGTTGAAAGGAATTTTTATTTGTATGTGGTAAAGCTAACATATTAAAGTGTTCTTAAGGAGTGTGATGGCATTAACTTTTCTTTTAAGATACAAAGGTCGTGTGGAACTTCCAGACAACTTAAAATCATTATTTCGTCCTATGTCAATGGTTATACCGGATTATGAACTCATTGCTGAAATAATGTTGTTTTCAGAAGGCTTCAGATCAGCAAAATTACTCTCAGGGAAGATAGTAAATCTTTACCAACTTTCTAGCAAAAGACTATCGCAACAGGTAAAATACAAAAAATATATTTTTATTTTTTATATCCTAATTTTCTTCTGGAATGGAACTCAAAGTAGCTACATGACATTCCAGGTGATGCCCCTTAGAGGCAATGATTTGGAAAAGTAATGCAGAAATTACGTGTAAATACAGTAATACGTGTAAATTACAGATAAATATTAGTCTGTGAAGCTAAATAGAATGGTCTACTGTTCATAATGAGAGCAAACTAGTTGAGGAAGTACAAGATAGGCCAAAAACCATACAAATGCACACCTCTTTGCTTGCCTGCCTCTATGAATTTTCTAGGACCAAATATAATTTTTCTACAGGAAATGCACCTTTCAGTGAATATGCTCCTGAATCCAGTATAGGATTTTTCTTTTGGTTTCATTTCAAGTGCTATAGCAATGTTAGCTATCCAAAGTCAATAGCAAGTGGATGATCTTAGGGGAGAGAGAGAGGTAGAGACTCTTTTCAGCACTTATTGGGCAAAACCCTTCAATTTCTTGAAAGGATTATATTTTCTGGTCATTATCCTTATGTCATGCATTCATATTTTTAAAAGAAAGCTTCAAAAGTAATTGAGAATTGGTATCTTCCTCTAAAGCACTCTGGGTCTGTGGTTAGGCAAATGCCCTTGCACTAGTGTTTGAGATGTAGGAGCAAAATTCCCAACTGACAGCTACACAGTACTATTATTTCCTACAGAGGGACAGAAATTTCTACTTTCAGCCATCTTATCTTCTTCCTATACTTTCATTGACAAATATCCCACTGGATAATTAGTATTCTAGAGTTCTTTTGGCACCTATTAGGTTCAGTTAAGTTTCATTCCTGCACTCTGAAATGAAAGACCACAGGATTTCTGTGATATTCTTTCAGATATTTGACATAATATCATATACCGTCACAACTGCCTTTTCTAATGTTAAACATATTCAACTCTTTCAATCCTTGTTCATATAACATTGTTTCTAGACTCTTTATCTTCATTACTGTCTTTCTGTAAACCTGTTCCAATTTTTCTAAATCTTTCAAGTGTGGTGCCCGAATTGGATGTAATAAACAAAATAGAGTGGAGTGCATTTCTTTTTTTCTTGCAGCCACACAAAACTGATGCCTCATATTAAATTTGTAGTCACTTATTATTCCACTGTCTTTTTTTTTTTCAAATACTGTTAATCAACCTAGTTATTTGCTATCCTGTATCTGTGCATTTTTATTTCCTAAGTAAAAAAAAGTTGTGCTCATCTCATTACATTTAGGGTTGTTATTTTTGTTTCTCCAATTTATTTTGTTTCTATATTAGCTATCTACCCAATTCTGTATCATCTGCAAAATTTATAAACATTCCTTCTACTTCCTATGAACACCTCTAGAATCATTGTAGTTTCCTGGAACCTGTTTTTTCCTTACCCCACATGTGGCAGTCCCCTTATTGTGTTTTTAACAACCATAAACTTCTGCATAATTAATAGATATCACTGAACGAAACAGGACTTGTGTAGCACTGCCTCTTCTGAAAAATTGTTAGCACTTTGCCATCTTACCTGAACAATTAGTACATCTTTTTATTTTATTTTGTTTTGAATATATCTAATGAAACTCTTTCCAAATATCTTTGAACCTCAGATCATTAGTCCCATCTGGACTACTGTAATGCTCTCTACATGGGGCTCCCCTTGAAGAGCACTCGGAGGCTTCAACTGGTCCAGAATGCGGCCGCGCAGGTGATTATGGGAGCGACACAGCGCAGCCATGTAACACCTCTCCTGCGCGAGCTGCATTGGCTCCCGGTGGTCTTCCGGATGCGATTCAAGGTGTTGGTTATCATCTTTAAAGCGCTCCATGGCTTAGGACCTGGGTACTTACAAGATCGCCTTCTGCTACCGATAGCCTCCCACCGACCAATACGCTCCCACAGAGAGGGACTCCTCAGGGTGCTTTTGGTCAAACAATGTCGACTGGCGATACCCAGGGGGAGAGCCTTCTCTGTGGGGGCACCTGCCCTCTGGAATGAATTGCCCCCAGAGATACGGATGATCCCTGACCTACACGCCTTTCATTGTGCCCTCAAGACGTTATTGTTCCAACAAGCTGGGCTGGCCTAAACATGAATTTTAATGGTTGTCTTAGTTTTTTAATAATATTGGGGCCAAATTATTTAATATATTTTAAATTGTTTTTAAATTTTATGTATATGTATATTTTATTGCTGGCTGTGCACCACCCTGAGTCCCTCAGGAGAAGAGCGGTATAAAAATTTAAATAATAAATAAATAAGGTGGCTCAGCAGACTGATAGCATTGTGATTAACACCAGCTGTCTGCAATTACTGTAAGTTCAAATCTCACCAGGTTCAAGGTTGACTCAGCCTTCCATCCTTTCTAAGGTAGGTAAATTGAGGACCCAGTTTGTGGGGGCAATAAGCTGACTTTGTATAAATATACAAAAGTATGAAGGCTATTGCTTAACGCATTGTAAGCCACCCTGAGTCTCCGGAGAAGGGTGGCATATAAATCAAATTAAAAAATAAATAAATAAATAAATAAAATTAACATTTCTCACACATCTCTATAAGTGCTTAATTGATTTAATATCCAACCCTCATATGATTTAATTTAAAGCTCCTGTGCAGTTTACCCTGCTTTGACCAATCATGTTTTAACCAATCCTTTTAACATACAATCCATCTCATGGCAGCAATCTATAATCCAGCTAACTCAAATCATGATCCCATACATGGGCGGGTTTCAAAACCTGTCACTACCGTTTCGCTCATGGGCGTGCACACGCACATGTGACACTTCTGCACATGCGCAGAAGCGTCCAGGTAGGTGGAGCCTGCTGCCGTTACCTGTTTGCCTGATCCAGGGCGAACTAGTAGCAACCCACCATTGGGTTGCAAATCTTTCCTTAGCCTATATAACCATTCATTTGTAGTGTTTTTCTTTCCTAGATTTTTATAGTGGATAAAAGGGTGCAGAACACCCTTTGTTTTTCTTTCCTAGATTTTGACTTTATATCAGTATCAAAGGGTGCAGAACACACATTCCATGTTGGGGAACATTAAAAAAGGGATTGAGAATAAAAATCACAATATTACAAAATTATATTTGCACCTGGAACATTGTGTACCATTCTAGTAGCCATAAATAAAAGAGCATATAATAGAGCTGGGGAAAGCGCATAGCCAGTTTAGTGTAATGGTTAAGGTGCTGACCTAGAAACCAGGACCCTGAGTTCTTGTCAGGTACAATTAACCAGGTTCAGGAAGTGAGTTCAAAGTACTAAAGGTTTATTACATGCCATCTATAGACAAGATTCTGGTCTATTAATGGTCAAGTCAAGCGGCATATTGGTTCAGTGATTAAGATGCTGAGCTTGTCAGCTGGAAAGCTGACAGCCCAGGTTTGAGACCCAAGCACTGCACAATGGGGTGAGCTCCTGTTACTCATGCCAGTTCTTGCTAATCTAGGAGGCTCTTTCAGCCAAGAATTAGAGATAAGCCTTGCCCCCTTGAGTCCATTATGACTGGACTGGGAAAACTTTTAAATCTTAATGGTGCTAGATATCAAATTGGCACTAGGTCAGCAAAATTTATGGGCTAGACTTGGATTTCATGTGAGTCTGCAGTGATTCGAGATTGATGATACATTTAACCCTGCCCTTTGGTTCAGCCAGCTCATCTGCTACAATTCTAGTCCTACCTTAGGCATGAAAACCACCTGGGTGACTTTGGGCCAGTTAGACTCCCACCCCATAGAGTGTTGTTGTGGGAAAAATAGGAGGAGGAATGAGCTTTATGTACGTTTGCTGTCCCAGGTTACTTATAAATCTTATTGTTATTACTTATAAAGTAATAACAACAGGATAAAAAAATTCTATAAAATAAAATAAATAAAAATAATCAGTATGCTTCAAGGAGCTTTGCTTTTTTATCAGAAAAAGCTAGAACATTTGGAAAGAAGATGACTGGGGATAAACACTATTGAGGTATTTAAAATCATCATGACATAGAGAAAGTAGACAGGGAGAAATTTTCCCCATTTGTCAAAATGCTAAGACCAAAGGCGATCAGCGAAACTAATTAGAAGTTGATTTAGGAAAAAAAAATACTTTGCCTAGTGTATGATTAATCTGTTGAATTTATTTTAACAAAATATCATCATGGCCACAAAGAAATTTGGTAAATTCATGAAAAACAAATTATCCAGGGTTACTACTTAGTGTTACTTCCAATCTGAAAGTAGTGTGCTTGTAAATTCTGACTTAAGAGTACGATAGTGAGAACTGTTTATGTCTCCATCTTCTGCTTGAAAGCAGTCCTGAAACGTTTGCCTTACTGTGAGAAACGAAATGATGAAGTTAAATGCATTTTGATCTGATCTAGCGCTATTACTCTTCTCTTAGCAATTTTGGCATGGTGTATCTGTTCATACCAAAAAGAAAGAAAAGTAGAAAGAAAGAAAGAGATAAGAGAAGGTACACTTCTTCTCTACTGGCCAAGTAGATAAAAGAGATTCCAAAGAGCTCTTTCTGGGAACATCTGAGCATTTCAACACCATATTCTATCTTTTATATTATACAGAGCAGGGGTGAAATCTGAAATTTGTTATTATCGGTTCTGTGGGCATGGCTTGGTGATGATGGGGTAATGTGACTGGGTAGGTGTGGCCAACTTTTTTTTTTACTTTTAAAAGCATTTTTTCTACAACCTTAAGAGGTTGCAGAAAAAAATGCTTTTAAGAAGCCTCTGACGATCTGGCAACTCAGCTGGGATCACCAGAGGCTTTTAAAGGCATTTTTTTTTCTACAACCTCTTCGGCCGAAGAGGTTGTAGAAAAAAAAATGCCTTTAAAAGCCTCTGACGATCCCAGCTGAGCCGCGCGATCATCAGAGGCTTTTTTTTTACTTTTAAAAGCATTTTTTCAGCCGAAGAGGTTGTAGAAAAAAATGCTTTTAAAAGTTAAAAAAAACAGCCTCTGATGATCGCGCGACTCAGCTAGGCATGGGGGGGGGCAGGGATTTTTGCTACCGGTTCTCTGAACCACCTGCTGCCATCGCTACCGGATCAGGCAATCTGGTCCAAACCGGGAGCATTTCACCCCTGATACAGAGGTATCTATGCTAATTCTCACAACACATTTTCAACTTTCTTCTGGCCTTGTATGTCTATGGAGATTCCCAGTCATCCAAGTCATGGTTGTCCTAAAGGTGCTTTTTCAAAAGGCAACTGGACTTTCTTTGTTTTTCCTTGAAGACTTTTAGCTTCTCATCCAAGAAGCTTCTTCAGTTTTGACTGAAAGGTGGAGAATGGAAGGATGTATGTTCCTTGCAATCATCTGGTCAATAGCACTCACTCTGAGAGTCATTGCGGCCCATTAAAGGTTTATCTGTGTTCTCAGGATCACCTGAATAGTGCAAAATTGTGGAACCTTCTTGGAATCACTGAAAGGACACATTCCTTACAACACAGCTCTTTCGGCAGTTCCAAGAAGGGATCTAAGATCCACATGCATAATTTACAAGGTGTAGTTTGACCATCCTCCAATACCTGCTTATTTAAAACAGCAGTTAAAACATCAGCCAAACCCTGTACCAGAGCTTTGAGATCTATCCCAGATTTCCTCTGCAACTCCACCTGAGCAGCTGATCAAGCAGGGTAGGGGGAGCCTCAGAAAACTCCAAAATTAAAAGAGAGTATTTGTTCCTGACCAAATAACTAACATACCAATAACTAACATACTATACTCTAAATCAACATCAGTGCCATGGGACAAATTACACATTAGCTCTGGAAGAGTTCAGTTAGAAATCAAATTAGTTAAATTGATAATAATTTTGACAAACATGCTATATAATAATTGCAAAGAAGATATTTGCAGTGCACAAAAATAAATTGTGTACTTATCTTATTTTTAGGATCATTATGATTTTGGCATGAGAGCTATAAAAACTGTATTAATAAGAGTTGGTCAAAGGCGTCAAGAGTTGAAACTACAGTAAGTTTTCTTAAGTGGTTTATATTAAAAATAGAACATTATTATATCTCAATTTGTGATCTACAGATTTTATATAAAGATAAGACTCACCGCTCTGAGTCCGAAAGGAGAAGGGCGGTATAGAAATCTGAAAAATAAAATAAATAAATAAAAGTTTTAGTAGAGGAGAGACCTGTTTTACTGTAATTCTATTTGTATTTCTTTTGAGAAAGCTGAAAGAAAACTGAAATCAATAGATTTATCTATGCATGCTTATTTAGAATATAGTCTTTTAAACTCAGAAGGACATATTGCTTCATAGAATTGCAACCTAAATTACCAAGATTCTAAATATTCCTATAGGAATATCTGCATTCATTAACCAACAAAACCTATCTATGAAATTAAGTTTCTTGATCAGTTTTGTTTCTGACTTCCAAAGCATTCAAATTACAGTTCTGTCATACCATAGAATAATGTTTAATTTGTAAGGCCTACCAAGGGAAGGAGGGAGGAGGGAGAAAAGAAAGAAGGAACTTTGACTGACAATTAATTAGCCATTATGCAGTTAAATATTAGGCAAAAATTGAGATATATGGATTACTAAAATAATTTATTAATTTTTAGTTTAGAGTAGACATATTGATATCCACATTAGTGGGAATCTTCTGCATATTTTTTGGTATAAATTTAGTTTCTCTGGGTCCTTTTTGCCATATTTATTTACAAACCATACAAATTAACTTTTTCATTTTTAGATGAAAGTTTTTGTTTGTTTGTTTGTTTGTTTTGAACATGACAAAAATTCAGTCTAATATAGGAAAAGAAGCAAAACAGCAATAAAATGCCCAACTTTAGCAATATATGATCAAAAATGTGCATTTAAGAATATCTCCTTAAAAAGCATAGCATGTGTGGATTAATGAAAACAGTATGAGACTTAGAATAACTCATGAAATTCTAATTATTAGTTTTCTTGTATAATAGATTATATAATAGATACAATAATATTATTGTATAATAGATACAATAAAAAACGGTTTTCTGCAATGGAGGAAACTCTAATCACAATTGACATACTGAAAGAAGTGAATTTACCAAAGTTAATTGCTGACGATGTTCCAGTATTTGAGGATATTATCAGAGATCTCTTTACAGAAACGGAAGCTCCAAAAGTAAATCCTAAACGATTAGAGGTAATAAAAATAAGAATAATTATTGTTGATACTAGCTATAGAAAGATATTTTTGACATTGGGGTTTTTTAATGTTATTAGCCATTCAGTTTGAGTATTTCAATGATTTTGTAAAGGAATTTAGAGCTGACCTTTGCGTATGTATGAGTGAGCCGTCAAAGAGGGACTTGGACAAGAGTTGACAAGATCCAGAGATAGGAGAAAGTGGGAGAAAGAAACTCAAAATAACTCTGCCTTAATTTTAGGATAAGATGGAACAGAGAAAAGGATAGTATAGCCTTTATTGTCATTATACATCATGTATACAACGAAATCGGTTAAAAACGTAGACAAGCTTTAAGGATCCTGTTAATATATGCTACAACAGTAAAGCAATATGCCTGGAATCCCAGTAACATTGGTGCCTTAACTTGGCCTATCTTGAAAAACTGACAGATATTCAGGGAACATGGGGCATATTCAGGTGTACATTCAGGCCTACTCAATGTCAAGACACTGAAATTGATTGTGCCTCTTTAATTTTTTTCCCTAATGTTGCCAGAATATCTATATTTTTTCTTAATACTAAAGTTTGGTTATTTTATATATTGTCAAACTATTGATCAGTCATAAAACTTCTAACCATCTGTCTATGTTTTTTAAATAGAGTGCAATATATCTTGCAATACAGCATTTATCTTTGCAGCCTTGGGAAAATCAGATAGAGAAAGTTATACAACTATACAATCAGCTTATGGTGAGTTCAATGGGACAATCAGGTAATGATATAGAGGTTAAATATGATACAAATATGTAGAACTTAAAATTTTACAGTGAGAACTTCCATTACAGGAATTGTATTTCACTAAATGACAGAGATGGATGTTTATGGTGGAATGTAGTCAGGACTCACAGGAGGTAGGGCCTATTTCCCAGAGAGCAAAGAGACATCAGAGCTTGGAATAGCTGGTCAGCAGGAAAAGAAAGAACAAAGTTGGAGCCTCCCTAGCAATACACAGAGTATATCTAAAATTATTACAAGTAATTGCTTGCAAGATTCTGCTGTAGACGAATAACAATAAAGGAACTACTCAGAAATTTAACTCCATATAATTGTTCTTGGTTATTTGGATCTGACATGTTGCAGCAATTGAGGAGTACAAAATCTAAGGTGACCAGATTTTAACATTGGTAAAGAGGGACATTGTGGGCGTGGCTTATTTTGTGGGCGTGGCTAGCTGGTCATGTGACTGGGTGGGCGTGGCTAGCTGGTCATGTGACTGGGTGGGTGTGGCTAGCTGGTCATGTGACCGGGTGGCCATGGCTATGTGTATAGGGTAAGGTGAACAGATTTTAACATTGGTAAGAAGGACACCATTGTGGGCGTGACTTATTGTGTGGGCGTGGCTTGGAGGCCATGTGACTGGGTGGGCGTGGCTAGCTGGTCATGTGACCGGGTGGCCATGGCTATGTGTATAGGGACTACTCAGAGGGCTGAAAAGTCATTTCTGACAGGTCCTCACACTTTTGACTGGTCCTCACACTTATGACCATCCTCACATTTATGCCCGTGCAGTATTCTTAACAACCATGTCACTCATTTCACAACTGCTTCTCTTCACCATGGTGACAAGATAGGGCAAAAACGTAAAATGTGAGGACAGTCGTAAGTTCGAGGACTGGTCAAAAGTGTGAGGACCAGTCAAAAATAACTTTTTCAGCCCTCTGAGTAGTCCATATGCATTAAAGGATACAGCAATAGAGAGGGATGAAGGAATGGAAATTAGAGTAGGAGTGAGGGTAAGAGAGGGAGGAAGAGAGGAGGAGAAGGAGAAAGGAAGAGGAAGTAGGGAGGAGAAAAAGAGGGTGGGGGGAAGAGAAAGTAAGAAGGAAAGAAAAGAGAGTGGTGGTAGGTTTGAGGAGAAAGATTGCTGTACAATAAAAAAGATGAAAGGGAAGAAAGCCAACCCCAAGCAAATATAAAGATATTAAGAATAAGAATGAATTGTTAAACTTTAAAGAATAAAAGAGAACAAATATGAATAAATAGCAATAATTAGAAACACACATACAAACATGCAATGTATTTTCTTTGAACAGAATATTTGGCTGGTTCACAAATTTAAACAGCGTTTAGTCATTTCAATTAAATTTATAATTTCTATATTTCCTTTTTGCCATATTTATTCTTCATCTATTTTTTTAAAAAAAACAATATTACCCTTCATCCTCATCTCTAATCTTAATCAAATTCAATTTTCCCCTTCTATTCTATATTATACCCCTTCCCATTGTCATCTATTTTTATATCCATCCTCACATTGGTTAATTATGTAATTATGTAATACAGTTGTTTAATACAAATTCAACATTTTAATATAAATCAATTAGTTATATAACTATCTTTTTTGTATATTAATCAATATGAACATGAATATTCCAATTATTTCCATGCAATCCAATTTCTTACAAATCAATTAATTATATTTACCAATAATAATAAACCAAATAATTTCCCCCATATATTCCTCCAAACCACAACTTAACCATTTCTGCTTTCAACACAATATACAATTATTAATAGTATCTCAATTATTACAATTCCCTAGTTAAATAGAGCTTTTTTTCTTTTGTGTTTTAAAATCTTGAACTCTCCTCTTTTGCCCAAAATTTCCCATTGTTTGCAGTTTTGTACCTACCTTTTTTGGTGAGGAAAAAGAAAAAGAAAAAGAAAGAAATCTCTCTCTGCCTCATTTTGTCATGTTGCAGGTTTAGTTTCGCTTTCGCCTTTGTTTTCAGTATAGCTAGGGGGGGGGAAATCTGCTCCAGGAACTTTTTGCAGCTTTTTGCAGCTAATTAACCTAGCGGAAGCTGTTAACAGGGGCTGTTTTTTCTATTTTTGCAGGCATGGGTCTATTCATTTTTTTTTTAACACTGATCAGCTGTAGGTCGGCCCTTTGAAGCCCCGCGGCAAGAGTTTAAAGAGGTTTTTTTCCCTCTAGCCATCAGCAGGGATTCAGGAGGCAGAATGAAAAATCGGGACTTTTTTAAAATGCCGCGGGACGCGGGACAAATTGCTCAAAAGCGGGACTGTCCTGCCAAAAGCGGGACGTCTGGTCACCTTAACAAAATCCCCATCAGCATATGCTTATAAATATACACTTTGTACGACCTTTAGTTTGTATTTACTAAAATCTAAGCATTAATCATCTAAGGAATATGAATGTTGCAGATTTGATATTTTAAAATACATTTTCAGGCTCGTGTTGGTGTGATGCTTGTAGGCCCCACAGGTGGAGGAAAAACTACCATCAGAACAATTTTAGAAAAAGCCTTGATAATCTTTCCATTAGTTGATACGGAAAGTGCTACCAAACTTGATGTTTTTCAGGTAAGGATTTTTTTAAAGTTACTCTTATGGTATATATTAGTAGTTGCTCTCTTTTCCTGTAACCTTTCAGAGCAATAATCCATATTTTAAATATTTACTAGTTATTAAACAATGAGTAGTTGGCAGTCATGTTGAGGTATTGCCATAAAGTGTTCTGGTGAGATTTCTGACACAAAGCTGAACATCCAACAACTGAAAGAAGCTGTGCTTGATAGGTTAACGTGGAGAGCACGTCCCTATAAAATTGCCAAGAATCGGACATGAGTGAATGGTTAAAACAAAAAGCGTCAGCAGTACTCAGTCAACTTTCACTAATTTCAGAAAGCGAAGGAAGCTTTGGTTTAGGTTGATACTTGAATGGGAACATGCTAAGAAATTACAGGACAATATGTTGAATAGAAATAAATTATTCAGGAAGAAAGCAATGGCAAAATATGTCCATATTGTTTTCAGAAGATTACTTTAATGTGTTCATCAAATCACCAAAAATCATACTTGATTTGAAGAAGACTTTACTAGGTCTTTAGGTCCTTGCTAAATGTCCACTTGTTCAGTAATCATTCAAATTTAAGTTGGTGCTAAATAAGGGAGACTTATTATGAGTTCTTGTAGTTGGGACCATTGCAGTGTCCCCACAGTCATGTGATTATGATTCTTTGCTACAATTTGATTATGCAATCAAATTGCAGCAAAAATGTTGCAGTTTTTCCTAGCCATGTGGTCATCATTTGTAATCTTGTGTACTTAGCATCAATCAATAACAAAATACACAAAACCCTTTTTATGGATTTGTACTTATAGGAAATAAAGGTAATAATTGCTCATTTAGAAGAATTTTTTTCTTCCTTAGAGTAATTCAAAGAGAAGCAAAGTGGATACGTTTGTTGTAAACCCAAAGTGTGTTACTATTGATGAACTCTTTGGACAGACAAATCCTAGTACAATGGAATGGTCAGATGGATTATTATCATCAACAGTTCGAGGATTTGCCAAACTTGGGATCAAAAAAGCTAAAAGAAAAGATCCAAGCCTTGGTATAAATTCAGAAATGCAGGATTTATATACAGTGAGTACACAGTAATGTAGTAGGATATTGAGATATTTTTATTTCAAAATGTAGTTACATTTAGCTTACTACATTTTTCATTTAGATATTACTAAGCATTTCATTCATTTTTTCATTTAATAACTTGCCAAACCCAACAAATTCTTCTTCAAAAGACGGAAATGATTTATTTTAAAAAAGTAGATGAAATGACACATTGATGATAGAAATGAATATCATTTAGCTTAATTTTTAAAATCCTCAATTTAAATGGTTACAATTATTTTAAATGTATGATTCTCTGAGTTTTAAGTTGCTGCTCTTCTCTTGTTTATTTCCCAGTAGTTTACTTTTTTGTTGGGTGTCCTCTATTCTTATCAGTCATATGCAAACACTTTTCTTTCTTTGGAAATCCTCGAACCTCTATTTGTTCTGAATGTGTTGGAAGCATATTCCAATCTACTTTCTTTTCTAGCTTCCCAGTTTTGCCTATTTAGCCAACACTCTTATGGTGACTCCAACTAGAAATAGAATTCACAACCTGATTTTATTTTGCTTTATTTCTATTTGTCTGAAATTCAAGAGATTTCAGATTGAAATTGTCTTTGATTGGGAACTTCCCAAAATTTCTTATAAAATTAATTTAGTATTTGGCTTTGTAATTGTAGTCTTCCTTTCACCTCATTATTTTAAGGAAATCCAGGATCTTAGTTATGTTTACCTTTTGTAAGTTATAATTATGTGATGTTTACCTAATGTTATATATTGCAATATAATTACTCTTATTTCTGCTTTTTAGCTGAATACAGTGATTATAGCTGATGCAGTTGTGCCTGATGAAATTGTACAATCAACAGAGAATATTCAATGTTAGTATAATCTTATCATAACAAATATGAGAATTATTTCATTATTGTGTGTATCTTAGTTAAAGATTCAAGTAGACAACTTTTTGATGTTTAACTAATTATGAACCAGCTCTACTGAAATTAGTTTCAACATCCTCCCTAGGAACAAAAAGGTAGCAATGGAAATCAAAAAACAAATGGATGTGTGATTTTTTTAAAAATAAAATGTGAATATTGTTTTTAATAACTATCTTACATTTTTAAATGCGCTTAAACTAGCTTTTTTTGTTGTTCTTTTAGGTGAAACTGCTGTTGACTGGCAGTGGATTATCCTGGATGGCCCAGTAGATCCACTTTGGATAGAAAACTTAAATTCTGTGCTAGATGACAGCAGAACATTATGTCTTGCTAACAGTGAAAGAATTTATCTATCACCAGCCTTCAGAGTGATATTTGAAGTGGACAGTGTGTCTCAAGCCAATCCAGCCACAATTAGTAGATGTGCCATGGTTTACGTGGTAGGTTTTGTTTTAAAAAGTAATAGTATACTTTCACATAATATTCTATATTTTTCATTTGCCGCCTTTAGCACACTAGCAAATAAACAAAATAATTATATTTGCAAAGAGATGGATGGTTTAATGCCCAGTTAATGAATTTCAGATGTAAAATGTGTGTACTTGACTAGATAAATATATTCCATAATGAATATTTTATAATTCAGTTTCAATATGATTTCGTAACTATTCTAGAAATTAGTGAGATCAGACCCAACCAAGATCCCAAGAAGAATGAATCCATTATAAATTCATTGCCCACCTACTTTCTCTTCTGCTGATTTGTTGTTTGCTGCAAATATACTTTCCATTTTAGTTTTTTTGGGGCAACAAAGATTTTTGGCATCAAAATGATCCTAGCAACAACTGGAAACTTTTCTGAGTTTGCTATTCTTATTCTTGGGAAGTAAGCAATAACTTTGCATAATAAAACTCAGGAATAGATCTGAGAATTATCAAATGACAGATTTGTATAAAAGAGATTTCAAGTTTTCCCAAGAAGTTTCATTTTGTCCTTTTTCTTAAATAGTGTGACTTTCTACTGAGTCCCAATCCATTTTTCTAAACATTTCTTCATTGCACTAAACTAGGGTTGTCAAACTCAAGGCCCACGGGCTGGATCCAGCCCGCATGGTGCTTAGATCTGGCCTGCGTGGCCGCCCTGGAAACAGTGAAGGACTGGCCTGCTGTGCCTCTGTCAATGAAAATGGACCTTGGGAAGACCATGCGCGCCCCTCCTGAGCTCCGTTTTCACTAGCAGAAGGCTGCAGGAGGCCATCACAGCCACTCTCCCTGATCTCTCCTTCCTCCGCTGGAGACAATGGATCCCCCCAGCCCTACCTGGGCTACCACAGGCGCCCCTGACACAAGTAATGTCAAGCTGACCATGCCTACCCCACACACACCCATCCTGGCCATGTCTATCGGCCCCCCAAGGTCAAACACAATCCTCATGCGGCCCTCAATGAAATTGAGTTTGACACCCCTGTACTAAACTATCTGAATCCTATCTTGTGAAAGTATAAGATTTTAACTTGTACTTCACTCTCCTGTAAATTAACATATATATGCTAACAGTAATAATCATATATTTCATTATTTAATAAACCAAATTGTAGGCATTATGAAAGAAATGGTGAGTATTTATTTAATCATTTATTTGTTTGTTTAAACTTATATGCCGCCCTTTCTCCGAGAGGACTCAGGGCAGCTCACAACAATAAAACAGAAAAATAAAACAAAATTCCAGATTAAAAATTACACATAAAATCCATAAAATCAATTAAAATCTATTTTAAAACCCCCCATCAGTCCAGGCCAGCCAGACGAAATAGCCACGTTTTTAGTTCGCGGCAGAAAGAGCGAAGGTCGGGGGCCATTCGGAGCTCCAGGGGGAGCTGATTCCAGAGGGTAGGTGCGCCCACAGAGAAGGCCCGCTCCCTAGGGGTCGCCAGCCGACACTGTCTGGCCGACGGCACCCTGAGTAGGCCCTCTCTGTGGGAACGCACCGGGCGATGGGGAGCTATTGCTGGCTGCAGAAGGTCCGCCAAATACCCCGGTCCTAAGGCATGTAGGGCTTTATAGGTAATCAGCAGCACCTTGAATCTCACTCCGAGGGCAACCGGTAACCAATGCAGGTCGCGCAGGAGGGGTGTAACATGACAGCGTCAGGACACTCCCATCACTAGCCGTGCGGCTGCATTCTGCACCAGCTGAAGCCTCCGAGTGGTCTTCAGGGGCAGCCCCATGTAGAGAGCGTTGCAATAGTCAATCCAGGAGGTGACCAGCGCATGAGTGACCGTGCGTAGGGCATCTTGGTTCAGGTAGGGGCGCAACTGGCGCACCAGATGAATCTGGGCAAATGCCCCCCTGGTCATTGTTGTAACATAATCTTCCAGAGACAACAGTGAATCCAGGAGGATGCCTAAGTTGCGCGCCCTGTCAACAGGGGGCAACGCCTCACCCCCTGTAACCAGTGGTGGAGCACCCCCATGGAACCGAGATGCCGGTACCCACAGCCACTCCATCTTGGCAGGGTTGAGCCGAAGCCTGTTCCTCCCCATCCAGAGCCACACCGCTTCCAGGCACCAGGACATCACATTGAGGGCATCGCTGGGCTGATTCAGGGTGGATAGAAAAAGTTGGGTATCATCAGCATACTGATGATACCCACCCCAAAACCACGGATGATCTCCCCCAGCAGCTTCATATAGATGTTGAACAAAAGGGGAGAGAGGACCGACCCCTGGGGCACCCCACACGTAAGGGGCCTCGGGGCCGACCTCTGTCTTCCCGCCAATACCGCTTACGAACGACCCGAGAGGTAGGATGAGAAACACCATAAAACAGTGCCTCCCACCCTAACCCCTCGAGGCATCGCAATAGGATACCATGGTTGATGGTATCAAAAGCCACCGAGAGATCTAACAGGACCAGGACAGAGGAATGTCCCCTGTCCCGAGCCCTCCAAAGATCGTCAACCAGCGTGACCAATGCAGTCTCCGTGCTGTACCCGGGCCTGAAACCTGACTGGTACGGGTCCAGGTATACTGCTTCCTCCTGGGCCAACGGGAGCTGATGTGCCACCATGCTCTCAACAACCTTCGCAATAAAGCGAAGGTTGGAGACAGGACGAAAGTTGTTCAAGATAACTGGATCCAAGGCAGGTTTCTTGAGGAGGGGTCTCACCACCGCCTCCTTCAAGGCGGCAGGGAAGCTCCCCTCACCCAAGGAAGCAGTAATCACTGCTTGGATCCAGTCACGTGTAACCCCCCGAGCCGAATAAACAAGCCAGGAGGGACACGGGTCCAACAAACACGTGGTACGAGTAGTTAGCTTTAGAAATGGAGCAATGAAAAAATACTTCTGGATCATATTGTGTACATATATGCTACACAGGAAGTAGAATAATGAGATAAAACAAATAGCATTGACATAATTACATATTGAGGATATGGGATCATATTTTTTGTTAACAGTTTGTTGCAAAAAACATCCAGAAGCACACACAGATAACTGATTCATTAATTTCTTTATATTCACACAAAGTATATTTACAATACCAACAGTTGATTCTTCAGCTCAGATCAGCAGACATGTTCACACACACAGAGTACAGTAGAGAGCTTTAGTTTCACTTTTAGCTCTGCAGAGACTCAGAAGCTCCAGACTAAGACACGCCCTGGCTCCAGTCTGTCTCAACTCCCAATTGGCTGACTTTGTTATTATGTCCTATTCCAGTTGATGAATATACTCTGACACTCCTCCCTTCATAATTGGAATAAACATAAATCCAATTAACTTAATATTCTTCCCATGGTGCACTCCACCCAATGACTTGGTCATTATGTCTGCCAAATTGTCCTCTGAAGAACAGTGAAGCAAGCTAATCAATTTACATTTTATGACTTCCCTGACATTGCAATATTTAATGTCCACATGCTTGCTTTTATTCTTTACTCTGTCACCTGTTGCCATTTTAATGCAGGCAGCATTATCTTCATACACCATTACAGCTTCATTTACCTTTACATTAAAATCCTGTAAATGGCGACAGTTATTTGCTTCCTGGACTTCCAAGCAATTAAAGCTCCACCAAACAATACCACAATCCCAGAATTGGACTTACTAGTTTTTACATCATTTGCAAAATCGCTATCAACATAGCATTTTAATTTTAATTCTTCAGAGACTTGTATTTGAAGACCCAAATTCACAGTTCCCTTCAAATACCTGAGAACCCTTTTTACACCCACCAAAGCAATTGCGTTGGTGCAGCAGTAAAGCGACTCAGATGGCTTTCTCCCATATAGCACTGCATATGGAGTATCATTAATAGATGAACAACACAGCCTATTCATTAAATAGTTAGCAGTCAATATGACTTCACTCCAATATGACCTGCTCAGACCAAAATCCTCCAGCGGTAAGTCCTTCATCATTTGTAAGACACCATTCCACCTCTCAACTACACCATTCTCAGCAGCTGTGGTACGGATTTGTGTGTCTGTATTTTATACCTAACTGTCCCAACCATTGTTGAAAACTTGCTGACATGAATTCTGAACCTCTGTCAGTCTGCAACTGACATACATATTGTTTATACCTTCTTTCTACAAAGCTTACCCATTGCTTAAATTTCTGTAGCACCTCTATTTTACTCTTTAGTAAATAGCAGAACCCAAACCTTCTGTAGTCATCTACAATAACCAGTGCATATTTTGCTCCTCCCAAACTGGCTTGCATTGGCCCCAAGTCCAAATCTGCATGCAAGTCCAAATCTCCATGCATCAGCTCTAGAGCTCTTGTTGTCTGCCTTGTGCTACACTTGCTTACTGGGAATGCTTTGGACTTTGATGATTTGCATACTGCACAATCCAAGTATGCCTTACATCCCTTTAAATTTAACCCTTCTGCAAACTTCTGCATTCTTTGCAAAACTCTGAAACTAGCATGGCCAAGCTTCCTGTGCAAGAGATGAACACATGAATCATGCTGTGGTACATTTCCAAATATTTGGGCACATTGAACCTTTTGACCCTGCAACACATAATGATTATCCTCTTTTATGCCTTGTGCACATACATTCCCATTTCTCTTTATGAGGCACCTCCCATTTGCAAATGTGGTCTCAAATCTTTGCTTGTCTAAACTTGAGACACTCAGCAAATTATGCTCCATTTCAGGCACACATAATATATCATTAAACCTTGTTTCCAGATTGATCCATCCCCGTCCCCACACACACACAAAACACAGCCAGCCGAGGGTTAAGGAAATACTTTGGAACGCACCCAGTTCTTATCTCCCACTTGGCAGCGATAGACACACTGTCTGCCAAGTGATTTTATTTCCACAAACAGAAAGCAAAGATACGAACGTTCACAAAAGTCCAAGCAGAAATAATATTCCTCCCAGCAGTTCCGGACGAGGCTTTAGTGACTATCCAAGGTTTACTTTGTTCGTCACAAAGATCCTTGACCACCACCCTCTATTATATAGTCTCTGGGGTGTGGTCCAGTGACTCAGTTCTAATCCCTAGCACGCCTCCTAAGCTGCTGCAACACAATATACAATTATTAATAGTATCTCAATTATTACAATTCCCTAGTTAAATAGAGCTTTTTTTCTTTTGTGTTTGTGTCCTTCGGAGGCGTGCGTCCAGGAATGATGTTCCATTATCACTCTGATCCGAATCAGCTGTCTCCTCTCCCTCGGCCAGCACTTGAGACAATGCCAGAGGGGAGGGGCCTGGAGAGGGAGGCCTGGCTGACTCCTCTTCCTCATGCTCGGAGCTTTCTTCCTCCGATGGGACAGGCTCAGAGGGCGGGGCCACAACACTATCCCCCACCGCAGGGCCCTTCCCCCGGGTCTGACGGTCAGGATGGGGTCGGGACGGGAACTGTTCGTGGAAAGCCCGCACCAGGTCAGGGGCCTGAACGGCAGATGCATCCACCCAGGTGAAATCCTCGGGCCCGTACCCCTTCCAGGCAATGAGGTATTGGAAGCGCCCCTTCAGCCAACGGGAGTCCTGGATACTGTCCACCTCGTACGTCGAGGCGTCGTCCTCGTCGGCTGCGGCTGGGGGGGCAGGCGTCGGCGGGCGGCGGAGATGGCTCGCGGGGGCCTCAGGGACCAGGAGGGACCGATGAAAAACAGGGTGGAGCCGCATGGAGCGGGGTAGAGTCAACCGGTAGGCCACCGGATTGATGACCGCCTCGATAGGGAAGGGATCGATAAAGCGTTGGGCCAGTTTCCTCACCGGCCGGTCCATGGGGAGGTGTTTCGTGGACAACCACACCCGATCTACTTCCAGCGGTGGCGTCGCCCGGCGGGCGCGATCGGCGAACCGTTTATAATCCTCTTTCGCCCGGATCAGCTGCCGCCGCACCAGTTGCTGCACCGCCTGCAGCTCCGAGAGGAAGTCCCAGGTCTCGGGAACAGGGGAGTCCATGGTGGTCAACGGGAAAAGCCGTGGATGGTATCCGACGTTGGCATGGAACGGGGTCATCTGGGTGGAGGTGTGTTGGGAGTTATTAAAAGCGAACTCCGCCAGGGGAAGGTACTCGGCCCAGTTGTCCTGCTGCTGGTTGACAAAACAGCGGAGGTACTGCTCCAGTATGCCGATGACCTTCTTCGTGCCCCCGTCAGTCTCCGGATGGTGCGACGACGACAGGCACACCTGCACCTCCAGCGCAGCCATCAGGCTTTTCCAGAAGCGGGCCGTGAACTGGGCCCCGCGGTCCGAAACCACCCGGTCCGGCAGGCCGTGGAGGCGGAAGATATGTTGCAGGAACAGGCGAGCCGTGGTGCGGGCCGAGGGCAGGCCGCGGCACGGGATGAAATGTGCCATCTTCGTGAGCACATCCACCACCACGAGGACGGTCGTGTACATAGCGGACAGGGGCAGGTCTGTCAGGAAGTCCATGGAGATGGCTCCCCACAGTCTCTCTGGTGTCGGCAGCAGCTGGAGGAGTCCGGGAGGGGGGCCGGACGCGGCTTTGGTCTGTCGGCACGTCACACAGGACGTCACGTAGGCGTGCACATCGTGCCGTACCCGAGGCCACCAAAAAGTCCGCGTCACCAAGTTTAAAGTCTTAAAGAAGCCGAAGTGCCCCGCCGCGGGGTTGTCATGACACTGGTTCATGACGAGGGCTCGGAGCGGACTCGTGGGCACGTACAGCCAACCCCGGTGTCTGAGCAAGCCCTCCTCCACGGTCCATGGGGACGCGGGGCCGACGTCCGCTCTCCGCTGCTGCGACCAGTCGTCCCGTCGCTGTGCTTCCAGCACCTGAGCCCGCGGGTCCACTGGTTCCTGGACCGCGGCCAAGGAGTCCGCTGGCAGCACCGTCCGGGGGGGAAGGGAGTCCTTGGGGCAAAAGTATTCCGGCTTACGGGATAGCGCGTCTGCCCTCTGGTTGAGGTTGCTCGGAATGTATGTGACGTGGAAGTTGAACCGGGCGAAAAACAACGACCACCGGATCTGCCGCTGGTTCAACTTCCGTGCCGTGGTGAGGTGCTCCAGGTTCCGATGGTCCCTCCGCACCTCCACCTGGTGTCGGGCCCCCTCGAGGTGATGTCGCCAAGCCTCGAACGTGGCCTTGATGGCCAGCAACTCCTTTTCCCAGATGGTGTAGTTGCGCTCGGAAGGGTTGAGTTTCCAGGAGTGGTATGCGCAGGGAAAAAGAGTGCCGCCATCCACCGGAGCCTGTAGCAGCACCGCCCCAATCGCCACGTTGGACGCATCTGTCTCCACCACGAACGGACAGTGTGGATTGGGGTGCCTCAGGACTGGCTCCGTGAGGAAGGCCTGCTTGAGGACCTCGAAGGCCTGCTGCTGCGGGGGCCCCCACTGGAATGGGACCTTCTTCCGAAGGAGCTGGGTCAACGGCAGGGTCAGGGTGGCGAAGCCCGGGATGAAGGTCTGATAGTAGTTGGCGAATCCCAACAGACGCTGGACGTCCTTCACCCGGCGCGGGGGTTCCCAACTGTGCAAGGCCTCCACCTTGCGTGGGTCCATCGCGATGCCCTCGGGGGTGATGATGTGCCCGAGGAACTCTATGGAAGTCTGGAAGAAGTAGCATTTCTCCAACTTCGCATAGAGCTGGTGCTCCCGCAGACGCTGCAGGACCTGGCGGACATGCTGGAGGTGACTTTCTGGGGTCCGGGAATAGATCAAAATGTCATCCAAGTAGATCACCACGAACCGATCCAGCATGTCCCGGAACACATCGTTCATCAAGTGCTGGAAGACCGTGGGGGCGTTGGTCAACCCGAACGGCATGACGGTATACTCGAAGTGTCCATACCAAGTGCCGAACGCCGTCTTCCACTCGTCCCCCTCTCTCACGCGCACCAGGTTGTAGGCCCCTCGGAGATCAAGCTTAGTGAAGATCGAGGTCTCCCGCAACCTCTCCATCAGCTCCGGGATCAGTGGCAGTGGGTAGCGATTTCGCACTGTGATGGCATTCAAGCGCCGGTAGTCACAACACAGGCGCAAGTCCCCCGTCTTCTTTTTAACGAAGAGGACCGGGGCCAAGAGCGGGGAGGTCGAAGGCCGGATGAACCCATGGGCCAGGTTCTTTTCCAGAAAGTCCCGTAAGGCGGCCAGCTCGGGCTCCGACATGGAGTACAGGCATCCTGAGGGCAGGGGCGCGTTGGGCATTAGGTCCACCGCACAGTCGTAGGGTCGGTGCGGGGGCAAGCAGTCCGCCTCCTTCTCGCTGAACACGTCGGCGAAGGGCATCAGCTCCGGAGGCAAGGAGACGTTTGGGGCAGAGACGTCCTGGCCGGCGCAGGTGTGGTGAAGGTGGTCGACACACTGCAGGCTCGGGAACGAGATGGCGTTTCTCGACCACGCCACCTGAGCGTCGTGCGCCTGAAGCCAGGCCATCCCCAGGACCAAGGGAAAGTGCAGATCCGCCGTTACGTAAAACTGGATCGCCTCCTCGTGGTTCCCAATGGCGAGGCACAAGGGCTGGGTAGCGGTTTTGATGGGCCCCGCCACGAGTTCCCGCCCATCTATAGTTTCGACCCTCATCGGAGTGTCCACTGGAACCAAGGGGACTTTGTAATGGGCCACAAAGGCCTGGTCCATAAAGTTCATGGTGGCCCCCGAGTCCACCAGCGCGTGCGCCTGGAGCCCCTCCGACCGGTTAGCCAACAACACCCGGGTGTTCAAAATCAGGTGCCGAGGGGGCTCAGTTGAGGTCTGGCTGCTCCGAGCTCCATGGGCTCCTCAGCCGTCGCCACAAAACGCTGTGCGGTCCAGAGCGCTGTCGGTGCGAAATGCGGGGGTGCCGACGCTGTCGATGGTTCCGGAAGAGCCCGACGGGGCCGCGGCCGTTGCAGGCGGGCGTCGATGCACAGGCATTGGGTCACCAGCGCGTCGAGGGTCGGTGGCGCCTCCACACGAACCAGCTCGTCCTGCATCTCGTAGGAAAGGCCGTCCTGGAAGGCGTCCATCAGCGCCACCTCATTCCAAGCCGAATCCTGGCCTAGCAGTCGGAACTCTGCAATATAGTCCTGCAGGGAGCGCTTGCCTTGGCGGAGGTCCTTGATGCGCCTCGCTGCCGTCTGCACCCGGAGGAGGTCCTCAAACATGGTGCGCAGGTGTTGTAAAAAGCCCTGAAAGTCCAGGAGCAAGGGGCTGTCTTGCAACAACAGGGGCGTGGCCCATCGGGCGGCAGTGCCAGAGAGGGAGCTGATAACAAATGCCACCCGAGCCCGGTCATCCGAAAAATCCTCCGGCCTCATCGCCATAAACAGTTGGCATTGTCCCAAGAAGGCCGGAAACATCTCCTGCTGCCCAGAAAACCTATCTGGCACGTTCACTGGGCATCTCGGACGGGGAGCGGGAGGAGGTGGAGCTGCAGGAGCATTTCCCAAAGCAAGTTGGGCAGTTAGTTGTGCTACTTGCTGTTGCAGAAGCTGATTGGCCTCCAGCATCTGCTGTATCTGCTGCTGCAGCTGTTGGTCCATCGTGGGTTAACAATGGAGTATGGGGTGACGAACAAGATGAACTGTCCCCGTCCCCACACACACACAAAACACAGCCAGCCGAGAGTTAAGGAAACACTTTGGAACGCACCCAGTTCTTATCTCCCACTTGGCAGCGATAGACACACCGTCTGCCAAGTGATTTTATTTCCACAAACAGAAAGCAAAGATACAAACGTTCACAAAAGTCCAAGCAGAAATAATATTCCTCCCAGCAGTTCCGGACGAGGCTTTAGTGACTATCCAAGGTTTACTTTGTTCATCACAAAGATCCTTGACCACCACCCTCTATTATATAGTCTCTGGGGTGTGGTCCAGTGACTCAGTTCTAATCCCTAGCACGCCTCCTAAGCTGTTGCAAACGTTTATCACGCCTTCGGAGGCGTGCGTCCAGGAATGATGTTCCATTATCACTCTGATCCGAATCAGCTGTCTCCTCTCCCTCGGCCGGCACTTGAGACAATGCCAGAGGGGAGGGGCCTGGAGAGGGAGGCCTGGCTGACTCCTCTTCCTCATGCTCGGAGCTTTCTTCCTCCGATGGGAAAGGCTCAGAGGGCGGGGCCACAACACAGATATGGAATTTGCACACTGCCTCTTCTAATGACTTTAGCCTTCTGGCCATTTGCCAAGGCTACTGTATTTCCAGATGCTGGATCCAATCTGTAAAACAATGCAGAATTGTTAACAATTGTTTGACTTGCCCCACTGTCAATCAACCATTTGTCTCTGTTATTGCAACAGCCAATTTGTGCAACACCAACTTGTTCATCTTGTAATTGTCCTTGCAAACAGTTACTGTCTTGCAAATAATTTCTTCCTTGCAAACAGCTTTTTCTTTGCAAATAGTCTCTCTTTAGATGTGTTGTTTCACCACAAATGAAGCACGTCCTCTGTTGCTGTTCTTTCTGCTTGCAAAGTCTTTGCTGAGCTGTAATCTGATATCTTCTGCTGCTACTTATCTCTTTACAGACATCTTGTCTGTTGCTAGGCTCCCTGGAGACTAGTCTATAGCCAGTCTATGGAATCTTCCTGTTGCATATTGAATTAGAGTGAGCATAGGTTTCACTTAGGTCCGCCAATCCGGCAGGAAAATACTCAAACCTCATTGGCCGACCCGTCCGACAGCTCCCTATAAAAAGGCAAGCAGTCAGACAAGCCAGCTGCTGGGTTGCACCGATCTGCCAATAAAGAGTTGTTGTTGCTGTTAGCATTGAGTCCTGTTTCTTCCATCGCCCGATCTAACACTGGTAACGAAGGTGGGATCGGAAGAGCAGTGAACAAAAAGAGCTTAATTAGATCGCAATCCCAACGGAAGAAAGAACCACCGGCAGGCATCTACAGGCTACAACCGTAGCGGCCGAACTGCATCAACCATCATGATGACTGCTCAACCCAACTCTGTTCAACCCAGCCACGGACAATTGGGACTCATACATGACCAGGTTTGAGTGCTTTATGGAGGCAAACGACCTCCTGGGGCTATCAGACAACCAGAAAAGAGCATTGTGGAAACAACATGTTTGACACGACCAAGGCACTCGTCGCACCAACTGCTGTGCAGACAGTGCCCTGGGCCAATCTCCAGCATGCACTACAAGCACACTACGTTCCAGTGCAATCCAAGTTCATTCAATGGTGTGAATTCCATAGCAGAATGCAGGAGGAAGGCAAATCCGTTAACCATTATATGGCGGCGCTGAGGAAGGCCGCAGCCTACTGCAAGTTTAGAGACCTGGAGGACGTGTTGCTAGAGCAGATCATCGGTGGAGTGAGGGACATTAGCTTACAAAGGCAGCTGTTAGCAAAGCCTAACCTCACTCTACAGACAGTGCTCGATGAGGCCAGAGCAAAGGAATCCTTGCACAAATCTGAGGCAGCCCTACAAAATGCAGAAAACGCCACAGCTTCGCACCAGTCCTCCACAGTCCACCAGGAGAGCCCCAAATTAATCAAGTCATCGGAAGATGAAAATGACATTTGACAGCTACAGTTGGAGAGGGAGAAAAAGAAGCGATACCCAGACGCAGAGGAAAGACAGCCACTGTATGCAGGATGTGGGGGCAAGCATGCCAGGCAGCGTGCAGGTATAAGGAGACAGTGTGCCAGAGATGCGACCACAAGGGGCATCTCGCTAGAGTCTGCTGCGGTAACCAGCCAGCCATATTCTGTCATGACCTTTAATCCAGCTAGCAAGGAAAAGGCATTATTTTAACCACTTTTCCGGTTCCTCTACAGTTTCTCATATTCCAGAAGATAATTAGAGCAAATTTTTATAATAATTTTAATTACCATATTTTTCGGAGTATAAAAACACACCTTTTCCCCCCCTAATAGAGGGTGAAAATTTGGGTGCGTCTTATACACCGTATGTAGCCCCGCCCAGTCTCTGAAATGGAGGTTTCAGAGGCTGAAAAAAGCCTCTGAAACCTCCATTTGAGAGGCTGAAAAAAAAGCAAGTCGCAGAGCTCACAACCAACGAACCTGTTGCTAAAGTTCACCTCTGGGAACAGCTGATTGGGGGTATTTCAGGAGGCCGATCCACCCCCAATCAACTTTTTTCTTATTTTCCTCCCCAAAAACTAAGGGGCATCTTATACTCCGGTGCATCATATAGTCCAAAAAATACGGTACTTCTAAAAGCAGATCTATTTCATGAAAAGGACGTTTTTAAATGAGAGATTTATAATTATCCAGGCAAATGGCCTCTACGTGGACATAACCAATATTATTTAGTACCATTATCAAAGAGGACTATTACTTCACTATACTTGAAAATAAACTTCAGCAGGTTTTCTACATCTTTGGAGAGTCCAGGGTTTGCTTTCTGTTACCAACCATTCTGTCTACAAGGGTCTCTGCCATAGATACATTGTCATATATGAAAGCGATTTGAGGACAGATATCTTTTTTCTCTTCCTTGTACTTCCTTTCATCTGTTTCTATTCTATTTTTGATTTGGGTTGTATCTAGATATGTACTTGGGATGCTCAAATAAATAGAGTTTGTTGTCAAATTATTTAAATTTGATAAATGTAAAGTGTTTTTGTCAAATCAGATTTGTCTCCATTCATGCATTTGAGTAAATTAATTTGATGTAGTCTATGTGATATTATATTACTTTTTAGAATTTAGAATTTTAGCTGTTCCAAAATGCAGTTATAAGTTTTCTGACAAATGTGTTTATTCAAATCATTGCTATGCATGCTTCTAAGTTTGGCTTGTGGTCACTCTTTCATGCACATAATAGTTTCTTGGGCCATGCAGATCTTGTAAATCCCCCCCCAACTTCACACTTTCTATCTAGGTTTCCAGACAGAGTCTGCTAGAGCATACAAGATACACAGCCCTGGTCAACATCTAGAAAATAATTATATCCAAATAACTTTCAAACCAAACACAGAGGTACATCAGGCTTTTTTGGAATCCACAGAAAAATCCAATGAATTTAAAGTAGTAGCAAAACTTTACTGGTTACAACATACACTCTTTCTCACAGTCATAAACACAGACTTGTCCCCACACCCCTACTTAGCCGCATGCCTTTCAACTAGGCTGCTAGGCACCACCTAAAGGGATAAAAGATGCCAAATCCAGATATAGAACAACACAAAGTTAGGTGAGAGAGGGAAGTTCAGGACATATTTTATTCTTCTCTTCTCTTGAGCCTTTTCTAGAGAACTAGATCTTTGCATAAGTAGGATAATTTGAACCTGATCATTTGTGCTTCAAGTGAGAACTCTGGGTTGATTTGTTTGATAATCCATTGTTTGTTTTCTTGGCTATCTATGATATTTTCATGAGTCTTCTCCAACATAAAAGTTCAAATGTATCTTCCTATTCTGCTTCAAAGTCCATCCATCATTTTCTTTCATAGTGTTACAGAGAAATTAATTTTAATTTATTTATTTCCTACCTTCATTATTTTTACAAATAACTCAAAGTGGTGAACATATCCAACACATCTTCCTCCTATTTTCCAAACAACAATCCTGTGAGGTGAATTGGGCTGACCAACCCAAAATCACCCAGTTGGTTTTCATGGCTAAGGTGAGACTTGAACTTACAGACTCCTGCTTTCTAGCATCTGCCTTAACCACTAGACTGGTCAGCCATGGAATACTGGGGCTTACATGATTGAAGATATGGAAATGGTGGCTAGCTTCTGCATAGCTACTCAACAAGTGCTAGTCTGCAACACTGTCAACTTGGAATTGAACCTGGCTGAAGCCATCTTGTGCTGCTTCACAGTTGCCACACACTATTTATTTATTTATTCAAATTTCTATACTGCCCTTCTCCTTTCAGACTTAGGGCGGTGAACAGCCAGATAAAAAACATCTATACAAACATCACAGTTAAAAAATAAAGTTAAAATAATTTATAAATTTGGCCCATAATTTAAAACTTGTCAATTAAAATCAATATTAAAATTTTAAAACTAACCCTAAAATCAAGACAGACCGGCTAACTGAAAAAAATAAGTTTTTAGGGCCTGACGAAAAATCCGGAGGTCGGAGATCACTCGTATCTCTGGGGGTAGATTGTTCCATAGGATAGGTGCCACCACAGAGAAGGCTCTCCTCCTGGGGGTTGTCAGCCGGCATTGTCTGGCCTACGGCACCCTGAGGAGGCCCTCTCTGTGGGAGCGAACTGGCCAGTGGGAGGCTATTGGTAGCAGAAGGCGGTCCCGTAAGTACCCTGGCCCTAAGCCATGGAGCGCTTTAAAGGTGATCATCAACACCTTGAAGCGCACCCAGAAGTCCACCGGAAGCCAATGCAGCTCGCGCAGGAGAGAAGTCACATGGGAGCGCCCCGTCGCTCCCATAATCCCCCACGCAGCCGCATTCTGCACCAGTTGGAGCCTCCGGGTGTACCCCAAGGGGAGCCCCATGTAGAGAGCGTTACAATAGTCCAGACGAGAAGTGACGAGTGCTTGAGTGACCGTGCGTAGGGAGTCCCGGTCCAGAAAGGGGCGCAACTGGCGTATCAGGCGAACCTGACAAAAAGCCCCCCTGGCCACGGCTGTCATATGCCCTTCTAAAGACAGCCGCGCATCCAGGAGGACACCCAAGTTGCGGGCCCTCTCCATGGGGGCCAATGATTCGCGCCCAATAACCAGCAATGGCGTCAGCTGGCTATACCGGGACGCCGGCAGCCACAGCCACTCGGTCTTGGAAGGGTTGAGTCAAAGCCTGTTTCTCCCCATCCAGACCCGCACGGCCTCCAGGCACTGGGACATCACTTCCAAGGCATCATTGGGATGGTCTGGGGTGGAAATGTACAGCTGAGTATCATCAGCGTACTGATGGAACTCCACCCCAAAACCACAGATGATCTCACCCAGCGTCTTCACATAAATGTTGAACAGGAGGGGCGAGAGGACCGACCCCTGTGGCACCCCACAAACAAGGCGCCTTGGGGTTGACCGCTGCCCCCCTGTCAACACAGATTGCGACCTGTCGGAGAGATAGGAGGAGAACCACCACAGAACGGTGCCCCCCACTCCCAGTCCCTCCAGCTGGCGCAACATGATACCATGGTCGATGGTATCAAAAGCCGCTGAGAGGTCTAATAGGACCAGGATAGAGGAATAACCCCTATCCCGGGCCCTCCAGAGATCATCCACCAACGCGACCAATGCCGTTTCCGTGCTGTACCCAGGTCTGAAGCCGGACTGGAGCCGATCCAGATAGACAGCTTCATCCAGGTACTGGGGAAGCTGTCGCGCCATCACACTCTCAACAACCTTCGCAATAAAGCGAAGGTTGGAGACTGGACGATAGTTAGCCAAAACAGCCGGATCCAGGGATGGCTTCTTGAGGAGAGGCCTCACCACCGCCTCTTTCAAGGCGGCCGGCAGGACACCCTCGCTCAAAGAAGCGTTAATAATCCCCTGGAGCCAGCCTCGTGTAACCTCCCGGGAAGCCAGCACCAACCAGGAGGGAGGGACACAGGTCCAATAAACATGTGGTTGCGTTCAGTCGTCCCAAGATCCTGTCCACGTCCTCGGGAGCCACAGGATCGAACTCCTCCCAGATAACACTCTCAAGGCCTGCCTCAGTCATCTCGTCTGAACTAACCCAGTCAGCGGCCAAGTCTTCCCGAATCTGAGTTATTTTATCATCCAGATACTGTACAAAATCCTCAGCTCTGGAGGGAGAATGAGGGGGAAATAGCTAGACCAGCTCGTAGACAAAATAAAGAGTGCTCCCGTGGGAGCCAAGGTCACCAACAGGTGGCAGTTGGAGGAGGAACAGAAATGATTGAGGAAGCCCGCCACCTGCTTTGATTGGACAATGTGACCTGTGAAACCTGGGGAGGGAAGCTTTTGCTCTTTTTTTTTTTCTGCAATTTTATTGAATTAAGAACATATTACACTTCAAACTAAACGGTTCGGCAAACGTGATGTCATATTGCATATTTACACGTGTGGTATCTAGTCAATTAACTAATCATTTATACATTTATACAAAAATTTATACTAATCATTTATACAAAAATTCTTATAAGTAAAATTAATTACTATTTAAATAAAGTACTATAATATACAGGATTATCTAGTCGTTGTGCATTGTTCCACATTAATATTAACTTTTGCATTTAGTTTCTAGCCACCTATACCACAAATCCCAGATCGCATAGAATTCTGAATCTTCCTTTCCGTTTAAGGTATACGTTAATCTGCACATTTCTGCGCAGTCAAGTATTTTATTAACTAACCATTCCTCAGTTGGTCCTTTTTTCTCTTTCCAGCATCTTGCATAGGAGAGTCTAGCAGCTGTAACAATATGGGTAATCAGATATTTCTTGTCCTTTCCAAGTGTTCGTTTTAGTACTCCCAGGAGATAAATTTCCGGGAGGAAGTTAATGTCCTCCTCTAATATTTCTTGGATCCATTTTTGTATTTTTTTCCAAAACTTCCTCGCTTCCGGACACGTCCACCACATGTGATAGAAGGTACCTTGGGGGTGGCCACATTTCCAGCATTTAGGGCTTGCACCTGAGTAAATCTTGGCAATTCTAGATGGTGCTAAGTACCATCTATATAGCATCTTGTACTAATTCTCCTTATAACTTATTGCTCTCGTCAATTTGAGATTGCAGTTCCATATTTCTTCCCAATCATCCAGATTTATCTTTGATTCGAAGTTTTTCCCCCAAGCAATCATTTGGTCTTTTAATATTTCTCCTTCTCTATCATATTCGAGAAGGTAGGAGTATAATTTAGCTAATAGTTTGTTTTCACAACCTAGCCATACCTTATCAAAACTGTTTGTCCCCATCTCTATTCCCTTTTCTTGTTTATCCTTACTAAAGCGGGATTTAATTTGTATATAGGGCCACCAATCAATATGGATCCCTTGCTCTTTTAATATCTCATTAGGTATAAGGTTGCCACTATTATCCAGAATATTTTGGTAGGTGACCATTTTCTCCCTGCCTAATGTATTTGGATGGACTAGAGCCTCCATTATAGATATCCATTTTGGGTATTTCGAGTAATGTTTATGCCTAATTTCTTTCCAGGTCATCATTAATGTGTCTCTAATTTTATGTTGGTGGAAGTATATCCCCGTCCCTTTTCCTTTGTCCCAGAGGTAGGCGTGCCAACCTCTCAATAGGTCATGTCCTTCCAGTTGTAGGATTCTCTTATCCCTTAACAAGGCCCACTCACGTAGCCATACTAAATTGGCCGCTTTATGATACAGTTCCCAGACTGGAAGTCTGAAACCGCCCCTGTTCCTTTTTTCTTGCAGGGATCGTAATGCAATTCTCGGTTTTTTCCCTCCCCAAATAAACTTCCTTACTATCCCATTTAAATCCGAAAAATATTTTCTATCAATACTAACAGGAGTAGTTTGAAATAAGTATAGTAATTTGGGGAGAACACTCATCTTGATAGTGGCTATCCTACCGAGGAACGATATTTGCAATTTCCCCCATCTATCCAAATCTTGTCTTATCTTTGTCAATAGGGGTGTATAATTATCTTCCTTCAAGGTTGAGCATCTGGCAGTAATCCAAATCCCTAAATATTTAATCTTCTTAACTATTTGAATGCCCAAATTATTTACTAATATTTCCTGTTCTATTGTTGGGATATTTTTTGTTAGCATTTTAGTTTTTGTCATGTTTAATTTAAATCCTGACAACCTCCCGTATTCATCTAATTCTTTCAATACTTTTGGCCCTGTTGTTAATGGGTCCTCCATTATTAACACTACATCGTCAGCAAAAGCTTGAATCTTAAAAATTTCATTCCTAATTTCCAGTCCCCGTATTTCTTTATTTTGCCTAATTTTCCTTAACAATACCTCCAGGGCCAATATAAATAAGAGTGGAGAAAGTGGGCAGCCTTGTCTCACCCCTTTACCAATCCGGAAGGGTTTAGATACATCCCCATTCAATATAATATTTGCACTCTGTTTATCGTAAATTGCTTTTATCGTGTTCTCGAAATACCCCCCGAAATTCATTTTTTGGATTTGTTGGGTCAAAAATCGCCAGTTTAGGTTGTCGAAAGCCTTCTGCGCGTCGAGGAAGACCATGGCCAGCTGTTTTTCGGAGTGTATTTCATAATACTCTAATACGTCCATCACCACTCTCATATTAGACCTAATCTGTCTACCGGGAAGGAACCATTTTGATCGGGGTGGATCCAATTATTTAATATTATCTTCAACCTACCCACTAATATTCCCATAAATATTTTATAATCCGTGTTGAGTAAAGAGATCGGTCTGTAATTCCTTACTTGCTTGGGATCGGTACCTTCTTTTCCTATCAATGTGATGAACGCCTCCTTCCACGATTCTGGGATCCTGGAGCCTCTCAGGGCCTCATTGCAGATTATCAGAAGTTTTGGTACAAGTATTTCTGCCAGATTCTGGTTTTTATATAATTCTCCTGGGAGACCGTCGGGACCAGGCGTTTTGTTACTCTTTAATTTGGATATTACCCCCTTCAATTCTTCTAATGTAATTTCTCTATTCAGCGCCTCCCTTTCCTCCTCCTTTATCTGTGGGAGATTCTCTTTGGTAAGGTACTGATTAATATTATCAATTGGAGTTTCCTCCTGACTATATAATGTCTCATAGTAGTGTCTAACAAACTCCTGTTTCTCCTCTTCATCCTCTAATATTCTACCTTCCAAATTCTCCAAGCTATTTATAACACCCTTCTCTTTCTCTTTTTTTAATTTATACGATAGCCATCTACCAGGCTTATTTGCGTTGTCGAAATAGTATTGTTTGGATTGTTGGATTTTTTTCGCCAATTCTTCCTGTTCCAATAAATTTATTTTATGCCTTGCTGTCATCCATTGCTCTTTTATTTTAGTGTCACTCGGGTCTCATTGTAGTCTCTTTTCTGCTTCTTCCAGTTGGGCCAGCAAATCCTTCTGGGCCTTCCTTTTCTCTTTATTGTTGTATATATTATGCGATATTACTAATCCTCTTAAGTATGCCTTCATTGTATCCCAAACACATGTTAATGGAGTTTCCTGATTCTCATTTTCCAAAAAAAAAAATTGTAGGTCCCTCTGCAATCTCTTTGTAAACTCTGCTTCCCTAAGGATGTGGGTATTTAGTCTCCATCTCCTTCGTTTAGTCCTATTTATGTTCTTCCACTTAATCTCTAAAGGGTTGTGGTCGGCCCAAACGTTCGGGGTAATTTCAACAGAATGAATATCCAACCCTAAATTTCTACTGACCCAAAACCTATCAATCCTTGACCAGGACATCTGGGGATTTGAATAGTATGTAAATTGCTTATTGCACGGGTGTAGCGTACGCCAGAGATCTACTAAATTATGCTCATCAACCAAATCAAAAAAGGTTTTGGGGAGTTTTTCCCTTTTAGCTTTTTTCTTTAATCCGCTCTTGTAGTCCACCTCCGGGCTTACCACCCCATTAAAGTCCCCAATGATACAAATATTTGAATATTCCAATTCAGCTATTTTATTATTTAATTTCCTGTAAAATTCCCCTAGGTCTCTATTTGGAGCATAAATGGTTACTACTAAAATTGGAATATTACCCCTCTTAATTTCAATTGCTAGGAATCTCCCTTTGTCATCTGAGTATTTAAATTCAGCAGCAATTCCTTTTTTTACATATAATCCTACCCTCCCTTTTTTTTCTCTGCCAGAGAGGTAAAGCATTTGTCAAATTTCTCAAATTCTAAATATTTCCTCTCCTCTTTCTTTATGTGGACTTCTTAGAGGCAAATTATTTCCGAATTAAGCTTGATCAATTTTGAAAAGATATGTTTTCTTTTCCTTCCGTTATTTAAACCATTTACATTCACCGAGAACAATTTCCAACCCTCCATTATCTAACTAACTACGTAGTTTTTGTTTATATTTACAGCTCTTTGTGGTCTTTGTTTCTTTCCTGTAGCGTCTTTGGCTTCCTTCTCTTCTGATTTCTTATTCTCTAGTGTGTCTTCCTTAGATTTTTTTAACTGTGCATTGGTCTCATCCTGGGAGGCTATATCCACTTCCTCCTTGCTACTTTGGCCTTCCTCCTCCCTTCTCAGTTGGTCCAAAAGTTCTTGTGCAGAAACTAAGCTGTCGATCTTAATCCGTTTTCCTTGCCAGGTGATGAGCATTCCCTCCGGTATAAGCCATCTAAAGGGAATGCTTCTCTTATTTAATTGTATCGCCAAGAACCTGTAGTCCCTTCTCAAGTCACGAACCCTCTTAGGAACTTGTTTCAGCACTATTACTTCTTTGCCTTTATAATTGATAGGTTCGTCTCTTGCTATATTGTATAGCACGTCTTTCACTTTCCTTCGGGCAAATCTGACATGAACTTCTCGAGGGAGTTTATTCCTCCTGGCATAGTTGGTTTGCACCCTGTAAATTTCATCCAGCTCCTTTATCATATCGTCTTTATCTTGTTGTAAAATTCCAGCTATTAAGTCCACCATAACATCTCCCAGGTCTTCGTCTTTTTCCTCCACCACATTCTGAAAGCGAAGGTAAAAAGCTGCCCGGTCCATCTCAAGCTGGATAATGGAGTCTTCCAGCTCCCTATTCTGGGCCATCAATTTCTGGTCGATCGAGTCGAGGTTTCTCTTGTTTTGCTCCACTCTCGTCTCGACCTTCTTTATCTTTTTCTCGTTATTATGGATGGACTCTTGGATCACGCTCATTTTCTGATCAATAGAATGAATATCAGATTTAAGTTCAACATGATTGTTAGTCATTTTTTCTTGTAGCAGGAGCATCGTTTCTTGAATAGTTGACAGCGTCGTTTGTATTGCTTGAATGGTTGGTAACATTGCTGACTTATCTGCTTTCGGTAGCACCTCAGTAAGTTTTTGCTGGGCTGGAGAAGACATTGTTAATACAGGGTTGGAGGACGTTTTCTTTCTGGTCTTAAAAACTGCCGATGAGATACTTGTCATTTCCTTTAGGATTCTCTTCTGATTTGTCAAAATATCCTCGATGTTCTTCCAAATTATCATCCACTATCCTCTCTTCTAGTAGCAAGGTTCAGATAATTCTTCTAATCCTAAATTTACTTAATTTTCCTATCTGCCCATAACAATTCTTACAGATATTATTATACAAGGTTATATATAAATAGGCTCAATATGATTACTAAACGCACATTCCAATTATGGTCTAGGTTATATCTATATATAAGATCAAATACAATTAATTAATCCAAGTTTATATGTCGTGATAAATACTAAATCTCTTCAATTTTAGCCTTGCAATACTAATATAAAAAATACTATTCCACCCTTATTAAATTAATCAAACCCGCTCTAAAAATAGTTCTTAAATAAGTATAAATATGGGTATCAATCTACTAAATATAAAAGGGTGACAATTCAAATAGAGAAGGATTGTACAAAAGGAGTAGATTGAAATCTATTAAATTTTTCAAGGTAATATATAGTACTAGACCAGAAAAGTTGTCTAAAATAGTTAATCAAGAAAGAGAAGAGGGCTTCAAAACCATATAAATAGAGAGATAATTATAGAATAATTAATAATTAATAGTTACTAAAGTAGTAAATTGATAAGTTAATTAATAGGTTAATAAGTTGATAGGTAGGTGTCAATACTGGTATCGATGATAATATTGATAGATAATAAGAAGTACTATAAATAGAGTTTTATAAAGTTCATTACTTTTGTTTCATTAACTGCTGCCACTTTCAAGGTAGTTCTTCCACGTAAAGAAATGTCTCAGTTAATTAGAAAAAAAAAAGTCTCAGATATATCCAACAAACAGCAGATCTTAATAAGCGGGAACACAGTTGGGAGAGAAGATCGCAGATCAGAATGTTACACAATTTTTCCTGTTGTCAAATTTCAAGTACCCGATATAACATATGGCTGCACTTCCGGTTTCTTCCTTCAGAAAAAGCCAGTCAGCTGGAAGATGGCAGCAAAATGACAGCAGGAAGTATTGTTGCGATGTATCCTCACGTTATTATCCACCAAGTCTGATTCTAAGCCTCTTCATCCACAATCGATATACAAGTGCCTGCAGCTGGATTCACCCCCTCTCGGCACAGTAGACTCTCCTTGCTTCTCGCAGCCTCGCCGCCTCGCCAGCAGTTCACACTCGATCCGCTCGCTCCGTTATTAGTAGTCGCCGCCTTTCCACCGCTGTGAGCCCTGTTAGCTGGTTCGGCTCGCAGCTCTTTGAGGTCCGCTCCTACGGTCACCTGAGATCTGTAGTCAGGTCTCCTTCTCACGCTAGCCGCTCCGAACTCCTCGCTTCCTCAATGTTGGTGGAGATCGCGACTTCGGGTCCGCCATTAAACGGCGGACGCACCGATGCCAGTTTGACATCGCTGTCCAAGCGAGAGGCGTTTGCACGCCGCACTCTCGCTTTTCAGATCCCCTCTCTCGTCCGAGACGCTCTCCGGGCGATCTCGCCCCTCAGGGTCCCCAAGACACGGCGAAAAAGCTAGTGCCGTGGAGCTAAGCTCGCTCACACGGCACCCTGCCACCACAGTCCCCAACCGGAAGTCAGCTTTTGCTCTTTTAACTACATGGTAACCATGGGAAACTTTTAGAGTTGGTTTTTACTAGCTGTGCCGATATGATGTGTCCAATAAATATGTTCTCTGGGGAACATTCATGCCTTGGAGTTCTGATTTCTTTGGATGTGTTACTCAGAACATTGTTGTGGCCCCGCCCTCTGAGCCTGTCCCATCGGAGGAAGAAAGCTCCAAGCATGAGGAAGAGGAGTCAGCCAGGCCTCCCTCTCCAGGCCCCTCCCCTCTGGCATTGTCTCAAGTGCTGGCCGAGGGAGAGGAGACAGCTGATTCGGATCAGAGTGATAATGGAACATCATTCCTGGACGCACGCCTCCGAAGGCGTGATAAACATTTGCAGCAGTTTAGGAGGCGTGCTAGGGATTAGAACTGAGTCACTGGACCACACCCCAGAGACTATATAATAGAGGGTGGTGGTCAAGGATCTTTGTGACGAACAAAGTAAACCTTGGATAGTCACTAAAGCCTCGTCCGGAACTGCTGGGAGGAATATTATTTCTGCTTGGACTTTTGTGAACGTTCGTATCTTTGCTTTCTGTTTGTGGAAATAAAATCACTTGGCAGACAGTGTGTCTATCGCTGCCAAGTGGGAGATAAGAACTGGGTGCGTTCCAAAGTGTTTCCTTAACCCTCGGCTGGCTGTGTTTTGTGTGTGTGTGGGGACGGGGACAGATCAAACATTGACAGGCATATTTCTTGTCTGCTTCTTTCTTTACTGTTGACAGTTGATTCTAAAAGGCAGAAGCTATCCACCACTTCCTTATCTTCACTATTACTTATAAGATTGCTTTTTGTAGCTATTGACCTTAGTATGATATCTTTATATTTAATTTAGTCCTCTTTTCTTACTGTGAGATGTTTTAGGATTTCCATTTTTTTTGAACATATGACATGATCAACACAATCATTCTCAATAATCAATAAATTTCTCTTTGGCTTTCTTGATTATCTACCATGCATCGACAATAATGTTTCACGTTCTGCAGCCTTTTTAAAAAGCAGATCGAACATCTGACATCTTCTTTTCCATGTAAGGTTCAAGTCTACATTGGATGATCCAAAGGATTATTTTGCTAGTGTGTAAAATTAAGGATATTGTACAATGCTTTGCACGCTGTTAAGTTAGGTTTCCTTTGGGTGGGTGGGTGGGTATTGGAATGTAGATTAACCTCTTCCAAACAGCCATCCAGATTTGTTGGCATAGCTTGGTTAGAATCTTTACTGATTTTTCTCCTGCTACTTTTAGTTCTACAGATGGTTTTCCTTGTATTCGTTTATTTTACTGCGTAAATTTAATAATGGCTGCATATAAGTAATGAACTGGGATACTTTTAATTATCATATTTGGAAATATTTGTCTCTGCAGAAGTCTGATATATATATATCATATATATGAATTAATTTGGTACATCCATTCGAAGTATGTGTATCATCCTATTGGATAAAAATATATATGCTATATTGCATATACAAATAATTAAATGAAATCTTCAAATATATATATTGCTGAACATCTCTTTGTGTATTTTATTTATTTGCAGGACCCTGCTGATTTGGGATGGGAGCCTTATGTCAAAACATGGCTGCAAGGCATTTCTGAAATAATACCAGAAAATAGTATTGAATATCTTGAAAGTTTGTTTCACTCAAGTATAAAGATAGGGTTATCTTTTCTAAATAAACATAAGAAAATGCAGGCATTTCCAGTACATCAGTTGGGGATAGTAATGAACATTTGCAGAATTATTGATTCATTTATTCATGTAATGAAACTAAGTCAAGAATCACAAGATAGTAAGTAAACTTTAACAAATGTTTATGGCATAATTTTGTATGAATTACCTTGAAATATGTTTGACTTTGAATTCTTAGAATTCTCAGTAATGGAGATGATAACTGGGGAAATGCTTGATATCCACACATCTTAGAAGTGTCCTCCAAGCAGGGGAAGAATGAATCAGAAACCATATTTGATAATTTAAATAAGAATAGTTGTCCCATTAGGAAAATCCACTGACCATAATTGATGTTAATGTAAGTTAACTTTAATTATTTATTTTATTCAAAAAAGTTAAAATACAAAACTTCAAAAAATGTTTTTATAAAAACGAAAACAAAACAAATAAGACATTTAAAAAGTGCTTTAAAAAGGATACAAACACATATATACATATTATTAGCCCTACTTGAATACTGATTATATATTTTGCAGCAGTAGTTTCATACCCCTTATGAAATAGGCCCAGAAATTTTTAAACTTATAATTCTATTTGCAAATTATTGGCCTGTCATCTATCTACTATATTAATGACAAAATAGTTAACAGGTAGAACAACAACAACAACAACAACAATAATAACAAAAGATAAGATTAAAATTTCAAAACCCTCTGCTAACAAACTATTATTCTATCTATCTCATAGAAAGTTTACCATGGGTTCTTATCTATCCCAAATCAATTCAGATAGTTATCCCTGATTCATTCTTGATCAAATTTTCTCATTTACTTCTTAATAACATCTTAATAATGTCAATTGTGGTATGGTTAAATATAATAAATCCATTCTCCAAAATCGATCTATCTTCCCAAAAGTCCAGACAAAATTGTTTTTCAGCTGAATGTAATAAATCCATTCCCTAATCTCCTTCACTCTTCTTAGAGGAAATCAATTTATCACTTATCAACTCAGTCAGTTATAAATCTGTAAAATCCATATTTCTTTCAATCTTCCCCACTGAATCTGCCAGTTTCAAACCAAGTTCCTTTTGTAAATCTGGTGTAACTGCTGTTACGTGCATCTGGGCATTTTGTAGCCATTATTATTTTGTCAAACTTTTCAAAAAAAAATTTCAAAAAACTCTTCAAAGACAGAGATCGAAGACTGTTGAAGTGATATCCCTCAGAGTGAGAAAATAGATAGAGAAGCAGGGAGAATATTTTTCTGAATATCTTGATCCAAAATTAAAAGAAAATTTACAAAATAAGTTCCAAAGTTTTTGCAAATTAATAAAATGAAAAATATCTGTAGTTAAAGTCTTATATTAATGTAAATCAAGTCAAAGCACTTTCACTACAACATGCTGTGACTTGCTTATGGAGAAACAAGAGTTATTCAAAACAGCAAAATAAATCAAAGGAAAGAGACAAAAAAAAAAAACCCCAGATAAAGTACAGCAGGGGATAAAATAAATCAGCATTTAACAAGCTTTTCAACTTAAAGATAAAAAGCAAACTTCAAAAAATGTAGGCAATATTAAAATAAACAATATGTCAAGAGGAATGCCTAACTTTCCAGCAGTCTCCAGTAGGAACTGCAGTCTTCAAGACTGAAACAGCTTTGACAGCAAAATCAGCAGATCATGGGCAGGAGGGAAAAAAAATCTTCCTACCATTCAGCAGTAATCTTGGGGGAGGGTTCCCAATGTAACCGAGCATTACAGTTTTTAATCTAATGCAAAATGTATTGGTAAAAATAATCATATGTTAAGGGAGTATTTAACTGAACAGTTAGTGTAATCTATCCTATGTAAGCAAATTGCATTATCTAATGCAACTGAACTAATCCTGATATGTTAGGAAAATCACACACACACACACACACATTGCATACAAATAATATTGAAACACTTTATACACTGAAGGTGTATCTACATGATTTATTTTCTAAATTATCAATGACATTTTGATGTTCCCAATGATTACATTTTGAATTAGATTAGAATCAAAGTAAAATGTAGTCACTCTAATCAAAATGTAAAATCAATTAGAGAGGATAGTATAATTGAATTGTACAATGTATTCAACTATTTCTTGAAAGAGTATAATTAGAAACATTATATTAAAGGTAAGAAAAGACGACAAAGCAGCACAGTGAGTTTTTCAACAGTAAACCAGAGGGATTCTCCACAATTTTTTCATTCATTCAGTTCATTCAGTGGAACAGTCCCATCAATAATGAAGAAAAGGTCAGTGAATTATGAGAACATGAACACTTATTCACATTCCTGTTGAAATAGGTTAATGACTCTTCTAGCTCAGCATGGTGTATAATAGTGGTCAGCTACATGCATTCAGGAAGCTTGCAAATATGATGTTAGCATCTGATGTTTAAGAAATGCTGCCCATGATTTAGAAGATAGTAATCAACCATCAAGACCAAGACACACTGATCCTCCATGAATTTGCTTAGGTTCTTTTCAACTATCTAAATCATTGACCAATTTGTTTGCCAATGTTTGAAATCTCTCTGCATCTAGTTTTAATGGCTAACACAATATTCTTATACAATGAAAGTGGGGTAAATCATTTCATGTATAATTTTCTACATCCTATTATCTTTTGCCTTACCTGCTTCCTCACCAAGCTAAAACTCTAAATCCTATTCATGTATATTTTTAATCACTTGAGATTTTTCATTTGTTTTTTTTTTGCAGTTGAGGGTTTATTGGTTTTTTAAAAACATAATGCTACTCTGCTCATTTCCTGCAAAAAACATAATACCAGTTAACTAACCCAAATTACTTCATTAAAATCATAACAAAATACTAAACTATCATATCAGACCAAATAATAACACTAACAATAATTTATTAAACTTGTATTCCATCTAACTCTCAATGACTATGGGTAGCTCATAACAATCTAACAAATTACGATAAAACTGGAAAACAATAAAAGATGGCAAGCAAATCTTTATACCTTAAGTCTAAGACATATAACTTACAACATGATAAATACAGTGTCTTTTTTTAATGAAGATTTTGTTAATGTGTCTGATGGTGATTTTGTCAATGATTTATTAAACTTGTATACCATCTGGCTCTCAGTGGCTGTGGACAACTCATAACAAACAGATTACAATGAAATCAGTAAACCACAAAAGATGGCAAGCCGATAAAGTGTGGGATCTCACTCTTCCTCACCAAAAGCCTATGTAAAAAGCCAGTTCATTCATAAATAATAAAATATTCAGGTTCTTAAAAAATTAACTTTCAAAAGTATAAATATAGTATCCTTTTTGAGGTTTAGCAACAAGTTTGTATTAAGATAACTTCTTTTATTCATTAATTTCAGGGGCGGTGAGATATGGTTTTGGGAAAAGGAGCCTAATAAAATGCTTGTATTATTGGGGAAAATTTTCATATTTGCATTTACTTGGGCTGTTGGAGGAATTTTAAAACGAGAAGAAGAACATGAAGGTGAAACTCTCATTGATATAAACACTAGCCAAGATGAACTTGCACATGTAACATGTGACTTCAATTACCTTGTTCGTGAGTTATTTGACAAAAAACCACCTACTAGTAAGTTCTAAATTTCTACTGCTTTCACAATATAGTTATTGTATATATTCTAATTGCATTAATTGAATAAATATTTATATTAAGTAACAAATTAGTGGAACAGAAAAGGGCCAAACATATAATTTTATATTTCAATGAAGCTGAACTACATAGTTTGGGTTCCAAAATAATGCAGCTGAAAAATATATCTACTTATCTATAACTTCATGTGTATATAGGTATGTAAGTAGCATCTGTGTGACTGTAGATTTTGAGTACAAAAGAGATTCCAATTGAATAAGCTAGCTGAGAAAGACAAGACATGCAGAACAATGGAAAAGTCGGATGTTTCATGTAAAAGGACCTGGGATTAGGGCAGGGGGAAAGCCTTGGAAGTTGCTGCTTGTCGGCAATGCATAGACTAATTTAGTTAAATTAGCATTATTGCAATATGAATACACATATGAGAAGTCAACCAATTAGCAACAGAACCATTAATATAAATGTAATTAGATTTTTTTAAAAGAAAATGTTTGAAACATGCTTGTAGAGTTGTGAGTTTACTGTTGTGTCCTTTCTTTGTATGCTTTTAGCTTAAAAGAATGCTAATTTGAGGACACTTTTGCCTTTTTTCCCAGGCACATAGGCACAACAGACATACTCTTAGATTTGTCTCCTGCTAGACTAGAGCAAGCTAGATGTTAAGCTTTGCCTATGTGTTTCCTAAATATAAATCTCCTATTTGTTGTAACATTATATAATTATATTGTGTTCTAACATAGTTTTGTTAATCCTTGCTCAGGTCAGATTCCTGCTCTCAGGAATGTTCACATGCACACAGTGAATGTTTCACCTCCAACAATCTGAAGGGGAGCTGTATTTGAGCTTGCTTGGAAATAAGTACAGCTGTTAGCAGGCTCTAAGATCCAGGTTTATTTGGTCCCACTCCCCCTGCTTTGAATGTACATACATTTAAGCCAGTGCAAGGAATGGATAGGGTAGGGTTATATGACAGAAACATATCTGCTATACACTTTATAGAAAATATACACTATTCACCCATTAATTTTACACTATTTATGTAATAAAACACATCTTTCACTTCTTGCTTTCAGATATTCAGATGCCATCTGGAGATAAAACTGTTTTTGATTATTTTGTGGATTTACAAACAGGAGAATTTGAACCATGGGGACATTTAGTTCCTAGCACACAATTTCTTATCCAGAAAGGTGAATATAGTTGCAACTGCTTCACGTTATTAAATTATTTTGAAAGTCCTGGAAAGCATTTAATAGGTTTAGAGTTTAGAAACACACACATTTCTGAGAGATCAGGTGAGACACTCAGTGTTTGGAAGGAGAACAATGCTAATATATCAGAGATAAATTCAATGCTAAATGCTGAAGCCTAACTCTAGAAATTAAAGCATAATACTGTATGATTGAGAATAGACACCTAGACATACAAGTAAATTTTGAGCCACTAAGAGCTGAATATGTCATTGTCATCATGTGTAAAAAGAACCTGTGATGCATGTCTTTTCTGTTCATATACAGCCATTATGATTTCAACAAACATAAGTTCCACACAAAGCTCAATATCACCTAATTCTAACTAGTAAATTTTTACCAGGATTTATATTATTTCTCCATCTGCTTCTATTTATCTGTACTTTCAATCATCTCTTTTTTCCTGCTTGTTCAGTGACCTGAAGGTTAAAAGGCAATATGAAAAGGCAATTTTTTTTCTGGTAATGTTGAATGTCATGGTCTCATCTATTTATCTATTTTTTTCATTTGGCCATGATTTACAATATTTTAACAATTTTTGATATTTTAAAATAATTATTGTAATCTTTTAAACTTCAGAGACATCAGATCTTTCCGATTCTGATAATAACATGTTAGAAAATCAAGAAAAGAAAATGGAGACCTCTGCATTTATTCCTAATATTGATACAATTCGTCACAGCTTCCTAGCAAGTCTTCTTTTATTGTCAAAACATCCAGTACTGATTATAGGTAAATTCATATTTAAATATTGAAAAACAAAATAGACTCTTATCTTGTACAAATACTTGCAATTAATTGTTGGATTACTTTGGTATAATACTTTCATTCTATTATTTGAAAGCCCAGTCATAAAGATAACTATAGAACTCTTGTGCAAATAAGTTAAAATCCTATGCTGGTTTACTGAAATTTTTAAATAAATCTAAGAACTGTAGAACATAGTACTTTGCATTGTCTAAGAATAGTTGGAATTTAATTGTTATTTTCAACACATGGAAAGTTAAGATTGAAAAAAAAAACCCTAGCTAAAAACCCTATGACAGATTTGACCTATGGAATCCAAGAGTTGTAAGCATATAACATAGTTATGAGTCATTTAATCCAGTCACTTTAATTCCATTTATTTACAAGTTATATTTATACCTTCTAGATTTTTTGGGAAACTTTCCTCCTCCCAGTAAGTGACAGGGGCTTGAATTGCTCCTCTTGATATTGTCAAGAGAATTGTTATATAATTCTCATGCAGAACATAGTTATCAGATTATCAGGTGATTTAGGAAGATAGAATCCTTTTTTTAAAATATAGTGTACAATGTATTATGAAAAAATCAACACAAGTTGAACTAATATCTATCCTTGTTGGAAATCTGACTGACAATAATAATTTTAATTTTTAGCTTTAATTTTTATCAATTTAATTATTTAAAATATAATTTCATTATTTTAAAACACTATTATTATTATTATTATTATTATTATTATTATTATTATTATTAATATTGTAAGAACTTTATTTAATTAAAGGGTACCTTGCATAAAGTTTACTGCTATAATGAGCAAACTAATAATGCAACACGTTGCTGGATCAATTTGCTTACTTTTGGGCCTGTAATAGCATGTCCCTAGTCTTCCAGTATCTACATTACTCAATCTTTGGGGCAAAATGGCTACGTATATTTTAAATACTTCAGGGAATATCAAAACACCACTATTTGTTTCTCCCCTTTTCAGCTGCCTCTTTAGGTTTGTTATTCTTTCAAGGGAGGTGACAAGGGTTAAACATTCTCTGTTGATATATAAAGTTCTAGCACAACCTACTTTTAAATACTGCCATGCATTGTTCTTCCGAAACTACATGAGAAATAATACTATCTAATCTCCATCAGTTTATAAATTCTACTATTTTATAATCACATTTAGATGATTGGAAGTTTATGCCATTTTGCTTTTTCTAGGCTTTTTCTATCTCATGCAAGATCAACGATGGTATCTGGCTGAAACACTCACAGTTTATATTGCATAATAAATGTACAAAATATAGTGCATACATTGTGATCTTTTGCTCACTTGAAAATACATAATAAATTACAGTGTATACAGTATTAATTTCCCCATAGTAATTCTTGTTAGAATAGTTTTCAATTAAGATAATTTTGGTGGGTTTTTTTGTCTGAAATTTATTTTCTTAATTACAAATTATAAATTAATTACAAACCCAGCTGAATGTTTTTATTCATTGGAATTACAAATTTTATAATTTCTTCATCTCCTTCATTATAACTATAGAAGCCTGATAGTCTCTTCTATAATTTTTAGGCGATCCTGGCAGTGGAAAGACTATTATGATAGATAATATGCTTGGAAGACTCCAAAAAGATGGATTAAATATAAGGAAGAAAACAATATTAGGAGAGGTCTTTTACTACAACCAAACTAAAATAACAAGGTAACTGCTAAGAAATTTAGAGGGCAATTCAAGCTCTTTCTTGAATATATTGATCCTAAATATTTCAGCAATACCTGACTAGTATGTTAATGATAAAACAAAAGTGAGAATATATCTTTTCTTCCCAGTGGCATTGTTTAATTGAGTCTGATTTGGGGTCATGGTAGAGGACTGGAAGACTTTTGAATCCTTTATATTTACATCTCCAGTCTCCAGTTTTTTTCCTCCTTTTTTGATTTATGACTTCTCAATTCGTGGGAGGAGACACTGGGCTTCTATAAAGCTAAATCACAGTCGACCATTCATGTCTGATGCGATTCAATGTCTTTTCTTTGAATAAAATTGTTAATATTGATGACTTATCTATATAAATAAATTAACAATAGTATAGTAATATTAGGTTTAGATATATATTGGAAAATTCTAGAAAGTAGTAATTCCAACCAAATTTTTTTTGATGATTTTGTGGAAGAAATGGCAATCTTGTGATTTCTTCATTCTGTGTTTATGTTTTACTGTCTAGCTTGATGAGGAACTACAGTATGCTAAAAACAGATCAATTTCGTAGCTCTTGGAAAATAACACATTCTTCAACCAAAGAATTACGTATGTCATTGATTTTAAAGAAAGAAGAAAATGTTTTAGGGTTAGATTTTCTTTTTTAAATGAGAATATATTAAATTTTAAAGAAATAAGTTATTTAAAGTCCAGATTATGCCTAATGTTAAATACTAAAATCACATCCTTAATGGAAAAAAAAACCCTAAAGAGATTAAGATTGGCCAAATTTAAAAGAAAATAAAAAAAAAAGTTCCATAAAATAGCTAAAAATTTTATTCCTTTGATTTTATTTCATTTCTCTGTGCACATCTGGATTTTTTTTGTACATATAGAAAGCATGTTAGTATCTTTTACTGTCAGTCTAATATACCAATTAATTTATAAGAATTATAAATTGACTCCATAAAGTTTTAAATGGTGTATATAAAATTAATAACATAATCCGGTAACAATATAGAAAGGGAAATCAATTTATGGCATATTCTTTTGAACCTTCTTACAAGTCTTTTAAAACATTGATATCAGTGGTGGGTTGCTCCCAGTTCGCACCGCATTGGGCAAACCGGTAGCGGCAGCGGTGCTTTTAAAAAGGTTTTAACCTAAAAAGGTTAAAAATTATGTAAAATTTTAACAATTTAATTTGTTAAAGTTTCAGCTCTCAGCTCAATAAGAGAGGATTCTGATATAGAAGAACCATCTTCAGGGCCTATCATCTGTAAATTACAATTAGGTGCCCATACAAGTGCAGCTCAAACGAAGAGTTTGATCACCCAGAAATTAATACTGAAAAGTAAAGATGTCATGGGTGCTCCACAATCTAAACAAGTAAGAACTTTAATGAAAGCTTATTTGTAACTCACATACATAATCAGTTTATTCAGTCTTCATTTCAAAGAAATTGATTTGATCCACAATTAGTCTAATGCAAGAAACAGAACATATTAACTTTTAAATTTTTCAAGAACTTCAGATGCTCATGGTCTCTAGAGGTCCAAATTAAAATATAAAGTAAAAATTTACATTTCAGAAAGTTGCCAAATCTCAGAAAATTTCTGAGATCTTGCAAAATCTAATGATTTTAGGAAACCTGAGCCATTTAAAAGAACATCCAATTTTTAAGTGTTCATTGCTCAAAAGGGTGCTGATCTAGAGTGCAATTTTTGGGATCCAGTTCCCACTGCCATTGGTAAATATTCAGTTGATCTGGAGTAAAGGCAACTGTTCTCTTTTCCTTTGTATTAAAAATTGAGCATGAATAGACCATAGGAAGAAGAGGATCTTTTAATCATGAGTGTTCTCATTCGCTCAGGTTGATGATTACTACTCTTACTGGATAGGAGCCACTAAAACTTTAGAGGAAAAAAATGAATTAATTCTACTGCTACCATTTCTTTCTTTCTATCTATCTATCTATCTATCTATCTATCTATCTATCTATCTATCTTATCTATCTATTTTTAGCAAATAAAACCCATAGCAAAACAACTCTCAAAGTAGTAAAATTCAACAATAAAATAGACATTTTTGAGTAATGCAATCCTGACAAAAAAATAATTGAATAAATGGAAGTTTGAGGTATTCGAGAAATGAACCATTCTCATCCTTAGCCACCATCAGTGGGGTGGGGAATGTGGGGTGAGAGAAAGGCTAAAATTATGACACTGGAATTTGTCAGCAAAATTTAGCAATGCAATTTGGACTCCTTTTAAAGTTGTGTTTGAATGCATTGGTAGGAATTGTAGTGGGAGTACTCTGGGAGTAGTATTGTTCTATTATCATTTTTAAATCCCTATACCGATAGTCTTCATTTAGCAACCACAATTGGAACTGACAATTCAGTCAACAAGTGAAGCAGTCATTAAATTGAAATTGCAACTGTGCTTAAGATCTTACTTCAGTTCCTTTTCCTTTATAGAACTGCAAAGGTCATAAATGTGAGGATTAGTCATAAAGTTACTTTTTCATCACCGTTATAACTGAGTATATTTGCTAAATGAGATAGTTGCTAAACAGGAATTACATGTAAAATAACTGAAAGCCACAAAAAAGTATCAAAGGTTTCAAACATCCTCCTTTACTGACACCATCAGAAAGCTTTTGGCTCTCAAGAAGCAAGTTGTGTTCTCCAGCCTAGAACAAATTGTCTATCCCTGTGTTATACAGAAAGGAATGACGAAGAAAACAGGAAAAGAGTTATACAAAATTAACAACATCCATCCCACCACCAAAAAACAAATTTTCGGAGAGAGAGAAAAGAAAATGGGTTACAATTGGGCATGTATTTCAATATTTCTAGGCTCAATTATATTACAAGCTGCATCTGGAAAAATGAACAAGAAATGGATTTACTTAATATGTTCCATTAATAGTGAAAAATAAAACACCACACATGCAAACTTTGATTATTGCATAGAATAGTCCCTTCAAATGCTAATCCTAATTCAGATAATTTATTAAGAAACTCTTTGTTGGAGCCAATTATTAATTCTGTGAGTATTTAGGGTAATTTAGGGTGATTTTCTAAGCCACCTCTTCAATGACTGAGTACAATATATACTGTAGAATAGAATAACAGAGTTGGAAGGGACCTTGGAGGTCTTCTAGTCCAATCCCTTGATATATATGCATAATGGATCATACTTATTATATGTAAAAACAAAAATACACGGATAGAAATTAAGTGTCTAATGTTTTTGTTAATATACTTTAGATGTGATAGTCATTTGTGGTTTTTATTATACTTATTTCAAGGCACTACTGTTTATTGATGATCTGAACATGCCAATCTCAGAAGCATATGGATCCAAGCCACCATTAGAGTTCATCCGTCAGTTTGTGGAGTTGGGAGGATTTTATGACATTAAACACCTTGATTGGAAAGTATGTTTAATATCGGTAACATTTCTTTTGTTATTTTTGATTTTTGTTAAATTAAGATCTTTTCATTAAAAATTTGTCATGTAAGTATAGTATTCTGGATCAGTTGAAATTCATTCTCATGTTAGATGGTCTAGATTCTTAGGCACATAGGTTTAGGAGAGAAATTAGGACTTTTAAATTCATTTTTAAAGTACAGGTAATCCTTGTGCTACAAATGTAATGGAGCCTTCCAATTACATTAATAATCCAAGGATTTGTTAATTGGAACTCATTGAATGAACAAGTCTCATCCCTCTTCTCCCCAAAGGATTTGTTAATTGAATATGCGGGTCGTTAAGAGCACATGGGGTACATCAGGAGTGGGGAAGACCATGGGAGGCTGAGTGCAGGGACAAGACCACTGCCTCCAGCCACTAAAGGCCTCCCCCCACACACTGAGAGATCCCGTGCTCTTTCCACCCCTTGGGGTCCCAAACTGCTTGGGCCTTTCCTCCCCAGCCCCTCACCAATCACTCACTCACCTTTGGTGCCATGTTTACCTCCTGTGCAGCCTTGGATGCTGGAGCCCTTGTCCAGCCAGGGGGAGAAGTGCTGGGCCAGCCTCTCCCCTTCCCCACAGAACCCCAGCATCTCTCACAAGTGCCCCTCCACTTGCTGGAGTGCTGAACCACCTGGATTTCAGCAATTGTGCTACCATGAAACTGGAGAGCTTGGTGCGTCCTGGCTCTGCACCTCTCACTCCGGCGGAGAACTGGTTGCCTCCGCCCCCAGGGTGACTGTTGCAGCCTGAAGGTGCCTTCCTGCCTGCCAGATCTCTTGCCCTGATTTCAGAAATTGCATACTGAGGAGCTACAGAGCTTGGCACGTCTCTTGCCTGCACTCCTCCCTTGCCGGACGCACATTGCAAGAGGGGTTCCTAATCAAACCTGCTTTCCAGCTCTGTCTCATTTCTCCATGCAGCTCAAGATGCTCTTCTTTCGCTGGAGAAATGGAAAAACTGTGTTGCAAAAGGAAGAAACATATAGGGAAACTAAGAATCATCCAGAGTCATTGCATTCCCAATGCAGATCAGGAGAGACCAACCAACTCCATGAGGCAACTTTCATGAGAAGTTGGAAAGGCTGATCTTACTTTTTGTTTTTTTAGCCTCACAGAGAAAGCCACCAGGCAACGGACTTGGTTATTCCCAGAAGTTGCCTCGTGGAGTTGGTGGAATTTCTCCTTATTTGTAGGTTGGATCTTATTTTAACAAGCTTCCACACTTCTTGCCCTGCACTCTAGTGCCTTAGAGAGCAAGTCTTTGTGACAGCCCCTCAAATAATGGAAGGCAGTTATCAATGTCTCCCCATCTTTCTCTTTGAGAGGCTGTACATATTTAGCTTCTTCAACCATTTGTCATACGATTTAACCTCAAAGCTCTTTATCATCTTTGTTGCTTTTCTACACACATTTCCAGGGTCTCAATATCTTTTTTGTATTTTGGTGATCAAAGCTGGATGCAGTACTCCAAGTGTAGTCTCACCAGCATGGTGTAAAGTGATGCTATCATTTCTCATTGCCTTGACACTATCCCTCTGCCTAGGACTGCATTGGCTTTTTTGGTAGCTGCAGCACACTGCTGGCTTATACTTAAGCGGTGGTCCACAAAGACACCTAGATCCCTCTCACAATTACTACTGTTGAGCCAGTTACCGCCTATTCTGTACGTATGCATTTGGTTCTTACTGCCTAAGTGCAGGACTTTACTTTTCTCACTATTGAACTGCACCTTGTTGGATAGGATAGGACTCGGTGCTCAAGAATGTATTATCAGTTCATTATCAATCATCCTGAACCAGTAAAACAATATTATAAATAAGTTGATTTATAGGGCTTTTTTTTAAAAAAAAATGCTATTTTGTATATTTTTCTAACAGCATATTCAGGACATTGCCACAGTTGCATGCTGTACACCTCTAAATGTAGGAAATAATGAGATTAGTACTCGTCTTCTGTCCCATTTTTGCATCTTAGTTTTGCCTGCAACTTCCTTACAGTCTTTGCAACGTATTTTCCAGGTAACTGTCCCAAAACATTTATTTATTTATTTATTTTTACAAAGAGCAAAAAAATGTAATGAAACGTAACTGAAAATTATAACAATAGCAATAGTACTTAGACTTACATATCATTCCATAGTGCTTTACAGCACTCTCTGGGCAGTATACAGAGCCAGCACATTGCCGCAAACAATCTGGCTCCTCATTTTACTGGCCTCAGAAGGATGAAAGTCAACCTTGAGCTGGAAATAACTGAACACCTGGCTACGGGCAGAGTTAGCCTGCAATACTGCATTGTAAGCAGTGCATCATCAGGGCTTTTATAGAAATACCCTTTTATAAAAAAGGAATTGAAGACTGAAAAATTGCTGAACACTAGAACATTGGATAAAGATGGCACTTACAATCAATTTAGCAACCTTTTTGGAAGTATGCAATTATGGACAGCTAAGAGAAGAAGAATTACCCTTCTCTGAACAGTTGTGAGAAAGGTTTAGAAAATAAATTTCTCACCACAAAATCTAGAAGACAGTAAAAGTGCATTAGGGACTATTTCTAGCAGCTAATGGGGCAAAGTTTATCTTCTGGAATATTGCTGAATTGTCCTTCTAACAACAAAAGTGGCAAATATAACAGGCAAGACTGGAATATTTGCTGCTTGAAATATTGCATTGCATTACCTTTTTTTTTTTTTTTTTGCAATATTTCAAGTTCGCTGACAATGTTGTGTTCCTGTGGAAGACAGGCTTATTCCTCAATTAATGGTTATCGGCTACTATCTAACTGCTGGGCCTGACAGATCCTGGATTGACACAAACTCTGATATTCTTCGTGTCTTTAGCAAAAGTTAGTTCCTCTATGAAACAGGCTTTTTGGGATGGATATAATGGGGCTATTCTCCCATATTATGTATTTAGCAAACATTCTCTGCTCATCCCATAAAAAAGCTTTTACTAATTATTTATTTAAAATATTTATATGGCCATCCATCTTAAGCAACTCTGTGTGGTTTACAACACAATACTAAAACAGTAAAACAATAAAATATTGAAACAAAACCTTGTGCCGTAATAACCCCTCTGGGATGCCCTACAGCAGGCTCAATTGCCCTTCTTCCATATTATCTTCCTATATAAATTTAGCTTACAGATTTCCAAAATCAAAATAATGAGCAAAAGAGTAGTCAGATGAAATCGAAAGGCAAAGAGCCTATAGCAGGTTTGTCAGCCATTCCAGGTTCAAAGTCACAATCATGAGGTCCAAGAGTCAAGGCACATGAGCAGTGGTCATCAACAGGGGACTTGAGCTTGCCACTTTGTTTTAATAGGTGTTTCTTGTCTAGGAGGGTAAAATTCCTTCCATGCAAGCAGTTTTGCAGAGTGCCTTTGCTGTATTCTTTTTGCAGGCCACCATGTTGTTCCATTGGGATGGAGCAGTAATTCTGCATCTTCATCTTTGGAATACAACAGCAGCTGTGTCTGCTGGTATGTTGACCAGTTCCACCTTCTCTGCCTGCTCAGACAAAAGTCCACCTGGTGACTTTAGAGCAACTGCTCATGATCTGTTACCACATCTGGAGCTGGCTACTTGTCATTGGTTTCCTCCTTTGACTCTGAATCAACCATAACAATCCTATCCAGTGCCTCAATAAAGAGCCAGGTTTTGCTAGCTTTCTAAAAAGATAGAAGGGAGGAGCTCTTGAATCGTTGGTAAGAGGATGTTTCACAAGGTAGGGGCAGCACAGAAAAAGTATATTTCCAAGGTCCCATTAGATGGCATGATTTCAAGGAGGGGACCTGGAGCATGCTCATCCTATCTGATCTAGTGGGATGGACACATATCCTTAGGGAGAGGCAGTCCCACAAATAATTAGGTCTTGTGCTATGCAGAGCTTAAAAACTAATAACCAGCATCTTGAATTGCACCTGGAAGAATCTGGGAGCTAGTACAGTTCATGCAAGAAATGTGCAATATGGACAAACCTATGGATATCCAATACTGTGTGTGCTGCTGCAATCTAGACTAGTTGTAACTTCCAAGTTGTCCTCAAGGGCAGCTCCATATAAAGCACCTCCAAGGTGGCTAAGGTATGAATGACCATGAACAAAGCCTCCTGATCCAGGAAAGACAACAACTGGAGGACAACACAGATCTATGCATCCTACCCCACCTCCCAGCCACAGTTGCCACTTGCTCACCAAGAATAAGCCATGAAACTAGAACTCTTAAATTATGCACCTCCTTGGTTTGGGGGAGTATAACCGCATAGGGACAAAGAGGCTTAGTGGCTAAGATGCTGAGCTTGTCGATCAGAAGGTCAGCAGTTCAGCGGTTCGAATCCCTAGCACCACATAATGGAGTGAACTCCTGTTACTTGTCCCAGCTTCTGCCAACCTAGCAGTTCAAAAGCACGTAAAAATGCAAGTAGAAAAATAGGGACCACTTCGGTGGGAAGGTAACAGCGCTCCATGCGCTTTCAGCATTGAGTCGTGCTGGCTACATGACCATGGAGATGTCTTTGGACAGTGCTGGCTCTTCAGCTTAGAAACAGAGATGAGCACCGCCTCAGAGCCGGAAACTACTAGCACGCATGTGCAGGGGAACCTTTACCTTTTTAACTGTGTTCAAAATCACCAGACCCTGCGGGGTATCAAAAGCCCAGTCAAAGTCAGCTCATCCCCATCAAGACCCGTACAACCTCCAGATGCTCAGACAGCCTTGCAACAGCATCAAATGTCCAGCCAGGGTAGAGATATATAGCTGGGAATCATCAAATACCAGTGATCACATACAGTGATCCCATACTATCAGGTGACTTCACCAGTGGTTTCATACATATATTAAAGAGAAAAAGGAGAGACCAGTGACCTGAGGCACCTAACTTTACAGTGGCTTAGAACTCTACATCTCCTCACCCATCCTCACCAACTGACCATGGAGAACCATCACAAAATCATGCCTTTTTTTTTTAAAATTTGATTTATATACCGCCCTTCTCTAGAGACTCAGGGCGGCTTACAATGCGTTAAGCAATAGCCTTCATACTTTTGTATATTTTATACAAAGTCAGCTTATTGCCCCCACAAACTGGGTCCTCAATTTACCTACCTTAGAAAGGATGGAAGGCTGAGTCAACCTTGAGCCTGGTGAGATTCGAACTTACAGTAATTGCAACTTTCAACTCCCAGAGCCAATCCTCAAGGATAGCAATGCAGTATCAAAAGCCACTGAGAAATCCAGGACAGCCAGGACAGTTGCATGACCCCCATCCTTAGCCCATCAGAGATAATTAGTGTCAGGGTTCCAAGTAATACCCCCAACGAAAGAAGACTCTGAGGCTAGAAGTTCCTCAAAGTTCCATTTTATTAGAGATGTCATATTGGCACATCTGGGAAAACCCGAATCTGAAAGCTTCCAGGTTTTCCCCACCCAGTTTCCCACAGCACTAAATGTGGCAGCCCTGAAGATCCAAAGAAAAAGATGGCTTCCAGGGCTGACAATAAACACATGTAAGCAATACTATCTCAGTGCTGTACCCTAAACCAAGACTGAAAATGGTCCAGATATTCTACTTCATACAGGGTCCATTGAAGCTGCATACCAACCACCCTCTCAATAACCTTCCCCCAAAAGAAAAGGTTGGAGACTGGATGAAAGTTGTCCAATGAAGGCAAAACATTAGAAGTTCTGCCATTGTTGAAGCATTGAGGAATATAGTAAGGAAATATCTCTGAATCCATGACCCTATGGGTCAGGGATTGTCCAGTATAATTCTGTAGAGCAATTGATACTGCATTTAGACTGATAATTATAATAATTATGATTGCTTGAATGTTCTCAAGCAAGTTCTCTGCTTTTTTAAGTGTACATTTAGACAGTTTGTTACGCAGTGCTGTTTCCATAAAACCTGTTTTATTACATTATGTAAAATGCTTACAATTCAGTTTGCAAATATTTCTAAAATAATGTAGTTTAATATAACTGTTAACAACAGTTTCTTTAAAGTAATGTACATAGTTTAGCATCTTTATTATTAAATTATATTAAATGGAAAATATTTACAATTTTTAAAATGTATAAAATATTTTTTGTAGGTACGTCTGGGAACATACTTTTACATTAATAGATTCTTGGTTGAAGTTCAGAAATGTACAGATAATTTAACATGTTGCTGTATTGCACTATACTATAGAATGCTTCATAAAATGCTTCCAACACCTGCTAAATGCCATTACATATTTAATCTACGAGATCTTTTTAAGGTTTGTATTTCTTGATTTTTCAATTGGTTAATGGTTAATCAGTGAAATATAGGTAGCTTCATTTGATGACCACATTTGGGACCCACAAGTCAGTCACAAGCAGTTGCTAAGTGTTTAGTAACTATGCTTATGATCTTACTTCAGTCCACCTTTGCTTTACAGACTAAAGAAGGTTGTAAATGCAAGGATTGGTCATAAGATTACTTTTCAATCATTCACTATGATTCCTGAACAGTCACTAAAAAAGACTACCTGTATTCCATAAATTAGAGAATAGGAAAGCAAAAATACTTTTAAATAGAAAGGTTGCTTAAAAGAAATACATAAATAGATTATGATCAAAACTGTCAAAATGTGAAGAAGAAAGGAGGATTTTAAACCAGGATTATACATTTTACTGAATAACCACAAACTCCTTTTTTCTTTATCATCTCTCTGCTTGCTTTTACTTTTCCTGCTATGAACCCTATATCATCATACTCAATAAAACATATACATGGATTTAAAGTAACAAGAAGAGAAAACTGGGTCTGTGTTGGTTAAAGCTTTAGTTCGGTCCTTATCAAAAAGGGATAACTGAGAAAAATATATCAGTTACTGTAGTCGGCTGAAATTTTCTAAGAAAGAAGCAAACATTTGCAAAATTATATGACATGTAGCACTGTGTAATGACCCAGACAGGAATTCTATGGGCTTGTTCTGACATGAGCTTCAGTAGATTTTCAGTAGATTTTCCTTCATTTGCCCTGAATATTGCTAACATTTTGTTGTGATTTATTAACTACACCAAATGGAGAAAATACTTATTTTCCTTCTGAGGATAGTTCGGATTCAATATCGTTGAATATTTTGTAAATTATTCAAAATATGATCCATATTAGTAAAATAGATAATATTTGTACAGATATTATTTATGGGATATCCTAAGTATTATCAATTTAAGATTATTTCAAATTTTATCCATCCATAGAATCAAGTTCAGACTTAGTGCCACCTTTCTGAGTTGGATAAGAAATGCATTTCTACATATTCATGGACATAGTTTTAAGTGAATAGTAATAGTTGGGATTTCTTGTTTGTACTAAGGTGTTGCTGCCATTAAGATTTATTATGAATATGTTGGTATGATTAAGATTTATATTATCAATACCCATGGAACTAAATTTCTTTTGAAGGTTAATTCTGTCATCTAAAAATGGAAATCATTGTTTCTTTTATTAATATCTGAAATGGATATCCCACTCTTCGGGGCTATTAAGCACCATTGTAAAATGGGTAAAGCAACCATGGGGTAGCATAGCATGATAAAAAATTAAATCAATTCAGAAGGTATCTTAGAAGTTTTAGTAACTTCAATAGTAGTATGAATATAGCTTCAATTCAAAAAGTTACTTTTAAAATTAATACTATAGGTACTTGAAGGACTACTTCAAGCCCACAAGTCAGTCATTGTCTCAAAAGAAACAACAGCATTATTGGTTATGCATGAATCTACTCGAATTTTCCATGATCGTCTAGTTGATCTAGCGGAGAAGGAGACATTTTATCAGTTTCTTTCAAATGAGCTCAAAAATTATTTTAAAGTAAGTATACTATAGGTATGATACATATATATATGTAGAAATCATATATATATGATTTCTTTATCATAGACATGGAATGTTTCATGTTCAGTACACAAAATTGACTAGTAATTGATGATGCCAACATGATCTGATATATATTTGTGTGCCCTTTCTCTGCCTTTCCATGAGGCACTGTGTCCAGTTTATCGTCTAAAACCTGCCAGGTTTCTAGTGATTCAGTATCTGAACATTCTTAGACTTAGACATTTTTTTTCTGAAGGTATTACAAATAATTTAAAACAATTTAAAATAGTGAAACAATAAAAACACCCACAAAATAAATAAATACAAACAGCAGTCAAGATGATTAATCATCTAATAGAAAAGTCAAGTAGCTGGGCCCAGATCAGATGCATATCCAAATTTTTAAATCTTTGTGAAAAACCAACAGGTTAGGAAAGAATATTCCAAGGAAAGAATATTCAATAAGGCAAGGGCCGCAGCAGCAAAAGTCCATTTTAAGCCTAATACTCTTTGGCTGATCAGATCTTCAGCATGACCAATCTGTTGGCCAGGATTGGATAAGTAGGAACTCTTGGAGAAACTCTTGGAAAAAGAGGGTTTTTTACATATTCTAGTGGATCTCTCTGTCACTGTTGGTGGGACATAAATGAGAATACATATACACACATGCATATATACATCTCAAAATGCAGTTCCATGGTGACTTTTTAAAGTTTGTCTAAAAAGACAAACTTTGTTCCAATGAAGATTTCAAATTACAAAATTATTCTAGATTTTCTAGATTCCACCAGACCTGTAGATAAAAGAACTTGTATTTGAGAATTTGTATTAACATATTTCCTAATCTATACATCTCAAAATGCAGATACATAGTGGCTTTTAGTTTGTCTAAGAAAGATCATTATCCTAATAAAATTTCAAATTACAAAATTATTTCTGTAGATTTCCTGGACAAAGGAGAAGTTGATGGAGGAGTCTCCTATATTTGTAGATTTTCTAGATTACACTGTACCTGTAGATAAGAGAATTTATAGAAATGTCACTAGCCAGAAGGTTCTTCTTTTGACTTTGGAAGAATATTATGTGAGAATGCAAACAAAAGAGTCAGAGGTAATTTTTGAAATTCTGTTTAATATCAATGTATTGTAATTGCTATGTGATGTGAGCCAATACTGTATACATGTATCTTAGGTGCTAGATATCCCTCATAAAAAAATTTATGACACTGAACAACCTGCTTTCCTCTAGTTTTCCCCTATACACAAATAGCAGGACATAGGTAAGTGAATTTGAGCAGCTAAGTACTGTAGTTAAATAAAAAATGTCACATGGGTTTATCATAAATTCCTCCTCAAACTGCAAGTCCCAGCTATATTCAAGAAAGATGAATAACAAGGAAAATTAGAATGGATAATATAGAATTGATAATTAATAAATAGTTTCTTCCATCTGTTAGTTCAGGATCATCAATATGCAGATAACACCCAGCTTGATTTTTTAACTCTGTTGGTCTGTTCCAGAAATGCTGTTCAAGCTTTGTGCCATGTCAAGGCTGTAGGGTTCTGGATGTGATGAAACAAGTTAAAACTTGGTTGGTTGGTGCTTAGAATCAATTTATGATTGAAATGTCATATATATACTGTATGAAAGATAAATTAGCAAAATTGAACCCAAACAAAATGGAGGTGCTGTTTGTTCACCAGTTTGTTCATCAGCTCTAATATTATCTCTCAAGTGATATGGGGGGTAGTACTGCTCCTAAAAGAGCAGGTACTTGACTTGAAGACCCTCACAGCTGCTGCTGGAAGTGCAGATGAAGACAGGCTGGAAGAACCTTTGCTCAGCTACGTCTAGTACCTCAGTTGCCACCTTACCTGGAACAGGAGGACTTGGCTACAGTGACTCGTATCTTTATTGCCACTTGGTTGCACTTCTGCAATATGTTCTATATGAAAAGCATTTGAAGATCACCTGGCTGGAGCAGTCAGCTTGATTGCTAAGCCAGATAGGATTTTAAAAGGCATACAGAAAGTTACTGATAATCAGGGCAAGGTCCACAATATATGTGTAATATGCTAATAGTGACGCTGTCAGTCAATGTGGGTCACTGCAAACTGCTATGTCTTGTAAAATCCTATCTGGCTTAGCAACCAAATTGCCTGCTCCACCCAGGGTTGACTCATCTGAGGCAATACTTTTTGGAAAACCTATTGGTACCGTAGTATCCCATTTTCATGAGGTGAGGCTGGCTGGAGCCAGGAAATATTTTTTTTAGTTATGATGTCAATGCTTCAGAACCCTCTTGTCTGGAAATAAGATTGTTTTTTTCAGTATTAGTCTTGTCTGGAAGCTGGAAAGCTGATGAAAACACAACTCTTCCAGACAGCTTTCATTGACTGATATAATAACAATATGTATTTATTTTTCTCCATTTATTTTATTTGGTTTGTGGGAGGATTGTTCCATTTTGGGCTATATTTATTGTAGATATAGATGTTTCTGTTTTCTTATTCTATGGCTTACTTTTTTAAGCTCCTCATATCTGGGAAGATTGAGCAGTATACAAATCAATAAAGAAATAACTGCAGTTATTTTTATGATGTAGTTCAATATTTCCTATTTCAAATTTCTATCTGCAAGATTAATTGCTTATTTTTCATCTGGATTTAGTAGCTAAGAGATTCCTGATTTATAAAGATTGAGGATTGCTCTTTTTCCAAAACTTTTTCTAGATCATCCATTACAGATCTCTGGGAAATGAGATTATCAGGCTTTGAACCAATCCAGAAGATGTTCCAGCTACTTGTATGAGAGAGAGAAAAAACAATTAAAATGAGCTGGCTGTTCTCTGTTTGAAAAACTTACCTGAAAGAGGAATAGTCTTGGTCCTGAATATCTCTTTAGCATTAGTTTTCCCAGACTCTTTTTATGCGAGATCCCAAGATAAAAGGGTTAGATTTCGCTTGTCTTTTAACTCTTTCATATTTGAAAGGCATTTTGGAAGGAAGTTTCCCCCTATTCCCTACATTTCTGCTTTCTATTTCCTTAGATCACCATGGTATTTTTCAAAGAAGCAATACAACATGTAATTAGAGCTGCAAGGGTTTTTCGACAACAAGATAGTCATATGACACTGGTAAGAAACTTTATTTTTAATTGGACATATTATATAAGATGTCAATGGTGTATCTTTATTTAAAAGTAGCACGCCTTAAATCAAGGTAAATTTTAAATACCATATGTCATTAAAACCCTTGTCACTAAGCCGTAATTATTATTATCCTGCATTCTAAAAATTATTTAGACATTTTAATACATGAAGATCTGCTTTAGTAAATCATTTTTTCTTACATGATGTTTATCTAACATGTTTAATATTTATTAACAGATTGGATGGAATGGCAATGGAAAAGCAACCTGTGCATCCTTAGCCTGTTATATATCTGAATGCAGTATCTGTAGGTTATCTACTTCCTATAGTTACACCTTTGCACATTTTCAAGAGGATATTAAAAAAGTCTATAAACAAGCTGGAGCAGAAGGCAAAAGGACCGTTCTTCTTATTACAGATTCAGATATAATTCAAGTAAGCCTACACAGAATATAAATTAGTATACATATTAAATGTGTATCATGTTAATTAAACTCTTGCTAAAAATTTCCATCTCTGTTTCTCCCCTCTTTCTTAATCTTAATATATCTGGATTGTCTTCAGAGGTTAGAGGATGATTGGGAGCTGACTTTGTTTGTATTTTCACCAGTTTGCTAATAGTTATTAAAATAGCAACTATTAAACAGTTGACACAAAATAACTTTAACTCATAGCTGGAGCTCCAGTAAAAGTGTCTATAAAAAACTCATTTTGTCAAAATGACAAAATCTAGATTGCTCTAACCCAAGGCTATGGAGATAATTAATTGGTATTATTTTTCTTAGGAATCATTTTTGGAAGTCCTAAGTTGTATTCTGAAATCAGGACAAGTGCCCAACCTATTTGAGAAGGATGAGTTGAATAACATTATTGAATCACTTACATCAGTTTCTGAAATGACTAAGGATTCCAACAAATTGGATGATATGTATTCTTTCTTCTTACAGGTATGTACTAATTTCCTGTGAACAATATGCTCTCTCAATGAAATTGCTATATCCATTCCAGCTTGAGTTCCACATTAACAGCAGGATCCAGAGTTGTGCTCATTGAATTTAATTGTCCTATTATTAATAGATAAATCAAGCCAGGAATGTGGCAAGCTGTTATTTATAGATATATTGAAGACATCCATGTCTATTTGACTCTTGCCCATTGTGTTTTATGAAGGCAGAGTAAGAAACTTGATTTAATGAATGATAGAAATTTTGATTATTTCCACCAAGGATGGTTTTGTATCATCTGGTATGAAAGAAACCCAAGTTAAAAATGAACTTTAATCTCACCTTTATGAGTACTAACTGATATTTCTCTGTGCTGGAAGCTGAATTAGTGAATTGCCTGAATCCATGTTACTTGCATAATTGTACAAAGTGACTCATATAGAGAAACATGTCTTTTGAATTTGGGGGCAAATATTATCTATCATTTAAATATCTACTTGTATTACTCTACAATTTGCAGTGCAATTCTTATTTCAATAAAAATTATTTTGCAAGTATGTACAATTATAGCCTAATAAATGATAATCCAAATATTAATGCATGTATATTTTCAAAGGAATAATTATTTTACTAGAGTTTTCACACAATATTTTTTTTCTAGAGAGTACGCCACAACCTTCATATAGTTTTGACAGTAAATCCTACAGGACTGGTTTTCCGTCAATATTTACAGATATATCCTGCCCTTGTGAATTGCTGTACCGTAGACTGGTACGAAAATTGGCCTGAAGAGGCACTTTGCCATGTAGCAAAAAGTTATTTTAGCCAAAGTGAGACATTTAGGAATGAGGTATGATGTGAATATATTTTATCAAAATGGAATCTATAATATGTTATTCTCACTTATGAACTCTGATCGACTGAAACTGTTCATGAATTCTGATAACTCATTTTAAAGACTCTGGGAAAACATTTCACAATCAGTTTCAGTAATAATAACTAGGTGGGGTTCTAGGGTTCATGGAGAATGTTGGGGAAATCGAAATGCCAGATACAACCACTGCTTTGCTCTGAGCAAGCACCAATTATCAAATCACCATTATATAAAACCTACAAAATTTGGCTCAACTGCTCCTTGTCTGGATTTGGCTAGCTGGAAGGTAGTGATAGCAGCAGAAATTAAGTGATTAAGTATAGGTTAATTCTCATTCCATTTTCAGATATACTTGTTAGCAGTATAATAAGCAGTATTGCAAAACCATATTCTATAGGAATTTCATTTCTCTGCTGAAAAATATACTCTACCTCACCAAATAAGGCTATGACTATTACTGTAAATTACAAGAATTCCTAATTTTAGAACAGATGCATTTAACTGTATTAGATTTTTCATGGATGAATGTTGATGGTATACAAAAAAAACCCCTGACAATCCCAAAATATTTCTAAAATGTGAGTTCTCACTATAGTAAGAGGAGAACACAAGCATTACAAGTAAATCTTAACCCCAAGGAGTTAGAACTTTTAGACTCAGCACCCTCACCTTCCCCTATGGAGGGAAGAAAAGGAACAACAAAGAAGAGAGAGCCAATACAAAGCGATGAGTGTGAACAGGAAATTACTGAGAACATTACCATACATTTCAATTCTTACATTGAATTGTACTTTGTATAAAATGTGTGGTCTTTTCATTTGTCTTTACAGAATTTAAGAGATATTCTTATCCCTATGACTGTTAATATTCACAAGAATGCATCTATAATAATTGAGAAATACTTGAAGAAAACTAAAAGACACTATTACATCACTCCCAAAAGTTACTTGCAATTTATAAATACTTTTTCCACAATATTGAGGACCACAAAAGAGAAAATGCTGAGTGAAAGGTAAATACAGATGTGTGGATGTGTCTGTAAAACAGCACTACAGAGAAGTTGTCAGGAAGGATACTATTTTATAGAAATGTTTCACTTAGATTAAAACATTTAACAATTAAGTTATTTCATTAGCATCCCAAAGCATAGCAACAATTTTGTTAAAAGTCAGCTGCAACCACTGGGTAGGTTACTACACTCTTCCTGGAAGAGGAGAATTTTTCCATGAAAAATTTCCAAGCAAATTTGAGTATTTCACTGGCAACAGATTCATGGTAGGGTGAACTTTAGCCACAGTGTGATTCGATTATTGTGCCATTTATCCTGTGGTTAATGTATATATTATACATTAATCTGTGGTTAATGTCTAAGATTGTTGAGGAGTTATTCTGTCAAATATCATAGAAGCAATGGACTTAATATCAATAAAATATTTTATAAATTATCTATCTATAAAGTATATAAGATATTCACAATTCTGATCACAGTGCTTACCATAGTTTATTCATGATAGACTTCATAAAGTTGACATGTATAGCTTTACCAAAAGGCTTCTATGCACTTAGCACTTAATATAAGGTAGTTTATTTAGGTGATAGGATAGGATAAGGTAAGGTAAGATGATAAGATAAGATACCCTTTATTTTCATTTTTTTTACTGTGAACATACTGGCCCACATTAAAAATGAAATTCTGTTGCCTGCTCTGTTTCTGTTCAAAAGAAAGTATATATCTACATAAATATGTACCTGCACTCATATACAATGAGGGAAAAAAGTATTTGATCCAGGGGTGAAATGCTCCCGGTTCGGACCAGATCGCCCGATCCAGTAGCGATGGCGGCAGGTGGTTCGGAGAACCAGTAGCAAAAATCCCTAAGCCCCTCCCCACACACTATGCCTAGCTGAGCCGCACGATCATCAGAGGCTTTTTTTCTTTTAAAAGCATTTTTTCTACAACCTCTTACGATGAAAAAATGCTTTTAAAAGTTAAAAAAACAGCTTCTGATGATCGCATGGCTCAGCTGGGATCATCAGAGGCTTTTTAAAGCATTTTTTTCTGCAAAAAATAATGCTTTGAAAAGTCTCTGACGATCCCAGCTGAGTTCCCTGATCGGCAGAAGACATTTTTTAAAGAGCTTCTCTGACGATCCCAGCTGAGTTCCCTGATCGGCAGAAAGGCATTTTTTAAAAAGCCTCTCTGATGATCCTAGCTGAGTTCCTGATCGGCAGAGAGGCTTTTAAAAGCATTAGAAAAAATGCTTTTAAAAGTTTAAAAAAAAGTTGGCCACGCCCACCCAGTTACATTACCCCCAAGCCACGCCCACAGAACCAGTAGTAACAGATTTTACATTTCACACCTGATTTGATCCCCTGCTGATTTTATATGTTTGCTCACTGACAAAGAAATGATCAGTCTGTAATTTTAGTGGCAGGTTTATTTTAACAGTGAGAGACAGAATAACAAAAAAATCCAGAAAAACGCTTTTTCAAAAAAATTATAAATTGATTTGGATTTTAATGAGTGAAATAAGTATTTGATCCCCCAGCAAGATTTCTGGCTCCCAGGTGTCTTTTATACAGGTAATGAGCTAAGATTAGGACCACTCTCTTAAAGAGCTGTCCAAGGATGTCAGGGACAAGATTGTAGACCTACACAAGGCTGGAATGGGCTACAAGACTATCATCAAGCAGCTTGGTGAGAAGGTGACAACAGTTGGTGCGATTATTTGCAAATAGAAGAAACACAAAATAACTGTCAATCTCCCTCAGTCTGGAGCTCCATGCAAGATCTCACCACGTGGAAGTTCAATGATCATGAGAATGGTGAGGAATCAGCCCATAACTACACAGGAGGATGTTGTCAATGCAGCTGAGACAGTGTTTGAACCAGCAGTATTCAGCTGGTTTTATCCGGATCGGGCAAACTGGTAGCGGTGGCTGCTGGAGGCTCCACTCACTTGCCCAGACATCATCACATCCAGTTTTTGATGCTCTGTGCATGCGTGGAAGGCTCTGTGTGTACTCACATTTGTGAACCGATAGCAAAGGTAAGTGAATACCACCCCTGAGCTGGGACCATAGTCACCAAAAAAACAATTGGTAACACACTTTGCCATGAAGGATTTAAATCCTTCAGCTCAAGAAAGCACATGTACAGGCCCATCTGAAGTTTGCCAATGAAGAGCTGAATGATTCAGAGGAGAACTGGGTGAAGGTTTTGTAGTCAGATGAGACCAAAATCGAGCTCTTTGGCATCAACTCAACTCGCCATGTTTGGAGGAGGAGGAATGTTGTCTATTACCCCAAGAACACCATCCCCACCATCAAACATGGAGATGGAAACATTATGCTTTGGGGGTGTTTTTCTGCAAAGGGGACAGGACAACTTCACCGCATCAAAGGGATGATGGGCCATCATATCTTGGGTAGAACTTCCTTCCCTCAGCCAGGACATTGAAAATGGGTCGTGGATGGGTATTCCAGCATGACAATGACCCAAAACACATGGCCAAGGGAACAAAGGAGTGGCTCAAGAAGAAGCATAGGTCTAGCCAGTCTCCAGACCTGAATCCCATAGGATTAAAATCTGTGGAGGGAGCTGAAGGTTCAAGCTGCCAAACATCAGCCTTGAAACCTTAATGACTTGGATAGGATCTACAAAGCTGAGTGGGACAAAATTCCTCCTGAGATGTGTACAAACCTGGTGGCCAACTACAAGAAATGTCTTGACCTCTCTGATTGCCAACAAGGGTTTTGCCACAAAGTACTAAGTCATGTTTTATGAAGGGGTCAAATACTTATTTCACTCATTAAAATGCAAATCAATTTATAACTTTTGAAATGCATTTTTCTGAATTTTTTTGTTGTTATTCTGTCTCCCACTGTTAAAATAAACCTACCATTAAAATTACAGACGGATCTTTGTCAGTGCGCAAACGTACAAAGTCAGCAATGGATCAAATACTTTTTTCCCTCACTCTGTCTCTCTCTCTCTCTGTGTATACACACACACACACACACATATGAATCACTGTCCATTTTGAATACATAGCGGAAAGAAGTAACTTGAATTAATATGCTATGTGACTATGGCCTATGGTATAAGTAGATTTAAACTCTTATTTTTTATTTTAGAGCTTGCTATCATTCTGGTCTGACAAAAATCTTGGATGCAACTTCACAGATCGCAAATATGCAAAATGAATTGCTTGTCCTTGGACCTCAAATAGAGTCAAAATCAAAGGTATATTTACTTTGTAAGTGTTCTTCCTACGCCCTAAAAATATTGAATAATTTCCTATCAGATCTCAAGTAAGATGTTACAATTCATAAAATTAATGACAGTGGTATAATTGTTTTATAAAAGTTACAACAGTATAAACTATTATGTGAATTCAGTTTATGGCACATTAGATATTTTGGAAGAACAAAGAAAAAGACTAAAGGAACCTAAGTTGGTGTAAAAGAAATAACATTCGGAATCCATTTATGATAATACTCTGTAGTGGAACAGCTGATTCCATAATGTAGAAGTCTGGAAATCTCAAATACCTTCTCCCAGAGGGCCTCGTGGTCTTCACATACCGGTTCTGCCTCCTGCTCTATTGTATTAGCTTCTCTAGTCCTACAGCTATCATCTATCATTCAAGAGTTGCCTTGCACGGCAAATTCTCCCTAGCCACATAATTTAAGAAAGATAGCAATCTCAATTTTCTGGTGATAAAAAGATAAAAAAAAATTTATCACAAAAATAAAAGAAGTAAAATAATTTTAATAGTACAAAAATCTGGCTGTCAGCATAGAAGTATGTACTAAAAGGTTCGTCCCTTTTCCCCCTCCTTGGGAGACAGACCAAAAATCTATTTATTCATCTATTTATTTAGTTATGATACTTAGAACTCTGAGTGGTCAACAGAAAAACCACACAGAACACTAAAAAGATCTTTAAAACAGTTTAAAGTGTTAAGGCATTGAGAAGATTCACATTCAAAATAACTGTTCATAACTGGCAACTCAAAAGGAAACTTACTACAAATTTTGTTTGGCAAGAGATGTTGCAACTGATATTTCAGACTAGGAGATTATACAACAAATATCCACTGCAGCTTGAATTATCCATAAAAATTGAAAACACCCATAGTTCACTAGCACAGGCAGGGACTGAAGATAATCTAACTTCAAACCGTGTGTAGTAACAGAGAATACTACACTTATACAAGAGTATAAGATGTCTGATGGAAATGTCTGTGTATCTTATAGAGCGAATGTTGCCAAAGCCCTGCCCCACCCGCCGCCGCCCACCCTTCAGCTTCTGCTCCCAGCAATTTGCCTCCTTGCAGCAAACAGCCATGTCAGCTTCAGCACAGCCTGATTTAGCACGAGCAGCTGATTGGCGGTTGGATCTGCCTCCCAGAATATCGCCTATCAGCTGTTCCAGGTTATGGAGATTGCACTGCTGATCGCTGCCCATCGCTGCTGCTGCCTATCACCGCCTCCACACATCCCATTTTTGGTCTCCGCACATCTTGTTTTTGGCTTCCGTGCACCCCATTTTCGGCCTCCATGCGCACCATTTTCAGTCCATTCCAGGCGGAGGTGATCCCCCCCCCCGCAAGCAAGTCTTCAGAAAGCATCCCTGTTGCTCACGTCTGGATTCCAAGCTCAGTACAGGAAGAGTCACTGGGTAACTGAACCCTATGGGCACATACAAAATCCAGGAAAGCAGGAGTCAAACAGGCCAGGATATACAGCACGAGCACACAAGGCACTGAACTGGGCATATTGCTTCAGCAACACTCAAGTCCTCAGGCTGAGGTTAAGCAGGCAATGCCAGTGTAATCGTTCATGAGAGGCGACGTTGAGTAGTATAGCTAACCTAGACTGTGCCTGTCTCCTGTCTGCTCTCCTTAGATCAGGAAGAGGTGTGGACTCTACCTCCTCCTCATTGATAATAGGTGTTAGCTACTGTTGATCTTCACCTGGAACCTCCTGGCCAACTTGCTGCAGCTGTGGCTTGCCTCCCTCAGCTTCAGTCTGTCACTTGTCCGATCAACCCAGCTGAGGCTGATCCATCAGGCTAGCCTTCTTTATTGAAATTCAATAAAGTTATAAAAATAAATTAAAATACAGAAATTTAGTAAAATTAAGATGAGTCCAGATGTGTAAAATAAAATTATGTCTACAATAGAAATCCAATTGATTTCTGTATGAAATAGTATTTAAAGTTTTACTGCAATGAAAAGACTAAATAAATATTCCTTAGGATAAGAGTTCCCTCTTGTGGCAACAAGTATAATATGTTCAAAAGGATTCTGCAAAGCAACCTAGAATGAATAATATCCACAGAAGTAAAACATGGAGTTAAATATAAGATAGTTAGTATATAATCTGAGCAAATGTAAGATACAGCAAAATGAAACATGTAAAATAATTCTATACTGAATCACCACTAAGTTAGTATAGTCAAATTTTGTATAATTATTTAAGTCAGGAAAAGGAAATAACTACAACTATGGTAGTTAATCTAAACTATTTTTAACCAGTTCAGTTTCTCATTTGGATTTCCCACATGAATGCAAGCTAAAATATTTATGATTCCCACTTCAACTATTCCTTGACTTTTATTGACTTTTACAAACTGTAAAAGACCAAAATAACGGGAGGAAAAGATAAACAAAGTCTGTTTGTAGAGCCAATAAAGCTGCTGTAGATCATAAATTGTAAATGTAAAGCCACTAAATTCCAAAGTTGGGGAAAAGGCATGGTGTAAAAAGAAGTTAATTGTTACTAAGAAGATGTAGTGTAATAAAAGCTCAATATAAGATATAATAAAACTCATATGTTTTTGTTTGGTGGCCTCTTGGGACCTAATGTCAATCCACCTTCTTTGGTCATCTGTAGAGAAGGATGTAAATCTTCTTGAAGATTTATAAATCCATCAGGTCCACTACCTCTAAAGTGCCCCCCAATTAATTCTTTCTTCTATCTTGTACTCCTGACTGTTAGCTAAGAATACTCAATGCATAATTAGGGTACTAAGATAAAGATAACAAACGTTCTCCCAAGAGGAAGTTCCATTCCCTCTTTAGGGAGCTACCATGGAATCCCATCTTGACTTTTAAAAAACCCTACAGACAGCATTGATGTAATTTTTAGAATTAATTTATATATCTGAGGGCTGTGAAGGCTATACTCTGCTGTCATATTCTGCTTCTGAGTTTCTAATTTGAGCTAAGTAAGCCTTGAATTTCATTGAGAGCCATGCTAGACTGGGTCAAAGACCTTATTGGTACTGCATTTTGTTCCTACAGTACATTTTGTTCCTAAAGCTCAGTAGCATCCTCCATTTGTTGTCTAGCAACTACTACTGATAGCCATCATGTCAATTGTCACTGAGAGCTATATCCTCCACGAATTTGTCTATTATCTTTTAGAGCTATCCAGTTTACTAGCCATTATTATGGTAGTGAATTTCACCAGTTATCTACACATTGTGTGATAGATTTCCTCTTATCTGTCTGAACCACTTTTTTTCATATTATATATACATTAAGCCCCCATCCCTACCTCCTGCATTGTGCATTAGTTAAAAATCTACAATTGTAATGTTTCCTCATAGGAAATACCATAATTGTAAAATGGGGAGAAATTATGAATGTTACTATTTCTTATTTCTCCAAATGAGGACCATTCTGAGGATGACCACTTGGAAAGCTATATAGAGAATGATTATTTAATAGCTAATTTTTCTTCTGAAATTATACATGAGCTATAATATATGGTATCGTTCCAATCAGCTAGTCTCTTTCTCTAGTATAAATTTCTGATAATGAAGATGGAGAGTAAAACTAGAGGTGTTCCCATTGCCACAGTGCAGGGCTCCAAAGTGTAACGTCTAATTATATTATATTAGCTATGAGATTTATAAACTGCCACACTGCAGAGATTCTAAGATGTATTGAAAATTTGAAATAGGAAAAGTTGATGCTGTATTAATACCAATATTAGTTTGTTGGTAGAGCAGACATTGAGACAGTTATTGATTCCCATACAGTAATTTCTAGAATATATTTCCATAAAACATAGTGATAGAGATTAATTTGATAACTTTTTAAGATACATGTAAATGATAGATTCATTATTTTATTTATCACAATAGACGATGTGCATAAAAAGGAGTCCAATGATAGACAATAGAAAGTTTATTCTAATTATACCAAGATTTTCTGTGAGGAAGGGTTAAGGGTTAAACTTCTGGTTAAGAAGTTTAATAAAAAATAAACGAATCTTGTAGCCATCCATTGCTGAAACATTGAGCTGAAATAAAGATCTTTTGATCTGACCCATAAGAAAATCATCATTTTCTTTTATCTTCATAAAAATGGACTTGGAAAGTAGTTTGCAGGATTTATGTTGCTAAAGTTTTAGATTCATGGTTTTTCAGAGAGTACCATAAAAATATTTGACTATTTTCTCATTAGGAAATAGAAGCACTTGTAGCTAAACTTCACAAAGATGCGTTAGTTGTAGAGCAAGTTCGAACTTTGGTTAAAAAGGATGAAGAAACTATGGCTGCGGAAACAAAAATTGTGGAAGGGTATGCTAAGGTACACAGTTTTCAAAGTTACTTCTTTTGATGACATAACAAGCATGCCAACTATTCCAATCAAATGTAATTTTCCTCCCAAAAAACTAGGGCTACTATGTCTGGAGTCCAAAAATCTGGAGGACCTCCACACGGTAGCAAGAGATTAATTTTTTCTATAAAAAGGGCTCATGTTTGTGTTAAATAATTTTGTATATAAAAATAGTATTTGTACATGTATATCTTGTGAATAAAAAATGAAATTCTCCCCTTTCTTCATTTTTGTAGCAAGTAACAGAAGAACTCAATACTGTATTGCCATCTTTGGAGAAGGCCCTTAGTGCTCTTGATGCACTTGACAAAAATCACATTGCAGAAGTTAGGTAAATATATTGCTTATTTCCAAGGATTTCTAAGCTGAGAATTTCTTGTCATCAAAAGGCATTAATTTAGTAAACACAATATTCATTAGTCATATTCAGTTTACATTGATATATCCTGATTCTTGCTAATGTAAGAAACTATTAGCAGGAATAGTAAGATACAGCCAAAGCAATAGATTCCCTAAAAATCAGTCATCTCAATAGAAAATTGCTCTTGGAATGTTTCATAATATTTGTCATTTTTATATTAAACTGCAATCTCCAAGGTCAGAAATATGCATTACATTCCTTGGGCAACATTTTCATGTTGATCACTAAAATTATTGTATCTTGATAACTGAATGTGAATCAGGTTGTTTTGGCAAAAAAAATGATTTTGAATATAATATATTTTGTGTTCTTTTTCTATATAACTCAGAGTATATACTCATCCTCCTTCACTTGTTTTAACTGTTATGAATGCAGTCTGTATTCTTCTTCAAAAGAAACCAAACTGGGCAACAGCAAAATTACTACTTTCAGATCCAGGATTCCTTAAAAAATTGATTACAATTGACAAAGATAATTTACCAGAAAAGGTAAAAGAGTTCATTTGCAAATAGATTGAATGTTTTTCTGCTTTTGTATACATAAATCTTCAAATAAGAGATTTTAAAAATGAAACTCATTTCCTGGAGTCTGGCTTGGGGTTTCATTGCCACCAGAATCCAACTAATTTTTCCTTACTAGATTATAAAATATCTTCTAAATGTAACAGATGTGAATAATACATTGTAGTCAAATTTTCTCAAATTCTGCAAAGTTTGGTTTAATCTTTCACAGTCTTAATTATCCTGTGAAAAACTGGCTCCTTGTCTATTTACATTGCTTTTTGCTGTGTTATTCATCACAGGACAGCTGTTTTTCATTCCACTATACAGAGATTCAGTTGGTGGGAGTTTGAGACAAAGGCCGCAGTGGTAGAATTCTATCTGGAAATAGATAGTTCATATTTATGTCTATAGTTCATATCTAATGAACTATCTCTGATAACTTTTAAATGCATAGTAAAATATTTCACTCTGATTGATTAATTCAAATATTGAAAAACAAACCATTATTTTATTTTGGTGTCTTTAATCTTTATTGAAATATTATTCATTGACTTATTTGCTTCTCTTCCCTTTTTCTTTTGTTGTTATTTAAAGATATATTGTTGTGCAGTTTATAATTTCCTTTTCTTGATAAATTCAGTGCAATGGAATTATTTTAAAAAACAAATAAATAGATATTAGTTATTGATTGAAGATATGGAAGAATTTTACTTGTATCTGTTACACTTATTTATTTATAATTAATTATTTTGTATTCATTTTAGGTTTTTCTGCAGTTAAAAAAATATGTGAGGTCGCCTGATTTCAGCCCAGTGAAAGTAGGACTTGTGTCTGTTGCATGTTGCTCCATATGCCAGTGGATTTTAGCTCTGGATCACTATCATATTGTTAAAAGGGTATATTTACATAGGTTATTTCCAATAGTTTTTAAAACAATCCATCATATTTGACATTGTATTTATAAGGGGAAAAGATTCTATTAATTCTGGAATATGTTGCTGATTTCTGTTAAAAGTCTTTTATTCAGAATGTCAGAGGTAAATCAATTCCAATTGTCTTCTTATTTTCTATTTACTTTTCTGCTATTTTAATTTTCTACCATAAAACAAATGTAGAAATGTACCTGGATTCAGGCAGCTCAGTGAAGGAAGGCCTGGAAGCAGACCTAAAATATATAGCAATCCTAATTTAATAGTTTATTAAGCAACTCATTATCTCCATTTCTCATAACCAGAAGATAGTTTAAAGTAACCTTTTAGTCTCTAGAAGATTGATCTGACAAGAAATGGATCAACTTATCTCTTCATTAAGAAAATCGTGTTAAAGCAACTTTTCTCCTGTTCCAAGAGATTCATACATGTCAGTCTCAAAACTTGGTTTCAATTGTATGTCACTGCAACTATTAAAAGTGTTTAGTTGTTAATATAAATACAAGTAGTCCCTGACCATAATTAAGACCATAATTAAGTCCAGAATTATAGTTGTAAGTTGGAAATAAACACTGGAAACTGGCAAAAAAATGTTATAAAATGTTTGCAGAATGCTGCAAACAGCGGTAAAGGTGAGTTGGTTGTCAAACACCCAAAATGCACTCACATGACCATGTTGTGCGTGTGTGGTTATTGTAACTTCAAAATCAGATCATTAATGCTTTATGCAAATCTGTCATAACTTCGAACAGTCACTAAGTGACTGGTCATAAGTTAAAGACTCCCTGTAAATTCTTCTCTTCCACAGAGATCCTAGTGGAAAAGGATCTCTGGCATCATTTCAAGATTGCAGAGAACAGATAGTGATTCAGGAGCTGATCTTGATACCTCCTTTAAAATAATTATATAGAATCTTGTCCTGGAATTTTCCATCTCTTGTCTGGATTTCTTCCCCCTAGTTTTCTAGGGTATTTTCTCTTTGCTTCTGTCCTGTCCCTGCAGGATTATTATGAGGAGGATCACAGGACAAGAACAGAAAGAAAGGTTGTGGAAGAGTTTCCAAGACTAAAGGGTCATTTCACCCTCAGGAAAAAAAAAAAAAACACCTTCAAAATTTTCCTTTTTGAAGCTCAACTGTAAAGAGTACCTACTACTAGCTTAACATTGCAAGGTCATTTCTAAAGCAATCCTCATCCTTAAAAAATTCCTTTTCTAAAGCAATCTTCATCCTAGAAAAAATCCTTATAGATTTTCCTAAGTTTAAGGGAGAAAAACTGGTCTGTCCTTCCTAACCCATTGGGACCTAGGTGTAGAGAATATAAAATTACTCAGATGATATGGGTGGTGTAGAAATTTGATAAATAAATAAATAGAAGATGTCCTTGAAGGACCAAAGGAAGTTTCATTAGCAAGGCAGTGATCAGATAAATTATACAAGAGGAAAGAACCACATTCAGACTTGCAAGATTCTGTTACCATAGTTATTCTGATAAAAGTAGCTTTAGGTTTACACATTGTCTGTTTTTTAGTATGGTCTACCTTCTAGGACTGACACTAGTTGATCAAAGTCTTTCCTCCGGGGCAAGTTGGTAAATGAAGTAATGACTGATCACAACTTCAGATTTATGGGAAGGGAGAAGGATTTCTGAAATAGGACAGCTTCACTTTTGGCCCCTATTCCATAATCAAAGATGACATAAATTGTTCTGAATTAGTCTTGGTTCCCATGTCCAGTAGGCATAGTTGAAGACTAGCCAGATGAAACCACTCTGGATGCTCTGTGTAGACGAGTAAAACCTAGACAGACTTTCAATATCATTCACATTCTTTTGATTCAGAAGAATCAGAATATTGCCATACAGAGATGAGAAACACTCATTATATTATGAGCAATGTGAAATGATTAGGATTCCTACTACATGACAGATTATATACATTTACTATTCAAAGCCACCCCAGAACTTGTGCTTTTACTAAGGCTAATGAATAGTGAAATTGTGTGCCAATAATTGTATTAACACATTATAATTACATTACAGATTTGTAGAGAAATATAAACAGCCAAATTATCATTGATGTTCAACACAGACTGTCACAGAGAGTTATGATTATTTGGTCAGTTTGCTTGTGTTGTCATATCATCAGATTGTGAATTTCTTCAAGGTGCATCACTGGCTAGTGGTCAGGACAGGAGAACATGCAATATAAAGATGTCACAATATAAATAAGTATAATAGAAAATTAAACTGAACACTAAAAAGAAGTTCTCATAGAGAGGCTGCTTTCAGGAAAATCCCTCAAGTGCAGTTAGAAATATCAATATAATGATTATTACTATATAAATAAATGTGTCTATATCAAGACATTTGTAATAGTTATTTCATTTTCCTCTAAACTATTAACATTATCAATTTCATATTGAATTGTAAATATACCTTGTTTTTTTAGTTTGTAGATCCAAAGCAAGCAAAAGTAGTGGAAGCAGAAGAATTACTGAATCGTGCACTTAGTAAATTAGCTGAAAAACAAAGATGTTTAGCCCTGGTAAAATAGATGTCTTTAACATATGCCATCATATTTACATAATTTGTTAAATAATAGAAAATGTATATGCATCTAAGTAATCCATATTGTTTTAGTATAAATATTTGCTTTGCTGAAGATAAAGTCATCTTTATTAGCTAGAATAATATATTATCTCTCAGTGTTTATATATTGTATATTAATCACATCGTAGCTCTAAATGACATTTTCTCTCACCATTGTACTTGAAAGTGTTTCAGTCTGAGTAGAGAGAGTGAAGAAATAGTGATGGAAATAGTTTGTTTCTAGAATTATCTAAGAGTCCTAAATTATCCTAAATAGTTTATGATCAGTTATTTTCAGTGATCTCTATACTTTATTTAAATGAATTCTCCACTAGAATAGAATAAAATAGAATAGAATAGAATAACAGAGTTGGAAGGGACCTTGGAGGCCTTCTAGTCCAACCCCCTGCCTAGGCAGGAAACCCTACACCACTTGAGACAAATGGTTATCCAACATCTTCTTAAAAATTTCCAGTGTTGGAGCATTCATAACTTCTTGCATAGAGACTCATTCAGAAGATGATGTAGAGCTGAGCTTTTGGTGGGAGATAGTCCCACCCTCTTTGCACATGCATAAAATAAATAGTTTTCACTGTGCTTCCTATTTCCTTTCACTGCCACAGCAACAGAATTGCTTGGTGCATAGTGCATTCTAACATCTATTTAGAGGTACTTCTACTTTTATTCATGGCCCTCACTTTTTTTTGTTCAACACCAACAGTTTGTATTACTCATTTTTCCAAACCTTTTTCACCTTAATTTCACTTATCCTAATCTAAAATCTTAATTTCATTTATCCTAATCTAAAATAAAATTCAGCAGAAGCTAGTCAGTCTACTATTCCAGCTGTATATCTAATGACTAGAATTGCAATTTGGATTTTAAGGTCACTTTCACTCTACTGATGTATTCACTACTAATCTTCTTCTTGACTTCAGTGTGCTTGATGTTGCCTGAAGGATGCCCAGGTATTTGTAATGATCTTCTTCATCTTGATGTTATTTCGATAGGACCTCTTGATGCCTTCAATTTTCACTATTTTTCTACTGGTAATGATGTGTGGCACAAATGTGCAGTTCAAGTACATATGTCCCCTCCCCTTTTTTCTCACAGTAAAGTGAGAATAAACCATTTGGTTTATTGCACTTGCAATTTTTTTTTATCATATTGATTTTATTGTAATTCCTATGTTTGATTCTTGTGAGCTGCCCACAGTAGTTGGGAATCCTGCAACATACAATTATTATTATGTTTGGTCACACATACACCCAAAGTCCGACCATACCTCACTGTGGTGGTGGTAAAAAACTTTATGGATCAACTCAAAGATGTTGAAGATGCTACTGAAAAATGAGTCCCCTGTGGAGGAGGGGAGTTAACAGGGGAAGAGCAAAGAGACTATCATAGTAACAGGAGTATCCATGATGCAGATGGGGTAAATCTTAATACCCCCCTCAGCAATTGACACAACTTCTACTGAAAAGAGATCTCTCTGCTGTTCAAAGTTCTTCAAATTAGGAACATGGAACATCAATGGCTTAAATTTAGGAAAGCTGAACATTGTTAAAAAACAAAATGAATAGGCTTAATCATGATATACTAGGCATCAGTGAAATTCATTGGACTGGCTGTGACTTCCTCAACTCTGATGGTCATATTGAATACTACTCTGGCAATGATACCATCAGAAGAAGAGGAGTGGGTTTCATGCTGCATAAAAAAGTGGGCAGAACCATAGAAAGTTTTTGAACAGTCAGTGATAGGATAATGGCAATACATATCGCAACATGACAATCCTGCAAGTTTACGCTCCCACTGTGGACTCAGCATTAGAGAACATCAAAGAATTCTATGCTGAAATTCAGGAAACTGAAACAAACACCAAATAAAGTTGTTATTGGCAGAAATATAAGAAATAGAAATCACAGGTAAGTTTGGCTTTGGTGAACAAAATGAGGCAGGAGAATATCTGATTCGGCTATCCATGAACAACAGCTAAGAATAATGAACACGTTATTACAACCCAAGCAGTGATTATACACTTGGACTTCACCAAATGGAGAACTTCAAAACCAAATTGATTACATATTATGCCAAAAGAAGTGGAGAGGTTCCATCCTCACCATGAAAACATTCTCTGGTGCAGATTGTGGGTCAGACCATGAACTGTTAGCTGCCACAGTAAAATTCAGATGCTGCAGTATCAAACAAACACCCATGATTCAGAAATTTGATGTTAAGATTTCCCTAGCATATGCAGTTGAAGTTAAGAACACATTTGAACTGCTCAACATCACATAAAGGCAAGAGATGACCTGTGGGAGGAAATAAAAACAACCATCACTGAAATAGCCCAAGAACATATTACATACAAGAACCAATGAAATTGGCTAAATGGATATCAGAAGCTACAACAGAGACTGTAGAAGAGAGAAGAAAAGCAAAAGCCATTGGTAACAGGGAAGAAATCAAAGACTAAATGCAATGTTCCAGAGGCAAGAAAATATTAAGAAAAGTATTGGGCTGATAAACGTAAGAAACTGGAGGAAGAGGGTTTCATTTATGTGAAGAAGACCAGAAACACCTCTATGGCAAGAAAGGCTATGGTCAGGAGACGTGATGGGCAGGAATTGCATGACCACAAGCAATTAGAGAAAGATGGTGGGAATATGCAGACCAACTTTACACAAATAAAAAATAAGACCAAGCCATAAAAGGAGAAGCTGACCTACCAGAAATGGAACCAGATATCCTGGAGAAGGAGGAGGAGGAGGATTGTGGACACTCAACCAGTTGCCTAATTGCAAAGCCACAGGAGTTGATGGAATTCCTGCAGAGTTGCTGCAAACAAAAACACTGACAGCACTTTGCCAAAGTGTATGAAGTGTATGGCCAAAAGAATAGAAAAGGTCAATATTTATCCCAATATCAAAGAAAGGTGATATAAAAGATTGTTCCAACCAACAGATCATAGCCTTGATACCACATGTGAGCAAAATTCTCTTGAAGATAATCCAGCAACATTTGAATCTAATCACCAACAGAGAACTGCTCACGTGGAAGCAGGACTTTGGAAAAGAAGAGAAATGCATGGTCATATTGCCAATCTACCCAATCTACATTGGGTATGGGAAAAGCAAAGTAATACCAAAAAGACCTCTACATGTGTTTCATTGATTACACAAAAGCCTTCAACTGTGTTGACCATGACAAGCTCTGGAATTGCCTCAAAGAACTTGGAAAATCACCACATCACATCCAGCTCATTCAGTCATTGTACTCTGATCAAGCAGCCACTGTAAGAATGGAATATGGAGACACAAAATGGTTCAGAATTGGAAAAGGCACTTGTCAAAGTTGCATCCTGTTACCTATACTATTCAACGTGCACAGAAATAGTTATGATAAATGCAGATTTGGAGGAATCTACCATTGGGATTAAAATCAGTTGTAGGACTGTCAACAACCTCTGATATGCAGATGATACAACATTGCTCGCGGAAAGCAAGGAGAATCTGGAATGGCTAAACCTGAGAGTCAAAGATGAAAGTGAAAAATTTGGACTGCACCTTAACATCAAGAAAACAAAGATAATGATAAATGCAGAAAACACATATCTCTCACATCTTGCCTATCAAAAAGCTCTGGAACACTCAAACACTTGGCAACTTTTCTGTCATTTTCTTAGTTTTAGATTGTAACTGCTTTGCTGTTTGTGGTGTTTATTTCTCATTATTTATTTATTTACCGTATGGCATATCATACATGGCCTAGCAATATTTATTAATATTTACCCTAGGTTATTAAAACACAATAAATACAAATGTTAAAAAGATCTATATTCAAATACCAATGTCTAGGCTAGTGATGGTGGTTGCGTGCGTGTGTGCCCACACCCATAATTCTATGTGTCCTGCCCCCCCCAGGCATGTGTGCACGACCCACCCATGCTCCCCCCGCTTTTGGCATGTGATGGCACAGTGGGCCTAGTAGTCCTGGTTTTTTGCCCTCCCCAGGCTCCAGAGGTTTTCTAGGAGCCTGGGGAGAGAAAAAACAGTCTTCCCCACCTCCCTGGAGGCCCTCCGGAGGCCGGAAATGGCCCGTTTGCCAACTTCCGTTGGCCCAGAAGGGCCAAAAATCAGCTGGCCAGTGCACGCATGCATGCTGGAGCTGAGCTAGGGCAACACTCGCGTGCCCACCAACATGGCTTCGTGTGCCACCTGTGGCACACATGCCATAGGTTCGCCATCATGGGTCTAGGCCATCTAACCATTGAAGCACAACATTGTTTATATATGTGTGTGGGGGGGGAGAATCAGATACTGGACCAGTATCTGATGCCTTCAGCTTATAACAGTCAGGATGTGATCTACAGTTTAACATGGGATCCCACAGTCACACTGAGGGGAGGATACTATGCTAGTATGGCAGCTTAGTTCTTTATTTATTTATTTATTTATCTAGCGATCATGTTTACTTTGTTAAGACCTTTTAAAAAAAGGCCCATCATCTTAAGAAGCAGTAACCACAATAGTATTTTACAAAATAAATTTCTTCAGTTTCCTTGAACCTGAACAGTAGCTTCTGTTATTTTCACTCCTCTTTTGATACTATTCAAAGCAGTTTTTTTTAAATTTGATTTGATTTATATGACGCCCTTCTCCGGAGACTCAGGGCGGCTTACAATGCGTTAAACAATAGCCTTCATACTTTTGTATATTTTATACAAGGTCATCTTATTGCCCCCACAATCTAGGTCCTCATTCATTCATTCACTATCTGCAGAAAATCTTTCTATTTGCTTTGCACTGCCCCTTTTACAAATACCAACAATTTTTGTGCTATCCGCTGATAATTTTTGGCAAACTAATATTTCAGCTAAAGCCAGGAATTCCTAGAAGTCTGGCATTCTGATAGATGAATTATTCACACGCACGCACGCACACACACACACACACACATTGTTTTTATTCATTGTTAGAAGCCAACCTTGATACAGATCCTGTGGAGATGCCTGGGGCACTGTCTTGCCCTTTTTGAGCCTGTTAAGACTTGAGGAAGTGGGCAGGCTCCTCATGACTCTGAGTTGGCTATCTGTTCATTAGGTGCTTTTTCGTCTTGGGTGGCTACAGTCACCCAGGAGGTGATGTGGTTGGGTTTTGATTGCGGTGAATTGTTCCTTGAATGAGGGGTTCACCCTTAAAAAGGGATTCATTTGCCCCCACATCCAGAAACCAACTTTAGATCTAACCTATTTTTAGGGAATATTGTTGAGAAGGTAGTCATGTAGCAGCTTCAGAGGAACCTGGGTGAAGCAGATTATATTGACCATTTTCAATCACATTTCAGGCTTGGGTATGTAACAGAAACAGCATTAGTCATACTTTTGGATGAACTTGGGTGTGAATGGGATGGAGGTAATGCATCCATCTTTGCTCTACTTGACCTCTACACAGCATTTAATACTGCCAACCACCATATCCTTCTGGACTGGCTTTGGGAGCTGGGAATGGGCAGCACTATATTGTGTTGAGTTTTTACTTCCTCCAAAACTAGTTCCATCAATGTTTCATTGGCAGCAAGAGGTCCTACCCTCAGTCCAGTGGTGGGTTTCAAAAAATTTTACTACTGATTCTGTGGGTATGGCTTGGTGGGCGTGGCATTGCTTGGTGGGTGTGGCAGGGGAAGGATACTGTAAAATCTCCATTCCCTCCCCACTCCAGGGGAAGGTTACTGCAAAATCCCCATTTCTTCCCAATCGGCTGGGACTTGGGAGGCAGAGAATAGATGGGGGTGGGGCCAGTCAGAATTTTTATTACCGGTTCTACGAACTACTCAGCATTTCCGCTACCGGTTCTCCAGAGCTGGTCAGAACCTGCTGAAACCCACCTCTGCCTCAGTTCCTACTATGTGGGATTCCACATTGCTTGGTAGTCTCTCCACTCCTATTTAACATCTACATGAAGCCACTGGGTGACTTTATGCAACACCTTGAGTTCATATGTCATTAATATGCTGATGTACTCCGTTGTACATCTCTGCCATTGGCAAATTGATGCTGCTAATCTGATGCTGTCTCAGTGTCTGGAGACTGTCAGGGTTTGGATGGGGATCAATGGACTTTGGCTTAATCCTGACAAGACTGAGTTTGGGTTTGGAAGGCCTTCTGGATTCTGGAATTTGCCTCTAGGATGGGATGGGATGACAGTGCCCCATACAGAATCAGTATGCAATCTGGGGGTTCCTTTTGGACTCACAACTCCTACTCAAGCAGGACACAAACATGACAAGGAGTTTCTTTCATGTTGTGTGCCAGTTGCTGTCAAGGTTCCAACTAATTAATCCAATCAAGCAAGTATATTGAAGTATAGAATCCTCCCTCCCCCTGTTAATATAGGTCACATTATCCAGTTAGGTGTCCAGGTGTTGTGGGAAGATTTGGTTCCCATGAGACAGTTTCCTGTTATCGTCTGGAATATACATTCCTAGTCCCCCCGTCCCCCGCCCCCGTTTGTTGGCAAGCTGTGAAGCAGTAAAAGTTAAAGCAAATACACTTCGAAGCTTGACAGTTGCATTTACTCAGATATTCTAAGTTATTCATGCCCTGGTTACCTTCCAAATGGTTTATTGTAATGTTCTCTACATGGGACTATTCTTGAAGAATATCCAAAGCTCAGCTGGTCAAAAATGCAGTGGTACAGGCAGTTATGTCTCTTTCCAAAAGTATATGTCATACCTTCGGTTTTATTGCTATGGTGCATGGCATCATTTGTAAGGGGACTCCATTTAAATTTTCTTGCATCATTCAGTAGGGTTTTTTAAATACAATATATTTCAACCTTTACAAGAAAAAATTAAAATCATCTTCAGAAAGGAACAGTAATTTATATGTGAAAGACAAGTTAGTGTAGTGTTAAGGAACTAGATTATAAACTGGAAAACCATTGCACAAAAAACAGCTGGGTTACTTTGGGCCAGGCAGTCTCTCTCTCAGCCCTAGGAAGAATTCAGTGTCAAATCACTTCTGAAATCTTGCTGTCCAGGTAGCTATCTGGAGTCAATGCTCACTCAAAGGCCCACAAAAAAAGAAACAATAGATAAAACTCTGAAGTATTTTAAGGTTATATTTAATTATCTCAATTAAAAAATAAATTAGTCTTTGCTAATATTGAGACTAAAATAGACAGGGTATTAATGCTTCTTGTTCTTTATAATACTGCACGAGTCAAAAAGAGGGCTGTGAAAATATTTACAAATATTTACCCCTTGTATCCTGGGCATAAATTGTAACAACTCCTACCCTCAAAAGGACGCTATAGAGCACTGCAAACCAAGACAACTAGACACAAGAACAGTTTTTCCCCAAACGTCATCACTCTGCTAAACAAATAATTCCCTCACACTGTCGGAACTATTCACTAAGGCTGCATTACTATTAGTCTTCTCACCATTCCTATCACCCATCTCCTCCCACTTATGACTGCATGGCTGTAACTTTGTTGCTGGTATCCTTACGATTTATATTGATATTGATTGTTTCCTGATTGCTTATTTGTACCCTATGACTATCATTAAGAGTTGTACCTTATGATTCTTGACAAATGTATCTTGTCTTTTTATGTACACCGAGAACATATGCACCAAAGACAAATTGCTTGTGTGTCCAATCACACTTGGCCAATAAAGAAGTCTAGTCTAGTCTAGTCTAGTCTAGTCTAGTCTAGTCTAGTCTACTCTACTCTACTCTACTCTACTCTACTCTACTCTACTCTACTACAGCTTAATTGGCAAACATCTGACTTTTTTGGAGGCTAACATTTACAAAGCTCCTAGGACAGTTTTTAGTCAACTTCAGAAAGTGTTCCTGTAAAAGACAGTATCAAGCCATTTATGTATTATTCCCAAGGAAAATGAAGGAATCCATGTAGCCCTAAGTTTCACTTAAGAGTGTCTTTGTAGATGATCATCATTTTGCCAACTCATGATTTTTTTCATTACCTCCATACATCTACATGATTAGTATTCATGTCATCAACTGTCTGTTTTATGATGTACTCCATATTTTTAAAATTATATAGTGTATTATGGTTCTCTTGATGTAACATGCTTATGAATACAATCTTATTTTCCTCTTTATAAAATGGTATCATCTCATTTGCAATTCCTATTCCTTTAGGCCATTCTTTGATGCTTTTTCATGTAATCTTAGAAGCAAACTTTCATCTTTTTCACTACAAAAAACCTCTGAGTAGAATTGAAGATTTGGAAGATCAATTGCCATCTTGATTGATGGAGGGAAGCCCACCAGTGAAAACTTATTTACTCAGTGAAAACTCCTTCTTTACTGTATTTATAGTTCCAGCAGTTAGAATCATAGAGGAGTACATACAGTATATGCTGTGTGCACCCATATATTAAGCTCCAATAGTAACTTGCCAATTAATTCATGTTTAAAATGAATTCTAAATAAACTTCTAGCTCTCAGCTAGAAGTTAAGAGTTCAGAGAAAAAATGTTCATTTGGTAAGGTTGTGTTAGATTATCATTTAGAATGGGAAATTACTTGCAAAATAATGCAAACGACGCATAAGGGTGAAGTTGGGAAACAAAGTTGTTTGTCTGTTCTGATAAAGCATGGGTGAGATTCCCTCTGTTTTTAAGGGACTAAAAAAGGAGACAAATTGATAACTGATAAAAAGGGAAGTAGAGATAGGTCTCTATTCAAACTACACAGTTGATTACTAAAAATACTTCAGCTACAGTTAAGCAAGCAGTCTTTATACACAGACCTGCTGAATCTGCTCAGAAAACTCATGCATAATAATGTTTAAGTAGGCATAATTTTGTTCAGAGTCTGGATAGTAACTCTGTAAAAGCCTCATAGTAGATATTATTGAGTTTCTTTTTTAAAAAAATTATGCAAATATAGCAAGTAATATTGATTCAGTAGCATTTTTAAGTAGATTTTCTTATTTAGAATTTTACAAAATTCTAAAATTTCAGATTGAACAACATCAACAAAATTTAGAAGCATTGTATGATGAAAGTATTGCTGAACAGGAAAAACTTGCAGCTCGAAAAATTCAAACAACTCGTCGTTTACATAGTGCATCTATATTAAGCACAGCTCTAAAGGATGAAATGGTATTACCTTTTTTATCTGCTCTAGTGCTTAAGTTAAAGTTTCATTCCTTATATTTTCAATTGATTTTTCTCATTGAATCTTTCCTCATTGAATTTTACACTTAAGCGTTGGGTTATATTTTATACACAATTGTGATTTTCCTCACTGTTTTTATCCGAAATCTCATATCTGAGATTCCTATGACCAATATACTGCTAATTCGAAAATAAATACATTTCATCCTGTCTTCATTAATGATATAGCACCCTTATGGTAGCTGGATGATGTTATGAGTTATTATTGCAGACATGATGTTTCACATATATACTGATACTGTCTGGCCTAGTAGGAACTGACCAAATAAATAGTCATGAGATTGTGACATACAGCTTAATAAAAACACAAAGCCATGTGTTTTTCAAAAATCCAATATTAATGCCCTTGTGGTTATAGTTGGTATTACTATAATCAGAATAATTTCTATAGTACTGTGGTCATTGTGCTTCAGGAAAAAAAAACAGAGCAGAAAATGTGCAAAAAATAATACATAAAATCCCTTCTTTACTTCCCTGTGAAGAAAGACAAATTTGGCATGGGAAAAGTTCACTTATCATACTAGAACACAGAAATATTACCAAGGTTTTATAAAGTATTCATACTTCATTGGATTTTGATTCATGAAGCATTGTAGAACTTGCTATGGCAAGAGTAATGATGGACATCAAATTGGATAGTTCTGAAAGAATATGGTCACACTCGTGGAGAATAAAGTATTACATATTGTAACTACTTGTTATGATGGCTACTTACTATTTCTAAGATAAAGGACTATCAGCGATCAGCAAATAATCGGTGTACTGCTTCTAAGCTATTCACATCTAGTTGGAAGCCTTATAATCTTCTAATTGATATTTAGTTTGTATGGTGGATGAGATTAGATTACCAGATATCTGAACAGGCAAAGGAGGACATGAAATATTGGTAGTGATGACAATGAGGGAAAAAGAAGACACACTATTTATTTTTACACATGCACTTTTCAATTTTTATCCCAATAATATATGAGGAATCATGTGATCTACAGACTACAGTGATTATAGATTTGAAGGAGGTAGATTGAAGCCAATTGCTGGAATCAGGAAATAAATTTATCTGTTGAGCCTGTTGACAGTTGAGGAAAATAAAGAAGCAATTTGCAAGGTCACAGTACACAAAAGTTTGAATGACTACTGTTGTGAAAACAAAAAAACAAGATACTCAAAAGAGCTGAAAAAAGAGGATATGAAAACAAAAAGGAAGATATGTCGTCTATTTGCCCAGTGTCTGGTAATTGTAGATGAGGTGGGCCTTTGACCTTAACCAATATAACAATGGCAATTATTATTTTGCTCCTAATATAGCTGGGAGAATAAAATGTGTGCCTGTTAGCCTCAGATACTAAGATTTAGTTCATATTTCAGTGGTTGTCAAGCTTTTCTTTGTTAAATAAATGGTTGTTATCCATTTGGTGAAAGAAGTAAAGCAAGCCGATGTTATAAATAATAGAATGGAATTCCTTTAGAATGATTGGATGACCTTTAGAAGTTAATAGTCTGGCTTTCTTTGTTTCTGTTTTCCATTAATGTTTTCTTGATTAGATAGAGTAAGAATGCACTGTCTCAGAACATTTCTGAACCCGCTTAAGGCACTTTCAGGAGTGGGCAACAGGGAATGGAGCTAGCTGGAATGGACGACAGATGCTGAATTTCTGCCTTCTCTGGGCCATCGCAGAGAATGAATTTAAAAAATATAGCACCCATCTAAAGATTATGAAATTTAAGAGATTATGAAATGTGAGTTATTTCCCTTGTTATTCTCCTGAAGATTGGACTGTATTTGACTTGGAATTGGACACTTTTCAGAGGAGCCTTGAGCTTGGATGTTTGGTTAAGAGACTTGAGAGGCCTTTGAAGGCGGACAGGAGAGGAAGGGCCCTATGATGGAGGACTGAAAAAGAATTTGGAAAGAGTTTAAAGGAATACAGCTGAGAAGATAATAGCTGATTTATGAGTATATAGTGTGAAGGCCCGTTACACCCTTCTTTCAGTCAAAGTGTTGAGGTCTGGAGAAGGTGGAAGAACTAAATATTTTTTAAGACAGAGCCTTGATAAGGTGTGTGTAATAAAGTTAATTGCTGCCATTGGATCTATTTAGTTTTATTATGTTGCATTTACGGGGATAAGTTGATAAGGACAAAATAAAGGAGGAAGTGACGTTTATGGACTATAGACTGTAAAATTCTTAAAAGGTCAAGAGCTCTTTTTTGATGGTTGGATGTCAAATTGCAGGATATCAAAGTGTGGAAAGTGTTTGGCAAAGACCCAAAGTAGATTTTTAGACCTTCAGAGTTACACCTGATTCGAGTGGAAAAAGCCTTAGAAATGAAAGCGAGAAAAAAATCGCCTGAGAAATCACTGACTCAATCAGATAAATGTGATGTTCTCTTACAAGAGTTAAAAGAAATGAAGATAAGTATAAGGGAAGATTTGAAGCAAATAAATTATAAAATGGATAATATGGATGTAAGAATAAGAGATTTGTTGAAACAAAGTCAGGATATGACACAAAATATTATAGAAGTGAGGACTCAGATGGGAGAACATGATAGGGTGTTAAAAAGCCAGATAACTATGATGCATCAGGTGAAAAAGGATTTGATTGAGATACGGGATCGTCAGCACTGCTCAAATTTACAGATACGTGTTTATCTGGAGAAAAGTGAAGAAAAGGAAACAAAGTTGATCCAAGAAGTATTGGACTGGGCTACCTCGATCCTCCCAGATGTCCCCTTTACAAGATACGATATTGATGTAATACAGAGAGTTGGTCCAAAAAGGTTGGAAAGAAAATTGCTGAGAGACATTGTGATATTTATTTATTTATTTATTTTATTTGTTCCTATTTTTATACCGCCCTTCTCCAAATAGGACTCAGGGCAGTAAACAGCCAAAGTAAAAAACAAAAACATACAAAATTTAAAAGCAGTTTAAAATAATTAAATATTTTGGCCGTAAATTAAAACAACCCAATTTAAAAAAACCAATTTAAAACTTAACTCAAGCCAGCTCAGCTAGTTGAAATAAATGGGTTTTCAGGGCCCGACGAAAAATCTGGAGGTCTGTTATTGTACGTATCTCTGGGGGGAGGTTGTTCCAGAGGGTGGGCGCCACCACAGAGAAGGCTCTCCCCCTGGGAGTCGCCAGCCGACATTGTCTGGCGGACGGCACCCTGAGGAGGCCTACTCTGTGCAAGCGTACTGGCCGGTGGGAGGCTATTGGTGGCAGAAGGCGGTCTTGTAAGTACTCCGGCCCTAAGCCATGGAGCGCTTTAAAGGTGGTCACCCACCTCTTGAAGCGCACCCGGAAGACCACCGGGAGCCAGTGTAGCTCGTGCAGGAGAGGTGTCACATGGGAGCGCCTCGTCGCCCCCATAATCCCCCGCGCGGCCACGTTCTGGACCAGCTGGAGCCTCTGGGTGCACCCCAGGGGGAGCCCCATGTAGAGAGCGTTGCAGTAGTCGAGGCGGGAAGTGACGAGTGCCTGAGTGACTGTGCGTAGGGAGTCCCGATCTAGAAAGGGGCGTAACTGGCATATCAGGCGGATTCTAGTCTTACACAAAAAAGAACAAGTGATGCATAAATTGGGAAATATGGCATTGATAGTGTTTGGGGATCATCAGATACAAGTTTTTCCAGATTTAAGTAGTGAGACTTTACAATGGAGGAGAGAGATGCATCAAGTTTGTCAATTATTGAAGAAAAGTAACATTAATTATAGCTGGGATTATCCAGGTTTTTTGAGATTTCCATATAGTGGAAGATCTTACAGAGTTGAAACAAAGGAAGAGGCAATGGAGAAATTAAGGGACTCGGAATCATCAATAAAGAAGAGTTCATGGAGCAAATCCAGAAAGTGAATGAGATGTTGAAATTTTTAAGAAGGAAGATGGAGAAGAAGAAAGAAGATCTACAGGAGAAAGGGAGGCTGGATGAAGCAACAGGACAAGTTCACTGTAGAGACAGTATATAAATATTTGTAATAGTTACATTAAGGGATATATGTTATAACATATATTTGGGTGTAGAAATAGGGTAAAGATGGTTAAGGGAGGTGGAGTGGGCAACTGAAGTCCGTGTATGGATGGCTCTCTCCCCTGGAGGCTTTATGCAGTAATGAGGAGGAAGATCTCCTGAAGAAGGGAAGGGGGACATATATGTTTATGGGTGGGTAAGAGGTTATTTATGTTTTGGGAAAATATGTATACTGTTTAGTTTTAGTTTTGTAAGGTTTGTGTTAGAGCACATATATGAGGAATAGATGGTGAAATTGTTGAAGGTAGCTACATGGAATGTACATAGCTTGGGGGGGGATATAAATGAAGAAGAATTGAAAAATCAATTAACAAAGAGAAAATAGAAATTGTATTTTTACAAGAAACACATCAAAAGAAAGAAGGGGTTAATGAACTTAAGTTATACTGGGCTGATGTATATGAAAAGGCATTTGGTACATCAAAAGCAAGAGGGGTAGCAATCATTGTAGCTAAAATATGTGAATTTATGATAAAAGCCATAAAAAAGGATAATATGGGAAGATTTCTTATAATTCAGGGCCTGATTTATGGACAAGAAGTTACCTTAGCAAACCTGTATCTTCCCATTTATATATCTGATTTTCTTTTAGTTTAGTTTCAGTTCAATCTTAGGGAAGACTGGAAGAACAAGATAAAGAATATTACTTTATATTCTAAAGAATGTTTTATCAGATATTAAATTAAATTGGTTGAATTTAATATAATTAGAGAAATGGATAAAAGTGAAAGAAAGATTTGAGGAGAAAGATGGACAGTTTAGAAAATTTGAAATGATTATAAAAGAATGTGAGGTGAATGAAGAATATATACTGTACATAAAGGAAGAATTGGGAAAATATAAAGAATATTAACTGAATTAGAAGAGCAGGCAAAAGGTTTAAAATTAATTTGGGAATCAGATTTAGGAGAAATAAATGATAATCATTGGAAAAATATTTGGAATAGAAGAGTATATAAGAATATGTCAGAGTTAAGGAAAATGGATATAAAGTGATATGGAGGTAGTACCTAACACCATGTAAATTAAATCAAATAGATGGTAAATATACACATACCGATCCGGTAGCGATGGAGGCGGGTGGTTTGGAGAACCGGTAGCAAAAATCCCCGCTACCCCCCATGCCCAGCTGAGCCGCACAATCATCAGAGGCTTTTTTTTTACTTTTAAAAGCATTTAAAAGCATTTTTTCTACAACTTCTGCCAAAAAAATGCTTTTAAAAGTAAAAAAAAAAGCCTCTGATGATCATGTGGCTTGGTGTGTGGGGGGGTAATGTGACTGGGTGGGCGTGGCCTTTTTTTTTTTTAACTTTTAAAACCATTTTTTCTACAACCTCTTCGGCGAAGAGGTTGTAAAAAAATGCTTTCAAAAAGTTCTGACGATCTAAGCTGAGTTCCCTGATCAGCAGAGGCTTTAAAAGCCTCTGCCGATCAAGGAACTCAGTTGGGATTGTCAGAGCATTTAAAAGAAAAAAAGGGTTTTTTTCTTTTAAATGTTCTGATGATCCCAACTGAGTTGATTGGCAGCCTCTCTTAAAGCCTCTGCTGATCAGGGAACTCAGCTTGGATCGTCAGAACTTTTTGAAAGCATTTTTTTACAACCTCTTCGCCGAAGAGGTTGTAGAAAAAATGGTTTTAAAAGTTAAAAAAAAAATGGCCACGCCCACCCAGTCACATTACCACACACACACACCAAGCCACGCTCACAGAACCGGTAGTAACAAATTTTAGATTTCACCCCTGATATAAACGTATGTGGTGGGCAGTAGTGGGTTTCAATTTAGTTTGCTACCGGTTCGATCGTGCGTGCATGCATGCTCACGCTTGTGCGCAACATTTCTGCGTATGTGCAGAAGCGTCCGGGCAGGTGGGCAGAGCCTCCTGCCACTGCTGCTACCGGTTCGCCCGATCCAGGGCAAACTGGTAGCAACTCACCACTGTTGGTGGAGTTGTGATACTGCACAAAAAAAATGGGACGTGGTGTTTAGAGAAATTAGAGCACTTTTGAATGTAAATTTAGATATATCACCGAGGATTCCATTACTGTTGCTGGTGGAAAAAACAGGATATAACTGAAACAAAAAAGGAATTGATTCTAAATTTGATAATGGCAGCTAAATTAGTGATGGCTAAACATTGGGGACGAAATTGGGTTATTCAAAGTAATGAGCAGTATAATGAAATTTGGAGTATGGCAACAAATGATAAATTAACAACAGAAATTTTAAAAAAGGAAGATTAAAACAAACAATTATAATAAAAAAGGGAGGATTTTATAAAAACAGTGCTGGTGGAAGGCAAAAGAAATAAACCTACTCAGGAATGTATCTTGTTTTGGAGGAGATAAAAGCACAATTGGAATATATTGTATATCTTTTAGTTATAGAAGAAATTTAAAAAATGGTCTCCAGGGGAGGGGTGCACTGTAATATTTGTATTTTTTCCTCTTTTTTTGTATTTAGATGTACAGTATATGTACTATGTTTGTATTATTTGTATTTAAAATAAAACATATTTTTAAAAAAGGAGTGGGCAACTCAAAACTCCCAACTTTTGACTTCTCATTTAATTATGAGTTCTATACCATATAAATCAGTGGTAAAATTCAATTTTTTTTTACTATGGATTCTATGGGCGTGGCTTAATGGGCGTGGCTTGGTGGGCATGGCAAGGAAAGGATACTGCAAAATCTCCATTCCCACCCCACTCCAGGGAAAGGATACTGCAAAATCCCCATTCCTTGCCCACTCCTGGGGGAAGGATATTGCAAAATCTCCATTCCCACCCCGCTCTGGGGCCAGCCAGAGGTGTATTTGCTGGTTCTCTAAACTACTCAAAATTTCTGCTACTGGTTCTCCAGAACCTGTCAGAACCTGCTGAATTTCACCCCTGATATAAATTAAGCAAACTAGCAAGACTAATATTCAAATATATGATACATAGCTTTGTATTTTTCTTCCTTAGGAACGCTGGAAAGAATCTGTTAATAACCTCGATCAAAGATTGCAAGGAATTGTAGGTGATGTCCTTATATCAGCAGCTTGTATTGTCTACAGTGGAATGTTATCAGCGGGGTATCGTCAACAGCTAGTCAATGACAGTTTGAAACTCTGCAGTGATAACAATATTTTGGTCTCTCCAAATTACTCATTGGTTAACTGCATGACAGAAAAGAATGAGGTAGCAAACAGAGAGAAAAAATAAGAATGAAATTGTTTTATTTATAATTTTATCTAAAAACTCTTCTCAAATTTAACATTTCTTTCTCAGATTACACTTTCTATCAGTTAAAATAATTAATAAATAGTTGTATTATTTATTAGAATTTCTTTGAGAAAATATACTTCATGATTTACAGGATTGTTCATTATTACTATAATTAGTGCATGGGGGGAGGGAATATTATAGCCAAGATAATAAATCTATAAAATCATTTTGTAGGTCCGCAGATGGCAAAATGCAGGTTTGCCACATGATCAATACTCTACAGAAAATGCAATACTTGTTAAACATGGACAACGGTGGCCTTTACTAATTGATCCAGAAAGGCAAGCTTACAAATGGATATGTCAAATGGAAGGCAGCAAATTGAGACAAATCAATGCTACAGATGCCAATTACTTAAGAACAATTGAATATTCCTTGCAGTTTGGTGACTCAGTCCTTTTGCAGGTAATTCGAGTTCAACACAGACAGCCCACCCAACATACAAATGAAGAAAAATATAATGCAATCAGTGTAAAAGATGAGCACTTACACCAGTGGTTCCCAACCTTTTTTGGGGCATGCCCCACCTAAGCATCTCTAAAATCCTGATGTATGAAGGCTATTGCTTAATACATTGTAAGCCGCCCTGAGTCTCCGGAGAAGGGCGGCATATAAATCAAACCAATAAATAAATAAATAAATAAACAAATATACATATTAAAATAAAGGTACCTAACAAATCCAAAATATAATTTGAGCTCACCTCAAGATTATATTTACAACACAATCCTATGCATGTCTACTCAGAAGTAAGTCCCATTGTCTTCAATGTGGCTTACTCCCGGAGAAATGATGTAGGATTGCAGCTTTAGTCTACTTAAGTTAATGAGATACTTGAGCTTGATGCAGAGAGATTTTATATTAGACTCCAATTTAGTCAGCTTCATTCTCAAGTTTCCTTGTTCAGTGATATTCAGTTGATTTCTTTTCTTCAGTAGCAAATCATTGGCGCAGAAAGAGGGAAGTTTAAAAAACATTCTTAGCTTAATTTATGAATAATAAGATTGTCATGAACGAAAGGGGGGGGTGTAACCTATGACCCCCCCCTACTCGCCCACTCAGTTTGAACCTGCAGCTTAGGGGGAAATGCTTTGGTAGTTCAGTAGGTGGAGGTGAATCACACAGGCCTGGCAAAGCCTACGCATGCATGGCCCAGCTCCAGATTGCTCTGAGAGGAAAAGTCTTGTTTTTGTTTTTTTTTTAATCTTGGATTTTAGAACTCTCATTTCAAACAGGATGGTTAGGAGAGACAACATCTAGCTTTTTGTTATGATGTGGTATGGACAGTCTTGCTTCTTCTCCTCGTATTAGACATTAATTTCATGGTTCTATATAATGTAGCTTTAGGTGAAAGCCAGCCAACTGATATCTTTTAGTTATTATTTGGACAATCAAATAAAACACTCCAGTTCTAATAATACAAGACAAGTTATCAAATCAGAAAATTAATTTATCATTGACAACATTTCCCTATTAATGCAATAGTTGAACAATAAAAACATTTCTAGTTTTCTGCTAAAGGCATTGAGAGCCAATCTGGCTAATGGTTAAGAGGTTAGACTGGAAATGGGGAATTGGATTTTATTTCTGGTCATGGTGAAATGTAAAATTTGTTACTACCGGTTCTGTGGGCGTGGCTTGGTGGGTGGGGTAATGTGACTGGGTGGGCGTGGCCAACTTTTTTTTGTTTACTTCTAAAACCATTTTTTCTACAATCTCTTCGGCTGAAGAGGTTGTAGAAAAAATGCTTTTAAAAATAAAAGTAAAAAGCCTCTGATGATTGCGCAGCTCAGCTGGGCATGGGGGGATGCAGGGATTTTTGCTACCGGTTCTCAGAACCACCCACCACCATTGCTACCGGATCAGGTGATCTGGTCCGAACCGGGAGCATTTCACCCCTGGTTCTGGTCCTCTTTTCAACTTTTATTTTCAAGTTCTAGTCCTCCTTAGGTACAAAAACCCAGCAAGGTGATTTTAGGCAAGTCACTCTCGTCCTCATGTTTGAAAATGTTGCCAAAAATCCACATGTTCTATGTACCTGGCAAAAGCTAAGGAGGCTGATTTGAAGATATACTGACATGCATATAGACATCATTGAAGAATTGCATGAGAAAGACAAAGTGAGAAATAAAATATGAATTCTTGTTCATTCATGCCTCTTATATTGTGATCAATTTATAATGTTTTGTGTATTGTTAAGCTGTACCAATACATTAAACAATACATTAGTATTCCGCACTGGAAGCAATTCCTCATCAAAAAAGAGCAAAGTATAGAGTATCATAATTACTATAGGAAGTGCCTTTTTCAAAGAACAAGAAAGTTACTTACTGTACATAATATTGACTGTAGTCTTGGTTTTTTTAGGATTTTCCTGAAACATTGGATTCAAACATAAAATCAATCTTAAACAAGGATATCTACAAAAAAGGAGGACAAGAATTCATTAGAATAGCAGATTCTGAAATTCAGTACAATTCAGACTTTCGGTAATTGCTTGTATAAATTGAATAATTTTAAGCCTACACTTTATGTTCAACCTAACAAGAATTTGTACTTTGAAAGAAAGAAAAAGGCTTCTAAATATTCCCAAGTCATGGGATATATTTAAACATTTGTTAGAGTTTATTCATGTGGATTATTTGCAAGCAAATTCCCATAGGGGAATATAATGGCCACTAAGTCAAAACTATATTACTGTACTAATATTTGCACTATTATAACCAGTAATGCCATGACCAGATTTTACTACAGTATTGCTGAATGTTGTTATTTGGAAATTGTCTATTGCTAGATTAAAATTATTTTAAAAACAGTATCAGTATATAAAACCAGAAAGCCATAATAAGTTATGCACTATTAAATCCAGTGCAGTTCACAAGCAACAGAGCTACCAAAACTATCTAGCATCTTGGATTCCAGTAGAAAAGTTTATGTGTATGCATGTATAGTATCAATCAGTATCAATCAGTAATTCTTTATACCTAATGATTATGCATTTTATTATTATTTATGTGATTATATTACAGAAGAAAACGAATCTGGGAAAAGATGCAGCTATTTTAAGGGGTTAACAGTAGATACTGTGTGAGCACTCCTGTACATTCCAAAACACTTTTCTCTTCAGGTATCTTAATAGCTACCGCAGTGGCCATTCATATATTATTTCTCTAGTGAGATTCATACTGTTGCGTTAGAACTAAGTATCAGTTGATGAAGATCATTAAATGATCTGAGCATACTTACCTGGAATATTTGGCCCTAGTGCTTACCTTTCCCTTTTATATTGAATAATATAAAAATACAAAAGGAGTATTTTTCTTTACAATTAAACTTAAGGCAAGACATATGTTTATCATATGTCTGTGTTCTTTTTGTCCTATAAAATTGAAAGCTTAGAGGATTTATAGATGTCCAAAAATAGCAGGGTGGAAAAGAAATCTGCCCTTTCTTTGCACCCCACAATTCATTTGTCAACTCTATTCTTCCAGACAATAGAGAAGAAGTTAGAGAAAGAATGGAAACTACTTCCACATGCCATATTCTCAAAAGTATATGCTTTAATCCTGTGTTGTTTTATAATAGGGCATATGGATATCTAATTGGTCAATAATTAATTAGTGAGGGAGAATGATCATGGGACTAGAAACTAAACACGAGGAGACTGAGACATACAATAGTACAGAATAAAAAGAAAAAACCAAGTAGGAAAGTGCCTGAAAATGTATTATTCACAACACAGCCTAATTATTCCATCCAAGAACGTGCAAAATAATTGCTATGATTTAGAAAAAAGCAGATTGCAGATGCAATGTAAGAAAAAATAATGTTAGATCATTCTTTTTACCTTGTTAGAAGTTCCTAAAATACTATTATTATTATATAAATTTATATTAGAGATATTTTAATTTAGACTTCTGTAGACTTAGTCACAGTCTTTCCGTTCTATACATTCAAACCACCCTGTTCATGATCATTTCTTATATTCCTTAGTGATTCCTTATTGAGTCACTCCAGTTGAAATGTCCAGTTGTTCTACTCAAAATTTAAAAAGGAAAAAGAAAAATTAGAGAAAAAGAGGCCCTGAAAACATAATATAACTTTACAGATTTTTAAAATGCAGGTCAAGCAAAAGCCAAGCCATATTATTATATAAATAATAATCTTCCATATGCTGGAAAAGTTCCTCTGAAAGTGGGGGGTGGAACAAGCTTCCAAAGATGCAAATCTTAACAACCAGACAGTGTTATACTGGTATTCCCTTATATTAGATAGCCTGTTTTATGTCATTAAGGTCTTAATAGACTAGCATTTTAGATTAAATGCAAGTAAGAAAATAAATAAAAATTTGGCTCTAGAAAAAAAATATTCAGGATGTTAGCAATAGCAATAGCACTTAGGCTTATATACTGCTTCATAGTGCTTTTACAGCCCTCTCTAAGTGGTTTACAGAGTCAGCATATTGCCCCCAACAATCTGGGTTCTCATTTTACCCACCTCAGAAGGATGGAAGGCTGACTCAACCTTGAGCCAGTGAGATTTGAACTGCCGAACTGCAGCTAGCAGTCAGCTGAAATAGTCTGCAGTATTGCACTCTAACACTGCACCACCTTGGCTCCATCATCATGTTGGATGATACTAGATGTTCTTTTTAATATAAAAAATATAATATTGTAATATTTTATTATATTAAAAAATCTGAAATCATGTAACATATAAAAAAGTAATATTTACTTATTAGATCTGTGCAGAGGATTTTTTTTTCCTAATGGATATGAGTTATAATGAAAGATTATGACATAGATTACGTTTCTGTATGAAAAAGCTTTATAAATATTTGTGATTATTTCAGATTGTATCTGACAACGCAGAAACCCAATCCTCATTTTTTGCCAGCAACATGCAATATTGTTACAATGATAAACTTCACTTTAACATTCCATGGTTTGCAAAATCAGCTTTTATCTGCGGTTGTAAATAAGGAAAAACCTGAACTTGAAAAACAGTACTGCAACTTGATGGAAAGTATATCAATTGATCTGGTAGCACTACATGAATATGAACAAAGATCACTTCAACTTTTGCAAGGAACAAGTGGTAAATAAAACTTCAAAAAACTTCATATATTCTATATCATTTTGCAGAAAGTATAAAATGTTATTAAATAGAATTCAAAGGCCAAAAACTTCATTTTTTTGAAAATAATGTTTCATTATCTGTGTACAAATGCTTATAATCTTCATTTGGATAGTAGTAGCATAAAAGCTAATACTTCCCAACTCACATGTTCTTCAGCTAATATTAACATAATTCTGCATCATACTAATTATAATTGAAGGACACCTTCTTACAGTAATTTTCATTGCAATATTATGATTATTTCCAAATGCCTTCTTTTAACTCTCTATGCTTTCTGTTATATAAATAATAATCAGTTAACATTGATAAGTGGGACTGGAATTTCCATGGCTAAGCAATGCAGTTGTAAAGCATGATGTCATGTAACTACATCATTTAGGGGTGGCAAACCTGAACTCCTGATTGCCATCATTAAGTGAGTCTCACTTAGTTGCTGTATCAATGAGATGAGCAGCATAGAAATTGAATAAATAAATAAATAACTAGCACAAGGGGCTGGCATTACATGAGCATGGCATGTCTTAAGATGGCTGCTGCAGGGTGTGGGAGGATGCAACAGGGCACATGAGCGGCTGGTGTGACATGACCACATGTAATGGTATGTGGGAAAGACCTTGAGAGACAGGGCAAAGAGTTGCTGCTTAGAGTACAGTCATATAAGGAAGGACATAGCCCACAGCAAGGAGGTGGGTAAAGAAATAGATTCAGAAGAGATCCTTTCTAATTTCTTGGACTGTAAAGGAGATGACAAAGGATCTGTACTTTCAGACTGATGTCAATATTCCCAGGTAGACAAGAAAGAAAACATCACCAAGAGAACTAATTCTACTTTATTATATGGCTATACTAACACAATCATGGAAGTCTGAAAATATGGTCAAAGAAGATGGTGTGAATTTATTATATACCTTGATCTAGTGGTGGGATTCAGCCAGTTCGCACCATTTCAGAGAACCGGTTGTTAACTTTCTGAGCAGTTTGGCAAACTGGTTGTTGGAAGAAATAATTAGGGCAGAGAACCAGTTGTTAAATTACTTGAATCCCACCACTGCCTTGATCCAGTATAACCAGTATACTTAGATAAAAAATAAACACACAGAATGAACTGGAATTTTATATTTAAAAATATGCAGTTCACAGGGATAGTTCTCATTATCTTACACTTGAAGCTGTTCCTTTATATATCACTTATATTATATTCATCTTCCAAACATGAAATGAAACTTGCAGTTCTGACACTGTTCATATTTTCCTTGGAACTCCAAATAATACTTGTTTGTTGCAGTGCAGTGGTGGGTTTCTACCGGTTTGCCCCAGTTCAGGTGAACCAGTAGTGGTGGTGGCGGGGGCTTCGCCAATCCACTTGGATGTCGTCACGGACACTGCGCATGCACAGGCAGTTCTGCACATGCGCAGAAGCACTGCAAGCGAAGCGAGCGAGCACATGCACACACTCATAGTTCCGAACCGGTAGTGAAGATACTGTAAGTGAAACCCACTACTGTCGTAGTCCCAGTGTATTCCCCTGGCAATTTTTATTTACAAGAACCCCAACAACAGGCATCTCCATAAGTAAAAATATGTGTTTCTCTAGGACCAGGCAGCTACAATATGAGGCCAGGAAAAGATGCAGCCTTTTAAAAATGGTTCCAACAACTGCAGCAAGGTTTCCTTTTTCCCCCAGGAGCTTTTCAGATCCAAATAGATACATAGTTCTAGTAATGTCACATAAAACTATCTTTTACTAGTTTCATAACTTTGCTAATAAGGCTCCCTTTTTATACTGCTTTCTGGTTTGTAAAGTAAATATTTAATTTAAAAAATACAATTATTTAATTTATTCTATTATATAATTCAATTACACTTTTTTACAGGGCACCTTTTAGATGACCAAGATCTCATTGAAAATTTGCAGCGAACAAAGATTACTTCGTCAGAGATTTTTCAGCGTGTAGCAGATTCAGCAGCAACAGAAATCACCATAGAAGGATTGCGTAAAGCGTATATTCCTATAGCAACTCGTGGTGCTGTGCTCTATTTTGTAATATCAGATCTTATACACATCAACCATGTCTATCAGTTTTCACTGAATTGGTTTCATAAGATCTTTGTAGACTCTATAGATATTGTGCAGAAAAGTGACATTTCTCTCAGTGATGCTCTTTCAAGTACAAAAATAAGTGAATATAAGGTACAAAGCGAAGAAACATTAACGGAAAGTGAAACTGAGATAGATCAGTTCAAAATACATATTAATGATATAATTGAGACACTAACATATCATGTCTACGAGGTACTTAAATATTATAATACATAAATTATTTTCAGCTAATAGGATTTGCATATGTATTTGCCAAATGTGGCAATGTTAATGTGTTTTTTTTATTTTGCAGACAGTTTCTTCAGCTTTGTTCAATAAAAATAAGCTATGCTTTGCTTTCCTACTGTGCACAGCAATCATGAAAAATAATTGTGGTGAAAATGTGTTCACAAATAAGCTTGGATTTATATCAGAGAATGAGTGGAATTTCTTCCTGTACTCTAGCATGATAGCAAACATTAAACAACCATCAATCTCTGACTGTACTGGTAAACAAAAATATTCATATTTTCAGTAAAGAAATGTATAAAGATAACAATGTGCTCTCAGGAATGGATTTCATCATCCCTGAGTAAATATGTAACATACATGTAAAATTATAATAAGAATTGGCCATAGAAAACTATAAGTAATAAATATACCATATTTCATTTGAGCTAAGCAATTACTTTTAGATTTTATAATGCTGTCCCTGAAATTTTTGTGAACTGGGTTGAAAATTGTCAAAATAAGAAACGTGAATACTGAGAAAAATTAATCAAAAATTTCCCAAAGCTCTCTATATATTTTCTAATGTAATGGACATTGATTAATAGTATAATTTTTTAAGTGTAAGGGTTTGTGTATCTATATATGTATGTGTGCATATGTGTATGTTTTATAAGTCTGAAAAATAGTCATAAGTCACTTTTTTCAGTGCTGTTATAAATTCGAAGAGTCACTAAATGAAAGATTGTAAATTGAGAACTACCGGTACCTCACATGACTTAAGATAAGAGAAAAAGGAACAATTAAATGAATAACAAACTTTTATTTTTTTCCTCTCTTTTCCTGACATTTCTCAGATCAGATATCTATTCCTATAGATGTTTCTTCCAAAGCGTAAGCAGATGTATGCTTATTTAGCTTTTCTGGTCAAACCCATGCCACCAGACAACAGGGACTTGTATACATTCCTTTTCTCTTGGCTCTTAATTTTGTTGTTTTCCTTCAGTTGCTTTATTATTTTCTTACCTATTTTAACAGTGGAGACAGCAGAAGTACCTGCTATCTATTCCCAAGTAGATATTTGATTTCTTCTGTATTAGAATCATAGAATCGTAGCTTTAGAAAGCCACACAGGTTTTCAAGATTCACCAAGCACCTATTGAGTGCTAGAATCCAAATTATTTTTTCCTATTTGGCAATTCTGGGCACTTAACTGAAGCATATCAGACAGGTAAGTATCTAATATTTTCCTGAACACATTGATGAAGGGTAGAGGGAAAATGATTCTCTTGATAAATTGTTCTGATGTAGGATTGTTCTTATTTTTAGGAAGTTTTTTCTAATATTTTTTAAATATTCTGTCTTCCAATAACTTAAATCCATTATTCCTGGTTCTTTCTTTTGGAATCAGAGAAAAACTATCTTGATCTTTTTCCCTGTGACATCCTTTCTGATATTTGAGGAGTGTTATCGTATCCTATCTCAATAATCTCTTCTAAGACTAAAGATATGCAACTCTTAGAGTCATTCTTCATAGGATTTAGCTTCTAATCTCCTTGTCCACTTTGTTGTCTTTTGCTGAACTAATTCCAGTTTCTTTGACTCTTTAAATTATGGTGCCAAAACCATCTACAGTTCTGAAGACTAGACTAGAATAATTACGCCTCATAATATTCATCCTTTGTAGGATTTTATAGAGATTGGCATCTTGAATTCATGAGCAAAATTGCTTTGCTGAACTTTTTAGCTTTTGCCTTAGTAAATATATGCAACACTGTCTGCTATTGTCACAGTTAGCATCCCTTTTTCTGGGTTATCTTGATATAACACAATTGTGCATGAAGAACACACTACAAAGTACCATATAAGCATAATATATCTTTAAAAATAAAGTTTCACATATTAAAACAATATATATTATTGAAGAAATTAGGAAAACTTTATATCACTATAAAGCAATCAAATGCATGTCTAGGCAGAACAAAATTCCTCTTTGTTCAATATGTAACTGATGTGTTAGAGGAGGGTTGTGTTAGCCTTTTGTTAAATTTAGGGGGCATTACCCAAGCTATCAGTTAAAATGTGAAAGAAATATTCACTCACAGCAAACTTGATTAAACCAAGTTTAGGTGCTGCCACAGGATATAGCTTTATTCCACAGGATGGTTGAGAAGAGGAAAGGAAAGGAAAAACTGGGCATTTTGAATATGTTATGTCTAAAGATAAATTCTTTTCTAAATATCTTCTGTGTAAAGTCCTCTTTAGGGCAGTTCTGAAACTGATGGCAGTTTCTGCACATACTGTATATTATTTTTAGTCACAACTTCTAGGATCGTGATTGGTCAATTGACTGCCTCTCAGTTTGGCTTTTCAATCCCCTAGTCAGGATGATCATGACAACATGGACATATTGCAGCCAAAATTAATAATTTGGTTATAATTTATGTATTGAATGAAAATCAGAATACTTACATCTGTCCTAATTAAATGTTTCATATTATTTTATTAGGTTCATGTGTATTTAGCAAAACTGCTCCATTCCACTGGATAAATGAAATGATGTGGAAAGAATGTCAGTACATGACTGCTCAAATACCAGCATTCAGCCTATTGTGCAGTTCTCTTTCAACATATCCTCAACAGTGGAAAGATTTTCTAGATAGTGAGAATGTGTATGATTTGATTAGTACATGTTATAGACCATTATCACCAAAGCAAGGTAACTGCTAAAATATAATGATTTTCCTGGGTTTATACAATCTCAAGAAAATGCAATTTTGAAGTATCTGTACATCCCTTACCTCTTCCAAAACCACTTGGAAGAGGATTTGTTCTGATTGTTTTTTCTAACTAGATGTTAGAAATAAATTAATTAAATTGCGTATCTAAATGTAGATGGAAAATGTATAACTGTGCAAAAGTCAGCAAGTTGTATGCTTTGTGCATTTTATGTACTTTATATAACTGTAATATACATACTAACATGCCTTCTTAATAACGTGTTCTATATGCAGCCCATAGTAATTCCATACAAATGAAACTCAATATTTTATAGTGCATTTTATCAAGATATAAATATTCAAATACTTCTTCTGCAAATAATCTATATTAGCAGTCTACCATTCTTTCCCCTAACTCTTATATTCAAATTAGCATTTCAACTCCCTCTTTAATGAACCCTGGACATCATGCATATTTTAAATAAATAATTACATTTAAATAATGTTTTTGTTTTAAAAAAAAATAAGCATGTCCCTAAATACAACGGTATAAAAAAATAATTCGCAATAAAATAATTCAAAAAGTTAAAATATTTAGATTATTGAAATCAAGGAGGGTGAAGAACTTGAAGTCACTTTAAAACAGTCAATGTTAGTCATATTGTCTGATCCTTTGAAGGCAAGAGATCAGTTGAATTGCTACAGGGCAGTATACTTTCCCACATAAAATAAATCACATTCTCCATAGAATTTGCCTATTAATGTGAAACAATGATTTGCTGACCAATGAGCAGGAGGAGAATGGTTAAATGTAAAAGTTTATTCAACAATTGTTTGATTTGTCTTGCAGTAACTCATAGTAAAATGAGATAATTACAGAACTTATAAACATGTATAGTAAATATTCCACATTATATGCTTTTTCCTGATATATTTTTGCACATATTGTGGCCTTTTTGTTCCTTATATTATGATTATTTTCTATAAAATATGATTTTGCCCATTTAAAAGTCATGAAAAGAATTTTAGTAAAGGACATCTTGTTTGATCAAGACAATAAGCTTGAAAATTTAATTACATTACTTTAAACAAAGTTTATAATACTGAAGAAAGTACCAATTTGTTACAATGTTTATACAGTATAATTGTTAAACAGTTCAACATTTCAGTAATTATTTGATAATTACTTTAATCTGTTAGCAGATTCAGAATCACAGCTAGCAAGAAAAAGTGATGAGGAGGAGGAGAGTATATCTGTAATTTTTCCTTGGGAGAAGCTTTCTCCATTTGAAAGACTTATATTGGCAAGTAATGAAAATATTACTGGTTTAAACTATTTTTTGGCATCTAGAAGAAGCATGCTTCTAGCTGATTTGAAAGATATCTGACAGTTAATGATCTTGGCATACAAAATTCAGAAACTATATTGTATTGGGAGGAACAAACATTTTTGCTTGAATTAGATTGTCACCTCCTGCTATTTCTTAGGACTGTGAGGGCATGATTTTGACATCTCAAGTGTGGGAAAGGATGAACTTTTCCAATTTTTGCTAGTTGTTTTCATGTTTGGAAAGAGGGCTAAGGGAGGGGCAAAAATTATGTATTTGTGTTGATCTGCTAAGCAAGACCCAGAACTAAATATCACAACACTTTGTGTAAAACAAGATGTTATCATTGTCACTTTTATTTTTTCTAGATAAAAATTCTCCGTTCAGAAATGTTAAACCGTGCAGTACAAATATTTGTAACTGAGAAATTAGGAACTAGGTATTTTCAGAATGGAGGAATTAATTTAAAAGGAATGTATGAAGAATCTGATTCTACAACTCCACTAATTCTCATCCATACTCATGGTGAGCATTTTATGGAGTGTATGTGTTCCTCTGTGTACAGCACATGTGTATATATGTATTAGTTTGTAAATTATTCTTTATTTACAGTATATAAATGCAAATAATACATTTATCATCGAACTAAGACTACTTATTACTAACAAGATCAGCACATTCTGATTGCTTCCACCCATCTTATCCAATCCAGCAGGAGAGGAATACTGTGGGTAACATTGGCCAATGAATATCTGTTGGTGGGGCCCTGTAGGAGAGTCATCCCTCCATAGTGCCCACCTTTTTATAATGTCATCCCTCCAGAGATTAGGTTAGGTCTCAATTGTATATTAAACAGATCAATATGTGTGTTTTCCACCAAATCCACTAAATATCAAATATCCCTTCATTTTTTTCACATTTCCAACATAAACCTGAAGTGCCTTTATAGTTTCTGGACAATTTATCCAGTCTCCATTGTTCCATCTGTATATTATAACCATTATTTTAGCCCACTTCATCATATGTTCTTTCACTTGTTCTTTTGTTGTTATTGTTGTTGTTTTATAATGTTTTATATGTGTAAATTGCACAGAGTTTTATGACTGGGGCAGCATAGAAATTATGCTAAAGAATTAAATAGATGAATAATAGGCAAGTATAGTCAATTTGTTCTGAGTACATTGCAGAGAAGTTATACAACTTGTCCACAAATAGCCTAGATCAGTGATGGCTAACCTTTTTCTCTTTGTGTGTCAAAAGTTCATGTGTGTGTGCGCGTAACAGTCCACGTGCATGCTGGCACCCATAATGCAATGCCCCCCGCATGTGGGCATGGCACCCCCCACGCTCCCCTGCGCATGCTCATGCAACCCCTGTTCCCACCATGCATGTGTGTGAGGTGTGGGATTCAAAAATTTTAGCAACCTGCACCACAGCAGGGGGGGCGCATTTTTGCCTTCCCAGGCTCTGGAGGCTTTCCTCAAGCCTCCAGGAGGGCGAAAATGGCCTCCCCGGGCTCCGAAGGCCCTCCGGGGGCCAGAAATGGGCCTGTTTCCAGACTTCCAGAACTTCCGGGAGGCCTGTCTTTCACCCTCCCAGGTTCTGGAGGTTTTTTTCAAGCCTCCCGGAGGGCGAAAACAGCCTCCTCTGGGCTCCAGAGGTCCTCCAGAGGCCGGAAATGTGACCCCGTGACCCCTACGCACCCGCACATCTCCCACATGCACCCCGCCCCCTGCACATCCCAAAAATCAACTGGCTGCCAGGAGGTGTGCGCACACATGCACAGTGGAGCTGAGCTGGGCAACGGCTCGTGTGCCCACAGAGAGGGCTCAGCATGCCAGCTGTGGCACGCATGCCATAAGTTCACCTTCATGAGCCTAGATAGTTCTTTCCTAGGTATGCCATTCACATTCCAATTACTGATTAACAATCTGTTTAGCTTTCCTTTGCGAATACCTCCATTAGGTGTTCCTTGGATTCACTTGGTGCCAACTTTTTATATTCATCCAACATTACAGAAAGGACGTAAGTTTTCAAGTCAATGCAGCCAAATAATCAGGCAGTGCTTTTAGCCATATTGCACTGACTGACTGCTCTATTCCTAGATTATTTGAACAACTGCCTTTTTACTGGATTACATTTACCTGTCCCACCAGATCCATTAGAAACTGTATATTCTGGGTCCTGTCTGCTACAGAATTTAATCTCTTGGGATCCAGAAAACAAGCCTTTTCTACTGTGGCTTCCATTTTCTGGAACATCATTTCACCTTAGTTTGGGTTAGGCCCATTCCTGTTAGCCTTCCCAAAGGCCCGAAACATGGTTTTTTCCGATGATTATAAGGATCTCATGGGAGCTTGCAATGTGGTTGTAGAATGTTAGGTAATTGCTATCTCCTGCAATCTTGGTTTATTTATATTTTCATTTTTATTCATTTCAATGTTTCAAGATTGTTAAACTGTTTTACATGTTACTGTGCTTGAATGCCACCAGAATCACATTTTGTGAGAGGGATGGCTATATACATTTGCTAAATAAAAAAATAAAATTCCCTTTAGATATAGCTTGCTACTTAATCTTTTCTATAATACACAGAAAAAAAAGGTAGGCTGGTTTCCTAACCTGTAGCTTCAAATGTCACAGTGATCATCTTACATTCACCCCCTCCCCCATTCCTGTGCAAAAGCACTTAAAAAAAAATTATTGAAAATTATTAAAAATTACAGAAAAAAAGCATAGCAATATGGATAGAATTGCAGAGAGTAATATAATACATATAGAGTTTTAAAGTATCAATTTTTGCCTAGAGATAGTACAAACCTCCATTAAACCAACTCATCAAAAGAAAGAAAAGTTTATCTAGAAGAAAAAGATTCTCAATTGCCATGCAATGCTCCTATAAATATTTAACCACATTCACACTAAGGTTAATATTTCCATTCTTCTTAAGATTTCTTTTTTTGCAGCCAAGCATACCACCTGTCCCAGCTCCTATATAACCCCAATTCTTGTCTATCTCACAAAAGTCCAGTAAACTTGTCTGCTTCTGCACAGTCCAAGATCTTTGTGGTTAACGTAGCCTCCGATGGCATATTTTTGGATTTCCATTCTTGCGCAAACGAGATCCTGGCTGCAATGATGATGTGGAGAGCGAGATACCAATTAAATTTGTTTAAGTTCTCTGGTTTCATGCCTAGTAAAAACGTTTCCGGGTTCAATTCTATCCTACATCCTATGATTTCTAAAATCCATTTTTGAATTCTAGCCCAATATTCTTTTGCTCGGGGACAGGTCCCCAAGCAAAAACACTTTTTGAAATCATTTAATTGAGCGATTGTTACAGTATTGCAGGGATATCATGTAATGGAAGAAAATGTGGTATGTGTTGACACTCTTTCTTTTATAAAATTATGAAAGTGCAGGAATCCTGTATTTTTCCACAAAGTTTCCTTCTAACATATACTATATGTTTTCTCATTCTGTTACTATATATATATGTATATAAGTTATATATATATATATATATATATATATATATATATATATATATATATATATATATATATATGTTAAATGAAATAATAAAAGGTATTCTTTTATATGTTGTATAGGGATAGACATTATGGCAGTTGTCTTGCGCTTTGCCCAAGAAATAAAAAAAAGTATACAAAATGTGCAAATGCTATCTCTGGGACGTGGCCAAGGCAGCAAAGCAGAGGAATTGATATATAAAGCACAAATACTGGGTGAACAGTGGGCATTCCTTCAGAATTGCCATCTAGCAACTTCATTTATGCCAAGATTATGCAAAATTGTTGATTCGTAAGCACTTTTTAAATTTATTTCTATACATGATTTATTCTCTGTTGGTAAGGAACCAGAGTAGGCTTTAGTTCTGTTCAGTTCTTCATTGTTTTGTCTCTGAGCTTGGTTGTTTTCCTGGAGATGTTTCATTATCAGACTAAGTAAAATCATTGTTGTGTGAAAGAATGGAATATGCTGACTGGCCTACTAGTCTTGATAGGAATGTGGCTTCCCAGTTGAAACCGTGATTGAGCCTGTCCTGGCAAGGTTAGGTTTTTATTGTCTTGTTTGATTAGTGTTCATGGAAAGAGTTTGCCACTCATCTATCTATCCAATGTAATCATAATTACAGTCCTTACATTGTATGTTATAGGTAATTCCGCTTCCTGCTGCTATTTTCTATCCTGCTACATCTGTACCCAGCAGAATCTCTGGCAAAATCTCTTTATATCCTTAAATAATAACTTATAAAGAGATAATTAAATATCTACGCCTAAGCTAGACAGTATTAACATTAACATTATTTGTCTATGGAGATTCTCAGTCATCCAGGTCATGATTGTCCCAAAGGTGCTTTTCAGAAGGCAACTGGGCTTTCTTTGTTTTTTCCTTGAAGATGTTTCACTTCTCATCAAAGAAGCTTCTTCAGTTCTGACTGAATGGTGGGAATGGAAGGATTCATATTCTTTTCTTTGCAATCATCTAGTCACTAGCACTCTGAAGCTCAGTTGCTGGGGCCACTTGAGTGTTTATCTGTATCCTCAGGGTCACCTGAATCAGAATGCAAATAGATATTGAACCTTCCTGAAACTTCAGCAGTTCCAAGAAGGTTCCATACACACTTGCACTCTAATTCAGGTGACCCTGAGCATACAGATAAACCCCCAAGTGGCATCAAGGACCAACTGTCAGAGTGCTAATGACCAGATGACTGCAAAGTAAAGAATATAAATCCTTCCATTCCCTCCCATTCAGTCAGAACTGAAAAAACTTTTTGGATGAAAAGGGAACTGTCTTCAAGGAAAAAACAATGAGAGTCCAGTTGCCTTTTGAAAAGCATCTATGGGATTAACATTATTTCTTCTAATTTTTATGCATTTTTTTGGTAAAATAGAATTGATGATTGGGCACTATAATGTATTACGTTTCAGGTAGTAAAATTGTTATAAAAATGATTACTTCCATAGCTTTATCCTACCTGAGACAACTATAAATCCAGGATTTAGACTATGGTTAAGTTCAACACCAGATACATCTTTACCCATACCTATCTTGAGAAGAGGGCTAAAGGTAAGATTTCAAACAATCTGAGATATTATTCAGTAGTTTATATAATTACTAATTGAGAGCATTATTTTTTTACAAAGGATAAAATATAAGCTAATATGAGTTGAGCAATTGTAAATAAGTTAACTTATAATAAAAATGTAGAGACAAATAATGTACATAATCAAACATTGACAGAATCCTGTTGCTTTAAGAGAAAATTGAGTGTTTCTGCTGGCCCAAAATTGCATACACATGGAGGAAAATAAATTGATTTTAGCAAACTTGATGTAGAGAGCAAATAAGGTGGTCTTGTCAAACATATGAAGGAATTATTGCCAAGGCTAAGGGGGCTGAAGCATTTTTAAAGTCCAGAAAAGACAACATTCAAAAGCATCTCAGGCAGACACCTCCCTAATTCACTGAACTATAAGAAGGAGGTATAAAATGACTGGATTTTAAAGATTCTTTTCAGGGGTGGGTTCTACTTACCTTTACTACCGGTTTGCAGCAGGGCCGCACGCATGCGCGAGAGAGAAGCGAGTGTGCATGTGCACTCTTCTGCGCATATGCAGAAGCGTTTTGATTACATCGGGGTCGGTGGGTGGAGCCTCCCACCGGTTTTACTACTGCAGTGTTTCCCAAACTTGGCTATTTTAAGATGCATGGACTTCAACTCCCAGAATTCCCCAGCCAGTATGCCTGGTTGAGGAATAGTATGCCTGATTGAGGAATTCTGGGAGTTGAAGTCCATACATCTTCAAAGGGTCAAGTTTGGGAAACACTGTACTACTGGTTCTAGGGTACCGGTGCAAACCGGGGGCAACCCACCACTGATTTTGTTATTATAGACAATGTCAATAAAAGTTGTTTGTGTGCTTATTTGTTTTATTGATAAATTTCCTGCGGAATTTTTACTCATAATCTGTTTGTTTATTTCCTCAAGATAGTAATAGAAACTCCACAAGGATTAAAAGGAACATTACTTCAAACTTTTGGATTTAGTGACACTGCTGTAGTAACAGAAACTATATTTAATAAGACCAACTGTGGGCCATCATGGAAAAGATTGTTGTTTAGCCTATGTTTTTTCAATGCTGTCATTCAGGAAAGAAAGAAATATGGAGTTTTGGGCTGGAACATTCCATATGCTTTTAATTCTTCAGATTTAGAGGCAAGAGAAAATGTTATATAAAATTATATTTACAAATTAAAGTGTATTTTGCTGAATCTATGTCTCTATGGATCTTCTTTCAATTGGCTTTCCTCCTTTTTTATTCAATTTTTTATTCAATTATATTCAATTTTTCCCCATATCCATTAATTCACTGTAATTTATGTACTTTTCTTTGCCTTATTTAATATACTTTGTATTTAACTTTGAATTGTGAGGTTGGAAACAGTATTTATTACTATTTTTAGCTTTGTAATTAGGAGAATTATATAGAATTATAAGAAATAGTTGTAGTAATTATTACCAGGCTATCAATAATCCCCACAATGCCTTAGATATGGAAATCACATTCTAAGTATTTTTGATATATAAATTATCTTCTCTGTCAAATATCTAGTCTCCTCCTCCTCCCTAAACATACCTAGGTCCAGTGATGGGCTGCTGCTGGTTCGGGCTGGTTTAGGTGAACTGGTTGTTAAGATTCTGCACAGTTCGGCGAACCGGCAAATCCCACTATTGGCTGGCCCTGCCCTGCCCACTCTGCCCTGTCCCTCCCAGTCACTCCTTGTCACCCAGCATAACTGCTGCTGCTCTGTATCTGGCTCCCTTTCTTACTTCAACCAAACGTTCTCTGAGGGCCAGCCAGCTTGTCTGCCTTCGCCGGCGCAGCTGCATCCCATGCAGCGCTCTCCTCACAGCCCAGCTGAGTCAGCGGCCCTGATCTGCCTGAGTGAGCCTGCGAGCAAGGCCTGAATTCCAGCCTAGCTGCCTCCCATGTGGTCCAACCAGCTTGCTTGCCTTTTGCCATGGCTGCATTCCATGCAGCGCTCTCCCCACAGCCCAGCTGAGCGGCCCTGATCTGCCTGGGTGAGCCTGCGAGCAAGGCCTGAATCCCGGCCTAGCTCCCTCCCACGTGGCACAGCCAGATTGCCTGCCTTTTACATAGTGGGCGCAGCCCAGCTCTTTGCCTCAACTATCTTCCTTCGCTGATCTCTGCTCCTTCTCGCTCGCCTAGACTAGACTCACCCAGCTGCCTTCTTCTCCACTTAAAAGAAAAATACAAAGAAAGAAAAGGTACAAAAAAGTACCCTAAAATAATATTAGTTATTCATCTCAATTCAAGCAAACCCCGGTATTTGGTCGTATTTGGACTTTTTTCCAGTCCAAATACCAGCAAATTTTAATTCAAAGTGCCGTTCCTCCAAAATATCTCCAAACACCATTATTATAAGTTGCTTATGGTGTTATGTCTCCAAAATTAAAAATTTTCTTCCCCTTAAATGAACTTATTGTTTAAAATCAATTTTAAAGTCTTAATTTTCAAAATCAAATATTCTAATGTTTACTCACCCTTAATCCATGTAAAACTTTTTACATCCAAAACCTTGTCTTATTTTTTGCTGTTTGTTTTGAATTCTTAAGCATTATAAATATAAAGCTTCATTTTCTTATGCCAACTAGTATTTCCAGCCTTGTCATTTCATTTAACTTGTTTAAAGCAGTTAATGGCAATTTCCAAAAGTGGTTGGCAAAGGAGTTGCAAAATTAGTGTTTTTTAAAAGAATAATAATGGCAATTTCTCTCATTGCCTGATTCTCCCACCTTCTGGACACCACTGCTTGCAGTCTCCTCATGTGGAGCAGCCAGATGGGCAATCTTTCATTCTCTCATTTTCTAGAGAATGTCAGAAGAACTAATTTATTAATTGATGCCTTGTTCTTAGCTATCATTTTCAGCTCTGCTTTTTTGTCTTCAGTCCATTATTTCTTCCCCAGAAGTCTCCTATCATAAAAAAAAAATCAAGTTACTCTAGCATGATATAAATTCAGGTTAAATTCATATTGGCTCTTTTTAATTAAAGAATGCTTACCTAATGCTCACAGATATCCTATTAATTATCTGCTCTTCTTTACAGAAGAACAAGTCTAAACATCCAGTCTTGTTTAATACATTTTAATTTTTTTACACATATCACACTTTCATTTCTAATTATTAATTGGCTTGGAAATATTACTACATTTAAAAAATGATTCCTCGGAGCAACCATTAAAGTTCTGTGTAAGAGCCTTATGAATCAAAAGTGTTATTCAGCTAATTATAGAATCTTTGAATTCCAGACTTTGACTCCAGATTTTTTTTTTTTAAAGTATTTTCTAATAACTTTTCTTTTCCAGTTTTCTATCAAAATATTGGAAGTGCTCCTTGAGAAGCACCAAAAGATTCCTTGGACAGCATTGTGTTATTTGACTGGAGAAGTAACATATGGAGGCCATGTAACTGATAATTGGGACCGTCGATGCTTGCTTAACATTTTAGATAATTTTTATAATCCTTCTGTATTGCAAGAAGATTTTGTTTATACTGCTGATGAGGTATGAGAACTATTTTCATTATGTTGCTGTTTTAATATCACAAATTTACAACTGAGTGAGCAGAGTAGGTTTACTCGGAAGGAGAGATGGTTTGAGTCATAAAAATAATCTTCAACTATTTGTATTATTTATTTGGTTTGTCCTGCATTTATCTATCATCTATCTTTCTATCCTTCTACCTATCTACCTACCTACCTATCTATCTATCTATCTATCTATCTATCTATCTATCTATCTATCATCTATCATCTATTGTCAAGGCAATGTATAATGCATGAAATCCAGCTGGATGGCTTTGACCCAGTCACTCTTAGTTCAACTTACTTGCTATTATTCCCCCATACACAACCCTATAAGGTGAGTTGAGTTAAGAGAGTGACTGGCCTAAGTCACCCAGCTGAATTTCATGCCTAAGACAGATCTAGAACATATAGTCTCTTTGTTGCTAGTCCAGCACCTTAGCTACTACACATTTATTCATAGAGTATCTATGCAGAAGAGAGAGGACAAATCAAAACTAGACTTTGGAAATCAAAAATAGACATTGGGAAGAAACAATTTCCATAAACATTATAAAACAACTTCCCAGAAATCTGACTTTTTCAACAATGGAATCTTGTGTCTCAGGAGAGATGGGCTTTTGAATAAAATTAAAAAGAGGCTGAATTTCCAATTCTTCCTTGAATATCTGCTTGGAATAGAAATCTCCAAGGCATGTTTGAGCTCAGTGATTGCATCTATAGTTTTATCCTAGTTGTAGTAGGAACCCATGATTCTAAGCAACACATGTACAAAAGGTATTGAGTTTGCATTGCAATGGTGTGATGCTGGTTTCATCATCACCCCATACCAGATTTTTCTGCTGAGAACTTGTTTTTTTTTGGGGGGGGGGGGTAACTTTGTTCTTTAAATTGTCATCTATGACTTAACACACCCCCACACCCACGCAAACAGAGCCAAAATCATGTAAGCTCTTACAAAGGGGCTTACACCTGTTTTAACAAATGTAAATAATAGTAAATCAATAGGATTTGCACAGTTGAATGAGCATCATCAGGATTGCCAATGTACAGCTTAATTCTATAGTATTCAGGGAAAGTCTGGCAGGTGAGAGAAATTCGTATCTGTGAATGAAAAGACGGCCATTCGTAGAACAAAACTATAGGTGAGCAACACATGCTTTCTAAGCCCATGCTTTATCTCCTCTTACTCTATGACAATTCAGCTTTTCTACCATTCATAATTCGCTCTTTAAAAGAAACCGTCTGCAGGAAGGGTGAAAAAGGCAAGATGGTAGACTCAACCACAAGACTGAAGCCCTGCCCTAAAGGGACATCATACATATCACACACAATTTAAAAAGTAGTGAGGCTTCAATTGCAGAATTGCACCCACCATCTTGATTTCTTTTTCCTCTCCTCTATATATGTATTTGCTAGAAATAATGATACAATACTAGCAACAGTATTATATAAATCTTGGATTTCTGATCCCTGAAGTTTTCACTATGATTTTGGAGATGTCAAGTAGATCTACAGTACATATACTTGACTTACAAAATGTATGATGCATATTTTAGCCATTCTACTAATTTTATTTCAGATCTTCATTTTTTTTTCCTTTGAATGCTTATACCCATGTTTCATATTTAGGGAAAGATAGGAAAAATGGGGAGGAGGGACTTGTGTGGAAAACCACCTTTGGACTAAGCCAATGGACTAACTAGAAAACCCTGGTTAATGTAGATGAAGAACCTCATAATAGAAACTACTATTTCTTCTAGAATCCTTTATCTTCCAAAATTCAAATCTCCTGAGGACTATGGAATAGCAAATCCATTTTTCAGAAAACACCTGACCATAAATTATGAGTGTATTTGTTAGCTCTGAGCAGATTTGCATTCTTCAATATATCTGATCAATTTTAAATGTTAATTTGAAGTGAAGAAGCAGAAAGATGATTGCATTAATAAAATAATGTAGGCAAAATATATGTTGAGCATATATTGTATTTGAATGGCCAGAGACAATAAAACATTTAACAATATTTTTTTCAGGTATATCGACCAATATCTGAAGTAGATAGTTTAAAAGACTGCAGAGACTATCTACAATCTCTTCCAGAAGTGGATTCTCTGGAACTTTTTGGAATGCATCGTTGTGCTGAAAGACAATATTTAAAAGTTCAGGCAGAATTATTTATTAATTCAATTGTCAGTACCCAACCAACATATAGCACAGATATTATCAGGTTATTATTTGAAACTTCCTCCTTCTCTTCCTTCCCCTCCTGTTCCTCCTCCTCCAATATAGCACAAGCTGAAACAATTAATAGTTGCTTAAAGCCTAAAGTATCAATATATATCTATGTATGTGTCAAGGGACATAGAGAAACTTTCACTGAACTTTTTTGGGCCTTGGTAACTACCTGCTTTTCTCTACTGTACTGTGGGGAATAAATGTTTGTTTTCCAACTGCGAAGAGCAATGGGAAAGTACCACATTAAATAAGCTTGCTGGTAGGAGAGAAAACAATTTATGTTATTGGAGTAAAACAGATAGAATCAGTTACTTCAGCACCTCATGATTGCTGCAGAATTATACAAAAGATGAAAAGCTTCCTTTCTCCCTATGGCTTTTTCTAGAATGGACAAAATAAGTATAGGGATTTTGTAGGTATGATCCCATTAAATGCAAACCTTAAAGATTACTTGCTGGCACTTGTAGATAAGTATATGTGCATGAAAGATAAGGGAGAGAGACAGAATGTCCATATGTTGTCCAATAGTTAAATGTGATTGTTTGCATTTGATTATGTACATCAAAATATCAAAGACTGTATTTTCATTCAATGCAGTTTGGTTGTCTTCATTCAGAATGTTAACATTATCCAAATTGTGGATATGTGTTGTGACATGTATTTACCAAGTAAACAAATCCAGAAAGGTGCTCTAACACAGCATCTCCTTAACAGTAAAAACAGAGAGGAAAAGGTGATATACAGGTAGTCCTTGACTTACGATCACAATTGAGCCCAAAATTTCTGATGTTAAGTGAGACATTTGTTAAGTGAGTTTTGCCCCATTTTACAACCTCCATTGCCACAGTTGTTAAGTGAATCGCTGCAGTTGATAAATTAGTAACCTGGTTGTTAAGTGAATCTGGCTTTCCCAATGACTGTGTCAGAAAGACAAAAGGTAAGCAAATGACCTTGGGACACAGCAACAGTCATAAATGTGAACCAGTTGTCAAGCTTCTTCATGGCGATGCTGCAAATGTCACAAGTGTGAAAAATGTCAAGTAACATTTTTAAATGCCATTGTAACTTTGAATGCTCACTAAACAAACTATTGCAAGTTCAAGACTACCTGTATAAATAGTGGGATATTAACTTTGTTACTTTCCATAGATAATTTTAAGCCTATTTTTGATCTCCCTATTATCTTAGTGATAGAATGGGCCAGGATGAAATAGTACTGGAAATAATATCTGATATTCTAATAAGGCTACCAATGACTGTAGAGAATATGGAAGGGGCATCTACCAATGAATATGTGTCTACAGAAATTGTAACCCTGAGAAGTTTCATGTCTGGACCAATTTGGGCTGCACTTGCAAAAGCTACAGAAGGTCAGAACTTCATTTCATAGAATTTTCAGATCATGTCATCATTTGTTTATATATAGAGAAAATGTTATATGTGCATATACACTTGTATAGTATTATATAATATATATAGTAGTTATACATTTGTATGCAAAGAACGAGAAACACACTTTGTGTTCATGCATACATGTTATATATAATTACTAGCCTAAATCAATCCATTAGAAGAATAAATGCTTCTTTGTTGAAGGTTCTAGATCTCAAACTCCTTTGCAGATCAACCACAATGCAGGCATGTATACCCACACTAGGCAGCATGTAGTTCACGGCCTTCAGTAAAGATTCACAACCTTCAATAAAGAGACCTTCATTCTACAGTAGCTTGTTTGAGGCAGTTAATGGTAAATATACAAATATGTCTATGTGTGTGTGTTTGCACATTTGTGTGTTTGTATCCTATTAACAATTACTGAAAGAATGAGGAATAAAATAACAAATAGTATCAATAAATAGTAATTAAAATATAAAATTTGTGAAGCACTATGCATACAGTGGGGAACTTATAATTCTCTGTATATTGCTGATCTACAACGTCCAGCATCTTTCACCTTTTCCTAAATTGATTGATCTGGATACCCTGATTTAACTTCAGTTATATCTGGAGACCCTGATTTTTCCATATTTATGCACCTTCCCACCCTGGGAGCAGCCACCCCAGGCCAGCCATGCACTGTGTTGCAGCAACCATATATCCACCTGCCAGCCTGTTTGCGAGCCACTGAGGATGGCCACAACTTCTGGATGGCTTCTCTATTGACTCTACTTTTGGAAGCTAGCAGGAAGTCACAAAGAGGTCCTCAACTACCCACAATCTTCAATTAACAACAGCAAAAGAGACTGAAGAGGTTCCATTGCTAAATGATATCATCACATGATGTCATACTTTATAACTGCATTGCTTACTCACTAAATTCCAGCCCCAATTATTGTCATTAACTAAGATTACCTCTAATATTCCATATTTCAACCCTTTGCTCTACTTAACAGGAAGGTCTGTTATGATGTAAAGGTTTAAAGGCATGAAAATTATTTCTCCTAACTGATAAAAAGAAGAGCAGTTACTAAAACAATGACCAAATATAGATTATCCTGCATCCCAGAACAAGCAAGTACATTGAAAAGGCAGGAGAAAATGAGTAATTTTGCTACCATATTGCCTGCCTCTTATACAGATTATTCTTATTTGAAAGTAGCATACTTGCTGGAATTCCTACATTGTAACCTTAGCTTTGTTAACCAGCTCTCTCTCTCTCTCTTTCTTTCACCATAGATTTTTATTCTATTACCAATTCACCTTTGCTACCTGTCTTGCGCCAGGAGATTGACCATTGTAATAATTTACTATACTTAATAATTCGGTCATTACAAGAGCTTCAGCAAGGAATCAAAGGAAAAATTATATTCACTAAAAGATTAGAAGAACTTTATAATTCAATATTGAAAGGAAGAGTAGCTGATCTATGGGAGGTATGTGAACAATCTCTTATTTTACTTTTGCTAAATAATAATAATAATAATAATAATAATAATAATAATAATAATAATAGATACTCTGCAGGAATAATTGACTGGACCCAGATGGAGTTAGACAATTTGGACAGAAAAACAAGGAAGCTTATGACAATGAATCATGCCTTGCACCCTAAAGTGATGTTGACTGATTATATTTACCAAGAGCAGAGGGTGGTTGAGGACTCCTACAAGTAAAGCAGACTGTGGAAGAAGAAAAACGCAGCTTGAATGACTACATTCAGAAAAGTGAAGAACCAGTGATTAAGGAAGTAAATAAAGGAGGCCTTTTAAAGACAACTAAAACAAAAGCAGAATATAAGAAAGAAGTAATTGAGCAGCGAACTGAAAATTGGAAAAGCAAAGCCCTGCATGACCAATACTTGAAAAGTATTGAAGGCAAAGCTGACCAGAAACTAACTTGGAACTGGTTAAGATCAGGAGTACTGAAAAAAGAAACAGAAAGCTTTATTTTGGCAGCTCAAGAACAAGCCCTAGCCACAAACTACATGAAGGCAAAAATTCAACATGTTACCACCAACAGCAAATGCCGCCTGTGTAATGAGAAAGATGAGACAGTCGACAGGGGGTGCAGCAAAATTTCACAAACTGACTACCTACAATGCCATGACTGCGTTGCTAAGATCATTCACTGGAAATTGTGCCAGAAGTTTGGATTTGAGTACAGCAAAAACCACTGGGAACATCAGGTTGAGAAAGTTTTAGAGAATGAGAAACTCAAGATCTTGTGGGACTTTAGGATTCAGACTGACAGGCACTTGGTCCACAACACACCTGACATAAGAATAGTTGAAAAGAAAAAAGTATGGTTCATTGATATTGCAATACCTGGTGATGCACGGATTGATGATAAGCAGCAAGAAAAAAATCACAAAGTACCAGGACTTGCAAATTGAAGTTGAGCGATTGTGGAAAAAGAAATTGTGTGTTGTCCCGATTGTAATTGGAGCCCTTGGAGCAATACCCAAAGGGCTACTCCGCTATTTAGAAATTCTAAATTTACCTGACTTGAACATTTTGACTCTCCAAAAAACCACCTTACTCAGAACAGTTTACATCCTCCAACGATACCTTAACAGTTCCTAGGTCCTTGGTTAGGACTCGAGCTGCTGAGTTATTAACCAGCCTCAAAAGCTGTGAATCTCACTAAAGATTAACCAATAATAATAAAAGTAGTAGTAGTAATAGATTCGATAGATGGACAGAAATGCCAAATGCAATCTAAATATCTGGCTGATTGTGACAAACCATAATTTATCAAATCAAACCAAGGAATTTCAATAAAATCAATAAAACATAAAAATAAAAATAAAATATAGCAAGGATGATGAAGCATAGAAGTACAAAAGGAATTACAAAATTACAAATACAAAACATGTTTATGTTTAACTGGGTGTTTATAATAAACAGATTTGAATTTTTGTGTTTCAAATATGTGTGTGTTAGTCTTATCTTTCTGCTTATGTGAAATGGATTCTATAGAATATTTTTTCTATAACAATAGCTAATAATTAGTTTTAAGAAAATTCTACTCCAAAAATGCACATGAAATTTAGTAAATTATATATAATTCCTGTGGATATATTACTGTGGATCAAAAGAATAATGTATATGCTAAAATATTCATGTACATATTTGAATTCTGATATATTTAATGTAAGAAAGTTATAAACTATTTGGGGAAGATGTGGAATATTTAGTTTACTCTTATTTCAAAATGCATAAGAAGAATTAGATCTGGCTGGAACATGACCACGAGAAAATTCCAAGATTATAACATAGATTGCTGAACTGAAAGACATCATAAAAGAAGATAACAGAAAATCACAAAACAATATCCAATCACCCATCAGTTTAGCCTTACAAAAATCACAAAACCAGAACAAGACAAAACAACAATGATGGCAAATAAACAAACAAACCCAGAGAGGAACCAAAAAGACAAAAGTGGCATCAATTGTCTTCTCCAAAGGCCTTGGAGAATGTTTTTAACATCTTTTAAAATAGCAGTAGGATGGAAATCATTTGAATTTTGGGGAGAACCTCATTCCAGACAATGGGTACTACTACAAAGAAGTTGCACTTTAGGGGGTTCCAATATGTGGCTTTGTTTAATTGATAGAACCTGAAGCACGCCAATCTTGCCAAATGGATTGTCAGGCAGATACAATTATATAGCTTTATAGCTAGCAACCAGCATCTTAAATTGGATCCAATAGCAAACTGGCAACCACTGCTACTTGCAAAGTTTATTTTCAGTTAGAGCTCATTAGATAGTTATGTTCAGTTGTTTTATCATGGCTGCCATTTATATATTTTATTTTTGTTGTTGGCTGTATTTTTAATTTGCTGTTAGCCACATAGAGAAACAATGGTGAGATGGATCCAACAATGTCTGTTTGTTATTGAAGTAGAACAGCTTGCTATTGTTTGTCTATATCATATTTGCATATTAATGTACTTTTAAAAAACAACAACACAAGTATACTTTATCTTTTATTAATCCTTTTGTAAATCTGTACAGCAAAGTTCTTTTAAGACAAATAAACGTTTAGGATCCTGGATTGATGATCTCATTATACAAGTGAATTTCTTTGCCATGTGGGCTGATGGAATTATCGCGTTTATGCAAGCAAGGTAATAGAAACAACAATATAAACTCAACTTTGGATATCAGTATCAAAGACATTATAGTTATTTAAAATGAAGACATTTTTCTTCTCTCCAAAATTCATTACCTTGAAATGGATGGCACAGTCTTATACAGATAGACAAAAAGAATTGCTCTAAGGAAAAGGATGTAATAATGACTATTTGAAAATGAGATATTTCAGCTTCTCCATAATAAAAGTGAGTGTCCAAGGATGCAGAATCTCATTTTCTATTATTTTGAATTCTCACTCCAAGTGAAACAGAAGCACCTTCTCCTCCTGGACTCCCCTTCTAACATTGGGGGCCATTTTCCTTTCCCAGCATATTTACTATACATACTTTGCATTAGCTTCTTAGGTGTCATGGAGTCAGATTCAGCCCTGATGCTCACCATTTGGGGAAAGAGTTTAAAAAACAATCACATAGAATTGGGATTGTAAGGGCTATTTAGATCAAGACTAAACCCCACTCAGTGGAGGAAAGGAAAGCATCACAGGCATCTGCTTGAATACATTCACATCCTATTTTTTTCTTCAATCAATCAATCAGAATAGAGCTGGAAGTTCTATTCTGAATTCTTGTTCTAAGTTCTTTTGAATTCTTGTTCTAAGTTCTTGAATTCTTTCATTCAAGAACCAGTCTCCAAGATTCTTTCTGCAAATATAATTCTTATTTCATATATTCTTTACCACTGTGTACAATTGTCTGCTAACATGAAGACAAATGAGATATACTCTAAGTTATAGTATTATGTATCTTTTCTGTTGGACTTTTCTGTTTCAGTTAAAATCAGCATAAGATAGTATTCATTAGCCAAAGTCAGCAACTTTGTTGGGGAGGAGAAAATACTAAAAAAAAGAAAAAAAAAGTCTACAGAGCCCACAATTTTTTGTTGCATGCTTTCACATATATTTCTCCTTCTCTTTAGAAAACTCTCAGCTGATTTTCAGTCATGGAGAGGGTTATCCTTTGTTTTCGTCAAGCTAGAAGGGCATCTTGCCTTTTAAATGGAAGTTATATTTCAAAAATAATAAAATGCATAGTAACTTCTTTTCTCTTTCAGTTACTTTGTTTCCTGATGTTATTGTTGCACTGTTCTCCCTCCTTCTCTTCCTTCTCAGTATAGCGCATCATTAACACTCTATTTTTTCTACATTTTTTTCTTTTTCATTTTCTTTTTTTTCTTTTTTTTTGGTGGAATAAAAAGAAACAAAGTTTATGAATTTTTATGTAAGAGACGATGGTTTGTATGTGTGTGTGTGTTCATAATGAGGGGAAAATTAATTTTATACAGAGACTGGCCTGTTTTACAGATAATTAATTTTAATCATTATATATGTCTTATGCAACTTTTATTATGGGGAAAGTCTCCAGGAATGGTTTCAGCTAGAGTCAAAAGCTCCAGGAAGCTGATGGTTGTTTAACCATTCAGTTGTGTCTGAGTCTTGGTGACTTTATAGGCAAGTGCTCTCCATGCTACCCCTGTCAAGCACAGCTTTTTTCAGTTGTTCATCTTTGTATCGGTTTTGATGTTGTCAAGCCAGCATGTTCTTTGCTTGCCCCTTCTTCTTGTTGCACTAACCATCCCTAGTATCACTGACTTCTCCAATGAATTTGCATGCATGACATCGCCAAAGTAAATCAGATGTAGTCTTCTGATTTTAGCTTCTAGTGATGTGTTTAGTTTTATATGATTCAACACCTGTCTGTTAGTTACTCTGCTGTCCATGGTATAGACAATAATTTACACCAGCACCACAGTTCAAAGGTGTCAATTCTTTAATCAGCCATTCTTAGTGTCCAACTCTCCCACCCAAGCATCATTATTATTAAGACAATTGCTCTAGTTGGCCAGCTTTTTGTAGTTATATCAATACGTCTACTTTTCCAGATCTTATTCATGTTAACCATTGCAGTCGAGCCTAAGGTTATCCTGCATTTGATTTCAGGAGAACTATTAAGATAATAGTAAAATGTTGTATAAAAATTGGCATTTGCAAAATGAATTTTCTACTCATATCTATTAGAATGTTCTATAAATTGGATGGCATTTTCAGGCATTTGGATCCTGCCTTAATATGATAGAACTTAGATATTATCTTGATTACAGCAGCAGATTTTTACCTTGTCCAAGGCACAAATTAATCCACAAATGACTGCATTCATTAAGAAGCTGGTTGCAAGTTATGCCATTTTAATCATTCCTTTTTCTCTAGTAATCAGCTTACCATTTTGGATGTTAAAATCCATGGATACATATAAAATACTATATGTGTATGCTTTTAAATTGATGGTATTAATTTTACAGTTAATTTTCCAATTGGTTTCCATTTATTTAGTAGAACTCAATGAACGTATGCCATATATAATAGGAGAACTGAATCAGAAGATTTTATTGGGGATTTTAATAATAGGCAGATCATCACCTAGATCTTTACCTTCTCCATCTGGGATTTAATCTCTCTCTCTCTCTCATACACACACACACACACACACACACACACACACACACACTCACACACAACCTATACAATTATATATATCACAGTGAGAGGTGGGATGTATAACTGCAATCTTCTCTGTGGAATGAAAATCATAACAGTTGGGCTGGAGGTTTTCTGATCCTTCTAGTCCACGCTTTGAGATTATGAGCCACTTTGCAATGTAGGAATCAATTGCATGTTGCTCTAGTTAAATGAGAAGGTCAGTTTCTGTGAAATTGAGAACTCCATTGTCTCCCTAGAGAGCCAAAAATTGCTAGAAGAAATTATACAGTTGAATTGTATCAAAATTACTGGATTTGATTAGCTACTTAGAAACATATAATAATACACTAATTTCATTTAGCTACTGAGAAATGTAATAGTCTTAAACTTACTAATGTTTTGAACAGGTTTAATGATTTACTGGTGTTTCAGAGACAAAGCAAAATACCACCTCATCTTGATGAATATCCTGACTTTCATGCCAGTTATCAAGGGCATCCTAGCTGTTTTTGGCTTCCAGGTTTCTTTTTTCCACATGGTACATAATTTTGTTATTTATATTATTCCTAGACATTTATCCATTATCTATTTTAATTTTTTAAAATTTGTGCTTCACATGCTTGAAATAGTTTGTAGTGCTGTAGCGTTTATCTTATTTTATATTTTATAGTCCTTGCCTAGCGACCATTCATTCAATATCTGTTCAAAGTTACAACAATGCTGAATAAGGAGACGTACAACAAGTCCTTGAAGTTGCAGCTGCTGCAACATCCCTGCAGCCATGTGATCACGATTTGGATACTTGACAACTGACAAGCAATTACAATGGTCATAGAATTCCACAATAATGTGATCATCATTTGTAACTGGTGGCTTTGGACAAGTAAAGTCAATGGGAAGCTGGCAGGAAGTCACAAGTTGTCTTCACATGATGTCATTATTGCTGGAACTGTCATCATAAGTTGGCATGGTGACATGATTTTTCACTTTTTTTGCTTAGTAAAGCAGTTGTCAGTTTCAATTATGATCATTAACTGAAGTCTACTTGTATTTCATTAATTTATAAAGAATGTCTATACTCTAGAAAGTCTAGAGCAGGGCTGTCAAATTCCCAACCCATGGGCCGGATACATCATGCACTGGCCATAGCAATGTCCATTTTAGTGAAGGGGGGAAAAGTCCCAATATGTCATGTGATGCCACCATGATGACGTGAGTTTGACATCCCTGGTTTAGAGAATCCATAGAAGATTTTCCAGGTAAAATATGATAAATATATTGTTTTCAAGTGTATTAAGTGTGCTTAGAGGTTTATAAATTATGTCCTATGATAGATTTGTGGAATGTCCCAACTAAATTAATGTAAATATAGAGTTAGGATTTACCTCTGACACTCATGTGATATAAACTGGGTTACAATTTGATATAACCTCAATAATGCTATTACTGCTTCCCTTTTTCCATATTTTTTTTTGATCTCTCTCTCTCCCTCTTCAGTTTTTCTTGTCCACATAATTCCTGCAGATGTGTTTTGAGTGGGATGGATGTCATTACAGATGAGGGAAATCTTGTATTACTTTGTAATTCTCTATATTAATAATTTAATGACTAAATAAGAAACTATATTTTGTTTATTTATATTTCATATTTCTTAACTGCCCATCTCCCTTGTATGGAAGTATATCAAATAACAAATGCATTCACTCTTTGCAAAGAATAAAATGATCTTCAAGTAATTTAAGAATAAATTTAATTAACTTCTTAATAGTGGTAAGAAGTAAAGTGCACAATCTGTGTATTTTGTTCTTGAAGGATTTCTTATTGCTGTGTGTCAGAATTATGCTCGGTTGAATAAAGTAACAGTGGATTCGCTTACTTTTACACATAAAGTGCTTCCTTTAACTCAAGATGAAGATTTAAGTTTCAATAGAAAGGAAAGCATATTAAACAAAGCTTTTAAGGTAAGAATGGGATTGAAACCAGTTTCTTTATTCTGGTTGACTGTGGAAAATATGGAATATCTTTTGATATGTAGTCAAAATGCAGGCATCCATACGAATATCATGTATGATAGTTGTATATATGCCTAAACTTTGGCTACATATCAAAAGTGTATATAAATGCTACAATTAAAAAACATCAGGAATATATGAAATTATGTACAAAGAAATCAGATAAAGATATTGCAAGGAAAATTATAGGCAGGGAAACTCAGATAGTAAATGGATTTAACATACCATTTCTCTAAAGCAAATCATCATTTTATGAAGTAATGTGGTTTATCTTAAGTGGATTATATGGGCTTTATTTGCTTATTTATTACTGGAATTTATATGGCCACCTACATAACATACTAATAGGTGCAGCAAGTAAATCCTCAAAATATTTATGTTTTTCCAGGCTGGCTATGCTGTAGGGCTCCTCTTTGCATCACATCATCTGTCCTAACCTAGGAAGCAGGTCTTTTCAGGGGCAGCACCCACCCTTTAGAATGATTCTCTTATTCACAGTCAGAATTGGATTGGTTCCCAGCTCTGCCAGTTTATTAATAACCTGGTTTTTCCTTTGGGGATTTGGATCAAGATGTGTTTGATGACCAGAAGATGTGTTTTGTTTTTATTTCTTTTATTGTTAATTGTTTTATTTTAACTGCCCAGGCTCACTCCAATGAGTTATGGAAGCCATACAAATTGGACAAATAAATAAGCAAATTGTTTTTGCAACAAAATAAACAAGCCCGCAAGTATTTTTCCACACAAAAGGGACAGATAGTCCTCAAGCAGCAAGAATCTTCCACTTCTGTGATGAACTGATAGCATGTAATGTTAATATATATCTGTGTCCTTGAATCAGGAAAAGGGAAATGTGTCTATCCTGATTTTTTTGACATCACTGCCATGCAGTGGAGGATGAGGAGGGGACTGTGAAATATTAAGATAGTGACTGTGACCACGTTCCCTTTTTTGCATCACTGTGCAGATGCCACCAATTTGTAATTCCTGTGCAATGAGTTTAGTCATCTTCACTTTTAGCTCTCTGAAAAAGACTAGGTTTTAATTTAATTTTATTTTTTTTTGTTAAATCTTCCATTTGTTTGGAGCAATCCACAACAATACTGAGTAGAAATACTATTTATCTTTTATTAGGAACATTCTCAGTATGAAACTGGAGTTAAAATTTACGGCTTGTACATAGATGGCGCATGCTGGAATCCCAATACACAGGCATTGGATGAACCTGAACTTCATAGAAGATATTATCCACTACCAGACATCCAATTTTTACCACAAAGTGTGAGTAATATAGTTTCACTATCTTGGTAGGACATTTTTGTATTTTAATTACTCAGGTTTAAGTAAATGTTACAAGTCACTGCATTGTTATAATGTAGCACATGCTTGAATGCAAATAAATATTTTTTAAACAAGTGGGAATGTTGCTGTTTGGAATTATATTCAGCCAATTGCTTTCTCCTCCAAAATATTTCATTACTGTTTCTTTCTTCCATAATTTCTTCCATTGTTTTCTTTACCTATGGATTCTCAATCACCTAACCAATTATGCTGCTTTGAGCTGTTTTGGAATTTTGCCCCTTTTGTTTTAATTAAAATGACATATTTTGCATAAGTTATTTTCAACCGCATCCTAGGATGTCATAGTTATCTTTATTTTGTAGCACAAAAATATTATCTATATTTGAATTCTGGAATGAAGAGCTGAAATTATCTTTGTGGTTATGGGATGTGGGGGCAAGGTAGAACTTTTTCCAGGTTTCCATGGTGCTTGTTATGTTATTCTTTTTTAGCCTGGAACAGAGGTTCTGCAAATACACTCTTATCTTTATTTTTTTCTTATACTCTTAAAGTATTGATTTGATTCAGAAGCTGAAGTATCCTCAGCATCAGTTTTTCTTTTATGTTTTTGCTGATATTTAACCAACATAGCAATTATTTTAAGTTATTTTAGAGGTAGACCTATCTTTTTTTTCCTAAATTGTAAAATATTCTGGTATCAAGCATCTTGAGCTGTGGTGGCGAAGTGTTTTTATAATGCAGTATTTTTTTTAAAAGGCACTCTTTCTGGGCCCTTACTGGGACTTGTAAGATCTCTATGCTGCCAGATCACTCCAGATGGATAGTAACAGCCAGAAACCGGTGTTATAGTTGATAATCAGCACCTTGACTTGCTGAGCTTATCCATAACCCCTGCATCTCATGGAACAGTGGGGTCACATGGAAATTTGGCACTGCCCATGTCATTTTCCGGACTAGCTATAGCTTCTGAATAGTCTTGAAAGCAGTCCAATGTAGAGTACATTACAGACATCCATTTGTGATATTGTGATATTACTAAGGTGTGAATGACTATTTGATGCCATGCTGTGTTAGGCCTAGTATCAATAATAATATTTTATACTATTGTTCTGTGTTTTGGAAGAATTATACTTGCTAGAACGGCTGCTTTTTAAAATATATTTGTGATGGGAGCATCAACTGATTCCAAACAAAGTTCTTGCAAAAACCTTAAGTTTGAACCCCAACAGTCAATGAGCAATATATATTTAAATTGTTCCTTTATTAAAACACATGCTGATCCCAGATGACCACTGTAATTTGCTTCTTTACTGGTCCTTAGGCGTACAATTTATTTAATATTTAGAAACTGAGGTTATTAATATTTTAATTTATTTTTTAGATTACCTTTTGCCCAAGTTACTGTGGTGAAGAAGACCAGCTTTTATACGAATGTCCTTTATACAAGACACCTCAAAGAACAGGAATGCTGTCTTCTATGGGTACATCTTCAAATTTTGTAACTGAAGTTAATCTGCCAAGTCTGGTAACTCCTAGCCACTGGATAATGAGAGGAGTTGCACTGTTATGTCAACTGGATGATTAGGAAATATAAAATATTATTGCCCCTTATTTGAAATGAATATTTCAATGTTTCAGTCTAGGATCAGATACAACCTAGTTTTGTTTAATGTTTTAGATTAATTAATAAACTTGTTTCCATGCAATATGTGCAAACTCGATTTATATTATGGTTATGGTTTTTTTGCCTTTTTTCCTTTATTTAATCATTATAAATTAAAATGAGTATATGCAGTGATCAAAGATGGCACATGGTAAATTGGCATTTTGTCTTAGAAATTTTTCTAAGAATGTTCTACATCTACAATAGGTTCAATAATCCTTTAAAAATAGAAATGATTGATGGCTGCAGCCCAGTGGATTTGGATAGTGCCTGGAATAATGTAAAATTTAAGCAAGGTTAAAAGCAGGTGACAGATAACTGGTATGCTTCCAAATTAATTTCCTATGCCTACTACTTTAATAAATGAACTGGGCAAGCTGCTAGGAGTAATTTTATAACAGGTCTTGTATGTTCTCAAAATTTCATACATTCCTGCTAATCAGAAAAAGAATAGCATTGGTACCTTAGTACATAGAATTTTATACCTCTTCATATTAATATGAGCCAGCAGTGTGCTGCAGCTGCCAAAAAAGCCAACATACTTCTAGGCTGCATAAAGAGGGATAGAATCAAAATCACATGAAGTGTTAATACCACTTTATGCCTTGGTAAGGTCACACTTGAGATATTGCATCCAGTTTTGGTCGCCACAATGTAAAAAAGATGTTGAGACTCTAGAAAAAGTGCAGAGAAAAGCAACAACAATGATTAGGGGACTCGAAGCTAAACATATGAAGAACGGTTGCAGGAACTGGGTATGTTTAGTTTAATGAAAAGAAGGACTAGGGAGTGACACCATAGCAGTGTTCCAATATCTCAGGGGCTGCCACAAAGAAGAGGGAGTTAAGCTATTCTCCAAAGCATCGAAGGCAGGACAAGAAGCAATGGGTGAAAACTAATCAAGGAGAGAAGCAACCTAGAACTAAGGAGAAATTTCCTGACAATCAATCAGTGGAACAACTTGCATCCAGAGGTTGTAAATGCTCCAACACTGGATGTTTTAAAGAAGTAATTGGATAACCATTTGTCTGAAGTGGTGTAGGATTTCCTGCCTAAGCAGGGGGTTGGACTAGAAGACCTCCAAGTTCACTTTCAATACTGTTAGATTCTACATTCTAATCCTGTTTCAACCTAATCAGCCTCCATTGGCATTTTTAAAACGTGTGGCTTCAGTTTCCAAAGTTCTCAGCAGAGGTCATGCTGGCTATAGATTCTCAATAGTTTTAAATCTATGAGATTTAATTTTACTTTAGCTAGTGTTATAATTTGTAAATCATAGTTTTACCAGTTCCTTGATTGACTATATGCAATCAAGCCAGTACTGTTTCTTAGCAAAAACATAAGATTTTATTCACGTCAATTATGTCCCTAATTTTCCCAAAGCACTATCACCACTGTAACTGAGTCTATCTACCTCGCTGCTCTTTTTTTCCTTTCACCTTTCCCAGCATTAAAGCCTTCTCTAGAGAGTTAAATCTTCATATAATGTATCCCGAGTAGGCTAATTTGAACCTGGCCACTTGTACTTGAGTGAGAAATGTGGGTTGATTTGATATCCATTGATTTCTTAGTTGTCCATTGTATTCTCAGGAGTCTTCTCCAACACCAAGAGAAGAATGTCATTGCTTTTCAAGTGATTCTAGGTAATCATCCCTTAAATTATGTACCCACACCAGCTGATTTTTCTCTCTCTTAATTCTGTGCGCTTGCAGTAACAGGATAATTGTATTGGTCCCAGGTGAGATATTGAGAAAAGCAAAACAGTAATTCCCATTCTAATGTCTTGGTCTGGCATGGCTTATTTTGGGTAACTCATTATAGTTCCTGCCAAGCAGAAAATGTTCTAAATGCTTACAAAAAGGAATCTAAAATTTCCTTCTGTCTAGTTTTCCCTGGCATTATAGACACCATTCATGACTTTGTGAATACTAGATATCTGCCACTTTCCATTATTTATTACCATCGTAAAAAATTTCTGTAAGTAGATCCGTCCTATTTTTTCCCTTTCTCTGTTGCTATTTGCAAAACTCCTTTTTCACACCTTTTAGCTTCTCTTGTAAACAGGTATCTTTTGTGCCATTGAAGAAGGAATGCAGTATTACAACTTCAGGAATGTTAAGGGAGATTCATTATGCAATGAACCCTTTTGACACTGAGCATTCAGCCAGTACTTTTTATCACATTAAATTCTCACAACGGGGATCTTCTGAGATGGGAGAGTTAACACTGTAGGGTTGGCAGAAATTGGTTTTGCTGGGGATTGGTTTAAACAATTATTGTTGCACACAAGGCTATGCATGCAACCTTGTCTCTTATATTGCTCAAATTAACTTTGACACAACTGAGATTTACTATTAATGAAGAACTGTGGCTCCCTCACTCCATCACATCTTTGAGATTTTCCAGTTTTTTGTTTTAGATTTCAAAGCCAAATTCTGAGAAACTCAGAAATTCCTATTGAATACACAGACTGCACTTCCAAAATATGATACCCTTCTTATTGACGTAAATTTTCTAGGAAAGAATACTAAAATTTTAGCAGGCATGCTTTTCTCCCTTATTAAGCAGTATTCCTTAAAAATAGTAATTTGAAATAATTTGTAAGTTATGTTCAATTTCTCAACAGAGAAATTCTGAACGGGAAAAAGGAAACAATTTTTATTACAGAAATCATGCCATTTTTTTAGAACTGACTGATTTGCAGCTTACAAAGTTATTTCTGTTAATTGTGATAACTTAAATCCTAACAACTTAGCTATCTCTACAATGTATGGCTACAAGAGAAATTTATTTTTATTTATCAAACATGTATAACAGATATAAGTATAAACATGATTATGAATACAGAATAAGGATACGAATAAATGGGGACAGTAGGAACGTTGGTGAGGTTATGCATGCACCTTACAGACCTCTTAGGAATGGGGTGAGGTTAACGGTAGACAGTTAAAGTTTTGGGGGTTTAGGGAAGTAACCAGAGTCAGGTAGTGCATTCCAGGCATTGACCACTTTGTTGCTGAAGTCGTATTTTCTGCAGTCGAGTTTGGAGCGGTTTACCTTAAGTTTGTATCTATTGTGTGCTCGTGTATTATTGCGGTTGAAGCTGAAGTAGGATGTTGTAGCAGATAATTGTGTACTATGCTTAAGTCAGACCGAAGGCGGCGTAGTTCTAAATTGTCTAATCCCAAAATTTCAAACCTGATGGCATAAGGTATTCTGTTGTAAGCAGAGGAGTGGAGTACTCTTCTCGTGAAATACCTCTGGACTCGCTCAATTATATTAAAATTCTAAATGCAAATTTTGAACCAGTGTGTTTCCTATTCCAGATCACCAGAAGTTATTTTTGCTGAAGTTTTAAAGTTTGTAAAATGAGTCTTCCTCACCTATTTCTTAATCAAGGAAACTGTGGCCACTGAATTCTATACCCTTAAAAATGGGAGGCAAAAAATGAAGAGAGGAGGTGGCCTTAGCAAAGTAGTTATTTCCTCTCCAAATGACTTACATCTCCCTTGAAAACTATCTTCCTATCTTCCCGATGCAACTCTTGAGAATTGCTAACTTCCCTATCTCAAAAGAATATCACTCCACAAGGCATATATCAAATAGTAGGCTTTAAGTGGCATCCTGTGAGGCACATGCCACAGAAGTATGCAAGGGGAGGAAAAAAATTAAGTGAAAGCAGTTATTTTTATTCACTTTAACTTGGCTAGTATTATCATAACCATGCATCGGCTCATTAGAGAAATTTCACAAAGAAGACACCCCCCCCCCCCCAATTCTTGCAGACTACACTTTTCCAACTCTTAAAAATGTAGAAATAGCTAGTTAATTAAAAAAAAATCCAAGGTAATTCATTCCCTTGTGGATAATTCTAAACCGAGTACAAGTTTGGAAATTTTGCCAATGCAGTTAATCTAATTTGCTAAACAAAACAATGCCTTTTCTTCACTAAAGGCAACTGGGGATTATATGTCAAGTCTAACTACTGTAAGAAGATTGTAGATACCTATTTTTGTCCACTTCTTAAGATAAAACAGGAAAGAGAACAGTGAATGTATTCTTAATTGATTTCAGTGAAGAGTATGAAAGGAGAAGAATATTACTATCAAGCCAGCATGAATATAACCAGTCTTGGCCATAATTTAGTTTCTGTTGAAATTTAAGATTATGCAAGTTATTTTTTGATAAAAATGAACAGCAAACATCCATTTAATTAACAAATAAATATTAGAAGCCTGTCAAGAAAGCAATGCAATTTTTGGACTAATTTTTAATTATGCAAGTTATTTTTCATGAAATGAAATCTAAAAGTACATTCTAGATGTAAAAAGAAAAACAATAATCATGACAAATTGCTCTTTATTTTAATTGGAACTATACTCTTGGGGCAATATAGTTATCTTAAAAAAATTCTTTCGTCAGAAAGTTTGTGTAGAATACCTGAAAATCAAGGAATGTCTATACTACCTACTGCTTATAGATATCAGCCCAGTTAAAAGTGTTCAGGGCCACAGTCTCCATCAAATCTAGTCAGTCTGGTCAACAGAAATATGTAAAATGTAGTTCCAAAGTTCTGGAGAGTGTTTGGGGGTGAGAGCATAATCATCACAGAATCAAAAATGCCATTATCATGTATTGAAGTTACTGCCCCCAAACCCAAATGTAATTACTAAAATCTAATTTAAAAATGGTTCTGTTCAAAACTAAAACAGCCCTTATAAATATATAAGGAATAAAGATTACCAAATGCTACTCAAATGTGCTAAGTTCCTTCTATTTCAAAACTGGGCAACTTATTAGGTTAAATAGACTGAATCCACATTTTTCATAAAGGCACACAATGTCCAGCAAAAGCTAGTAGATACATAAAATATAGTAGACGGAAGAAAAGAGGTTCTGCTATATTGTGTAATATTTCACAGTAATTATTGCTGCACAATATTTTGAAAGTAGTATAAGCTGTATTAAAATTAAAAGCAAAAGTTATAAAGACTATGCTACATATTCATATATACAAACTATCGGTGCTTTACACAGATATTAAATGACTACATTTTCTGCGATAAAATTATGAAATCCACGGTTTGAAAAAAATTATTTCAATACCTCTGCCTTCAAACTTTATATATTAAAATAGCAATTGTTTTGTCAATTACAGCCATTTCAATAAAAACTTTAACAGTAAAATTACTATTGTTAAAGCTATGAATTTCTTATATTCCATAGCTATAGTTAAAAGATATGAATACAAAAATATAAAAAATGCATTAGTGCATATATACCATAGTTGATTTTAATTTCCATTTCTTATTAAAAAGCTAATTTAAAAAGCAATTTGAAGTATTGGCATCTTTTCCCTACGTAACAATATAAAAAGGCAAAATAACCTACTTTGAGGTAGTAATGCCAAGTTGTAAAAGTTGAATAGTTTCCTTTTTTCATAATGCATCACCATATTTAAATGAAGTCATTAGCTCTTAAAATGTTTCACAATAATACAATACTTTACATTTTTTCAAAAATATGCAAATGGTTATAATTTAAAAAAATCCGAACTTTGAAAAACAATTCCATTTTACAGCCAAATATTGTAAAACAAACTCTTTCAATGTTATAAAGGAAAGCTGCAGTGTAAAGCAATGGTTCATAGGGGAAAAAAAATACTTTTTTCCAGTTTGTACAATATTTCACATTTTGCATTACTTTCTATTATCACTAAATAAAGCTCTAATGTTTTTTTACCACTAATATTTTCAAACCTGAGACATTCCATGAGAGTAATACGGGACATTTTTATATATACCCTACAACTGCACTGTGTACAACAACACTCAACTACAAACTTCAATATGTATGTTAGAATCTTGCCTAGAACTTAAATGGAGTCTGTTTTATCAGGCAGAAGAGTCATACAGTACATTATAACTCTGCTCTAACCTCTATCTGCCGAAATCCCCAAGGCAAGGGAATCAGGTCTGAGTAAGAACAAATATAATTTAGGAAGCAAGAAAATAGTAAAAGTTGCTTTCCACTGGTTCTTAGTATACTGCTAATTTATATGATGCTTTTTGACCAAGGTACTAAGAATGGCTAAAAATACAAAATAAAATTATAAAGAAAATATTGGTAATTAAACCCTAAATTTGGTTTTCTTTTTTACAGGACAGAAAATGAACATTACTCATCAGATAACCAGTTTATAAAGCATACAAATTACTTAATACTTTTCATGCACTATACAACTATTGTTTCTTTAAAAAAAAATACGTCACTTAAAATGGCAAGTGGTTAAAAGGTGATAAGGCTGCATCAATTAGATGGCTGGTAAAAAAATATGGAAATGCACTATCAAAATGTATTTTTAAGAACATCCAGGACAATTATTATATATTCCAAGTGCAAAGGTAGGAGGTATGATGTCTACACCAAAGGTTTCTTGCTGAGACTTTGTATCTTGCATCAGGAGTCGCTCAATAGATGTATGGAAATATGCGGTATGGTACACGTTGGCAGTATTTTTCCCATGCCAAACCGTATTTTTTCTTACATTGGTGTTCATCACGGGCTTCTCGGTGAATAAGCAAACCAGTAAAATATATGACGTAGAAATATGGTAAAATATGATTGAATCCTATAAAAAAATATAAAGTATCATTACTTTTTCCTCATCCCATCAGTTGTAATATAATTGTAAGCGCAAAAATATATACAAAAATGTAATGTAAAGTATTAAAGTATTTTAACTGCAATTAAAACTAGTTAATTAAATAATTAAGACATATAAAATATTAATGTAGGTGTTATTATTTTTTTTAAGTATTGAAAGTTTGAATCATTACAAATGTATTAAAAATGCATAATTTTTTTTCTTTTGGTATTATGTTTAATAAAAATATAGCAAAGGAATATTGCCATGAAAGACTATCACATCATTGTTTATTGTATAGCTCTTTATTTTTCAATTATATTCTTTTTCTATGAAAATTCTCTTATTTTCAAGCATTTTATTACATATAAATCTTTGGTAGTGAGAATCGTATATTACAGTCAGTAACTATCACTCCATCAACAGAATAGAGATTCAAAAGAAACAGGAAAAGTGTAAGGTAAAATTATTTTATTAACTTACCACAAGGTAGGGACCAAGCCAGGGCCATAATGATATCACCTAAATAATTAGGATGACGCACAAAGCCCCACCAGCCAGATACAAGGAGGTTTTTTCCCGTTGCAGTAGGAATAACATTCAAATCTGAATAATAGACATAATATATATATATATATATATATATATATATATATATATATATATATGTAAAATGCAGTAGAAAATATACCTATGAATAAATAGTATGTAGAGTATTGATACAAAACCAGTAGGTCTAAACACTACTTACGAGCAATTTTTGGATCCTTTGGATTTCTTCTAAATAAATTCTTTTGTGAGTTGGCAGCACGGAAAATGTAATACCCAACAACTTGGAAAAAAAAATAAGAGTACTGATTATAAGATGATTTATTATTTATTATCACTTCACAAGAATAATGATAAGGGTAACATTTATAAGATGCATATATTTTTCAATTCTATTATCTCTAAATTCAGTCTTTAGCAAACGAAGATTCTTTTACTAATACATCATCAATATTCTACACCATACCCTAGCAGGTAACACAATGCACAATTCTTAACTTATACAAAAGATGGAATCCATATTGGTTTTCTGTATATCTGTTCCCCCTTTACTGCATTTCCTTCCCTTTCCTTTTTCCTTCCCTTCCCTTGTTTAGAAATATTTTGAGGATGATGGGAGCCGCAGGAACTGAAAATTTCTATTGCAATTCTACACGATAAAAATGAAGTGATAAGTATTAAAATGTAAAGGTTAAAATTTGAATAATGGGATACTTGCATCTTTCTACATTCTTTATTGTATCATGTCAATTATATTCCCATTTTAGGATTGAGTATACTTCCAAGCTAATTATTATGACAAATGTTATACTACTAGTGATAGTATTTCACTCTCAATCTAAACAATTCTTTAAAATATGAATATTGTAATCACAGAATTTAGAAAATAACGACATCTAAATCAAGAGTGGACTTTTATTGTTGGAATATAACTTCCACAATAATTGACAACTGACTTAAAGGTAGAATTTGGATATATCATCTTCAAGTTCACAATTTCCTCAATCTCATAATATCTCATATTTTGTTGACCCTTTGTATAATATTATCATGATTATTCCATTTCTTGCTCAGTGCCGAGTAGGGAGAAATGTTCAGTTGAAATCTTTTGTGCTGCTCTATGCAGTAATGCAAAATAATACATTCCTATCATTAAGTCATAACTTACTATTTAGAATCACAATGGCAGAAGCTGCAGGCCATGAAATCTCATTTGGATTATTCACTAAATAGAATGCTTGTAAACTGTAGAGAAAGGGAACCCACACTAAGTCTCCAAATGCTAGCATGAATCCAAACCCCTCGTTTGTGATGTCCATTGTTGTTAAAATTGCTTCCTAAAATATTAACAAAAGAATATTACTTAGTATTTAGATAAGAAACTTTCAAAGCAGCTATTACCAACTTTGCTTCTTTAAATGCATGCCCCATTACACAGCAGCTTTTGCAAGGATACATTTTATTAAGCCATTGAGCAGAATTCTGAATTCATATTTCTCTAAATAAATACATTTATTTATAGTTCCCATTTAGTAGGTTATTACTGCCTTCCAAAAAAATCTGTCTCTGCTACAATGTATGTGTCTAAGGCAAAACAACTTTCTGATCATGTAACTTTTAAAAGATATAATATTAATAGCCTTTTCTTGTAGATTCAATTATTCTAATAGTGAACTCAAAGGCTTTAGTGTAGAAATTTGAGACAAAATTGGGCTAATTAGCAAATAAGAAAGATATTTCAGTAAGTTTCAATTATTTTTGAGGTGTCTGGAAAGTAAAGTTTTAAAACTTCCTGAACAAAGATGGTCAGCAATTGGGCAGCTTTCCAATGATGAATCCAAGTTCCCTAAAGGGAAAAAATACCCCCTTTTAAATGGTTCTGGGTTATGAATAAAAGGAAGAATGGCAAACATTCATCTCTTAGAAGCCATAAACTCCTATTCCCATCATTGTTTTCACAAATATGACTCCAAAATGATGCTGTTGAAATTCAGACACAGCCTGATTTGGGCATCAGTCTGCATGTCAGTGTGGGAATGGATATGGATTAACTCATAAAGGCCTGTGCTCTCATTCATACTTGTTTAAAATAACAAAACAACAACAACCCCAAACAGAAACTAAACTTTCCCTCCTTAAAACAAAAACCCTACCCTCATCATTTATTTGCCTTTTGCCTTTCAGCAATACAATCTCAAAACTCCTATAAGAACTAGTAATGGAACAATGAAGGGCTGCATATGGTCTCTGAGTTGCCCATCCCTGGCTAATAAACAGGAAACATTCTCAGTGCTTTCTGGGTGCCACAGAAACTTACCTCCAAGTGGAGTTATTGTATGTGACATGTACCTACAGTAGAAATAACGAAGTAATTCTTAAAGCAGCCTGCTTTGCAGTTTGAAAAAAAGATGCTTCATCTGTGCTCTGGCTTGTTGTAAAATATTTTCTCTGAATGCATTGCGTAGCATAATTAACATAATTATGCTACGCAATACTTTGCGTAGCTAACATAATTTTTAAACTGAATTCCTAAAATTTGAATATATTCATCACTTTTTTTAGATGCTAAATTATGGCCACCTTGCCCAAAGACTTTGCCCAATTTGATTCATCTAGTTAAAAATGAAGCTCTATAAGGGTTTATAAAGAACAGCAAATATACAAAATATGGATAAGTGCATACTAATTCTTCAAGGTTTAAATTCTAGTAAAACTCGGTATCACTTCAGATTTTCACTAATTTTTTAGTTCCTTGTAGTCTTCAAATCCATTTGTGGGACTTGGGGTATCCATGGAATAGATTATGAATCAAGTTGTAGAAGGAAGAGAAAATTATTACCCCTTCTCTGTTAGTTTTTGTGGAGTAGCAGTTAAATGGTTGGATTACAATAAGGAAGATGAAATTTAAGCCCATGTTCATCTATGGAAGTTTGCTGAAAGATTCTACGTTAATCACTATCTACTTTACAAGCTTGTATATCATATTGAGTTTTTGGAAGAAAGATATATAAACCTTATAACCACAGTTTTAAAAATTAACAATAATTCATTCAAGAACTATCAATTGCTAGATTACCTCATTCCAAAAAGTATCCACTACATAGATGAGCTGGAAACTATTAACAAGTATCATTGACAAAGAGGGCATGTTCCGATCTTGCACTTTCATCTCAGCGAAAAGCATGGCCAAGTTAACAACAGCCTTTGGAAAAATTAAATTGCATGTTACCCACTTTTATCCTTAAAAGTCTACAATGATCTAATTCAGCCGATATCATATAATGTAGACCGAATAAAATATTTCAAATGGCACCCTCCTCTTCACAGAAAACAATTCAATTATATTTTAGTACAATATTATGTATTACATGCCCATTTGTAGTTAGCTTATCTAGGAAAACTTCCAAAGTTATACATTTTTATCTTCGTTGCAACTATAATGTTGCCATAATATATTTTCCACTACTTTGCCCATTTCTTCCTTATCTCATTTTTTATTTTACTTATTATTGTGTAATGTGCAACAAGAGAGTAATACTCACCCAACCAATTAGCCCTGGTCGTAACTCACAGAAGTATTTCAGATCAAAATTTCCAATGCGAGGATTTAATTCATGTCCCATAAAAAAATCATAAAAGATATTCCCTACAAATAAGAATATATGCATGGTTCCTATGAATTTTCTGCCGATACCCCATAATAGATTATAAAACAACAGAGGAATAACAAATAATTGGGGTTATTCTATTCTGAAATTTATTTTCCAATATTATTTTGACTTACCAGAATTTCCTCCATGGGATAATTCATACTCAGGTGCTTTCAGAGAACGGGCATAGAGATAAATGCTCAACAATAAACTAAAAATTGTAGCACTGACGGCGAATTGCAGGAAGTGGTCATATAAATAATAAAACTCCATTTCAAAATATAGAGAAATTCCAACAGCTATAGCTGTTAAGATAAAACTGTAGATTCCTTAAAAAAGAAAAGAAACAACAAATGAGACACGCTTTTTCAAAAATAGTAGGACAGGTACTATGATATAATAGCTTGCCACCAAATTTTCTACTGCAATTTTGATGTGGGGGAATCAGATCATTTCCAAAATCTGCTTGGAACTTTATGCAGTCCATTGTCCATCTGTGATATAGTGTCATGTCTGAAATGACACAATTCTTTGTAACTGGCTAGAGAAATAAGAAATGCACGGCTGGAGAAATGAGTAAACATGGTTGCTCATACATCTCAGTTCAAACAAGATATCCAAAGAGCAATCATTATCTATCCCTCTTGTGATTATGACTACAGTAAACAATCTGAAACAGGGCCTGTACATATCAAATCCCCAAACAACGGTTTGGAATAGCAATAGGACTCAACCAATTATTTCTCAGTTAAATCAGAGACAATGGATTATCATTGCAGGATGTATTGCAGCCTACCAAAAACATCCTAGACACTCCCACTACCATCAATACATATTAACAGGCTCTCTGTGACTGAATAGAGATTATTCATTCTGCAGTTGCAGAGAAAAAAAAATATTTTAAAAAAAATAATTAACAGTTTGAGTACCATCCTTTACATTAGATTTTATAAGGACAATTTATGGCTCACTAATATCAAAATAATGTGATAAATAATAAAATCAATAGCCACAATTTATCTACTGTGTTTCCCCGAAAATAAGATCCTGTCTTATATTTTTTAAATGCTGAAATAAGTGCTTGGCCTTATTTTCAGGGAGGTCTTATTATTTTGGGGCGCATGGAGCAAGACAGGGATCCTCTTGCCATCTTACCTGATTTCCAGCTCTGTCTCCCTAACCTTAACCTGAGGAAATGGCAGGGATCAGCTGAGCATGCGTTTAAATATTTTTGGGGAGGGCTTATTTTTGGGGAGGGTTTATTTTCGGGGATGCACTCAAAAGCCCAATTGGGCTTATTATCAGCGGATGTCTTGTTTTCAGGGAAACACGGTATTTATTTAGTATATGGCATATCATACATGGACTTGCAATTCACCTAGATTTTTAAAAAGCACAATAAAATATGAATGTTAAAAAGATATATATTTAGATACCAATGCCTAGGCAATCTAACCATTAAAGTGCAACATTGTTTATATGAGAAAAATCAGACAGATATAACACTCAGATTACATCTACAGTTTGATCTACAGTTTGACGTGGGACCCTGCAATCACACTGAGAGGATACTATGCCCCATTGAGTCCCAGCATACAACATGTCAGATGCAAATTCTATTCAGGATTATCCATTGCTGCCGGGAAAGTTCAAAGCCTGGCACCTTTTGCGTGGGGTTATTTATATGTCCTCCTGTATCTGGACATTCAGTAACTCATTTGGCTTTCCATTGGGAATCAATGTCAAAGCTGTTGAGCAGAAGTTGTGCAAGTGCTAATAGCCACAACAGTTAACTTTTTAACAGTACATGTAATTTATTCATTGATAAATTAAAATAAATAAAAGATTAAAAATATATCTGCCTGCTACCAAAAAGCAACACAGTTGGCCATACATATTTCACCAGGGATACCATTTCAGAATTGGGACATTATAACTGAAAAGACCCATCCCTGAATAACTATTTGTTATACCTCAGCATGGGAGAAAACTCAGAATAAAAGTTCTGAAGATAATTTTAGATATGAATAGTAAAACATGGGAATATTCTGTAAGATATTCTGGTAGCATCTTTTAAGATGAACAAATTTTATTAAAAAGTACTAACCCTTCATAAGGTATGACTTAATTCATTTAATGTGTGGATAATAAAATGATATAGGATTTAAATCTGTTAAGATATATTGATCCTAAGCAAGGCAGGGTTTTGTCATTTAATACAAGAATGTTGAGTTGAGATCAGGAGCTCGAGAGTAAAAATTGCAATATGTAACTGAAATACATGTACTTATTGTATCAACATCAGATTAGTAAATTCCAAAAAAACTGTAAATACAAATTTACCATTTATTCTATACTCCAGCCTAATTCCATTCCAAAGTGGTACCCCTTCCACAATCTGAAAAGAAAAATATATCTTCACCTAAAATATTCACATTTTCGTAGATCATGCAATAGTAAAAGAAATAATAGGATTGTTAAGACTCACCCACGACCCCCACCAACACAGACTTGATATAGGAAGCAGAACTCTGAACAATACTATGAAATTTGTGCTTTCACCAATATAAAACAAAAAGTAACCACAAGCAGTCCTCAACTTACGACCAATCGCTGAGCCCCCAACTTTTTGTTGCTAAGTAAGTTGAGTTGTGCCTCATTTTACAACCATTTTTGTCACAGTTAACAAATCACTGCATCGTTAAGTGAATCATGCAGTCATTAAAGCAAATCGGGCTTCCCCCACTGAGTTTGCTTATCGGAGTTGGCTGGGAAGGTTACAGATGGTGATCACATGACCCTGGGACAGTGCAACTGCCATAAATACATGCCAGTTGCCAAGCACCTGAATTCTGATCATGTGACCATGGGAATGCTGCAACGGTCGTATTTGTGAAAAAAGGTCATAAGTCACTTTTCCACTGATATTGTAACAGTTCTTACCTAAAAAAATGATTGTAAGTCAAGCACTACCTGCACTAGATCTTTCCATTCGGTTATAAAGACCATCTGAAAAAAGACTAGAACTACTGCATCCATCACAATGTATTATCTGAAGGAAGAATGGCATTTTGTTTAGCATCCAATCCCTTGAATCTAGAGGTTTTATTCTACAGGAGTGTCCCCAAATAGAATTCCAACCAGAATTTGGTAGAAAAGAATGAAAGCCTTGCCTACTCCCTTTTCCTTCAGCTGACAGATCCATTCTATACATTGGATGATTTGTAGAATTCTATTCAATATTTCACAAGAAGAATCATTACCCTGGAAGAAAATGTGTAACAAAAGCAATCTATAAAACGCTCATTAAATAAGAAAGGCACAATTAAAACAAGAACCCGCTACCAACATATACCCTTGGAACCTGAGACATTAGCTCTTCTTTTCATCTCATGTAACCATTTTATAATGGGAGAGTTATGTAGTATAACATTTATACTACATAAAACAGGGTTTTTAAAAATGCTAATTTAGAAGTATGAAGTTACAATGCTGTTTTATAAAATAGATTTTAAAAAATCAATTTTCTACTTCTAGAACTTTTACCTTTCCTATCGGCAGTAAGTAAAATAGGGCTTGGAGAAAGAACCAAAGAAGAAAGACACCAAACACTCTCGTCTCCCATAAATTTTGGAAAGCTGGTAGTGGAGGAGGAAAATTCAGAAGGCTGGGGTCTTTCTGTGAGCACATTAGCAACAAGCAGAACACAGTTCCAGGCAGAAGAAATATCATAAAGAAGGCACCTTAAAAAAAAGTTATACAATTATTAGAATCAATTCAATTCCAAGGAAGCTTTCCAGCAAGAAAGATAACTGATATCAACTAAAACAGTAGCTGTATCTACTCTTATGTTCAAAATCATTTTCTCTATTGATGTGAATGGAGAGTTTAAAACTTTAGTTATGCATCAAAGGCTCCAGACTATATGCATCTATAGTTTATGACTTTCAAAACTAGCATACCGATTTTTCCTCCAAATACCAGTTGTTTTGTCTTCCGGCATACTTTTTCAATACTTTTTGGTGTTTCAAAATTTTTCTCTTCTTCATATATCTCCTCTCTTCTCTTCTCCTTTCTAGAATGCAAATTATATCGTTCCAGAATGCGTTCTCTTCTTCGCTCAGACTCAATTCTTTGCCGCTACACACAAACAGCATAAGGGGGAAAAACAAATTGCTATCATCATTAGTATGTACTAAAGAACCCTCCTCAGGTCAATCATCGCTCTCATTTGATTTTGTTGTTGGCCATTATTTCCAATAGTCCATTTCTTGGATTGGGAGTCCCTACACTCAGCCACTCAAGCAGGCCCCTGGTCATCTCATGCCCTCTACATGGAGCTATTCTTGAAGAGTATTTGGAAGCTAAAATTGGGGTAAAATGTGGTAGCAAGGTCAATTCTTGAGGCCCATGGGGTGTGTATGTCCATGTTACATCATTGCTGCCAATTTGCTTCTGGGTACAATTCAAGGTGTTGGTTATCGCTTTTGAAGACCTTCATGATATGGGCCTACACTATCTGAGGAACCGCTAAATGGGACTGACCAACCTCACCCATGCTGCCAGAAAAGGCATGTTGCAGATCCCATCAGTCAAAAAAATTCATCATATTTCATATTTTATACCTCTAAAGTGGCATGAGTAGAATAATTCACTTCTGTGATATCTGGCTCTCCATTATACTGATTTGTATTATTTTCATGCAGCCTCTGGATTGAGAAAAACAGGATATTTTAAAGAGAAATTATTTTATTAATAGTTACAATTAAACTTTGTAGTTATTTATATATTATTTATATTTATATTATGTAAATATAATAAATATTAAGTATAGACATGAAAAGAAACCAGATTTATGGACGATGAATAAAGATTTGAATCATATTATTTTAAGCTTTTTTTGTACTAACAATTATAGAAAGTACTCAAAAATGCACTAATAATAAATTTGATTACCCTTTGGTTGGTAACATTACTAACATGCAAAAACACAAATTAACATTCAATTTATTGGCAAAACATAAAATCCAAACTTCTAGAACAACTTTTAACAGTTTGTTTTAAAATGTCTTAGATACCAAGATGCTTTTCCATGGGGGGAATGGTTCTGCAATTTCTGTAAGTAAATCCTCAAAACTGAAAGCAATTTGAAGCATTCTGTTAATATTCTAACCTTGAAACAAGCCTATTTCATCAGAAACATGTCCCAAACAGTTTGATCTGATTCCATTTCTGAGGATATACTTCCCGAAACTTCAAACTACTCTCAGAACATTCTTTACTCTATAGATTGATCTGAGCTGGTGTTTTGTTTTGTATTCTTAGTCTCTCTGCCTGTATTGTATGTGTGCCTGATATGTACCTTGAAGATTTACAGCTAAAGTCTGAAGGAATCATAATAGTTTCTTGCCCCTCTCCATTGTTCTCAACACATTTAATTCTTTAACCTTAATAGGCATGATAAATGTCTTAAGATTATTAATATCAAAAAAGTACTATAAAAAGTTTTATCTTTAAAATTATGTGATGCAGAGTATGTGCAACATTGGCAATCTGGGGCCAAGACATTTAGAGTATTACAGAGCATTCTATTTCTCTCCAAACCACTTAGTGATGGAAATTCTGGTCCCAATTGCTACTTAAGGACTACCTGTAAACCATTTCTGCTAATGAAAACTGGATCAATTAAAAGGGTTTTAAGATAAAAATATTGTACTGGTATCAAAGAGTGATACCTGTCCAAATACACTGCTGCTCTGGTTAGAAGTCAATACCAGGAATCCAAAGTCTTTCAATAGTATAAAGGCATCCAATCTCTTCCTAGAATAGGATGCTGTCATTGATGGTACATCTCTTCCCTATGGAGATGATTGGTAGGAATCTCTGGCATGTTACTGAGACTTTTGTAGTTTCAGTGAAACCTGCATTTGCTTAAATAGTTTTGAAACCCTCAAAAACTTAAATTCAGATCTGGGGACAAATAGGGCTAAATGCAACCTTCTTGGAGGTTTTTAATAGAGCAGAACAGAATAGAAAACAGAATAATTTATTTCACCAAGTGTGGTTAAATACATAAGGAATTTGTCTCCGATATAGAAGCACAATTTATTTTCAATTAAAATTTCACATGCTTTGAAAAGACTTTTTTCCCTGATCAAAGGCAAGCAATGACACAGTTGACATTCTAATTCTTATATTATCTCCTGGCTAGGACATATAAACCTCTAGCTGTAAATTGAACACTACCTAACTTAGAATCAGCCATAGGACTGCAACCTTTCCCTAATTATTGTTTCTTTGTCTGATCTCACCAAGAATGAAATCAAACAGCTGTTTCAAGTACAGAATGAAAACCTGGCAAAAGAGGTGGTATGGCTGCTCTGCTATCTCCTGCAGAAGCTTTTCTGAGAAAGCTATCATCAAGCTTTTCTGAGAAAGCTATCATCAGATGACCAGCTGTCATCGGAGTGTTTTGAAATATCTTTTCCATCCTGAATAAATTTGCTATAGACGCCAAGAATGCTAAGAGAGTGTTTATGAAGGGAACCTGAGAAAATCAAGGACCTTCAACTGGAAAATGCATAGATCCAAAGAATTGGACTTATCCATTCAAATATTAATATTTTACCAAAAACTTCCAAAAAGGAAAACCGAAAATCCTAAGTAATTTTAATGACTCAAGCTTTATTTTGAAGAAAGAAAACTAGCATTTTGGAACTGTATAATTGTATCTGGTCAATTGTCAATCTCCTCCTTGTCCAGTGACTTTCTTCCTTTCTGCTTGCAGGAATGAGGAAGGCAGAACCATCACAAAATTAATGTGGGACATGAAAGCTAAGCAGACTTGTGCTCCAGAAGGGTGAAACCAGTGGATTTGTTTTTAAGAGACGGAGGAATAATGCTACTGTAATCATAAAGGTTGAGGAAGAAACATGTGACACTTACATGCTGTTTATCTGTAAATCTGACCTCTGCACCCTGAACTAAAGAGTAATGCTAAAGCCAAAAAGAGAAATGGTAAATTTCCAGGATTTTTGCTACCAAGATGGAAATCATTAGAATTAACTTTTGATTCTCCTCAAACTTGAAAAGTGAAGTTCCACTTCACTTTTTTTTTTTTTTGGGGGGGGGGGGGGGCAGATTTTCCACAATTATATGCCTAATTATATGCCTAATGAGCCGAGGTGGTGCAGTGGTTAGGGTGCAGTACTGCAGCTACTTCAACTGACTGCTAGTTCAGCAAATCAGTGGATCAAATCTCACCGGCTCAAGGTTGACTCAGCCTTCCATCCTTCCAAGGTAGGAAGGCTGAGCCTTCCATCCTTCCAAGGTAAAATGAGGACCCAGATTGTTGGGGGCAATATGCTATTTAGTATACTGTCTTTGGTGTAAGCCGCCCAGAGTCCTCAGAGAGTGGGCGGCATAGAAATATGAATAATAAAATAATAAAAAATAAATAAACTCAATTTTAGTATTCCAGATGAAGCAGGTTGCTCCTGATCCTAAGTGATGAAGAGATAAGCTATCTAATCTGCCTAGGTTGTGTCCAATCAAGTTCCCCAGAGAAGCATTTGTTTCTGACTGAAAGAAGCATATGGTATGTAGCCAACATTTCTGCAATACAGCTAGTTAAATATTTTTGAGAAGAGAAAATACACCAAGGCAGGTGATTCTACCAATACATTTGAATTCATTCCCTTTGGAGTTCTTTAGAAACAATAATTCTTTTTTCCAAGATTTCTATTTGTTAGAATGTTGCTCCACAGTGCTTAAATCAAATCTTTATCACAGTTACAAAGACCAGTAATGCTAAACATTCTCTAGCCTTACTCTACTTAATGGGGCATTCTGATATAAATGAGAACATTAGAACAATAAAACATCCTTTTATTGCAACAATGCTTGAAGATTTTTCAGTAAAAAAAGCCCTAAACTGAAGCATAGCTACTACTGAGCCATATTTTCCTGTACTTCTCATTAATGTCAATAGTAGTTGGACAATGTCCAAATATAATGACATATAAATATATACTTTTATGTTCAGCAACATGCTGTACTAAACTCCATCATCTTACTCTCATTTTGATGGACTTTTCAGATACTAGTGAACTGCGACAAATTACTTGAGTTCTTCATAGGTATGCACAAAATCCATAATTTCAGAAATGGAACATCCTGGAAAGTTCTGAACTAATCTCTTCTAACCCATGCCAGTCCAGCCATCCCAGAAGTAATTAGGCAGTTTTCATGAATGGGAGGTTCTGTATATCCCAAGTTCTTATAGAATCTTATCATGTATTGCTTCTTTGGTTTAACCAAAGTAGAATGAACATATCACACAGTCATCTAAGTAACTTAAGTATCAAATTTTAGTTAACATAGTTTACAGCTATTGTTAATATTGATTAGGTATAACAATAGGTGCAACTGTAGAGCATGGATTGCCTTGTAACAAACACATGCAACAAAAACTGAGAAGTTGCAAGAAAGTGTAAGTTCCTGAAGTAATGATACCTTACCTCCCTTGGAAAACTACCAAGTAATTCTTATCATTTTCACAGATGGATGCTCTATTCCAATTCATTCCAACCCTTTCATGTATTAAATTGAAATGTAAACAAATTACATTTCTAAGTATCTTTACCATATTTTCCTTCAAAATAAGTATTTTCAATCAAAAACTACATCAGGACATTTGAAAAATACTGAAAGTCAATGTGGTTACAGATTTCAATCTGTATAAGTTTTAAGAGCCTATGTCTGAGTAGGTTTTTTAAAGCAATTAAACTGATTTTAAAGGTATCCTTAAAGCTCCATGGCTTTATGACAAATAGATTTTACTAATTGACAACAGATTAATAAAATTGCTGTTATCTCCCATATCTTATTAGTTCATCTTGATTTGGAAAGAAGTGTACCTAGATAAAGTTTCTACTTCATTACACCTAAGTTTTAGCAACATATAAATAACTAATGAACATAGATTTTAGATCAAATTGATGAACGATTTAATTAAATCTAAAGGAATTCAAAGCAATAGAAAACAAAACATGAATACAGCTTTGTAATGCAACCTCCCCACCACAACAGTCAAGAGAGATCAAATCAAATACCAAAGGAGTCAGATTAGGTTCCCCAATATTATTTTCATTTTTTGGTTCTCTGCTTCGTGAGGAAGAACGACGTTTGTGTTTTGCTGGTCGACCAGGTGAACGAGATCTAGAGCCTGATCTAGATCTGCTACCACTGCGTCTTGATGGAGAACCTGAGGAAGAGCTGCTTTTTCTAAATCGAAAAGATGACACAGACTAGGAAAAAACAATTAAATAAAATTATTCTATTACAGCTTAACCAGCTAACAATAAGTATTGATATCTATATTTTCATTTAAAAGCGGCACATTATTTTAAATAACTCAAGTTCCAGAAGCATTATCTAAAAGAGTTAATATAATAAACTGATAGGAAAATGCAACAACTGATTCAGACAACATGATTTCTAATAACTTTGGCAATATATAAATAATATATTGATTATACATCTAGAGTATAAGACGCTCCGGACTATAAGACGCACCTACCTTTTTTGGTGAGGAAAACAAGAAAAAGAAATCTGCCTCTGCCTCCCAGTAATTTTGCCTCATTGCAGCAAACAGCCTGCTTTACTTTCATTTTCATTTTCATTATAGCTTGATTAGCACAAGAAAAAAAAATCTGCTCCCAGTAATTTACCTCCTTGCAGCAAGCAGCAGAGGCCAGCGCAGCAATAGGCAGTGGCAATCCCAGCAGCCTGAAACAGCTGAGAGTCAGGAGGCTGATTCAATGGACAATCAACTTGTGCTAATTAGGCTGTGCTGAAGCTGAAACAAAGTTTTATATTATCATACTTCACTATGTGATTCCAATATTTAACAAAGATCTGGTATACAGTGGGGCAAAAAAGTATTTAATCAGCCACCAATTGTGCAAGTTCTCCCACTTAAAAAAACGAGAGAGGCCTTTAATTGTCATCTTAGGTAGACCTCAACTATGAGAGACAAAATGAGAAAACAAATCCAGACAATCACATTGTCTGATTTGGAAAGAATTTATTTGCAAATTATGGTGGAAAATAAGTATTTGGTCACCTACAAACAAGCAAGATTTCTGGCTCTCACAGACCTGTAACTTCTTCTTTAAGAGGCTCCTCTGTCCTCCACTCATTACCTGTATTAATGGCACCTGTTTGAACTTGTTATCAGTTCAACAACCTGTCCACAACCTCAAACAGTCACACTCCAAACTCCACTATGGTGAAGACCAAAGAGCTGTCGAAGGACACCAGAAACAAAATTGTAGATCTGCACCAGGCTGGGAAGACTGAATCTGCAATAGGCAAGCAGCTTGTCTGCAAGCAGCTGAAATCAACTGTGGGAGCAATAATTAGAAAATGGAAGACATACAAGACCACTGATAATCTCCCTCAATCTGGGACTCCACGCAAGATCTCACCCCGAGGGGTCAAAATGATCACAAGAACGGTGAGCAAAAATCCGAGAACCACACGGGGGGACCCAGTGAATGACCTGCAGAGAGCTGGGACCAACGTAACAAAGGCTACCATCAGTAACACACTACGCCGCCAGGGACTCAGATCCTGCAGTGCCAGATGTGTCCCCCTGCTTAAGCCAGTACATGTCCGGGCCCGTCTGAAGTTTGCTAGAGAGCATTTGGATGATCCAGAAGAGGATTGGGAGAATGTCATATGGTCAGATGAAACACAAAGTAGAACTGTTTGGTAGAAACACAACTCGTCGTATTTGGAGAAGAGAGAATGCTGAGTTGCATCCAAAGAACACCATACCTACTGTGAAGCATGGGGGTGGCAACATCATGCTTTGGGGCTGTTTCTCTGCAAAGGGACCAGGACGACTGATCTGTGTACAGGAAAGAATGAATGGGGCCATGTATCGTGAGATTTTGAGTGCAAACCTCCTTCCATCAGCAAGGGCATTGAAGATGAAACGTGGCTGGGTCTTTCAGCATGACAATGATCCCAAACACACTGCCCGGGCAACGAAGGAGTGGCTTCGTAAGAAGCATTTCAAGGTGCTGGAGTGGTCTAGCCAGTCTCCAGATCTCAACCCCATAGAAAACCTTTGGAGGGAATTGAAAGTCCGTGTTGCCCAGCAACAGCCCCAAAACATCACTGCTCTAGAGGAGATCTGCATGGAGGAATGGGCCAACATACCAGCAACAGTGTGTGCCAACCTTGTGAAGACTTATAGAAAACATTTGACCTCTGTCATTGCCAACAAAGGATATATAACAAAGTATTGAGATGAACTTTTGATATTGACCAAATACTTATTTTCCACCATAATTTGCAGATAAATTCTTTCCAAATCAGACAATGTGATTGTCTGGATTTGTTTTCTCATTTTGTCTCTCATAGTTGAGGTCTACCTATGATGACAATTATAGGCCTCTCTCATCTTTTTAAGTGGGAGAACTTGCACAATTGGTGGCTGACTAAATACTTTTTTGCCCCACTCTCTTCATTTAATGAACCCCAATTGAACAGACTTTGGATTTTTTAGACCTATTAGATCTGGATAGCTGTTATATTTGGTACTGTGTTGGTCTGTTTACCATCTCCAAGAGATTCTCTGATTTGTAGATTGGCCTAATCTATTAGGTTGGGTGACTGTTCTAGCTCTGAAGTTCCCAGCTTAGAAACTCATATTTCATTTGACTCCTTAACTCTGACATGTCTTATCAGCTACCAGATCAAATTTTTCCTCATATACAAAACATATTTTTCAAATCAAACATTCCATTTGTTGTGTTAGAGACATTTAACTTGAAAAGACACCCTTTTGTCTATTGGGATGTTAAATCTAGGTTTTGCTATACTGAACAGCTAAAATTCTTATATAAAAATTAGAACTGATTAGAACATTAAGTTTAATTTCCTTAGAGTTGCTAAATAGATTGAAAACCAAAAATAGCCATAAGATTTTTTCTCAACTGAAATTCTTTAGTTCATCAGTTTTGTGACACTAATCAACATACATTCAGAGTCTAGTCCATTTGAGGGGGTGGGGGGTGGGGAGGGTGGGAAGGTGCTTCAAAACTTTGCAAGAATCAAATGCAAAGTCAGTAAACCTATATATAGTAACAATTACTGGACATCTGCAGATTTTAAAATGCCTCTGGAAAGCAACTGAACTAATCCCAAAATGATGTGCTTCAGATTTACAGTTAAAGCAACTGAACATCTGTAAACTTCCAAATACAGAGATTAACTCCCATCATATATGACTTCAAACAAACTTATAGAATACAGCATTATCTATAGAATCAGAATTTGTCTACACTTTGCTTCACAAAAAAGAAACACTTAACATCGTGATACTTTAAAGAAATAATGCTTCCAGAAGAATGTACATATGGTTAGTATTAGCAGGAGAAATTCTGATGAATTTAAACTTGGACAGAAGGAAGACAGCAGGCAACAATCACAGAAGCTTGCTCCCTACGACTCTTCTTTCCCTGAACATAGGGCCATAACTACCAACTGCTTTGTTGGACTGATTCTAGAAATTTGTCAATATTTATTGTATTTTATAGCATGTTAGCTGTTTTGGGAGCATTATCATAAAATAGGGAAAGATAATAAATAAACAAAGAAACTTAATTTTGGGAAATGATGCAAAATTGTTTTATCAGTGACAAAAGCTTCACAAGAAAGCTAACCAAAACTTTATATATTTACTGATTCCAAAGGTTGCTTACCCTCATATCATTTTCTTTCAGATTAAGTTCAGTTCCATCTTCATATTTAACTGTATAAAGATGTGTATGATCATCATAACTGATTACTTTTACTTCATAGTATAACACACTTCCAGGCCATCGGCCCATTACCACCTCTTCATCTGCAAATTTTCTCCTGGGCATTTTTCAACCAATACTAAAAAAAAAAAAAAAAAAAAAGTATATGTGTGCATGGAGTAATAAATTAAATTTCTGTTTTAAAAACTGTGGACATACAAGTTCTATCTTAACTTCTGTTTGGTAGATTGGAAAAATAAAGTTATATTTTGAACAGTAGGCCACATAAAAATCAAGCAAATAAATTAGTATTCCCTCCGATTGAATGAGGGGAACGAAACAGACACCTGGATACTGGTCAGATTTAGTAAGGTGCAGAGTAATTAAAGGATTGGATGCGGATTCCATTGTTCCTACTTCAAATAATCATGTGAAATTATGAAATTAAACACAATGTGCACACTCTGATTTATATAATAATCTGAAACAGAAATTACAGACTTCTTCATTTGATTATGTTATGTTTTATTCCAAAATCATAGTAATTCAAGACATACACTAAACTCATCACCATCAATCTTTGTTTCAGTTGTTGACTAAGATTACAATCATCCTGTGAATAAAAATTTAACATTTAACATTTAACGTAATTTAAATTTAAGTTAAGTAAAGTAACTTAAATTTAAATTTAAGGTAATTAACAGATTAATAGCAGTTATAGGGACTACTAACAAAATTCTGTAATCATATAAGAATAAAAAAATACTAATTATTGATATTAAAACTATAAAGACTAAGATATAGCAATGTAGTACAATAAAACAGCAACATATCGTAATTTAGAACAAAAAAATCATCACATTAAACAATATAGATCAGGAGTCCCCAACCCCAGCCGCACCCCATTCAGAACCGGGAGGGAGCATGTGTACATGTGCAGCCCTACTCACATGACTGCTCACAAATGAAATTGTGTGTGTGCATGCATGCATGCCTGCCCCTCATGCAAAACCATCCCCTCCTTCCCCCAAGCCTCCAAGAAAGAAAGGTTGGGGAACGCTGATCTGAACTATATGTTGTAATAAACTAAACTAATCAAATCAAACCTTTATTGTCAATGCACAACTTGTGTACAATGAAATTCAATAATTTACATTACTACCACTATGATGTAGAGTCAGTGTGTTTCAAGATCAAGCACTAAACTTTGGATTGAAAGAAATGGTAGTCCTCCCTACTGAAATATTTTTAATCTCTTAAATTGACTTTTCCAGGCACAGTTAACACTAAGTGTACCATTCAAATGAACAAGCGTTATAACACACAGAGAGAAGTCAGTTTGCTGTAGTGATTAAGGCATCATGCTAAAAACCAGAAGACTATGAATTCCAGTTCTATCTTAGGCCCAAAGCCAGCTCAGTGACGTTGGGCCAGTCACTTTCTCTCAGCCCCAGAAAGGTGGTAATGGCAAAAAATCTTCCAAAAAATCTTGCCAAAAAATTGAAATAATTACCCAGTTGCTTTATGGTTCAGATTTATATATATGGGAATGACAAAAGTTCTAAAACAGCTCTAAAATCTGTCAAAGCATATATATATATATATAAATATATAAATATATATATATATATATATATATATATATATATATATATATATATATATATATCATATTTCATATCAGTATGCCCCTAGATAATTAATAAAAGATCTCTATTCTCCGCCTGACAAATATGACTTAATGACAGGTATCAGCCAGCCTCCCTACTCACACTAAATGCTTTGCCCTTCAAGTTACTGATAGGAAAATACCATAACATCCCCAAAATAAAGCACAGATGTCCATGTAGATTAGATTTGCAGAAATAATGGACATGTAGTATTCCATTGAGCTATGTATGCAAGTCTTCAAATTAATTTAATATAACTGCATGTTGTTACATAACTCAAGTTAGAGACAGCATATATAAATTACAGAATTATCAGTTCCATATGTATGAAATAAGATTACAAAATTTTGTTCAATCACTATTTATAGTGAAATGGATGGAATTTCGTATCGCCAAGAATTTTCCTCTTTTAATAATGTAGAGCTATCTAATTTCAATGGGCAGAATCTTATCCCATAATAGCTTTGCAAATGATTTATTTTCAGAGTATATTGCAAAAAATATTCATGACTCCTCGGCTTGAAAGAAGTTATTTTTAAAAGACCTTTTTATTATGTTCCATGTAAGTTAGTTTTTCTTAGTGCAAAGGGCATTTGCAGGAACCTGCTTTCTTCACCATCTGCTTTATGTAGTAGTATTAGTAATAAGTGAAAGGCCTCTCAATCCTAGTGTCTTTAGTTCAGCTTTGGGATGCAATAGGATCTTGAAGAGAACAAATTTATCGTCACAATCAGTTTGCCATACAAACATGTCATCTGTCAGAATCACATAACTGACTAGCTTGAGATCTGCACTCTACAAATATTTGATTTTTTTTCCCCAAAAGAGACACATTATATAAAACAGTTCTTAAGCTATTATTTAAAATATAATCAAATACTTTACCTTCAAAAGGTAAGTGAGGAGAAGAATGTTTGACCTGGTGGAGTGGGAATCAGTCCTATGGCCTGGGAGGACCAGGTGGGAGTGAGAAAAGGCCTGTTGGGACTCAAGGCATCTGCAGCTACATGGAGGGAAATATGCAGTGGGGTACCACAAGGTTCCATCTTAGGTCTAGTACTCTTCAATATCTTAATAAATGACTTAGATACGAGAATAGATGGGGAACTCATCAAATTTGCAGACAACACTAAACTGGCAGGAATAGCCAACATCCCAGAAGACAAGCTCAGGATCCAAAAAGATCTTGATAGACTTAAACAATGGGCCCTATCCAACAACATGAAATTTAATGTGGAGAAAAGCAAGGATTTACACCTAGGCAGGAAAAACCAAGGGTACAAATACAAATGAGGTGAAACCTGGCTTAAAAACATTAACTGTGAGATGTCTATGGAGATTCTCAGTCATCCAGGTCATGGTTGTCCCAAAGGTGCTTTTTCAAGAGGCAACTGGACTTTCTGTTTTTTTTTTTCTTTGAAGACATTTTGCTTCTCATCCAAAGAAGCTTCTTCAGCTCTTCAGCTTTGGGAGTACCTGTGAGAGAGACCTTGGAGTCCTAGTGGATGATCACCTAACAGAAGCCAGCAATGTACAGCAGCAGTTAAAAAAGCTAATACAACCCTTAGTTGTATAAACAGAGGCATAGAATCAAAATCACGTGAAGTATTAGTACCATTTTATAAATCCTTAGTAAGACCAACCTGGAATACTGCATCCAGTTTTGGTTATCACATTACAAAAATGAACGTTGAGGCTTTGGAAAAAGTGCAAAGAAGAACAGCATGATTAAGGGCCTGGAGACAAAAACATATGAAGAACGGTTGCAGGAATTGGGTATGGCCGGTCTAGAGAAAAGAAGGACTAGGGGTGTCATGATAGCAGTATTCCAGTATTTGAAGGGCTGCCACAAAGAGGGAGTCAACTTATTTTCTGAAATAACCCTATCTGAAAAGGTACAGGGTCTCCTGCTTGAGCAGAGTTGGACTAGACCTCCAAAGTCCCTTCCAGCTCTATTCTGATTGATTGATTGAAGGCGCATGAAGTGGAGCATGGGATTTCTTGGGGGTGGGAGACACCTTGTGAGGACCAGAACCAGCAGCCCTAGACCTATACTAGGCCTCCAACGGCCTCCCCCACCCAAAAGGCACTCCACACTCCGCTTAATGATCCGCACATTCATTTAACATTTCATTGGGGAGAGCAAGGATGGGGTGCATTGGATGACACATTTCACCTAACGACTGCCGCAACATGTGACCATAATGGGCAGGCTTCATTATGGTCGTATCTCAAGGACTACCTGTACTCTGTTCGTGTTATATATTCTTAACTTGGTATGAATTTAAGAGCACCTAGAAAGGATCACTTAACTATAATAGTCAAGTCTTAGCCATATCTTAAAGAGTAAATTCTCAACTACCCTTTCCGATCTTTCCTGTGATGGTCCTTCAATGTTTCACTTTAATTATAAAATCAATCATGCATTTTGATTGATACAGCTTTTCCATGTGTGTGTGTTTATTCAAAACAAACAGAACTTTTTCTAAGCAGATATTCATCAGTCACTATTGTTTTATTCTTGGGTCTCTGAATAGTCTATTCACTTATTGTGTATCTTCCTGACTTGTAACCACCCATCAGTATTATCTGACAGAATAACTTTCTCCACCAGATGGCATTTATTTGAAATTTTATTTTTTCCCAAAACTATTTTTGGTATTTTTATTATCAGCATTCATTGGAAAGTATACTGCAACTATTGATAGCCAATGGACATTCATTTTCATATGCACCCAATAATACTTACGTGACACCAGTTCATATTTTAGCCCTTTCGCTCCTGATTAAAGCTACAACTTTACTTCTGTACAACCAGCCATCAATTCCTTAAGATCAGATTCTATCCTTCCTCTTTTTCTTAATTTCACAACATATCTATGTTCAGTGACACAAAGTATCTATTTTTGTTATAATTTGATACATTCATTCAGACACAAAGTATTTTTGTTATAATTTGATACATTATTTCATGCTTTTCTTACAGAATGGCCCAAATCCCTATTATATTCAACCCAAATGTTAATTAACTAAGAGCACTGCAAAACAATAAGTGAAACCTAAGTTATGCTTACTGACATCTATGCCATATTCAACAAACCTAAGCAACTTTCCTAGTTGTGATGTCAAATTATAAATTACCTCCACCAAGTTTTCAGTTTATTTTGGTGCCACCTCACGCCTCTTTGGAGATATGTTTTATTATATTTTATTTTATGGGTAACGGGGTTTTAAATTGGAGAAGCCTAAGATAATTTAATTCTGTTTTAATGTATTTTAATATTTGTATTGTGTGTTTTTAATTCTGGCTGTTCACCGTCCCGAGTCCTTCGGGAGAGGGGGCGGTATAAAAATTTAATAAATAATAATAATAATAATAATAATAATAATAATAATAATTATTATTATTATTATTATTATTATAAAAATATTTGATTTCATTTGATAGTAATTAAGTCACTTGAACAATGCGTTTGTTCAGATGTATTTGTTCTATATTATTTACTGTACTAGAATTAACAGATACTGATCAAAGTTAAACATTGTAATAAAACTTCTACAATTCCACTATTTTTATCTTTCAGAAACTGTTCTGACAACCTCTTCAGGATCTGAAGGTTGGTTGTTTGAAATAGAAACTCGTAAAAGGTTGTCATTTATTTGCTCCTTGTTTAAAGCAATAAAACTATCCGACGCAATAAACCACATTCACATTTCAAGGGCACGTGCGAACCTTTCCCAAGCATATTAATTTCGAAATGAGTATAAACTTTGATGGGATTATCCTCACTAATTGCCTCGCTCTCTTTCATTATTAAGTCCCTCACGCTCGTCCCGCCTCTGAAAGGAGCGAGCGATCAACCTCATACAGAGAATACGACTCCTTTCAACGGGCTCGGCGGCGCCCCCTCGCGGCCCCCACTGGAACGATTCTAAGGTTTCGTTCAAAAACGCTCGCTCGCTTGAACTTCCAGGATTAAATTCGAGCGAAAACTAACGTCAGCAGGAGTGAAAGTGCTGGAAGGAGCGAGAAAAGCGGCGCTCAACGAGAAAAGAGCCCGAAGACGCCTACATGAAGTCCGCCAAGGTCTAAGAAAATGGAGGAGAAAGGGGGAAAGAAGGAACCGCAAGAGGCAAAGGAGGCGGCGACCGCCCGGTGCCCTCCCACCTTGGGAAAGGCGCTTGAAGGGGTGTGTCCCGGCCCGCATAATATGAACGCGCCCTCACCTGGCGGCTACTAGCCTTCCTGGTAGTTGGATACTGAGAGCGGGAGTCCTCGGAGACAAAAAAGGAGCGCAGAGCTCAACAGCGAGGCAAACTAACCGCTTTTAGCGACGGTTGCAGGCGGGAGGACACGGCGACGTTCCAAACCCCTCCCCCCCGTCCTGCTGGGAGGCGCGAAGGCCGAGGCGCCAACCGCCGCCATTGGGCAAGGCAAAGCATTTGAATCGCTCGTAGTGCCCGCTGATTGGCTGCAAGTCGGTGGCGCGTTCCTCCCTCTCATCCCTCCGACTTTCGCACCAAGTTCTGCCTCCGGTTTAGCCAATGACATCGTCCACTCGAGGGAAATAAAAAGGGAAGCCCCCGTGACTAAAGGGGTTCGAGTGCTCGCGCCTCTTCGGTTGGGCGACCGCGTTAAAAACAATAATGAGTCCCCTTGTTTCTGTAGCCGCTGATCCGAGGACGTGCAGGGATCACGGAGGATCAGAGTACAAACAGAGAGTAGATGCGGTGAAGGTTCCGCTTTTTACGCTCAGAATGTGTTCAACCGAAAACCAAATAGAAGTAGAATGTGTGAATGCAGAAACTGATTTACTGAAGAGGGGTTTTTGCGGGTCGGCAGGCAATCGTGATTAATTCTGAAAATGTAAAGAAATCCTTTGAGGGATGCATGAATGCCATTGGGACACATGCGAACAACACAGCCACTATGACTTTACCAATTGTGATTTTTAAAACCTGGTGTAGTTTTTTATTTAAATGCAGCCATAGGTTAGAATGAGACCCAGTTTGGTGTAGTGATTAAGGCATTAGGCTAGAAACCTGGAGACTGACCTAAAGCTATCTGGGTGACTGGACCAGTTCCCACACTCAGTGGTAGGAGGAAGGTATTGACCAACAGTTTCCAAAACACTGCCAAGAAAAATGCAGTACTTGTCCAGGCAAGAGTCAGTACTCACTTGAAAGTACTTTAAAAAACAACAACCCCCCACCCCTGAACCTTCCTTCTGAAACTGTTTAGTAGGAAGGATAACTGAAAACTATATAACCTAATTCCAAATGAAAAAAATGCTGGCCCAAAATGAGAGCCTTCTGATTTGCTGTTGCCATCTTTATGGTCCTTTTTAGCATGATTATTTAAAATTGTACTTTGTGTAAGTTTTCAAGAGTCTTTGAGATGCCTAGGAAATATTTAATAAATAAACAAATTGGGACTAGGCAAGATTCTATGCTGGGTGTATGGTGTCCTTACTCTTCTGTGTACAGAAAGCAATAGTAGCAGCAGCTGAACCTTTTAGCAACAGTGATGAGTTAATATCCTCTATGCAGACCTGTCAAACTGGTGGCCCATGGGCCAGATACCTCACACACAGGCCACACCCACCCTGGCTCCGCAAAGGAAAAAACGTTGCAATACGTCACCATCTGGCCTGTGACGAGATCAAGTTAACACCCGTGCCAGTCTATAGTATCTCAGATTTAGTCCAATCATTCAGCAGAGGATGTCCAGGGAATGCAGAAAGAATAATTGGGAGGTTTCCACTGCTGCCCCAGACAATTGCTCCCTCAAGCAATGCTTCACTTTGCCCCAAGAACAAGTTTAACTTAAATGACTCTCACAAATGATTTGTATGTATTGCAGAATTACTAGGGTTGACAATGGAAAGATTAGAAGGGAAGCCTGTTTGCTGACATATTTTATAGTCTTCAGGAGCATCTGCGCTGGCATGAGTTTCTACATGTTTTCAATAAAAAGTGTAGCAGGTCAACTTCTGGTTAGAGCAACTTTACCTCAGCAATGTCTGGAATTTAGTTTCTTAATAAACTTGTACTAAACCAGCAAAGCACAGAAAGACAATATTTGTTTATAGATGTTATTGCATTTTTGTGAATTTAGGAGGGATGGAAATAATCATATTTGAGCCCCTCCAAAAACATTCTTGACTAACAAGCTACAAAGATATTTTTCATATATTTGTAAGAAAAAAAAACTTGGCATAAAATTATCCCCTAAACTCAGATGAAGATGTTACCTAGCCTGGTAATGAAATGTTTGGAAACCAACCCACAAACCTTCACCCTCATCCTACACCAGAGCTACAGATATTTTCCACTATTGCAAATAAATTTATTGCAAAAGAAATGTAACAGTGTATTTAAACATCTTGGATATTCTACTTTAAAGTTCTCTCACAGGTACTGGGAGTAGAAAATTTGATTTATATATTCCAAGGAAACATCCATAAAATATAGAATTTCTATATTTCTATAGAATATAGAAATAATCAGTTTCAGCTAAATGACAAAAGGAATGATGTAATGCAAGCTTTGTTCCTTATATACATGTATGCAATGTCTTGATGCACATGTTGAAATAATCCTCAACATATGATTAATTGTTCAACTGCTTGAAGTTACAGTAGTATTGAACAAAGGGAATTATGATTCATGCCCAAAGTTACAGCTGTTGCAATTTCCCCACTCTGACTTGATCAAAATTGCAACCTGCTCATTCTAACCACAAGAGTAGTTCAATTTCCCCACCTGCCTGTCTATACCACCCTACCCCCATCTTTGCTTTTTGACTCTGCTGCCATGTCCTCTGCCATTCCAGCAGACTTTTGAGATCTTGCTCCTGTTGTTGATGAGGCATGCTGGCTTGGCCTGGCCCGGCCCTCATGCCAAGAAGTCCCGCTGATTAAGTCTGGGGCTGCTTCTTGCTTATGCCCAGACCCATCTTGGGGGACCACAAGAAGCAGAAACCATCAAGTAAGAAGCATCTGTACCATTGCACCAAAAAGTGGGATGCTTTTTACTTTTTTTTTTTTCAGCATGAAGCCCAGCCAAACCATCAGTCCAGGCATACATTGTCATTAGTGAAAGCAAGGGACTGCAAAATCACCTGAGGCAGGAGTGCAGCAGGAGTCTCAGAGTGCAGCATAGCAGGGGCAGACATGGCTGGGACTGGATTGGGGTAACTGCATCTTTCTGGAGCCCTAGAGTTGTGCAGATCGGGATCTGCTTGCTGCTGTATAAGGCAGGGTGCATCATGACCAAAAAGGGCAGAGAGGGGAGGAGATACGTCAGTGGGAAAGTTGGAGGCAGCACCTTAATTTACTGAGGTTCAATGCTAAGCCTGGAATTGCTTGGATTGGATTGGGTATTTGCTTAACAACCCAAAATTCATGATTAACAACAGCAACTAAAAATGCCAGGATTGCCATTGTTAAGTGCTACAGTCATGTGACAACTTGCTCTATGACCTCATTGCTTAGCAATGGAAATTCAGGACCTAACTCTGGTCATAAATCGAGGACTACCAGCACGATACAAAGATATCAGAACTTGTGCTATGATGGTATTTGCTCCCCATGTCCCCACCAGCAGATGCCAATGTAGATGGAGATGTTTGTATAATAAAATTTCTAGACATGTAGTCCTCGAGCTACAACCACAATTGAGCCCAGAATTTCAGTTGCTAAGTGAGACATTTGTTAAGTGAGTTTTGTCCCATTTTACCATCTTTCTTGCCACAGTTGTTCAGTGAATCACTGCAGTTGTTAAGTAATAAGGTTGTGAAGTGAATTTGGCTTCCCCATTGATTTTGCTCGTCAGAAAGTCACAAAAGGTGATCACATGACCCCAGTACACTACAACCATCACAAAGATGAGTCCATTCCCAAGCGTCTGAATTTTGATCACGTGATCATAGGGATGTTGCAATGGTCATAAATTTGAAAAGTGGTCATAAGTAAGGGAGAAGAAATCACTAAATGAACTGTTGTAAGTGAAGGATTAACTTTATATCTCACTTTGATTATTCTTGAATTACTGATAAAATACAGTTTGCTACAATTCATTTGTGCTTAGTTGTGCCAAAGGAACTTTAGTATTTTGCTCTGAGAGGAAATGTTTGCTTTGAAGCAGAGCATTTCTCGTTTGCCTTCCTGTCACAGCTGCACACAGGCTTTTGAATATTTTTTTTTTTGTTTCAAATTACATTTCCTCCCTTTATTTTTTTTTAAAGGCTTTATTCTTGTAGCCCCAGTTATTTTACAGACACTTAAAGCAGGTGTGGTTTTGTTCTCTGTATGTGGTGTTTGTTCACACATGTTCATATTTGTATGAATAGCATATACACTATGCTTGTGTGTATAACCCACATTCTTGTGTATTGTGTATACATGTTACCTTGTGTTCTTATTGCTCTTCTATATTGATCTTGCAAAAGGCTGTCAGATACTTTCAAGTTCCCTTCCATATGTGGAGAAGAAGACTATTGCTGTGGGCCTCCCTCAATTTCCATCCCCACATAGACTATGTCCTGTATAGTAACTGTGACAAGGTAAGGAGAGTGCTTTTCAATCACTTTACCAGCAACAGCCACGGAGGTGATCTGTATTTTTTTCTTTACAAGGAAGTAGCACATTGTGTCAAAGATTCTCCCCAAGTGCTGTGTCTATGTGCCATTATATATTTGCTATTACTACTCAAAAGAGCAGTAGTATTTTGTACAGACAGAGTACAAAATTTATAGCAGTATTTTAGATTTTAGGGTATGTAATTTTATTTTTCAGGAATATGAAAAATCACATAAAGAAAACTAAGGAGCTGACTTGTAAAGTCACACAGTGATAATCAGTACTTAACATTCTCAGATGATTTTTTTAAAATTTACAGAGTATGTAAGGCTATTTTAACATTCTAGAGATTATCAGTGTGAATGTTTTCAGAACATGGAGAATTTATTTTCTTCTTTAGAAAGCTGCTGTAAAATCCATTTTATAGTCCAAGCCTATGTTGGAGGAGGAACACAGATGAAACAGCACATAACACAGAAATGGTCCATTTGAGATATTTGCTTTATTTCTTTACTTGCTATATTGCTTTATAGGCCAAGCCTATAAAACTGAGGAGTGTCTGCCAAGTATCCTCAAAGACAATTTCCGTGCTAAACACCTTTTATTTCAGCATGAGCAGTGGCCAAAGATGATGGGACCTCTAGTCTTAATTTCTGAAAGACCAATGATTCCTTGTGTCTGTTTTTTTAAAAGATTAACTTTAAAAAGAAGAAATGGCCCAAACAAAATTTATGTGCACATTTTTGCTATTTGTACCATTTTTCAGATCAGCTCCTTACTGAAGAATGAGATTTGTTTGTTTAAAACATTTGATACTCCATTTAACATTTTAGAAAGTTAAAAAGAATGAGTTAAAACATGCAACAATTCTACTTTCTACAAAACTGAAATGGACACACACACACACACACACACACACACACACAGAACTCTGAAAAATACTAATGATTGAAACTTAAAGCAAACCTTAAAATTGGCTCAAGATCAGTGGTGTAAATAGTACTATAGCAATAGCACTTAGATTTATATCCCGCTTCCTAGTGCTTTACAGACCTCTCTAAGCTGTTTACAGAGTTGCCCCCAACAATCTGTGTGCTCATTTTACTGACCTCAGGATGGAAGGCTGAGTCAACCTTGAGCCAGTGAGAATTGAACCCCTGGCAGTGAGCAGTGAGTTAGCTTGTTGTACTACATTCTAACCACTGCACCACCACGGTAAATCTTACTTTGCATTACCAATGTAGTACAGCTAGTTCTTGACTTACAACAATTTGTTTAGTGACCGTTCAAAGTTACAACAGCACTGGAAAAAGTGGCGTATGCCTTTTTTCACACCACTATTGTGGCATCCCCATGGTCATGTGATCAAAATTTGAGTGGTTGGAAACTAGTTCATATTTATGATGGTTGCAGTGTCCCAGGTCATGTGAACAGCTTTTACAACTTGACAAGCAAAGCTTACGGGGAAGCCTAATTCACTCAATAATTGTGGCTAGAATGGTCATAAAATGGGGCAAAATTCACTTAACAAATGTCTCACTCAATAACGTAAATTTTGGGCTCAATTGTGGTCTTAAGTCAAGGATGACCTATATGCATTTTGAAACCATATTTTCAGGTATGAATGACAAGAAATATAAATCAGTCAAGAAATATACTTTTTATAATAAAATAACACTGTATTTTGTAAGAAGTGGTCTTCAAGCTTTGCATTGTATAGAAGAACCTACTTAAAAATCCTATTTTCCCTCTTATTCGAACAAAAGGATTATGCGACATAATCAAAACTGTTTTTGAATGTTGAACTAGGCAAATCCAAGACCCAAATTTGGGTAACAGCTTTGGAAGGGAGAAGAAATCAAGATCATGCCTGGTTCTTTCTTGACTGTATCAGATTTCTTTCTTCAAATAACTTGACCTGATTTGCTTGTCATCATACAGTCAATATCACATTCCTTAATTCTTAAAATACATTGGCAGAGTGGGCTGGATAAAGAAAACCATTCAAGTAATGATTTCTACATTTGATTTTGAAGTATGGAACCAAGGAAATTCATACTATTATGCAATTAAAAGACAAGCCAACACACCAATATGTAAGTACATATAGTATTCTGTCACTATTAAGTGTATTTCTATCCATTCAATGTATTAATAAATAATTTCCATGGTGAAGAATCCTATTTTCTTCATAAATTATTATAGAAAAATGGAGATGTGTATTTTTGATAATTCCTGCACCTCCCCTCCATTCTTTTCAGTTTATTCATCTATCTCAGTTGTGAGATAATACAGTTCCTCATGTTGTGGTGACCCCCAACCATAAAATTATTCCTAAAACCATTAAAAATATGTGTTTTCCGATGGTCTTAGGCGAACCCTGTGAAAGGGTTGTTCGACCCCCAAAGGGGTCCCGACCCACAGGTTGAGAACCACTGATCTATCTGAACCAGATCTGAGTCTATATGTTTCTGAGGGTTACACAAATATGGAATTGATTAAATGTATATTTTCCTGTTGAAAGAAACTTCTCTTATCAAAGGGAAACTTTCCTTTAGATCCAGGCTCTACTCCCTGAATTAGCACCAAATCGTGCCAGCATACTATATGCTGCACTCAGTGCTCACTCTTATTCACACATTTAATTGCAGAACAAGTGATTCCTAAAACTGGAGGGACTTCTTCCTATGCATGTGGAGAACTCCCTTCTCCCTGAATCAGTGGTGCTTAGCCACCCAAGCTGTCCACTATTAGAACCATTTTTAAATATGCACAAGGCTGCTAGACATGTTGGCGGAAAAGTTTCCCAAATGAGAGTTTGCATTGTGAGAAGTACTAGCTACCTCTCAGGTCACATATATTTTTGTGAAGCCTATCACACATTATGGAGGCTGATGTAAGAGTAAGGAAGATGACCTTGACAAAGATTTGCAGAACCTAATGCCTAGTCAAAAGAGAATGAAACATTTTTTAAACCCTGAACATCCATGTAACGGTCAGAAGCAGCTCAGTCACATATCTCCCTAATTTTCTGTATTATAAGCAAGAGAGGGAGATATGCTATAATCAGAATTCCAAGTTTCTGCTTTTATAGCGGTTTATATAATCCCAGTAAAAATAATTTTTATTTTTTTAAAATTGCAGCCTCTGTGGAAACTAGGTGTCTAACACAGTTGAAACCATGTCAACCAGTGGTGAAATGCTACCGGTTCGCACCTGTTCGGGCGAACTAGTAGTGATAAAAGCTACTGGTTCGGGTGAACCGGTAGTAAAAAAAAGCTAACGGTTCGTCCGAAGCAGTATTTCCAACGATCAGGTATGCCGCGTGATTTATATTTGCTAAAAAGCAGGAAATCCTGCTTTCTAGCTGCACTGTTCTACTTACCTTGTTAAGCCTCCTTTTTCCACGCGAAGCACACGTTTGGTGTGTATTGTGTATGCACGTGCAACGTGATTTTGGTGTGTACTGTGAATGCGCACGCAGCGTGCTTTTGGCATGCACTGCGCACGCAGCGAACTGGTGGCAATCCGCAGAGGATTTCACCACTGATGTCAACCATTTCAGTGACTAGGAGTAAGAGACAAGTCTTCAGCAGTTGAAAGTGGCCAGTAGGAGTTAGACAGATTTCAGCCCATATCTACATCAACAACTGATCCTGCACACCAAATATTTGTACAAGCATGATTTGTGCCAGAAATATGTTATGTTATAATACACACACTATATTAATACCAGTTAATTGTGGCACCCTGTAATTATATTGATTTATTATGGCATAGGTTTTATCTGTGTGCATTTTGTAATCAGATGAAATTGGCAGTTGCCTAGAAGGTATATAATGTGTTAATTTTTAATTAATATAATTCATTGCTCCGACCTATAATTATAACACTATTTCTCAGTCTCGGCAATTTTAAGATATGCTTCTGAGGGTTACACAAATATGGAATTGATTAAATGCAACACCCAGAATTTCCGAGCCAACATGCTGGGTGGGGAATCCTGAGAGTTGAAGTCCACACATCTTGTTCCTGAGATTGAGAAGCACTGTGTTATACACTTGTCATACACTGTGTTATGCACAGCATCAGGTGTTCAATAAAACAATAAAAAGTAATTAATGAACACATTTTTTAAAAATGTTATAAATTTCTTAGTCTTAAGAAGTTATTTTCCACTAGCAACTTACATTGTTTCTGTAAATTTTATTGCAGCTAATTGTGGCTCAGAGGCATCCCTTTAACTGTTTTTATAGAGCATGTTTTCATGATACAGCAACCTTTACTGTATTAGGTGGCAAAGTGTCTGTGTGTCTAAATTTGTCTTTAGCTTTCCCATTTTAAAACAGTGTTTTCCATCTTCCATAACCCTTGGAAAACAAATGATTAATGATAACCTTATTCACAATCATAGTCATAATCATAATATAATTTATTAAACCTATGTCTAATAGGTCTCTCAGTGGTTCTAGATGACTCACAACAGTCAAATTAAAAAAAAAAACGATATTGCAGTCAGCAGTTGGCCTTTGCTGACCTATTATTGGCCAATGGAGCCTGTTACCAGCCTACACCCTCTAATCACTAATCCCTGTCTCTAATCAATTTGCCTTGCATTGCAAGAGAAACTAAGAATCAGACTTAGAGGCCTGTCCATGTCATGCCTTCCTGCACTTTACAAAACACTACCCAGATATTGTTCATGCTCCTTATGGACATTTATCTTGAAGATGGCTAGGCTTGTTATTAAACAAATAATAGATCTCTTAACAAGCTGCCTGAGCTCCTCCTACAATCCACCAAGTTGTCAACTGGGCTCTTTCTTGCCATAAGTTTTCCAGAAGATGGCCAGTGATACAGTGAAGAAGCAGCATTCTCCTTTAGACTATTTGTTATAAAATTTGAGAAAACTTAACGTGACTGAACATTCTGGGCAAATGTGACAACTTTATATGGCCCAACATTCACTGAACATTCATAACATATTGCCTGGGATTATACCATGTGAATGCTGATACCATATTTCAGACCTTATTTATATATCAAAATGTCCAATCTTTTAGAATAATTTTGTTGTTTGTTGTTAGTTGCGAAGTCGTGTCTGACCCATTGCGACCCCATGGACAACTTTCCTCCAGGCCTTCCTGTCCTCTACCATCCCCCAGAGACCATTTAAGCTAATTAGAATAATTAGTACTACTCAATATATTGCATCTCTAGAGAAACTTGGGTAACGTCTTGACAGAACTTGCAGATCAATCCAATTTGTAAATTTTGGAAATGAAAGCAATTTTCTTTATATGCTAGTACATTATAAAAATATGTATTAAAATCCTGAAATAGAATCTCTCCAACTTTCTTGTTGCTTGCTTGCTGTCTCAACCAGGAATATTCCTCTTGACGGCACACTCACTCATCAGGTCACCCAGAGCTGTGGTTTAGATAATTTCCTGTCAGTAAAGTCTGATTAGCAAAAACATTTTTCTTTTAAAAATCACAAGCCTAACTTTGACAAATTAACAATTAGACTTGATATCTTTCTCTTTAATTGCCAAAATAAATGTATCTACATTATTGTTTATTTCCTGTAATATCTCAGATTAAAGCCACATTGTAAATACTTGAAAAGAGTTAAAAATCTATTTGAAACAGCTCTTCCTATATGGACCTAACTTGTCTTTAATAAAATGGAAATTTATACTACAATGGACTTGCGTTTTCCATATTACCTCTGTCAAAGAGAAACAGATAGATCCTGACTACTTGCTTGTGTCTCTTTTCTGTTCCTTTCAACAGCACTCTGGAATCCAGATGTGAGAGACAGCTGTTACACCAAGCTCATTAAGACACGTTTTTGATCTCAGCCCTCATTATGCTTAGGCTTTAAAACAAACAGTTTCTTGTTTCTTGTTAAGAAACCTTTATTTTGAACAGGTGCTGTAAAAAAGTCTTAAATTCATAAATAAATCAGGTTTGGATTCTGTTTTTATCACTTCCTGGTAGAAATTAGTACTGGCGTTATTCAGGTAAGGAAGAAGTGTGCAATGTGCATGCTTGCAAATTGTTATTGTGCCACATCTGGAATTCACTTTGACATTTTTCATCTCAGTGTGGTAACTTCTATTGACACATGCCAGTTTTATAAATTTCACATTTAGGCACTTTTCAATTCACAGAGAAGAGAACTGTAAGGCAAATCCACTATATTTCAAAATGAAAACTTAAGAATCAGATGAGCTGTAAGCAAGCTGATGCTTAACTGGAAACTGGCACGCAACATTTAGATCAGAAGAACATTTCTGCCCTCCAGAAACAGCTTTGCGCAAACCACATTGCCCAGGAAAAGGAAATGATGGTCTCTTGGGCAACCTCTGAGGAAGAAGCAATATGCCACACATCTCTTTGTTTAGGGTTTAGTAGCACAAGGAAGTCTTTTTAGTTGCAGTTGTACAGTCTGATCTTTATCGTAAAGGGTTGAAATGGATCAGGGAAAAATTTTCTATGACATGCCAATAATAACTAAGAGTAGTAATATCTACCACATTTTATATAAAGTTTTGTTTCCTCTATTCTTCAAAATGGTTTGAAAAACACTGTAATTATGTTTTCTATTATTATTAAAATTATTATCATTATTATCCCACTGGTATTTACATTATTTGATAACCAAACTCTTAAGAGATTTTTTAAAATTATGACAGGTAGAAATCCAATATATAAACTAATCCAAAATGAATTGAAATCTCCCTTTCCCCCCTGAAGTTTTTGTCTGAATTTCCGGTAAATGATAACTGGATCTGGATCCGTTCCAGTTGGGTTTCAGGCCTGGGTACAACACGGAAACGGCATTGGTCGCGTTGGTTGATGATCTCTGGAGGGTTCGGGACAGGGGTTGCTCCTCTGCCCTGGTCCTGTTAGATCTTTCAGCGGCTTTTGATACCATCAACCATGGTATCATGCTGCACCGTTTGGAAGAGTTGGGGGTGGGAGGCACCGTACTACGGTGGTTCTCTTCCTTTCTCTCTGACTGGTCGCAGTCTGTGTTGACGGGGGCAGAGGTCGACCCCGAGGCCCCTCATATGTGGGGTGCTGCAGGGATCGGTCCTCTCGCCCCTTTTGTTCAACATTTATGTAAAGCCGCTGGGCGAGATCATCCGTGGTTTCAGGGTGAAGTACTATCAGTATGCTGACGACACCCAGCTGTACATCTCCACCCTGGACCACCCCAACGATGCCCTTGAAGTGATGTCCTGGTGCCTGGAGGCCATACGGATCTGGATGGGGAGAAACAAACTCAGGCTCAACCCATCCAAGACCGAGTGGCTGTGGTTTCCGATGTCCCGATATAGTCAGCTGGTGCCATCGCTGACTATTGGGGGTGAATCATTGGCCCCCACGGAAAGGGCTCGCAACTTGGGCATCCTTCTGGATTCATGGCTGTCTTTAGAAGAGCACTTGACGGCCATGACTGGGAGGATTTTTCATCAGGTTCACCTGATCCACCAGTTGCGTCCCTTTCTAGATCGGGACTCCCTACGCAGTCACTCATGCCCTCGTCAACTCTCGTCTGGACTATTGTAGCGCTCTCTGCATGGGGCCCCCCTTGAGATGCACTCGGAGGCTCCAACTGGCGCAGAGTGCGGCCGCGCGGGTGGTTATGGGAGCGATGTGGAGTTCCCATGTAACACCTCTCCTGCGCGAGCTGCACTGGCTCCCGGTGGTCTTCCAAGTGCGCTTCAAAGTTTTGGTTATACTTTTAAAGCGCTCCATGGCTTAGGACCTGGTTATCTACGGGACCACCTACCACCACCAATAGCCTCCCACCGGCCAGTATGCTCCCATAGAGAGGGGTTCCTCCGGGTGCCGTTGGCCAAACAATGTCGACTGGCGGCCCCTAGTGGGAGAGCCTTCTCTGTGGGGGCACCTACGATCTGGAACGAGCTCCCCCTGGAGATACGGAGGATCCCGGATCTGCGCACCTTCCGTCGCGCGCTTAAGACTTTTTTATTTCATCAAGTTGGCCTGGCCTAAATCTTCTCCCCTTTTTAAATGTAATTTTTAATTTGTTTTTAAATTATGGGGTATTTTAAATTCGTCTCAGCCAAATTATTTAATTCATTTTTATTCTATTTTAAATTTCTGTATTTATGTGTTTTATTCTGTGGCTGTTCACCGCCCTGAGTCCTTCGGGAGTAGGGCGGTATAGAAATTCAATAAAATAAATAAATAAATAAATAAACTGTGATATCATTACTTCTGTTTGTCCTTCTGAACATATCTGGGAATCCAGTGCCAGAGATTTCTGCTATAGCAGGTAGTCATGCAATCAAAATATGATGCTCTCTCATCTAGTCCACAGGATGGCTTTTCGATCTTGCTTTTAATCTGCCTTATATTCCTGTTATGGGTTTTGATTTTAAGATGTTTTATTTTAATATTCTTTCCAGCCAGAATTTATTTGATTTCATCATCCCATACCTACTCACTGGGATCTTGCTATACCAACCGTGTGATTGTTAATTTTTATGTGTTATATTTTGAATAGTATCTCAGCCCTTTCAGAGCTAAAAGGAAGAATATAATTTTTTTAAAAAAGCTACAGCTCATTGAAAGCTCTCTGTTACCCAGTTCCAAAGCTAAGTTTTCAGGGTTTGATTGGTGACACTGGATTTTAAATCTCTCTTCTGTGTGATTTGCCAAGCATATCAGAATTTTTGGTCATGGCAATTTCACACTTGCCACACACACTTTTATTGAAGCCCTAGAGTCACAAATTACAGAACTGCTAATGGGTAGGTATTCCTATCATATTCTGGATGCTTTCAACTGACCTCCTGTGAAAGCGATGCATATCTATTTCTCCTGTTAAATATTAGATTGTAAGCATATCAAGGCAGTGATTCTCTTGCTGTATATAATGCCATAGCACTGATGGTTCTATAATAAATTAATCACAATAAAAATAATAAGCTTGATCATACACAGGAGATGTTATTAAAATATTCTACTTGAATAATGTTCAGGTTTGTTTAGCACAGAATCAAAGTTTCAGTAGTTATTCTCTTTCAGTCATCTAGAATAAACTCAATTTCATTGTAAATTACAGGCAACATAATTACTATTTATTACCTTTGATTCATGAAAGTTGAGTCATGGTAATTGACTTTTCTTTTTTGGTTTGAAACGTTTCACTGCTAATCCTGTAGCTTCAGTCTGAGTCTTTGAAGTATTAATTTCAATTTAGCGCAATATTAAGTTTACCTCTCACTGACTGTATTTTTACAATGCATAACTGATGTAGTTCCAACTTACTGTTTTAGGGAAGTTTAACTTTCTATTTGTATATAAAAGGCTTAAGCCACTTAGTGACTATCTTATACTAGCCTCTGGAACTTCCTTAAAAAGCTTTGTGAGCAGAAACACTCATTTTTGTTTTCACTCCTTATTTCAAAAAGTCTGATGTCCCAACCAGCATCTTCAACAACATAATTTATATTATTTTGCTCATTTGCTAAGGTAATTGTAGTTGATTGTAGTTGCTATACATAAAAATGTGCATCTGCACACACCCTTTTGTATGATTATTGTTTTTACCAAACCCAATTTAGGTTTCTTAGGAATATAAGATTTGTGAAAGGATTCCTAAATCAGGAACTGTAATCTTCCCCATTTATAAAGAAATAACTATGAAATGCAGGTTCATGATGAAAAATTGGTGAACCACAAGGCAAAATATTGCACCTTTCCAGAGACAGGCTATGACTGAAGGCCAAACTCATCACATGAAAAAGTTAACTAGCAGCCATGTTAATTAAACAATTGGCTTGCATCCTGAGATTCATCAGAGAAAACATAAGGGAATATTTGGCTATAAAATTAAATAAAAATTCTGATTTCACACAGGAAGAATCATATCTCTTGTAATCTCATTTAAGGACACATTTTCTACATAAAATATCACTTTTGTTTTGCTTTGTTTTGGTCATTCTATCTTCATATATTGGTCCATTCTTACAGGCCTCATAGCTTTGCATATACCTCACTTCTCTCAGTGAAGTACTTTACACAAGTGCTTTTTTGTCTTTACACAAATGGAAAAAACAGTCCAACCTATCAAAAACAGCACCACAAAAAACAGATTAAGGACACAAGTTAAAATAGGGAAGAAAATAGTAAGTGAACACCTGTCTACCCTAGACAAGTTCAAATCACCAGGACCAGATGGATTACACCTCAAGGTTCTGAAGGAACTGGCAGACGAGATCTCAGATCTCAGAACTATATCTTTCAAAGATCCTGGAGCACCGGGGAACTGCCAGAGGACTGGAAAAGAGCTGATGTAGTTCCCATCTTCAAAAAAGGAAAAAAAATAGATCCAGGAAACTACAGACCTATCAGCCTGACCTCAATACCAGGAAAGATTCTGGAAAAGATAATCAAGCAACGAATCAGTGAACACCTAGAAGCAAACAAAGTAATAGCCAAAAGCCAACATGGGTTTGTCAAGAACAGATCATGCCAGACTAATCTTATTGTATTCTTTGACAAAGTGACAAAACTAGTGGACCAGAGGAATGCTGTCAATATAATTTACTTGGACTTCCGTAAGACATTTGACATAGTAGACCATAACTTACTACTTGATAAAGTAGAAAAATGTGGGTTAGACAGCATCACCACCAGATGGATTCAGCAGTGTGCAACAGCTGCCAAAAAAGCCAACACAGTTCTAGGCTGCAAAAACAGAGGGATAGAATCAAGGTCACATGAAGTGTTAATACCACTTTCTAAGGCCACACTTGGAATACTGCATTCAGTTTTGGTCACCATGATGTAAAAAGGATGTTGAGACTCTAGAAAGAGTGCAGAGAAGAGCAACAAAGATTAGGGGACTCGAGGCTAAAACATATAAAGAATGGTTGCTGGAACTGGGTCTGTCTAGTCTTATGAAAAGAACTAGGGAGTGACATGATAGCAGTGTTCCAATATCTCAGGGGCTGCCACAAAGAAGAGGGAGTCAAGCTATTCTCCAAAGCACCTGAGGGCAGGACAAGAAGCAATGGGTGGAAACTAATCAAGGAGAGAAGCAACTTAGAACTAACGAAGGATTTCCTGAGTTAGAACAATTAATCAGCGGAACAACTTGCCTCCAGAAGTTGTGAATACTCCAACACTGGAAGTTTTTAAGAAGATGTTGGATAGCCATTTGTCTGAAGTGGTGTAGGGTTTCCTGCCTAAGCAGGAGGTTGGACTAGAAGACCTCCAAGGTCCCTTCCAACTCTGTTATTCTAAATAAAAAGTATTAACAGGAGAGCTGGCTTTTCCATAAAGAAGAAAAAAAGCACTAAAGATTGCTGATATTTTTGCAATGTTAGACAAGTTTTATTTACACATCTATAAGCAGAAAATAATCAGAATAACATGTATCCATATCCTGTGCAGCAAATTTCCTGCCACACATCACTCTTTCCCCATAATTCTGCACACATACTTTTACAATGTATCCTCAGAAATATCCTCAAAAATGCAATTCATTTTATTATAATAATATATTTCATAAGAAATGTGTGTATGTGGAAGCTGGAAAAAGAAAGTAACAAACTGCAGTGAAGAAAGCAACCGAGCAACAAACTTGCAGTGATGTGGAACATTAATTTCTCCACCTGGTGGATTGTAAACCAAACTGCATGTCATCCTCCAACTAAGGGTACTATTAACTAGAGAGGGAATGGGAATTTTGCAGTATCCTTCCCCTGGAGTGGGGTGCGAATGGAGATTTTGCAGTATCCTACTCCTGCCGCACCCACCAACCACGCCCATCAAGCCACACCACACCCACTAAGCCACGCCCACAGAACCGGTAGTAAAAAAATTAGGATTTCACCACTGAACCAAATATTATATATCTTGTACTATGGAACAATAGAGAACAAGTCTTCATCATTTCTGTGTGTCTTCTTTTCAGGGATTTGAAAAGTGCTGCCATATACAGTCTTCTTTTCTCAAGGTTAAGCATATCCAGGTCTTTCAATCTTTTTTTCAACAACCTAGTTGCTAGTTTTCTGATCATCCTCATTGCCCTTCCTTAAATCTGTTACAATTTCTCTAATTGCTTCTTTTAGTATTGTGCCTCAAAGTGGGCATGGTAGCCAAAATAGGTCTGACCAAATTAACAAAGTGGATTTATTCCTTCCCATCTTTTGGAAATTACCGGTGCAGCTTCTGTTGATACAGCTTAAAATTGCACTTTCTTTTTCTTGCAGCATCATGCTGATGACTTATAGCCAGGTTGTAATCAACTACTGTTTTTTTTCCACATATATTATTACTAAGCCAGGTGTTTCAATCCTGTACACTTATTTATTTGCATTTGCTGTACTAAATTTTATTGTTATTCTCAGCCCTTTTCTAGCCCATCAAATTGTTCTGAATCTTAATTTTTTCTCCTCAGATATTAGCTATTGTGTCACTTGCAAATCTGATTAAGAATTCCTCCCACCTCATTAATTAAATATTGAAGTATGGAGGACCCACAACTTAACTTTCTGGTGCCCTATTAATATATCCACCTATCTCACATCATCCAGACCACATTCTCTCATATTGTAATCACAATGTTTTAGGTATATTCTATGAATTCTTTTGTTGAAATCCAGATAGTGTGTGTGTGTGTGTGTGTGTTTGTGTGTGTGGTGTATATACACACACACATACACAAACACGCACAGAGTGAATCCCACAAGGAAGTTCCTACATTAAAAATGGTATAAAGTTAATCTGACAAGATGTGTGTTTGAAAAATGCAGGTTGACATCTAGTAGTAACTGCAATGTTTTCAAGATACTAATCTAATGGTTTGCCTTAGAATCTTCCAGTATTAATAGAAAATTGATAGTTGTTTTGTACTTCAAATCCTCCTTAGTTTTATAATTATTTAGATATAGAATTGTGTATCTCATTATCTTCTCTGATCCCATTAGCGAAGACTGGCAGGTTGATCTTTATAGCTTTAAGTGATTATTCCATTCGTGCTGAACTCTATTTAGCTGTGTCTAAGGCGAAGTAGGGTTTTCCCTTCCTGCCAGCCAAGTATATGTAATCTCTGAGACTTCCTCACTCCAGGATCATGGGAAAGGAGACAGTGGTATTAAATTCCATGCTTATCTGTATCAGAAATAGAGAATTGGCTGTTAAGAATCCCTATTCCAATTCTTTTAGTGCGTTAGCAAGAGTCAAAATTAAAGAATCTATTTTGACACTAAACACTTTTTTTTTTCATATACATAAAACCAAATGATATTGAAATAAATTCAAGGAAGGTCTTCAATGTTCTTCACAGGGTTTGTTCAAATCCTCAAATAACTGTTAAATTTTTTTTAAAAACTTAAGTTTCAGTCTATGCAGAAATAAGGCATACATTTTAAAATAAGGCATACATAAACAGACTATGAGCTGTATCTTAATTGAAGTAGATTTTTTACAGTGGATGGGTTAGGTAATTTTTTAAACAACTATACAAAGTGGGGAACTTTAAACAGTTTCTTAAAATGAAACTTTAATGCCAAAAAATAAAGGAAAAACTAATTTGGTAATCTGTCAATAGTATTCCAGGACTGCAAATGGGCATTATTTGGGGGTGGGGTCCACTAGTTCTGCAACTGTTCTAGTTTGCAATAATGTTGAATAATGGGGAGTTATGACTATTCCTTGGCGTTCCAGCCATTGCAGTATCGCCATGGTCACATGATCATGATTTCCAACATTCCCTGCTGCTTTCCCACCAACAAAAGGAAAAATGGCAGGAAGTTGCAAGTCACTGACATGAGATTGTTGCTTAATAGTAGCAACCAGGAGTGCCACAACTGCCATTGCTAGGTGATGCAGTCACATGGCATTGAACTTTACAACTGTGTGACTTGGAAATGGCAATCCTAGCAATTGCCATTGTAACTTGAACACTCCCTGCATAGAGGTTGAATAAGCTCAAAAGCTCACTATTCATGGTCATTTTCAAGAACCAGTTCTAAATAGCTATACAGCTAATTGCAATTACTGGTGTACATTAATTCACTACATTTACAGGAAATTTCCTTTAATGATGGTTGGTCATTTAGTCTAATGCAATTTGCAACATTATGCTTTGTTTCTGGCAGCTTCATTTTTCCCCCTTGTGTAGAAAATAATTCGTTATAAATCATATATTTGGCTTGGCAAGTCACAGATTTTACAGATCTAGTTTAGATAAATCCATCCAGTCTTTTTCTATTAAAGTTCATTGTGGATTTTCATTGAATCAAAACCATGTAATTAGCCAGTACCTGAACCACCAATACCACTAGTTAAAACATCCCATTTTCCTTGCATTGAATTTCTCTTTACTGTGTGGCATATTAGAGGGGAAAATAATAAAATCTTTATTTGTTATATAAGAACAACATTTATTTCCTTAGAAAACTTGTTATCAAAAGGCATAGCAGAAAAACAGCAAGGCAAAAAAGCAGGAACATGATGGAAGAACCAAAGACATGGAAAAGCCAGTTAGACTTCAGTGATAACTATTTATGCTGACTTGCATATTTTTTTTTGCCATACACATTAAGTTTAGAAAATACAGAAAGTCAGCATTCCTTTCACATAGCTTATTAATGTAGCTAAGACACTTCTGCTTTATAAATAATATTGTTTACACTTGCACTTTCTCCTCCTCTTTCCCATTTTGTGAATGTAATTTTTATCGTTCTATCTTTGGCAAATAATCTATCTCAGTTAATTAAATAACTGGAATTTAATTTATATTCAAACAGTACTCAAGCAATTCATGGATATTTTACAATCATTTTATTACACTCAAAGCACACACATAGATTTCAAGAACTACAACTTTTTTTTACAAAATCAAGTGATATAGTATGTTTTATCAAATATTTGATATACTTATTAATATAAAAACTATTGAAGAATTTATTAAACATTTTCCAATTGCTAATGTTAACATCCTGCTTTATTTAAATGAGTTTGATGGACTATTTTGCTCCCTTAAAAGATACACTTAAGTTGCTCCCTTAAAAGATACACATACATTTAAAATTTATATTGTTATTAAGCAATATAAGAAAACATAATGAGCCAGGATATTATAATTTAGATTTGTTGTTATTACAAATGTAAAGAGAGCATAAATAGAATAGAATAACAGAGTTGGAAGGGACCTTGGAGGTCTTCTAGTCAAACTCCCTGCTTAGGCAGGAAACCCTACACCAGGGATGGCTAACCTTTTCCAGACCGAATGCCCAAAGTGCCTGAACCCCCAAAAAGCAATGTGTGCACGGCCCCCGTGTGCCCTGTCCCCTGTGCATGTGCACGCGGGCCCCCACACGTGTGTGCAGCCCCTGCCACCTGCGCATGCACAGCAGAGACCAGATGACCAGCTGGCCAGCAGGGGGCGCACATGCATGCACAGCGGAGCTGAACTGGGGTGACGGCTTGCGTGCCCACAGAGAGGGCGCTGTGTGCCACCTGTGGCACACGTGCTATAGGTTCGACATCACGGCCCTATATCATTTCAGACAAATGGTTATCCAATCTCTTCTTAAATACTTCCAGTGTTGGAGCATTTGCAACTTCTGGAGGCAAGTTGTTCCACTGATTAATTGTTCTAACTGACAGGAATTTTCTCCTGAGTTCTAGGTTGCTTTTCTCCTTGGTTAGTTCCCACTTATTGCTTCTTGTACTGTCTTCAGGTGCTTTTGAGAATAGCTTGTCTCCCTCTTCTTTGTGGCAGCCCCTGAGATATTGGAACACTGTTATGTCACTCCTAGCCCTTCTTTTCATCAAACTAAACATACCCAGTGAGTTCCAGCAACCATTCTTTATATGCTTTAGCATCCAGTCCCCTAATCATCTTTGTTGCTCTTGCTGTTAAATCAACATATGCATAACATTAAATTTGGATTGACTAGTTCATACAGGAATGCTAAATAGCAATAGATTCAGATCCAATTCTCGTAGAGAATTTCACAGCACCAAGCTAGTCTGTTGTGTTAACACAAGGAATCTGTGAATTCTAGTAATAAATTTCTGTCAATACACTTTTTATTTACTTGTTTTAAATATTTTTATCATTGCCCATTTTAAGAAACAGAACATAACATTCAAACCTGATGACCCAGCCATCCAACAAACCATCTCAAAACCTGGCCTCCCTCTATTCCGGTACTTGGGAAAAGAGCCAGCTCTTAACAATCTTGCCATAGGCAATTTTTGCTACATGTGCCATAGGTTCACCATCACGGCACTAGACCATGAAAATATTTTTAGACCTTTGTTCCACTATTTTTGTTACAAAAAACACATTCTTCTTTGCCATTTTTTAAAATGAAGTAATAAAGTGGTGTGTTTTAAAAGTGGGGATTTGCCTTTAATTTTATATTGTTATTTATACTCTCAGCAATTAAGAACAGCTATATGGCAATAAGCATGTAGTAAATGTAGAATAAAAATCCATAATATAAAATTAAAAATTTGCAGTGAAAGCAAATATAACAATAATAAACCAATGTTATTATCTCATCCTCTATAGATTTTCCAAAATAAGTTAATTTTCAAATACTTACAGAAATGTGATAGCATAATGTACTGTAATGTTAGGATTAAATTTGCAATTAAAACATTTAAACCAAGGTTTCAAAAAAGCATACTTTCTTAGGTCCTTACATTCTGGATACATCTGCTTACTGGATTTTTTATACACCTCTGTCTTCTTACATCTTTTTATTTCATGTTCTGCTTTATATGCCATAATTCCATTTTTGTCAAATTAAACTTCGAAACTGCACTGCAGTCTAGAAATTTGGAGGTAACAGGATTTTCAAAAAAAATGGAATTTCGAATGTGCTCTAGTTAATCTTATTGGTTAGGTCTGTTAGTATAGTGCTTATAAGAATCTCCAGAAAGACAAATTCCTTGTCTTCTGCAACCACCTTCTCCAATTGCTGAAAGTGCAGTCCCTTGTCGGCCATATTTTAAAGTTCATCTAGCTATTTAATTTTTTAAAATAGCTATTAAAATAGATAATTGCCTCAATTTATTCACAGTATTTTGAAGGCTCACCTTCCAGTGTAACGAAGAGTTTTTCTATGGGATATCATGGTACATTATATGAGCATAATGTATTTTTATGGAGAAAAATGATCATGTAACAAATGCACTGTACTTCTAGAAGAGCATTAAATAGTTGGAATAAAATTCTGATGGCACTGTTCCTAATCAATTTAACAGCCAGGCTATAATTTAAGATGTAATCAACAAACATTTTAAATGTTACTAGACATATCATAGACATGTGCCTAAGTCACATCAGCATTTATTTTAAAGCAACAGCTAAGGCCGTCACTTACACCAGTTGGTATAATCTTCCAAAGAAAGATATGACAGCTTTAGGTGGTAACGCTATCTGCTGATTTGAAGCAATGTCCATCCATTTTGAATTGGCCAAAACCTATACTGGCATAGAATTTTTGACCCCTCTCCTATTCTATGTCTACTTCCAAGTATTGCTGTCGATTCCTTCCAAAATAATGGGTAACAAAACAGGGTTTATATACCTTGGGTGGGCCTTGGACAGTGTCAGAATAAGGAGACTTCTTCACAGTTAAAATGGATTTAAACTCAACTCACTCACGGGTTGAGGATCAGATGAAAATAATGTCATAGGTTCACACTACCAAAAAGATGTTGTCAAGTTAGGTCCTTAGGTGCGAATGTAAAAGGCCCAAAGAAGAGAGGTCAGTTGTGGGAGAGAAATATGGCATGGAAAATGAGAAATTACGGAAAAACTCCTGCCAAGTGAATCAGTTTGTGTTCATATGCAGAACAGCTAATGAAAAGGCAGCCTTGCGAGGGCTAGTTTCTTGGTGAAATGCACATATTAAAGATTTTTTCTTTGATTCTTAACAATTTTATCACTTCAACATTTAGTAATATTTTTCCCTTGAACAAACAAAATTGGAGAGAAATAACGGGTTTTAAATGTATATATAGTCATCTAAATTCCAAGCCAAATTTTAACAAAAAATTGGTCTCATTAAAATTGGGAAATGTTATTGTTCGGCAAACTTTAAATTTGACCAAATAAATATAAATTGTTACTTACATTAATATAGTCAATTCTTTAAGTGTGTGTTTGAAATTGCCAGAGACAATGCAAAAAAGAAATGCTCACAGCAATCAGCAGAAATATGCATATAAAGCCATCATAATTCTGCTTTCTGTGAGGTCAGTCAAGAAACTTATTGAAATGAAACAACTTTATTTAAATGAAAGGAAGACAACCTTGGATATAAGGGGAATTCCTCCTCCTGAAAAAAAGATTTGTCAGAAAAAGTCTTAAATATACAGAAAAATCTGATACATGGTCTGGCATTTTTACCTTGTCAACTAAGATTATCAAAACTATTGGAGAGAGTTATTTTCCCTAAAAAGATCTACACATAGATACATATGATTGTGCCTGTAGGTATACAGCTACAGATTGTGTTTGACTTATAACAATTGAGACCAGAATTTCTGCTACTAAGCAAGGCACTTGTTGTGAATAATGCACAATTTTTTGACCTTTTCTTGCCATGGTTGTTAAGCAAATCACCTGTTATTAAGAGAACATGGTCATTATGCAATTCTGGTTTCTCCCATTGAATTTCTTGTCAAAAGCTGGCTGGGAATAGTGCAAATGAAGATCACATGACCCCAGAACACTGCAACTGTCATAAATACATGCTGATTGCCAAGAACCTGAATTTTGATCACATGACTGTGAGGATGCTGTGATGGTCATAAGTGCAAGGAACTGTTTTAAGTCACTTTGTCTCAGTGCTGTTGCAACTTCGAAAGGTCACTAAATGAATGGTTGCAAGACCAGTAGTCCTCATTTATCAAGTGCCTTGGGGAACAGCTGTTATGATGATAAAAAATCCCCACATTTATTACTTTCACAGCACATCTCCCTCAGTCTATTGTTTGCCGTTTGTCAACTAATACCCATTTTCCTAAGCCACAACATGTTCTCCCCCCACCCAGCAGAGTGCCCAAACAAGCTATCTCCTCCTGGGCTGCTTTTATCCACATCACATTATGTCCCTAAAAAGTGCTAACTGAAAGTTAACAAGCCTCACTCTGTGACCTCATTTGATTAGATCCTTCTGCCAGCTCATGCTGTTGCCTGACACTGACAAGATCCTAATCAGTTTCACACACAAGTCTTTGCCTCCTAAGCAACTTACATCTCACAACCCAGAGCATGCTAGACCAACAGCTGGTGCTAGTGCATTCCTTTCCGCATGTATTCCCCGCTGTGTGTCTGCTTATTCTCTTGTAATCCATTTTTCACCTATGAATATAAAGACAAACATTCTCTTCTTGCTAATTATCCCAATGCCACGGTGAGCTTTCTAAAGAGCGAGTACTGAGAAGAAAGAACTATAACATTTGCTCTTTACTCAGCTTTTTAATGAGTTCCATAAACCTCCTTCACCATTTGGGCTAACCCAGCTACATTGGGTCATGTCTGGCAATGTAATGCAAGAAAAGCTCTAGTAAAATCATAAGCTCAGTTGTAGTTATATGATATTCAGTTAACAGCCAAGTTTCCAAGACCAATTATAGTTGTTAAACAAGTTGTTACCCTATCTGTACACACACTTACAAACCAGAAACTATAAACTTAAAAAAGGAATATAATAAACAACACTATGCGTTATAAATTAATTACCTACTATATAAAGCATTTCATCAGATTTGTAAAATTAATTCTCTACTTACATGACACTGAGAATGGCAACCTTTCTGTCATACTGTATTCCAACGGAGGTACATTATGCTGGGGATGAATCACTTTAGCCCATCTCATTCCATGTATGTTGCCACAGAAACTAGGTTAAGAGATTTTGGTTGAAATGAATTTTTATGTTTACTAGAGAAAGATAGTAATAGATGTCTTTTTAGGGTAACCTGCCTTCACAAGATTTACTGTCTAATAAATCCTACTGAATTGTGTTCTTATTGTGTTCTTATTCACAGGCATGTAGGTTTTTTTTGGGGAAAAGTATGCACATAATGATTCAAAGAAGTACATTAATCCATTGACAATTCTTGAGGATAGCATTTAATGTTGGCTAATCTGACTGACAATGCTCCTATCCCTGTGGATTCAGGGAAGATGCTTTGGGGGTTGAAAGATGTTGGTGTGCATGCTCATGAGTGTAGAAATAGGGTTACGTCCAGGGTGACAGCCAGAAATAGCTGGGACAGGAGAAGGGTTCAAATTCCACTTGACTTCTTGGTGGCAGATAGAGCGTTGCAAAGTAGTTGAAGTGAAGCCTTACTTGCTGCTTTGGAACAGGGGTCCCCAATCCCTGTGCTGTGGCCTACTACCGGGCCATGGCATATTCGCAACCAGATCACGGGCCAGCACAGGCACACACATGCAACTTGACTAGCACAAGTGGAGGGCCAGCGTGCACGCACATGTAGCCCCACTTGCAGTTGAGCTGTGTGTCCATGCGCACTGGCCTGCCACTTGTGTGGCCCAGTTCCTCTCCCCAGCCCAGCTGCCACGCTGCAAAGGTTGGGGACCGCTGCTTTAGAAGATCTAGCCAATCTGGCTGGTAAGTAGCATTCCTAATTGTTTTCTTACTTTGATGCTGGGTCGAGAGATTTCTCTGTGTGTTTGCATTTGTGTGAAAATGTATGCAGATAAAGGGTGTCTGTTACTTTAAAGAACTTAATTTTGCTCCTCTGCAATGTCAAATTGGTCCAAAATAAAGCAGAAGTCATCTATGATTTGATTGTGGATGAGAAAATTTACTTAATTTTTCTAAGAGATATTCAGGGAATATAGGCCAGCTAGTATATGTTCACCTTCTCCTGCCAGAGTACTCTGTAGGAAGTGATGTGATTATGATTCATAAAAAGAGTTTTATCAGAGTGCCTGTGAGAGATCTGGTTCATAGTGAGGTTGTACAGCTGGAGATAGATTTGGGATTTTGTTTGCCTACCAACTCTACACTTGTGTAATAGAATACCTCATTGAGCCGACAGTTCTCCTGGCCTTGAAGTTAGTGCTGGAGACCTCTATGGTTATGATATTCAGGGATGTTAATATCCACATTGGATTTGTTTGTTTGAGCCGTGGCAATGTGCATCTGTCCCAGTTGGGAACAGGACCAACATAAAATATTATCTTATCAATAACTTTTTTTTAACAGAGAAGTATTCCATAACTGGGAAAACCTCAGGTTTTCCTATTGTTATGATTGAACCACCTCTGCAGGGAGATTGGTCTAAATAGGATGGCCTGTTATAAAAAGATTTTGTGTCAAATTGGATTCTCTGAAAACTAGGAAGTGTTTGGGACTGAATTCAGTAGAGATTTGTTGATGCCATGGTTGGTACCTGGAAGAGGAACTTCAGTAAGGCTATTAACACAAGTGCTCTCTCTGAACCACTTCAAAACTTGTCCTATGGTACTGGGGCCATCTGATTTTTAATTTCTTGATTCCAATAAAGGAGACTATTTGTAGCTCAGGGTTGAAATGAGGGATCCTTGGTGCTTGGTTCCTTGGGTAATGAAATGTCATTACCCAAACTAGGTAACATTATCAGTGTACCAAGGACCCCTAATGTCTTGATTTTTTTTAAAAAAATTGCAAACTGCTGAAAGACTATGATATTTGTTACAGCAATAATTAATTTAAATACATTTTAAAATAAGAGTTTTAAAAATTTATGATGTTTGAACATTGTATTCACAGCAATTAAAAACTTGGATATGTGGAGGAAAAATGCTTTTACTGGAATGTTGGAAACAGTATTAGATAATAAGCAATAATTTAACATTTTAATTTTTTTAAAAAATAATTACTTGAAATGCCAACATCATACAACATTGTAACTGCCAAATATGTTTGAAGAGGAAAGTTTTAAACATGGAAAAAGTTCTAGGCCATGTCTCTTATGAGAATGTTCAGGGGTTCCAGACCTACTTTATTCTCATTTCTCCCCAAACTATTTGCCATAAAAACCCTCTGTATGGACCAGTGGTCCAAAAAGGATGATTAGATGATACTACAATAGTTTCCCCATTTTTCTCCCTCCAGTGCAGCTACTTGCTTACTTCTGAATATAAGAAATCTTCCCTTCTACCTCCAATTCACAAGTAGGCATCTAATTCTTTTAAAAATATTTTTATATTACTTTTCATTAAAATGACAAAATAAAGCTCTGCTTTTGTAAATACAATACACTTTTAGTATTTTAGCAATTATTCAACATAACACCCATCCCCAGACAATAATCTACAAATTATCTCTCAGTGTGTTCTTCAATGTAGCATTTTAGAACCTACCCATTTCATCACATTATTCTGCTGAAATTTGGTCAAACTCTCTATTTGACACTATAATAAAAATTTCATTAATGAAATTATTTTATTAATGCGGTTCTTGTTTTTAATTTTTTTTAAAAAAAATATTTTAAACGCACGGGGCCTTTTACAACAGCCATTTTTTTATAAGGATCTATTCTTGTCAAATCATATACATGGAATTATCTAATGTGATAAACAATTTTATTAGAAACCTGTTTCCAGAACAATTTTAACTGTACAATAACTTGACAAAGCAAAATGCCAGAAGAGGGAAAAAAGGATGGAAATTATTGTATTACAACCAGGAAATTACTGTGAAGATCTCACAAAGGCAAAGGTCTTGAGCAAAACTGTGTGAGTGATTTTGTGGAGTTAGATATACATTTAGAGCATAAATAAACAATGTGAAGAGAAATCAATGTGGAGAAGCAACATCAACATGAACATTAAGCATCACTGTTGAATTATGAACTTTTTGGTTGAGGTAGTACTTTTAATATGCTATGGATTCAGAAGGGTAATAAAGGTAATGTAATGAAAACAGGTGTAAGTCCCTCCCGCCCCCTAACATGAAGTTTCACAAACAATAGTAAGAGCACGTATATATTGCAATTTTATTTCTTCTGCTCAAACAAAACAGCGTTAGCATTTAAGAAATTTTAAAATGACACAATATGGTAAAAATAGCAGAGAATTAACTGAGAAACTCAAAAAGAAGTAAAACTAAATGCATGAAATTGTAACATTCATTAATGTTTCATCTTCAGTTTTGATTGACACTTGATGCTTGCAAACCTTTTAAACAATGAACTTTTTTCATGACAACTCTGAAGAGATTTCAGCACCAGCACTAAGATTTGTACATTCAGTTTGTATTCAATTGACTTATTAGCCATTTGTGTATGATAGGACAGGTTTATCACAGATCAGATCACAGTGTTGAGGAAAGCATTGCCTTCCTGGAATTAAAAGTGATCCCCTAAACCATATTCAGCTTAAGGCATCTACTTACAAAAGCACAGGAACCATCATTACATTTTCAAAGAAGAATTATTAAAAGAATCTAATAACCTGTAGCTAATTTTACTTACAGGATTATCTGGCAATGGCATAACTGTCACTATTACAGCCTGATTTAACAGTTTAACTAAACTGAGATTCCTGAAATGGTTCAGTTCAGGATCATGTTAACTATGCATGTTGAAAGACAAGGTCTCAGTTTCATTTTTTCTTTTTCCCTTTACACAGAACTCATTAATTTTAGACCAAGGCACAAAACGTTTAGTGCATTAACCAGTTTCATTCACAATCTAGTAACTTAATGTTCTTACCTTTGGACCACTTACATGTTTAAGATTCTTGCGAGCCCATCTTTGAATTTTCTTTACAAACAAAATCAAACATGATTTCTGACAGGAATAAGCATTTTAGCTTATACTGTTTAAACATACATTACTTTCGAAAGATGAAAATGCCTCCTCTTAATTTCAAGCAATTATTTGCTTTGAGATTTAAATGCCTTCAATTAAAGAATATGGAAAAAATAATTTAAAGCCATGGCCACTGATTACATGTTATAAACCATATTTCTGTCTTATACAAAGAGGGAAACAAGACTGTTTCTCTGAAAACAGCCGAAATGGGCTGTTTATTTGCTTTGGTGTTCAATATTCAGGGAAGATATGCTAGTTAAAGCTTTCTTGTGAACTAAGCTGGACGTTAACTGAGTAAATTAAGAAAGCAAGTAATTAAACTTAAACATTATTTTGAAATCAGCATAGATCATTAAAAATCAGTATTCCAATATTGCAACATGGAGAATTTAAGATGTAATCAGGAATACATATATTTTTTCCAAATCACAAAACAGATTACACACAAAAGTTTAAAAAATTGTAACGCAAATGTATAAATGGGGAAGGAGATAAAACTGGATATGTGATTTTTCTTCCCTCTAAAACTAGATTGCTACATCAATTCTTAAGACTTTTTCCATTTTTTCTTTTTTCCACATGTTAATATTTAATTGTGAAATAAAATCCAATGCATGGTGACAAAATAGGAGCAACCCAAAAAATACCAATTGAGTAATACTTTTCCCCCAATCCCATTTCTTCTCACTTTACTGACAGTGATCATTTACAAATTCAGGTTAAAACAAACTTTGTTAAGGTCAGTGATGGAGAAGGGTAGAAAAATAACACATGAATTATTTATTTTAGGATCATACCAAAATTTAATTCAATGAACAAATGTAGGTAGCCAATGTGAAAATAATATGCTATTACTTTTCATTGCCTGTTTTAAAAATTTCTTCTAAGTATTATCCTGACGCTTAATGCTTAACTTTATATCAAGCTGAAAAAAGAAGCAAAAAGCAGGGTTTCAAGAACTGCTACTGAAACATTACTAAGTTTGAAATACAAATGAAATGATACAAAAAGTATTAAGTACCTGGTTCTATTTAACATGTTTACTGATAAATCACATTTTCCTTATTATTACACATGCATGCAATATAAGGAAAAATAGTGCAGCAATTAATACAAATTGTTTAAATAAAAAAGTTGCCCCAATTCCCAACCCAACACCTCCCCAAGTTTGCCTGGGCATTAACTAGGCCTTATTGTAAAAAGGCTATTTAATATTTGTGGCATGCAAGAATGGTTTAAATTAAAAGCCAACTCTGTGGTTATTTATGTTACAAAAATGTCTGCATGCATAAATCTTAAAAGCTCAAAAACCTATGGTAAGTCTATAACAATCTAACAATTTACATTTGATCATATTGATTTGTATTCAGGAGAAGTCTCAGATTTGGTAAAGCATATCATTTTAGGAAGGCATCTATATCTTTATAATCTGGGCAGCATTTGCATTTTTCTTTAAAAAACTTCACGAAGGCTAATCAGAGAGGCTTGCTTATCCTAAGAATCCAATATTCAATATACTATGATATTCTGGATCTCTCATTCATCAATATTGGGTTTTACAGTTTCTATGCTGTGAATTGAAGTCATGCCTTGTTTTTAATCAAGGAAATATCTAATGCGATAAGAAGACTACCTGAGATACAGTTGTATGTCAATCTCACTTGCTAAATTCTTTACTAAGAAAACCTCTCTGAAAAGCCTCCTTAAGTTTTTCTCCTTTTAAAATCTTAATACACTGTAAATATGCAGCTTCAATATTGATATTAAACATTTCAATGCACCTGCCTAACAGGCTTATGATTTTCTGCATAAATCATTGCCACAATTTAAGACTATTTTCCATCTTGTTGAAAGTCAGAAAACAGCAGCAAAAGGAAATAGTGTATCACCATATTGTTGTCTGAAAGTTCAGAATCTTGTTTTCTCCTTCTTTCAAGAATATTTTTCCATTATCTTCCAGCAGCTCACAAAACGTAGCTGATTTTGTGCAAGACCAGTGGTCCAAACATCTTAGTCCTAATCTTTCTACACTGTATTTGACTTGTTCAGTTCTTGTCGAATTGCTGATTTGAGCAATGGGAAGAAAAAAAGAACAGTCTGTTAACTGATGAAGAAAAATATGAACTGATACTTTTGAAAAACATGTCTATTAAAATATTAAAGCTCAGATAGCACCCCAATATTACAGTATTATAGTGGTGGATTCACAATATTTGTATGTTTGATTTATCAAGTAAATAGAAAATGAAGAGGGAAGATTGTTGAACACTGTATTTGGACAAATAGCACTGTTCGTTTGAGGGATTATGTTCAAACTGAAATTTGATGAAAACTGAGACACAAAAACATAAAACAATTATTCAAGATACATAGTAAAGTGAACTGAGTAGAAGAGGCATGAAAACATGAAAGGTAAATTTGAAAACATATTTAGGCTTATGTTGCCTAAGAATAGTTATGACTACCCGTGTTTCCCCGAAAATAAGATCCTGTCTTATATGTTTTTTGAACCCCGAAATAAGCACTTGGCCTTATTTTCGGGGAGGTCTTATTATTTTGGAGTAAGTACAAGATGACGCTCCTCTTGCTGTCTTATCCGATTTCCAGCTCTGCGTTTAATTATTTTCGGGGAGGGCTTATTTTAGTGCATGTGCTCAAAAGCCCGCTTATTATCAGGGGATGTCTTATTTTCAGGGAAACAGAGTATATATGGGAGAAAGATTTTAGGGAATCTTATTTGCTATTACTATTCATAGGTATCAGTGATGGAAATCCAACTGATTAAAATATAATATGATCAATTAAAAGGATCATTCGAGGGGAAATGATGTCTATAAAATCCAAGTGATGTAAATGATGAAAATGTACATAATATACATTTTTGAGTAATCTACACACATTGCATATAAATTACAGTACAAATGTATTGCCTGATTTGCAAAAAATGGCATTTTCCCATTATTTCAGAATGAAGTCCAAACTTAATATTCTATCCACTACATCAAAAGCAAAAATTGAGGTGTTTTATCTATAATTGTACTTAAAATTGTTTATATTTAACACGAGTCACTTCATGTGAGATAAGTGGTCATATAAATTTGACAAAATAGATTATTACTGTATATTAATGAGATTTCATTATATTTTTTTCCTGTTGTAAGCTACACCCTGGGAAGAAATGGTTTAAAAAATCAGCTAAAAAATGAAGTCATTAAATTAAATAAAACGACTGATATGAAGCTTGATGAGTTCCTATCCCACTCAATAAAAACTGAAATTATGATAGTGAAAGACTGGGAAGGAATAATGAGACAAATGGAATTTTCAAACTTCTTTTGCATTTCTAAAATTTCATAGGAACTCCCCTCCCTAAATAATCACAAATTTATATACTTACCATCAATTAATTCTTCTTTTAGTTTTGTTAATTCCTTCCTCATTTCCTCTAAAATATCCTGATAATAGAACAAGATTAAGTTTATTTTTTCCAAAGATATTCCAAACTGCCAAAAATAGTGTCTGTTCTTTGATGTAAAGTAAATTAATTAAATGTATTGAAATTAAAAATTTCAAGAGTCTAGGTGAAACATTTTCCTTACTTTTACAAAGAATTTATATGCCTACAAATTTGTATGTTCACATGTCCAAATTGAACAAATATTGATATCTAGTTAAAACATTTTAAAAGTTTTTGATGTTTGGCGCATTGTTTCTGTAGATCTTATGATAAAATATTTAAGAGTACATAATTCAAATTCTTGTGCATTTACTGATACTTGTAACATTTTCATTTTTTATTACAAGCACTGCCGATTCAATACAGAAATAAAATAATTAAAAAATGGACAATAAGCCATATTAAGCTAAGAAATTTTATTCTAGCAGAAAATAACTACCTGTTTCAATCTGTCATAGTCTAGTCCTTCAGACTGTACTCCATTAGTATTTGGTTGCCCAGAAGATGCAGATTTTGGTCTAAAAACAAAAACAGTATTCAAGTTAACTGCACTCAACAAATTATAACATTTCCACACTGCTTATCATGACTGCAATTTTTCCAAAACAATTGAACAGTTTCTCAATGCATATTGGAAATTGAACATGCTAACCAGCGATTATAGGGATTGAGGTACAAAATTACTGGAGGGCTAAAGGTTAATTTACCCAGTTGTAACTAAAATAAGATATGTAAAATTGGTTATGTCATAAAAATAGAAATAAAAATACGTCTGAAAAAATATCTACAACATTTGACTCATCTTCAAGAAGGGCTTCATTCCAAAATTTCCAATGTTTCAATAGTTGGTTTTCAAGAAAATCAAGAGCATTTTTTCCTTTCCATACCTTAGCACGGGGGGGGCAATCATGGCTCTTTTACAACCTGTGGACTTCAACTCCCAGAATTCCTGAGACAGCTTGGCTTTCCAGTTTGAGGAGTCTCTCCCCAGCCTGATGAGGGCTTTTTCGCCCTCCGGAACCTCGTGGCTGGGGAGAAGTGAGCGGAAGACGGCGCGGGTGGAAGAACGCCGAGGCTGAATGCTGACAGCCCGGCTGCATCGGCTCCGCCGTTTTTTCTCCTTGTTTGGCCGAGGCGGCAGCGGCCAGAGCGGCGGCGGCGGTGATGCCCAGCGAGCTCCCTCCTGACCCTGGATGCCCTTGGGGGTTTCTTTTGGATGTTCCGGGGGCACTGGGGAACGCTGGGAATGCTCGGGTGTGGCCAGCGCCGAGGACGACACTGTGGTAATGGCGGCTGCTGCGTGGCAACCAGGTCGAGGGCGGTGGTGCTGGAGAGCTGGAGAGTTGTTGGCGTTGGAGGAGAGGAGAGGAACATCAAGCCTCGACATTGAAATGGGGGAGTTGAACCCCATTGTGCTCAGGGGTTGAAGGATACATGGCTGACGTTAAGGGCTTGTGTGGAAAGACCTGGGGTTGGAGAGGCTGGTAGACGGCTCAAGTATTGGGTCGCTATGGATGGCCTCCCCCACCTCCTTTTTTCTGGCCCTGTTATCGGCCTACCGGCCAATGTGGACTTTCTTCCCCAGAGCTTGGGACCTGGCTCTGTCTTTCGTCCCATCTCCTGGCTGTATGGAGGACAAGGCAGTTACGGGAGGATGGATGGAGCCCGTTCCAGACTACGTTCGCCGCGGATGGGACTCATCTTTTCAGGGCCAGTAACGCCAAACCACCGTGAGAGGGTGGTTTTTGGACTTTTCCTGACTTTTTCCATCTTGCCTGATTAGGATGGCCAACCACCGTGAGAGGGTGGTTGGATAGTTCCCCTCAGCTGGACTGAACATGAGGACTCCTACCCATTACCGTGAGAGGGTAATGGTGACTCTTCCGATTATCTTAGTCTTGCTTCCTGGACATTTGAAACCATCATTATAGACCCCTAGGCCATGTCTAGGCCAAACCTGTATTATCACTCTAATGTTAAAATGTATTCTAGGGCAAAGCTTCTTGTGCTGCGAGATTCCCCCCTCTCGCAGGCCTGGCCCTCTATGTTATCGAGGGCCCACCTTAATGACGGATCTTGGGACCCCGAGAGGTGGCATGTTGCAAAAAAGGGATTGAGGGGTTTTTTAAAGACTTTTTTAAATAGATTTTTAAGGGGTTCTGAGGGTGGGGGAGGTTATGTGGGTTTGGGGGAAAACCCACGAGGGTTGGAGACCAGTCCGACTGCTATTAATGATGCCGTAGGGGGTGCGGACTCTGGGGGAAAGGGGACTGTTAGAATGCCCTCTAGTGAGGGCTTCTCTATTAACACACTGAGTGGGAGGGGCAGGTATGGCGGGAGCAGGGGGCCAGATCATGTGGTGGGGGCACGTGCTCGCTATCTCTGAGCGATTCCATGCCCCGGTCCCCTTAGCTCTTCCCGTTCCCCAGGCTGCTTAGAGTCTCAGCGCCCGAGTCTCCGGCTGATGTTATGTAATGCCAGGTCCGTAGTAAATAAAGCCCCCCTCATTTGTGATCTTATTCAGGAGGGGGGAGCGGACCTGGCAGGTATCACGGAGACCTGGTTGGGCCATGAGGGGGGAGTTCCCCTCGTGGAGATGTGCCCATCAGGCTTCCGTGCATTTCATCAGCCGAGAGCTCAGGGCAGGGGCGGGGGGGGTGGCGGTCATTCTAAAAGAAGGTCTTGATCCGAGGGAGACCACTGTACCTCAGATAGCCAGATGTGAGTCCCTTTTTGTGAAGTGGGGTCGTGGGGTGCAGATGGGTCTGTTGATCACGTACCTGGCTCCCTGCCACGTGGCAACGACCCTGCCTGAACTCCTCAATGTTATAGCCGAGGTGGTGGCTGATACCCCCAGACTTGTGGTCATGGGGGATTTCAACCTGCCATCCATCGGTGAAACATCTGAGGTAGCTCGGGAGTTCATGGCTTCCATGACGGCCATGGACTTGACCCAAGTAATTCACGGCCCTACTCATATGGGGGGACACACTCTGGACTTAGTTTTTATCTCTGGTCAGTGGTTGAGTGGCCTTGATATAGGGGATGTAGATATTGAACCCTTGTCATGGTCTGACCATTCGCTCCTTCGACTTGACTTTCTGACCGCCGTACCCTGTCGCAGGGAGGCGGAACCGACCAGGTGGTTCCGCCCCAGGCGCCTGATGGACCCTGATAGGTTCCAGATGGAGCTTGGGCCATTTCCTGAGACTCTAGCTCATGACTCGGCTGATGACCTGGTGGCCGCCTGGGATGGGGTGGCTGCCGGGGCTTTGGACCGGGTCGTGCCTTTGCGGCCTCTGACCCGGCACCGAACTCACTTAGCTCCTTGGTTTTCCGAGGAGCTGAGGGAGATGAAGTGCCGGAAAAGATGCCTAGAGAGCGGTTGGAGGGCCAGTCGTTCCGAGTCTGACTTGACACTGGTAAGGTCTCATATTAAGACCTACCTAGTGGCGATAAAAGCGGCGAAATCTAGCTATTTTGCCGCTCTTATCGCATCATCAGATAACCGCCCAGCTGCCCTGTTTAGGGTGACCCGCTCCCTCCTCCATCTGGGAGCGCGGGAGGACCCCTTGCAGGGCCAAGCTGAGGATTTTGTACAGTATCTGGATGATAAAATAACTCAGATTCGGGAAGACTTGGCCGCCGACTGGGTTAGTTCAGACGAGATGACTGAGGCAGGTCTTGAGAGTGTTATCTGGGAGGAGTTCGATCCTGTGGCTCCCGAGGACGTGGACAGGATCTTGGGGCAGCTGAACGCAACCACATGTTTATTGGACCCGTGTCCCTCCTGGTTGGTGCTGGCTTCCCGGGAGGTTACACGAGGCTGGCTCCAGGGAATTATTAACGCTTCTTTGAGCGAGGATGTCCTGCCGGCCGCCTTGAAAGAGGCGGTGGTGAGGCCTCTCCTCAAGAAGCCATCCCTGGATCCGGCTGTTTTGGCTAACTACCATCCAGTCTCCAACCTTCGCTTTATTGCGAAGGTTGTTGAGAGTGTGGTGGCGCGACAGCTTCCCCAGTACCTGGATGAAGCTGTCTATTTGGATCCGCTCCAGTCCGGCTTCAGACCTGGGTACAGCACGGAAACGGCATTGGTCGCGTTGGTGGATGATCTCTGGAGGGCCCGGGATAGGGGTTCTTCCTCTATCCTGGTCCTATTAGACCTCTCAGCGGCTTTTGATACCATCGACCATGGTATCATGTTGCGCCGGCTGGAGGGACTGGGAGTGGGGGGCACCATTTTGCGGTGGTTCTCCTCCTATCTCTCCGACCGGTCGCAATCTGTGTTGACAGGGGGGCAGCGGTCGACCCCAAGGCGCCTTGTTTGTGGGGTGCCGCAGGGGTCGGTCCTCTCGCCCCTCCTGTTCAACATTTATGTGAAGACGCTGGGTGAGATCATCTGGTTTTGGGGTGGAGTTCCATCAGTACGCTGATGATACTCGGCTGTACATTTCCACCCCAGACCATCCCAATGATGCCTTGGAAGTGATGTCCCAGTGCCTGGAGGCCGTGCGGGTCTGGATGGGGAGAAACAGGCTTCGACTCAACCCTTCCAAGACCGAGTGGCTGTGGCTGCCGGCGTCCCGGTATAGCCAGCTGACGCCATCGCTGGTTATTGGGGGCGAATCATTGGCCCCCACGGAGAGGGCCCGCAACTTGGGTGTCCTCCTGGATGCGCGGCTGTCTTTAGAAGGGCATATGACAGCTGTGGCCAGGGGGGCTTTTTGTCAGGTTCGCCTGATACGCCAGTTGCGCCCCTTTCTGGACCGGGACTCCCTACGCACGGTCACTCAAGCACTCGTCACTTCTCGTCTGGACTATTGTAACACTCTCTACATGGGGCTCCCCTTGGGGTACACCCGGAGGCTCCAACTGCTGCAGAATGCGGCTGCGCGGGGGATTATGGGAGCGACGGGGCGCTCCCATGTGACTCCTCTCCTGCGCGAGCTGCATTGGCTTCCAGTGGACTTCCGGGTGCACTTCAAGGTGTTGGTGATCACCTTTAAAGTGCTCCATGGCTTAGGGCCAGGGTACTTACGGGACCGCCTTCTGCCACCAATAGCCTCCCACCGGCTGGTTCGCTCCCACAGAGAGGGCCTCCTCAGGGTGCCGTCGGCCAGACAATGCCGGCTGACGACCTCCAGGAGGAGAGCCTTCTCTGTGGTGGCACCTACCCTATGGAACAATCTACCCCCAGAGATACGAGTGATTTCCGACCTTCGGATTTTTTGTCGGGCCCTAAAAACTTATTTTTTTCAGTTAGCCGGTCTGTCTTGATTTTAGGGTTAGTTTTAATATTTTAATATTGATTTTAATTGACAAGTTTTAAATTATGGGCCAAATTTATAAATTATTTTAACTTTATTTTTTAACTGTGATGTTTGTATAGATGTTTTTATCTTGGCTGTTCACCGCCCTGAGTCCGAAAGGAGAAGGGCGGTATAGAAATTTGAATAATAAATAAATAAATAAATAAATTCTGGGAGTTGAAGTCCACAGGTTGTAAAAGAGCCACAATTGCCCACCCCTGCCTTAGCACATCACAAGGGATATTTTCTATGATTTATAAAAAAATGTAAAAGACAAAACAGCAAAGATACTTTATTCCTTCTCTTGTCTTTATGGTTCTAAATATACAAGCCACTAATCAAATCTAACTTAAAACTCTTCTATTCCAGTAATTTGTGGGTAATAAATGACTTTTCAAATAAGCTCCATGGCTCAGGACCAGGGTACTTATGAGACCGCCTCCTGCCACCAATAGCCTCTCACCGACCAGTTCGCTCCCATAGAGAGGGACTCCTCAGGGTGCCGTCGGCCAAACAATGTCGACTGACAGCCCCCAGGGGGAGAGCCTTTTCTGTGGGGGCACCTACCATCTGGAACGGGCTTCCCCCGGAGTTACGAAACATCCAAGACTTACGCATATTCCGCCGTGCCCTGAAAACGTTTCTATTCCAACAAGCTGGTCTGGCCTAACTCTCCCTTTTAAATTGGCTTTTAAATTGGCTTTTAAATCAAGTTTTAGACCTCTTTTAGATAAATTTGGATGTTTTAATCTTTGAGCCAAATTACTTAATCTGTTTTTTAATAGTTTTTAACTTCTATATGTATTTGTAATTATTATGGCTGTTCACCGCCCTGAGTCCTTCGGGAGTAGGGCGGTATACAAATATGAAAAATAAATAAATAATAAATAAATAAATAAGTGATAAATACCTTGAGATAATAGGTGATTTGCTTCCATTCATTGTATTTGTTCTTTCCCAAGGCTTTCTTGTTAATTCTGCAGGAAATAAAATATCTAAATTTTAGGCTTATATGCATTGGATAACTCTGAAAGAATTACCATGCTTAAAGAGAATAGTGTTTTGTACTACTTTGAATAAATCACTGCTTGGCAGAACTAAAATGTAGGCCAAACCAAAAAACTTTGGTTGTTCCGAGCTTGAACAAAGCAAAATCCAGATGAACAAGAAGGGCAAAACTCATATGTATCTTCCCTTTTCCTCTATCAACTGCACCCATTATGGCATATCCTAATAGCAATAGCAGTTAGACTTATATACCGCTTCATAGTGCTTTTACAGCCCTCTTTAAGCGGTTTACAGAGTCAGCATATTGCCCCCAACAGTCTGGGTCCTAATAGTCTACTGGCCCCCATGTGCACAGTAACAACCCAGTGTCCCAGAACTTTGTACTCTATCAATCTGCCTTCCACCCTATCTCACTACAATGACTCTGGGCAGCTAAGAACAGGTAAGAATACCATAAAAAATAAAAACAAAAATATATAAAACTGATAATGACTACCAAGATAGTCAATTAAAAGCAACCATGAGATTCCAACCGACTCCTAGTCCCTATGCCTAAACACTCTTTACAGCTTTTTCGAAAACCATAAGGCTATGGCAAATCTAAACTTTGAGGGAAGGGTGTCCCCATAGGGCAAGGACAGGGTCAGAAAACTCCTGCTTTCTGAATTTGCAGGATGATATTTTCCAATGAAGAATTTGCAAGTGTGTTTCTAATGGGATGGGTAGAAACAATTGGGAAGAGGCAGCTCTGCAAATAACCTTCCCCCATCCATTCCACAGGAAGCTTTATAGCTTGAATTACACTTGGAAGCATTCTGAGAGCCAGGGGAATGTCCCTTGTTTTTTCCCCATTCTCCTCCAACCATTTCTCTTCAAATGAAACCATCCTCCTTTATTCCATTCCTCTTCCTTTTAACCCTTTTCTGTTCCCCATATACATTTTTGCTCAGGTCAAAAGCCTTGTTTTGTGCATTGATTCAATCAAGTCTTTTTATTCATTAAATGGTCCATGCAGGTTTCATGGCTTGGGGCCAGCCTATTTGAAGGACCACTTCTCCCCATGACATTCAACTAGTCCACCAGATGGGAAGGCAGGATAAGTTGCTCTTACCATCTATTAGTGATATATATCTGGTGGGACCATGGAAAAGGGTCTTCTTGCTGGTTGCCCTTTCTCTATGGAATATCATTTCCCCTGAGATATGATTGGCCCCCAACTTATTCCTTTTCTGAAAGGCCCTGATGACATGGTTTTGTCCTTGAGCCTGGGGATCAAGAATGGAGATTGAGTCAATCAAGTGTTGATTTGATTTTGTTGCTGCTGCCATTGATGGTGAGGGAGGGGTATGGGACTTTTATGTTGTGGATTTTTGATATTGTAATCCATCTGAAGTCACCTAATGTGAGCTGGGTGACCATTTAGATCTGTCTAATAATAAAATAAATAAATTTTGGGATTGGGCCACCAAACCCAGTTGTTCTGTAGATTAAATGATTCATACACTGAATGTTTGATATATTCAGAAACTTTTTAATAAACACTTTAAATATGTAAATGCATTGAATTACAAGGAATACAGATGATGATTCTGCTTTCCTAAACCAAAAGGAGCTCTGAATATAGAGTTACGTATTTTTTTCTTAGATGAACCATATTAAAAATAAGCAAAAATCTCTCTCCAACTTCATAATTATTATTCTGCAATTTATGTCACATATTTCAATACTGTACAAGAGTATTGTACCTATGAGTCACCTATGCAAATTTATGTTACACAATTTATACAGCTTACCAGGTGTGCTTGTTGAAGGAGGCTTGGGAGCTAAAGGCTCTGGTTCTTCCTGTTCAATGGGACAAAAATGTAATATTTTATAAATCTGCTTAAATTTGTGACTCAAGGAAAAAGACTCATAATTTCAGAACCAACACAAAAATCATAATTCTAAAATTTCAAGCTCTATTAAATTTGAAATATAGAAGCCATATTTTTCAATTACACAGATTAATTTCTATGATTATAACAATTTAATTGCTGAATGTCATATAATTTGCCAGAGTATTTTCAACTTACACTTTTTTCTTCTTTTGTTTCTGTTTCTGATGACCCCTTCTCAGCAATTCTTCTCCTTCAAGTAAGGATGAAAGAGTATTTGGTTACTATCTGCCAATATTTGACTCTTATTCATCTGTTCTAACATAAATACTGATAAGAAAAGTGATAAAAGAACAAGTCTTGGTGAGCCAAGGTGGCACAGTGGTTAGAGTGCAGTACTGCAGCTACTTCAGCTGACTGCTAGTTCAGCAGATTAGCAGATCAAATCTCACCAGCTCAAGGTTGACTCAGCCTTCTATCTTTCCGAGGTGGGTAAAATGAGGACCCAGATTGCTGGGGCAATATGCTAATTAGTATACTGTCTTTGGTGTAAGCCGTACAGAGTCCTCAGAGAGTGGGTGGCATAAAAATATGAATAATAACAATAATAATAATAACAACAACAACAACAACAACAACAACAATAATAATAATAATATCATCATGAGACTTGGTGTGATATCACTTTTAGTTCTGTGAAAATTTAGCTGGGCCCCAGTTTTGTGTAGGAGTTAAAAGGCACTAGGAGGCAGTGTGTTCTAATTCTGTATTGTGCAAACCAGTTGGATTACTTTGGGCTAGTCATCTCAGCCCTAGGAAGAACACAATGACAACTACTTCCAAAAAAATCTTCTTAAAAATATTACATTAACTTCTCCAGATAGTCATCAAGAATCACAAGTTCATTCAAAGGTGGATACATTAAAAAATACTATAGTTAAATTCTTACCTTCTTGCAAGTAGAGCACTCATTTCTTCCATTAATCCACTTCCTCCAAGTGGCAGTGGCCCATTTCCACGACTAGTATCTGTTTTGGGGGAAGCAGAATTTGTTCCTCCACTTGAAACAGGAGAATCTTCATTCTATAAGTGATATGCAGAAAAGCAGTGATGACGGTACCATTATTATTAAGAACATATAGTTGACACATAACATTTCAAAATAGCCCAGAGACATTTTTTAAAAAAATAATTAATCTGGATTTGGCTGGGGGGAAAAAAACACAGCTGCCATTATACTGTATCTGAACATTATGACTATAGTGGAGGGTTTTAGACACTTCTTGCCATTATTGTGAAAATCTGAAACTAAGATTTTAAAACTGAATTTAAATACTTGAATTTGAATTGTACTTACCCGTGATACTTTTCTGAGTTTGGCTCCAGCAAGAGCAGCAGCTAGTCCTGTTAAAGGTCGATAATCTTCATACATCATTCCCATAGAAAAGCCAGTAGCAGGGAGAGGAGGTGCAGGAGGTGGAAGAGGCACCTGAGTAGGTAGGGGAGGAGGTGGTGGTGGAGGTGCCCCTAAAGATGGAAGAGATGGAGGAGGTGGTGGTCCAGGGGGAGGTGGGACTGCTGATGGGGACTGAACAGGGACAGATGGAAGTGGGGGAGGAGGAGGGGGTGCAGGTGGTCCTTGTGTAACACCTGGTTAAAAATACATACACACATACAGAAACCAAATACAGGAATTGAGATACCAAGTAACATTCAAAAGAACTAATTCTCTATTACTTCAAATGAAAAAAAACCCTTTATATATCCTAATGTGATTTTCATTAGGAAACTGGTCAATGTCATTTCAGAAAAACATCCAGCCATATTAATTCATATGCTTCAACTAACATAAACAATTTAGTTTGGAAAAACAGCATTAAAAATTTCTTAAATAAAATAATGATGAAAATTTATGTCAAGGGTAACAATGGAAAACCTTTATTTTTAAATTGAATTGCAGTAATATCATAACATAATATAATTTGTGCCTTCTTTGTATGCACCTAAAAAAGTGCATTCTCCGTTCTCCCAATTTTATCACTTAAGCTTGTTTTAAATACAAAATACCAGAAAGTAATATTTCCATTTCCATTCATATTTCATGGTTTTGGTTTTCCCCAGAAGTATTAATAAAACTTATTAATAAAACATATATTAGTGTGTTAGAACATTTCAATCTGTTGATGAAATGATTATTTTCCCCTACAGCATCAATGAAAACAAAAATATTCTATAACTGGGATATAGTTTTGCCTGGAAATATACATTATCGCACAGGTGTCAAACTCGATCCCGTCACGTGATGTATCATGACTTTTTTGCCTTTGTGGAACCGGTGGGCATGGCCTGCACGTAATGCATCTGGCCTGCGGCCACCAGTTTAACAACCCTGCATTATCACAACTCTGTAAGAGTTTGCCTAATCTTGAATTATGGCTTATTTGGAAAAAAGAGATCCCTTATGTTTATCTCAAAAAATAACCCCACATAGTGATATTTACCCGATAGGAATATGACCTTGTATTTCAGATATTTCTCCAAAAAAATAATTAAATGGCAGAAAAATTAAGCACCTGCAAACATTTTGGACATTTCACCACTTCCTTATTTTATTAATTAGAGTTGCCAACCTCAAAGGCAAGATTTATTTTCACCAAAAAATATGTATATGTGACATTTGTGTACATATATACATACGTTTGTCTGTTTGTGAATATGTATCTGTACTTCCTCTCCAAAATAAAAAAAGAATCCATATTAATGACTATTAAATTTATCTGTAAAAAAAGCTCCCCATTTGTAAAAATAAACTGATTCTCCATCCACACAATTCCACAAACACTCACATAAACAAAAAGAATTTATCTGAAGAAAGCTATGTTTTATAAGCATAAGACTATGCATGTTCACCCTGTGGTAAATCCCATAAAGTTTAATAGTACTGTTTTTTCTGGGATTTTTTCGAAATCAGGATATCAACTCATGGCAGGCAGGCTTTCCATTACAGGCACTCTATACAGTGACTAGGGTCTTCATACCTGTTCCTTCTTGAAGAGTTTCCTCTACCTCTATTACAATATTTACTGTAAATGTAAAATAACTCTCTCATTTCAATCCCATTTGGAGAAAAAAAAATCCTCATCTTCCTTTCGGGTAAATATGATAGAAGAACAATTAGTTTGTCACAAAACTGATTTATAAAAATACATCAAAATTCCTAAGAATTTTCAGCTAAATAGATTAAATAAGAGGAGATTAAAGTTATCAATATATACAAATGACATGAATGAATCTGCTGTCTGTCTGTCTGTCTATCTATCTCCATTTCTAATCCACCCTATTCCCTATTGATAATGGAGTATCAATGGAAAGGCTCTCAAAAGAAACAACAAAGTCAATCTAAATATTTTAAGAAATAATATTAAAATACCAAAATATCAATCCACTGTCAAGAATTTTTCATTTAATCAAGTCTTATGTTTACTTTCAGTAAGTCCCTTTCCCACAAATAACAGTTTAGAAACTATTTGAAAAAATAAGCAAACCATTCTTCCAAAGCGTTTTTCCAAAGTAAGACACTGATAAATTTAACATTTTGCTAAACTTTGGTTGGATATATGAAGATTAGGAGAGCTTTAAAAGTGTTAGTTCTTCAGGATAAATCAAGTTTGGGATGCAAATTAGTTTGAGTGCATTTTTTAATTAGTTAATTAGTATTAACATCAGAAACCTTACCCTGCTGAGACGTAGGTTCAGCCGGCTGAGAGGCTGTCTGCAAGACTGGCTCAGAAGCAGAGGAGTCTCCCAGCACAGAGTTTAGAGAGTTCTCAACAAAGGCAGGGGGAGCTGCAGAGGGAGAAGGGAGAACACTAGGCTTGGATGAGGGAGTTGAGGCATTAGGGGAAGTTGGAGAAGAAGCTTGAAGTCCAGAGACTGAGAGAGGTTGAAAGGAAGATGGTGGTAGTGGTGCTGGACCTGAGGTAGGTGGTGAAGAAACTGAATAATTTGCCAATTCCGGAAGACCATTAGGTGCAGTGGGGGACATCTGAGATAACTGAACAGTAACAGGAATTGGGAGAACAGGCTTGGGGCCGGTGGCTTTGCCTGGAGGACTGCTAATCATTACAGGAGGTGAAGGAGGAAGGGGTGCAAAACTAGAAGCTGACCAAGTAGTTGACTTGGTAGTTGGAGGCAAAGAAGGAGGGGGGTTTACAGGTGAAGGTGGTTGAGAATTTTTATTTACTGGACGAGGAACCGTAGCATAATGGGGAAGAACAGGGTGGAAGGCAGAGCCCAAAGATGTAGCAAAACGTGATGCAGAGTGCCTTAGTGGTGGTGTAGGGGGGGAGGAAACTGACTGTGCAGAAGTCACTATAGCATAGTCCGGAGTAGAGTCTGACATTGCTTTAGCATATGAAGGAGGTGGTGCTGAAGGAGGCTGGCAACTGGCATATTCAGGAAGTGAAGGATTATACAGGGAGTTGTCAAAAGATGGAGCTGGACAGAAGATAGCATCAGCAAAGGCAGGATAAAAGAGGAGAGAAAGAGAGAGAAAAAGGGAGCTAATGAAGCAACAAAACCAGCATTCAAACGATATTTACAATGCAGACTACAGTTAGTACCAGAGGATTAGGCACAAGTAAATTACTGTTAGGAGAGTTTATACAGTATCCATTTTTTAATTCATTTTTGCCATTCATATTTACATCAATATCTAAAATTACAACTTTGCTCTATAAAAGAAGCTGCCCTACAGAATATGCTTTCAAACTGTAATAAAAATTAACTGGTTGGAATTAATTGTAGTGATTTCCTTTTATTTATTTATTTATATTTATTTATTTATTTATTTACATAGCTGCCTTATTCAGCACGACTTGGGATGAGGCACATCAATAATAATGAATCAATAAAAACCATATAATAAAATTAAATATTAAAAACATAAAAAACAACATACAAACACATAAATGCCAGGAAAAAAAGTGATCCTATGGAAAATATCAGTCCTGGACACTAAGTTGGGTGGAGTGACCATGGAGGCACTGCAATGGTGAGAAGTGTGAAGACTGATTGTAAATGGTACTCATTCAGTACCATTCCAACTTTGAAGGGTTGCTTGAATGAGGGGTCAGTAAACAACGGCACATTTCCTGGATCCAGCCATATGAGTTTGACTAAGCATAAAGTATAATGATGTTCCCCAAGAAGGGAAAGTTGGAGATAGGCCAGAAATTACCCAGCATGGTCAGATTTCAAGACTAGCTTCTTGAGGAGAGGGTAAACTACTGCTTTTTAAACATAGGGTAGGACTTCTCCTTCTATCTCAAAAAAGTATTCACCACCACTTGGATACAGTCACATTCTAACTCCCAGGAGTCTTAACTAACCAGAAATGACATGGATTTAAAATACAAGTGAATGCACTCACAGCTCCAAATACCCCATCCATTTTTTCAAGCCTAACAGGATTAAATTCTTCCCAGTTAACCATGTCAGATCATGTCTCAGCCAACTGCATAGTACATGCACAATCAGAATCCAAATCCATGCAGTACTAAGCAACTTTATTTGAAAAATTCCATGAGAAATCCTGCCTGGTTGTCAACCCTCCCAGGTAAACCTAACAGAAAAAAAACAATTAGATGAACTAATTATACTTTATTGTAAGACTACATTAACAGAATCTTTTAAATCTGTTGCCACTTTTAACTACCTAAGAGTGGGCCCTTCCTAAATTTTTCTCTCTGAATATTAAACCAGTGCTCCTGCCTCTCTTGTCTGATTGTCTCTTTGCCTCATTCCCCAAGGCCATCCATTACACTGGTACATTGGTCATCAGCATGGAATCGAGTCACTTTAAATAGGGCTGTTGGATGGCAACCTGTGGGTGCAGAATATCTCCGTTTTGCTGCTCACTGTTTTGTACCACAGTGTAGTACTTAACAAAGACTCTTACCTATGTATGTTCAGAATATTTATTTTTTCTTCTAGCATTGTAGTAGAAGTCTACTCTTCCATTTTATTTCATGGAATGCTTCTGAAAATCAGCTGGCTAAGGCACACTCATTCTAAGTAGTGACTAAGGCGATAGTTAAATAATATATCAGATCCTCAGGAATATTGCCTTGTGTCCTCTGAAACATAACTAGGTCCATTAGATATCCAAACTGAACCAGATGTATAAATCCCACCTCCTTATGGGGAAAGTAGATAACAAAAATTCCAATCAAAGAGTCATTTGTTCATAACAAGAGACAAACAGAACACTTCCTAACTTCAGATCATGTCGCCATTGACTTGACATTAAAACAGATCCAGAATGTATCAGTCATCAATGAACTGAACAGTATATGGTTGCTATGGTGGTCATGAGCCACTCTGGTGCCAAAGGATGGCAGAATAAAGTTCCCTAGAACCATAGGCCTGCCACATTCTACCACCAGCCAAACAACTAAATTGAGCAGTTCAGACAAGTATATTGCAGAAATTACATCTATTTCCTAACGTCACAAATAAGATCTTTAGATAACTCTAAATAGTTATATAGGGGACAGTGCCTCTGAAAGCAATACAATTCTCCTTGACAGCAGCCATTCTTTCATCCTTGCCTTTGAACTAAAGCTGATACTTGCATCCTAGAGAGACATGTTTATAAAGCAAGATGACTTCTTTCTATGATCCTCAAGTTTCTGTAATTCAAACCAGATTGGCTCTCCTTCAAAATAAGATATTGAATGAGAGCCTTATTATTAGTCAATCTGATTTTAAGCAGCAGTAGACTGAGACCAGGACCAAGAAGCTAATGATCAGGTCTTGGGGTTCATAACATGGAGCTAGAAGACAGAAATGGTACATGACACCAAGGGTGCTTTCTCCATGAACAGCCCACTGCCTGTCTCCTGTCATATTTCAACAATTATCCTAGGTCATACCTTAATAGTTTTCGGGGTTAGTTCTGAGGGTTAGTGTTCTTAATGGTTTTTACAGAAGAGGAGGGTGTAATTTCACTATAGGAATAATATAATCTTGTCTACCAGGGCTTTGATTTAGTTTAAAAATGGAACATACAGGAGCAGCTGTACCTTTTTGCAGCCACAACTATTTTCAAAACTTTCAGGACTGCACAATTGCAGCAAAAACCCACAATGGCAGTAGCCATGTGAACCTGGAAAAATATTATTCTGTTTACATTTATCTCAGAAAGATTATGGGTTTATGTTCCAAAACAACTCTTCTGAATCAAAGTAATGCAACTGTAGTGCAATAGTGCTAGAATATTTGTGAGCCTTTTTGAATTTTCCATATTTCTGCATAAATTCGAGCTAAATACGACCATTTCTCTATATTTTAAGTGTGGAGAAACAGACATGTTTGATTCACATTTAGCTCACATTTTGAGATAGAGAGAATTCAATTGAACAAATGAGTCAAAAACATTATACCTGTTCACTGATTTATTAAGGAAAATGGCCCAAAGCTATACATTTGTATGTGTAAAAGTATGTGAACCTCTAGATTATCAGTTCATTTGAAGGAGAAATTAGAGTCAGATTATTTATTCAATTGGATAATAATCAGACTGAACAATGGTGTGCATGGCAGGGTTACAAGGAGAAAGCCACTATTCTCCAAAAAGAACATTGCTGCCATCTACACTTTGCAAAACACTACATGGGTAAGTCAGAAGGCTTCTGGAAGAATGTTCTGTGGATGAATGAGACCAAAATAGAACTTTTGGGCTTCAGTGAAAAAGTAAACACAGTATTCCAGTCCTGGAATCTTATCCCATCTGTGAAACATGGTGTGGTAGTATCATGATTTGGGACTGCTTTATTGCCTCTGAAGCAGGATAGCTTGCCATCATCAATGGAACTATGAATTCTGAATTGTACCAGCAAATTCTAGAGGAAAATGACAGGGTATCGGTCTGTAAATTGAAATTCAAGGGAAAGTAGGTCATGTAGCAAGACAACATATGAAAGTTAATGGTTTAGAATGCCAAGTCAAAGTCCTGACCTTAATCTTATAGAAATATTATGGGAGGAGCTAAAGCAGGCACTTCATACAATGAAACCCACCATATCCTCCCTGAGTTGAAGCTGTTCTGTAAGTAGAAATGGGCTAAAATTCCTCCAAATAAATGAGCAGGGCTAATCAACAAGTATCAGAAACATTTAGTTGCATTTATTTATTGCTGCCCAAGGGTGGCATACCAGTTCCTGAAAGCAAAGCCTCACATCTTTTTGCCACACACAAATATTTAGCTTTGGATAATTTTCCTCAATAAATCAATGAACAAGTATAATATTTTTGACTGATTTGTTTAACTGGGTTCTCTTTATCTAGTTTTAGCAGTTGTGTGAAAAACAGATTATGCTTTATGCAAAAACATTGAAAATTCAAAAAAGTTCACAAACTTTTAAGCATCACCATACCTATTCAGAAGTAAATCCCACTGAGTCCAATGGAACTTTCTTTCAGATATCTACAAAAAATAAAGGCTCCTTTAAGATAATGTCACTTCCTAGTAAATATATAAACATGTTCATCTGATTTGCTTGGTAACAACACAAGTGATTTACAATTGTCTTTCTTCAAGACGACGATTTCCCAATCTGGCCTAAAGTTCTGTTCTTCCCGATGGTCTATCATCAGCTGCTAACAAGCTTTTAGCCTCCTTATTTTTTTAAAATCAGACAAGGTTGGCTAAGGGCTGCTCACTACTATTGACCTAAATTGCTGCTAAAATCTCAGATTTCCTTTAAAGAACGTAGATATCACATTTCAAATAAATAATCTACGACAACATAAAAAATGAAAGCATTCTTTCTTCCTGAAATGAATAGCTAAACCTACTGAGACAGGAAATACAATAGGGCAAAGGAACTGCTGTAAATTCAACATGTAAAATAGCTGTATGTCTGGTTGTCAGGGTTAAGAAGACCTTTTAGATTAAAAGGCAGGATGTATTTTTTTAAGCTGAAATAACTTATTGTTTTATGCAGTTGATATTCCTGAATAATGAGTAATAAGTGTGGGCAGGGAAGCTAGAAAAAATATTGTAAGCTAATAATAGCCATTTACAAAGTTGCACAAATTAATCATGTTTTACTACAAAAAAGGTTCTGCAAAGCTATAAGGCAATAGTACTACATGTTTAGATTCATGGTCTATAGTACGATGAGAATGAACTTGATATCACTTACTCTCCAGGTTTACAATCATGTGAAAAAATAAATATATCCCACTGAATGTTTCAACATATTTTAATATAGATATTTGATCATTTTGACACTATTGATAAAGGAGATAGAAGATAACAAATGTTATCCACCAATTACACTTTGTATAATTTACACCACTGCATAATTTAAACAAACATGTAGGCAATTTTGTGTGTGAAAAAAGTAAATACTCCCCCACAAACATTTATCCCTAGCTCACAGAGCTAAACTTAGAATCAGGTGCACCAGGATCAGGTACAAATTATTAGAAAATCATTAGAGAGGATCCAGTGGCTAAGACACTGAGCTTGTTGATCAAAAGGTTGGCAGTTCAGCGGTTCAAATCCCTAGTGCCGCATAACGGGGTGAGCTCCCGTTACTTGTCCCAGCTTCTGCCAACCTAGCAGTTTGAAAGCAAGTAAAAAATGCAAGTAGAAAAATAGGGACCACCTTTGGTGGGAAGGTAACAGCATTCCGTGCACCTTTGGCATTTAGTCATCCTGGCCACATGACCATGGAGATGTCTTCTGACAGTGCTGGCTCTTCGGCTTTGAAACAGAGATGAGCACCGCCCCCTAGAGTCGGGAATGACTAGGACATATGTGAAAGGGGAACCTTTACCTTTAGACAAACATGGAATCATAACGCTGGAAGGGAACTTGGAGATTTTCTAGTCCAATATATCTTATACCATCCTGGTCAAAAGGTTGCCAGTCTATCTTTGAAAACCTGCAGTGATGGAGCACCTACAGTTTCAGGAGGCAAACTAATCCACTGATTGTTATGTCAGAAAATTTCTTTTTACTTCTAGGTTGGATCTCTCTTTAACGAGTTTCCACCCATTATTTGTTGTCTGCTATTTGGTGCTTTGGAGAATAAGTCAATCCCCTTTTCTCTGTGACAGCCTCTCAAGTACTAGAAGACAATTATATTTCCCCAAGTCCTTCTCTTCAATGGGTTAGACATACAGTACTTAGCTCCCTCAACTAACTCGTATGAGTTAGCCTCCAGACCCTTTATCATCTCTGTTGCTCTTTTCTGCACACTTTCTATGGTCTCCGCATTTATTTATTATTTTTTGCATCATGGTGGCCAGAACTCTATGCAATATTCCGATTGTGGCTTTACAACTACAGTATAAAGTGATATTATTACTTCTCGTGATCTTGATATTATCCCTCTATTGATGCAGCTCAGGACTGAATTGGCTTTTTTAGCAGCTGTGGGACATTGCTGGCTCATATTAGATCTAGACTCCTACATCTCTCTCACAGTTACTTCTGTTGAGTCAGATGCACCTATTTTGTACCTATGCATTTGGTATTTTTCCTGCCTAAGTGCACAAATTTACTTTTCTCACCACAGAATTGTATCTTGTTGGACAGGGCTCAATGCTCAAATCCGTCAAGCTCCTTTTGAATCCTGAATTCATTTTTCAAAGTGTTAGCAATTCTACCCAGCTTGGTGTCATATGCAAATTTGATGAATTCCCCTTTTATCCCTTCATCTATATAATTTATGAAAAGGGGCATTGGTCCTACCTGATACACTCCTTCTCGTTGAGTGGAGACAGCAGCCAGCATGGGTACTACTCATCCAATCAGATTGAAGGACTGAGTCAGCCAATAACTTTAAGTCCCGCCCTTGTTGCCGGGCAGGCCAGCTTTTGGCGAAGACTCGTAAGACTGACTCGGCGTGTGGGTACAGAAGGCAGCATAGGCCACCAGGTAAGTAAAGAGAAGAGGAAGACAGACTAACAGCACAGCCGGAGCAAGGGAGGGTCTGGCTGCTGTCTCCACTCAACGAGAAGGAGTGTATCAGGTAGGACCAATGCCCCTTCTCCATTAAGAGTGGAGACAGCAGCCAGCATGGGACATACCCCAGTTCACTGTCCCGAGTTCAGGGTGGGAACTGGCTGGTCGACAACAACAGTCTCCCCGGCAACAACACGCTGAAGCACCCTTCGTCTGAACGCCGCCTCCGCCGATGCAAATTGATCCAATCGATAATGACGTATGAAGGGAACCGGCAAAGTCCACGTGGCCGCCCTGCAGATCTCCAACAATGGCGCCTGGGTCGCCCATGCGGCAGTCGTAGCCGCGCTACGGGTGGCGTGGGCGGTTAATCGAGCTGGACGCGGAAGGAAATGAAGGTCGTAGGCTGAAGAGATGGTGTGCCGAATCCAACGACCGACGGTAGAGGAGGAGACCTTGCACCCCTGGGAAACAGGCAAAAAGGAGACAAACAGTGACTCCGAACGGCGGAAGGCAGATGTCCTCTTAATGTAGATCCGAAGAGCCCGTCGTACGTCGAGCGAGTGCCATCGGCGCTCCCGTGGGTGAGCAGGTCACGGGCAGAAATTAGGCAGAATAAGCTCCTGCGAGCGGTGGAAAGCCGAATTGATTTTCGGGACAAAAGTGGGGTCCAAACGGAGGACTACACGGTCCGAATGAAAGACACAAAGGTCAGAACGGATGGATAATGCTGCTATCTCCGATATGCGACGGGCCGACATTATCGCCACTAAAAATATGACTTTGCAGGAAAGTAGACGGAGACTGGTAGTCCGCAATGGTTTGTACGGGGAGCCTATCAGCGACTCCAACACTAAAGGAAGATCCCAGGTCGGGTATCTGTGCAATACGGGAGGATACAAATTCGTGGCCCCTCGAAGGAACCGCTGGATTAGAGGATGTTGTGACAAGGATGGCAGGGATCCGCAGACCAGGACCAAAGACAACGCGGCTACATGCCTGCGTAAGGTATTGGAAGAGAGGCCTTGAGCCAGGCCCTGCTGCAGAAAGACTAAAATGTCCACGATGGATGGCTGAAGAGCGGAAACGCCAGACTCGGAACACCAGGAACAGAAGGCTCGCCAGGTGGCAGAATAAATCCAGTCCGTAGAAGAACGGCGCGAGGCCTGCAATGTCTGAACAACATCAGGCGGGATATGCACAGCTGTCCAAGTACTCCGCTCAACCGCCAAGCGGTCAGATTGAGCCATGCCAGGTCCGGATGCAACAGAGCACCCTGAGACAGAGCGTCGTCCTCGAGGGGGATGCGCCACGATGGGGCCACCGAGAGGGACACAAGGTCCGCATACCAGGGTCTCCGGGGCCAATGAGGTGCTACAAGGACCACTTCTGCCCGCTCGTGCAAGATCTTGTGAACAACCCTGGGCAGGAGGGACGTCGGGGGAAAGGCGTAGAGAAGGCCCGCCGGCCATGGAATCCGAAGAGCGTCAACGCCAGCTGCCCGAGGATCTGGGAATCAGGTGAAGAACTGTGGCAGCTGAGCATTCGTGTGCGTCGCGAAGAGGTCGATGATCGGCCTGCCGAACCGGCGAGACAGCTCCTGAAAGATCCAGGGATGGAGACGCCACTCCGCGTTGTCCACTCGACGACGACTCAGCCAGTCCGCTTGGGAGTTGTCCACCCCGGAAATATGCTCTGCCCGGAGAGAGCAAAGGTGTCGCTCCACCCAAAACCCCAGTTGTAGAGCCAACCGAAGAAGTGACTTTGACCTGGTACCTCCCAGCCTGTTCAGGTGCGCTTTCGCAGCAACATTGTTCGTCAAAACGAGGACGTGGGAGTTGGAGATCAGGTGTCGAAAAACCCTGAGAGCCAGGAAAATCGCCTGCAGCTCTAGTCAGTTGATCGGGCGAAGGGACTCTGCCGGGCTCCAAGTGCCCTGAGCCAACTGACCTTGACAATGGGCTCCCCAGCCGAGGAGACTGGCATCTGTAGTTACTACCACCCTCTGGGGCTCCAGGAAGAACGACCCCGCAGCTAGGGCCGGGGAGCGCCACCATCGCAGGGATCGCCGAACAGCAGAAGGGACCGGAACCAGCCTGGATGACGGGCCTCTGCCCACCTTCTGCAACGGCAAGAGAAACCACTTAAGTTCCCATGCGTGCAGTTGTGCCCAGGGAACTATGGAAATTGCAGAGATCATCTTCCCTAACAACTGGGAGAGGACAAGCGGAGAAACGGCCCTACGAACTTCCACTTTGGAGATTAACTGACGAATACCTGCCTGCCTATCGGGGGACAGGAAAACCTTACCCTGAACAGAGTCGATAAGGGCCCCCAAATGAACCAAACTGGTGGAAGGGGAGAGGTGACTCTTGTCTAAATTAACGGAAAAGCCATGGGCCGCCAGGGTCTCTACCGTGAGACGAACATCCGAAACTGCCTGAGAGACAGAAGGGGACAACAGGAGAATATCATCGAGGTAACATAAAAGCCTAACAGAACGGATACGAAGAGAGGCCGCTAAAGCGGCCAGCACCTTCGTAAAGGTACGGGGGGCAGAGGAGAGACCAAAGGGTAACGCCCTATACTGATAGTGGACCCCACCGTAACAAAACGCCTATGGGAAGGAAGGATAGGGATGTGTAAATAAGCCTCTGTAAAGTCTATGGAAGAGAGGAGATCGCCCCTCCGAACACCGGCGAGAATAGTTCGTAATGATTGCATTTTAAATTTACGGTACACCACGTACCTGTTCAATCGTTTCAGGTCCAAGATAGGGCTCCACCCCCCCGAAGATTTGGGAATCAGAAAAACTCGGGAATAGAACCCCGAGCGCTCCTGACCTGGAGGGATGGGCTGAATAGCCCTAATGGTCAGGAGATGCTGAACCGCTGAGTCCATAAGGGACCTTCTCTGAGAATTACGAGAAATCGGACAGCAGACAAAGGAGTCAGGAGGGGAGGAGACAAATTCGATAGCTAGACCAGAACGAAGAGTGGCTAGGACCCACTGATCCGAGGTGGACCGCTCCCAGGCGGCAACGAAGATGGCCAATCTGCCGCCAATGGGAGGATCAACAATGCAATCAGCGCTGGCGACGGATGGAACGACCTCCTCCCCCTCGAAAGGGCCGTTTAGGCCCAGACGGTCTGCCCTGAAATGCCCTATCTTGTGAGCCCCGATGCCTGCCCAAGTTTGAGAACGGCCGGGGCGAGGGAAGGGAGGAGTAGGAGGAGGGCTCCCCAAAGTCATTACCTCGAAACTGGGGTCGAGAGGGATAAGGGGAGAAGCGAGAATCCCCCATGCGGAAAGCCGCCGCTAAAACCTTTCGTTTGTCCCTCGTCTCGGTCAAAAAGGGATCTAAGGCTGCCCCAAACAAAAGGGACCCCCCAAATGGGACCGAAGCGAGCTTCCCCTTATGTCTGGCGTCTGCCTGCCAATGTCGGAGCCAGGTCAAACGGCGAGCCGTAACAGCAGAAGCTAACGATTTGGCAGCAAACCGTGCAGTGCCGAGTGTCGAGGCCGCTGAAAACTGAACCGCAGCTACAATCTTGTTGAGGTCATGCTTGATACGAGCATCGTCCGGTGACAACTTCTCTTGTAACTGGCGGAGCCACAACAACGTGGTGCGGTTAAAAAAAGATGCTGTCGAAGCCGCCTTGATGGCCCATGCAGCCCCTAGATGTGCCCTTTGGAGGACCTGATCAGTACGGTGTTCATCAGGGCGTAAGTTTTCAGCAGGATCACCCGGAACGGCGGCAGAAGACAGGAGAGCGGCGATGGGAGCATCTATTGACAGAAGCTGCAGAAGAGTGTCCAGTTCAGCTGCGACGTGGAAATTCGTACAATCAGACGAAGACGGGATAGGAGCTGACCCCGGCGAAGACCACTGCTGCTTCACGACATCCAGGAAAAGCGGAGGCGTGGGGATAGCCGTAATCGGTTTGGCCGGCTCGGCGAACATCGGGTCCAAAGCCCCAGGCAGCACTGAAACGGAAGATTGGGAAGCTGGGGAGGAAAGTTGGGCCGTATTGACAGCTTTAAACAGAAGATATCTGAACAAGGCCTGCGGAAAGAGGGCAGTAGACGCCGGCTGATCAGGCGGAAGGTTCTCGTCGTCCGACAACCCAGAGTCACTGTCATCCACATCTGACAGGGAGGAGAGTTGACCAGCTTGGGAGCAAGAAGGAGAATGGAGCGCTCTGGAGGATTCGAGCCCTGAGGAACGAGGCTGCTCTGGCGAGGCAGATCGAACAGAGCCAGCCACACTGGAGGGACGAAGGCCCTCAGCCAAAGTCTTTTGTACTGCAGCCTCGATCATCTTTTGCAGTTGGTCGGTAGGAAGAGGACAAGTCACCACCTCCTGAGACAGAGCCGTATTCAAGGAAACCTTAGAGGAATCCTGAGGAGGTGGTACATCAGGGACATCCTCGACAGTGGGCGGAGCAGTAACAAGGTCCGCAGGAGCAGTGCCCCACAAATTAGAAGTGGAGATAGTGACCGGGCAGTCCCTGAGAGACAGCTGGTCAGGAGTAGCCGGCCGGGAACCCTGCAGCGGAGCAGAAGCCGTCGATGTCTGAGGTCCAGTGCTCGCTTTTGCACAAAGTTGAGTGAGGACTCTATCCCTGCATTTTTCTACTTTGTCCAGCGCGCTGCTAAGCTTCCTACTCTTGTGATGCACATGAGAAGATGGTGCCACATGTGACTGTGCAGGATCTTGATGCGAAGTAGATCCATCCTCCGACTGCCTCTGAGAAGAAGAGCTGTTCTTACGACCATGTTTGGATTTGGTCAATGACTTCAGCATAATGGTAGATCACAAGGCAGAAGCAACAGTCACAAAACAAGGACAAGGTGGGGAGCGCGGCAACTCCACTAAATTCAAGTCCTGTGCCCACGATTCCAGAGGCGAAAGGTAGGGGAGCGCAGACACTCCACGAAATGGCCGCTGCAATTAGGGAGACAGCAAATAGTGGCTGGCAATGGTACCGGAAATACAAGCAGCTCCAACAGCCAAAGGGAGGGGCACGAAGCTCCACGAACACACGCACAGCCAGCCAAGTTAGGTATAGTCCAGACAGTTGCCCTTTGGGACCAGCAGTTCAGACGCAATCGCTGGGGTGGGGGTGGGGGGGCGCAAAGCTCCACACACACACGATCTTAATGGGCAACAAACAGGAAGCAGTTCAGACACTGTAGCAGGGAAACGTGACAGCAAGGGAACCCTCAGGGCTGGCTCAGCTGCTCGTCGGCTGTCAGTGCTGCAGAGAAAAGGCGGGAGCGTAAAAAACTCCACTAATTAGCTCAGCTGTTAGTCGGAGATAAGAAGCGGCGATTCCAGCGCTTGTAGCAATAACGGAGCTCAAACAGCAGAGGAGGCAACCGGAACAGCAAAGGCAGCAAATTCGGCTCCCAGGAGGCTAAGACAAGCAAGCCCAGCAATTCAAAAGTCCAAAGAAGCAGCCAAAAAAATTTTTAAATAAAAGCTGTGCACAGAGCGAGGGGCAACAAAATGGCCGCCGCCACAAAAACGGCGCGAAAAAAACGGCCTAGAAGAAAAATACGAGGCCCTGGAAAAGCGTTTGGCAAGGAAGGGCCAGATCCCAAAGGAAGGGAGCTGCCAAGCCAGACAGGGCACCCAGGAAGCCCCCCAGGGTCCCCAAAGGGACAAAACAAACGCCCTCACACCAGAGAACTAACAGCCCTTAAAAGGAAAAAAAACTCACAAAGTCCAAAGGCAACCAAGTCCATAGGGATAAGCAGAAGAAATGTCAGAAACAGTCCAGGTCAAAAAACACCAAATATTCCAAATCAGAACAGATAGTTTGAAGAAAGCAGACAGAGCTAGAGACCCACACGCCAGTCCAACTGAAGGACTGAGTCAAAAGCTGGCCTGCCCGGCAACAAGGGCGGGACTTAAAGTTATTGGCTGACTCAGTCCTTCAATCTGATTGGATGAGCAGTACCCATGCTGGCTGCTGTCTCCACTCTCAATGGAGAATGTTGAAGAGTACTGGGCCAAGACAGAATCTTGAGATAACCCACTGCATGTTTCCATCCATGTAGATGTAGTTCCATTAAGTATTATATGCTGGAGAAACCTGTCATATTTAAATCTCAGATGTTTAGTTTAATTTCATCATGTGACCTATGAATCTCAAAACAACTTATTTGTGAAAGTACGAGTCTACCATTAGAAAGAAAGGACAAAAATTATCTCTACAAGGGAGGTGTGCCAGGAGGAAACTTTGCCATCTAGAAAGCATATCAAGGCAAGACTAAAGTTTGCTCATGAATTTGTAGGCAAAGACCATGGAACAATGAGCTGTGATAGATGAGGCAAAGATAAGCCACCCTACCAAAAGACATATTTAGCAAAACCCAAATACAGCATTTCACCAGAAGAACCTTACCAACCTGTAAAGCACAGAGGTGTAAATGTTATTATTTGGGTCTGCTTTACTGTTTCAGCACCTGAGCAGCTCTTCATCATGGAATTCTTCATTATATCAGAGGGTGCCTGAGGATGTGAGAGCAATTGAAAGTGGACCTTGCAAGATAACAATGGCCCTAAATATTCTAATAAATCCACCTAGGAATGGCAGGGAAAAAAGACAAAGAAATAGAGGGTTCTCCCATTAAGATGCTATTGTGTGCATGGAAGAAACATCTCACAGTTGAAAAAAAATTGTCCATGGAAGAGAGGGGAAAAATTTCTCCCAGTCAATGTCAGAGACTGGTAGTTGTAAGAAATGCCCACTTGAAGTTTTTTTTCCTGCCACAGAAGCAATACCAGTTGTTAGAATCAAGAGTTTACAATACTTACTTTTCTCACAGAATTAAATGATGTACCTGTCAATTTTTCTTGAATAAATGATTGTTAAGTCAATTTTCAGGTTTTTTGTTCAATTATATCACCCTTATCTTCATGTACTGTTTGAATGAAAATAACATATTGATATATTCACATATGTTAAAAAACAAAAAAAATTAGATGGGGTATACTTAGTTCTTCACATGACTGTATATTCAGAGATATTCATGGTAACAGCGAAAAACTATGGTTCTGTTTAAGATTTATGGTAGTTTAACTGTCAAAATGAGCAAACAGTTATCCAAACATTGTGTTTTATTTTAGCTGTGGCTTTTAATTAGTTTTCACAAACTGTATTTGAAAATAACTATAGTATGGCCAAGTTAAGACTAGATAACAGCAATAGCTAGCTCCTAGAACCATGATGGTAAACCTATGGCATGCGTGCCAGAGGTGGCACACAGAGCCTTCTCTGTGGACACACCCGCCGTTGCCAACTGCTCTTCCGGGTTTCGTCACACACATATGTGCCGGCCAGCTTGTCCAGCACGCACGCGCAATGGCCAGCTGCTCTCTACTGGGTTCTGGTGCGCATCTGGTCTTCGTGCAAAGACCAGATGGCTGGCATGCATGTGAGTGCCAGAATCTGAAAGAGAGCAGCTGGCCGGTGTGCATGTGGGCTAGGCTAGCTGGCTAGCACGTATGCGTGAGATGGAACCCAGAAGAGCAGCTGGCTGCTGCATGCATGCGCACCAGCCAGCTGGTCTCTTCCAGGTTCCAGTGCTCCGGCATGCGTGCACGCACACACGCGTGCTCCAGTTTTGGCACTAAGTGCCGAAAAAGTTAACCATCACTGTCCTAGAAGCTATTTTTATCATTCTAAAATATGCATTAAATTTTGCACCACATAAATCCCTGAGCCATTCAACTTCAAAGGAAAATTCACATACACACTTCTGTTGAAAACTGAAAATAGTTTTACACTGCAGATTTCTACAATAATTTTCTGAAACAGAAAGTTTGAAAAAATTCAATCTGCATAGTTCAATTTTCTATTCACATAAAACATGTAATAATCAACTATGTACTGACAATACAGCCTAAATCCATGTCATACTTAACTTAAAATATCATCTATATAGCTGCCAAAAGATTTAAGAAAAAATCTTCATGTGATCAGCCTAATAACATTATTAAACTCTCATGCTACTCATGCAATTACAGACAACTAGCTGTTAAAAGTTATCTTTTGTTATCAAATTAGTGAATAAAACAGCCAGAGAATATAGCTACTAAATACATAGTACGTATAATTTCAGCTTAGTTTATAATTCATATTGCCTCATACATGCTATGTTTCCCCTGTATGTCCAGTTGATTTGAAAATAACTTCAATCGTATGTTTCTCCTCTAGGCCCTAAAACCACATTGCCCAGACTCAACGCTGAAAATGGCTACCGTGTTATTTGGGCATGACAGAGGAGGCTACAACTAAGAAAAAAGGAATAGAAAAGCATAAACAAAGAGACAAGAACAAGAAGGCAGTAACAGAAATAAAGCACTTGAAATGAAACAAAGCAAGAGATCTTAAATTTTGGCAGTAGGATTAGTGCTAGTAACAGGACTACTGAATAGCAAAAACAAGGACTTATAGACACTTTTGAAGGACAAGGTACAGATATTTTGGAACAAAATGGATATTTACATTCTAGTCTCACTGTATCAGTACAGTAACAATAATGTTGTCCAAGTGTCATGTTTTCTTTTTTTCATAAGATTTTTCTAATTGCATGCCTCTGATTGTTTAATATGTACAGAATGAAGCCAGAAAATTTGCGTTCATATTAATGAGTATTTTTTTTGCAAAATTGACTATTCATAAAAAATAAAATTTAGAAAACACTGAAATCTGACATAATGCAAATACTTATAATTTTAATTCCCCAAGCAAAATAACAGCTCATTTTCATTAATTATCCTAATTCATTCTAAAGCACAGAATCTATAGTTTTTCTGCAGAAAAGGTGAGACTAGCTTATTAAGTGAAAAGACTACTTGCTTACTAATTAATATTAAATAAGCATTTTTTGAGATATTGCAATCCCTCCAGATACTTTACATTAAAACTCAATATGAATATAGTCACACTGGCACATTTTATATTTCAAAAGCAGAATAAATTCAATCTGGATATAACTGCTTTTGTTAATTAGGTAACTTACAAGTAACTGGGAAATAATTTTAATCTTTGTCAATCAGAAAATCTGTATTTTAAAAATTTTGAAATTCTTACCAGCACTTGACAGTTTCCTCTCTCGTTCCCATTCCAGCTGCTCTCTTTCTAGTTGGTCTTGCCGCTCTCTTTCCTGTTTTTCCCATTCCAATCTCTCCCGCTCTTGTCTTTCCCGTTCTTGCCTCTCTCTCTCTAGGCGCTCTTGCCATTCTCGTTCTCGTCTTTCTCTCTCCTGACGTTCCCTCTCCAGTTGCTCCTGTTCTAATCGTTCTCGTTCCAGTCTTTCCTTTTCTAGCTTTTCTCGTTCTAGCCTCTCTCGCTCTAGTCTGTCTCGTTCCAGCCTTTCACGTTCCATTCTGTCCCGTTCCAGCCTCTCTCTTTCCAACTCTTTTTGTCGTTGTTGTTCCTGCAATTGCCTAAAATAAAGAAAATAAGAAGAGTTAAATGAAGTATTTAAATCAGAATAAAAGAAACTTAGTCATTACTTTTTAAATACACAGGATGTTATGGTAAAAGATTTGGTCTTATATACCACAATATTACTTAATTTACTGTTTAGCTTGTTTTTTGATCCAGAATTTATTAGTTAATGTAAATAGTATTCTGCTGCTATTTCCATAATATCTATGGACAGATGTTTGTCCGCACAATTCTGTTGAAATTTTCACTAATCATATCTGCAATACTCAAAACTGCTCAGTAGGATAATGATTTTCAGCAAGTAGAACAAAAGTTCAATTTAAACAGACCTGTTTTAAGGCTGGAGTACTATGAACAACTTCCATCTTGGAGGATTTATTTGTAAAAACCCTCTGGACACCCACAGAATAGCATAGTCCAAATGGCAGAATGGAACATGCTTAAATCCTAATTCCGTATGCTCGTCATACAATATTTAAACACACATTTTAAAAGGACATTTTTTCCATGTTTCAATTTTTTCTATTAGCTTATCAGAATATAAAACACAAAGAAAAATGAAAATAATGAGAAACTAGAGGAAGAAAAAGGGAAGAGGACTGTGTGTAGGGTTAGGGCTGGGGGGAGAAAAAAAAAGGTGTGCATATCCAACCTTTTTTAGCACAGTGATAATAACATTACAGCCTCAACTTCAAAAGCCCCAAGTCTCAAAAATGGCGAAGATCTCCCAAAAATGGTAACATGTGGCTAAAAAGAGTCTCTTTTATCTTAATAAAGATAATAATCTCATAAAACAATTAAGAAATGAAAGACACAATTTATTGTCCGTTTGATAAATGGCTGCTTTTTTAACAGTGAAGTAATTGCAGCTCCGCCCACAGCTGAATGGTTCACTGGCTGCTCTGAAGCACAGCTGCTGAGGCTTCCTGCAGACCTCTTCTATATGGAGAATCTTGTGAGGTGATTCTAGGACTCTCCTTAACCCCAGGAAAAAATATATAAATAAAAGCAACATGGTTCCCTTGTTAGTAGTTGAAGAAGCTTCAATACAGAGGGAAGTCCCTCGTGACTGGACAGTCAGCCATGTTCATTGGAAATCACAAAAGAACATTCTTAACAGAACAGCAGAACAACAAAATAACCAAGTACAGCTTTAAGGAAAACGGAGCTGAAGCATATTGTATTTTACAAATTTAATAGTTAAGCCAAAACATGAGAAATGCAAAATTCTAAATTATGCCACAGTCCAAGTGATCTTGTACTGTACTGTGGGTTTTTTTCATTGTTTGGGGTTTTTATTTTTATTTTTAAAAATTGTAAATACTTTGTAGCTATCCAGGAAGACAGTTGCTTTGAAGTAGACAATAATAAATGATATCAATGATAATAACTTGCCTTCAAGAGTTCTAAATAACATAAAGAATCCAGTCAAAAGTATGTCATGGTCAGATCACAGGGAAAATAATGTTTCTCTCTCTCTCTTTGTTTCTTCAAATAAAAAAGCAAATGTGAAAATTATCTGGCTTTCATTTAAATTGTTTATACATGTAAGACAATAATTTAAGCTTCTTGGAGTGAAAAGGACGTTGTACTTACCTGAACGTCCATTTTATCCTCGCTGCGAAGATATTCCACTGATTGGGAAACATCCACTGTCATTTGACTGACTGAGTGCCATTCAAACTTCCTCTACAGCCTGGTCACGCCCCCTTTCTTCTGCGCATGTCCAGTCTTTTCACGAAGTTGACTCTCGTAATATTCACTTCCAGCCCATGGATTTCGATCCGTATATCACCATTTATCTCATAAAACATTCCATTCTTTGCTGTAGAGGAAGAAAAAACAGAAACCCCAAACCCAGGCCAGGTGATGGAAGTACACTGGGAGGGCTGGAATATCTTCACAGCGAGGATAAAATGGACGTTCAGGTAAGTACAACGTCCTTTTTCCTCCCTCGCTGCTCAGATATTCCACTGATTGGGACATACCCAAGCCTTCATCTAATGGGAGGGTTTAGACTCCATCCCCTGGCTCCGGTTGGATATTACAGTTTGTAAAACTCTTCTACCGAATGATGCATCCGCAGCCGCAAATGAATCCACTCGGTAATGTCTGATAAAGGAAGAAATAGACGACCATGTGGCCGCTCTACAAATATCATCAATTGAAGCCTGAGTGGCCCAAGCAGCTGATGTAGCCGCACTGCGTGTAGAATGTGGAACTATACCTTCAGGCACTTGTGAACCCTGCAATTTGTAAGCAGCAGCAATACATGCTTTAATCCATCTACCTACTGTTGTAGACGATACTTTCTGTCCCATAATAGATGGTAAAAAGGATACTAATAAAGCCTCAGTCTTACGGAACGATACCGTTCTCTTAATATAACATTTTAATATCCTCCTAACATCTAATGTATGCCACCTTTTTTCTAATGGATGTCTAGGATTTGGACAGAAATTAGGTAGTACAATATCTTGCGATCTGTGAAATAATGAATTAATTTTTGGAATAAAAACCGGATCCAGTCTCATAACCACTCTGTCCGGAAAGAAAATACACAGATCTTGTCGAATAGATAAAGCAGCTAATTCAGATATTCGTCTAGCCGACGTAACCGCTAATAGAAATGCTAGTTTCATTGTTATATGTCTTAATGTTATTTCTTTGATAGGTTCATAAGGGTCTAGTGTCAATGACTGTAATACTAAATTGAGATCCCAAGTTGGGTATCTATGTACTGTTGGTGGTCTTAAATTTACAGCCCCATGTAGAAATGACCTGATTCTAGGATCTTGAGACAACGAATGTCCCTTGTCCGTATGAAGCACTGTAGCTAACGCAGCCACCTGACATCTGAGAGTAGCTGGTGCGAGTCCTTTTTTGAATCCAGATTGTAAAAATTTTAGAACGTCTTGTACTGATGCAGTTGTAGGATCTGTATGTTGTTCAACTGCCCACTTAGCGAACCTTTTCCAGTATGCATTATAAATGCGGACTGTTGCTGGTCTTCTAGCCGCTTGAATAGTGTCTATTACATCATGTGGTAACTGATCTTTCAAGAGACAGATCCGTTCAAACGCCAGACGGTCAACTGTAGCCAATCTGGATTTGGATGATAGATTGCTCCTTGACTCAGATCCCGTCTGCCCACTGGTAACTTCCATGGTTGATCTATCGAGCGATCTTTCAGATCTGCAAACCACTCTCGGCGAGGCCAGTATGGTACTACTAAAATGAGTTCTGCTTTTTCCATCATCATTTTCCTTATGACCAGTGGAATGATGGGAATCGGGGGAAATGCATATAAAAGTCCCTGAGGCCAAGGACTTCGCAGAGCATCTAGAGCCTCCGCTCCTGGAGTCGGGAATCTTGAGTAAAATCTCGGAAGTTGTGTATTTTTTTCCGTGGCGAACAAATCCACCATCGGCTTCCCGAACTTGTTTACAATTTGCAGAAATAGGTTTGGATTCAATCTCCATTCTGACTGATCTATGATCCCCCTGCTTAGCCAGTCCGCTTGTTGATTTAAGGAACCCGAAATGTGTTCCACCTTTATCGACAGTATGTATCTCTCTGCCCATGCCATCAGTCTTTCTGTCTCGTTCATGAGCGATTTCGATCTCGTACCTCCCTGTCTGTTCAGATGAGCCTTTGTGGCCATATTGTCTGTCAGAACTAATACATGTTTCTGCACTACTTCCTGATGGAAATGTCTTAACGCTAATCTGACTGCTCTTAATTCTAGGAAATTTATGTTGTACTGTTTCTCCACAGGAGACCATGTTCCCTGTGCTAATTGAGACCCTAGATGGGCTCCCCATCCCATCATACTGGCATCCGTGGTCAGCTTGATCCTTGGTGGTTCTATAAATAGCGTCCCCGCTCTCAGGGCTGGTGATGTCCACCATTTTAGTGATAGTTTCACTATCGGAGTTAGTTTTATCTTGAATTGGGAGTCTGCCGTGCCCTGCTTCTGGTAAGGCAACAGAAGCCATTGTAACTGACGAGAGTGTCGTCGAGCCCATGGTACAATGTTTATGCATGAAATCAGTTTGCCCAATAGTTGAGACAATAGAATCAAAGGCACAGTTCTCAGAGACAACACTTGAGCTATCAAATTTCGAATGCTGGATTGGCGCTCTGGGGAAAGATACACTATTCCCTGCCTGGAATCTATTACTGCCCCTAGATGTAATATTCGAGTTGTTGGTTCCAGCTGACTTTTGTCCCAATTGATAGTCAAGCCATGATTTTGTAGTGTTTGAAGGACTTTCTGTCTGTCCACTTCTGCTTGCTGAACCGATGACGAGAGTATCAAAATATCGTCCAGATAACAGACAATTCTTACTGATTTCTCCCTTAGTGTTGCTGCTACTGCTGCCATTAACTTCGTAAATACTCTTGGAGCCGACGAAAGGCCAAAAGGCATAGATCGGTATTGAAAATGGTGATCTGCATACGCAAATCTGAGAAATTGCCTGTGCGTTGGATAAATTGGTACATGTAGATACGCCTCCCTCAGGTCGATGGATTGCATAAGATCGTTGGACCGGATGCATCCTAGCAGAGACCTGAGGGAGTGCATCTTGAAACGGCGATACCTCACATGGAGATTAATCGTTTTAGATTGAGGATGCCCCTCCATCCTCCCGAACTTTTGGGCACAAGGAAAAGAATTGAATAAAATCCTTTGTGTATCTGCTGTTGAGGTACAGGTTCTATTGCTTTTATCTGAAGTAAGTGTTGAATTTCCAATTCCATTAGTTATCTTTTCACAGGAACGTTTGAAAAGGGACATTGAAGGAAAAACGTTGGAGGAGGTGACGTGAATTCCAGTTGTAATCCGTCCGTCACTGTACGAAGAATCCAATTGTCTGTTGTTGAAAGTTTCCACTCGTTGCAAAACAATTGGATTTTCCCTCCAACGGGTACAGGGGTTGTCGAGTCATTTTCCTCTGCGGAACGGGCAAGAACCCGTTCCCCAAAGGGACGTTTGAAACCTGCCTGACGTCTTCCCCTGTCTCGAAAGGACGCTCTATCCAAAAAGGAAGAATACTGTTGATTAGAGGATCTTTGAAAATTGGAACCACTAGATCCCTGTTCTTGCCGAAAGGACTGTCTCGGATATGGTGAAAAACGTCTATCATTACGCCTATATGAAGATGGCAATACTTTCTTTTTATCTCGACCTTCCACTAAAATTGCTTCTAATGATGCCCCAAATAAGGACTGTCCTTGATATGGTGCCGAAGTAAGGCGCCATTTTGATTTCATATCAGCTCTCCACTGGCGTAGCCAGAGAAGACGCCTCGATGATACTGCTGAGACTAACGCTCTTGATGCAAATTTGGCTGCATCCAAAGATGCATCGGCTGAATATTCTGCCGCAGCTATTAACTCAGTCACATTTTGCATAAATTTGACATCTTGGGAAGGTATCTCTTCTTTTAATTGACGGAGCCAAGTTAATGAAGCTCTGTTGAAAAATGAGGCGGACGTTGCCGCCTTGATTGCCCAAGCGGCAGCCTGATGAGTTTTTTTGAAAATCATTTCTGCCCGTTTGTCTTCTAATTTTAAATCATCTCCAGCATCACTGACCAACACCGATGGCGAAGTGAGGCTGGCCACGGGCTCATCTACCACAGGTAACTGTAGAAGAGCATCCAAATCAGGAGAGCTGCAATACAGCTTTCTATCAAATGTATTGGGTCCAGAAATCGAACCAGGCCTATTCCACGATTTCTTAATGACTTGAGAAAATAATTCTGGCAAGGGCACATAGTCAAAATCATTTGAAGGAACTGGAAATAAACTATTAGTCTTTCCAGATTGGGAGGCTGGATCTAAATTCTTATCACTACTCTGTTCCATATTGGTAGCTATCCTTGCCTTACGTAAAAGAGACTTAAAAAGTTTGGGATTAAAAAGTCCTTGAAAGGAAGGCTTATCTGTATCCACCTCCTCCTCATCTGATAAATCAAATTCATTCAAATAGTCTGATTCTGGATTTTCCTCCTCAAACTGACTACAATTGACCCCAGACTGTTGCATAGTATTGTGAGGCACATTGTAAGAAGTTGATGGTATAGGTTCAGTTAAGAAACCTGATAGTTGCAATCCCGCTTGGAAAATGTGAGAAAATGTTTGTGAAAGTAAAGCTTGAAAATCCAAATTCTGACTCTGTAACAGACCTTCTCCAACACGTAGACCAGCGGCCATAGGAGTGAATGTGGCCTCAGGAACAGCGTGAACACAAGGTTGTTGAATTGTTCCCACAGTGGCCCTGCTTTGGGTTTCTGTATTCAAAGACTTAGCAGCCATAGACAAGCCTTGATTAACTGAAGGTAAATCCGCCTGCTGCCAAATCATGGCTTCCTCATCTATCTCAGGATATATTATTTTTTCAGTAGTCTGAGGTAAAATCACCTCTTGATCCTCCTTTTGAGGTATAACTTGAGCTGCTAGTTTAGCTCTATTGAACTGCTTTTCAAGAGCATTATGTCTACGTAAATCCTCTCTGGAAGGTCTGTCCCCTTGCCTGGACATGGATTGCTCAGACATATCCCTAGTCCTGGCTCTGCCCTTTTTAGATTTATTAGGTTTAGGGGATGGTGCCCTAGGAGGTGAATCCGCCTGTTCTAACTCAGATGAAATATCTGCTTCTGCCATTGTTTATAATTAAATAAAATAACCAGAAAATTTGATACTTTCCTTTGCCAGTAGTATCCAGAAGGTCAAACAATGCCAGACAGCGTCTGTAGATGACCCCTCCCAATCGCTGTTAACGGTCCACCAACGACTTAATTAAAAGCTGCCCTTGACCGCTCTAACCAATAGGCGGGTAGGCGCTAAACAAGCAGATTAAATACAAGCGCGAGATCGGAACCTCAAGCCGACTCGGCTTCAAAAGCAGCCTCTTCTGTTAAACTTCGTTGCGAAGTGTTGTGTTGGTAAATGGAGTTTGCTTACAATGCAGGGACTCCTAAGCCGCTTGCCAGCCAACAAAATTAAAGCAGAGAGTTGTTAGAGCGAGGACGGTGTTACCGGCATGCCGGTTAACCCACTCCTCGCTCGCGGCTCAAACGGCTGCTTTAGGACCGTTACAAGGTCCTCTTCTCACGTGCTGTCAAATCAACGTCCAAAGCGGCTGGCGCCCCAGCTGGGAAACCACCAAAGCCGCGTAGTGCTACAAAGTATCAAAAACAATCTAAGGCAGCTGGCGCCCCAGCCGGGAAACGCCGAAGCTGCTCAGCGCCGATATATTGTAACACTTTGAATTCACAACTCTTCGAACAAAAAAAACAACTAAAAAGCCTGCTATTTAACCATTTATCCTAAGAACGAAAGGCACACCAGTCTAATCACCTGTGACTGAGTGAAAGACTGGACATGCGCAGAAGAAAGGGGGCGTGACCAGGCTGTAGAGGAAGTTTGAATGGCACTCAGTCAGTCAAATGACAGTGGATGTTTCCCAATCAGTGGAATATCTGAGCAGCGAGGGAGGAAAAAAAATAACTACATCATGTAAAGTTAGAAAAAGATGTAAACAAAGCTTTGAATGTTAATGCTATACATCATACTTTGGAACCAAATACTTGTTCTGACCTGGGCTTCCTGATATAGTAAAAAGCACACAATTAGTCCCAAAACCCCTTTTTTAAATTTTAACAGCTGTGAATTCCTTTCATTCACAGCACATGCTGAATCACCAAGCGTTTATAAATAGTCCAATAGAAGTCTGCCACAGTCCTTCGGATAAGGCTGGTAAACACCCACCTTTATCTTCTTTGACATGCTGCCAAAGACCTAATTGGCAATTATCTTGGCAAGGCCACATGGAAACACAGAATCAAAAACAGAGCTTCAAAGTAACCGACACCATCCACAATGTTACTTCCTGCAAAGGTCCATGTGCCTTTGCTCTTCCTTTATGTCTTATGGGAGGGGCCAATCATCTCCAAGCCTTACTCCAGAGCCGTCCCTTTTGTTTTAATTGTTCTTGCATTCTGGCAGCTCTGCACATGCGCACATTAGGAACAGGCTCCCCCTGTTCCTCTGCCTCTCTGATTCCGACTCTGGAGGCTCCAGAGTCGGTACATAACTCCCAGATGGCCCTGGCCCCATCTCTGCGTCTGATGCAGAGCCCTCGTCCGAGCTTTCCCCAGACTCCAGGACTGGCCCATGTTCCTCCCCAGCCTCCTCTCTGTCCGACTCTGCTGCCAGCTCCACAGGCTGCTGGCGGACCACAACAATACTTTTAGATCTGGTAACTTGTGCTATATGTGTTCAAGTACTGAATATTCCTTAAAGCAAATATATTAGGAACACGAGAAAAACAAGTTAACTGCTGACTTTTTTGAAACAGATGAACCAAACTAATGTAATGCCTTAGCATAAGAGATTCTTTTTTTTATTAAAAAGTTTTAACAAGTATTACAGCAATTTTTCCCATCCCTCCTCCCCCCACCTCCCCTGCAACCTCCTTCCCACTTCCCCTGGACTTCCCAGAGCAAAAACAGGATATACCATAACAAACATAAGGTAAAATAAGCTAACTTTCTGTAGTCCCCAAACTCCCTCTTCCTCTTTAACTCCCCTTTCAACTAACAAAACATGATTTAAAAAGGAAATATTGGTTTCATTCATAAGCTATTTGGAACTTTTTAGTCCGATATTTGTTTTGAATATAGTCAATCCATCTTCTCCATTCCGATATATATCTTTTGTTTGAATGGTCCTTCAAATACACTGAGATTTTAGCCATCTCTGCTAAATTCACTACTTTTAGTGTCCATTCTTCAATGGTAGGCAAGTCTTCCTTCTTCCAATACTGCGCCACCAAGAGTCTGGCTGCTGTTATTAAATTTAAAATCAGCTTAGTCTCTATAACAGTACAATCTGTAATTATACCTAACAAAAAGGACTGTGGAGTAAATTTTAACTTCTTTTTGAGAAAACATAAGAGATTCTGTAAGGATGATGAATGCTTTAATTCTCAATATTCAGAGCTTTACTTAGACTTACATATTCAACAAATATAGAGATAACTATGGAGTAGATAGATGATTTAAAAAAATAACTTGTAAATCTTCCAAAGATTTTAGAGCACATTAAAAAGATTTAGTCATATATTTAGCTCTGCAGGAAATATTTTATATTTTTGAAATAATAAAAACCCAAAACGCTACTGGGCCAAAAAGGAGTTCCATCAAGTAGGGGAGGGAAAAGAGATTCTTCTATTTTGTTAACAGTGGTATACTGAAACTTTAAATAAAGGGATTATGCTTTTATGTTATAATAAGGCTTATTCAGTGGTATTCTAAAAAAGGAAAAAGGATCCTTTGAATTGTTCAAGTTACTATTTGATACTATTGTTAAACTGTAAGATTTTGACAAATTTTACAGAAGGTTCAGCCTTCAAAAATTCATCCAGCACAATCTAGTTTAATGAAAGCCTCTCATAACATCAGGAACTGTTAACAAATCATTGTATTCTGAAAATAATGAAATAGGCTATTAGCTCTGAAGGACTTTCATATGGTGTTCTGTCAATGAGCAATTGTTTTTTCTGAAGTTTCAGAGATAATAAATGTCAAAGATTTACCCCGTCTTAAAGTTTAATGACACACACACACACACACACACACACACACACACACACACCACTTCAATCACTGGGATTCCCTGTAGATAGATAATTTTATTATGATCTATCATCAGTTTCAGAAAGATATTAGATCTAGCTGTAGAGAAATACCCATAACATACTTAAGTATAAATAAAATAATTCAGCATTATACTCAAGGTTGAGCCAGTTTGATGTAATGGTTAAGACAGGCTAGAAACAGGAGACCCTGGATTCTAGTCCTACTTTAGGCAAAAAGGCAGCTGGGTGATCTTGGGCTAATCACTCTCTCTCAGTCCTAGGAAGCCTTTATGAAAAATCTCAACAGCAGAATACTATTATAAATAATGTCAAAGTTTCTGGTTTATACACATCCCTACGCAAATATTTCAGACATAACAAAATGCCAACATGGTGAAACAGAACATCACCCTGATAATTTTTCTTAAAGTAATAACTTTTGTTTATTTTCAGTGAACAATAATATTAATTCAGTTAAACTGACTATTTATATGGATGGTTTAATATTACTTCAACTTTCTTCAAAATACAATTGATTACTTACAGCAGAAGCCAATCAACATTTGGTCCATTATGTTTCTGAATGTTAAAGAGATGTCTATACACTTTCATATTCTGTAGTCTATATAGTTATTTTTTTACTGTTCCTCTCTTTATATGTATTGGCATGTTGTAATAACTTTATTTTTAGGCACTAGCTAAACAAGCTATCAGCTGATGTAGCAATGGATTTATCTTCATGACTCTATACCACTAATGATGATACTATATTAACATCATGAACCATTTAATGTAATAACATGAACTAATATTCTATTTAAAAACAAAAATTATGCCAATCATTCTAAGAAATGTAATACTAATAATTATATTCATAAGAATATATTGACTAATGTTTCTCAACCTTTTTTCACCCAGTTTTTCTTCTGTAACATCCCTCCATCCAAGTGCCCTTACTGGGAAAAAGAATACACACATTGGTTGTAATAAATAGACTTTGTTTTAATTTATAATAATTTTAATAATGCAATTTGTAATATACAATTATATACAAAATATTATTTTTAATGTAATTTATTAGACAATGAATGTGACCCTTGGGCTTAGTGAACGGATACAAGGGTGGTGGCGTGTTTTTTATCAATTTTCATTGGATTAAGTGTTAAGTGAAGATCCCCTCTACTCACTATATCCAGGCATTTGTATTAACAAATAAATGATGTAATTGAAATCTGATTCTTTCAAATACAAATAGTCCTCAATTTATAATTGCAATTGGCACCAGGATTGTTGCTAAGTGATGCGGTTGTGAAATGTGACATCACGTAACAATGGCAATCCAGTCCTATTGTAACCTAAAATGCACAGGTCGTTAGGTGCGAAGTAGTAGGAGTCCTAGATAAAGAGCACAGGGATACCACAATGGGGTAGAGAAGCCCTGACACAGCCTGTGAAAATCTTGAGGACAGGGGTTCTGTGGTACAGCAAAAGCTGCACAAGCTCAGGAAGGCTGGAGAAGAAAGGTACTGGGTTCATGAATATGTGTGAATACCATGCGGCTCAGAAAGCAGGGCACAAAGAGGGTATGGGGGTGGGATCTAGGAAAACTTGCTGTCACCAACTTGCCATGGGACAATTCAACATTGTACTAATTGTTTCATTGAGGTACTTTTATTATTGGTGACATTTCTGTCAAAATTATTGTAACTCTTGCATTTTCTGGATTGAAAATGCAAGAGTTGAAAATTGCATGAAAATTGCAATTATTTTATTATTATTGACCATTGATTTGTTGAATTGTCCTATGGCGAGTTATCTCATTCCAGGGGGATGTGAGCGCAGGGGGATTGGAGAAAGAGGATTTGAGTGCATGCAAGTGCAGGGAGACCCAGGTTGTGTACAAGCACTAAGAGGACAGGGAAAGAGGAGAGGGGATGTGTGTGAGCACAGAGAGGTCCAAGGAAGAGGGCCCTTGTGGTTGGTTGCATGTGAAGGGAGGTGCAAGAGGGCCAAGGAGCAAGTGTGAGCAAAAGTGAAAGGGGAATATGGTAATGATACATATGAGTGAAGAAAGTTGGGCTCTGTGGGAAGAGAGAAATTTACCCAAGTAACTTGCAAGCTTCCCTCCCAGCTTCCCCATTGTGTTTGTTTGTGGAAAGCAAGGGAAGGTTGCAAATGATGATCACATGACGGTAGGATGCTGCAATCAGTTTTCCTTATAAGCTGGTTGCCAAGCACCCATATATTGTTCACATGATGTGGGGGCACTGTAATGGCTGGAACTTCTAGGAGTAATGGTAAGTTCTTTCATTTAGCATGTTGTAATTTCAAACCATCAATGAACAAATGATCATAACTTGAAGACTACCTGTATGATGTGGGAAATTTCAAGAAAAATAATTTTCCCATTTCCCAAAGCTGGGGAAACTTTTTGAAAATCGCACTGTTTAATCCAAATTAATGTTTGTCTTGGACATCTGTATCACTGTGTAGTTTTGTGTGTGTTTGTCTGCTTTAGCAGCATCTTTCTGGAAAACCAGGCAGAAAGCAAAGGGGGCTTACAAGCCTCATTCCTCAACAGGCTATGTGTGTGAGTGAATGACCATAAGCCAAACCCGGGAGCATACAGTAGGTAACACCATCTCATATAAAGGGAGTCTTCATGTTACAACCATTCATTCAGCAATTGTTTAAAGCTATATAGAAGTTGAACAAAGGGACATATGACTAGTCCTCAAAGTTTGGCGTCCCTGCAGTCATGTGAATAAAATTTGTGCGCTTGGCAACCAGCTTGCATTAACAAAAGGTTGTAGCATCCTATGCTCACGATTACCATTTGCAACCTTCCTGCCAGATTCCCACAAGCAAGTCAAAAGGTAGGCCAGTAGGGAAGTTTGTAAGTCTATTGGATAATCTCCTTTTTCCACCTTTCTTCACTCACATACACCATGTCCGCCTTTCGCCTTTTCTCATACACGTTTTTCCCCAGCCTCTCTGTAGCACATGCAAGCAACCTGCACTCTTTCTCAGGCCTCCCTCAATTCACACACATCTCACACTCTCTTTTCTGGCCTCCTTGTGTTCACACACATCCTTGTGTACCTCTTTTTCAGACCTTCCTGAGTTCACACATACCTTGCATCCTCCTTCCTGGAGGTTTCTGCATTCAAATCAAAAGCAATTATTTGTGTTAAGCTGCATAAAAATGAAAAATTCAGAGATACTGGGTAATATCTGCCAATTACACAAAAGGCTGTGTACAAGTTTAAGTTCTCAGAACTCATCATCATCAAGAAATACATTACAAAAAATAGAGGATATAAAATGCACAAGCAAGCTTTTTAAAAAGGTGGGTGCAATTTAAAATCTTAAGCTCAAAATCATAGGCACTCTCTCAGCTATAAAAAGAAGCAAATGGCAAATCACTTCCAAAATCTTGCCACGAAAAACTGCAAGGACTAGTTCAGGAAATTACCAGAAGTCACATTGATTCAAAGATACCCTCACAAAAGGAAATAAATAAATAAATCAAAGTCAGTCTTGTGACTGATACTGTAAATTCAAAATTTTAATCTGCTATCATTATCAGATTATACTTAATGTTCAAGGACAAGGAATAACACAAGTGGTGAAATCCGAACTGGTTTGCTACGGGTTCACTGGCCGTGCATGCACAATGTGTGCTGAACGTATGCTTTGCGCACACGCACACCAAAAGGTGGTTTGGGAAGATAAGTAGAAGCGAGGGGGGGATCAGCTGTGGTGCGCAATTTAGCTTCACTAGAAAGCAGGATTTCCTGCTTTCTAGCAAAGCTAAAGTCTGCTGCACAGCAGATCATTGGAAATACCGGTTCAGAGGAACCGGTAGCTTTTTTAAACTACCGGTTCAACTGAACCGGTAGCTAACTACCAGTTCGCCCAAACCAGTAGCTTTCTTTTACTACCAGTTCATCTGAACTGGTAGTCTTTATCACTACCAGTTCGCCCGAACCGGAGCGCACTGGTAGCATTTCACCCCGGAACATTTGCTCCCTGCTTCCACCTCAAAATGTTACAGCTCTGTCAGCAATGTTGAGCTAAGCTAAGTACAGATAAATATTTTCAATATATCCTTTTAAACATAGCCTTTAATCCAGGGGTCCCTAGCCCCTGGGCCCACTACTAGGCTGTGGCCCATTGGAAACCGGGCTGTGGAAGTGTCAGATGACCATGCAAAGCTCTATTTGTGCAAATGGCAGATGTGGGCGGCCACCGCTTGCGCGGAACCATCCCCTCTTCCCCCCTCCTATCGCTGCTGGTCCACACAACTGAAAAGAGCCTTGGTAGTACAGTGGTTTAAAGCACCCTGTTATTAACACAGCTGCCTGCAATTACTGCAGGTTCGAATCTTACCAGGCTCAAGGTTGACTCAGCCTTCCATCCTTTCTAAGGTAGGTTAAATGAGGACTCAGTTTGTGGGGGCAATAAGCTGACTTTGTATAAATATACAAAAGTATGAAGGCTATTGCTTAACGCATTGTAAGCCGCCCCGAGTCTCCGGAGAAGGGCGGCATATAAATCAAATTAAAAAAAAAAAAAAAGGTTGGGGACCACCATTTTAAACTTATCACTTAATCAGCATCATTGTCTTTTTGAAACTATTTGTTTTCTGAAATTTTTTTATAGCAAACTGCAAGCTAACAGCAGAATTCAGTAAGAGGAAGACAAAAGAACAAAGAACAGTGACCAAAAAAAGTGTTTACAAATATCATGTGCTATATCATGAATATAACTTCTAAATAAGCAACCCTGATCCTGATTCAGAGACTATAAAAGGAATAAAAGGCAACCAATTTTCTAGAAATGAGAAAAATTTGTGAAAAATCTAATAGTAATTACAAATTAATTATGTAACAACATAAAACACAATTACTTATGAGTCAATAATGATATGGTTGTAAAAAAAAGCATATTTTGCACTACAATAATTATTTTGTGCCCTAGATAATACCTGGCAGAAGAGGATATGTTATGAGTAATAAAATGTGATGGATGCATGACTATATTTTCTATTTATTATTTTAGTTTTGTTTATATTGTGAATGGGTTTATTATTTAACTGCTAACTGCCCAGAATCTTCAATAATGGGTAGCATGCAAATAAAGTAAATAAATAAACTAGTGTCTAAATTGTAAGAAGTAATAATTTAATTTTGTTTCATTGAGCACTACAACTTTTTAATTAAAAGATTTGACTGCATATACTTAGTAAAAACAGTTTCTGGGTAGAGGAGAGAAGAAAAAGAGAAAGATAAAAAATTATATATACTTTAACTGTGATATCAACATTTCTCTCAAGACTGTAGTTGCACTTCTGCTTTATCATGTTTTAATTCTAGTGATTCAAAATGTCTATTACTTTAAGATGGATAACAGCTTGATATATATACCAGCTCAGAATGAAGTGATGTCATTATTGTATTGATCATTAGAGAGAAGGGCAACTATTGTGAATATCCTGCTGCTCTCACTAATTCCAAAAGAAAGCTGCAACAAATTATTTGGACATATTGCAAAGAAAAGACATTGAGGAAATTATTTGCCACCTCTCTTCCAGATGGAACTTCAAGATTAGGCAGAAGACAAAGGATCATTACCACTGTCACACTGGAGCTGTAACACCAATGCAGATTCATTGAATTTCACACAGAATTTCATACAATTTTTATCTAAAAATACTTGTGAAGAGGAGATATATTTTCAGAAACCTTTTGCTTTATTATTAAATTATTTACTTTTTAAAAAAATAAATGATCATTACATATCCAATCAGAGAAGGCTGTGATAAAGTTTCTGGAGAACAACAAAAATTGTTAAATTTCAATAAAAACATTTAATTATCACCATAATTATTATAATAGTTGTATCCTTTTAAAAACTGAACTAACCTTCTCTGGCTTTCCAAATCTTCTTGTGCTGGGCCATTTTGCACTTGTGGGGGAATTTGTGCATTTTGTCGAGGCAACGTTGGACCTGAGGAAAATTAAGTTAAAATTTATATTTTATTACAATATCATTTGTAAAGATGGTCCATTTTTTGAAAAACAAAAGTTCCATCAAGTTTTGACCTCTACTAATGTGTTAATTCTGATAATTTTAAATAAAACCATATTCAGCTCATCAAATTTAGTATCACTATAAAACTGTCTTGTATCTTTGGGCAAGCAAAGTTTGAAGTCAAGTGTTCACCTAAATAAAATGCTGATTGAGGGGAGAAGGAGGTATGATTGCCAGAAGAATCAGTAACAATTTCTAAAGGTAGCTAAGGATACATTGTTTTTATTAGTATCACAAAACCGAATAAAAGCCTGCACCCCTCCCCTTTATTAAAGGATAAACTCCATGCTCTAAGTTTCATTCAAGGAAGAATACCACAATAAGCCAATCTTACAGACACACACAGATCTGCATTTGCATTTGATTATATACATCAAATGGTCAAATTTGTTGACCATTGTTTAAGAATCCAATTGGATGATACGGAAAATGGAATAACATATTTCATATGATCGGTTTACCGTGTTTTTCTGAAAATAAGACAGGGTCTTAGTTTGTATTGACCTCCCAAATATGGCCTTGGCCTTATTATCAGGGGTCTTATCCCTAAACCTCAGCCAACCATCTGCTTCACCAGTGTTGCTCAGACTGCTGCCTCCAGCAATCGTGGCAGATTTTTCATTTCTTCCCATGCAAACAGCATGAGGAGGCGGGGGGAGGGGGAAGGGGGGAACATACCCTACACGTCCCTGCCATCCACGCAGAACGGCCTCACGGAGGCCACTCCTGCAAACCCTAGCTCATGCGCCCATTCTCTTAGTGGCGAGCCGGACACACTGCTGCCACTCGTGAGAAGGAGAGAGAGAGAGGAGGCGCTGCGAGAGAGCCCATTTCTGACATTCTTCTCCTCCCGGGCAGCAGCAGCGCATTCAGCTTCCCGAATCTGGCTTGCCGATCTTGGCCGGTGAGGGGGTGTGGTAGGTATTGAGGGGTGGAGCGGCGGAGAAGTGAGATGCATGGAGCGAGACAGGACTCCCCTTGCTGTCCCCTCACCCAGCATGGCAGGACCTGGAAGTCAGGTAAGACATTTAGCCAGATCTCAACTCCACATCCTTTGGAGATTTGGGAGGCGACTAGTTTTCCCCCTCACTTTTCTCCCCTCCCCCAACTTCATTCTTTAACTGGGAGGGGAGGGTGTGGGATGAGGCGTTTCTTGCTTCAGCTGCGTAAGTGGCCTTAAAGAGCTGTCCACCTGAACCCGACAGCAGAGTGAAACCTCCCCCCCCGCCCCAGCCTTCAATGTCCAGGCCACGCGAACTGAACACAAGAGATACAAAGAAGCAGTTTGGAAAGGGCCGGCTGCAACTCACGGCATGGTCGTCCATCCCAGCTTTTTCCACTAACGGAAAACTGATCCAACTTTCTGGGCTTACTCTCCTCCAGATCTGCCTTGGCCGCAATGTCCACATGCAAATTCGTCATCGGCCATGGTTTTGCAGAAGGCAGCTAGACAATGAGATGCAGGATTGCAAAGGGAGACTCGGACTGCTTTTCTAAACTTGGATTAAAGTCCGAGGTTGGTCCGCTCTCCGCCTAGCAATTTCAAGCTCCTGCTGCATTCCTTACGTTCAAATGGTCGCTTTCAAATACGGCTGGCCCTTTCCAATCTGCTTCTTTGTATCTCTTGAGTTCAGTTCATGCGGCCCAGACAATGAAGGCTTCACTCTGCTGTCGGGTTCGGGACTCGGGGGGTGGGCAGAGCTTTAAGGCCGCTTGTGCAGCTGAAGCAAGAAGCGCCTCATCCCACACCCTCCCCTCCCAGCTAAAGAATGAAGTTGGAGGGGGGAAGAGAAAAGCGAGGGGAAAAAATAGTCACCTCCCAAATTTCCAAACGATGTGGAGTTGAGATGTGGCTAAATGGTCAGTCTGCTATTACCAAATAAAAGCGGATGGGAGGCTATTCACTCCTGTTGCTTCTCTCCCTGTCTGTCTCTCTGCCTGTCTTCTCCACCATGTCTTACCTGACTTCTAGCTCCTGCCATGCAGGGCGAGGGGATGGCAAGGGGAGTCCCGTCTCACTCTATGCGTCTCGCTTCTCTGCTGCTCCACCCCTCCCCACCTGCCACACCGGCCTAGATCAGCAAGCCAGATTCGGGAAGCTGAACGTGCTGCCACTGGCCAGGAAGAGAAGAATGCCAGAAATGGGCTCTCTTGCAGTGCCTCCTCTCTCTCTCTTCGTCTCCCGAATGGCAGCGGTGCATCCGTCTTGCCACTAAGAGAAGGAGTGTGCGAGCTAGGGTTTGTGGGAGCGGCCTCCGCGGGGCTGTTCTGCATGGATGGCAGGGGTGTGTGGGGAATGTGGGGCATGTTCCCCCTCCCTTCCCTCCCTCTCCGGCCTTGCTTCCTCACATCGTGTTGTTTGCGCGGCAGATGTGCACGCATCTAAGTATTTTGGAAGGGCTTATTTTCAGGGGGGGCTTATTTTAGCGCATGCACTCAAAAGCCCAATTGGGCTTATTATCCGGACATGTCCTAGTTTCGGGGAAACACAGTAAAATAAACAAATCACAATGCATGTCGCAAACATGCCATAGTCAAGATGGAAATTAAACAAAAATTGCCTCCAGAAATGTTAGTTATTCAGAACTTCCTAAAGCTAATAGCATAAAAAATAGTTTAGATACCTTCACTGCAATAACTAACCTGATCATAAAGGGTTATACTGAATTCGGAACATTGGTCAATGTATCACTGAATGCAGAGTTCCTATATTTTAACAGACAGCCATGAACGGGGGGGAAAAACACTTTAATGCTATTTTAAACTATGATTTCTACACATAAGAAGCCTCTTTTTAAACACCATGAAACCTTTCAAGGGCAAATATTTTTCAACAAAGTGTTCTTTATTTCACGAGGCGGTAATAAACTTACAAATTTAAAAATTTGGAATGTTGAATAAAACCGTCTATTTTTCTCCAAACAATGAAAATATCTCCTTACCTCATCCACTAGACTTGTAGGATTTTTATGATTTTAAAATTGAAGGCTGCCCCATGTTCCAGTTCACATGGACTTCAGTCGACATGTAAGTTAGGGCAATTTGAGACACCCCCCCCCCATTCAAACCATCAGCAGCTGTAGCTGCTGCAATCTGTGATATAAGATGCTAGAAATTATAGTGGGTTCACTATGGTGACTGCCTGATCTATTATCTCAGTCCCCTCCCAATTTTGAAGTTTTCTATTAATTTCAAAATGTTTGGTTAATGTGTAATATTGTTAGTATCTTCTTCTTAGTTCACAGTTCTTTAAGAAGGAGATAATGATCCAAAATCATCCCAACATCCCGAGTTTCTGAAGAAAGAAAACAATAAGAAGCTATAGCTGCAACTGAAGCAAGCTGAATCTGTACCTAAGTTAAAAATCCCAGGCTCCAAGGAACTTCAAAAAGCTATTTTAACTCTAGAGTTCTCTGAAGATACAGAGACCCCAGAGAATCCATCTACTTTGGATGTGCTTGTAATTTTAAAACTGCTTTCTCATGATTTGAAGCAATTAAAAATTTATGTAGATGCTCTTAATATGTCTTTTGAGACATAGTTTCTTCCTCTTAGATAAGAATGTGCTGGAGCTTCAAGAAACAGAAATTGGTTCTCATGAATACTGATTAAATCAACCTGAATTTGCTGATAAGTAATACATCAAAGTTTTTGATGGGATGCAGAAAAGAAATAAAGCTACCCAGAATGAATTATCCTATTTACTGGTTTCTGAAGCAGAACTAATGTACATTTTTAATGTTCTTTATGACACCAAATCAAATCAATCTTTAATATTTGTGGAGTCTAGGTGGGCCGTATCTGCATATGTAATTACATTTTTTTAACTATAATTGTCTCCAATAAGGAAAGCGTAAAAAGGAGAAAGTAATAATGGTGAAATTGTTGGGTTTATTATTTTCCTTATGGAATTGCATATAGAAAATGGTACATAGAGTACAGGGAACATCTCATTTTGAAAATATATACTTTCAGGTATAAATCACAAACTATTTACATCACCATCAGAAAGTTAAACAATTTATAATACAGATATGGGATACACAAACAGAAATTAATATAGAAATTATATAGAAATAGTAACCATACCGGAGTCTTGTGAATTTAACACTTCTAAGGCATGCATCATGGCACTTGCAAAGACATTGGCATCTTCTTTGCTGCCAAAGTTGAGACCATATACTTGTCTAGCATCCCGCCACTGATGGAAAGTCTGTGTTGCTTGATTGTATTTTAATCCTTTTGGAATGGCACAATTGATTACCACCTAAACAAGCAATGGAAAAGTTATGCCCTACTTGGGTTTATTATGATGCACACAATTTTATCTTTTTGCTCCAAAACAATTAAATGGATTTAGTTTTATAGTTGAAAACTCTAAAATAACATGATACTTAGTATACAATCTTCCAAATAATTGCTAAACATGAATATTTAACTATAATTACAAACAGGATGAGATAAATCATAAAAGACAAAGTCCATATGCTGAAAATAATAGAAAAAGCCTGGATCTGCATTAGATGCTGAAAGGATCCTAAGCATATATTTTCTTTGGATTTATTCATGGTAGAACTACCAGAAATGATGGTCCCAGGCCATTTATATCTGATTTCTAGAAGCATGCAAAACTAATAACACATAAACGCATACTTTAGCATACAAAAAGCTGAATTACATTCCGAAGTATGTATAAAAATGCTTGTATGTAAACTTTTGTGTCAAAAGTAGGCTGTGTATGTGTTAACTGTGATTTTTCAGGTTATTATCATGTATGCTCTGGGTCTGCCTGCTCATAAGTACAGCTTTCATTTCCCACATCCATTTCCCTTCCACAGTAGGTCAGAAAAAAAAAATGGAGATTGACAGGCTGTATCAATAAATGGACAACACTAAAAATTATAAATAAATACTCTAATTGTTTTTCTTTATGACTGTGTCACATAGAGATGCAACATTAAACAACTTTTACATATGTATAAAGATAATGATAAAAACATTGTCTAAAAGTGTCTTCTGGAGTACCGGAAGCATACACCTGCACAACTTCAGAATTCTCATGTCTTGAAGAAATGGGTAAGGCATTCAGATGGAGTTTAGTAAAAGGCATTCAGATGGAGTTTAGCTTGCCCATTACACACGTTGCATTAGTCAGACACAAATTCAAATAAAATTTGCAGTAGGTATTCCCTATCTATTATTATTGTTATTTACTTTATTCATTAAACATGAAATTCTGTATTATTATTATTATTATTATTATTATTATTATTATTATTATTATTATTATTATTATTAAGTTCATTAAATTGGGGTCTCCTTAAAAGTTTTAAATCTCTTCTTTCCAGTCCTTTCACACCAGTTTAGGCTTTAGAAAAGGCAAAGAATAAGACACATTATTGCTGATACATATTGAATAAATCAGAAAGCTAAAGAATATAAAAAATAAGTCAATATATGCTTCACGTATTATAGAAATACCTCTGATTTGGTTACCCATGTCAAGTTCTGCAATGTCGCTGGGAAAAATGGAAATCACATAATGCAAGACCTACAGACAGGTCAGGAAGCAACACTCCAGCTGGAACATGGCAAAACATGGGTCCAGGTCAGCAAAGGTATGAAACAAAGCAGTTTACTGTCCCCTTATTTATTCAAGCTACATGCTAAATAAATACTGAGAAAGGCTGGATTGGATCAGTATGGTTTTAAAACTGCAAGTAGAAACAATAATCTATGCTGATTACACAACTCTGATAGTTGAAAATGCAAACTATCTGCAAGCTGTAAAGTGAAAGTGCAAACTTCAAATTGAAAATAAAGATAAAAGTTGTCAACTATTAACCCTGAAGAAACCAGCAATTAAGAAATACATCACAAATGAGGCTTCCCCAAGATGTGTGCTGAGCAGCAGGGTGATTTTTTGTCTCCTGCCAACAAGCATCTACTTATACCGCCAAAGCTATATGGTGCACAAACGGGAGCAGCTAAGAATGATCTAAGACAGGGGTGTCAAACTCAATTTCATTGAGGGCCACATCAGGGTTGTGTTTGACCTTGGAGAGCATGGCCAGAGTGGGTCTCGCCAGCTTGACATCACTTGTGTCAGGGGTGCCTGTGGTGACCCGAGTGCTCTGCCAGTGAAAACGGGCTGCCAAGTACCTGTGGAGGTACTTATAATAGAGAAATCTGGGGGATGGGGAATGACAAGCAATTGTTGGAAAAGATACCAATCAAAATTTTAAGGGAATTTTTTATTATTAAGAGGCAAACGATGGATGGATCAGAGATAAGGATTGTGATTTTTGGTAGATAAAAAGCCACTGTAGACCCTCTACAAGTTAAATACAATAATAGATTGTTAATAGAGAATTTGAAGTTTGACTCTGCTATTAGTTTACCTGTTAACTACCTTTTTTAATATACAGTAGACTGGTGTCAGCCTCAGCTTTGCCTGCTTCAGCTGCCATAAGAAACGGGGGGGGGGGGAGGGACTAGTTAAGGGGGCGAAGGGGGGGAAGATTGCAGGAGGTGTTTTACTAATGCAGGAGGTGTCTTTCCAAGAAACGAAACTGAATCTCCAAAGGGGCCGGCTGACCAACTGCCCTACATTCCTGATGGATGACGTTGCCAGGTGTGATGCCACCTGACCTTTGGGAGACCTTTGGATTGGATGATGGTCAATGGACACGGGGGGGGGGAGAAGCTTACTAGATGCTATTTCGCGTGTTTTGCTCACTTCCAGCTTTACCTGGAGCAATTAGGGGCAGCGAGTTCAACTGCAGCCGCCCTCCAAGCGGAGAAAGAGAATGCGGAATGGTTGGAAAAACTCCAATTAGAGCCGGAGGAAGACAGATGGTCGAAAGGAGTGGGGAGGCTACCGGACTGGGGGGAGAACCCCCGGGGAGTCACGACTTCCAGACCCCGTAAAAAAGAGGCAGTGTGGATGCAGGAGCAAAAGGAACGTCTCATGATGGAACAAGCCTTGCAGCTTATCCGTGATGTGGAAGAAAGCAGAAAAAACCGTGAGTCTTTTGGAATTCCTGTGGAGAAGGGGGGAGAAGGCCACAGGGGGGAGCCAGAAGAGAAAGCCTGTGGGGGAGAGGAAGATTTTGAGGAAGAAACATCCCAGGCTTCGGCAGCTCAAGGGAGAGATGCAGCTGGCCAGAGAACCCCAGCCTTGCAGGCCCCCCCTCGCAGACGTAAAAAGTCAAAAATCCCCCCCCTTCCTGGGAAGTATGATGGAAATCCGAAAACCTTGGGATTTTTCCTGACCCAAGTGTGGAACCACATGCAGGATTGGGGGGAGGACTACGTATCAGATGCTGCCAGAGTGAGAAGTGTCACGAACACCTTAGAGGGAGTAGCCGCTGAGTGGATGGTGGTTCTCCACAATAACAACTCCCTCTTGCTGAGAAATTACAACCAGTTCATGGGGGCCCTTAGGAGGCGTTTTGAAGACCATTTAGCTGAACGAAAGGCGAGACTCAGGATGAAGAGCATCCAGCAGGGCCGGAGACCGGCGGCAGAGTATATCCAAGAGTTTCGTGAACTGGCAGCCTATATGACAGGCTGGTCAGAAATAGCTCTTTTGGAGAGTTTCAAAGATGGGTTGAATGAAGAGATATATCGAGACTGTAGAAGCATGGGGGTCCCCAAAGATTTGCAGAGATGGTACATAGTAGCTGAGGATGTGGAGATCGAACTGAGACGGAGCGAACTCGGAGGAGGGCGTATGGGAGACCAGTCATCTTCTTTCCACCGTAAGGGGGCACCAAAGATGGCTGGGTGGAAGGCCGAATTCAAACCCAAGTCAAAGCCCTTCACCTGTTTCAAATGTGGGAAAGAAGGACACCGGGCTGCCAAATGCTTCTCCAAGCCACTGCCAAAAGCTGCCGGGGCCGGGCCGAAGAAAGGCGACAAAATACTCGCCAAAACCCGCGGCACTACCCTGAAAGGAGAAGTCGTTGAGTTTGCTCCCCGAAACCAGGGTGAGTTGGGAACTCCAACCAACGATGACGACAGCGAGACGGACTCCGACTCCGACACCGACGATTGGGTGAGTCACACGGAAGAACCCTTGCTCATCCCCGTAGAAGTAAGGGTGCCATCCACAGGGGCCCATGCGCAAATGTTAGCCCTATTGGACTCGGGGTGCACTAGGTGCATAATTAGCCCCAAAGTGGTGGAGGAAATGGGACTGAGACTAAAAACTTTAAAAGGACCCATTGCATTCTGTCAATTAGACGGGTCGATTGCAGGAGGGGACCCAGCTAGTTTTATGACCGAGCCCCTTGAATTGCAGTTGGGGAATCATGTAGAGAATCTCAGATTTATTGTGGCCCCTGGTATGGAGAGACCCCTCATTCTAGGACTGCCCTGGCTTTGAAAATGGAACCCACGGGTAAATTGGAAGATGGGGGTCCTGCACATCCGCACGGCAGAACCGACTCTGGGGAAGGAAGGCCCCCCCTGAGGGACGACATAAAACCAGAAAGGTCGGCAGTAGCCATTGACTATATTGAGGGAGAAGAGAAGATTCCAAAGGAATATTGGGATCTCAAGGAAGTCTTTAGCGAAAAGGCATCGGATGCTTTGCCTCCCCACAGGGCTACCGACTGCACCATTGAAATACTCCCTGGGGTGAAGCTTCCCAAACTAAAAATTTATCCCATGACACCTCGAGAATTGGGGGAATTGCGAAATTTTATTGACAAGAACCTAGAACGGGGATTCATTGAACGAGCCAAACCCAAGGTGGCAGCGCCAGTAATGTTTCGCAAAAAGAAAGATGGATCCTTTCGTTTGGTGGTTGATTATAGAAATATCAACGCGATTTGCGTAGAAAATGTCTACCCCCTCCCACTCATGAAGGACATGTTAGCCCATTTAGGGAAGGGGAAAATTTTCACCAAACTTGATTTAAGAGAGGCATACTACCAAGTGAGAATAAAAGAGGGGGATTTGCCCCTCAGCTTTGCCTGCTTCAGCTGCCATAAGAAACGGGGGGGAGGGACCAGTTAAGGGGGCGAAGGGGGGGAAGATTGCAGGAGGTGTCTTACCAATGCAGGAGATGTCTTTCCAAGAAACGAAACTGAATCTCCAAAGGGGCCGGCTGACCAACTGCCCTACATTTCTGATGGATGACGTTGCCAGGCGTGATGCCACCTGACCTTTGGGAGACCTTTGGATTGGATGATGGTCAATGGACACGGGGGGGGGAGAAGCTTACTAGATGCTATTTTGCGCGTTTTGCTCACTTCCAGCTTTACCTGGGTTGCGATCATTTCATATTCAGTAAAAGTACTAATCTCTTTTAAAATATTGAGTTTGGGTTTGCAAACAGACTTGTAGAAGTTTATAAATTGTGGGTCTGCTTCACAAGAGAGGAAGTTATTATTGCTGCAATATACTTATTGGTATTCAACTGGGGGAAAAATATACGTATATGTGTCTTTGTCTTTTTTCTTTTCAAATGCACATTTTTGTTTTTTTTAGCTTTGTTTTGTTTTTGTAAGATTTCTTTTAACTTTCTGAATAAAATAAAACATTTATGGGGGGCGGGAAAGAAATACAACACAAAGTTACACTGGAAAGTGCAAAGAAAACCTTGGAAGTAATATCCAGATGATATAGTGGGGATCTATACCAACAAAGACTAGGATTGTATCAATAATGGTTTCCTCTGTGCCAGTGTGCCACTCTATGGAAACAAAAACTGAATTTTGAAGGAGCAGAATAGAAAGATTATTAATGCTTTTGAACTTTGGTGTTGAGGGAGATCTACACAAGGGACAGCAAAACAAACTAATTTATTTTATTTATTTATTTGATTTGATTTTTATACCACCCTTCTCCAACAGGACTCAGGGTGGTGAACAGCCGAGATAAAACATAACATATAAAATTTAAAAAACAGTTTAAAAGACATTAAATAATTTCGGCCCTCAATTTAAAACAACCCAGTTAAAACCAATTTCAAATTAAAACTGAAATGATGGGATCAAGCCAGCCCGCTAGATGAAATAGATGTGTTTTCAGGGCCCGACGAAAAGTCCGGAGGTCTGGTATCGTGCGTATCTCTGGGGTAGGTCGTTCCAGAGGGCGGGTGCCGCCACAGAGAAGGCTCTCCCCCTGGGGGTCGCCAGCCGACATTGTCTGGCCGATGGCACCCTGAGGAGGCCCTCTCTGTGCGAGCGAACTGGCCGGTGGGAGGCTATTGGCGGCAGAAGGCAGTCTCGTAGATGCCCCGGCTCTAAGCCATGGAGTGCTTTAAAGGTGGTCACCAACACCTTGAAGCGCATCCGGAAGACCACCGGAAGCCAGTGCAGCTCACGGAGGAGAGATGTCACATGGGAGCGCCCCGTTGCTCCCATAATCCCCCGCGCAGCCGCATTATGGACCAACTGGAGCCTCCGGGTGCACCCCAAGGGGAGCCCCATGTAGAAAGCATTGCAGTTGTCCAGGCGGGAAGTGACGAGTGCCTGAGTGACCGTGTGTAGGGAGTCCCGATCTAGAAAGAGACGCAACTGGCTTATCAGGCGGACCTGATAAAAAGCCCCCCTGGCCACGGCCGTCATATGCTCTTCTAAAGACAGCCGTGCATCCAGGAGGATGCACAAGTTGCAAGCCCTCTCCGTGGGGGCCAATGATTTGCCCCCAATAACCAGCGATGGCACCAGCTGGCTATATCGGGACGCCGGAAGCCACAGCCACTCGGTCTTGGAAGGGTTGAGTCGGAGCCTGTTTCTCCCCATCCAGGCCTGCATGGCCTCCAGGCACCGGGACATCACTTCAAGGGCATTGTTGGGATGGACTGGGGTGGAGATGTACAGCTGAGTGTCATCAGCGTACTGATGGAATTCCACCCCAAAGCCACAGATGATCTCACCCAGTGGCTGTACATAAATATTGAACAGAAGGGTCGAGAGGACCGACCCTTGCGGCACACCACAAACAAGGCGCCTCGGAGTCGACCGCTGCCCCCCTGCCAACACAGATTCCGACCGGTCAGAGAGGTAGCAGAACCACCGCAAAATGGTGCCCCCCACCCCCAACCCTTCCAACCGGTGCAACATGATACCATGGTTGATGGTATCAAAAGCTGCTGAGAGATCTAACAGAACCAGGATAGAGGAACAACCCCTATCCCAAGCCCTCCAGAGATTATCCACCAACGCGACCAATGCCGTTTCTGTGCTGTGCCCAGGCCTGAAGCCGGACTGGAGCGGATCTAGATAGACAGCTTCATCCAGGTACTGTGGAAGCTGCTGCGCCACCACACTCTCAACAACCTTCGCAATAAAACAAAGGTTGGAGACTGGACAATAGTTAGCCAAAACAGCCGGATCCAGAGAGGGCTTCTTGAGGAGGGGCCTCACCACCGCTTCTTTCAAGGTGGCTGGTAGGACACCCTCGCTCAAAGAAGCATTAATAATCCTCTGGAGCCAGCCTCGTGTAACCTCCCGGGAAGCCAGCACCAACCAGGAGGGATAAGGGGCCAATAAACATGTGGTTGTATTCAGCCGTCCGAGAATCCTGTCCACGTCCTCGGGAGCCACAGGATCAAACTCCTCCCAGATAACACTCTCAAGACCTGCCTCAATCATCCCGTCCAGACTTACCCAGTCAGGGGCCAGACCTTCCCGAATCTGAGTGATCTTGTCATACAGATACTGCACAAAATCCTCAGCTCAACCCTGCAAGGGATCATCCCGTGCTCCCAGATGGAGGAGGGAGCGGGTCACCCTAAACAGGGCAGCTGGGCGATTATCTGATGACGCAATAAGGGCGGCAAAATAGCTAGATTTTGCCGCTTTCATCACCACTAGGTAGGTCTTAATATGAGACCTCACCAGTGTTCGGTCGGATTCGGAACGGCTGGTCCTCCAACCGCTCTCCAGGCGTCTTTTCCGGCGCTTCATCTCTCTCAGCTCCTCGGAGAATCAAGGAGCTAGGTGAGGTCGGTGCCGGGTCAGAGGCCGCAAAGGCACGATGCAGTCCAAAGCCCCAGCGGCCGCATTGTCCCAGGCGGCCACCAAGTCTTCAGAAGAGTCATGAGCCAGAGTCTCAGGAAATGACCCAAGCTCCATCTGGAACCTATCAGGATCCATCAGGCACCTGGGGTGGAACCACCTAGTCGGTCCCGCCTCCCTGCAGTGGGGTGTAGCGGTTATAAAATCAAGTCAAAGGAGCGAGTGGTCAGACCATGACAAGGGTTCAATGACTATATCCCCTGTATCAAGGCCACTTGACCACTGACCAGAGATAAAAACTAAGTCCAGAGTGTGTCCGCCCATGTGAGCAGGGCCATGAATTAACTGAGTCAGGTCCATGGCCGTCATGGAAGCCATGAACTCCCGAGCCACCTCAGACGTTTCACCAATGGATGGCAGGTTGAAATCCCCCATGACCAAAAGTCTGGGGGTATCAACGCCACCTCGGCTATGATGTTGAGCAGCTCAGCAGGGCTGTTGCTACATGGCAGGGACCCAGGTACGTGATCAACAAGCCCATCTGAACTCCATGGCCCCGCTTCACAAGAAGGGACTCACATCCGGCTATCTGTGGAACAGTGGTCTTCCTCAGATCAAGACCTTCCTTTATAATAACCGCCACCCCCCCCGCCCCTGCCCTGAGCTCTTGGCTGGTGGAATGCACGGAAGCCTGGTGGGCACATATCTATGAGGGGAACTCCCCCCTCCTGGCCCAACCAGGTCTCCATAATACCTGCCAGGTCCGCTCCCCCCTCCTGAGTAAGATCGCAAATGACGAAGGCTTTATTTACCACGGACCTGGCATTGTACAACAACAGCCAAAGGCTCGGGCCCTGAGAGTCTGAACAGCCTGGGGAATGAGAAGGGCTATGGGGACCAGGGCATGCCACTGCTCAGAGATAGCGAATGCACGCCCCCACCACGATATGGCCCCCTGCTCCCGCCATAACTGCCCCTCCCACTTAGCGTATTGATGGAAAAGCCCTCAGCAGAATGAACTCTAATGCCCCCCTTACCCCTGGAATCTGCACCCTCCATGGCCTGACTGGCAGTTGGGCCAGACCCCTCCCCCCGTGGGTTGAACCCCAAACCCACACAACCTTCTCACCCCCTAAAACCCCTTAAAAATCTATCTAAAAATTTCCCCAGAAAACCCCTCAATCCCCTTTTTGCAATATGCCACCTCTTGGGGTGCCAAAGCCCGTCATAAAGGTAGGCCCTCGATAGAGTGGAGGGCCACACCTGCGAGGGGGGAATCTCACAGAATAAGAAGCTCCGCTGGTGCATACATCTAAATAACCGGGGGAAGCCCACGGCCAGGGGGTTAATCAAGTTGGTCCAAATTCTGGAAGGTATATCCAGTCAGGTCCAAGTCAATAAACTCCACTGCTCTCTCACAGCAGTGGATGGAGTCTTAAGCCATTTTGGGGCCAGATGTCGACACCAGCCCCCTCTCACGAAAGCTGGGAAGGGCCAAGAACCGCAGTCATCATCTGACTCCATACCAGACTTGAAATCCAGGGTATATCCCTCTACAATTGGGAAGCATTGATGACAACCACCAATCTACAGGACCACGGGCCAGGAAGAGACTCCGGTGGCTGCACCCTAGGTGAATCAGGAGGCCATAAAAAAGTCCATGGGAGGCAGATGTCACATTGTCCAGAGGCCACCTCCAGATGATAAATAGCCTCACAGAGGCTAATAGACCACACGAGGCACAGAAGACCTGGCCAGAGATCTTTCACAGCCAATGGGGTCAACAATGCTTCTAGCTCACCCCCATCCACATGAGGGAGGGGGGAGAGCCTCTGGAACAACCAGGGGTAGGCCCTCTCCAAGTGGGTCACCCCCCCATGGCCGCAACAGGCAGTCCCCAAAACAAACGTTGGTAGCATAGTTGGTATAATGGTCAAAGTGCCCCTCGCTCTCCCAATACAGGCCTCCTGTCCCTCTTCGCCCTCTCTGATGTCATCCCCCGCAGCCGCTCATCCCAACGTCGCAGCCAGCGCCAACGTCGACGTCGCCAGCCCTCCGAAGTCGCCTCCATCCACCACTGGGTCTCGCAGGAAACTCCTGCATTCCCCACAGATTCCCCTGGAGCCCCAACGAGGGGCAGCATCGTCGATGCCGTTGCTGCCGTGGGGAGACACCGAGGCTGCTCTCACCCGGCTGCAAAGCTGCAGCATAGCCGTCTCCGCCCTCGTCCTGGCCGTCGCATCCTGGAGAGCAACGAGCTCTCAAGATATCAAAAGAGACCGGTGGGAAGCTCCCCTCACCGGGCATGGGGCATAACTAGCTGGTCCAGACCCCCAAAACCCCCAAAAGCCGGGAATATTTCCACTGGCATCGCCGCCACTCAGCTGAGAGTGGCCATCTTGGACATGCGCAGAAGATTATGTTGTTGCACTCAATATAGAAATAACCAGATTTAAATCATTTGACTATATGCCATTGTCACAGTTAGCAACAATATAGATAAAGTTTCTCCATGGCAAACTGTTCCTAACTTGGTCATTCAGGTTTGCTGATGATGCACTCATCACCACCTTACTTCTAGATGTCCTCTTCTCTTTCCTTCCATCTTTCCCAGAATTAGAACCTTCTCCAGAGACCTTGATCTTTGTATAATGTCTCCGAAGTAGGATAATCTGAGTCTGCAAATTATTATTATTATTGGGGGACATATTATGCAAAGACCCAGCTGTCTTGAGAAACGTAAAATGCTGGGCATGTAGAAGAAAAGACAAGAGAATAAATTGCAGCAAAGTGGATGAGTGTACTTTTGGAAGATATGAAAAACAAGGTTAAGGCAGATCACTCTGAAAAAGATCTATGTCATTCCCAAAAATCAAATTCCAATTTGACAGCACATTTTTTAAAAAATCAATCTGATAAAACAAATACAATTATTTTTTTCCCACTTTAACGCAGTGTCTTGAAAAATCCCATTTTTTTCCTATGTGAACTGAAACATCTGTGTGAACTTCTATTCTTATGTAGGCTTTAGAAGTATCTTTTCTGTGGGTATTGGTATGGCCAAGAAAAGTTAAGAACTACCTAACATTTTATATTATAAAAGTCAAATATTTATTTTAAACATTCGTATAGCTGCTCATCTTAAAACCAAACTGTGGATGGTTTACAATAAATAAAAACAATATATGCAATCATAAAAGCAAAGACATGATAATAAAAGCAAAAACAGGAAAAAAAAATGGTACAACCACAATACTTCCCTGATGCAATCTGCAACATTCTCATCCAACTTTGTCTTTACCCTGTCCCAGAACAACCAGGTCTTAAGTGTTCTCTGGAAATGTTAAAAGGGTGGGGGCTTGTCAGGTTTCAAGAGGCAGAATGTTCTAAAGGGTAAGGTCCAGGCACACTTCCAACAACCTGAAAGTGGCAATGTTTAAGGGAAGGGACCTGGAACATGCCTACCCTCTCCACTCTGGTGGGATAGACAGATACCCTCAGATAGCCTGGTCTCATGCCATGAAGCACTTTTAAGGTGATAATGAGCACCTGGAATTGCACCTGGAAAGAAACGGGGCTTTGGTCCTACCTGATACGCTCCTTCTCGTTGGGTGGAGACAGCAGCCAGTGTGGGTAATCCTCATCCAATCAGCCTGAAGGACTGGGTCTATCCAAAGTTTAAATCCCGCCCTTGTTGCCGGGTAGACCAGCTTTTGGCGAAAAACTAAGGAAAGACTCGGCGTGTGGTCAAGATAAGAGAAATTTAGAGAAAGAAAAACGAGACCAGCCTGGCACAAAAAAACCGGGAGGGTCTGGCTGCTGTCTCCACCCAACGAGAAGGAGCGTATCAGGTAGGACCAACGCCCCTTCTCCATTGTGGGTGGAGACAGCAGCCAGTGTGGGACATACCCAAGTTCACTGTCTCGAGACCTGGGAGGGCCCAGGCTGGTCCGAAATAGCTTCCCCAGCAACAACCCTCTGCAACGCCTGCCGACCAAACGCTGCCTCAGCAGAGGCAAATGAGTCAATTTTATAGTGTTTAATAAAGGGAACCGGAGAGGTCCATGTAGCCGCACGGCAAATCTCCAGCAACGGGGCCTGCGTAGCCCAGGCCGCTGACGTAGCTGCACTGCGTGTAGAGTGGGCAGTCACATGAGGCGGTCGCAGCAGGGAGCGGAAGTCGTAGGCGGAGGCGATGGTTTGCCGGATCCAGCGACCGATAGTTGAAGAAGATACCTTGAGACCCAAAGAAACACGTAAGAAGGAGACGAACAAGGCTTCTGAACGTCGAAAGGATGCAGTGCGTTTAATATAGATGAGAAGGGCACGGCGAACATCCAGAGTATGCCAACGACGTTCGCAAGGGTGAGAAGGTCGAGGGCAGAAATTCGGGAGGATGAGCTCTTGGGAGCAATGGAAGACAGAGTTGATTTTCGGCACGAAGGTTGGATCCAGACGGAGGATGACACGATCAGCGTGGAACACGCAAAGGTCTGGCCTGGTGGACAGAGCAGCCACTTCCGATATGCGATGAGCCGAAGTGATAGCCACCAAGAAGGCGACTTTACACGACAACAAGCGTAGAGACGCTGTTCGTAGGGGTTCGTAGGGGGGCCCCATGAGAAACTCCAAGACCAAGGGTAGATCCCAAGTGGGATAGCGGTGTAAAACGGGAGGGGACAAGTTAGTGGCCCCGCGGAGAAAATGTCGAATTAGAGGATGCTGCGCCAAAGACGAGAGGGACCCACAGGTAAGTACCGAAGAGATGGCTGCAATTTAGCATCTTAGCATGTTTGGAGAGAGGCCGTCAGCAAAACCTCGTTGTAGGAACACCAGAATGTCCACTATCGAAGGCTGTAGTACAGGTACGCCATTCCTGTCAAACCAAGAACAGAAAGACCGCCAGGTGGCAGAATAGATTCTGTTAGTAGAAGGGCGACGGGAGGCCTGAATTATATGTATAACATGGTTCGGAATATTTAGCCGTGCTCAGAGAGAACCGCTCAACCGCCAAGCGGTCAGATTGAGCCACGGGAGGTCTGGGTGGTTCATTGCCCCTTGACTCAGAGTGTCTGTTGTGATCGGGATGCACCAGGAGGGAGCGACAGAGAGGGAAACCAAGTCCGCAAACTATGCTCTGCGAGGCCAGTGTGGAGCCAGAAGAATTACCTCCGCCCATTCGTCCAAGAGCTTGCGGATCACTCTGGTGAATAGAGACGTTGGAGGAAAGGCGTATAGAAGACCCTGGGGCCAGGGGACTCGGAGGGTGTCGACAGCTTCCGCCTGAGGGGCTGGGAACCGGGTGAAAAAGTGAGGCAACTGTGCGTTTGCAGGAGTAGCGAATAGGTCCACAACTGGGGTCCCAAATCGACGGGCCAGAGCCTGGAAGATTTGGGGGTGGAGGCACCATTCTTCATTGTCCAGCTGTTGTCAGCTCAGCCAATCTGCCTGAATATTTTCGATGCCCGAGATGTGCTCCGCCCGAAGGGATCCGGGATGACGTTCCGCCCAGAGACCGACTTTCAAAGCCACTGACAATAGGGACTTCGACCTGGTACCCCCCAATTTGTTCAAATGAGCCTTGGCCGTTACATTGTCCGTCAAGACAAGTACATGGGCTCCGGCTAGAAGTTGACGAAACGCCCTGAGGGCCAGGAAGATGGCTTGCAACTCTAGCCAGTAGATTGGACGGCGAGCATCCATCTCGTTCCACACACCCTGGGCGAGCTGACCCTGACAAAGTGCCCCCCAGCCGCGGAGACTGGCATCTGTTGTCACCACTACTCTCTGGGGCTCAAGAAAGAGAGAACCTGCCGAAAGGGCCGGGGAACGCCACCATTGAAGGGATCTGCGAACTGCCAGAGGGAGCAGGATCTGACTGGAAGAAGTGCCTCTGCCTGCCTTCTGAAAAGGTAAAAGAAGCCATTGGAACTCCCGGGCGTGGAGCTGCACCCAAGGAACAATGGCTATGGCAGAAATCATCTTCCCCAAAAGTTGAGAAAGAATATAAGGGGAGACCTTCCGAGATCCCTCGACTTTAACCACCAACTCCCGCAGGCTAACCTGATGCTCTGGGGAGAGAAAAACTTTACACTGTAAGGAGTCAATTAGAGCCCCTAAATGAACCAGGGAAGTAGAAGGGATCAGATGGCTCTTTTCCAGGTTAATGGAAAAACCATGGGCAGCTAATGTCCTAAGAGTAAACTGAATATCCCGGGTAGCCTGGAGAGCGGAAGATGACAAAATTAAACTGTCATCTAAATAACAAAGGAGCCCGATCGACGAGAGCCTGAGGTAAGCGGCTAAAGCCGCCAACACCTTAGTAAAGGTGCGGGGGGCGGACGAAAGTCCGAAGGGCAAAGCCCGATACTGATAATGAACCCCCCCATAACAGAACCGCAAATAACGTTTGTGGGAAGGGAGAATGGGGATGTGTAAATAGGCCTCAGTCAGATCGATAGAAGAAAGGAGATCGCCCCTCCTAACACCGTCAAGAATAGATTTAAGAGTCTGCATCTTAAATTTCCGATACACCACGTACAGATTTAACCGTTTTAGGTCCAGAATGGGTCTCCACCCCCTCGAGGACTTAGGCACCAGAAAAAACCCAAGAATAGAATCCCGTCCCAATTTCGTCAGCAGGGACCAGTTGGATAGCCCTGATGGAAAGGAGATGCTGAACAGCAGAGGCCATAAGAGCCCTCCTTTCGGTGTCATGAGAAATCGGGCAGCAGACAAAGGTGCTCGGGGGAGGGGAAAGGAATTCAATGGCCAACCTTGATCTTAAGGTGGCCAGGACCCATTCATCCGAAATAGACTTCTCCCAAATGGCAGCGAAGAGGGCCAATCTGCCGCCAATGGGAGGGTCAGAGATGCGACTAGTGACGGCGCCGGTAGGAACGACCTCCTCCCCCTCGAAAGGGCCATTTGGACATGAAGGGTTTTCCCCGGGACAGTCTATCCTGGGAACCCCGGGACCTCCCAAAATTGTGGAATGGCCGCGGAGGAGGGAAAAAGGCGGAAGAAGTAGAAGGACCCCCACCGTCAGAAGCCCGAGATTGAGGCCATGCAGGATAAGGTACATAACGGGAATCCCCCCTACGAAAAACCGGAGCCAAAACTTTCTTCTTGTCACGAGTCTCGGTCAAGAAGGGGTCCAAGGCATCCCCAAACAATCGGGCCCCTCCAAACGGAACAGCAGCCAACCGCCACTTTTGCCTGGCATCCGCCTGCCAGTGGCAGAGCCAGACCAAACGACGAGCAGCCACTGAAGAAGCCAACGACTTTGCTGCAAAACGGGTGGCGCTCAAAGTCGAATCTGCAGAGAACTGGACAGCTGCAATAATCTTATTGAGGTCTTGCTTAATCCGCGCGTCATCCGGAGAAAGCTTCTCCTGCAGCTGGCGGAGCCACAGCAAGATGGTACGATTGAAGAATGAAGCCGTAGAAGATGCCTTGATAGCCCATGCCGCCCCCTAACGGGCCCTCTGGAGGACCAGGTCAGAACAACACTCCTCAGGCCGCAATCCTTCATCAGGGCCCCCAGGGACATTAGCATTAGGTAAGAGAGAAGCCACGGGCGCATCTACAGAAGGCAGTTGCAATAGCGAGTCCAGGTCAGAAGCGACGTTAAAGGTTTTTTTTTTTGGTCAATAGACGAGGGCAGGGGAGCCGAGCCAGGAGAAGCCCACTGCCGCTTGACCGTGTCCAAAATTAAAGGCGGAGCAGGAATTGTGGTGACCTGTTTAGCCGGCTCTGCAAACATAGGATCTAGAGTCCCTGGAGGAACTGAAACAGGGGGCTGGACCACTGGAGATGCCTTATCACAAAGTTTAGTAAGCACTCTATCTCAGCGCTTTTCCACTTTAGAGGAAGTACCGCCATGTTTTTTATGCCCTGTATAATGCCTCTGGGGCGGAGCTGGAGCCACAATAGGGGCCTGGGCAGGCACAGGAGGGGTAACAGATGGGTCATCTGATTGGCCAGCAAAGGAAGCTATGGCCTTGCTGCCGTGCTTTGATTTGGAGGCTGTTTTGGGCATGGTGAATTAGACCAGAATAGAGAACGAGGGTGATCAAATGCCAATGGGGGAGCGCAGAAACTCCACAGGGACCCTCAGCACCCAACAGTTCAGTCTAGCAATTGAAAGGGGAGCGCGGAAACTCCACAAAATGGACGCTGTGTCAGTATATGAAAAACAAAATGGCGGCCATCAGTAAATGAATTAGGCTAGACAGGGTCCAATTGGATTAGCTTGCCCAAATATACAGCATTAAATTAAAGGCTTCTCCCAGCGATTTAAAAGCAGGCCTCAGAGGTTTCTCCCAGTGATTTAAGGCAGGGAAGAGTTAAGTCCTTAAAAGTGAAAAATATTGCTCCCAGCTGACAGGCAGTGATAGAGAGGCCCGCCGTGCGGCCATGCGATCATGCAGGCTATAGGGGAACACAGGCAGGTCACTGTGGCAGGATCCGGTCTTTAGAGGCAAGGAGGTGGGCGATCTAGGCAGCAATTAACAAAATGGAGCCAGGCAGTCAGAAAACGAAGCCACGCTGCACCCCCGATGAAAACAAAATGGCCGCCGCAATTGAAGGAACAGGGTGCTGGTGCTAATTGAGCCAGGCAGAGTTCCAAAGGGCCCCCAACGATCCCCCTTTAAGCAGGAAAGGGTCAAATCAATAGTCCAGACAGGCTTCCCACCCCCTTTGCAGAGGAAATACCTTGAGGCAAAGGGGAAACCCCCAGCCACAAGAAACACTCACTGCACAGTCCAAATTCACCAAAATCCAAAGGAATGTCCAAATTCGTAGTCACAGAATAGTCCAGAGAAGTCACACCAACAAAACAGATCCAACAGCAATCAGAATCAGCTAAAATTCAGCTAAAAGAGAGACAGCTAAAGACCACACGCCAGTCCTGACTGAAGGACTGAGTCAAAAGCTGGTCTACCCGGCAACAAGGGCGGGATTTAAACTTTGGATAGACCCAGTCCTTCAGGCTGATTGGATGAGGATTACCCACACTGGCTGCTGTCTCCACCCACAATGGAGAATGGGAGCAAGCACACAACAGGGATATAATATGGGCAAACCAAAGGGCATCCAACACTGAATGCATCATTGCATTCTGGACCAGTTGTAACTTCCAAGTGGTCTTCATGAGCAGCCCCATGTACAGCACATTGTTGGAATCCAATAGGAAGTGACCAACACAACTGACTGTTAGCAAGACCTCCCAATCCAGGAAAGGGCACAATTGGTTAGTAAGGCAAATTTGGGCTAAAAATTCTCTAGCCACAACTGCCACCTGCTCATCAAGCAGTATCTGCAAGTCTAGGAGGACCTCTAATCTGCATACGAGCACTATCCATGGAGCGCCCATTCAGAGTAAAAGATGGGATATCATCAGACCCCAACAGGCCAAAAAGCCACTCCATCTTGCCAGGTTTAAATCAAAGCTTGTTTCTCCCATCCAGATCCTCTTAACTTCCAGGCACTTGTTCAGTGCCATGATCGCCATTAGTTGACTCATCAGAGGTAATATAACAGCATTGCATACTGGCAGGTGATCTTACCTGTTTTATGTAGATGTTGAAGAGGAGAGGAGAGAAGCCCAAGCTTCAGACACCCTACACTGCAGGGCCTAGAGCTCAGACTCTCCTTGTCCCACCAACACTGAATGAAACTGGCTGTGATGAAAGGAGAACTGCCACAAAACAGCATCTCCCACTTCCAGTCCCTGAAGCCAGATCAGAAGGATACTATGGTTTATGGAACTGAAAACTGCTGAGAGATCCAGGACAGTTATAGTTACACTACCCCGATCTTAAAACCTCCGTCTGAAAGTGCAACCACTGCTACCTCACTGTACCTCAGCCTGAATCCAGCCTGGAAAAGGTCCAGATACTTTTAAATAATTTGCTTTATCCAGGGTTATCTGTAAATAAGCGCCAACAGCCTCTCAACAACTTTTCCTAAAAAGAGAAGGTCGGAAACTGGACAAAAGTTGCCTAAAACCATTGGGTCCATAGATGGCCTCTTGAGAAGGGGGCACATCATCACTTCCTTCAAAGCAGTTGGCACATCCACATCACTATTTCCTTCAAAGCAAGTGGCACGTCTGCATTAACCATCACTTGGATTCAAGTTCATATCACCTTCCAGGAGGCACTGACCAACCACGGGGGATATAAGACCAGAATACAGGTAGCCAAACTCACAGCCATGAGGACTCTGTCCATTTCTTCAAGAGCAATTGGCTAAAACTCCTCCACATTTTTGTGTAAGAAGTTGTTTAAAAAAAAAGATTATTGTTCAAAAATTTGTAGGGAAAAGTTTTCTCAATATAACTTCCAATTAATGTTATTATCATACTATTAAAAATCTACTTTTTTCTAAATACTGAAACATGCTATATTCCTTAACATAATAAGACTTGATAAGATTGTATATCAGGTAATATTTTACTCTTTATAAAGCCTTCATACAACTGAGTTATTGCTATTGTAATATCTTTATATTTGAGTAAAGCATTATATTGATAATCAGGGTTTTTTTTCTTTTTTTGAGCTAAAGATATTACAATGAGTTTTAGATTCCAAGAGGCTTCTAGGCTTAAAGAGATACAATTTGCATCTAAAGAGATCTGTATAGGCCCAATTGCTTGCCTGGACAACTGAGTTTCAAACAAAAAATAGAACCATCCATCTCATTAATAGTTTAGGCAGAATTGTTTTGAATCCAGCTAAAATTGTACCCCATTAGCATTTCAATTCTGGAAGCACATACTGTCTTACTTATGGAGGCAGGAATATTTTCAGCAGGTTGTACAGTAATGAAATAACCCTGGAAGAATAAACGAGTTATCAAAACTATTTTATTAATGGGATGATGAAAAAGTCTTTAAACAAAACCATTTGATTTTTTATCAAAAGGAATATTTCTAAGTAGAAGATAGAGACCAAAAAATATCTTAAAGATATCCCCACAAGCCTACAATATTCCTTATATTTTTATTTTTCCAACATTCAGCCACTAGCACTTACTTCAGTTAATATTGTCTGCTTTCAGAGAAAGACCAATATAACAAACTTTAATTAGTTTTGTAGTTAATAATATTTAGAAAACCTTAAAGTATGACTGAATAATACAGTAAACTTCCCTTTCATCAGTTTTATCCTTGCACTGGTTTTAATCAACTAAAAAGACAATGTTTATTATTTGTAAAAAAAGATTATTAAATAACTCACCTGATGATCCTGAATCTTCCTGCCAACTACTCTGAATGTATTGTTGCCTGTATGATGATATATATGAACTCTGCTAAATCCAGTAGATCCACCAGCTGGTACCCATTTCTTATTGGCATCATCATAGACCATTACAGCAGCTCGTGCTTGGCAGATGCTCTGCTCACTATTAAGGCAAAGAAAAATAAATGGGTAGAAAAGAGTATAAGCACAAATCTGAAATATTTTTCATGAAAATAGCATCCATGCCAATAGCATCCATGCCAATATGTGACAAATGAAGTCACAACTTTGAAACACTATAGGATTAGTGGACAACCCTGCACCAGCTAGACCTGTAAAATGCTTGAGCAGATGGGCCAAGATGTCATTTAATAGGAAATTGAAATAAATGTATCATGACATTTAAAATGTCATGATTTTAAAATAAGATGTATCATTACATCTAAAATCAAAGCTGCAATTATATTTTTTCAGAAACTATCCCTAAAACCTATATAAACTCATTTTTCTAAACATCATACTCAAACTTTTTCTCTAGTCTGATATTTTATTTCAAGAAATCTACCATTTGGCAAAGCATTAGGATACTTTTATGGTATATTAGAAAACCCAAGACCCCCATGTCATCATTTTAGAGATATTTTCTTAATTAACACCTGGGGACCCACATACACACCCCACTCCATGGTGCCTTTTGCACACCTCTGCATATCCTCCCCAATGCAGAAAGTGCACTGGGATGCACTGCAGGTTGGAAAGAGTACACAGGTGTGCATGAGGAGCTGCAGGGGTGGGGGAGGGTATGCAGGGTGGTGACCCAGATCAGGAAGAGTACACAGCCAACGCACTGCAAGGACAGAAGGGCCAAGAAGGTTGCGTGGGTTGGGGAAACCTATCCAAGCAATTTGTAACCTTTCCTGCTGCTTCCCCATTGTTGATACTTCTTGCTAGCTTCCAAAAATCAAACACTTTGCTTATGGGAAGTTGTCAGGGAGTGCTGGAAATAACCCCAGCTGATTATGGCAGCATTGAAGCGGCTACAACTTCCCCAAATTTCATTCCCAAAGGAGTAATGGGCCCTGGCATTCTGTAAGTTTGAGGTACATTGGTTCAAAAACAGATGCCCTACAATGCACCATTTAGCCCAATTAAAGGTTACAAACAGACACAAGAGTTTTAGTAGTATATAGGTCAGTATTTATATCTATCTATCTATCTATCTATCTATCTATCTATCTATCTATCTATCTATCTAAAATATAACTCCAGAAACAGATTTTCATGAATTTAAGATAGGGTAAGGAAAATGTTGAGTCAAACCTAGAAAATTAATAACACCGTACTAAGCCAAGAAACTATATCACATTCCTCTGTACTTTTAATATAAAGTACCCATTCAAGTTCTATCCTTCTACAAGAAAAGCTTATTACTATGAATTTGAAGCATAATAAAATGTGAACCAGAAACATTAGAAATAAAGTCTACTTAGTTCAGCCTCAAAGAAACTTCAAGGACATCTGTTGTGAATGAGAAAAACTAGCTTATGGTATTTGACACATAGTTTCCCACCTGTTATTTGCTTAGCTTTTTTTGGCTTTAACAGTTTTGACTTCCAGATCAATAAAAATGTCCAATGTAGAAAGCCTTTTTAAAAAAATTAGGTCATGCCATCCTTAAAGGGTAATGAAGCCCAGTCATTTACACACATCTTATTTAAAAACAACCATATAGTTATATAACCAGCTTTCTACCTGCTCTTTAAAATTTATACAACTGAGATACGGATTTCTACTTTGGAAATGTGCAATTTTAGATAGCTGGCATCTAAACCATTACAAATTTCTCCAAAGCATCCATTATCAGCAAATACATATGAAACATGTATTATTGTTCTTTTAAGAATGTAAAATTATTATTTAATATGTATGTAGCACCAAACATGACTATTGTTAATATTGATAGTATTCACTATATTTGTTGGTGTGCCATACTTGGTGTCAACTTTCAATGATCATCTAAATCTTGTCCAGGATGTTCTGTCCCCAACCAGGTCTTCCAATAATATACCATTACTCATCATTATATACTGGTCCATAATACATAATGCTCTAATGTTTATTAAATTAGCTTTTCTGGAACTTATGGTAATTGAATATATTGTGCATAGTAAACCGTTATAGTATTTTTCCTACATTAAAATTCTACTTCATAACTTGTTTACTGGAAAATTTGCATATCTATATTTACCTATCACCATATCAGGAAGAACCAAGGAGGAATCCAGTGCTTGGATAATGAAATGAAATGAAACTATCCAACAGGGCTCCTGAAATACACAGTCCTTCCGATGGCCCCCGAGACCCACCATCTGAGGGAAGCACGTACCTTGGCCGGCAGAGTCACCTTGGACTTCGATGTGCTGTCCGGCTCTCTGCGCTGGTAGAAGGAACCATTGAAACTGGCGTGCATGTCTGCATGCCCAAGGCACTATTGAAATACAGGAAATAAATTTGCCTAGCAGCTGAGACAAGCTAAGCAATGTCACCTGTCTCTGGGCTAAAATATGCTCTAGCAGTGTCCTGATGTCCTGTTGTCTGTTGGGCGACAGGAAGACCTGGCCCTTTACTGAGTCAATCAGTACCCCAAGGTGAGTAATGCATGTTGTGGGCTGCAAGTGACTCTTTTTCCGGTTGACTGAGAAACTGTGAAGAGTGAGAATGTGGCATACAGTATGTAGATCTTGTTGAGCCTGGTGATGGGAATGAGACAGGACCAATATATCGTCTAAGTAACATAAAACACATACCGGGACGAGGCATATTGAAGTCGCAACCGCTGCCAGCAGTGTGGTGAATGTTTTCGGGGCCGATGACAGGCCGAACAGCATGGCGCGATATTGATAATGCCTGTTTGCATACGCAAATCTCAGAAATCTGCGGTGCTCCTGATGTATGGGCACGTGGGGATACGCCATCTGTAGGTCTAGTGATGTCATGACATCCCCCTCTCTTACATAGTCTAATAATTATTCACAGTGTATTAGTCAGAGACTGAGTGTATGTTCCTTTAAATTTTGACTTGGTTCCGCCTCCTCTGCTCGGCTGATGTCAGTTTTGTTCACTAAGAGAGAAGGGACGTTCAGGTAAGCAACGTCTGTTCTCCAGCGCGCTGCTTGGAGAATCCAAAGCGTGGGATATACCCGAGCAAGTTCCATTAGGGGGTACATCAGAAAGGTCCGGGGAGGCCTCCGAAGCAGTAACAGATTGCAACACACGGCGACCAAAGGACGCTTTAGCCGATGCAAAGGAATCTATCTTATAGTATCTGATGAATGGAGACAAGGTAGTCCATGTGGCTGCTCTGCAGATTTCAGAAACTGATGCTTGAGTTGCCCAAGCTGCGGTTGTAGATGCGCTTCTCGTAGAGTGGGGCAGGATCTTTCCCGGTAAGGGCTTGCCCTTCAGGGAGTAAGCCTTACAGATGCCGGCCTTCAGCCATCTCCCTATGGTAGTAGAGGAAACTTTCTTGCCCAGTGACACTGGGAGGAATGAGACAAACAGGGCTTCGGAATGGCGAAAAGGGGCAGTCCGTTTGATGTACCGACGGAGGGCCCTCCGAACGTCCAAGGTATGCCATTGGTCTTCTAACGGATGCCTCGGGTTGGGATAGAAATCTGGACCAATTCTTGTGCACGATGATAATTCGGGGTCTGCCGTGAAGTTAACAATCTGGTTTTTTTTTTTTTTAAATTAAGAGGAACGGAAAAACTGCAAATGAGTTCCAACTGACAGAATGCGAAAGGTGAAGAAATAAACTGCACTTTGGATTCTCCAAGCAGCATGCTGGAGAACACGTACCGGGACGAGGCATATTGAAGTCGCAACCGCTGCCAGCAGTTTGGTGAATGTTCTTGGGGCCGATGACAGGCCGAACGGCATGGCGCGATATTGATAATGCCTGTTGGCATACGCAGATCTCAGAAATCTGCGGTGCTCCTGATGTATGGGCACATGGGGATACGCCACCTGTAGGTCTAGTGATGTCATGACATCCCCCCCTCTTACACGGTCTAATATTGTCCTGAGGGATTGCATCGTAAACCTCTTGTATTGAATGTATTTGTTGATGAATTTTGAGTTTCAAAATGCCCCTCCAGCTCCCTGAGGACTTTCATACTAGAAACAGTATTGAATACACCCCTTTCCTTTCCTTTCCTTTCCTTTCCTTTCCTTTCCTTTCCTTTCCTTTCCTTTCCTGCCCTGCCCTGCCCTGCCCTGCCCTGCCCTGCCCTGCCCTGCCCTGCCTTGCTGGAACTGGTTCTATGGCTCCTATATCCAACAAATGTTGGATTTCCATAGCCAGTTGCTGATGTTTCACCAACTGCTTGGAAACCGGACATGGAATGGAGCATTCGGGAGGATTGGCCCTGAATTCTAAGGTGAGACCCAGTCCCACCGTCCGAAGAATCCAAGCTTCGGACGTAATTACTTCCCATTGGTGGATGAAGTGACCTGGGCGGCCACCAATGGGAAGAGGAGACAATGAGTCACTTGCCTCGCTTAGTGGGCCTAGATCCCGCACCCCGGTATCACCCTTGAGGAAGGGTGATATCTACCCTTTGGATGACCTGTCAAACCTTTGGGAGTAAGATCTATTAAAGTCAGACCCGCTGAGTCCAGAGTCCTGCCGAAAAGGCTGCCTCTGAGTGTAGGGAGAGAACCGGCAGTCTGGTCTTCGATAAGTGAGAAGCGTCTTCAAAGTGAGAAGCGCTGAAAAAAGTGAATTACGACAAGTGAATTAAGATCGGTTCTCACACGTAAGACGATTATGGCATCCACATGGTCATATGATCACACTATGGATGCTAGGCAATCACAAGTTAAGTGATTGTCTTTGTGATCTTCCAAAAACCAGTCAATGAGAAACACTGGATTCACTTAATCACCACGGCAAAAAAGATCATAAACTCAAGCACGATTCACTTAACGACTGCACTTAGCAACATAAATTCAGTCCCAATTATGATCATAATTGTAGTTATTCAAGACCACCTGTGTAATTTCTGGCAAATATCTTTAATGCCCATAAATAATTTGACGCTAGGTATCACTGAAGATAGTTATTTCAGACAGTTTTCCTATGTATAATTCTTACCATTCCTTAAGCTACGGTAAGAATTCCTTACCATTCCTTAAGGATTCCTTAAGGATTCCTTACTTAAGTCATTACTGGCTTTTGAGGTGGGCTTTCATGATAGGATTTTCTCAAAATACCTTGAATGCCTTCCTATAGAAAGGCTCATATATTTTGTGGTCTTTAAAAGACCACTTCCCCATCACAATACATTTTTGTGGTCAGGGTGCTAACCTAATTTCTCTAAATAATTTTAACTATTTACATTAAAACAAATTAACAATAAACCATCAGTTCAATGTAGCACCATTGGGCAGTATTTTACCTGTCCTGAAATGCCCTTTTATAATTCTCCAAAAATAAAAAAGGGCTAGTTTGAGTATCCAGAGTAAGCTATGCTATATAAAGGAGACATTGTTAAGAAGGTTCTAGCTCAGAGTTATTTAAGATAGCAGTTCTTTACTGATAGAATCCTCAACAAAATCTCACTCCCAGATCTTAGAAAGACAGACTCAACTATGAGAAGGCACTTACATGATTTATGTCCTTGCCTTGACAAAGTTGAATCTACCAATCCATGATCAGCAGCATCTTAATTGTACTTGGCAGCCAGTGCAGCTTTGGTAGTAGTGATATTACAAGAGGAAACAGATTGCTGCATATTGCATCCACTGAAGCTTTCAGACAATTTCAAGGGCAGCACCCTACAACAATCCAGCAGCAAGGCCATGGGTGACAATAATTAAAGCCACCCAATATAGGAAAGGCTGAAGCTAGTATAGATATGATTATGCAAAAGTTTTCACTGCAATAAAAGGCAATGGCTATCAATCCGTATTTCTACAAATTCCTAATCTTTCCAATCCAGGGTCTACCCTCACCAAAGTCAAATAAGGGGAGGTTTCTGCAAAATTAGTATTCTGGATGGAATGATAGTCTAATATCACATATTTAGTTCCATGACACCAACACCAGCAATCCACACTGCTCAGTCTTGCTAGATTAGAGTGGCATAAAAACTCCAGTAAATACTTTTATCCAATTCACCAACTTCTCCAGTCCAATTAGTTCACTACCTCCAATCACCACCTTCAATTCTGTACTTTTTCTTTCCAACAAACAAATTACTTCTCAGATAGATACCACTGTACTCTAATGGCCCTTCTAGTTCACTGCTCAGTTCTTGCCTCAGTTCTGGAAAACAGGGAGCCCTCCACTTAATTCCCCCACTAACACTTTGCTGGATGTGTATTCTGAGGGAGCCAAGCAGCTGCTTGTTGACAATCACACATGCCAGGTTCTATGGTCTCCTAACAAATGTTTTTGAAGAACTTCAGTATTTAACAGCTGCTGTATAATAAATTGCCAGCAATGGTAGCAGCAGCAGTTCCCATACAACCTCACCCATGAGTCTGGACCTCCTCTTCACTAATATTAGCAACTTTCTTTTATTTTTTCCTAACACCATCCCTTCATTGCTTTGCACAGGCAGTGATGCATCGATTTCTAATGATTTCTTTAGCACACTTGTCCCATTTATGCTTTCTCACTGTTTACTTTCTATATCAATCTCATACAAAAAATGTCCATTCTTTTGTCTATATCTCTCTCTCATCTCGCATCTCACAATTTCTCTGCTGCATGCCAGACGTCTACCTTTCTTCCTTCTGTTTCATTTTCCGTTCCCCATTCTTTCTTCTTTTCCATTTCCAGTTTTCTTTCCACATTCCACTCACTTCTACATATATTCTTCTGCTTCACTATCTTTATCTTTTCCACATTTAGAACTGTCCATTTAAATTCCTTCAAAAGATTCCTGGCCTCCAGCTCAATTCAAATCTTCCTCAGTGTACTTGAATCATTCTCAATCTAAGATCATAGAAAATAGTTTGCAAAATTGTTACAGAGAGAGAGACTCATTCTATCATTTCCATTCATTCAAAACAATGAATGAAAGAATTTTGATTTTTTATTATTATTTTATAGGTAAAATTATGAAACAATGGCAAGGCAATACAACAATAATAATATAATAAAAATAATGAATTGAAAAAAGAAAGAGGAAGAGAGAAAAGACCCATATAACAAGTCCCAGCTAAAAATATTAATTACACTCAATTTAGGCACTCACACACCCCAACTCAAACTGACTCTGGGCATCTCACAATGATATATATTATATAAATTACTACTAGCAATGTTGGCAATTTATTATTCAGCAGCTGCTTAATATATAGCAAACTCAGCGCTTTTAACACATTAGTAAATGTAGACCACATAAAAACAAAATCCTATTTAAGAACATTTCAAAGATAGAGAATAAATGTCTGGAATCCACTCTTTTAACATTTAAAAACTTAATATATTTCTTCCCTCAAGCTCAACAGAGCCAAAGTTCTTTATAAAACTGTCAATAAAGGGTCCACCCTAGCCCAAGGCCTGAAAGTCAGATTTTAAAGACTTGTTTAAATAAACTAAGAGCCACATAAAACTGGGAGAATATCATTCCAGAGGGCTTATACAGCAACAGAGGCCCATTTATGGGGTCCCATCAGCTTATACCAGTGTGGTGAACCTTTTCGGCACTGAGTGCCGAAACAGGGGTGCACGATGGCACGCACATGCCAAAAACCGGAAGAGCAGCCGCCCAGTACACATGTGCGCGCCAGGAAGATGATTTTCTGGTTTCCGGCACACATGTGCCGCAAACATCAGCTAGCTGGGGGTGCATGCGCACACTGGAAACTAGAAGATAATCTTCCCAGCACGCACATGGGCTCCAGGTGGCTGCTCTTCTGGTTTCCAGTGCTCCTGTGCACATGAAAACCAGCTGGCCGGTGCGCAGGAACCCAGAAGAGCAACGGGCAACGGCTCACGTGCCCAGGGAGATGGTTCTGTGTGCCACATCTGGCATGCGTGCCATAGGTTCGCCATCATGGGCTTATACCATTTAATTGATGGGGTCTGAAACAAATAAACTTTGCCCAATTGTATGGTAGAGGTAGAAACTATGGAAGACAGAAGGTCTAACGATAATGAGTACCCTGAATTGCATCCAGAAGCCCACTAATAATTAGTGCAGCTCAGAAAATAGAGGCATTACGTGGATATACTGTGGCTGGCACACCCATAACTGCACATTGCCGCTGTATTCTGGACCAGCTGCAGCTTCTGAGCAGAATTCAAGAACAGTGCCACATAGAGTCCATTGCAACAGTCCAAATGCAAGGATAAAACCATCATGGAACATTGCTGATTTAAGGTAGCAGTCGCAGCAGTTCCAGTTGCCATTGTTTTCATGAATACTGTGCAGCTACAGTATTCCAGTCATGTGATCACTATTTATGACCTCCTGTCAGCTTCCCAGTTGACTTTCCTTGTCAGAAGCCAACAATGAAGTTACAAATGATTGTGTGACCACAAATGTTGCAACATTGTAATTGCCAGCCTGCTGCCAAGCACCTGAATCATGATATGACCACAGAGACATTGCAATGGCCCAACTAAGAGGACCTATGGTAAACACACACGTTCAGTGCTGTTGTAATTTCAAATGGTTACTGAAAGAAAATTTGAAGAAATTTGCATTTGAAATATTCACATCAAATCAGGAAACAAATTAATACATGAACAACAGATGTGTTTTCCCAATATTTCCAATACTTCTTTTCAATCATAAAAACAATAAAAGTAAAAATATTGAGGCCGAGTTTCTCAGTAACTTATTATTAGCTAACATGTTATTAAATCTATACAATAACAACTGCTTGGCCAATGCACATTGTCAAACCACTCAGAACACTGATCAAGTTAAGCACATAAAGGATGAGGACCACCGACTCCTTCGAGAGCCACCTGCCATCCTCCATAGATGGAGCAATTACTTCTCTAAAATTAGCAATGAGAAATTTGACCATCCAAAATGCTGATCCAGTCTCTGGACCTGTGCCACTAATTACCATCAACAAAAATGATGAAAAATGGGAAGACAACCAGCCCCAATGACATCCTAGTCGAAGTGTGGAAAATCCTTAGCCGCCAAGGTGCTAAGATTCTTGCTGCCCTCTTTAATCAAATCCTCAAGGAGGGTGCAGCCCAAGCAGCCTGAACAACCAATATTACAGTGCCAATGGAAGAGCAAGGGTGAGATGTCTGAATGCTTGAATTATCGGCTGTTTAGGCTCCTGTGTTACACCATGAAAATATCTGAACACCAGACTCCACAAGATTGTCTCTATTACTCCAAATCAATATGGCTTTATGAAAGGAAGTGGAACAATGGATGCCATTCATGCTGCTCGGGTTGCTTTTAGAGAAGCACCATGAAAAGACCAAGCACGTCCACACAAACTCATTTGGCACACTCTATGATTTCACAATGTGCTGGAAGCCTACATCCAGTGGATTCAACTATTGGTGTCAGTAGTATGGTCTGATGTGCAGTGGGAATATTGCCTCCCTTCAGCATCAACATTGGAGTACATCAAGGATCTGTGTTTTTGCTCCTACTATTCATCCTTTGCGTGGACACTGTGATGCTTGACCAACCATCACCCCATCCATGGTCACTTCTCTATGTCCGTGCCCATCAATGCTGCCTGGATGAAGTGGCTCCAGGTAACTGGAGTCCTGTGTGATCCTCGAGTGCCCCATGCTTCAAGTCAAAGATAGATAACGGCAGTGCACCCAGTTGCCCTCAGAGTGATAGCCAGCGATGACAAAGCATGAGCATGTCATGCAAGTAATGGAAATGCTGATGCTCTTTTGGTGCCTTGAACTAAAATGATTCAACCACACTATGAACAATGACATCTGATGTCGATTGGGAGTGATGCCAATCGTAGCAAAAGGGCGGGAAGGAAAATTTAGATGGTATGAACATATTGTACATGGTAAAGAAGACTTGGTGACAAGGACAGCCATGTGTCTGGATCGTAAAGGCCAGCAACCACATGGCCGACCCAAGAAAGGGTGAATGGATCACATCAAGGAGGACCTGAAATATAAGGGCGTCGCCCCTGAAGATGCCCTGGATTGATTCAAATGGAGACAGTTTTGCCAACAAGTGGATCCTGCCATAGCACGGGAATAATGTTAGGAAGAAGAAATCTATACAATATTACTTATTTTATCTGCCTTTCATAAATTCTGCTGTACCCAATTTCAAATAAACAAGTTTTCAAAAGTATTTATCATCTTGTTATAACTTTACAACACATGGATTTCTTTTATAAACAGCACATATTTTTATTTGCACACACACAGAGAGAATTTTCTTTTTAGATCATTTGTTGTAAATCTGAAAATAGTTCCAATGCTCACCACACTCAAAAAAGAACCACTGATGTCATTACAAAGGCATTCTGCACTTAAGATTGCTCTTTTAGACTGCTGAGAAGAAACAAAAATGGGCCAATCAGTCATTTTTGGAAATAGTGACTATATCTAAACTGACTTCATCTTTGGTCTGAGCACAGATTCTTTGAGAGGAGCAAACTAGACCATCTTTATATCTCAGTCCAACAGCACGAGACCTTGCTAGAGCTAAGCATAACTGATTCTATTCAGTGACTGAACAAATCACTGCACCAGGATTCCATGTAGCACCTAATCCTTAGATTTTAGTGCAGCATTAGCAGACTTATGTCTTCCAAATGTTCTGAATAATTTTTTAATTTCTTACCAATAGTCACAGTAGTAAGATTTATGGGAATTGCAATCAAAACATCTGGATGACAACAATTTCCCCAACCTTGACTTAAAATATATGTCATGATTTAAGGGGAAAAAAGTAGTTCTGTGAAGCCTTGAAGTCTGCCAACTCTTTTCTTTAAGGTTTAAAGTATAGCCTTTCCTATATTAACTAGCACTTCAAGATCCAAGGCATATTTCAGAATGAAAAACAAAATTATTATGCAAGTATCAGTAGTAGCATAAAATTATAGATTCTGTAATATTGTAATGTTTAGATTTTGTAATATTGAAATTTAATTTTAAACTGTTTTAGAATATTCAAAATTACTTTAAGAAAAACTTTTTACGCTAAGCAAATTTCATTATTTCTTAAAGCTATTATGGTCAAAACTTTTTCTCAGATTTTTTCTGAATATTTTCCATTTTCTTTCCAGTCTATGATAAGAAAAAAATAGTAACATACACAAAGAACATGTTTTAAATCAATTCCTGAAATGTCATATCCCAAAATGGCACTGCCTGTTTCTTTTCTGTGTACAATTTTATTTAGCTCCTCAGGCACATATTATCTGTATATGTGAAACGAATGCAGTACACTAGCAATATTTTTATATCCAAAATAAATAAACTAAATTTTTAAACAACACCAACCAAGCATATTGTTTTATAACAATGCCTGAATGCTGATGTCACTGCCAAACTATGATCTAGCTATCAAAAATGTGTTCTCAATAATTTTACCCTGCACCCTAAACCGTAACTGAAACCCCATTTCAATAGTAATTTCTAATTATATTAAGCATAATATAAATATATATTAAGATTAATAATGTACACTAACTATCAAATTTGGATATAGCAACTAAAGACAGATACTGCATTCAGATTGTATATGATGGCAGTCAAGGAGAGCAAGCAATACATTCCATTTAATGTGAACTGAATGTTTTTCCTTCCCTTTAACAACCAGGATTTTAATGCTATGCATTATACAAACGAATTGAATTAAAATTCAAACACTGTCATGCTGACCTGAAGAATAGTTATTTCATTATTTTAGAAGTTGTTATCTGGGCTGTTAAGCAGATCTTGCTTATGTAACTAAGATATCTGAAAGGTGATCGGAGATGATTAAATTCAACCCCTCTGGAAAACTTCACACTGGGGAAGGCTCCTGGAAAGAACTTTAGAATTTATTAGGTAATCAAAATACTGAACTATAATGGCAAGCATTTTTTTTCTGAAACAAGGATAGCAATTACTGCTTAATGTCTTCTACAATATATGTTTACAAGCCAGCTATAAATCAAAATTAGGTATTGTTTGTTTTTAAATATTTATAAAATTCTGTTTTACAGAGCAACAGTCAAAATCTGTGTTAAAGGTAAATAACCTGACGCTTTGCAGAAACTCTGGATTCTCACCAGAGAATCTACCTACCCTGTTTCCCCAAAAATAAGACATCCTCTGATAATAAGCTCAATCGGGCTTTTGAGTGCATGGGAATAAGGCCAAGTGCTTATTTCAGGGTTCAAAAAAATATAAGACAAGGTCTTATTTTCAGGGAAACACGGTACATGTCCAATAATTGCAAATTCGGGAAACAATGAAATCTTGATCTGATCAAGTTCTGCAGGGGATAGTAATGGGGATCATTGGTTGATCTACGTTAACTGCACCAGTAGTAAAACTACGTATCTACAATTATGCTTAAAAGTTTGGGAATCCATTTGAATTTTCAATATTTATGCATATGTATGTCCTAAAACAAACTGCTTTCCCCTCAAGTTCCAAAATTAGGAAAAGATGAGACAAATGAGTCAAAAACATTTGGGCTCAAGATTGGTTCAGCCTTCCATCCTTCTGAGGTTAGTAAAATGAGGGCCCAGACTGTTGGGGGCAATATGTTGACATTGTAAACTGCCCAGAGAGTGCTGTGAACCACTATGGGGTGTTGTATAAGTCTAAGTGCTGTTGCTATTATACTTTATTGATTGACTGATTAATGAAATTATAAAAGTTACATATCTGTTTGTGGCAGAAGTATGTGAACTTTTGCTTTCAACTAGTGTGACCTTGGGCAGCAATAACTGCAAACAAACATTTCCAAAACAGTTAATCAGTTCTGCACTACAGAGGAACATGTTAAGTCATCCATCAAAAGCAAACTCAGCTTGCACGTTATGGTCAACCAGATAAAGTGATCTCAGGTAATGGTCCTCAGTTTGCAAGTTTACAATTTAGGAAATTTGCTGAGTGGAAGTTCGAGCATGTGACCTCTTCACGTCACCCACAAGCTAACACCAAAGCTGAATCAGCTGTGAAGATCACGAAGAATCTATGTAGGAAAGCTCCCAGCGAAGGTGAAGATCCATGAAAAGTTACGGCTGAAGAGACAAGTGGTCAAAGCAAGATATGACAACTCAGCTAGAGATTTGCCAGAATTGAAGATTGGGGAACGGATTCGGATGAGACCACAGCCTGGAGATCGAACAGGCCGGTGGAAAATGGGTAGCTGCTTACAACAAGTGGCTCCACGTTCCTATTTAGTGGACATTGAAGGAACTTTGTATAATCGCAATCCAATAGATTTGCATGTAACTGAGCGGTCAGATTTTACATATCCTGTGGACAGGCCAGATATATCTGGTATTACCATGTCGCACTTACCCATGGACAATGAGGAATGCACAGGGATGGGGCCTCAGATTAATGTTGATGAGAATTCGGAGCAAGCAGGTATACCCAATAGCAGTCAAGTGCCAGACACTCCAGTAAGCAGCGAGAAAAGCCCAGCGGTCCCAGTGAGGTTGGAGAAGCCCATAGTGCAAAGAGAGCCAGTCAGCATAAGAGGGCCAGTCGTCATTCGTAGCAGCCGATGTTCACGACCACCTGACAGACTTAATTTGTAGAAAGTGTTGATATTGTTCCCTTTTACAATTTGAACTTTTTGTTTTATATTATTTTATTATGTGATAGTTGTGTCAATATGAAAAGGGAAGATGTTATAGTTGCTTGCATCAGAACTTTGCATGTCTCACAATGTTTTATGTTTATAATGTTTAATAAGGTTTTATAATGTTTTAATATGTGATAGTTGTATTAATATGAAAAGGGAAGATGTTACAGTGGTTATATCTGCTGGGTTGGCAGGATTAGTCTGAGATATATTCCCTGCCTCTCGAGGAGCTGCCTTCAGCTGTTCCTGTGAGGCATTTCCGGTTCCTGTCATATGTAGACATATACTTGTAATGATGGCTTATTGTGCATATCTCTTACGATTAAACTTCTTGAAACAGTCTGCTCTATTGACTGTGGAATACAAAACAGCAGATACCAGTCACCTGAATCATTTTCAACTTATTTCAGGGCAAAGAGATTCTTTAGGGAAAAAATGGAGTACCAATAAATTTGGCTACATCTTTCTCAGCTAGAATGATTAGAAGTTTTCACTATTGCTTATATTACCTTTCAAGGCTTGTTATTATGTTGAAATATTAAAGACATATGTAATATTAAGCACAAAGGTGCTTTTCAAAAGGCAACGGGACTTTCTTGGTTTTTTTTGGCATTTTGTCCTTGAAGACATTTCGCTTCTCATCCAAAAGCTTCTTCAGTTCAGTTCCCAGAAGCGATGAGAAGTGAAACATCTTCAAAGAAAAAAACCAAGTCCAGTAGCCTTTTGAAAAGCATGTTTGGGACAACCATGACTTGGATGATTGAGACTCTCCATAGATTTGTTAATGTTCCAAAAACTATATAAGGACAATGTTGATTAATTGTTCAGAGATTTGCATTTTACATGATGAAAAAAAATGTCTGATATTGGTAGGGTAAGTTTATAATATATTCATGATAATGGTCCTTATCGTGATAATGGTGGTTTGGGTTTAGATTTTATTTAATCAATCCATAAATAATTATGGTTCAAGAACATTTGGATGATATAATGGAATGCACTGATGATCTTGCAGAAGAAGGGGAAAAGATGCTGCCTAGGAAACAATCAGACAAGAGAGGCAGGAGCTCCCAGTGGCTTAAAAGGGAGAGGAAAAAACATAGGCTGACCCCCTGAATTATTAGACAGTTAAAAGGGTGGAATCTGTACTTGCAATATTCTGTTAATGTAGCTTTACAATAAAGCTTTACAATAAAGAAGAATCAGTCTAGTTTACTGAGTGAGCAGACATTGTTCTTTGTTCAATTTTTTTTTTCATATTGTTGTAAGATCTATATGTCCTAGAAAAAAAATAGGGGATTTGTACGGCATGAAAGCATGAAAGCATTTCATAAATGTGTTTCAACATTGCTTACTACTAATTTCACTATTTCATCATTGCTGGAAATTTTAACCTTGTGATTTTTCAAATAGGTAGAAATATTTTAGCTAAAATGCATTTAGAATCAAAATCGGAGAGAGATGCAAGCTTATGTACAAGAATTTGATTTGAAGTCTGTTTGACAGTTGCTGTAGGAAAATAATGAGGCGAGACTTGAAAAAACATATAGACTAGCCATTACAAAAACATAAGCTCAGCCCTAAAAGAGGGAGTGAAGAAGAAATTTAAGGTTGGCCTTGATTCTCTTTGGTATAAGGAGAGAAAGGGAAATGGTCAGGCTTTCAATATTCTATAAGTAATATATGCATCAATAAAGTAGACTTACAGTAGTTCCTGTGGTGTTTCCTTCCCTGTTTTAAATTAAATCTTTACTTGATAATGTTTTGGATTCAAGAATTAATCCTATTGTGATGTCATTAAATTTAAGCATTTATCAAACCTTGTGAGGCTGGCAAAATTAGAATATAAGAAACATTTGGATCTTTAAAAAGGTATTTATGGTTATTTAACAGAACCTTAAATAAAGTAACCTCCTGCTCAATTTATATCTAGAATAATTAAGGTAAAGTTGGTCTGAATCATTTTTTTTTCATGCTTCCCTTCCCTCCAGGGCAAAGATGTTTCTTTTTTAACAGCCTGTTTCATTTTCAGCTTTCCCAAGTCCTATTAACATATGCTACTACCATATAGCATCTGAACATACAAGTCTAAACTATACTTTTCTGTTTAGATGGGAGAATCCAGTGTTTCATTCAAAATTATATCAATGAAAATTTTCAACCATCCAGGTTGTCTGGAAGTTGAGCCATGGCAACTGGACTTTTTTTGTTGATTCAAAATGTTTCACTGCTTATCCAAGCAGCTTCTTCAGTCTGAGCAAATTGGTTAGGAGTACCCCATATATGTCCCCCAGGGAAGTTTCATTTCTCACCTAATCTGGATAGGCTTGTTAGGTGATCAGGCGGATAGTCTTTGGGATATAACTCCTTTATTCTAAAGGGGATGTTAAACATCCCAGGTGAACTTGTGAAGTGCCTTAATCTTTCTGGGGACTGATCAAATATAAAAAATGGAGACAGGTTGTGTCTGAGGCTTCCACCTTTATTAAGGGAAGGATTTTCAACTTTCATATAAATGGATTCTTCCATTCCTCTCTCAAACCATCTATCTTCCCGGTTCAAAATGTGACTTTATTATCCTCAAAAGAGTCTCTTTCTTTAAAAAACAAAACAAAGACATACTGGTGATTCTGGTCCTGTGGTGTTGCCTCTGCTGTACTGGGCCCTCATCTTGTGTAAAGGCTGCTTGGGTTCTCCAATGTAGACCTCTCACACTCCTCACTGCACTGGACTGCATACACCACATTACACTACTCATGTTTTGGTGTCTGATCTTTAGGGTGGACAAGCCTGTCTAAATGTGTTGATGGGTTTGAAGAACACAAATTATGATAATGTTAATTCAAATATATATTATTGCACTAACTCAATAAAGCAATAAAGGAAAATCATATTGTATTTTGAGGAATTTAAATTTTAACTTCTGTGTTTCTAACAGAAATTACTCTCTAAAAATTGCTATCTGATGTGAAAGAGAAACACACACACACATAAATACAAAACAAAGAAAAAAATTAGAAAAAGGGAAAGCATTACTGAAATTTACGTTGAATTATAATTTAAAAGACAACTTTCATAAGATTGATGTATTGCTAGTATTTAACACTGATAAATTATCAATGAGGTGCAAAGATGAGCCAAATGTATGTTGGAAATGTAAGCAATTTGAAGGTACTTTTTATCATCTTTTATGAAACATTATTTGTTTACAAATATGGTAATAAATAGTTAAAAATCACTAACTGAAATAGTTGCTAAATGAAGACTGTACATCCATGCAGCCACCAGGAGTCAATCTTGATTTGAGAGCCTCTTAAATATTACTGTTTTAAAAAAATATTTAGATTTAATCGGAAAATCTATTATCAACATTCAAATTAAGTTTCCTTTTTCCAAAAACAGGACAAAAAGGGGGACTTCTTTAAAAAGCTCTTTAGAATGTAATTTTCCTGGTTATTTCTCTCCTTCATCCGCACTTTTTCTTTTTTCAAAAGTAATTATTAGGTCACATTGTCCACAATGTTTTACCCAAACTTTCTGTTGATTGATTTAAAAGTCTCCATTTTCACACAAGATGTCATGAAATTGTGGCTATTTTTAAACAAGAAGCAGATCAGATTCAAATCTATACTTTTTTGACTTTGAGTCAAACCGTATTTCAGAGCAATCTACTCATCGGGTTAACACTGTAGAAATAAAATCACAAGGAGGTGGCATTCTCTTCAGATAGGCTTTTTTTAGTTTCGAGTTACGTTTTCACAGACATTTTAATGATTTTTGATAGCTATTTTGTCTGTCCCATGTCAGAAATGCGGAATATGAATTGCAGCAATAGTTAAATAAAACTATCGCCATTTGTGACAGCAGCAACATTTACCATGCTGCATGATCATGAACAACTCTATGTGCAGAAAGAAAGAATATGAATCAATATATTAATTTTTAATCTAAACCATGTAATTTATCAATATATTGATTCATGTTCTGAAAGTATAGGACAGCAAGCTACAAATGCATTCAACATTAACTACGTTTTCCTGTTGCCTTTGGGCAACAAAATTGGTGGCATCTGTATGTAGTTACATAGGATGTAAAAATTGGAAAAGACCACCCAGTAAGTGCAAAGTGCAGGAATCCACTATTATAACACCAGGAAGAGATATGGCCAACTCTCATTAATACTGCAGTAAAAAACTCCAAATGATCCCTATAGTCCAGGGGTGTCAAACTCAAGACCTGGGGGCTGGATCTGGCCCATGGGTTGATTATATGTGGCCCATGGAGCTGCCCTGGAAATAGCAAAGGACTGGCCGACGATGCCTCTGCCAGCAAGACGGAGCTTGGGAGGGCTGTGTGCTCCGTTTTTCCTGGCACAGGGTTGGAGGAGGCCATCCCAGCCAAAAACTGAACTTATGAGGGCCGTGCGTACCCCCCAAGGTCCGTTTTCGCCAGTAGAGGGTTGCAAGAGACCGTCCCAGCCAAAACCGGAGCTTGGGAGCCTGTTACATTGGCAGAGTGCTCAGGCCACCACAGGCCCCCTGACACGAGTGATGTCAAGTTGGCCACGCCCACCCCGGCCCCCCAAGGTCAAACACAACCCTGATGTGGCCCTCAATGAAATAGTTTGACGTTCTTGCTATAGCTTAGTTTTTTACTCTTGCTTTTGGATCCCCCACCCACCCCCACCATTTTTTTCAGAAGTCTTCAAGTTCAAAAATATTCTTGGGTTTCCTCGCATACAGTTTGAGGTCTTTCCACAAATTTTCAGTAAAATGAAACTTGAGCCCTGTTAAGGCCATGTTAAAACCTTTGTATTTTTTTCCTATAAGTGTTTCATGGTTTATTTGGAGTTATGTTTCCAATCACAGGCTTATTTTCCTGAAATATCGAATCTCTTTTCAGGTTCAATTTTCTCTCTGACTCTGGACATTACCTTAAAGATCAATAATAATCTCTGCTTAAACTACACAAAAACCTGGACAGATCTGCAAATAAGTTGCAAATGAACTGCTAAAACATTTAGTTCACATTGGACTACTTGTGGGCTTTCTGGTGGAGAAAAATGATGAACTGACATGCCTCTAAAGAACAGAGATTATATTGAGGTGAAGAACAGTGACCAGGAAGCTAGCCCAGTTCATCCAAGCTTCTCCAGATAAGAAGCCAAAAAATTGCCTATATCTGTTTCGGAAGGCAACTCCTTGCAATGACACCCGTAGGACCCGGAGGGAACATGCAGGTAACCCATGGGAAAAAATACTGGGAGCCACAGAAGAAACATCAGGCTCACAACCTCAAGCAGGACTTGCTAAACGACATTGACTTTGCCCAAACTCCACTTTTTAAAGTACATTTGCTTTACAAATAATTTAAAGCTATAGAGATCTTCTAAGCCAGAGGTCTCCAACCTTTCCAGAACGGTGGAGGCAGCAGCAAGGAATGGCTCCGTGTGTGTGCAACTTTCATGAATGCAGCATTGCGCATGCACCACACACTCATCCACCATTTCTGCAGCCCAGTTTTGAATGGGCTGTAGCCCAACAACGTGCTGCAGACTGGGGGTTGAGGACCCCTGCCCTAAGCAGCAAAGCAACTAGATCACCTGGTGAATGTTTTTTTCAACCTGGGGTGCAATTAAAGTGAAACACAAATAACTATAAGGATTTTAAAATAATTAAAAAGAAAAAAGCTAGCCAAGATTTTAATTATGAAAATTTAAAACAGATAAAAGTAAGTCAAGTTTGGAAAATTGGTACTTTAAAGTACTTTTTAATTAAGTAAATAATATATACCACTAAGGAAAAGAGGACTGTTTAAAAATTCCAAGAGAAATGATTAGTTGTCTTTTTAAAGCAAAGAGATGATGAAAATTGCAAAAAATCATAGACTATAGTGCTTCAGAGTCCTGAAGGGGACCAGAGAGTTAGGATACAGAGAAGGGGGAGGGAGAAAAAAAGAAAGGCTTTCTTTTGTTGTTGTTTTTTGGATTATAAATTAAAAGAGGGAAATGGTTATCACAGGGAAAGCAGCAAAAGAAGAGGAGAGTATCATTAACAGAACAAACAGATTATACTAGAGATTCTACAAAGGATGTTTGAAAAATTGGAGGAGTGTGTCACAGGTTCAGTGACAGCATCAATGTACTTATATTTTAAGGGTGCCTATTTAATAGTACTTTATATAACTGAAATAATCTAAAACAGTACTTCTGCATTAATGAGTTTATTACGATACATTATTTTTCAACTAAATGATTTTAATATTAGTTTATTTATTTAATTTCTTCACCACACATCTCACCTAAAGTGACTTTGGGAGATTCAGAAAACTATAATAAAATAATACAAACACATGAATAAAAGTATAAATACAAACAGTTAACAACAAGATTAAAATTTGCAAGTTAAAAATAAAAGTCAAAGTTAAGGCTAAAAAGGCTAACAGGGCATAAGTGTCCTCAAGCCACCAGCCATCCCCAGGGTTGCATCACACTCTTAGACCCTCATGCTAATTGGCAGAGCCAGGTCTTAACACTTTTCCAGAAAACCAAAAGCATGGGGTTTTGCTTCACTCTGAGGACAAGATATTTCAAAGGTCAGGGACAACAGCAGAAAAGACCCTCCTCATAGATTCCACTCATCAAAACTCCTTGAGTCACGGGATATGCAACTTGGTCTCCCTGCTTGACTGGATGGAACGAGTTCGTGCAGCTTCTGGATTCTCTTCAAGGATACCTCACATGCAGCACATTTTAGTAGTCTATCCAGATGACCAGGGTATGAATGACTGAAAGGAGGGCTCTTCAATCCAGGAAAGAGCATTACTGGCCCACAACTTGGAAGGTGAGCAAAGGACCTCCTAGCCACAACTGCCACTTGCCCCTTGAGAAGAAGTCATGAGTCCAGAAAGATCCCAGGATTTTTTTAATTTTTTTATTATTATTTTTTTGCTTTAATTTATATGCCACCCTTCTCCGGAGACTCAGGGCGGCTTACAATGCGTTAAGCAATAGCCTTCATACTTTTGTATATTTATACAAAGTCAGCTTATTGCCCCCACAATCTGGGTCCTCATTTCACCTACCTTTGAAAGGATGGAAGGCTGAGTCAACCTTGAGCCTGATGAGATTTGAACTTGCAGTAAGTGCAAGCAGCAGATGTTAATAACAGTGCTTTAGTCCACTGTACTACAGGCTCTTCTGTAGTACAGGATTACACAACAGGCCACTATGGGGCAGTGCTATCCCATCCAGGATCTAAAATGGTAAATCGCCAGATACAGAGGAGCCTCCTATTTATAGCCATTCAATCTTACCAGGGTTCAGTTGAAGTCCTTCATCTAGGCATCCACAGCCTCCAAGCATCGTGAGAAGACATCCACAGCATTGCTTAGTTCAGGATAAAGTTGTACATTTGGGTATAATCTGCATACTGATACCTCATCCCATAATGATAGATTATTTTACTCAGCGGCTTCAGGTAGATGTTAAAAGGAGTAGAGAAAATACTGAACTCTATGGTACCTCACAAAGTATGGGCTGGGGACTGAACCACTTGCTCCCTATCAACATCAATTGAGACTAGTCCTGGAGGAAGGTGAACAAGTGCAAGACTGTGCCAGCCATCCCCAACTCCCACAGTTGACCCAAGATGATATCATGGTCAATGGTATCTAAGCCTATTGAGAACTCAAGAGGAGATCACTACCCACAATCCCATTCCCACCACGTGTCATTTGAGCGCCTGTTTCCATCCCATATCCAGGCCAGATAGTCTGTCTTAAATAGCCATATAATTTTTGCACTGCATATTTATATTATATTAAAGGAAAGAGATGAATAACAATTTGAACTTACACATTTTGTTCAATTATCTGAATGCATATTTATTTCAGGGATTTATACCCCACCCTTCAATAAAGTATAAAACTTACACTGTCTGCTAAACAAGACTGTACTGTTAGAAACATGAGTCATGACCCTGTCTATCCTAACTATCATAGAAAAATAGACCTAATTATATTATAAAGCTACACTTATTAACAAAACACAATAGTTTCCCACTCAGTTGTTCATATATTTAACATTATTTGAATAGGCAACATATGATATTGAAAATAATGCATAAAATCTTCAAATTATAAATTCAGATTATTTTCTGATGATCAATTGTAAATTACAGTCCATCAATTTAGGCATCACATCAAGAATTTAAAATTCCTTATTTGCAGTTAGATTAAGTTTCAAAGTCTAAAAATTCTGTGCTGCATTGGGAGCCCAACTAAAATTGTGACTGATACTTTATTTTGCTTATCCCTTTGACAAGATCAGTTAAGGAACTCTATGACTCCACATGAAAAAGTAGAACAAAGCAAACCAAATTTAGCCATTGTTGCACAGAAATATCTAGTGCAGCAGTCAAAAATGGTCTTATTGTCTTCCTTTCCTGTACCAAAGCATAAAAATATGGAATTTGACAATTTGTTCCCAACTGATATAAATGTCCTAAATGTCTCTCTAGTCTCCGTCCGAACTTGAAAAATTTACCAGACAATCTAAATACTATCACTCTATAGTTTCAACACTGAAATAAAGTTTGCTTATATCAAATTCATCATAGAATGGTAGTTTACTTACCATAGTTAATTTGTCAGAACCTGCTTGGTTCAGAGATTACATTACATCTGAACAAGCAAATTATGGTTTGCAATTGCTTAGCAACAAGGTCTGCATACTAAAACTATGCATTGGTTTTATGGGTGAGTAAAGCCAATTTCAATTTGATAAAGATATTGCTTAATAGTATGGTTAGATTTATAGCTAGATAGGAATTTAGCATAAAATGATTATTTCTAGAGAATAGATATCTATCTGTAATAATGCACAATCCCATATGCAACCTCTTGACCTGTCTTTAAACATCTCATATAACTGATTTTTTTTTAAAAAAATCTGAAAATACTGCTAAAATAGATGGCTGAAGACCACTTCTACCTATATAATTTATTATATACTGATCACAGAATTGCTGTAAAGGTGGTCTCAATTTACAACAGTTTGTTGCATTTGAAGTTACAATGGCACTGAAAAAAATGTCTTATAACCCTCTGTCATTCTTACGGCTGTTGCAGTATCCCATGGTCACATGATCAAAATTCACACTTTTGGCAAGTGACTCACATTTATGATCGGTGCAGTGTCCCAGGATCATGTGATCACCGTTTGTGACCTACTGACAAGCAAAGTCAATGGGAAAGCCAGATTCATTTAACAACCATGTTACTAACTTAACGACTGCAGTGATTCACTTAACATTTGTGGCAAGAAAGGTCATAAAATGAGGTGAAATTCACTTAACAAATGTCTCATTTAGCAACAGAAATTTTGGACTCAACTGTGGTCATATGTTGAGGACTACCTGTACTTTTGCTTCTGAAAAAGAGGTGTGATTATCAAGAGATTTAAAAAATGCCAAGTGACACATAACTTTGTAATAAATGAACAAACATTAAAGAGGAACATATACCAAAAAACGACTATATCCAAAAAGGCGTATTTAACACACTTAATCAACTTTTAAACCAAATCATTTGTGAGATCATATTCCAAACATTTTCTTCATAAATATGCTTACATGTGAGCGTACTGCTTCACATTATTAAAACCTCTATTATTAGTACTGAAAAGGAAAGGAACAAAAATCTTGACTTTAATACATTATTGGTTTCCCTACCATCTGGAAGGATATATTAAGCTGCCAACACAAAATTGTAAACAAAGAGGTAAACAATCTGTCTCAGCAAAATTATTATCTGTTACTATTTAATGTTTCAATTTATGAGATAACTAATCCCACAAATTGTATTTGTTAGTTACCACCCTTAATTAGATTTCTACTCAGAAATCTTCCACTGAATTATATTACATTTGGAAGAAAAATGGATGAACAAAGATACAAAATCGTGGAATTTGTTAAATATGACAGAGTGTGGATCATTTTGATATCAAATATTATACTTTTTTAAAAAAATGGACAACATACATTTCCAAAGCAAAGGAAGCATTTTGACAGTTTGCTGAATTTAGAATAAATAATATAATCAATCTTTTTTCAAAGTGGAAACTAAAAGTATTTGTGTAATACAACCATCAAGAGAAACTGAAATTCTTATATTCAAAGGACATGTTGATGTAATTTATAGTTTTTACCTTGAGTGAATGACTTGAAATTGGCATTTAATTTACAAATATTTATAAATTTAGGTGCATTGCTTCTGCTATTGCCTGTAATCCCTTATTTAAATATTAAATAAATCAAACTGATCATAGTAATCCTTGGTAAAATATAAAATCTTGCAAATCTGATATTTTCCAGATCTTTTAGCAAACAGTGTCTATCATATGCAAGCAATAGTCATAATAACTTTCCTTAAGTGTATCAAAAGAAATATAGAACGTTAACAACAGCCCATAAATATTCCAGTGATATATTTGTTTAACAGATCCTTTCCTTATTGGATGTAATAATCCTTACAAAATAAGAATTAGCAAACAAGTAGCCCATCAACTGAGTACTAGGTACTTTATAGTAATCAGGAAATTTAAAGCTATTTAGTTAAATCTTATCAAATAGTGATGTGGGATACCCTACAAACTGTAAACTCAGTTAAGAATACAAATATATTTCTTTGATAAATATATTCTAGAGTGAAATACTGTCAAATCTCCAGTGAAACAGATCTTAAAAAGCCAAAAACTACTTAAGGAAAGTACTGTAGGATGACATCAAAAGGATACAATAGTGGAAGAAAAACTGCTTTCTATCTCTATCACTACTTGATAATGAGTTCTTGCTCAAATTTGATTGCATTTGAGAAGTGTTATCTTTCATTTGCATTCCATTTGTATCCCAAGAAAAAACATTTATGATTACCGTGTTTCCCCGAAACTAAGACATGTCCCGATAATAAGCCCAATTGAGGTTACGAGCGCATGTGTTAAAATAACCCCCCCTGAAAATAAGCCCACCCAAATACTTAAGACACATGTGCGAAAGGGAGGAGGAACATCAGAGCCGCTGCTGCCTGAGATCAACAGGCCAAATTCAGTGAGCCAGAGGCACCGCTGCCACTCGGGAGAAGAGAGAGAGGAGGCACTGCGAGAGAGCTCATTTCTGACATTCTTCTCCTCCCGGGCGGTGGCAGCGCATTCAGCTCCCTGAATCTGACTTGCTGATCTCAGCAGGCAAGGGGGAGTGGCAGGTGGGGGGGTGGAGCAATGGAGAAGTGAGATGCATGGGGAGAGACGGGGCTCCCTTGCCGTCTCTTCTCCCCCCCTTGCCGGGCATGGCAGGAGCTGAAAGTCAGGTAAGACATGGTGGAGAAGCAAGATGCTTCCAGCTCCTGCCATGCCCGGTCAGCATGTGATGAAGGAAAGTCAGTCCATCCGTCCGAGGGGAAGCATGGCTGGCAAGAGTCCCGTTGGCGTGGCTGGCCCCTGGGGGGGAGAGGGTCGCTCAAAGCCCAGTGAGGCACCTGCTCCCGCTCAGCCCTTGAGATACTCTGTCTTGAGGCAGCTGAGGTGGGTTCCGTGGCTCCAGACGGTGAGCACAAACAGCTTGCACTTTGTACGTTTCCTTGAGGAAAGCCCATGCATGCACCAGCATTCCCAGGAAGTCGTCATTGAGGTGGCTCTTCTCGTGGCTCTCATGCTCCTGGCCCTGCTGAAACTTGTTTTCCAGCTCTCCCAGCGACTTCTCTGAGTTGGCGGGCATGAAATACAGATGCAACGTCCCATTGGACATCTCTGGATAAAGTGGGTTGTCGAAATAGCCGTGGCACAAGCTGATCGAACAGCTCAGCAGCCACACCAAGAGGAGCCCCAGCAGCATCCCGGGGGTGGGGGAGGGAAGCTGCCCCAACACCCTAAGCATCCTGAAGTGGAGGAGGGCAAAGACAATTCCTGACACGCCTAGTTTCAAGTCCTCTGACTTGTGGCTGCCTTTCTCGCAGGGCTTCATTGGGACACTCGGAAGCCATCGCTTAGCCCTTCTCACTCCCTGTGGAGAGTTCTCCTTTGCACACGATTTGCCCGCGAGAACTTCAGGTGTTTTTTTGTGACCCGATCTTCACTGGCAATGCTGCAGGCAAGAACCAGCCACACCTATCCCGCTTCAGGGATAAGACCCCCGATAATAAGGCCAAGGCCGTATTTCGAGGGTCAAAAGAAAATAAGATCCAGACGTATTTTCTCAGAAACACGGTAACATACAAGCAGTTTTAACAATGTTAAACCCACCCACCCCCCATTTATATGTACTTACTTCTACTTCTCTCAATACAAAATAAAATTAAGCAATGCTAGTTAACAAACTTGTTACAGAACAATACATTATTTTTCTAATTAAGATAATGGTAAAATACTTTCTTTTTAAGAATGGAAATGTTTACATTTTGAAAAACTGTAGTGGCAATGTATACATTTATAGTGTTGCTTAAATTCAAAGTTTAATAATTATATAAAAATTATATAGTATTCTATATACTGTATTGCATTCTAACCAATGAGCTGTGGTGGCACAGTGGTTAGAATGCAGTATTGCAGGCTAATTCTGCTGACTGCCAGGAGTTTGATTCTGATTGGCTCAAGGTTGACTTAGCCTTCTATCCTTCCGAGGTTGGTGAAATAAGGACCCAGATTGTTGGGGCAATAAGCTGACTCTGCAAAACACTTAAGAGTACGCTGTAAAGCACTATAAAGCGGCATTTAAAGCTAGGTCCTATTGCTATATTGAAAGTAGAATTCAAGAACAATTACTAATACCAATATTTCAGTGTAAGCTTACATTTAAAATTATACACATAACACTAGCCCTAACCCTAATAGCAATTCATATACACTGGTCTACCTATAAATATTTCAAATTATTTATAATCATTTTCTCTTTTCAACAACCATTCCTGTTTTAAAGCCTTATCAAGAGCAGCTGAATATAACATAGATTGAAACAAAGTTTTGAAAGGCAGCAATGATAATTTTCCACAAGTCATTTAAAATAATTAACAGCAATTATCTACATACATAATCCCTTGTTTATACAAATATGTGTTAATAGTCAAAACTAAGATTGTAGTACCACCTTACTATACAACGATTCCAAAGAAGTACAGAGCAATTTAGGATGTCTTTGACGCCTGAAGTACTGTCCTAAAATTCAAGTCCTGTATTACTCATCTCATATATAATTCAGTGCACTAAATTGAATAAAATTTAGTGTACTGGGTGGAAATGACTGATATAAATCCCCCCCCCAACACTGGCAATCACATAACCCCAAGATGCTGCAACTGTCATAAATACACACCAGTTGCCAGATGTTTGAATTTTGATCACTTGACCATGGGAATGCTGCATGACTGTAAGTCACTTTTTTCAGTGCTGTTGTAAATTTGAACTGTTACTAAATAAATGTTTGTAATATGAGGATTTCCTATAACAGTTTTTGTTCAGAGCACAGGTCATCCAGGTCATGATTGTCCCAAAGGTGCTTTTTCAGGAGGCAACTGGAGTATTTGTATTTTCTTTAAGAAGTTTTGCTTTTCATCCAAGAAGCTTCTTCGGCTCTGACTGAATGGTGGGGAATGGCCACAATGACTCTCTAAAAGAATGCAAATGACCAGCTGTCTGCAAGGAATATAAATCCTTCTATTCCCCATCATCCAGTCAGAGATGAAGAAACTTCTTTGATGAGAAACAAAATGTCTTCAAAGAAAAACAAGAAAGTCCAGTTGCCTCCTGAAAAAGCACCTTTGGGACAAAAAAGAAAAGAGCAATATCTCCATTTTTTTTTTGTACTAGCCTGCTGTCTATCACAGCACATCAGACTGAACATAAGTACTATAGTCTGATTTTTCGTGGTGCCTTGGTCCTAAAAGAATGAAACCAAAGTGGCTACATTACACACACACATATATTAAAAAGAAGGCAGAAGAGGGGATTCCATTATTTCATGAGAGAATAGACAAATCTGACCAATACATATTTCATATAAGTATATAATAAAAGTTCTTCTATAAGTTAAAATTCATCAGTATTTTAAACAACTAGTCCAATTTTATGAGGGGGGAGGGGCAGAACAAAATAAAAGTTATCCCATCAAGTTCAGTAATCTTCTCAATGCAGGAATCCAAAGCAAAGCATTCTAGATAGCTCCCTTCCCTTTGTTTGTTTGTTTATTCATGTCAGATACATTGAATATATTCAATATAGGGTAACCAACTACTTTTCTTTATGACTTAACTCTGCTAATAGGTTAGGAAAATATAACTTAAATTATTATTAATTGCCCTGCAGTCTTCTTCTACAAGACATTGTTTCAAGCTATTTAAAAAATGCTATCATATCTCCCCCCCCCCAACACACACACCAAGCTACATCCCAGTTGTCTTTTCATAAAGCTAAATATACCCAGCTTCTTCAATTTCTCTTTACAGAATGGAATTTCTAATTATCTTAGGTTACATATCAAAGGAATATCTGTTCTCAATAAATAGTGGAAAGGTGATATTGTTAAAAATCTGGAAAAGTAATATTGTTAAAAATCCTTTTGACCACTTGGAGAATCCAATGAGATAATTCACCCCAAAATAAGCAGTACTATTTAATGCTGCAGTTGGCCAAAAGCCATAAAATATCAGACCTTTGTTTGAATTAGGATAATCTCTGTGTTTACCGTCTTAATCATACTTACAATAAATCCAATGAATTTAGAGTCTATATTTCAGAGGCATTTAATAGAGTAAAACTTAAGAAAACAGGGCAGTGGATTAACAGACTAATAAGGGAAGCCAATTTTGTATAGCCTATATTGTGGTAATTTCTAAAGTCATTATTTACAGGGAATACAATTTGTTTAAATAAACTGACAAATACTTAAATACATGGTATTTACTGGAGCACATACTAATACTTCTTTTTACCATGTGTTCAACTCATTATATAGACACACCCTATAATTAATAGTGGCCACCCTATATGAAATCTCAAAAGCAATACAAGTTCCTGAAAATAATTTTTGCAGTATCTAGCCATAATCTCAAGAAGTATTAAAAAACCCAAAATATTCTGACTGAAATGTTTTAAAGACACCAAACATTTAAGATATACATTCAATTTCAGTTAAAGCATAAAAATATCCATTATTGTCAAAAAGTACAATACAGTTAATTGATTTTACATAATACTAAAAAAAAGATAACTTGGCAAAACCTTCACCCCAAAGCACACAAAGGGCAGCCAACAGTAATCAGAATATTGCAGATTTATAAGCAGAAAGTAGGAATCAAGAGAAGTAACCTGGCATCTTATTAACAGAAGTTTTGAAGATTATACAGCTCTCATGGTGGGAGAAAGGGCACTAATTCCTTGGGAGGAAAAGTTTAAAAGATAAAGTATTTAAATTTTATGTAGAGTCAAATTCTTTTTGTCTCACCAACATATTAGGCTATATCATGTGAATCTTACTGTATTATAAAAGCTTACCAACATTTACATAAATTTTATAAAAATAATATCATCTGGAAAGAAAGATTAATTTATACCTAACCTACACTGTTTATATTAAGAAGATAGTTTCCTTGGAGCTGATGTAGAGCCTAACAAGCCCCATTTCTAAGTATTGCGTCAAAGCCAGAGAGGTGGTCACAGAATGCAAAATACACAGGGAAAAAAAGGTTTCAAAATGAAAGGAATCCCGGCATGGTTTAAAGGGGAGGGGGGAGAAAGACAAGAGAATGCCGCCTAGTAATGTCGCTTTGGATGGGGCCCCTTTAAAAATTCTACATGCAAATACATACCGTTGCTGGGGTATTATGTCAGTGACTTTTTCCTATTTATTGATCACACAAAGAAAAACCCAGTATGAGCTACTGCAATGCAACACGCGTCAATTTGGGGGGGGGGGGTGTGTGTGGAAGGGGGGTATTACTTTTTCATTCCTCCATCTAATATTCTGAAGCAACGGTTACAAATCTCAAAAGGCGATTTTTTTTTCTTTTAAATGACATAAAATTTCGGAAAATAGCCAGGGCCTCATAATCTTTCCCTCCTCCGGTTCCAATCCTTCCCTCCCGTTTTTAAAAATGCTGCCTTTAACTCCTTTAAATGCAATGACCTCACCTCCCTCCGTCTTCTTCTATCTTCCCTATACCTCTTGGACGACCCTGCTAATGCAACAAAAGCTGTACATGTCAAATGAGCCATTGGTCCTGGGGAACACAGCATCAGCGGCACCTTTTCTTTTTTTCATCCACCGACTAACATCCACTCACAAACTTCCCCCACTTTCGAGAAAGAAAAGAAGCCCAAACACAACACTGGGGAAATAGAAATTTCATCGCCAGATACCGGGTTAAGGGCCCGGGGGGGGGGTGAATAATGAACACGCGTGTCCAGCAGGGGGAGGGAGTGGGGAACACCACCCCCCCGCCCCAAGCCGACTCATGGTGGTCTTTCGTGCATCTTTCGTCTCAACCGAGGTACGTTATAGTACACGAGGCTTCCCTATTAGGACTCTCCTTCTCCATTTCGCCGGGGTTTCCCGGTCAAGCCCTCGCTTCATTTTGAGGGGCTGGGCCCCTTCCTCAAACTTACCCGCACACGGTTTTCATCGACCATTCCCCACCGCCACCACCACACACACACACACACACACAGAGAGAGAGAGAGAGAGAGAAAGGACGAGCCCAATGCTTGTAGGGGGGGGGAGAGAGACGCCTTCCCCACCCTCCCCGGTGATTTCTCCCGTTCGAAGAAGCCCCTACTTCACCTCATGTTGCTGCTCGAGGTCCGGGGGGGGCGTTTCCCCCCCCCTCACTTCCCCGCCGCTCCTCGCTCTTCTTTTATGAGCCGGCCCGGTTGCTCTCCGTAGGCGCCGAGGACAGGAGGATGAAGGAGGGGGGGGTCTCCCCTCAGGCGCCAGCCAGTCCCTGCCTTGGCAACCCTCGGGCTGACTCGGCTGCCTGCACCCTCCGGTTTTCGCTGCTTGGCCCACCCCGACCACAGCGGGGAGTCGAGGGAGGGAAGGAATGGCAGGGAGAAGAGAGGGGAGGGGGAAGGGAATAAACCGACGCTGGAAGCGCCGCGAGGCTGGCGCGCGAGGGGCGGGGAGGAGAAGAGAACAAGGGAAGGTGGGAGAGTTGGGAAAAAGCAGAAAATAACGCAACGCGCAAGCGGATCGCTCGAGACACACCGGCTCGGGGAGGCGGGGGGTGGGGGCGGGGGAAAAAGGAGGCGCGGCGGCAGGCACGCAGGAGGACGCCAAGCGGGTGGAGCGGAGGAAGCCACGCCTCCTTCACTGGTCTGCATTCTCTGAGCGTTGCATGCGGCTTGTAATGCGGGACTGGGCGAATATATAGAGATTTAGCCGGCTGGAAAGATGTCAGTGGGCTGGCTGGGCTATGTTCTTCGGGCATTGTCCGGGTTGCTTTATAAACTCCTGCGCGCATTGGGTGTTAGTAACCCCTTTCCGTGGTCGCGGGCTACCAGCCCCCTTGCACGCTTTAAATCTGCAATCAGAGAGTGCTCCGGATCGGGCCGTTCGTGCGTCGCGATTATGGATCTGTAATTGTGGAGTGTTAATTATTCTTGTTGATTATTCCCACAGAGTTGCGGTTCTGAAACATCTCTTTGTCTGTCTGATGCTCTGCGTGCATCCTATACTGTAATGCATTTGTTATTTGCTGAATATTGTTGGGTGGCATATATTATTGTTTAAGCAATATGGTTGTTGTACTGCCGTCTCTACAGCTAGCCTTAGATTTCTTAATCATTAAATGTTACCTCGTTATCAAGCACCTTGTCAGTCAGTCCATGTCAGTTTTCTTTCTTACAGTTTGTCAATATGTTCTGGGTACAGATTATCTCACAATAGAAAAAGCATTCCTCTTTTACTTCCTAAAGCCAAAGCTATTCTAATTTTATTTTGGGGGTGGGAAAACTCTGTTACTTGTTGGAACTTTTTCCAAGTAAATTTGATTATGGCTTCATGCATAATTACTTTAACTTAACTTCACACTAGATAGGTTTCATAGGATTGGACTATACATTTAATTGCAATCAAATATTCTGGCTCCTGTTCAAGTCCATGTGTGCCTTTGGAAATACCCCAATTGAATTTAATGAGTATGTACAATAAGGATGATCATTAAATTAGTGAAGACACAGATCAGAAAGTTGTGTGACTGACTTTCCTAATAGCAATACTATTGTGATTTAGCTACCTGACAAGTCTAATTTTCATTTATATATCATTTTTCTCTTCTGGTTTGATTTAAAATAGAAACTGAACCCATACTGATGACAAACATTGTCTTGTTTGATTGAACAATCAATGAAGATACTAGATTACTGTAATTAATTAAAATGTTTACCTAATCTTACAATATTACTTGGCTGGCAAGTGTAGAAGAGTTCCGAAATAGCATTGAGGAAAGTATATGGCAAGTGGAAAACATAAACCAGGGGTGTCAAACTCAAGGCTTGGGAGCGGGATCTGGCCTGCGGGGTGCTTAGATCTGGCCCACGGGGCCGCCCTTAAAATAGCAAAGGACTGGCCAGCGGTAACTGCCAGCGAAAACAAAGGTTGGGAGGACTGCACGTGGCCCTCCCAAGCTCTGTTTTCGCTGGCAGAGGGTTGCAGGAGGCCATCACAGCTGAAAACAGCTTGGGAGCCCGTTTTCACTGGCAGAGCACTCGGGCCACCACAGGTGCCCCTGACACAAGTGACATTGACCTGGCCACACCCACAGTGGCCACGCCCACCCCAGCCCTCAAGGTCAAACACAACCCTGATGCAGCCGTCAATGAAACTGAGTTTGACACCCATGACATAAACCTAGCCCAGAAAGATAAGAAAGGCACTCAAAATTGCCCCACCTTGATTCTCTTTGTTATAAGAGGGAGAGAGAAATGTGGTATGACTTTCGAGATTCTGTTATTACACCCTAGAGCAACAAAGTAGAATTCCTGTAGTTCATTCTATCTCTGTTTCCTAGCCTGGCTTACTTCAAAGAGCTGGCAAGGCTTCATTACTTCAATAATTCCTTCCCCATTGTCCAGCCAGGCAGCACTTAGCATGACTTCAATATTGCATCAAGTTCTGAAGATATGTTTTATGGCTGCCAGGCTTCAATGTATTTTGTAAGGAAGAGTAAGTTTATGGGAATTGTGCTTTCAACCACCCAACATCAGACAACTGATAAGATAGGGCTTGGAATTGCCTCACATTTGAATGGACAAGTTAACTACCTGACTCTTAACTATGGCATACTGTGGGAATTACATTATGCTCTTCCACACAACTTGCTAATCATGGAGCCGAAGTCCTTCAGTAAATAATGACTTGCCAAGAAAGCAGTTGAGATGGGTTGTTCCTCCTACACTTATAGTTTTCCAACTTCTTCCATCACAAATTTAGTCTGTCTAAGATGCAACATGTGGGGTACTTGGTGCTCTTTGAGTTTAGCTGTTCTCTTGCAGATATTCCATTACCAAATTAGTAACTTCATCAAGTGTGCAGTTCAACCTTACAAATATTTTCTAAAATACATCATATCAAGGTAAGTTTAAGAGTAGGGCACATACACAGAGTGGTTTCTAAGACCATTTATCTCTTATTGCGAGGGGGAGTTACTGTTCTCCCACTTTGCCCAAAAGCCATTTCTTCCATCTTTCTTGTTGAGGTGTTGAGGTGACTGGAGAAATGGACCTTTTTGATGCATAAGAGGGGACACTAATGAAAAGTTACCTCTCCAGGGAGAGGGGGCTTATATATATACATGCCCAGAAGACTATTGCACACATGTAAAAACTTGCTTCAGTGAAAGCTGCAGGGGAAAGCTGGGGGTGGAGAGCAGTTCTTCATTTGTCCCTTTTGGTAAAGCTGCCCTTGATTGACTTGAGGTACCAGATAAAGAACTATCTTCCCTGCTTCCTTTGTAGGAGAGAAGGGAAGCAAGATAGCATTCATCAGCTGCCTGGCAGAGGAAATGCTGGCTCAAGATCTACTCACTCATAAACTGGGGTTTCCTTCCAGAGGAAAGAAAGCAAAGGGCAGCAACTCTGTAGGGAAAGGGGATCCATTTCCCTTCCTTGGTCACTTAATTTTCCTATCAAGGCATAAGAAAAGGAACCAGGTTGATTCTTCCCCCCCTCCCCTCAGTATCAGGAGAAGTGGGGAAACTATGATTAGGAAACCTGCTTTCCCTCCCTCAACTTTTTCCTGCAACAAAAGAGGAAAGCAAATGGAATAATCCTGGTCATCCTAGGTGATCGCTCCATGGAACTGGAAATTTGACTTGCAGGTTTCGTGGACCTTTTACTGTCAGCTAATAATACCAAAGGAAATGTTCCCAGCCACCCTCTTCCCCCAGCTTCTCAGGTAGATAATATAATACTTCTGTTTGTGGTCAAGGCAGAATAGGAGCTTGAACTGCAGTTAGCACTTCATAAATCAGCTACTTTTCTAATGGCTTCACTACCAGTTTATAGCTCTCTAATACTGATTATGCTAATATATAATTAATAGTTAATAATAATGCAGAAACTAAAAGATATCCCACTGCTGTCCATCGCAAGCAAGATCTTTACCTGCGTTCTCCTGAACAGACTTATCACTGTCTTGGAAAGGAACCTTCCACAGTCACAGTATGGCTTTTATACAGCAGGCGTGATATTTGCTGTGACGGAAATCCAAGATTGTGTTGTTTTTCTATTCTTCGTTCTGTCCGTTGACCTGGCAAAGGCACTTGACACTAAACAGGAAGGTTCTCTGGACCATCCTGAGACATTATGGATGCCTGAGAAAATTTGTGAAGTTGATTCAGTTACTATACACAAAATGCCATGACAGGTCATTCACAACAGTGATGTCAGCTGAATTTGCCACATCCAATAAAGTGAAGAAGGATTGTGTGCTAGCCCTAGTACTGTTCAAACTGTTCTTTGCCTGCATATTGTCACTTGTTGTCCAGGCTCTGAAGTAGGGAGTTTACATTAGGTACTAACTGGACAGCTCTCTGTTTCACTTTGCCACTTGAATACATGGATGAGGTGCCTCTATGTTCATTCAGGAAACTCTCTGTGGATACCTGTATGCCAGGGGTGAAATCTAAAATTTTTGCTACCAGTTCTGTGGGCGTGGCTTAATCAGTGGGTGTGGCTTGGTAAGGTGACTGGGTGGGCATGGCCAAGTCAATGTCACTTCTTTGCCCTTTTTTAACCTACAAAACACAACACAACACAATTGGCTCACCCACAATGTAAAAGCAGCTGTGCTAGACCCAAAATGGCCCCGCAACAAGCAGGAACCTCACACAGCCACAAAAAGCCCAAAAAAAACAACATTCACACTTTACACACACACAACACAACACAACACAACACAACTGGCTCATCCACAATGTAAAAGCAGCTGTGCTAGACCCAAAATGGCCCCTGCAACAAGCAGGAACCTCACACAGCCACAAAAAGCCCAAAAAATCAACTTTCACACTTTACACACACAAAATTCCACATACAGCTTTATTAGATTTTGTGTGTTTGTGTAGTTAGAGTGAAACACTACAGAAACACACTAAATCTCAGAAAGCTGCACAAATATTATTTTATTTTATTTTATTTTTATTTTTATATAAAAGCAGCTAAATTTAAAACTTCCTAAACTTTAAATGGCTAGGTCTAAAAAAAGAACAACTAAAAAAAAACCCAATTAACTATTTTTTTACAGCTCCCAAAGGGGAAAAAAACTTACCCAATAGAACAGGGGTCTCCAATCTTGGCAATTTTAAGACTTGTGGACTTCAACTCCCAGAATTCCTCAGCCAGCTTTGCTGGGAGTTGAAGTCCACAAGTCTTAAAATTGCAGATAGAGCTGCTCACCGATGAGCTTGATTGCAGGCAGGGAGATTCAGTTGCTTGCTGATGCAATGGATTGCAGGTATTACAGCGTTGCGACCAGCAGCTAAGGTAAGCAAGCTGGAGGCTTGGGAGGGGGGGAAGAAACTTTTTTTCTTTTACATGGCTCTGGCGATCCAAGCTGAGTTGCCTGATTAGCAGGCATCTCAGCTGGGATCGTCAGAGCCATTTAAAAGGAAAAAAAGGCTCTGATGATCGCACGGCTCAGCTGGGCATGGAGGGCGGGGGCAGGGATTTTTGCTACCGGTTCTCCGAACTGCCCGCCGCCATCGCTACCTACTCGCCCGAGCTGGTCCGAACCAGGAGTATTTCACCCCTGCTGTATGCTCCTGGCACCCCAAGTCGGTGAACTACTGTACATTTGATGCTGAACAAATTCTCAGACATTGCCATCAGTCTGACTATCAGACTGACAAGACTGAAGTACTTCACCAGCCCATGCCAAATACCAAGCCGGTAGAAGCAAAATCACTGTTGATTATACCCAGCTGACAATGTAAACAGCTTCAAATATTTGGAAGCATCATATTGAGCAATGACTCTTTGGAGAAATAATTTGACTCTTATGATCAACAAAGCCGGCCAGGCTCTGGGGTGGCTGTATACTAGAATGCTTATTCAATACAATGCTCATATCTCCACAAAACTGAAAGTCTATATGTCTCTGGTTAACCCTTCTCTCCTATATGCATGTGAGTTCTAGATTCTGTACCAATAACACATCAAACAACTGGAGAAACTTCACATGACCACTCTCTGCTCCATCCTTGGCATTCTTTGGCAAGACTGTCTCCAATCTGGAGGTCTTGAATTGGTCAAAGTCTTCCAGCATTGCATCTCTCATTATCGGACCCCAGATGCAGTGGTGAAATGTGCCATCAGAATGGATGACCACCATATGCCTCATCAATTGATCTATGGCAGCTGTTCTCAACCTGGGGGTCGCGACCCCTTTGGGGGTGAACGGCCATTTCACAGGGTCGCCAAAGCCCTCTCTCGCCCCCCCCACGCCTTCACTCACCCTCACCCTCTGCCTCTGTTGGATCGCCCGGTCGCTGTTCGCTTACCCCGCCCACTCCCAATCTATTGCTGCCTCTGGAGTCCCAGCTGGTGGCTAGAGGGAAAAAAAACTTTAAATTCTTGCCGCGGAGCTTCAAAGAGCTAGCTGCAAAGAGGTAAATTCCTGGAGCAAATTTTTTTTCCCCTACCTATGCTGAAAAGCGAAATTGAAACTAAGGAAGGGTCTTTGTTGCAACGTGACAAAATGAGGCAGAGAGATTTCTTTTTCCTCACCAAAAAAGGTAAGTGCAAAACTGCAAACAATGGGAAATTTAGGGCAAGAGGAGGTTCAAGATTTTAAAACAAAAAGAAAAAAAGCTCTATTTAACTAGGGAATTGTAATAATTGAGATACTATTAATTGTATATTGTTGAAAGCAGAAATGGTTGTGGTTTGGAGGAATATATGGGGGAAATTATTTGGTTTATTATTATTGGTAAATATAATTAATTGATTTGTAAGAAATTGGATTGCATGGAAATAATTGGAATATTCATTTTTATATTGATTAATATACAAAAAAGATAGTTATATAACTAATTGATTTATATTAAAATGTTGAATTTGTATTAAACAACTGTATTACATAATTAACCAATGTGAGGATGGATATAAAAATAGATGACAATGTGAAGGGGTATAATATAGAATAGAAGGGAAAAATTGAATTTGATTAAGATTAGAAATGAGGATGAAGGGTACTATTGGTTTTTTTAAAAAAATAGATGAGGAATAAATATGGTAAAAAGGAAATATAGAAATTGTAAATGTAATTGAAATGACTAAATACTGTGTTGGAAGAAATATCCTTCTGGGTTCTGCTCCAAGTGGGGAAAAAGACACTGGAAACATGGAGACTGCTTGGAAAGATGGTTTAATGGTGGACAGGATCACATGGCTTGATGGGGCCCACTGTGTTAGTTTCTGTTGCTATTGTGTTGCAAATGTCCTTTGACAAAGGATTGACTTTCTGCCTCTGGCCCATTAACAAAGGGTGGGGGGCAGGAAGGTGGGAGCTGCTTTGTCTGTAAAATATGCTTTTCCATTTCTCATCCAGGGAAATATAATATTCTGCCTTTTTAATATTTCCAAAATATTTCATTCTTCTAGGAAAGGAGTGGGTGCTAACCTTCTACAACTGTTTAAATTTGTGGACCGGCCAAATACTCTGTTCAAAGAAAATACGTTGTATGTTTGTATGTGTGTTTCTAATTATTGCTATTTATTGCTATTTGTTCTCTTTTATTCTTTAAAGTTTAACAATTCATTCTTTATCTTAATATCTTTATATTTGTTTGGGGTTGGCTTTCTTCCCTTTCATCTTTTTTATTGTACAGCAATCTTTCTCCTCAAACCTACCACCTCTGTCTTTTCTTTCTTACTTACTTTCTCTTCCCCCCCTCTTCTTCTTCTCCCTACGTCCTCTTTCTCCTTCTCCTCCTCTCTTCCTCCCTCTCTTACCTTCACTCCTATTCTAATTTCCCTTCCCTTCCTTCATCCCTCTCTATTGCTGTATCCTTTTATGCATATGGACTACTCAGAGGGCTGAAAAAGTTATTTTTGACTGGTCCTCGCACTTTTGACCAGTCCTTGAATTTACGACTGTCCTCACATTTTACGTTTTTTGCCCTATCTTACACCATGTTGAAAAGAAGCAGTTGTGAAATGAGTGACATGGTTGTTAAGAATGCTGCACAGGCATAAATGTGAGGATGGTCATAAGTGTGAGGACCAGTCAAAAGTGCGAGGACCTATCAGAAATGACTTTTTTCAGCCCTCTGAGTAGTCCCTATACACATAGCCATGGCCACCTGGTCACATGACCAGCTAGCCATGCCCACAAAATAAGCCACGCCCACAGAACCAGTAGTAAAAAAAAATTAGAACCCACCCCTGGTTGGGGGTCACCACAACATGAGGTACTGTATTAAAGGGTCGCGGCATTAGGAAGGTTGAGAACCACTGCTCTATGGTATACTAGAGATTGGGAAGAAACATCAAGATTATCCATGGAAGCACTACAAAAGATGCTGTGAAGGAAATCCTATACTACTATGACATCCAGCTAAGGGAAATAGAAGCTGCAACTGCTGAAAAACCTGTTTTGAATACAAGTGCCACCAAAAACATAGAATACCATGAAAAGCATCACAGAATAACACCCACAGTTCTTATAACAATGGACTTCCAGTGCCTCCATTGCACTAGACTGCAGTTCCAAACTGGGATGGCAGAACCGTCCCCATGTCCACAGATGAACTGCACAACAGGATACCTTCTCTGAATCCAAAGGACTACTTTTATAATACTTGATTATGGAAGATGCCTTTGAAAGCTGTATTGATCACAATTCTGGGTCAAGACACACAATACTCCAGTTGGCAGGGGTGAAAGTTAAAACATGAAATCTCAGTTTATTTTTACTGGCCAGAAACACTTACATTTTATTCTGGAAAAGTTGTTGGACTGGAATTGTTAAACCATGTATCCTGTTCTTAGCAAAAAACTGAAAAAACAGTACTCTTTCTACTCCACCCAGTCATCATTCATGAATATCACTTTATATTATATTTCAGATAGTTTGAGTAATGACTGACATATTACTTTGAATCAGTTCATACAAGAAAAAGTAACAGTTTGCTTATGTCATCATTATTCATGCTACTTGCTTTTAGCATGTAATGACACTGTCCTTTTTTTTTTTAGCCTCTTATTTCCCAAAAAAGAACTGTTGGCTGATGTAGGATTTATAAAGAGATTAAAGGCTTCACATCTCCATGTGAACAATTAAGGTAAAAACTGAATGGAGACTCGTCATGATAGAAACCAGAGAAAGGATATCTTAGCTTGAAGACATTGTGTCGGTTCAAAATGACTTTAGATGAGTTTGATCAAATGAAGTTGGCTTACTCTGAGAGCTGACTCAGCTTTTTCTGATTCCACACTAATCTGGGAGAATCTGGCTAAGTGGCATTTTTATACTCTCCTCCTGATCATCTAGAGGGATGTTTGATTGGATCACCCTGATCTCAGCAAGTTCCCTTTGAAGCTGGCAGCCTCATTTGCAGGTCACTTACAAACTGCTTTGAAAATTATGGTGACATGGAAATGCTTTGAGTTTTCTTCACAAGTGAAAGAAATGTTCTAAACTGAATGAATCTCAATAAATGTGCCATTAGCAATATGCTGGGATATATGCTGTTAGCCATGCTTTAATTCCACTAAAATCAAAGGAACAGTTAATCATAAAACCTAATTAACATAATGTGGGATCCACACCCTATGATTTAACTATTTATATATGCTGAACACAGAGCCCTTTTCAAGTTATTATCTGTCTATGAAGATATGAAAGTAAATGAGTAGAAGGTAAGGCTACAAGTATAGTTCATGCCTCCTACTTTATCTGACTATCAGGTCTAATTGGGATTTTGAAATATACTACTAAATTTCAGGATGGCTGTATTGCAGATTGAAAGAAGTTTCAGAGATTAACTAGTGAGAGAAGAAAATGGTTAATACTTTTAATAGTTACCTTGAAAATTAACAAACTATACCATATCTGCACCAGTGTGATGCATAAGTTGGGACAGTAAAGTCTACATATTTTTAAAAAATATAGCTCCTGACAACTTCAGCAACATATCCATGGAATTATTTTTTACAACATACACCAATGCTTTCCTATTGCCTTACTCAGTGATATTTTTGATTTTGCAATCTGTCCTACAGTCTTGATAATTGTACTTGATTTCTCATTCAAGTACAAATTAAAAACAGTCCTGCTTAGCATTTAGGGATCAGCCATGCTTGGCTAAATGCTACTGCCTACCTGGGTCTACTCTTCCCCAAAATATTTTATAATCCTACTCAACGATAATATCAGCTTTTTAAAAAAAAATGCTCATAAATTGCTTTAAAATAATCTTTTAAACTTTGAATGTTTACAGGACAAAAACCTAAGAGATAAAAAGTATTAATTAGAAGAATTGCAATGAGATCCCTTTGTTGTACAGAGGTATAAATAATATACTGCATCAATGGCCATATATAGAGAAGTTGTCCCTCTCCATAACAGACAATCTGCTGTCCCCTAGATATGTTGTGACTACAACTCTCAGAATTCTGATTCTATTAGGGGAAGATGATCCAGGAGATATGGTTTTACTAGTTACTCTATAATGTCCTTTCAGTTCATAGTTTTGTCCTCATAGAAGGAAAGGTAGACACTTATATTTTGTACATAGTCATTATTGATGTTTATTGCATCCCCTGTTTACAATATCTGTTTTGGGATGGAGGCTTGATTAGATAGCATTATAGGGAAAAAAATAGTCTGAAAACAATAAAAATATGCGCTCTCTCTCCGCTCACAGTTGTGTAGTTTTAAAAAGTATATATATTTTAATATTGCAAAGAAGTTCATTTTATAGAATTCAGTCTTTTTTTCTATTCCTGTGGATTATGCAGCTCTTATGGCTACGATACTTGGAATATGCTAGGTATCACTGACACTTTCAGTTTCAAGTACCTTGAAGTTCAGCCTTCTTTTCAGAGTGAGTAGCCAATACCTCCTTTTCAGGACAACTATCCATGCCATCTTCATGAAATTGCCTCTGGATGATCTTACTATTTTCCGGAATAAATTGGCAATCCATTGATTTCAAACCATCTATATAATGCTGTATTGTACCATTGTCCTTCTATGCCAGAAGAATGAAACTTCTGGTATATGCCTGTCAGGTTGATTCTTTCAGTCTGATTTTACTGCAATGCATAATGCTTAAACACATTTCATAAATAAATGTAAAATAATTCAGCTGAGAATATTCCTGTCAGAGTTATTGAAGTCAATAGAAGTTCAGTCATACCATCTGATCTTCAAGGACTGGTTCAACAAAAATACATTTGAGAATGTTCATCCATGAACAGCCTAGGCTGATTTTAGCCATGGCCTTTTGATTTTAGCAGTCCAGTTCTGAGTCTTCTTTCTAATTGGTTCCTTCATTGTTAATTTTTAATCAGATGGTTAGGATTTCTTTTACTGTGTTTCCCCAAAAATAAGACATCCCCTAATAATAAGCCCAATCGGGCTGTTGAGCACATGCGCTAAAATAAGCCCCCCAAAAATAAGCCCTCCCCAAAAATAAACCCTCCCTGAATATATTTAAATGCATGCGCAGCCGGTCCCCGCCATTTCCTCTGGTTAGGGTTAGGGAGACAGAGCTGGAAATCAGGTAAGACTGCAAGAGGAGCCCCATCTTGCTCCATGTGCCCCAAAATAATATGACCTCCCCGAAAATAATGCCAAGCACTTATTTCAGGGTTCAAAAAAATATAAGACAAGGTCTTATTTTCGGGGAAACACGGTAATACTTCCTTGTGGATTTATTTTGATTCAATTTTGTTTTGTTTCAATACTTTATAGTTACATCTATTAGTTTGATTAATTTGTATTGTTAAATAGGTCCTTTGAGGGTGAAAACATGTTTTAGGAATGACTGGTTACTGTATATAAAATAAATAATTATAAGTTATAAGTCATATTACAGAATGGTTCTTTATCTTTACCCGTGTCCCCACATGCCAAGACCACCTGGAGCTATTGTTTTGTGCACTTGACATATGACTCAGCTGCCCTTCCCTGAGCAAAATTCATAGTAAAACAGATTGAACTAACTGAATCAAAAATGACAATCCTAAAAATAATTCATGTCATGTTATTATATTACACTTGATGCCTGGTCTTTATTCCCTTATATCTTCCTGCATTCCGCTGTGAAAGATAGCTTGATGATGTCACTTCATATTCAAAGTATTAGGCTAAATCACAAAAATACATACAAAAGGTAATGTGATCATTTGTATTTTTGCAGTGCCCTTTGTATTATTTGATTTCATGGATTGTCAGCATTTAATGTAGTATGTTATCAATTAGAATGAGGAGAGGGGGAGGGGAAGATATGCTCAAGGAGAGTTATAGGAGACAGAAATGGGGGAGGCTTCTGAAATCTACTTGGTAGAAATAGCTCTATCCAGAAAGGATCCAGACCAGTCTCATGAATTCACAGAGGGAGGAGGCGAGTCAAAAGAACTAGTTAGCCAGTTCAGAGGTCAGTCTATTGCTTTATGACATACTCCTTTGATTGGCTCAGGTATGCTGTGGTCATAATACTTTGTATTAAAAAACCATAAGTCACAGATTGTCTTTGGCTGGTCAATATCTCATGGTACAATCCATCTCCCAGGGGCAAATAGAGGCACATGATGTATGCAGATCAGCTTCTGGAGAAAAAGACAAGGTATGAATGCAATGAACACACAAATTGGCTTTATTTGCATGCATATTACCAAGCACATATATAGGTATACCCTTAAGATTTTCCTTTCCTTGTTATTGTACTGAAAATTGATTCATATGTGTGGAATACAAAGAGATTTAAACCCTTATGAGGACTAATTCAATCAATGCTGGATTGACAGATTGATGCCTCTATTGTGCCACATATTGCTTAAGTGGTGAGAAAGTGCTGGGTATATGCTGGAAACATAGTCCCATTGTTTTGAGCTTACTGGATTTTTCCTTCTGTCAACAGCATGTGAGTCTTGTCAGGCATATTTAATTGGTTTATAATAGTGATGTGTGTTTTGTCTTGGATAAAGTACATACACGGTACATAGCCCTTCTCTTATTCACCCATCCAAATGTGGTTATACCAGATCTCATATCTATGTTACAACTGTTAATAATAATATATGGTTGCACAAGCCCATACCCATGTATGCATATAGATATGGAAATAGTACCAGTATGTAGGGGAGATTTAAAGAAATGAAGGTAATATTTGCAACAGTGCAACATGTATGTGGTAGGATACTGATTCAATTCAAAATGATCAGGGATTCATTCACGCTGCTACAAATACTTAATCTTAACTTTTCTTTTTTTTAACTGGCCCTACAGATGCCATTGCGTGTATGTAAGACATGCCACATAAAAGCACCCATATAAAACATCTTGGTTCTAAATAAAGCTGTATGTAAATTGAGATCTCAATGTCCTTTTGTGTTTATCCAGTGCTTATTATCTTTTAGGAAAATTATTTGAGCTATGCATAGACAAATTAGTGCAGTTATTTTACTAGCTTTAAAGAATTTGTAAAAAATCAAAGTGTAATGATCACTTTAAGTCCAATTTTTCTTATATAAAATAGGCATTTTGCATTTTAGCTTTATAGACATCTTTGACTGATATCCATTCCTCCATAAAATAATCCTGTCTAAGGTTTTATTACCCTAGAATTCTATTGGTTCACTTGATGCATATTTTTAAACCGGTGTCTTTTTACTGAAATGCCAAACTTATTTTTTGGAACATAGATGAAACTTATCCCAGACATTAGGCCTTTCCCTGGATCTATAACTCTGATCTCTAATAAAATTTTGCATGTATGAAAAACATAATAAGAATAAATTATAAAAGATACATGAGTGTTAATAAGTTTGCAAATTACTGAAAACAAGAATACCACCCTTATTATTTATGATGAAAGAACTGGTAGAAATAAGTGCGTTGATCAAAAACAGATCAAACTATACGCTCCGTAAATTGAATTCAGTTGACACCTCTAATGGAAAGATACATTTCAGTTTAATAAATCTATCATTTCTGTTACATTACTATGATTATGGTAACAATGAAAGGGAGAGGTCTTACGTTCAAGATGGCATGTTGCATGATCATAGTGCCTCCTCCAAAGAACTCATCCTAAGGAAATTATTCAGAGAAAAAGAAGCACCACATTCTGTTCTAGTGATCAGCAAGGCTAGAAAGGTTGTCTCCAAGTATTCTTCCTTGAGTTCATTGAATTCATTGAGAGGTTTCCTTATATTCCTTAACCCAATGATTTTTGTTGAGCAATAACTTTCAGTCCTTCCAGTTTAGAGAACCATATTAATCCATGGCAATACATTGAAATATGTAATTTTGACTTTGCCAATCTATTGCTTTCCATTTGTGTTGATCTATTTACCATCATTCTAATGTAACATAGCTACAACTACTTGAAGGTGATGAGTTGTCATCCAATAAATACCGAGGGAAACAAAATGCTGAAGACTGATTTCACCCATTTTTAATTTGTTAAATTAAATACATACGTCCATGTGTCCATGCCTGCCTGCCTGCCTGCCTCCCTCCCTTCCTTTCTCTCAAAATCCAAGCTTATAATTTTAACAGCCCTGACTCAACTGATTCAAGTTCAGAACATCACTTAGTCTGCAATTTTCTATTCATTTAAGAAGGAGTAATATATTTGAACATAGTGGATCTTATTTCTGAGGGTCATCAGTGCACCATCAGTTAAAATTTAAATAATAGTTGCTAAAGATGAAGCCTTGCATGTGGCACTTTTGCCAATCATCCAGTTTCCAACACACCCCAAAGATCCTGTTCCCAAACTTTAATCTCTCTTTGAAATCACTTTCAGCTGAGTGGTGTCCCTGCCCTTGATCCCAGTTTTTTTTTTTTTTTAAAAAAAAAAGTTCTGCTTCAGGCAATAGAGTTGGATACCATTGTGGCATTATTTCTGTTTCCAAACTGTGGGCCTTTAACTAGTAAAAAAAAATTCTTAAGAGAAAACATTTGGAATGACTTTCTCACTATGTTACAATATGGGATATGTTATACTTGATTCTAATTTGGTGTTAATGCCAATGGCAGTGTGGCAGCAGGCCTTCCCCTCCTCCAAAGTTGCCATGTGCCTCTGGCATTGTCTGCTGAGTCTCTGAGCAAGTTGCCCAGGTAACCTAAGTGTTGGCGCCAGCCCTGGTTTTTTTGTATTCGCTCTGCTCAGTAACACAGGCAGATATAATGTTTCCTTGCACAGCAGAAATGTAGAAGTTGACAATCTTTTTATTAAGGGGACAGGTTAGAACCATTTTAGATACTGACTGAGAAGATCCTTCCTACATGGACTTTATTTCAATCTGTCATTCTTTTCTTCAGTAACACTCCTATGTCAAAGAGAATAAACTCATTATTGGGCACCTGCCTAGCAAAATACTTTTTTTTTCATACTAGCAGTAACATACTTCTATTGCTTTAAGGATATTAATAATATGTCTTTTGTAAAATATTTCTCACACACTAACATAGCAGTTATACAATGAGTTATAGCATGCTTAGATTTTGAATTTCTGGTGTATTGGCCTTCTTGTCATATAATTTATTCTTGAATATAGCGCACTGCAAATCTCTCACACTTTTGGTATTTCCTATAATTTGCATTAATATTTTCAGTGTCTGATATCATCAACCTCATTCTTTTACATGCAAATCTAAGTTCTTATTTCCCTTCCTGCTTTTTATTGGTATTATTTGTCAGTCTCTATATGTATGTATGTGCATACATATGTATATGTATGAATATATATATATATATATATATATATATATATATATATATATATATTCAAGTATGTACATATAATGAACACAATGATATTTTTCTGTCAATTTTTCTCAGTTATTTTAGAAATTCTGCATTTTGTTCTTCATTTATATTGAAGAAGTAGTCTGACAACAGATTAAATAGGGATTTGGAGAAACCAAATTTTTGCAACTCCACATAATTAATTATATTGTCACAATTATTGATACAAAATGTTATTTATAAAAGCCAACTGCAGAGTCACAGTTATACAGTATATACTAGAACTGAATCTAGATTAAGTCATAGTTTTTTGTTTATATAGAGCCACTGAATCAGTGGGTTAACCCTAACAATCTTAAGTGATCTAATACTCCACTCTAAATCTGAATCTACACCTTTGTTTACGTTCCCCAAGAATCCAATTTTTGATTGAATCAGAGACACTAAAATAATCAGCTAATGGCTTTTCTTTTCATTCTTTTCTTTCGATTGTAATGTTTCAATATTGCAAGATGCCCAGATTGTATTGGAGTGAGCAGCCATAATAAACCTAATAAAATAATAATAATTCAGTGCAGGAACAGAATTTTGCATATAATTGCATTTTTAGGACAGTCATAGAAGAAGAGCTGAATCAATCAATAATCAATAAATTTGATTGTTTTTTTAAATGATGGTTATTAATATTTTAATGAGTTTAAAGTATTGATATCATTTAATTCAATTTAGAGAGTTGTTATACAAAAAATAGTCAGAGGTCATCTTTGTTATATTATGTGTTTTATGTATTTTTGTCACTTTTTAATTTTGCCTTTTATTCATTTACCCTTTTCCCTTTGATGTTAGTTTGTATTTTAATGTTTTTTTAAAAAAATTAGTAAAGGTATTTTTTAAAAAATAAAATAAACTTGATTCCAGTCATTTATGAATTCAAAAAAGAAGAAAGAAAATAACCTCTGAGATAGTAAATACAAATTGTAATGTAAGTGGATTATTATAAAAATTGAGACGGTCAAAGTATTTTGAAGGGGACCAAATTGGTTGGACACCAGTATGAGAATTCAAATGAGTCTCTTTCTCCAATGAGAACACACTGACCCCCTTCCAGATTGGAGAACTTTAATGAGGCAGGCATCATTTCTGCACAAGCCGATTCTGGATGCATTGTTTTAAATAATTAATTCTTGATTAATTGAATTTGAACTTAATTTTAAATGTATGGATCTTATTTATTGTTTTAATGTTTTATACGGTAATTTTGATTGTATGACTCTAATCTGCCTAGAGTCACCTTGGTGAGATGACCGGCATAGAAATGTTATAATAAATAAATAAAAATTATATACTGCCAACATTGATTGTGAAACTCTTGAAGGTAAGAGATGCAGGTGGCCTTTTCTTAGCTGAATTTGGGGAATGCAGGTGTACTCAGAATATCAGGTAGTATGGGACTAGCTTTGTTGTATTTTATGGTAAAGGACATTGTTAAGGATATTCTTGGCTCACAACCGATGTTGTGGGTTATTGAGCAGAGTACCCTTTGAGTTTATGCACAAAAGCAACTGAGAATGATTGTGGATAATGGTTAACATACAAACAAACTGGAGTTTGATAATATTTTACTTTTAAGGAAAAAGCAAAATCATAGTCCAAAAACAATCCAAGTCATACACATATAAAATGAGATAAAGATCAGTCCAGGGATATTTTCCAAATATGAAGTCTTCTTACCAGTTGTAGAAAAATACAATAAAACAGATCTTCTTTAGTTTCAATCAGGAACACAGTTTAATATAAAAACATTCAATAAATATTAGAGAAGCAATAAATAGCCATGATCAAGCAATGATCATGCAGAGAGATCAAATATAGAGTTACAGCATATCAGCAGGTGAAATGGTGTAGTGTCCACACAAGCCATAAATCAGCTTTCCTTAAGTACATTGGCTACAGAGCTCAGCCAATCAGGATGCATGATGATGCAACACAGTTTTTAAAGCTACATAATACTTTTAGCTACAAACACACAATGTTGGTTTATATATTTCCTGACCAACCAGTTGGGCAATAACAATTTCCTAACAGACATTACTAAGTTTAGCTCTCTATTATTTCCAACTCTGTATTGGGTCAAAGGAACCTTTTTGAAAGAATGGCATCTCTAGATGGTAGTAGTGAGAAGAGTTCACCCAATCCAGCCTGGAAAACATGTAGCTCCATTCTCTCTCAATATATCACAAAGAAAATATGAGCAGCTATACATTTTTCAAAATTCTCACTAAACTGAGATTGAAGTAACATTGGCAGACAAGTTACAGTTTTATAAGAAAATTGAACATGCCAAATGTCATAGAGATTGATGCAAGTAGGCTGCGCTATGCTTCTTTAAAACCTATTAAATGTCATCAATAGGGGAAAACATGTGATGACATTTGCAGTGGGAACTTAGTGGGAACAGCCATGCCAAAGTTCAGACACTACAAAAGAAATGGCATTCACAAGAAATCATGACCCTTCATAAATAAGCTAGAGATCATTGTTAAAGGCCAAGGAGGCAATTTAGGAATTAACTTTCTGGTCTGGTCTGAGGGATAAATTACTTAGTAGGTCAAATCAGCTAGCAATACAGTTTGGAGAAGATCACTGTAATCGGGACAACAGACTGTCACAATCATTCATAGTCACAAGGAGTAAATAATACAATCACAAAAGCTCTCTATCTCATGTTCCCTCCATCTGCTCAGATGCTACTATTGGGTTGCCAGCAGTGGTCTGATTGCAATGCTGATTTGAAAGCATGACTGTTAGTCATTATAGCTAAAACTAATTTCTCTCTCTCCCTCCCGCCAACCTATGCTTTATATCTATGGAGATTCTCAGTCATCCAGGTCATGGTTGTCCGAAAGATGCTTTTTATAAGGCAAGTGGATTTTCTTTGTTTTTCCTTGAGGATGTTTCACTTCTCATCCAAGAAGCTTCTTTGGTTCCAACTGAATGGTAGGGAATGGTGGGAAGTCCATTCCCCACCATTTAGTCAGAACTGAAGAAGCTACTTGGATGATAAGTGAAACATCTTCAAGGAAATAAAACAAAGACAGTCCAGTTGACTTTTGAAAAGCACCTTTGGGACATCTTCTGCTTTGCTATCTGTTTCTCAGAGAAACAGTTCCATAAATTGTTTAGGCTCAATGCCAGAATGGAATATGTTGTGTTATGTTCAGACTCATCTGCTTCATCCCAGGAAATGGAGTAGAGGGAAATTAAATCTCTTTCCCTTTGCCTTGAGATCAAAGGTCAGCAACATAGCCTATCACATGCATGCATATATACATATACATATGCATATACATATACACATACACATACACATACACACACACACATAAACATGCAGCATAGACACACACACTATGTGACAATCATTTACAAATCTTTTCTTGTCTCTGTTCACATACACATCAATAACTAGATAACTAGATGTATCATGTCATTTCTAAAAATAAAATGAATCGCTATATTGATAATGTGACTATTCTGACGCAAGCTTAAAATTGGAAAGTTAAGGAGATGATAATTGTTTCTTGTACTGGTAAAGCATTTGTTTTCTGGTATCAACCATAGTCAAACTCACAATTTGGATTTCAAATTTAGTAACTGATCAATCATCCATGAGATTTAAAATACACAGAGTTGCTATTGCAAAAATATCCTTTCCATGTTTTAGAAAGAACACTGCAAATATGTTGCCAGATAAATTAACATTTCTATAAAAAGACAGAAAGTATCCTATAATATTCTAGAACTCCAACACAAGTTATTATTACTATAGCTAACTTTAAGCTCCATGGAAAAGTGCAATCTATAAAATAAATTATAAAGAGCAATTCATAAGAACATCCCCATGTTACAATTTAAGAGTATGACTTAAATTTGAATTATTTGTAAAAATAATAAAGGCGGGAAATGAACAAACAAATACATTAATTTCTAGTGCAGCAGGCCAGTGAATCACCTTTCAATATTCATGGTATTCTCTCCTACTCATCCTCATTTTTAACATCATATACTTCCTACTCATACGATAAATAACCTGCTAAGTGGCAATTGTTATTGCCAATTTTCCTCTTTTATTTTCCAGAATGTCTTTGATAATGTACATATTACTTGGAAAAACAACCAGCTTCAGAATTAACTTTCAGTCTAATTCCTTATTACCTAACTAGCCTACAAGTCAAATTCCCATCACTGGATGAGGATATTATCAATAGTTATTTAATTGTTTTTTTCTAAATTAATTGGTTTGCTGATATTTTTGTCCTTTTGATGAAAGGACAAAGTGAACAAATATCACACATTCACTTATCTTCACATGTTTATCAAGTATGTGTTCCCTGAACTATCTTCAGAAGTGTCAACTTCCAGAATTTTTAGCAGTGATTAAACTACATGTTGAGATTTACACTGAGATTTACGACCTGAAAAACATATTGAAAGAAACATGATAGCAACACGACAGCCCATTATAAAAAAAAATAATCAAACCTAGATATTATCCAAAATCAGTGTATTAAAGCGTCCTACCGGAGTCTAGGTAATGGTAATATCTGAACAGAACCAAAGTGATGCAATTAAAACTAACATGCTCTAATGAATATCATTATTATTTATTATTTATTTAGTAAATGTCTATGCCATTCATCTCACTAATACAGTGACTCTGGGCAGCTTACAATATAATAAAAAGTTTAATAGTACTAAAAAACTATTAAAATTAGAATAAAAAGATTAAAAGTCCAGATCCAAGATGATGGGCAGCCTGGGGACAAGAATCTTCTTCATCTCATCAGCCATCCTCAATAGAGCAGGCTTGGACCAAGCAGCAAACCAAATTTTTAGGCTCCTCCAGAAGGCCAGGTGTGTGGAGGCGGATCTCAACACTGACAGGAGAATATTCCAGAGGCAGGGGCCATAGCAGAAAAGGCTCCATGGATCCTGTCAGCTGAAATTATTTGGTCAACAGGATCTGAAGTAGGCCCTTCCCACTGGAATTAGTAAGGCAGGATAATCCTGTCGGGGTAAGACGGTTTCTCAGATATCCTGGATCCATAATAGAGGAAGGCAGAGGTGGGCTTCATGTACTGTAGCATCCAGTTTGCCCAGCAGCGGAAATGTGTGTGTGCGACATCCGCACATGTGTGCAGCATCAAAAACACAACAATATAGGATGGGATTGTGCCCAGGCGGGTGGCCAGGTCCACCCGCAGGTCACCATTACCAATTCGATCATAAACTGACAATTGTAAAGCAGACATATACATTCTTTGTCAAAGAAAGATTTTCCTGTTTGGGAAAGATTTAGGAAATTAATTGAGTTTGGGGGATTTAATTGATTTTGGTCAACAGAGTTTTTGATTAATACTTAAGTTCCGTGGAGAACAGTCAACTGTATTGTGCCTGAGGATCCATTGTGTGTATTTCACTGTCAGCAAATTCAGCCAGAAATAAAGATTTATGTAGATCTTTGATCACTTTCAACTTTATACCCCTTGTAAATGTGTCTGTTTTTACCCAATTAAAATACTTCATTTCTGCTGTTTTTAATACATTTCATACAAAGGATGAATGCCACAGCCTGTGGGTTAATCCTGTGGAAGCTCTCTTGAGCAGGTAAAATTAGGATTTTCCTTTCCTACATTCTTTTCCCAAAGCTCTTAATTTCATTTTCATTGTTTCTTTATCATAAAAGGACTCCTTATCTGGGAACTATGTGGTCAGAGCTAAGAGGACTTACCTCTTGCGCAAATCAAATCTATAAACCTTTCTGTCTTTTCAATCTTAAAGTACAAGATAAGCATGCCTTATTTGTGAAGGTGAAAATGCAATTTTACAGAAATTGGGTACTTATTCTGTTTTTAATGCAAATAGTGGGGGTGGAGGGGGAGGGTGGCCTGGGGTGGGGGGGAAATTAAATCTGAAAGGCTATAACAAATGTTAGGTGAGATTATAAAGATTAGCAGATTATAATTTTTGGTAGGCCTGTTGTACAATTGTAATTTAAGGTTCATATTGATTGTCTGGTTTTAAACAATACTGGTGCCCATTACAATTATTAAAACTGAAATTAAAATTTGTGTTAGTAACTTACAGTCTCAGTAAGAACATACAAACGGGTGGAAGGAGAATTCTTTGCCCCATATTATTTCAAGAGTAATATGATGTGATACAATGCTTCAAATGCTCTCCTTGTTAAGAAAGATCATCTTCATTTTGAAAGGTTTTCCTGTCTGCCTTTGTTGGCTCTAAGAAGTCAGACATGCTCAAACATTCCACTTTTTTTAGCCTCCTGAGAGCAACAGGAGCTTTGCCAAGTGTGAAATGTGTCTCTACATGAGATGTATTTCAGAGGTACTGTGCCTAAAATCCAGCCAGTTTTGTGGGTATATCCAAAGTCTGGTGGGATTTTTTTTTTATTCGCTTCCTCTTTAAACAACAGAACTTCAAGCTTTATCTCATCTGACTTGTGAAATTCTCTTTGGTTTCAAAAAGAATACGCTCATGAGATAAAAGCCTGCTTTCTTAAATCCAAAATCCAAAATGTTTCCACCCAGGCAAGAACTTGTTTGGCAACTCACTGGATCCCCGCCAAGCATTCTTTGTCTGGGTTGCCCAGCACCATTTTCCATTACAATAGTTACACTGTAGAAATGGTGTTGCCAACCTAGGAAGACACATAAACAGAAATAAGTCTAGTTATGTGAACACATTTATAATACTGATGCCTTAGGGATGTTCTAGTCCTCAGTTTATTTAATTGTGGGGACTGGCTGAACATCCCTAATCCTGTAATTGTCAAGAGAAATTGCCTTAAGCAAAGACTCTTGGAAAGGCAAACCATTAATTCTTCAGCATCTGTGCTAGTATGTGGAAAGGCATTGGGCTTGTCAGATTTGTAAACTCTGAAGGTATAATTTTAATAACAAAAGTATAGTGCAAGGACTGTCAAGCCCATAATCTTTTGTATTTCACCACCCACTGGGAGTTTAGAATTAGCAAGCATTTGGAGGACAGATATCAAATGTAATTGAATTTGGAAGACAGGGTAGCAAAGGTCAATATGTAAGTGTAGATATAATCTCAATTGTCTGAAAAAGCATACTTTTCTGAGAAAGTTGTTCTTTGCTACGAGATCAATTGGCATTTTAATAAGTGACACTGGAGTGCTTATTCAGTTGCTTGTGAGAACTAGGCCTCTCCTGGAGGAGAAAGCTATTGCCAGAAGAGACACAATGCCTCTCATTTGCCTGCTGCAGGACAAAGCAGATAGGATGTGGGGAAGACATGGAATACAGCTGAATGTTGTGCCATAATCTTCCTTCTTTTCCTCAAGCCCCATTAGCCAAAGTTTTTTTTTTTTTGAAGAGGTTTGAGCTAGTTTTCTAATTTTAGAGAAAGATAGAAATTGTAGTAGAATTGTCTACAGGAAATTCTTTTCCCTATATTTACTGTTTTGGAACCAGATTAATAAAGTCTTGTGGCATCTTGTAACAAGGCTAGGCTACCTACAATCTACAATCCCAAAACTCCATGCAGGTTTCAGTCATCTAATCCTCCTCCAATCATACCACTGAATTTTATCCGTGCAAGTGTAGAAAATCAATAATGCAATTTCCTGCCATTTTGAAGCAGAAAACATATAAAAACTGCATCTAAATTCCCAAAATAATTTAATCTTGTTTTGCTGTTGATGTTGTTTTTAAACAAAAATCCTAAATCTGCAAACCAGAAAAAAAAAAAGGAAAAGCAGATATATGAGACATAAGTCTATGCACTTTGCATTATTACATCCGACTGAAAACTGGCAGAAAACTAGTCATCTGGACCAGCTGGACTACTTCTGGCCAGTAAGCAAGAAACAAGATGTGCTTTGAAGGTAGATGAGCACGCACAGTGACATTATTAAACATACCCCATCCTAAAGAGTTGCCGTAACATGGGCATATAAAGGAGGATCTCAAGCAATGATGCTACTGCAGTTTTCCATTTGCTGCAGACACCCCTAGGAGAGATCATCTATATACCTCACAATATGTAAAGTTGGATTTATATTCAATATAATACAAACATAAGAATCAGTATACCCAAAGCTGATGTATGTTGAAAATGTACATTGGAATTGGAGGTTCATGGAATTATGGTCAAAAGAGAAATTCAAACTGCTGTGTAATAGATACATTTCCTGTGCTTGCTCAGAATACAGCAGGTGCAATATCAATGTTGTAATTTAATAAAATGAGCCGTCTAGAGCTCAATGTGTTCATACATTATATTAAATCACAGTTTGTGGCAACTACAGCTTATAAATTAGAAATAAGTTATTCACTGATAAGGATAACATGCTGTAATGACAAGGTTTTGACTAATTCATGGTACATTATCTCCTTTTATTCCTTCCAACCCAATAGAAAGTTTGAGATAAATGATGAAAAGGATCTCAGAATTCTGTCCATCAGCAAAATAATTATCCAGAAACAAAACAGAATTTGAGGCTGGCTAATGCTCCCCTCAAAAAACCCTGAGATTGAAAATGGGCTAGATTTGGCCTAAGGCTGCGAAGGAAAAAAAAAAAAAACCAGACCACTGCCTCTCCATCTCTATTGGAGAGAGAAATAACATGGAATGTTAATGATTGCTCAGTTGTAAGCTCCTCTCTGCTTCTCTTGAGGTCACATGGCCTGCAAGGATCCAGGTGTGGCATAATGGAGGGAGATAGGCAGAGAGCTGCTGTAGAATTCCTACAGTTGATCTTCAAAACTGGGTCAAAACCAGCTTTTGGGGAGGGGAGTTAACTATGAACTGTTGTCAAATGACCAATTGTATAATCTTATTAACATGAGAAAAGCATAAAGGATTTAAAAAGCCTGTTTTTCTTGAGCTTCTTTATGGCAAACTTACATCAAATTCTGTTATTGTGTAGATCTTTGAGATTTGTTGGAGCTGGTCAGAATCAGTGTTAGAATGTATTTGATTGACTAATTGATTTCCCACTTTTTTCTTCAGGAGCTCAAAGCAGCATACACAGCATCCCCTCCTCCAATTTTTCATTACCGCGGCAATCTGATGAGAGGAAGGTTGGGCTCAGAGAGATTGACTAGGTCAAAATAAATAATTTAAAAGAGAGAATGATTTATGCTTCCCTCCATGACTTGTTCTCCCAAGAACTATCAATTCCAGAGTTCTTTTTGCATTAGTAAAAGGGATGTCAAGTTGTTCAAAACATTAGAATAATCAGATACTGATTTCAAAGAACCTAAAACTATTCCCTGTTAGAGCTTCTTCACCAAAACATAATTCATCCACACACACCTTCCAGTGATTTTTGCCAATAAGGACTGTGGCAACAGTAAGGAAGGGAGAGCCCAAATAATTATATGTGTTCTGTTCTTGTGCCACTCATTCCAGTGATTGAGAGAATAGTATAGATTTGTACTGAGCTACAAAATGAACATAGAAGCTTATCAAGTTTTTAAATGTGAGAAACTTACATAAAAAAGGAAGAACATCTGAGAAGAGGATTCTTTATCAGGACTAGCTCTTCCTGCTATGGTTTTACCTGATCTTTTATGCTTCATTGGCTGCTGAATCAATTGTTATTTAATGAATTTCTATCCCTGGAGTGCTTAAGTCTTGGCAATTCAGCCCCCAAGATTTAAGGCTAGATCTCCTTAACATCCTGTGTTGCATTGTCTCTTCAGCACTTTTGCTTGGAAATTGGCATGGGCAAATGAGATGAATAGCTTCATCTTTTGCTCTTAAATCTTTCAACGTCTATGTTGCTACACACATTCTTTTCACTGTTATTTATCAGGTCATTTTTTTTCTTTTCAATCACAGCTACATGATAGGGGATATCTGAAAGTGCAGGGCTAAAATAATCTTTCAAAACAGGTTTAAAATAGTTAGGCTCATATTAAAGGCAACCTCAAAATAAAATCTGCAATACCAGTTCTCTAACGTCCAGCATCTCTAAAGTTGGTGCAAATAACAGCTTTCTGCTTCCCTACCATAAATTATAATGCATAAATGCTTGTTTCATCATTTGCATCACCAAAATAACCTGCAATCACTGCAACAAATGCAAAAACATTGTGCATTCATTCCCACCTGTCTTTGTCCATAAAATTATCACATAGGAGCAATATCAATGTAAGAAACCTGACAACCATATGTGAAAATGCTCTCTTATTTTTTTCACAAATTAAAACTCCATTCCATGTATGCATGTATGGCATGCAGCATTCGACTTATCTGTGGTAGGAAATAACAGCAAAATTTAAACTAGCCAGGGAGAAATCCCCACTGCTAATGTCAAAATAGACTAGAAATGGAAATAATAAATGCCAATCTTTCAAGTTTCTTAAATTACAAAATTTAAGAAGAAACCAATTCCACAGTGTTGTATCTACTGTATAATAGTCTGAAATAGTCTTTTGTTTGCAATCCTATATTTATAGAATTGATTTATATTTACTATTATTGCACTCAGAAATTTTTTTTTCATTCAAACTCCCCTTCTGGCTTACTTTAGTTCCTTGGTATCTGCAATTGTGTGTACGCCTGGAACCAATCTATATGAATAATCTATATTCTGTGTACTGTGAACAGTGTACATAGTATATGTATACCATGGAGGTTACAAACTAGATTGTGGCAAACATGTTCTCAAGTTGGGAAACATTGTTATTAGTTCTTTTTCATAGATGGATCACTCTCTGCTGGTCTTGGGAGTTTTTCAGGTTGCCTTCTGCTGCAGTGGAGAAGGATCTGTTTAATCATCCACCCCATGTTTGATGGACCCAGTGAGGATCCAAATGGAATTTGGGGTAGTTCCTAAAGCATTGGTACATGTGTCAAAGATGTATTAATCACTGCTTGGAATGAGGAAGCAATAATGGCCTTCAATAGCCATCATGACTATGCAAACACGCTATGCAGATTGGTCTTGAACACCCCCTGGCTCTCAGAGGAATTCCAGGAGATGAAACAGTATAAGAGATGTCTATAACACAACTGAAAAACACAGTTAATCCAACCAGGCACAGGTAAGATTGTATATTAAAAACTACATCATAACAATAAAGGTGGAAAATATACCTATTTAGCAACCATGTTTTGGGTGACTCAGTCCCTTCTAGGTAAGGAGAAGTCAGGGGAGTTTTTGAAAGGTTCCTGTAATGATTATGTTGAGCATTTGTCAGATAAATTTGCTCAGATTCACTTGGAGCTGACCTCTGGCTGTGCTGGTCCAATGAAGATGATAAGGACCTAGTCTTGTGCAGTTATCTGGCCTCTGTACTAGCCAAAAATTCTGGAGAAGTAAACAGTCTTTGGGACTATGAATTGTGCTATTTGTTTGCATGGTGTGGAGAGAGGAGACCCACAGCTATTATCAAAGCAGTGGTGAATGCTTTATATTGAAAAAGAGCGGTTCTGCCTCCTTAAAGGAGGCAATGATCTGCTGCCTTTTCAAGACAGCATCTTTGAACCCAGCAGCACTTAACAATTTTTATCCAGTCTTCAACGTTTGGGAGAAAGTTGTTGAGTAGATGGATTTTGGATTCAAAGGACTCTGGAGGAAGCAAATTATTTGGATCCATTGCAGTCTGGTTCCAGGCTTAAGACAGCATTGAACACACTTGTGAATGACATCTGGAAAGCCCAGGATGAGAGTAATCTATCCATTTGGGTCTTCTTTGATCTCGCAATAGCCTTTTATATCATCAATTATGGTAAGGGGGGGGAGGTTGAGGAGATAGGCAGTGGGAATCATGGTTCCACAGTGGTTCTCTTCCCTCCTCTGTGCCAGTTTCAATCCCTCCTGTTGTGGAGGGGGGTAAGAGACAGGTCCAGGTATGGGTGTCTGTGGTTTGTGGGATGCCAGAGGATTCAACTTTCTCTCTGCTTCTATTTAATATTTACATGAAACTATTGGATGAGGTCCTGGCAAATAGATGAAGAAGAAATGATCCTGGGGAGGAAAGCTATGGCTAATCTAGACAGCATACTAAAAAGCAGAGACATCAACCTGCCAACAAAAGTGCGTATAGTCCAGGCCATGGTTTTCCCAGTTGCAATGTATGGCTGTGAAAGCTGGACCATAAGAAAAGCTGAATGCCAAAGAATTGAGGCCTTTGAACTATGGTGCTGGAGAAGACTTCTGCGAGTCTCTTGGACTGCAAAGCAATCAAACCGGTCAATCCTAGAGAAGATCAACCCTGACTGCTCTTTAGAGGGCCAGATCCTGAAGATGAAACTGAAATACTTTGGCCACTTAATGAGAAGGAAGGACTCACTGGAGAATAATATGCAATAATTGTGCATATTCCTAAATAGACTCTTCTCACAGTTTCTCATGCCTAAGTCACCTCCTATTTGGAATTCTGCAACATGCTGCATATGGAGTTGTCCTTGAAAATTATTTAGAAGCTTCAGCTGGACCTAGATGCAACAACACTTATATTATTGAGTGCATCATAATGCACATACATAACATGGTTATGTAAGCCGTGCTGATTCCCATTTGGTTTCTGAGTGCAATTTAAAGTGCTGGTTATCATATTTAAGGCCCTACATGTCATGAGACCAGATTACTTGCAGAGCTTTTTATTCCTGGTATATTCTGGTCATCCCACTGGGACAAGGAGGCAATAATGCCAGAAGGCAAGCTCTTTTTCCTTTATTTTGGGAGTTTTTCTTGAATGGGGTAGGAGAAAGGTTATGATGTTTAAGTATCCTATGCCTATTCCAAGACACGTGTTATTTGTTTTATTTCCAAGGAAATCACAGGAAATCATACATTGTTAATTATTATTAACTAATAAATGTTGCCATTGAGTTTTAGGGAAATAACTCTAAAGGTTATAAAAAGGAAGGTTATAGCTTATCCATCCATGACCTAAACCACTAAATTTAATAGAACTAAATTGTGCAGTTCAGACTGAATGAAAGCAAGAGTTTCCAGTCCCTTCTTGTAGCTAAAAAGTTAAAAATGAGGTTCTCTCTCTCCCTCCCTCTCTCCCTCTCCCCTCCATCTCTCTCTCCCTCCCTCTCTCCCTCTCCCCCTCCATCTCTTTACCCCTCCACACACAAACACACATGCCTGGGATGTCTTGCGTTTTCTCTCTTCCTCCCCAGGCCCAAATGCATTGCATTTATAGTTATACTAGGAAGAAAGGAATAATTTTTGAAAGATAACTTGAATTTCAAACAGGAATGCACTAAAGACTTTTTTTTTTTTTGCCTTGGGCAGCAAGTTGTTCACAGCCTGATTGAACACCCTTGATTGTCCCAAATGTATCCTTCCCAACCAGTCCGATTTGTTTGGACTATAACTTCCAAAATTCCCAGACAGCATGAGAATCCATTTTAAGGGGCCAAATTGGAATTAGAATTGTAATAGTAGTAACAACAATAAGAACAATTCCCTTCATATTCAAAGTCTTTAACATGACTGAAATACCATACGGAGTAGATGAAATGTTGCAATCATTACTTCCTGCTATTTTAATAATATTTATATAGTTAATTTCTAATGAAAGTGGTTCTTTTCAAAGTAAAACATTCATTTTAAGGATTTTAGAAGAATGTCAGATCTGAAATGTTTATGTAGCAACAAGCCTCTGAATAAACTGAGGCTTGGCAATAAACTTCTAAAATATGAAGCACTTCATTAATGTAATTGTAAGTAAATTCCTGTCACTGGAATTTCAGTACAAAGGAAGTAGAAGTTTCATGAATTGTTTCCATATGGGCTTTAAAAAGACTTCATTATTGTAGAAATGAGACAATCAACAATTCTAGGACTGAAAGGTTTGGTTAGTTTCAATCAATTCAAAGAACCTTGGAACTGTATCCCAACATTGTTCTTGTTGTGATGGGCCATTCCTTGGTTTTGAATGTCTTAGATGGTATATGGTTATGTTGTCATCATCAGAACTGTACATAAGAGAGACTGCAGTGGTTAGCTCTTTTTTTTTCTTTTTTCTTTTTTTGTGAGCATGAGCTTTGATACCCATCTGGTAAAGAACCACAATGGTTCTTTAAAGAATTGTTAAAGATATTTCCTTGGAAAATAAATGAGGAACAGAGCTTTTAAGTACAAATTAACAAAGGAGGCCAGAGGATGAAAGACACAATCAAGTAATGATTGGATTATTTTCTTCCTGCTTTACTTGTGATTTAAATCATAAAAAAGCATATGCATTAATGTTTACATTACCTAAATAAAAGTAAATGTTATATTTCAGTGGCTCAAGATCAAGTAAATTTCAACAGAGCTAAGGGGCCAATTGTAGGGCTGTAGTGAAATCTTCAAAATAAAATACTGTAGTAAAATTTGATGAATGAAATATTTTGGATGCCCTGGAAGTAACTGAAGTTTCTCCTTGCAGTTATAGCTATTAGCATTGTCATGAAGACCTCTTCTAATTCAAAGGTTGCTAACAATCATTGGCAGTGATATTTGAGGACTGGCTGAAAGCTGCATTAAATGGACTTGTTGCCCAAACAATGTCTTTAATTTTTTAACAGCTGCTACTTCCTGTAGTTTTAAAAAGCAGACACAGAGGGTTGAGCAGCAACTCTCAGTTCAGTTCTGTATGATTCTCTTTTGTCCAAATCTTTGCATGCAGGATTTGAAACTGAAAAGCAAAATGATGAGTATTAGATAAAATAATGTCATGGAATATATCCTCACAAATATGTTCCATACACCTCCTTTAGATGACAGAACAAAACAAAAGCATGAGTTTTACTGTGAATATGCCTGTTTGTTACTATTGGCTCTTTTCCAAGAGCATGAGTATAAAATAGCTAACCACAATTTGCTATCAACAAACATTATTTCCATGTCATCTGCAGAGTATTTCAAAGCACACTTAATCAGAGAGTGTTCCCATGAAACTAATTTGCAACAAACTATGAGATCAATCTCTGCTTATTTATTAATGTATATCCAGTATGCTCACAGATATTGTATCTTCGTTTGGTTTCCCTGTGCCTACAATGATATAGAGTTTCCTCAAGAAGGAGCAGGTGGTATTCTAGAAAAAAAGTGTGTTGCACCTGTTTATGTCTCCTGTAGAGACATAATTGTTGGTGACCCTCATATTAACTTGCTAACCTAAACTCTTACCTAAAAATATAAACACATAACCATCTGGTCCCAGTTGTTTCTACCCATCCTATCAGATGCAGCGCAAAGGGAATACTCCAGATCCCATCAACTAGGGACTGCCATCTGGCAGGCTTTTGGAATAGTGGGCCTTTGGAATACCATCCTTCCAGATAGCAGACTGGCCCCAGCCCCACTGGCCTTTCATAAGGCCTTGAAAATCTGTTTCTGTGTCCAAGCCTGGGTATGTGATGGAGCCTGTCTCCTGGCTATGTTAGTAGTGTTTTTATGTTTCCCAGCTGTTGTGTGTTTTTATTTTATGTTTCATCTACTTTATTGTAAGCTGTGTGTGGATGGCTATATAAATGGATGAAATAAATAAATAGTCTGATACAATGTGTACTCGGGATTCAAACAAACAGAATGTAAATGTTATCTTAATTATATGCACACAAACAAATTCATTGCGGTATTCCTTTTAGAGGTAAACAATATTGTGGAAAGCATGTTCTGAATGTTGTCAATATACTAGCCACAATTTCTGGTTGTGGAGATGTAGATAATGGTATGCTTACAAGACTATCCCTAGTTTAGAGCTTGTAACTTGCATAGAACTGTATGACCATGTTTGGGGTAAAACTGGCCTTGGGTTTTGTTTGTAGCATACTAGCCAAAATGGACTGACCTGAGCATAAAGAAGGAATCTACATGTGATACTAACAAATCAAGGCTGGTAAATCTACTTTATATCTTCTCTATATTACTAAAAGGTGTTATGTGAAAATCAGAATCTTATTTATTATTTATTTATTTATTTATTAAATTTCTATACCGCCCTTCTCCAAATAGGACTCAGGGCGGTGCACAGCCAAGGTAAAAACAGAGCATACAAAATTTAAAAACAGTATTAAAATAATTAAATATTTGGCCGTAAATTAAAACAACCTAATTTAAAATCAATTTAAAATTTAACTCAAGCCAGCCCAGCTAGTTGAAATAAATAGGTTTTCAGGGCCCGACGAAAAATTCGGAGGTCTGTTATTGTACGCAACTCTGGGGGAAGGTTGTTCCAGAGGGTGGGCGCCGTCACAGAGAAGGCTCTCCCCCTGGGGGTCGCCAGCCGACATTGTCTGGCGGACGGCACCCTGAGGAGGCCCACTCTGTGCGAGTGTACTGGCCGGTGGGAGGCTATTGGTGGCAGAAGGCGGTCTCGTAAGTACCCCGGCCCTAAGCCATGGAGCGCTTTAAAGGTGGTCACCAACACCTTGAAGCGCACCCGGAAGACCACCAGAAACCAGTGCAGCTCGCGCAGGAGAGGTGTCACATGGGAGCACCTCATCGCCCCCATAATCCCCCGCGCGGCCACGTTCTGGACCAGCTGGAGCCTCCGGGTGCACCCCAGGGGGAGCCCCATGTAGAGAGCGTTAAATTTGAAAATATTGTTTAATCCAGGATAATTTCCTAGAAGTTGCATCATAAGTATATTTGTGTGCACATGCAGAACTGGAATCCAATAAGATTTTTGAGAGACAGGACCGGATTTTACATTTCTCCCTTTCCTGACATTTTCCTTCACCTTCAATTCAGTGACTTTTTCTTTCAGCCTAGTGTTGACCATTTGTGACTTTTCATGCCTCTAACTGGTCTCTTAAGAATAAACACAATAAGGAACCACTTTCTGAAGAGTAAAGGCCTGTGATAGGCAGAAAACATTTGGGACAAAAGAAAGGCTATGTCACTAGCATTCTTCGATTTGGTGATTCAGGGTTGAGGCTACAATTTCCAGAAATTCCAGCCAGCATAACTGCTTGCCCACCCTCAGCATTAATATTTCTTTACGATCATAAAAATAACTTGGAGGCAGTGCTTGGTCACAGCCAAGAGAGTTGAACCACTTGGGCTTGAATATGCATCATCCTTAACTTTTTCCACAGACAATATTTTGAGTCCAAAATGTCTTCATTACACATATTTCTCAGTCATGATTCCACCAAAGGTAGATGAAATAACCTCAGTATAATTGGAAAGCAGAAGAGATCCTAAGAGTGATATTCTATAGCTCCTCAGCAGTGCTCAAGGCCCAAACCAAAAGAAAGAATGCTTGATGGAAAGCATTGGCAGACACCTAAGCTGGCCCCCCCTTTTGACAAGCTTACAAGTAGTAAAAATATGGCTTAGGGTCAGATTCTATTCTTTCCTGCATAGACTTAATGAATGGAATGCATGATGTGCTTACTAAGCAAGGGCTAGATAAACATGGAAAAAATCTAGCAGAGCTGTGTCACTGACCACTGTGGTTACATCGGCTATGTAGCTGGAAAGAGAAATTCCATTGCAATGTATCAGTTACTTTTTATATATCACTGCTAATGAATACTTCATAGCTGTTAAGTCTTCACCATGATATATCATAACAATTTAGATGAGATCGACACATTCTTGTGTAGTGTCACAAAATGTTCCAAAAGCAATTTTACTGAGGCTTTCTTTAAAATATATATATATATATATATATTAAAATGCTGTGTTTTTTCACCTTTGCTGCAGCCAGATGTATTACTCCTTATCATTTTGAAATGGAGATCTCCTTTATATTGGGGAGTGGGGTGTGTTATCTAAGTCCCTCAACCCCAAACAGAGGCCTTGAGACTTATTGCTGGTAAGAGGAATCAGTTAGGCGGGATGTATTATTATGAAGAGTTTGCATATTCTTTCCTTCCATTCTTCTTCTTGCTTTTCTCATTCCTAACTTTTATTTGAGCACAAAAAGGGGCTGCTTGAAGATGAGAGAAGATGACGCCTTCCCTTTCAGAAATCCTGTCCTCTCAAGCAGGCAGAGCATGTGTTCATTGTGTTAGATACAAAGACCCATGAAACAGAAAAGATGATCATTTATATAAGTTTGAACGTATAAGGCTACCACTATTTCTGTCTGCTCTGGCCGTTGCTCTCTGAGGCATAAAAGGATACCAGCTTTGAGCAAATTCCCTTGAGATTGTAAAAATCCATTTCAGAAACCATTCTGCTTGCCTGCTATGTGTAAAGCCTCATCTAGAAGCCTTCCCTTTAATTACCTGTGAACAGGCACCTTTGCCTTTTGGTGAAAATGTCTGAGGCAGATTTGTTAGACAAGAGAGGAGGTTGTTGGTGTTGTGGTTAGGCTGTGTGGACTGAGATTTTATGTCTGTCAAGGAGCAAGGCCTGGCTCTGCTGGAAGAAAACAGCACAGTTGGAGAAACCATCCTTGGGGGAAGAAGGAATCCTTGTGTGGCAGAGGATCCTGCAGGAAATATACACAATCCAGAAATGTTATGTAATGACAATATGCACAAATTATTTGCTAGAAAATCACTGAAACTATAATCAACACTTTAGGAAAATAACTGTAGGTATATAGATGAGTGTCTAGATAAGTCCCTATCCCACCTTCCCACCAGGGTCCCAAAATTGACCATCTAGAGAAGGGGTCCCTATCTAGAGCAGGGGTCCCCAATTCTCAGACCATCACCGGTCTGCAACATGCCAGAAACTGAGCCGTGCAAATGAGCAATGCCCCAATCTGCGCATGCACGGGATGTAGGTAACATACAACATGTCCTCGGGTCCACAGAAAAACTCTCTCTGCAGGACCAGTCCCTGGTGCTCAAAAGGTTGGGGCACGCTGATCTAGAGTGGGCAGCAATCAGGAGGCCTGATGCCTCTACCAGGGACACCCATGAGGGAATAAAAAAGGCAAGCTGGTGGCCATAACTGCAGGCCATAAAACCTGTCACTTTGTGCATGTGTATGGATGCTTGTAAAAAAAAGGCTTCTGTCATGTGGTTGCAACTTCTGTCTTGCCCTTTTAAAAATCTGTGGCCCATCCACCAAGCTACCACACCCATATTCTTTCTTTCTCATCTTCCTTTTATTTTTTTTAACTGTCGCTATGTGCCAAAGATAAAGTTTGGGATTAAAATTATCCTTTAATTTCACTTTTAAAATATATTATCCTTTTCCAGAACAATCTTGCCATTATTTCTACATAACTGTTTTCGCACAAGAACCAAAGAAACAGGTTCTATTTTATTTAGTCTTGATAGTACTGTACTTTACAAGTTAGTGGCCAGAATTGGGACGGGCATTAAGCAAAAGAGTTGCTAAGTGAAACTAAGAGTGTTATGATCTAACTTTAGCTTTTCTTTGCTTTACAGAGCTGCAAAAGTCATAAATGTGAAGATTGGTACCAAAATTACCTTTTCATCATCATAGTTGTAGTGAATTGTCACTATGCAAGGCAGTCACTAAGCAAGTACTACCTGTACATTAATTAAATACAATAGGAGCATTCACATGCTCTTAGAATTTTTTTTCATTCTTTTAAATTATCAAGAATGTAGAAAGAATTACAAAGAGTAGTGATAAATTGTGATGTAAAAGAAGAACATTCAATAAATACTAGCTGTGTACCCCACACTTAGAATTTAACAGATAGTTTAAAATTCTAAAATCCAGGATCTAAAATTTTCTGCTACTATATATGCTCAATTTTGGGGGTTGTTTTTTTGGCACCTAAAATTCTCAACTTATCAACGAGTATATGGGATAATAGGAGGGAGTACATACACGAGAGAGCAAAGGCTCTTGCCTTAGCCTAGTGCATTTCCTTCTGGCTATCTCAGATATCAAACCATTTTGACATACGAAATGGCTGCCCTCAAAACCAGGATCTTTCCTCCCAATTAAGAATGATATCTCCAACTGCAGAGGCACCATACAATCATTGGGGCACCATTCCTAGGATCATTGGAATACAGTATCAATCCTACTCTGTCCTCTGAATGCAGTTTGGGAAAATATATACCACATTTTAAATCCTGAATTGTTATAATAAAGGGCTTGATATTTCAATGTTTGATTATATGCCATTAAGTTGCCATCAAGTGTGAGAAAGTGCATAGATTTTATTCAGGATAACCAGACCTCAAACTGGTCTTTCAAATCTTCCAGTAGTACATCCATCACTATTGTAATTGAGTCCATCCACTTTGCTGTTGGTTGCCTTTTTTTCTTTCCTTCAACCTTACCCAGAATTTAAAAACTCTTCAAGGGAGTTGGATTTTTGCATAATGTTCCAAACATTTAAACCTGGTCATTTTGTTTCCTGGTCAAATTGCTTAACTGCTATCACACTCTAGTCATTCATTTCCTTCTGTCTTTGAGTTCAGACTACAAGATCTTGATTGCAAAAATCAGAATGATTATCCTACTGGAGGAAAGAGATAGAGGTTTTAATATCTCTTTGGTGTCATCTGGAGGTTGTCTGGACTTTTGCAACTGAGATGGCCTATTAGAACATGTATTTAATTTCATCTTTTTCTCCCTGTTTCTATATGTTTTTTTTTCTCTTTGCTATCTTCATTATATTTATTCCTCTTTTCAAATTCCACAGGAACTTTTGTCATGAATGTTAACTGCAGGAAACTTGGGCTCCTTTGTAATCTCAGGGCAAGCTAAAACTAGTGCTCACAATATGCATGTTGAAAAAGTAATTCCAATCCAGAAAGGGAGCATGGTTTGTGAGCCTTCAGGAGCAATAATACTGCAATTGAATTCTGGCAATTCTGGCGCAGGCACAATGAGATTTTCAGAGTTCACATGATTATCCTACCTACAGTCTGCTATTAGCCCTAATAAAAGTTTTGATGTAAAACTTATTTAACAACATGCTAAAAAACAAATGCCCAGCATTTAATGAGCAATTATACATACTGGAGCAAATATATATTTTACTCTTCTGAGTTATAATAATTAAGGCAGGAGCCAAATAATAAGCAGGGCAGTTGGGCTAGGGACAGTTAATAAGATTAGGAAGACCTAGAGTAACCTCAGCCCTTCTTCATTACACAGGAAAGTAGCTCAATCCTTTGCAGTCTGAAAAGACAAGGAATTGGCTTTTAAGGAATTCACTCAATAAAATTACTTTAAAAGCAGTAGCACCTTTTAAAGAGTTTGCATGTTGAACACAAAATTAATAAGCAAGCGAGAGTATGATGGAGACAGTAAAATCTTTACCAAAATGTGCAGGAGGTATCTTTTTAGGCTCTATTGTCCTTTTACTGGCAAGGGTTATGGTATTTTGGGAGGGTTCATGGGTGTTAGATCGGCGCAGGAATGGAAGACGTGACCAGCTCGTTACATAAGTAACTTTATTTAGAATAAGAAACAGTAGCAAGACTGGCTGTACGCTGCCGGAGCTCTCCTTATATTCGCTCCGGCAGTCGCACCGCCCCCTGACAGAGATTCAAACTTTCCCGCCCGATGGCTGGCAGCCAATCCGGGCGGATGTCCTTATAAGGACATAACACTCCTCCCCCCCAGTCCGAAAAAAAATTCAAAGTTCATCAATGAACGTTACGTAGTCCCGCAGGTACGTAGGACGCCTCGGCGCCCTAGTTGACCTGCGCAGTCTCATTTCTTCCACGTCCCCGACCTGGACGGACGGGGCCCTTGTGTCTCTTGGTTCCCTCCCCGGACCCGGGCTCGGTTCGGCTGGCGAGTGTGCGGGGTCACCCTCAGCACCTCCGGCCGGACCGCAGACCGTGGATGGCTGGTTCGGTGGGTCTTCCTCCTGGCCTGTGGATCTATCGCTTCGTCGAAGCTGCTCGGTTCCGACCCGCGAAGAGCGTCTGAGTCCTGGTAGGTCCTCGGCTGTCACTTGCTCCTCCCCGGTCTCCCGGGCGCTGCGGTTCGGCTGCGGTTCCGTTTGTTGTCATCTGGCGGGTGGTTCGGGTCAGTTCCCTCGGGTCCGGCCTGCCAGTGGTGGGTGGTCTTGGCTGGGGTCGTGATGTCCGACCTCGCAGGGGTGGCGCAGGTCTCCCGGGTTGGGCTGGCGTTGGCCTACCCCATCGGGTCGGTGGTGGTCGACCTGGTCGGGATGTTGTCGAGGGGCTACCTCCCCGGGTCGGTGGAGGTCTCCCTTTCCGGGGTGGCGCAGGCCTCCCTGGCCGGGTTGTTGTCGGCTTTCCCTTCGCCCTAGTCCCTGGTCTACCGCAGGTTGGTGGCTGGGGTCATCTGGGCTGGGTTGTTGTTGCCAGGTTGTCTTCTGTGTTGGGCGGGGGTCCCTTTCGCTGGGGATGCGTGTGCCACCCTCGCCCATGAGCTGTGGTGTGCCCATCTCCGATGGTCCCCAGTCTACTCGCCCGGCGTGGAGGTCTCCCTGGCAGAGGTGTGGTAAGCCTACCTCGTCGGGGTGTTGCAGGCCTACCTCGCCTGGGTATGGTAGTCCTGCCTCGCAGGGGTGTTGCAGGTCTACCTTGCCGGGGGGTTGCTGGCCTACCTCGTCAGGCTGGTGTTCTTGCGCTCCCCCCACCTTTTCCAGGTTGTCGATGTGCCGTCTACAGACCTGTCCATCTTCCAGCTCCACGGTGTAGGACTTTGGGCCGGTTGTGCTGTCTATCTTCCCCCTCAGCCACTTAGGAGAGCCGCTGAAATTCAGCGCGAAGACCAAATCCCCCTTGCTGAAGGCACGAAGCGGGCGGCTGGCTCTTGCGGTCACTTCTGGGTTGTACTGGGGGTGCAGCCGGTCCAATGGTGACCTCAACCTTCTGCCCATCAACAGTTCGGCCGGGCTCTTGTGGGTGGTGGCATGCGGCGTGATGTGCTGGGTAAGGAGGAAGTTGTCAATCCTTTCCTGCCAGTCGCCCGTGCCCATCTTGGTGAGTGCCTCCTTGGTGAGCCTCACCATCCGTTCCGCTCGTCCATTTCCGGCCGGCCTGTACGGGGCAGACAGGGCATGGCGGATGCCCAAGCCTGCCAGGAACGCCTCCATGGCCAGGGATGTGAGTTGGGGGCCGTTGTCGGAGACCAGCACATCCGGTAGTCCATGGGTGGTGAAAAGGCGGCGCAGGGCCCAAATCGTCGCTTCCGTTGTGGTGGATGCCATGGGTACCACCTCGAGCCACTTGGAGAAAGCATCTACCACGATGAGGAGGTGGCGCCCTTGCATCGGACCCGTGAAGTTGATGTGGATCCTCGACCAGGGTTTGCTGGGGGTCTCCCACTTCGCTGTTTCGGCTTGAGGTGGCGCTGGGCGGACTTCTTGGCACGGGTCACATCTGGAGACCCATTCTTCAATGTCTCTGTCCAGTGAGGGCCACCAGACGTAACTCCAGGGCCTTCATGCGGACGATGCCTGGGTGCCCTTTATGTAACGTCTCTAGTGTCCGCCGTTGCAGAGTGCTGGGAATCAGCACCCTGTCTCCCCATAGCAAACAGCCCCGCATGGTGGACAGCTCCTTCTGTTTCCTGGCGAATGGGCTGAACTTCTCCTCCGTCTTCTGCGATGGCCACCCCCTGAGGATCCAGGACTTCACTTGGCGGAGTGTGGGGTCCTTCTGGGTGTGGACGGCCACATCTGCAGACGACAGCTGGCGTTGTCGTCTATGTGGAAGAGGTGGAGTGTGGGGGCTGGGTCTTCCACTGGATCCTTCAATGGGCATCTGCTCAGCGCATCGGCGTTTCCTATGGCTGTGCCTGGCTGGTGCACGAGCCTGTAGGCGTAGCCCGCCAAGAAGATGGCCCATCTCGTCATCCGCGGGGACATGAAGGTCGGGGTGGGTTGGTCGCCTGCGAGGAGCCCCAGGAGCGGCTTGTGGTCAGTGACTATGGTGAAGCGTCTCCCGTAGAGGTATTCATAGAAACGCTTCACCCCTGCCACGATGGCCAGAACTTCCTTGTCCAGCTGGCTGTAGTTGCGTTCTGCGCCGGACATGGTCTTCGAGAAGTATGCTATGGGGGCTTCTGAGCCGTTGGGCAGTTCGTGGCTGAGGACTGCCCCCACCCCGTAGGGCGATGCATCGCAGGTTAGCTTGATGGGGAGCGTCTCGTTGTATTGGATGAGGACGCTTTTTGAGGTTAAAAGTCCTTTCACGGCTCGGAAGGCTGCTTCCTCTTCCTGGCCCCACTTCCAGGACGCGGCTTTCCCCAGCAGGCGGTGGAGTGGCTCAGCAACTGTGGCTTTCTGTTTAAGAAACATTGCGTAGAAGTTGAGCAACCCAAGGAATGCCTGAAGCTCCGTTTTGTTTTTGGGGCTCGGAGCTTCATGGATTGCCTTCACTTTAGATTTGGTGGGGTGGATGCCAGTGCTATCAATGAGATAGCCCAGGAACTCGACTTCCTGTACTCCTAGGATGCATTTATCTCTCCTGACTCTCAAGCCCTTGGCCTTGAAGTGCTGCAGGACAAGCCTGAGCCTTTCAAGGAGTTGTGCCTGTGAATCTCCGGAGATTAGTACATCGTCAAAGTATGGCACCATCCCTGGAACGCCTTGGAGAAGGCGTTCCATCATTGATTGGAAGATGCCGGGGGCAGCGCTGACTCCAAACTGGAGACGGTTGCATTTGAATGCCCCCCAGTGTGTGACTATTGTTTGGGCCTCCGCCGTTTTTTCATCCACTGGCAGTTGCTGGTAAGCCTGGGCCAGGTCCAGTTTCGCAAAAATTGTGCCAGTTCCCAGGGAATGCAATAGGTGCTGCACTACTGGGACTGGGTATGCGCTCTGTGCCAACGCCTTGTTGATGGTACAACGGTAGTCGGTGCAGATGCGCACAGACCCATCATGCTTTAGTGGGGTCACAATGGGGGTCTCCCATGAAGCATGATCGATCGGTTCCAGGATGCCCTGGGCGATCAGCTTATCCAGCTGCTCGTCTACTTTAGGCCGCAGGGCAAATGGAACCCGGCGGAGCTTCAGCCTGATTGGGGTGATTCCCTTGTCCAGATTAAAGGAGATTGGCCTCCCCACAAATTTCCCCAGCTTACCATCGAAGACTTCCTTGAACTCTTCGTTGAGGGTGTCGAGTTCGTCCCTGCGAATTTGGTTGATGCCTTCAATTGAAAGCCCCAGCGGCTTAAACCACTCCACTCCTAGCAGGTTCGGTCGGCTGTCCTTCATGACGGTGATGGGGAGCTTTCCTTTGAACTCTTTGTAGGAGACTCGGATATTGGCTCTTCCTAAGACTCCGATGGGATTTCCCCCAAAGTCGACGAGCTTGGAGTGTAAAGGCTTCAGGTCTCGCTTGGTGATGCTGGGTTGCAGGTGCTTCAGTTGCTGCCAGTCCATGATGGAGTAGACCGATCCCGAGTCTACCTCCATTTCGCAGGGTGCCCCCTCCACGTGGATGGTCACGTGGAACTTGGTGGCATTGTCGGAGTCCGTGTGCGCGATGGTCGTCTGATGGACCGCTCCGTTCCGGGAATACTCATCGTCTCTGCGTCTGGATGGGCCAGAGGACCGTTTGGATGATCTCTGGTAATCCTTCTGATTCTCGCGGGGACGGTGGCTGGAGGGCTCTGGGGCTGGTTCCTCGGCTCTGCAAGCTTCGGCGATGTGCCCCCGCCTGTTGCAGCATCGGCAGGTCGCATCCCTCCACTTGCAGGTTGCCCTGGCATGGTCCCCTCTGCAGCTGGCACAGCGCTCCCCCTTGAAGCTTCATTGGGCGGTTTCCCGCCTTGGGGGTCTGGATACCTTGTGGACGGTGGACTCCTCCTCCGACTCGGACCCCGTCGTGGAACCCTCAGTTGATGATTGCGCTGTGGAGCGAATCTTGTGGATTCCCTTGGCTCTGCTTACTGCGGCAGCCGCTTTTTCCGAGATTTCGGATGCGGTGGCTTCCTCCACCACATCCTTGAGTACGAGTTTCTTCCTGCTCAGGAATTTCTTTTGCAGGCCTCTGTCCCTCATGCCAAAAACCACGTGGTCAGCGATGGCATTGTCCACGTGGTCGAACTCACAGCTGGCTGCGATCTGGCGTAGGGCAGCCACGAATTCCTTGATCGTCTCACCCTCCTTCTGGTCCCGTTGGTGGAAGGTGAAACGGTTGGCCACTGGTGTTCCCGTTGGGGCATAGTGGTCTTCCAGGATCTGCAGCAGGTCTGCCCATGGCACTTCTTCGATGTCTCGTGGTGCTACGAGATCGATTGCCATGTCGAGGACTTCGGAGCCGCAGTTGGCCAGGAAGATGCCCTTTTTTCGGTCATCATCGGCATCCCTGATGTTGTTGCCTCTCAGGTATTGCCGAAATTTCACTACGTAGGATTTCCACTTGTCCTTCCCTGGGCGGAAAGGAGCAAGGGCTGGCAAAGTGACTTCAGCGGATGCCATGCCTTCGGAAATGCCTACTGTGGTTTTCAGGTGCCGGAGTCTTGGTCTTGTTGGCTTGGTGCCACGAGGTTCATCACTTTCTCTCTAGTCCTTCGTCGCCAGTGTTAGATCGGTGCAGGAATGGAAGACATGACCAGCTCGTTACATAAGTAACTTTATTTAGAATAAGAAACAGTAGCAAGACTGGCTGTATGCTGCCGGAGCTCTCCTTATATTCGCTCCGGCAGTCGCACTGCCCCCTGACAGAGATTCAAACTTTCCCGCCTGATGGCTGGCAGCCAATCCGGGCGGATGTCCTTATAAGGACATAACAATGGGTATAAGGTTATGTTGCTGAACTGAATTTTTAAAATGGGAGATGGGTGAGATGTTACAAATAGATTTCAGTAAAATAAATAAGTTAAATCCACTGGAGGCCTAAAATTCCTAAAATATTTAAATATTAAAAGATAGATGATATAATTCACAATTGAGTTAATTTCAAAGGCATCATGTTCAGGGCTCCAGACCCTGAAAAGAAAATGTAGTGAATAAAAATCCAGTTGATCTGGTACATATTTGATGTTTATTGTATCTTCTGACTGTAAAGACATAATAAAGATTTATTTAATCTAAAAATCCAATTGGGATACAGCTGACAAAGTTCAGTTGAGAACAGAAGAATTTCCCCAGAGATGGGTTTAAACTGGAGACCAGTAGAAAAATGTACTGAAGCACAAATTGGTTTATTGACAATGCTAGAAGCAAAGGCAGGTCTAAAGAAGGGAGGGGTTTCAACCCATTTATAATTAATGCAAATTAGTATATACATGTGATTGGATGCAGGTGCAAAATATTTGATTTGATATAAACAACAGCAACCTTTTGCTTGTGTATAACATATTATATGAGATCAATGAGACAATTAGTGTGCAACTCTGAGGTAATGGGGCAGAACTCCAAAGACAATTGGTTTTTGAAAGGTCAAAGGGGTAGTATCCATAAGCATAATTTCTTTCTGAGCTTGGTTTTCTTGCAGACGTTTCATTTCCCAAACTAGATAACATCATCAGTGCACTGATGATGTTACCTAGTTTGGGTAATGAAAGTCTGCAAACAAACAACCAACCTCAGAGAGCACCAAGGATTCTTCATTTCAGCCCTGAGCTACAAATATTCTCCTTTATAGTTTCTTTCTAAGGAGTTACTTTCTTTTGCTTTCCTCTGCTCACTTCCAGTATCTTTTTCCAGTTTATTAGCATTATTTGATCTTCCAAATATTTAATAGCTAAGCTAACATTAATTTCCCTAAGAAACTATATTTCTGAAGGGGATGGTTGTCTAATTTGACTCCATGTGCCTGAGCCAGCCACTGAGAAAAGGTGCTTGGTTTGAAGTCTTTCAGTTTGACTCCTCTGATTCTCCTTCAAAAAATGGAAAATCTAGAAGGAACCTGGGCAGCTGTATCATTATGTAGATTAAGGCAGTCTACTTTGATGGCAGGCTAAGGGATGAATTGGGGTGAAATGACCTCTTTCCAACCACTTGTCTAGAGCATTAGCTATCCTTACATCTTGCTGTGATGGCTAGTGTGAACAAGGTATTGAGACAAGATTGTTGTTTTCTGGAGAAGCTACCATCTTCAATCTCAAGGCACCTTCAAAGCAAAGAAGACAGTTTTCTCTTTCTCCACCTATTGCTTGGAGGAGCCCTTGAGAGAATTCCTGAGCTTACTGTGAATTTCTAAAGCATCCACATTCCTCACTTTGAGAAGATTCTCAAAGTGAGTCATTGACTGAGAAGCAAAGTCTGAACATTGGTACTGGTAGATACAGGATGGAAATGCAGTCAGCACGGCAGGTGATGCTTACAACTACCATTACATCTTAATGGCAGGTTTCCTTCAGGCATAACTGCAAGAGAAAGTTGGGCTCCCCATAAGTATCTCTTGTTCCGCCTTTTATGTACACCTTCCAATTGATCAGATTAGAACATCACAGTAGTGTTAAATATATATATTTATAGTTCTCCTAGCCTTTCAACTTTATAATCTATCATAAATTAAGTATAGTAAATGTCAAGCTTTATCCAAACCACTACTGAAATTAGAAGACTCGCAGGTGAAGATTCAAGAACATGGCTTTGAATTTATTACAGAGACTAGAAAATCCATTAATGAAGAAATCCAGCAACTGCTAGCATAAGAAACAAGCCATGTATACAGTAGAAGCAAGATTCACCTCTTTTGCTTCTTTCCCCAGTTTGTTGTGTAGCCTACTGTAATGACTGGAGAACTTCTTATTCTTAGGCAGAAGGTGTGGTTGATATTAGTGCATTGTAACAGACAAGTCTGCTCTCTGGCCCTTTACTTTTGATCTTGTCCAATTTGGAGCATCTTCTTTCCATTTACCGTGTTTTCCCGAAAATAAGACCCAGTCTTATATTTTTTTGAACCCCGAAATAAGTGCTTGGCCTTATTTTTTGGGGATGTCTTATTATTTTGGGGTGCATGGAGCAAGACGGGGCTCTTCTTACCTTCTTACCTGATTTCCAGCTCTGTCTCCCTAACCCTAACCAGAGGAAACCAAACCGGCTGTGCATGTGTTTAAATATTTTCAGGGGAGGGCTTATTTTAGCGCATGCGCTCAAAAGCCTGATTGGGCTTATTATCAGGGGAAGTCTTATTTTAGGGGAAACAGGGTACTTGCCTTCCTTTAGGAGTGCCAACCCAGAACAGAATATGAACCTTCTTCTACCTTCTTCTGTTTGTCATCTGAAACTGAAGAAATCTCCCTCCACTGGTGGGTTGCTACCAGTTCGCCCCAGATTGGGTGAGCCGGTAGCGGCGGGAGGCTCCACCCACCTACCCGGATGCTTCTGCGCATGTGCAGAAGCATTGCACGCATGAGCGCATGAGTGCCCACAAGCAAACCGGTAGCTCCCTTTCCTTTATTAGCCTACAAAATTGGGGGTAGATAAATTCTCATATCCTCCAGAAAGCTGAGAGCAGGCACAAGTGAGATACAACAAATACAGTCCGATTTGCTTTTCAGGATCTTGGAACCATATAAAGAAAAACTGGATAAACTTGATTGTGTAGAAAGAGCCATTTTATTGTTAAGAAACACTGTGTTTTTTAAACTTGGCAGGGCATTGGAAATAGTCCTTGTCTCTTGTTAGCAAGAAGAGAAACATTGATGGGATTACTGGTGTTTTGCCCAGTTACTTCATTGCAATGTCCTTATTAGGTCTGCCTCAAGCAATCACAAGGGCTGGATCTCTGCTGTCTCTACTTTATCTCATTCTGTAAGAGTGAGCAATACTACTTTCTTTTTCACCAGGGAAGTATTTGGGGAGGGATTATTTAGGGGCAGGAATAGTTCCTTTGGTCTGACAGAATGATGTAAAGTGGGGAACTGAATGAGATGTCCTGAAAATAAACTCTCTTCTTATTTTAGCCATTACAAACAGAGAGCTAAGTATATGTTCATGTTCACCGTAGCTGGCAGCTGCAGGCAAAAAGCCAAACAGATTGGCCTCTGCATTATGGTGAAAGGTCCAATAAACTTGGAACCCAACTTTTTAGACAGTTGTGAACAGGGAAAGGAAGCCATATGCAGTCTGAGACAACTTGGGTGGTGGAGACCTTCCTGACAATAAGAGTTTGTAACTGCTAAAGCTTTTAGGAAATTTTAGTAAAAGGAGCTCTTTGAAGGATTATTTGTGTGGTTTAGGGATCCTGGAGAAAGGAGGTGTCTTCAGGAATGGAGTAGGAAGAAGTATTAGGCAACTGGTATATGTGGTAGCCCTACAAGCCCTGGAATGGGGATATGAGTGTGTAAAAATGAACTGAGTTATTGCAGATGAACTCCGACATAGGCAAAAATTCAGGCCAGCTGTCTTGTTGGTAGTTTACATATGAATGAAGGTATCACTCTAGAGTGCCATCTGTCTTCTCAATCTCATTATCAAATTGAGGATGATAGGCAAGAGAAAATTGGAATTCAACATCTAAGGGTTGGAAAAGAGCCTTCCAAAACTGTGCCATGAAGTAAATGTATGTAAGAGATGAAACAATTGCCTTCAGTGATAGCAAATGTGGTGAATACCCAAGTGAGTTGTCTTAGGGACAGAAGGAAATCCACAACTGGAAATGTCATGAACTTTGTTTTTTTGTCAGACATCAGCAGGTAAATTCTTTTTTTGCTGTATAATTTTTTGCATACTGGTATGAAGAAATTCTATGATTTCAGGAACTGCTGGAAACTGCTGCCAACTATGTGAAATAAAGGCTGGACATTCACTTTATGACTGAAATACCTAAACAGTCCACTGATCTATAAAATTGATTATATGGGAAGTGAAATAGGTTTATTTCAGGTATCTGAGTCTGTACAGTTAGGAAGTTTCTCGTCCCCTCTTTGGTCTATCCCAGGGTATGGTGTACCCAGATGTCAAGTTTTTGACTGTTGGGATTGACTTTGGGATTAAGGTTAAATTCCCTTCAATAATGCACAATTTTATTTTGTGAATAGGTGACAAACCTCTGACAATATTAGATTATGAATAAATATTTTAGTATTATGCTCCAGAAATAATAAAGCAGCTATAAATATCATTGTTAGGCACAGCAAAGGCCCTTGATATGGGGCAAAGTAAGTATCTGGATGAAGTTATGAAAATAATTGGATTTCTATCATATTTTATTTTATGGATACAAGTTTTTTTTCATGAAAGAAAATATTATTATTCTAAATTTTCTGCTTCAACCAGAATCAACTTGTCTAAAGAGATCCTCCTGGAAGAAACTGCTAGAGGAGTGGTAAGGCCAGGACATGATGCTCCTTTATCACCATGCTCTGAAACAGGTTCCCTCTAGAATACAGGTGTCAAACTCGTGGCATCATGTTGCCATCACATGATGTTTCGTGACATTTTTCCCCTTCACAGAGCTAGGGTGGGCATGGCCTACACATGATGCATCCGGCCCACGGGCTGCCAATTTGACACCCCTTCTTTAGAAGATAGATCATCCTGCTCAATGAAACTCTTCTGGAAGTTAACAAAGACTAAACTTTTTGGAAGGCCTTAGGAATATGATTGCTATCAATATTAATTACTTTTTCTCATGTATTGGAATCATTTGGGATTTTTATTTGTTCTGAGCTTGTTCAGTATAATATTGGTACTTGGGACTGTGAGTTAATTCTTCTTACATAGGACATTATATCATGTTATTTTTTATGCTGATTTTTCTTGTGGATGTTTTATGATTTTTATGTTATTGTAAGTCACTGTGACTCAAGATTGAGTGATGGTATGTGGTTGCTGTTGGTATTATTGCTGTTGGTATTATTTAATGGCATTAGAATGGTAGAGTAAGGACCTAATTGAACATAATAGTGGACTAACAGCACCCCTCATTGCCTCCTGAAGAACATTGAGGAATTTGGAAATCAATATTTATCATGTATATAAATAAAGGTTCAAAAATCCTAAATAAACTTGCTGCTTGTGCAAAAGTACCATGCATTTCTCTTTGCTATCATCTACGGTTGTCCAGATTTCTACAACCCAGGTTTGGTAGCCTTCTACCTATGACTCAACTACTTTCATTTCACGGATTTTATATTCTTACTCAGATTTATGTTGCAGGAACAATACCTCCTGTGAAGGAGGAAAGACACAGAGAAGAGCCTAGAGATGATGGGCATTTCTGCTGCTGTGGATGCTTGGTGACTGTTTTCCCTGCCAGCTATCATCAGATATGGAAGGGCAGCAAAGCTGAAGGAATCATCCAATCATCACTTTGTTTACCACATACATATTCAGAATACCATCAGAACCCCATTGATCAGTGACTTGGAACTGATGCCACAAAGGCAGCATAATGGTCAGCAATTAGTACTGCAAATTTCATCCAGTTTTTGCCATTTTTGTGGATAGATAAAGTTATTAGACTGGGTATAACAATCTGATTTCTGATACAGTTATCAGATTGTTATACCCAGTCTAACCGTAGAACCGTAAAATTCTGAGACACCCAGGAAGAAACCATAGCAAGAAGTTGTTTCAGAATCTAACTGCACTTGAGCAAAACCTTAAATGCATACCTTCTCACTGTCTGTCCAAGCTCAGCTGGAGCCTGTTAGTATTCATTAAAAAGCATAACTCTTCAAAGCAGGTAATCCCGCCCTTGGTTTATGCTTCTCCCGGCAAGGGTACTCTTCTTTTGATCTTCTGGCTTTCTCACTGAAACCAGCAACATTCCTGAAGTCTGGGATTTAATTCAAGGCCAGAGACTGAGGGGGCAGGGGTTGAAGTGCTTTCTAAAATAATCTCTTTGGTGATGTTGGAGACTGAGCCTTCAACATTTGTGCTACTGGATAGCTCAGGCTCTCTATTTAAGCCTGGGAAGAAAACCTTTCTTGTTTCTCCTTCTTTTGTGTGGAGAAACTATATCCTAGGATCCTAATATTATGCTATGATTCTATCATTAACTAATCATTTTAAAACTATTTACCCTATGGAGATTTGCAGTCATCCAGGTCATATTGTCCCAAAGGTGCTTTTTCAAAAGTCAACTGGACTTTCTTTGTTTTTCATTGAAGACGTTTCACTTCTCATCCAAGAAGCTTCATTCATTCATTTTCTCTGCCACAATATAAAATGTCTAAGTAAATAGGAGACTGATTCAATTTTCAAGAATCTAGATTGAACACTTGTTAAAAAATAGCAATAGCAATAGCAATAGCAAAAGTAACATTAGACTTATATATCACCCCATAGTGCTTTACAGTACTCTCTGGCCAGTTTACAATGTCAGCATATTATCCCTAACAACCTGGGTCCTCATTTTACTGACCTCAAAAGGATGAAAAGCTGAGTCAACCTTGAGCCCATCAGAATCGAACACTAGGCTGTGGGCAGCCATACTGCATTCTAATCGCTGCATCACAAGGGTTCCTTAAATAAGTATGGTTTTCCCCCCCTTTTCTTTGACAATATATATATTTATATCTTTGTGGTTTTGTTTTTTTCCAGTTTCGTCATTTTAAAAGCAATAAAAGACAACAAATTTTAAAAAATCCTCCTCTCTCGTAATACATCCATTGTTTTATTTGCTTCTGGTTCCCTCTAGTGTCCTACCTTCAAAGTCCCACCTTATCATTTCGTTTTTCTTCCCAATACAAAAACATGGGTAGTTTCCCACAGGAAGGATTTGTTAAAATTTAAATCCATTTATATTGAATCTTTCTGGACCCTTAGTCCATTTATAATTTTCTAAAAATAATGGTCCAATCACCCTTTTTCTGTTAATGCCAAAAAACATTTTTAATAAATCCTTAAACTCATACTTAAAATTTTTTATAAAGGGCTGAAGAAAACTTACCCAGTGAATATCATAAAATCTGCCATTTCAGAGGTTCTCAATATTAAAAAAGCAAAAAAGTAAAATAAAAATTCAAAGTGGTTAAGAAATGAGGATTGACTGAAAGTTGAGTCCTGAAAGATCACATTACCTCAGATAGAATCCCTCAAATCCCAGCCACTATACTTATTAGCTCATCACAAAAACACAAATTCTTGTAGTTTATTCACAAGGAATAGCTTATCTGGTGTGCTTATGGGCAATCTCAAAATCTCTCATTTCTCTGGCCCATATCCTGTATTCAATCAGTAATTTCAATTGTAACGTTGTCTGTATTTTCCAAGGTCATCTTCAATTCATCATACTCTCACTAGAAGTCCCTGCTGAAAGGAAATTCTTGATTTCATTTTAATTATAATGTATTTTGACTAGGAACATCTCTCATTGATTAGGAACATCTTTCAGGAAGCATCTTTTAATTGTTTAACCTGACATGTAAAATGTCCTGGTTAAAAAACAGATTAGAAATGCCTTAATATTTTTTATTGTGTGATCCCCTTGTTTCATTTATAAAACAATCTAGATAATGCTTCCATCACTTCTGTCTCATCACAGAAGTTGTGTTAGAGATGGAAAGACAGAATAGCTACCTAATTAAGTAGCTATTGGTATCCACCACACCCTTTAAAAATCCTTGAATGAGGACTGATTAGGTGCTGCACATAAGTATTTTCTAACTCAGCAGTGCAATGCAAATATTGAACTGGGATTGTATCTGTTAAAGTCCATACCAGGTATATTAAATATAAGCAGAATAAAATAGCCAAGTTGACTTAAATAATTTGTTATACTTTATTTTATACTGATGTATAGTAACTATACAGCGTGAAAGTGAAATTAAAATTATTCATATAATCATCAAATTACATTTCCGGCTGAAAACAATATAAGGAAACAATGCCACAGACCTGTTCCTTGAAAGAATTCAGTGGGGATTGTTTCTAATTAACTGTTCAGAGGTTTGCAAATGAGAAGGCTGGCATCAGTTTTGATATTAAAGCTTATGTTTTATTTATTTATTTATTTTGCATGGGAACCTAAGCAATTTTAAATGTTGGCATTTCAAAAGATTGTTTGACATGATATACTTTTTACTTTCTTGTTTTGGTTTAAGTTCTCTTTTAGCTGCCTGAAATTGGGAGGCTGATTTTCCTTGAGCTTTTATTTACTTAGTGAGTTGCATTTCTGTTGGCCAATACACAATAAAAGACATTGTGCTGCTCATTTCTTCTCAAATATCTGCCTTGCTAAACCTATTCTCCTCTGACATGTTTCACACAGATGAGCTTAATTGGATTCAGCTTCTCCCACGATAATCACTGCTACAGTGTTTGTGCTGCAGGAACTCCAGATGAACAAATGTATAAACCTCAGAACAGTCTTTGTCTGGATTTGAAGACAAGAAGAAGGCAACCAGGCCAAGAGTTCTACATTCTAACTTTCTACATTCTAACTTTGAATCATCTGTTTTTAAAAGTATGTTAACCCTTTAAGAGTTCAAGGTGCAAGTCTCTTCTAACTTGGTAGCTCCAGAAGTTACAATTCCCAGAATTGCAGTCAATATTGAAGACAAAGATTGGTATCAGCCTTTTTGTTTGCCAACTAGTCTTAGCCTGTTAATGATGGCATTTTAAACTATATGTACTGGATCTTTTTTTTAAAAAAAGATATTCAACATCTTAATTTAAAGTTGGTGCTTTCTGTGCATTTGTATATCTTTTTGTTTACTCCTTTTAGGCATGTGCAGTAATTGTCATCTCTAAATAAACATTTTGTCAGAATAATTCCTTGGACTGCATTATTGCACCCTAGCCTTTGCAGGTCTTGTGATCACTATCTTTAGTCAAAGCTTTGCCACCAACAATTAAAAACATGGCTGTATTGTTTTATCAGCTGAGTTCATTCTTCCATCTTGACTGATGTTTGACTGGTGCTATCTGCCTAGTGAATTTTTAGGATGATATTATGTTTTCACTGATCGTAAACCTGTATATCCTAGCTGGTTGGTGATGCTGAGAAAGGGTGATCACAACAAAACCAGAGGGTTTAAACAAAGGTTTCAGTTAACACCTGGAATTAGGACATTTTATCCAAGTACAAGAGGTATAGAGCAGGGGTGGGCAACTGTGGCCCTTTTACAACCTATGGACTTTAAACCTGTGGACTTCAAGCTGGCTCAGGAATTCTGGGAGTTGAAGTCCACAGGTTGTAAAAGGACCACAGTTGCCTACCCCTGGTATAGAGGCAAGGCAGAGATCAACAGTAGGCAAAACAAATGTTTTACCAGTATAGTTGCCTGCTGGTTCACGTACAGGTGGGTAGTACTTTGACTGAGTTCTGAGGAAAGTCCTCAAAAACAGGTTTTCGGCATTAAAGTCATATACAGAAGTCTCTTCCATGTTTATAGGATTCTTTTTTGAAACTGCAAAACAATTTATAAGCCAACTAAAACTATAGATGTCCCATATTTCAACACACAATTCCCATGTTGGAGTCCTTGATGCTCCCTGTTTGCTTATGATATTGCATTATCCAACTAGGATATATCATCAGTGCTAGTGAGTGCGGAGTTTACTCCTCATTTAAATAACTTGCAAACATGTATAGATTCATCCATAGTTCCACCTGGGAAGTTGTGAGCATCCTACACCAAACTAAATCCAAAACTCTAGAGAATTCCTGGATGCTTGGCATTCAGACAAGTCAGCCATCAAGAAAAACATAAGAGTTATATCACATTTATATGAAAATTAAGAGATAGTTAAAAAAAGGTTAAGAAGGGAACAAAAAAACCAAAACACATCCTCTCCAGCAATCAACAGCCAGATAAGCAGGGATTAACACAAGACAAACAATCAAGCAGAAAACAAAACCCTAATCAAGGAACAACCAAGGACAAAATCCACCAACATTAGCAGGACAAGCTAGTGTATATAAACAGGGAGTAAACCACACACTTACTAGCACTGATGATATCCTCTAATTGGGTAATGAAATGTCTGCAGCCAAGCTAAGAGAGCATCAAGAATTTCATGGTTCAATCCTGATCTACATATTTTCTTTTCTGTTGAAATTAGATGATGTTGGAAATATAAAATCGTACATGCTCTGCTTTCCTTAACTGGCAGTCGAAAAATGCTATATCACAGAAACACAGAGAACTGCAATATCATGAGGAAAACTGTTCATCTAAGAACCCCCAATTACACTGACTGGTGGCGTCTCTTCTGTTTTCGATAAGAATATTTCTAGCATTAAAGCTAGTCTTGTAAATATTTAGAAAGAAGTATTCTGCCATACATGCAAAACATTTCTCTGCAAACTAATATAAGAACTTTGCTGAGGAAAAAATGAAGCAAAATAGCTGTGCAGCATGCATACACAGAGAGAGCTTACAAGGCTATGAGCCTGGTAGATGTAGCTTTTACTTTATTGCTTTCAAAAGATTAAAGATTTGCATAGCCCTATTTCCCATATCTGGAGATACTAAGGATAGGACACCAGACCTTAGGCAAGCTGAGCTTGTTACTAGCATTCTTAATAAAGATATAATCAAATTGTTCTATTTATTTTTGTTACATGGTATTTTATTGTATGTCAATAGTAACACGTTATCTCCTGAACAGGAATTGAAAGGAATAAATGTACATCGGAATTGTAATATATGTTAATTCCTGAACAGAAATTGTTCAATGAAGAACAAATTTTAATGTTTAAAACTCTTATTCATAAACCCCACTCAATATGGATTGAGCATAGCCTTTGCAGATTCAGGGAAAAAAATATCTTCATGATTTCTTAATCAGTTCCATGGGCCCCTCAACACTACTAACTCTATACAGAAGGTTCACCCTCCTCTTGACTTTGATCAATTTTCTCGTATTTTAGACCTTGAAAGTATATATTCAGTTACCAGCAGCTTCTGCTACTCATATGGTAAAAACATCCCTCTTGCATTATTATGTTTTTCTTTTCAGCTTCCCTCAATCCCCTTTGCACTGTTAGGACTTTGCTGTTGCTAAGCTTATGTGATCTTGGCTCTCTTCCAACATAGGTAATTATATCCTGGCTGATCTAAAAATTCCTCCTCTTGTTTCATATGGAAAAGCAGATCTGTCCTCAGTGGTTGCTGGCTATCCATAAATGATAGAATACTCTTCCTTCCAGCATCCCAAAAGAGGATATACATTTCAAGGCTGGATAAACAAAGGTTTTCTGAAAGAAAAAAATGAACAGCACAACAGTTTGCAAGGAAAAATAATTTTCTATGAAAACCATTACATTGTATACAAATAATGGGGAGGGAGGAAGGAAGGAAGGAAGGAAGGGAGGGATTCTGTACCTGAAATTCAGAGACTGTGCTGATTTTTAGCTCAAAGCATGTTGTTTCTTCAGCTACAAGGTGAGGAGTTACAGATGACTGCTCATGAGAAGAGTGGCTGATTAATTTATTGACCAGCCCAAGAGCAATTCTTTACTTCTTGGAGCAAGTTACTTTACTTAGAAAGTTTACCGGTTTTACAAGAAAAAATGTATTCAGTGTTTGAAATCCTTGATATTACCAACAGACAGTCTAATTGCCTATACCAGGGGTAGAGAAGTCAGTAGGATCTAATTTCTGACCCATAGGAGCATCTCTATGGAGCTATCATCTTTATTAAGCTACATTTATGGTACAATTGGATTAGATAACTTGCTGCATCAGTTCCCAATTACGTGTCTTGACTATCTAGAGCAGGGGTGTCAAACTCAATTTCATTGAGGGCCGCATCAGAGTTCTGTTTGACTGTTCCACCGCATCAGGGTGGGCCAGGGTGGGTGTGGCCATGGTGGGTGTGGCCAGCTGGATGTCACTCATGCCTGTGACATCCAGCTGGCCACTGTGGGGGCCCGAGCATTCTGCCAGAGAAAATGGGCTCCCAAGCTCCATTTTCAGCTGCAACAGGCTCCTGCAACTCTCTGCCAGCAAAAATGGAGCTTGGGAGGGTCGTGTGCCAGATCTAAGTACCCCACAGGCCAGATCCAGCCCCCAGGCCTTGAGTTTGACACCCCTGCGAGATGGGTAGCAGATAAATTTAATAAAATAAATAAATAAATATTTTTATGTACTCCAAAACTTCCCAAGAACCTGAACATTAGGTCAAGACATTCTTCTATTAGTTATACTATGAAACATTCTCAAGAGGAAAAAAATACATAAAAGTACTTTTTTTAAAAAGTGAAGAAATAAAGTATATGATTATAACAATTAACAGTTACAATCTCTAGATACTTATCTAATGTAAGTATTAGTCAAGTGTGTATATATTTACTTCTAATATAACACTCTCATTCTTTTTAATCTACTGTATTTTTCATATATGAGTTCAATATTTCATTATATTTGTCCATACAAAGTTATGTCAATAGGCAAGCTGCTGTATAATCAGGTTTTCAATTCTTTGAATAAATGGAGCTATACATTTATCTTTCCAATATTAGTTTTTGGCCCTAGTAAAGGCATGGAGAATCCTTTTACCTTGTCCAGTTGTCAGATTCCATGTAATAGTATGTAATTCAGGAGAATATTATCCTCTGAAAAATTTAGGGTTTTGCTGCAACAAAAGCTAATTTTTTTCAGAGGATAACATTTTCTTTAATTATACAACTACGATTCTTTAAAAAAACTGGAATAAACCAAGAAAGATTACAATGCTTTGCAGACTACTGATAATAAGGATTTTCCCTTCAAATAGGCAGAAAGTGTGGTTGTCTACAAATATCTGCCTATGAAGGGTGAGATATGAAAACTAGAAATCATTAGAGAAAACCAGCCTTCTCCAGCATTGCATTGCAAGTTCCAGCTCCCCCCTTTTTAATCCAGATTCCACAATCAACTTCTAGTTCTAGACCAGGGGTGTCAAACTCGGGGCCTGCAGGTGGGATGCATCACGTGGTGGTCCCACCCTGCCAGTTTAGCGAAGGGGGGGGGAAGTCCTGATATGTCACAACGTTGCCGTGATGGTGCGAGTTTGACACCCCTGTTCTAGACTGTCCAGAACATCCAGTTCTGTATTGTGTACCATTAATATGGAACAACAGATGAAATGAAGTATAATACACAGCAGAGTTTGAATTCTTGATACCACAGGTAATGGAATGGGGACCTTACAGTGCTTCATCAACTGAGAAGTCTATGGGCCAGAAGAGAGATCCTGAAGAAAACCAACGGCATCATGTTTAATTTCTTAGTTCTACAAGTTCTACAAATTAGGGCCAAAGAAAAGTGAAGGGGCACTGTGAAGAGAGGAGTAAAGTTAGGGCGATATCATCTTACTCAAGAAATGATCAGGGCGAGGAATCTGGTATTTCAGATACCAAGAAACCAAGCCCCAGTAATAGCTCTAAAATGCCAGAAGCAGGTTCCACTATACCTGACTTTGATGCTGAAGTTTCAGATCTGGAATTAGAGACAAGGCCTTGAAGGCCACTTAGTGAGAATACGTAAAACAGAAGTAGAGAGACAGAAACTAGTCTGGTAAAAAAAAGGAGCTGCCTCTAAGGAAGACTGATGATGACAAAATTAGGGCTGCAAATCACTTCAATGAGGAATACAGGAGACAGATATATTTAAGATTTTTTGGAAGGCTTTTATGCCTCAAAGGAAGTTTGTATTAGTGACAGCCCATTATTGGTGCCAAGAATCTCTTGTCTGATTTCAGTGATACCTTGAAATTCTCGGTTGGACTTTTCTATCCCACAGCTTGCATCTAACCCCTTGGAACCCTGATGGTGAACAACCTTTTGGACTTCTGGGTAGTGTTTCTGCCTAACTTTGTAAAATTGACTATGGACTGATTTGTAATTTTACCACCCCACTCAGCTAATATGTGAATTGATGTATACCCACTCTGGTTAACTTCACAATAACATTTATTAAGCTTTGAAACCAGGCAGAGGAATTGCTAGGCAGTAGTGTGACCAGTTCACCAGAATTCCTGGTTTGTCCCAATTATCCACCACAAGATACAGCCACTTTAGATTTGTACTAGAAATTCAGGAGAGAGAAAGAACATTTGTATAAAATACCAAAATTATCTCTGTCTCTCTCCAAATGCTTAGGAAAATAGAGGTGGAAGAAATGAATGAACTTCAATTCTCTGATCCAGGTTTTGATTATACACACCAAGATGATCTTGTCTTCCTAAGTCAAACTATGGATGAGAGAGGTCTTATTTATTTGAGACTCTCCCAATGTAATGCATGCTTCCTGACAGTAGATATTTTGAGATACACTCACTTGGTTTGCATACTGTCAGATTGTTTAACCACAGTTTACTCAATTAATAATAACTAATTGGTTTGCATCATAGTAAGCTACTAACCATGGTTTACAAATCCCATATGTGAGGCACACATTGCATTAAGCCAAAACCAGACAAACTATCTCATCATTTATGGCCATGGTTGGTTTAATAGGTTATATAATCTTTTTAACCAGAATTAGTTGAACAGATGTGATGTCTGACATGGAATGCTAAGCCCTGTAATAGTTTAGTATCATACTATCATAGTTTTATATCAATAAATCATATTATTGCTTAGCATTATATATAAACTAGACTCTTGCCCTGAATGTAAAGATAATGTACAGATATCATAGCTAATATCATCAATAGATTTCTCCATGAATATGTCTCTAATCCCCTTTACTACATTTTATAGTAAATCCTATGTTTTAATTTTGCACTCTGCCAAAGAATAGTTCCAGATTTAGAGGAAATTTATTACAACTGATATAGGAACAGAAGGGTTAATCCACAATTCTAATGCTGATTCCCCCCACCTTTCCCCCTTGCTTTGGGTTTATTTGGCATTATATCTAGTATGACATAATCTTGTCATATACTATTATACTGTCCTTCAGATTGCTGTGTTTCTATTTATGTATAATAGAGGGTTTTCAGTACTGTATGGTTGTGTTTTAGTTTTTTTCATACTGTTCTAAAGCTCTTCTGGGCCCATAGGAAAAAAGTGGGGTACAAATAATAGATTAAACTAATTAAAGAGCTGAACTATGTCATCGCTTAAATTGCTTAAATTACAGGCTGGAGAGGATATTAAACCTTCTAATTTTTTAGAAGGCTCCTGCAGCAACAGGCAAAATAATTTGGCTAAAACTGCAGAACCCCAGCCAACATAGCAAATGATAGCAGTGATGGGAATTGTTGTCCGAGACTTCTGCAGCAGATATGATTTATATGTGTTTCTCAGTTTTCATCTTCTACACCTCCTATGACTTTTTTCCTAAATGTTTTCACTCACTATATTATTCATATGTTTTAATATTAAAATCTTTATGTCCTAAACCAGACCATGCAGTGCTGAGGAAAGTCTAGGAGACCTAAAACACAACAAGGAAGAAAGAAAATGAGGTAATACTGAAGAGTAGGAGTCCTGTTTCAGAGAACTGATCACAATGGGATATAATATAATCGAAAGGATTTGCAGAATAAGTCCAGGCAGACTCACATTTTGTTTGCTCTTGAGGCTCACTAATTGATATTGGGCCAGCTATAATTTCCTTGCATAAACTATATTTGAAAGCTTCGTGGAGACAAAATAGATAGAGGCCAGAGGACTACAAATATTTTGAGCTCCTTACAGAAAGATGAGCTATAAATATCATAGCATTAATTTAATTAGAAGTCAAAAGGATCTATTCTGGATTATGTGTACAGTTTACACCTACCGCCTTCTGTAAAGAAAATGCATAGGCCAGCCTAGAGGCACAAATGTTTGCTGCCAGACTTGGGTGGAAAAAATCCAGATGAGACCTAGATGGCAGCAAACAATGAAAAAAAAAAAAAAAGACATGGTTGTCTGAACATTTTTTTTAGCCCTGAGATTGGAAGCTCACTTTAGATTCCTCCCCTAAAAGATCAGGACTTGCATTTTCTATTTTCAACACCTAGTAGCCAGGGGTGAAATCCAGCAGATTCTGACAGGTTCTGGAGAACCGGTAGCAGAAATTTTGAGTAGTTCGTAGAACCGGCAAATGCCATCTCTGGCTGGCCCCAGTGGGAATGGGGATTTTGTAGTATCCTTCCCCTGCCATGCCCAGCAAGCCACTCCCACCAAGCCACGCCCACAGAACCGGTAGTAAAAAAATTTGGATTTCACCACTGCTAGTAGCCTATCCCCTTTTTCTTAAACTAATAAAACCAAACTTTAAAACTTCATTGTGGTCTTTAACCAGTGCGGTCTTAAACTACTGTACTTCTCCAGGGTTGAAATTTGAAAGTCAGTGAAGTCTTCCAGGCTCATATGTTCATTAATGGAGATGCAATAATTCCAAAGAAAACTAAATGTTACACACTTTTTCTGTCTTCTATTGCTAGGATTGAACCATACCCTAAACCATAATGGTTTGTGTGATGTTGACTCATTATGTTGTTTGAACTGGCCATTTGGAATCATAAACCACAGTTTTAAGCTTAGTGTATTGTGCACGACCACCTGCAATTTCATACTCAACAAATCATAATTAAACTCAATCATTGCATTGCACCAACTACAAAGATGGCCTCATTTCAGCAATGTTTTCTCTATTTAAAAATAAATAAAATTTCAGGAAACTCAAAATATGAGATCATATTAAGGAGAAGGGGATAAAAATCATATGAGAGAAAATAGTCGGAAATACATATTCTATACACCTAAAGTGTTGTCAGAAAACTACAACAAAATTGTTGACTCATAATATGGTATAACGCAAAAACCAATAGAAAGAATTTATATGAAAGAATAAATATTGCCATCAAATTATAAATATGATTGAAAAACATTAAATGTTTAGCTGCCTAGCATTAGATGTCCAAGTTCACAGTGGACCTAAAATATCAAAGCTGCTTAGCTTTTTAAATCCATTTAAGATTAGGATTTAAGTGGTAGAATGCTTCTATCCATATTTTTTCTATAGTGGAATTGAAAGACATACAGCAAAGTTATCATTTACCATAATATCTTCTTCCACCCGGATTCCTGTCTTCAAAACTATGAAAGAGCACTTTCTTTCCTATGTCCTGCCTGTATGTCTGCAAATGAAACTTATATCTTAATGCAACAATCATGATGGGCCCTTAAAATCCCACCTCAAATTAAAAGCGTGCCTTTGATTTTAGTATGTTGAAATTATATGCTAGCTTGATTTAAAATCCCACAGAATTCCTTTCCTCTCCACCCAATAATAATGTCTAATCTTCAAATTTCCATTGCCCAAAAACCCCACACTGCCTTTCTGCTAGGAGACAGATGATCTCAGATGTATATTATTTAAATCAGTATTTCTCGCTATATAAACCCAGACTTTAGTCAGTATATATCAGGATGTGATTATCTGATTTTAAGGGTCTCTTAATGTTCCCCAGAAAGTACAGTATCTATAATCCTTTCCTTTGGTATTTCATCCAAAAAGCTTATACCTACACTATACTTACAGGTCAGAGCACTTCTGTCATTCAAAATGTATCCATCCTTACCTAGCACTGTACCAGTTTGCATTTTAAGTATTTGAAGCAGTTATGTTGAATAAGACTGACAGACTTTTTTTCAGATGAGTTTTCCAGCTGCCAGATACTTCTAGCCATGGGAGCTTCACCACAAATGGGAGGAAATACAGCCAAGGAGAACAGTAACCTGTTTACCATACTGACAAAAGCTTCATTGTGGTCGGCATGGGAAAACATAAGCAGTCACATTCTGGTTTTGCAGGAAAGAAGATTTACCCCAGATCTTTAAAGTACATTCAAACAATTTCACTTTGGGAGATGAAGCATGCTCCAATTGCAGTTTCTATTTTCAGTGTTGAAAAAATACAGTAAAGGAATCTGTTTCATATCCAGGCAAACTATTAGTCAAAATAAATTTTGTCTAGACTAAAATGTGGATGACTTCTTTGGGGCTGAGAGTGTTGTATGAACCTAACCTCGGAAGATAGCTTGTCTATCCCTACTCTACCATCTACTACGGTAATAAGAGCAGCATTTTGTCATACTATTTTTACCACCAGGTGGCACTTTGTCAAAGGCAAAAAGAAAGTCAGGAGACAGGTATCTTCAAGGTATGATTGCCACATGTGTAACACACATAAAGATTCATTGTGTCAAGCTTTAATTACACTGTCAGAGTCACAACTTGACATTTTTACCTTACCCTGAAACCACTCCTGCCAAGAAAAATCTCCATTCCGAAACCACTCCAGGGGAAGGTTACTGCAAAATCCCCATTTCCTCCCAATCAGCTGGGACTTGTGAGGGAGAGAATAGATGGGGGCAGGGCCAGTCAGAATTTTTACTACCGGCTCTCCAAACTACTCAAAATTTCCACTACCGGTTCTCCAGAACTGGTCAGAACCTGTTGAAACCCACCTCAAGGAGGGGAAGAGATTAGTCATTTTGCTTGCAACCATGGAACAGAGTTTTGAAGGACATTAAGTTTGCAAACCTCACTTTCTAATCACTTACAGAAATTGCCTATTAACCATTTTAAAGCTATTGGAGACCTTCAGAATGACAAGTTTTAAAAAGCTTCAGCAAATGAATTATCTTCAACTCTGAACAAAAGAAAACTTAATTATAAATCTAAGAATTAAAGCATATGAAAGAAACAGCAAAAAGCCAAATATTTTTTATCCTAGAAAGTTATAAACAAACTAAGGATCCAGATAGATTTGGAATATTGAAAATTTTACAGTATTTTTTTATTATTATTAATTATAAAGAACACCTTATAGTGGGAAATAGAACTGTTTTGGGTTTTGGAAAACAAAACAGAGATAAGTAATTTCATGATTTAAAAACTGGACATTAGAAATGACTGAAGATTTTAGATAGAGGAAAGATTTACAAGCTGTAAAATGCTACAAAATGTTCCCTGTTATGTCCTTATAAGGACATCCGCCCGGATTGGCTGCCAGCCACCGGGTGGGAAGATTTGAATCCCTGTCAGGGGGCGGTGCGTCTGCCGGAGCGAATATAAGGAGAGCCCCGGCAGCGCACAGCCAGTCTTGCTACTGTTTCGTGTACTCAATAAAAGTTACTAATGTAACGAGCTGGTCACGTCTTCCTTTCCTGCGCCGATCTAACACTGGCGACGAAGGACTGAGAGAAGAACGAACCTCGCGGCACCAAGCCAACAAGACAAGACTCCGGCACCGGTAACTACAGTAGGCATTTCCAAAGGCATGGCATCCGCTGAAGTCACTTTGCCAGCCCTTACTCCTTTCCGCCCAGGGAAGGACAAGTGGAAATCCTACGTAGTGAAATTCCGGCAATACCTGAGAGGCAACAACATCAGGGATGCCGATGATGACCGGAAGAAGGGCATCTTCCTGGCCAACTGCGGCTCCGAGGTCCTCGACATGGCAATCGATCTCGTAGCACCACGAGACATCGAAGAAGTGCCATGGACAGACCTGCTGCAGATCCTGGAGGACCACTATGCCCCAACAGGAACACCGGTGGCGAACCGTTTCACCTTCCACCAACGGGACCAGAAGGAGGGTGAGACGATCAAGGAATTCGTGGCCGCCCTACGCCAGATCGCAGCCAGCTGTGAGTTCGACCACGTGGACAATGCCATCACTGACCGCGTGGTCTTCGGCATGAGGGACAGAGGCCTGCAAAAGAAATTCCTGAGCAGGAAGAAGCTCGTGCTCAAGGATGTGGTGGAGGAAGCCACCGCATCCGAAATCTCGGAGAAAGCAGCTGCCGCAGTAAGCAGAGCCAAGGGAATCCACAAGATTCGCTCCACAGAGCAATCTTCAACAGAGGATTCCACGGCTGGATCCGAGTCGGAGGGAGAGTCCACCGTCCACAAGGTATCCAGACCCCCAAGGCGGGAAACCGCCCAACGGAACTACAAAGGGGAGCGCTGCGCCAGCTGCAGAGGGGACCATGCCAGAGCAACCTGCAAGTGGAGAGATGCGACCTGCCGACGCTGCAACAGAAGGGGTCACATCGCCGAAGCTTGCAGAGCTGAGGAACCAGCCCCAGAGCCCTCCAGCCACCGTCCCCGCGAGAATCGGAAGGATTACCAGAGGTCATCCAAATGGTCCTCTGGCCCTTCCAGACGCAGAGACGACGAATTTCCCCGGAGCGGAGCGGTCCACCAGACGACCATCGCTCACACGACGTCAGACAGTGCCACCAAGTTCCATGTGACCATCCACGTGGAAGGAGCACCCTGCAAAATGGAGGTAGACTCCGGCTCGGTCTACTCCATCATGGACTGGCAGCAGTTGAAGCGCCTGCAACCCAGCATCACCAAGCGAGAGCTGAAGCCACTACACTCCAAGCTCGTCGACTTCGGGGGAAACCCCATCGGAGTGCTAGGAAGAGCCAACATCCGGGTCACCTACAAGCAGTTCGAAGGCAAGCTCCCCATCACCGTCGTACGGGACAGCCGACCGAACCTGCTAGGAGTGGAGTGGTTCAAGCCGCTGGGGCTCTCAATCGAGGGCATCAACCAAATTGGCAGGGACGAACTCGATTACCTCATCGAAGAGTTCAAGGAAGTCTTCGATGGTAAGCTGGGGAAATTTGTGGGGAGGCCAATCTCCTTCAATCTGGACAAGGGAATCACCCCAATTAGGCTCAAGCCCCGCCGAGTTCCGTTTGCCCTGCGGCCCAAAGTAGATGAGCAGCTGGATAAGCTGATCGCCCAGGGCGTCCTGGAACCGATCGATCATGCTTCATGGGAGACCCCCATTGTGACCCCACTGAAGCATGATGGGTCCGTGCGCATCTGCGCCGACTACCGTTGTACCATCAACAAGGCGTTGGCACAGAGCGCATACCCAGTCCCAGTGGTGCAACACCTGCTGCATTCCCTGGGATCTGGATCAATTTTTGCGAAACTGGACCTGGCCCAGGCTTACCAGCAACTGCCAGTGGACGAAAAAACGGCGGAGGCTCAAACAATTGTCACGCACAGGGGGGCATTCAAATGCAACCGGCTCCAATTTGGAGTCAGCGCTGCCCCCGGCATCTTCCAATCCATGATGGAACGCCTCCTCCAAGGCGTTCCAGGGGTGGTGCCTTACTTCGACGATGTGCTCGTCTCCGGTGACTCAAGAGCTCAACTCCTTGAAAGGCTCAGGCTTGTCCTGCAGCGATTCAAGGCCAAGGGCTTGAGGGTCAGGCGGGACAAGTGCATCATAGGAGTACAGGAAGTCGAGTTCCTGGGCTACCTCATTGATAGCACAGGCATCCACCCCACCAAATCAAAAGTGGAAGCAATCCATGAAGCTCCAAGCCCAAAAAACAAAACGGAGCTTCAGGCTTTCCTTGGGTTGCTCAACTTCTACGCCATTTTCTTAAAACAGAAAGCCACAGTTGCTGAGCCACTCCACCGCCTGCTGGGGAAATCGGCTTCCTGGAAGTGGGGCCAGGAAGAGGAAGCAGCGTTCCGGGCCATCAAGGGACTACTGACGTCCAAAAGCGTCCTCATCCAATACAGCGAGACGCTCCCCATCAAGCTGACCTGCGACGCGTCGCCATACGGGGTGGGGGCAGTCCTCAGCCACGAGCTGCCCAACGGCACGGAAGCCCCCATCGCCTACTTCTCGAAAACCATGTCCGGCGCAGAGAGGAACTACAGTCAGCTGGACAAAGAAGCCCTGGCCATCGTGGCAGGAGTGAAGCGCTTCCACGAATACCTCTATGGAAGGCGCTTCACAATAGTCACCGATCACAAGCCACTCCTGGGACTCCTCGCAGGCGACCAACCCACCCCGACCTTCATGTCCCCGCGGATGACGAGATGGGCCATCTTCCTGGCCGGCTACTCCTATAGGCTCGTGCACCAGCCAGGCACAGCCATAGGAAACGCCGACGCACTCAGCAGATGCCCATCGAAGAACCCGGTGGAAGACCCAGCCCCCACGCTCCATCTATTCCACATAGATGACGACGCCAGCTGTCCAGTCTCCTCCGCAGATGTGGCCGCGCACACCCAGAGAGACCCCACCCTCCGCCAAGTAAGGTCCTGGATCCTCAGGGGGTGGCCATCGAAACAGACGGAAGAGAGGTTCAGCCCGTTCACCAGGAAACAGACGGAGCTGTCCACCATAAAGGGCTGTCTGCTATGGGGAGACAGGGTGCTGATCCCAAGCACTCTGCAACGGCGGACGCTAGAGACACTGCACAACAGGCACCCAGGCATCGTCCGCATGAAGGCCCTGGCACGGAGTTACGTCTGGTGGCCCTCACTGGACAGAGACATTGAACAATGGGTCTCCAGATGTGACCCGTGCCAAGAAGTCTGCCCAGCACCGCCACAATCCGAAGTCACGAACTGGGAGACCCCCAGCAACCCATGGTCGAGGGTCCACATCGACTTCGCGGGCCCGATGCAAGGGCGGCACCTCCTCATCGTGGTAGATGCCTTCTCCAAGTGGCTCGAGGTGGTACCCATGGCATCTACCACAACAGAAGCGACGATCCGAGCCCTGCGCCGCCTGTTTGCCACCCACGGACTACCGGACGTGCTGGTCTCGGACAACGGCCCCCAGCTCACATCCCTGGCCATGGAGTCCTTCCTGGCAGGACTGGGCATCCGCCATGCCCTCTCCGCTCCGTACAGGCCGGCCGGAAACGGACAAGCGGAACGGATGGTCCGGCTCACAAAAGAAGCCCTCACCAAGTTGGGCCCGGGAGACTGGCAAGAACGCATCGACAACTTCCTCCTCACCCAGCACATCACGCCGCATGCCACCACCCACAAGAGCCCGGCCGAACTCCTGATGGGCAGAAGGTTGAGGTCACCCTTGGACCGGCTGCACCCCCAATACAGCCCGGAAGTGACCGCAACCGCCAGCCGCCCGCTTCGCGCCTTCAGCAAAGGAAATTCAGTTTTCGCGCTGAATTTCAACGGCTCTCCTAAGTGGCTGAAGGGGAAGATTGCCAGCACAACCGGCCCCAAATCCTACACCGTCGAGTTGGAAGATGGACAGGTCATGAGACGTCACATCGACCAACTCCGGAAAAGGTGGGGGGGAGCACACGAAAACCAGCCCGGCGAGGTAGGCCTACAACACCCAGACGAGGTAGGCCTACCACACCCCTGCGAGGCAGAGCAACGCCATCCCGACGAGGTCGGCCCAGCACACTACCAGGCACTGTCACGTCGGCAGTGCAGCGAGGTAGACCGGGGCCAACCACACGGAGGATGGCAACACCAACCCAACCAGGTGGGCACCCGGCACAGCAGGGCCAGGGACCCCCGACCCAGCCCGCAGGTAGACCGGGACCTGCCCAGAAGGGGAGCACCGCACCCTACCAGTGAAGGCAACCCACGGCAGCCCTACCAGGGAGACCTCAATGCAAGGCGAGTAGACCGGGGACCTTCGCAGATGGGCACACCACAGCACATGGGCGAGGGTGGCACACGACTCCCCGGCGAGGGGGACCCCCGCCCAACGCAAGAAACAACCCGGCAACAACAACCCAACCCGGACAACCCCAACCACCAACTGGCGGTAGACCAGGGACTAGGGGGAAGGGAAAGCCGACAACAACCCGGCCAGGGAGGCCTGCGCCACCCCGGCAGGGGAGACCTCCACCAGCCCGAGGAGGAAGCCCCACAACGACACCCCGACCAGGTCGACCACCACCAACCCGACAGGGAAGGCCAGCGCCAGCCCGGCAAAGGAGACCTGCGCCACCCCTGCAAGGTCGGACACCGCTACCCGAACCAACACCACCCACAGCGAGCAGACCGGACCCAAGGGCACCGGCCCGAACCACCCTCCGGACCACAGCGAACCGGGCCGCAGCAGAACCGCAGCCACCAGGAGACCCAGGAAGAGCAAGTGACAGCCGGGGTCTTACCGAGACTCAGACGCTCTTCCCGGGTCGAGACCGAACAGCACCGCCGAGGCGAAAGATCCACAGGCCAGGAGGAAGACCACCAGAACCAGCCATCCAAGGTCTGCGGTCCGGCCGGAGGCGCTGAGGGTGACCCCGCACACTCGCCAGCCGAACCGAGCCCGGTTCCGGGGAAGGAGCCAGGAGCCACAGGAACCCCGTCCGTCCAGGGCGGGGACGCGGAAGAAATGAGACTGCGTAGGTCAAGTAGGGTGCCTAGGCGTCCTACGTATCTGCGGGACTACGTCACGTTTATTGACGAACTCTGAACTGTTTTTTTCTTTGGACTAGGGGGGAGGAGTGTTATGTCCTTATAAGGACATCCGCCCGGATTGGCTGCCAGCCACCGGGCGGGAAGATTTGAATCCCTGTCAGGGGGCGGTGCGTCTGCCGGAGCGAATATAAGGAGAGCCCCGGCAGCGCACAGCCAGTCTTGCTACTGTTTCGTGTACTCAATAAAAGTTACTAATGTAACGAGCTGGTCACGTCTTCCTTTCCTGCGCCGATCTAACATTCCCTTTCTTGATTTCAGTGATAGGCTGGTTTTCTATCTGGACCATTGTTACCCTAGGCACTGACTTGTGGATTCCTCTGGTGCTTTACTCAAATGACCGGTGCCAGGAAAGCAGGAAGAAAATCCTATCCTTCCCACGGCAGATCTTTGAGGTCATGTGGTTTCACCTAATAGATCTTCATCAGTGCTCCTTGGTTGACACTTTTGCATTCCTTCCCCTCTGATGCATCTACTGGTAGATCAGGAAGGGAAGGGAAGGGAAGGGAAGGGAAGGGACACTGTTTACCATTCCTCCTGTCACTTGAGCTAGGAGGGGAAACAGACACTCAGGTCAATTCTACCTGTTTTAAAAAAAATAATCCATTGTTTTACCACTCCATAAGTGAATTTGTTAAGGAAAAAAAATAAGTCCAGTCTTTCATCATTCCAGCAGCCCAAATCACTCTCTCGGTCTTTGGCTCCTTTTCCACCCAAACTCATAATTAATCACTGGGGATGTAAACTTACTGCAAGCAGATGGCTGAATGGAGCAGAAGTGAGGGGGAGAGAAGGCAGGCATAGAAGAAAAAAAAAAAAACCCAGCTGAAAGGCTCACCATCTCACTGGTGAAACAAAGATTTTTTTTAAAAAAAATCCACCAGGTTTGGTGATCGAGGTCCCTTCAGAAAGAGGCAGAAAGCCTAGCAACACTCCAGGACAGAATGAACATGGAGGACAATGACAATGATTGGGATAAGGGGCTTTTCTGCCGCAGTAATCAATTCGAGTGGAAATGTTTGGTTTCCAATGAAATGAAGCATTGTAGATCACCAAACAATACCATTTATATTGGCAAAAACACTACGTTTAATGTTCAGCAGAAAAAAATGGGTGGAGGTGGCATTGCTTGTGGGCTAGGAATGTGGAGAGAGAGAGACAATGTTCCTCTGCTCTTGGAAAATGGTTAATGGCCTGGGCTTACACTGGCACAACCAGATAAAACAAACAAGCCTTAAGGCCTGTCTTTTCACAAAGGAAAGGGAAGGAAAGCTAGGAGATGTGGAGAGCAGCTGGCCATGATCCCTGGGGAAGCTACACTCTCTCTAAGGGCTCAGGTTTCAGTGAATGCTGCTGCTGCTGCTGCTAACAACTGACAAGAATAGCAGCAGAAGAGGTGCTACCAGCCACAGTGACAGCAACTATTGTCTTGCTTGCTTGTTCATTCCTTCGTTTTGCACTGCTTTTTGATTATGGCTCCTCCTGGCCACTACACAAATGTATCTAAGCTGCAAAAAACAACAACAACACTTTTTCGCTACAAACACAGAAATCTCATGCTCTTTGCTTCCTTCCTGTGGTCATAGGAACATCTGCAGCCCAGGTGCAAGAGCTCATTTGGCGTGACCAGGTTTGTTGAAAGCATATGTAAGGCAGCAAGAGGGAACTAAACATGATCCCTGTGTCTGCAGAACCCAAAGCAGTTGCCTTTATATCACTGGGCTTCATGTATAGTACAAATATGGCCTTTATTCAAGAATTGTATGGTAGAAATAATAAATCCAAGATTTACCATATTGTATGGTATCTAGAGACTCTCCAAATTTTCATTGCTCAGATGTGATTCTTCTATCTTATTCCTTGATTTGGTGTTCAGGTACGTATCATCTTGGAGATTTGGCCTAAAATTCAGTTGTTGTGATTCCACAAACAATTCCCAATACTACTTCCAAGTGACACCTGTTCTTGCTTTTACCAAAAAAAGATCAGCCTTGTCAGGGAAATCAAGGAAACTGTGTGGTCAGCCATTTGTTACAAAAAAATCTATTTGTGGTGAGAATTCATTAAGGGAAATACAGATGGTTTCTAGGCCCCTTCCTCTTAATCTGGCAGCAAAAGCTTTTCGTTTCAACAGCACAGTCCGCTAGGGCCTCAGCATGAATACCACCATCAATGGTTTTCTGATTGGGGGTAATCCTAGGATTATACTCCTTGCCAGAATCCTCTAGCAAAGAAGCAAACAAATCTACAGGGAAATAAGTGATTCTCACGATATTTCTCTGATTATGTACAGAATACATAATAAGCTTGATGTAGTATGAATTAAGCTTGTTCTGGGAAAAAGAAATCTCATAGTCTCTTTTAGGTTTGAGAATTAACAACGGCTGTTCCCATGCCTCTACGTCCAACATGGTTTGTCCCGTTTCCATGTAGGCAAACGCTTGCTGCCATCTGGTAAGAGTTTAATTTTATCGGGTCGCATGGAGTCTGCTACAACTAATCTGCTAATCTGGTGCTATCCAAATGTCCAAGAACATAACTTCCTGCACATCTGGATACCTGCTTTTTTTCTGTAAACTATATTTTCAATAATGTCTACAGTTACATTGGTTCATCTTTATCAGCATTTAATTTCCATAACAAAATGAACTTTTCAATTCTGACTGGAACTCGTTTGAAATAAACAACTAGAAATATCATATATTTTATTTCTGTGGCAGTTTCTATTTGCTAATACCATGATTGGATATACAACCTGTAAATGAATATTTGTTTTGTTTCATTCACTGCATTGGAATAAATGCTGGAATGGTCAACAAAGATAATATTGTGCAAAAAAGATCTTGTAATCTGCAGGTGATGAATGGTTGACTATTATGGCTACCCCTTTGATCACCTTACTGGATTCTAATGACTACAATCTCATTCTGTTCATCATGCATTACTTGAAATGCACTGGATAAAGTTTTCTCTCTAGTAAATCCTGTTTGCTAGGAACTAAAATTTCTCTCTAGTTTGTAATTCTTTTATCCTAACAAAGGCAGTCTTCTCTAGCCTACTGGCTTCCAAATGTGTGAGAGAAAAGTGCTCATAATTCTCAGCAAACACAGCCAATGTGAAAAGCATCACACTGAAAATATTGAATAATCTATGCTATCATTTATGCCACAGGTGTCAAACTCGATCACGTCTCGTGACATATTGTGACTTTTTTGCCTTTGCAGAACTGGGGTGGGTATGGCCTGCTGGTGACATATCCAGCCCACAGGCCACCAGTTTGACAGGCCTGATGAGCCTGTTTTATGTGATGAACTATTATCTGGAGTAATCCAAAGCAATAATGCCTACCTGTCAACTGCTTTGGTTTGGAAAGGAGAATCATTATTTGACTACTTTCTTGGTTTGGGTTTTGGGGAAGGCTGTCCTCACAATGGCAATTTCTGTTTCCATCACTATTGCAAATATGCTATTTCTATTGGATATATCCTACCAGGTTATATTTCTCATCCTGATGTGTTAGTAAGTATAATAGTAGTCTTGCTAGCTGATTTGATTTTTCTCTCCCTTATCTTTTCATGTGCTTTATTGATCTCAAGGATAGCATGAAATGTTTGTTTACAATGTTGTTTAGAAATAAATTCATTCTTTCAAATTCATTTAAAAATAACTATCTCCATGTCCATTTCCTTGTGACTTGTAAAGAAAGGATAATTTTGGAATAGTATCAAAGTTACCAGATCTTTCTTTCGTGCTGAGTGAGAGAAGATTGGGGAAGAGTTGAAAACAATCTGTTCATCCTTCCTATTATTTTTCCCCCCTTCCAGAATTATAACTGTTTCCAGTTGGAATCTCAGGTTGCATACCAGACAGCCTGTGACCTGTTAGATCATTCTTTCAGAGATTTACTTACCTAAACAGAGAAATAGAAGGATTAAGGGCAAAAAAAAAAAAAAAAAAAAAAAGCAGTGGGAATGGGAGCATCTTCCAAATTTCTGACAGCTTGACCAGAGCTGATTGCCCTCTGGCAGTTGATGATGGGCCCAGTCTCTGCCCACCCCAGGTGGGGGGGGAAGCTAGGGAGGGACTAGTCTACCTGACCATTAGCAGCTGAAGAAAGGGCTGGTCTACCTGGCCTTCAAAGGACTAGGTTGGGACCAATCTATTGAAGCTCCAGACATCAGCATGGCAGCACTGAAACAACCACAAATTTGCCAAATTTCAACCCCACAGGAGTTATGGATCTCAGATTTTGGACACATTCTATAAATTAGCCCATCTGAGGTACCTTGGTTTTAAAATTATTGTCCTAAAATGCATTGTTTCACCCAGTTAGAACTTACAGACACAAGAATTATAGTAATATGCAGATTTTGATCATAAAAACAATATTTTCCTACAAGCAGATTTTTTTTTGCTCTGAATTAGAGAAGAGAATGGAGAGTAGACTGGCTGAAACTCAGTCTGAGCTTAGCTAGTAATGTCCAGCAAATAATAGACCAGATATTTTGCAAATTCACTTTATCTCAGCAGGCAAGGTCTCTTGAAGACTAGTAGCAGAACTGAAGAAATAAATACTGCTGCACAGAGGCTTGAGTTTCAAGGAAACTGTACAATTATTTCACCCATCTTATTGCTGGACTAATTGTTTAAAGTTGTTGAACTGATTTTTAAGATATTTCTAAAGCAACTGTCAGATGTGAAAAAACAGGGCCACACGTGGAGGTTCTGATTTATTAATTAGAAGCCTATGCACGTGAATCTTCTCAGATGAATGCTTTGGATGGAACTAGTTAATTGTCAACAGCATTCAGGGGAGATTGGACTAAATTCTTTTATGGCTATGTAAGGATGAGCCACGGTGGCGCAGTGGTTAGAGTGCAGTACTGCAAGCTACTTCTGCTGACTGCTGGCTGCCTGCAATTTGGCAATTCAAATCTCACCACGCTCAAGTTTGATTCAGCCTTCCAGCCTTCCAAGGTCAGTAAAATGAGGACCCAAATTGTTTGGGGCAATATGCTGACTCTGTAAACCACTTACAGAGGGCTGTAAAGCACTGTAAAGCAGTATATACTGTAAGTCTAAGTGCTATTGCTATTCCAAACTGATACCTCATTTAACTCAATCCCCCTGCCTCTTCCATCTCTTTTCCGCAGCAACCAACTGACCAAAGTTCGAGTAAAAACTGTTGCATAATCAGACCAAAGGGGTACTCAGAACAGTGTTTCTTATCTTCAACAACTTTAAGATGTGTGGACTTCCATTCCCATGCTTGGCTGGAGAATTCTGAGAACTGAAGTCCAGATTTCATAAAATTGCTGAGGTTGAGAAAAACTGCTCTGCAGCAATATTTTGCCTCTCCCAATAGTCAAACAAGACCATTTAAAAAGCTCAGAAACAAAGCTTAAGACATCAGCATTCCCACTCCCTTGCTCCCCAGCTCCTAATGGCCTATTGCAGATTCCCCATGACAAATATTTGTGCATGCCTGGTAAACAATTGCCAACATTCTCTTTAAAGCTACATAAGCTACTAGCTACCATCAGAATGAAACTGGTAAATTCTAGAGAGGCACAGCATTGGCCTGTTTACGAGGCAAGAATCAATTTGCTTATACAATAGCCTGCCCTCCATGGAAGTCCTGGAGGGACTATTATTATTTTCACGTTAGTATTAAAGTGATTTAATATTATTTCACTTTAGGTATTCAAGTTTTTTGCATTCTAGGGCAAACTCCACTTTGTAAGTCGAATGAGGCAACCATCTTAAGCAGTAAATGCAGGGAGATTTAAAAAAGCAATGATGCAGCTCTCTGCTTATTTCCCATGCACTGGATTGGAGGCAGGGTGGCACATTCTGGGCAGTCTGCTTTGCATCCCTGCCACCCTCAAGCATGATGGATGAAGCTGTTTGATTGCCAGAGCTGACATAAGACTCAACAGGTAGACGACTAGTGAAAACAACACTTTTTCAAGAAGCTTTTGTGATTAATCAGACTCCATAATTTTAGGATTCATATTTATTGCAATACACATATTTGGGTTTCATTCTTCCAAACTTGTTGCATTTTATTTTACTTTCCGTATTTTTAGGGTAGGGATCCTTGTGGTTTTAGAAATGGAAGGATGATTCAGAAATACATTAAAGAATACACTTGAGCCAGCATTATTCATATTAAATACATATTGCATATAGGGAATGGTGTGATTTTACAGTGGAAAACAATTTTATGAATGGTTTAGTCATTGTTTTCAAGCTTCCTAGAGAGGGGAAAATGTCAGGCATTCAGCAGTAGGCATCCCGGCAGAGTAAATAAACATTCCCTTTTCAGGTGGAGCTTCAAATTAATGTTTTGGCAGAATAGAAAAGGAACAAGGTTGTTACATTATGTTCAGAAGGAATCTTTCAAAAAAACCCAACCTCTGGGTTCCTGGAAAGCTGTTGATGAGAAGCTGCAGTCTTCTTAGATATGAATGTCTAGTAATCCTTCACACCTCGGCAGGAAGTTTAGGTCACAAAAGGGTGCCCACATATGTTGTGGCAAGCACTAGTCTAGAAGACTAGCTTTTGCTCCGAAACAGATGCAAAAGGGTCAGAAAAAGAGCTGGCGTGAATTTTTCTTTTTTCTTCCTTATGTAGGGAAACAGAAAACAAATGGTTTTGAGAAACAAGAAAAAAATTTTTAAAAAATGTGCTGGGACTCACAGGAAGACAGCAACTATAGGGTAGACCAGAGATAATAGACTTCTACATCTAGATGCTTTCTAGATCAGCTCCAGTCACCATGTCCAAAAGCAGGGCTGTAAGATATTGTCTTCAAACTGGGAAGGCTTCAAACTGGGAAGGCTGCTCAGAACATTGATATTAAGAAGTTTACAATAGTACAAAACAGAAATAATATAGACTGGTTATCTCAAGAATTGCTGGAAAATCGTTTCACCAGCCTAAAGCAATTTATTCTAGCTCCTCCAATCAGAGAAGGTTTTAATTCAAATAGCAAGACACACTGAACCACAAACTAGCCAATCACATGTAAATAGGGCTGTCATGTCTGTATCTCAAAATTCCTGGCAACTGTGAAATAAACCAACGTTTATTTTATGTTCTATTCCTAAAGGCAATTTTACTAAATCTCGAACCAGAAGCCTTGGAAAGATTGCTTCAGCCTAAAACTCAAAGGAGGTAAATACTTTTCAGGGACTATAATGGAATACATGGATGACCTTGGTGAATGAGGGGAAGGGAAACTGCCTAGGAAACCATCAGACAAAAGAGGCAAGATCCCCGTAGCTTAATGATCAGAGAAAGAAACTTAGACTTAATTGATTTTAATTGCCATGTGACTGGGGTATTTTGGGAGTTGAAGTCCACCTATCTTAAAGTTGCCAAGTTTGAAAAACACTAGACTAAAGGCTGCAGCTGGTCTTGGTGGAACTTCTCAGAAGTTGGCTCCAGTCTAATAGAGAGTGGCACAGGAAAACAACCACTCACTTTATTAAATGGAATAAATAATGTTCCCTTCTGTCAGACTGAATGGCAATGTTAGAGGAACCTTGGAAACATAATGCTGCATAGCATCTGCTCCAAAGACCCCATTGGTCTTGCATTTTTTTTAAATTTTACCCATTTTGATTTAGTTGTTTCTCATGAGATTTGACACTTCAGACAGAATATTCATTTTTTCCATCTGATTATAATGTAATTAAAAATTGTAAAGGATTATGGTGACCTAGAGGTAGCCTAGATATATTAGCTCTAGATTCATATGACATGTTAGGTCTAAAATTAACTTAACTTAATAAGCCATGCAAATTTGTCTACTGATTTTTTGCAATCCCTTGCAGAAATGCACAGATTGAATAATTTCTTCTAAACTGCACAGTGGCTTTATTCAAACAATAGATTTAACTTGGTTTGCTAAATTAAACTCTTTTCTGGGTTTGCATAATAAGCAAAATTCCCATCAAGTCTTGCTATTGCATGGATATATCTACATGTTTATCTTAATATAATACAGAACCGGTTTGCTATTTTATTCAACTTTCCAGATGAACCTATAGTGATGGACTTCCCAAAATGCCCCATCCGAGTATTAATCAGGGTTGACCCTGCTTAGCTTTCCAGATTAGCAGATTAGGTTTGGCTAGTGTTGTAGAATAACAATTCCCTGATCAATGAGTAGAGGCAAAAGCTAAAACAAAAAATGCATTCAACAATGATTGTCAGATCTGATCCACAGTGGCAGATAGGATGCTTACAGTACTTTTAATCATACATAACAGGATGTGTTCATTTCTCATCAATTTAATGTATGCTTTTACATTTTTATGATTAAACTTTATGTTTTTGCATTTACAAAGATACTTTGTTCTCTGTATGATCTTTTAAAATACTGATTGGTCCCTTCTCCATCCCAGAATGTCCTTACATATACATTGATATCTGACCTTGATTTCCTTGTCTGTGACCAGCCATTTAGAGGTAATGGGGAAGAACCATTTTGTTGTTGTTGTGACATAAAATGTTGTTCCTAGTTAGGCCCTAAACTTAACAAATGGCTGGATTCACAAAACACAATAACCCTTCCAAGAGGTAATTATAGTTAAAAATAACCAGCATGTGAGAATAAGCCATTATGCTATTGCGTATAATGATTAAGTCCTTCTGTGAACAAAACCAAGTCAAATACAGGAAAGATTTTAGCCCCTTTTAGCTATTTTTAATCTTTGCATTGGTCAGCCTTTTTTTCCAGCCACTGAGCGTATGAAATGGGTGCTTCTAAATTTGCTGTTTCCTATAAACATTCAGGATACCAGAAAACCAATCCTATTTCTGTAAAGGTCACTGGTATCTTAGTAAAGTCCTTTGTATCTTTTGAAGAGAAGTTAAAAAAACAAAAACTAATATGGGAAAAAAAGGTTTTACTTAGCAAATGGCCAGTAGCTTTTCATCAGCGCTTTGTTTAGTTAATTTTCCTGCAGTAACAAGTTCAGAAGAGAATTTTTAAAGGAACAAAATCTAGTAAACAGTTACTGACTTGCAGCAGGAGTGAGCTGCTCTGTTTATGCAATTATAACTGCGCCTCTATAAAGAGAGCAATTCTATCTTCTGTCAGGAGAGCTCAAAATAAATAAGATTATGCCTAGGTTCTTCTATTTTTGCACAGCTTCAGTTTCCAGATTGCCTCAGCTGCACCCTGTGCTCAAGCAAACTTCAAAGGCTATAAGGAGATGCAATCCTATACATGCACTTCTCCTAGAAAATAAGTCCCCTTGAACAATGCAACCACAAAACGTTCCTTTTTCAGTAAATATAGAAAGAGTTCCACTTGATGAAGATGATCAGCAACATAATTTATTTCAATATAAGGCACTTAAGCATTATTTCCATTAATATACAGTATAACTGTGTCCCACTTCTCCTCCATGTTTTAAATGGAGAATTGTATTAAAACATTTAAAATGTAGATATTACCCCTTGATTTGCATATTGCTTCCAAAGGTAACAAATTAGATGGATTTGTATTAAACAGTGGTTCTCAATCTGTGGGTCAGGACCCCTTTGGGGGTCGAACGACCCTTTCACAGGGGTCGCCTAAGACCATTGGAAAACACATATTTTCAATAGTTTTAGGGATAATTTTATGGTTGGGGGTCACCACAACTTGAGGAACTATATTAAAGGGTTGCGGCATTAGGAAGGTTGAGATCCACTGTATTAAAATGATAAGAAAACTAACTCTCCCCCTCCCAATTTCTAGTAATCATCCCACTTTTTCCCCAAAAGAAAATTATTAGTGATACTAGATTATTCTGGTTTCGCTACACTATAGGTAGTACTTGACACAGCCATTCATTTGGTGACCAAAGTCACAATATTCCCGGTTGCATGTACTGTATAAAGAATAATACTATATGATACCGTATGAAGAAAATCATATGAAGAAACAGTTGCAGGAATTGGGTATGTCTAGTCCAAAGAAAAGAAGGACTAGAGGGGACATGATACCAGTGTTCCAATATTTAAGAGGCTGCCACAAAGAAGGGGGGAGGGACACAACCTATTTGCCAAAGCACCAGAAGGCAAGACAACAAACAATGGATGGAAACTAATCAAGGAGAAAAGCAAACTGGAATTAAGGAGAAATTTCCTAACAATTAGAACAATTAACCTGTAGAACGGCTTGCCTTCAGAAGTTGTGGGTGCTCCATCACTGGCGGCTTTTAAGAAGAGACTGGACAGCCATTTGTCTGGAGTAGTATAGGGTCTCCTTCTTGAGCAGTGGCTTGGACTAGATGACCTCCAAGGTCCCTTCCGACTCTGTTATTCTGTTATTCTGTATATCTGTGCTGGGAGGGAGTTTTAAAAAGTAAAGACAGTGTCCATGACCACATGACTGAACCCTCACCTCTTTTTTTAAAAAAAGGCAAAAAATTAAAGAGTGGCTTTCTGTTTTTGCAGATATCATCTTAATTTTTTGATCTTCCTATGGATGCCCTTGCTGCACACTTCACTGAAATGTACTTGACATCCATATTTCTCATAAGCCTGTGGCAACTTTCCTAAGTTTGGAATTGTTCAGCCTCAAGAACACCTGATCACAGAGATTATTTGGAAGGCAAAAAGAAATCTGATTTTTGATTCATGGTTGCAGTTCTATTACAAAAACTATAGGATTACAATTAGTAACCCATATAGAGACTATAGGATGTGTCTCAATATGAGTAACTAATTGTGATTAATCTAATTAGACATAACAAGATCCTCAGAAGTGTACTGGTTAGATAAACTTCATGCCTCTATTAATTTGGATTACTGTTTTATAAAACCCAGCCAGCATGGGCAATAATCCAATATATTTGCTGAGCCTCATAATTATTGTTTCTTAGAGTTTCAGCTTTGCATTGTGCAAAAGCTTATGAAATGACCTTGTCCCTGTTGCTACTTTTCAGTCTGAGCAACATCTTGGAGTTCGTGTGAGATTAAGATGGGAGGGAATTCCTATGTACACTTTAAGCTTCTTGGAGGGGAAGTAGGAGAGAATGGAGATAAATATTCAACCACTGGATTGGGTCAGCAGTATCTGTAGGATCTTGCCACTATTGTCAAACTAATGAAAGTGGTGTAGCAATATTGTGCTGCAAAGTCTACTCTTTTGAGTGGATAGCACATGTCGAAAAGGGTAGAGCTTGTGTTGTAACACCATTGTCACGTCTCTATGAACACTTGTGTGCGTCCCCCAGACATATTGGACTGGCTTTTACTAATAGTGTAATCAGTAGGCAGCAGCAACATAAACATGTGGTAGGAGCAATCATAACACAAATGGCATGAATTATGCAACACATGCCATGTGCATGATGAGACTATGATGCACATGACATCATTTGTTATGCCCAGTTGTATCTTCCTCCACTATTTTCTTTTCTCCTTCTCCCATCACTTCTGGCAAAGAAATGGGTGACTTGCACTTTTTTTAAAATTTTGTTTCTAGCTAGAGCCCAAAGCTGTTGCTCTGCATAATCCAACTTCGCATTTGCAGAGCAATTCTGTAGGTCGCTTTGCTACTTGTTTACACAGCCATATGGTTTGTTCATTTCAGCTAATATGAAACAGAAGCTTCCATTGTGATTCAGATCAGGAACTTCTGGGTTGGCAGTACATCTTCCAAGACAGATAATAGAACTGGATATTTTTGCTAGTTATATCATAGCAATTGTATAATTAAAAAACAAAAACAAATCTGGGCAGGAACGAGGGAGAATCTTAGCTGCAATCATGGGACAAAAATCAAATATCTAGATTTTGTTTTCTTTAAAAATAATTTAATTACTTCTGTCTGAATTTAGGAAATATAGTATGTCTGTAATGATTTGAGCTCCAGCCTCTTGGTGATACAAATAGCTTTCATGTCAGCTTCAGACAAAGAACTCATTCTTATGTAGGCATTTATGTCTATTCCTCCAGTTCTCGAGTTAGCAAAACAAAAACAAAAAAAATATGCTGATGTAAATTGTGCTGTTCTGATGGCCGAGTCCTACTCTGTCAAAATGATGGGGCAGGAGACTGATGCTGTTCTTAGTTCAATGCAAGCCAATTTATGGGCAACAACCAGAGGTAAAGTCCAGCAGGTTCTGACAGGTTCTGGAGAACTGATAGCGGACATTTTGAGCAGTTCGGAGAACCGGTAGTAAAAATTTTGAGCAGTTCGGAGAACCAGTGAACACCATCTTTGGCTGGCCCCAGAGTGGGGTGGGAATGAAGTTTTTGCAGTATCCTTCCCCTGGAGTGGGGTGGGAATGGAGATTTTGCAGTATCCTTCCCCTGCCATGCCCACCAAGCCACACCACACCCACCAAGACACGCCCATAGAACCGGTAGTAAAAAAAAATGGATTCCACCACTGGCAACAACTGATGGATTTCCGTGACTACATATACCTTCCTACCCATCATCACTTGCCTATGGAAAAAACAACTACTAATTGCTATCTTTATCTTGAGTGAATGTGGGTGGGTGTCTATGCTGGAAGCTTTCAAGTTGTTTCAACAATAAATCACTTATCTGCTAACTTATCACTTGGACATTTTTTTTAAAAAGTGGCCTATCATTCTTCTAAAGCAGGGGTGTCAAATTCACTTTGTCACGGTGGTGTCACATGACGGGTCTTTTTCCCGCTTCGCTAAACTGGGCATGGGCGTGGCCAGCACATGACGCATCTGGTCGGTGGACCAGGTGTTTTGACAGCCCTTTTCTAAAGGATTGGCAGCCCTGCTAAACAAGAGCTTGGTGGACAAATGGTTAGAGTAGAGAAAAAGATGACTGAGGAAAAATAGAGTTTACTGAACACATATGTTAATATTCTCCCCAACACACACACACACACACACACACACACACACACATATCATTCCATTTCCAGGGAAATAGATAGAACTTTTATTAATTTCACTGAGGCCAAATATAACTAAAATTGATAAGTACTTAAGGGAATCCCAAAGGTGCTTTTACCTGGATGACTGAGAATCTCCATAGACCCTTAAGGGAATGGCGATGGTGACAAGGGATCGCTTTGGTTACAGCCCCCAGTAGCCTTTGTGAGAATGAAGGCTAGCAAAATCTTTAAAATTTAAAAAATTTAGAGCCAAATCAGGTTCCTTCCCCAAGATGCCTAATGCCCTAATAGCTGCTGCTATAGAGAGAAATATATCACTTAATTATAATTAAAGATAATCTGTAGCTAGCCTCAGTCTTGGGATATAAAAAGAAAGTACATGTTCAGTATACATGTTCTGAATTTTAAATTGGCATTGTATATTAATTAAGATAGTTAGAGCTCGCCTAGGGCGACCCATATTAGTGGATTTAGTTGCTGGGAAAGTCCAGCTTTGGAAACCCTTTAAGTTTAAAATATTTTATCTGATACTGCAACCATGATTCCTGAATACAAATAACATAAAATTTACAACAACAACTAAATGAACATTGTCCATATTTCTGTTCAAGAACTATTCTGCCATATCCGGACCAAGAAGAATAAAACAGTTCTGGAAAGGGTTTATTTATTTGTCGCATTTTTAAATCACTCTTTTACCTCACAGAGGCAGAAAACAGTTAACAGGAAAAAGAAAATCCTAAACGTTGCCTGGTATTGTTTTATGAATAGGATTTAAATCTGTCTTGAAGATTAGAAGGACCTATATCCCTAGCCAATATCCATAGCTAGCTGGTTTTGGATATTTCCCTCCTTCTAGGTAAGAGACTCAATTGTTCAGGAGGCTATTGCGCTGAATGTAGAACTCTGGTAAGATTCTGTACACTTTGATACAAAAATTAAAATCTTTTGGCTCAGAATCAGCAGATTGTAAAACTGTTAAGACCAATTGTAGTCCATGATGTCTCTGTTGGGCCAGCACTTAAGGCCAGTTCTTCTTGGTTTGATAAAGTGTGGAAAAGCCTATTATCTATTTTGTTGAACATAATCCTGTTTGTATACAGATAGTCTTTGACTTACAACAGTTCATTTAGTGACCTTTCAAAGTTACAACGGCATTGAAAAAAGTTACTTATGACCATTTTTCACACTTATGACCATTGTAGCATCCCCATGGTCACATGAATAAAATTCAGATGCATGGCAACTGATTCATATTTATGACGGTTGCAATGTCCCAGAGTCCCAAAAGTGATCCCGTTTTGCAACCTTCTGACAAGCAAAGTCAATGGTTCACTTAACAACCCTATTACTAATTTAACAACTTCAGTGATTCGCTTAACAAATGTAGCAAGAAAATTCGTAAAACGGAGCAAAACTCACTTAACAAACTTCTCACTTAACAACATAAAATTGGGGTTCAATTGTGGTCGTAAATTGAGGATTACCTATTTGTTTTGTTCTGCTTATTTTTTCAGTATAATTTGACTTTAGTTTTGTAACCTGGTTTGTTACAGCATAAGTGCTACATGCAAACTGTTGGATATTTATCCTACGGTTGGGTAGGTAATATATAGAAAAACTATGTTTGTAACTTTAAATGTTATAAGAAGAATGATTGGCTGTGCTATTATCAGGCAGCCATAAAGGTAGACAGGAAGCCCGGGAGCTCCTGCTTCTGCTATTTGATGATTGATCTTTTGAAGAGGGACTGTGTGTGACTGAAGAGAACTGTAAGCAAACTATGTTTTGTGTTGGAGAGTGATTATTCGAAGATGTGTTATCATTGTTTTGAGAAACCAAGTTTTTCACTAAGAGTAAAGAATGTTTTTCTTTTTCACCGTTCAGAGTCTGTGAGTATCTGTGTGTTTAACCAGCAACGTATCTCTTTGCTGTCCGGTCTGTTGCCTACTATGCAGAGGGAAGTTTTACCCTCAACACAAACATTTTTAAGCCAAGCTGAATTGGGGTAGGAAATGATGCCTCCCCCTTGCCTCCAAAATAAAAATTGTAAAACATATAGCCACATAAAACTCCTTCTCAGCAGAAACAGTGACAAATACACAATGTGCTAATTTGGGGCAGAAGTTACAGTGGTTGGGAAAACAAAGGAAATATTTCAAAGTAGGACAAAGAAAGATCAGATTATTTCAATCTTCTTTGGCACGATTTTTCAACCTTGGCAACTTTTAAGATATACGGACTTCAACTCTCAAAATTCCCCAGCTAGCCTTTGATAAAATTCAGTTAAGTAATTTGGGGAAAGGAAGTTCAAACCATTCAAACTCCACTATAATAAGATCATAAGTAAATGAAGCCTGAAGTTTTAGTTATTTAATTCATATGGGTTTTTTTTTTAATCCCAACCCCTTTTTTCTGGGATTAAGCCTGATTCAAGCAATTCAGTGCAAATTTTCCTTCCTTGATTGTGTGTTGCTATCAGGGGCTTGTCAAACAAGTTTTTCTGGCAAAATCCAAATCTTTCTTAATTTAAATTGACCTTCTGAGCCACTGCTCTATCCAGAGCTTTAGTCCTATTTCTTAAATACAGGGTTAGTGGCCTTTCAACAGGCAGTTAGATTTTTTCAGCTATCCACACCCAGCCCTGCCCCAGCTTTGCCCTCTCTTGTAAAGATTCACTGGTGGTCTACAGCGTCTTTAAAATTCCCTCATGGTTCCATTTATCAAATTAATTGCTGAGATTATGCTTTTTATTTCTTGGAAAAACAAATAAAATAGCCTCTGTGAATACTTCAATCAACATCTGTTTTTATTGACAAATTTATTTATTACTTTCCTGGGGCCCATATGCCACTCCCATCCAGCAGGAATGTGAATAGTTTACATTCTCTTTGATAGTAAAAGCATTAAAATACAATAACATTATAAAAATGAAATAATAACATAAAGCGATAACTACTGTGTTTCCCTGAAATTAAGACCCTGTCTTATATATTTTTTTTGAACCCCAAAATAAGCACTTGGCCTTATTTTCGGGGAGGTCTTATTATTTTGGGGTGCATGGAGCAAGATGAGGCTCCTCTTGCCGTCTTACCTGATTTCCAGCTCTGCGTTTAAATATTTTTGGGGAGGGCTTATTTTCAGGGGGAAGCTTATTTTAGCGCATGCGCTCAAAAGCCCAATTGGGCTTATTATCAGGGGATGTCTTATTTTCGGGGAAACAGGGTATCCAAAAATACTTTTAAAAAACAACAACTGAAGCCTGGCATTCTCTCACCAACTCCAGCAGTTCCCGTAACCTGCATGTTTTACCAGGAAATAAAAGGGAAAAAATGATAAGAAGGACATATATTCTATTGTACCATCTTCTGGCACTGTAATGTTGAAGTATGTGACTAGGGAGATTAGCCCTTCCTCTGCCATCTCCTTTGTGGGGAGAGAAACCAATGTGTTAGCCCTTTGAGATAGGCCAAATCAGGAAACAAGACAACACAAGGGTTAGAGGAATGTTACTTTATTTTGTAAAATATATGAACAGAACTGAAAATCTGCTAAACAAGCACAAAATGAAGCTTCTAAAGATTTTCCTCTTCTCTTCTCTTTTCCCAAGGCTGAGTTGAAACACTTGTAACACTTCTTGTGCATTTTCTGAGTGATGTTTCTTGTTTTAGGTTCCTTCCCATTTCTGAATATGTGCACCTGAGCTTGCCCTAGGAAGGAGATTATTATTTGATACATTAGTATGTGATAGTATACTGATGTATTTGCATGGTAGACAGGATAGGACATTGTATGTGAAAATGTAGTTTTAATAAACTTATATTTTTCAGCAATGCCAGTTTAGCTGATCAGCTGGATAAATTAATTGCTGAAAAGAATATTTTGATAGATTAAAGATGTTTAAAATGTTACACTAATACAAGGTTAATACATTATGTGTAATAAAGGAATATGTATTCGTCTTAGAGGGAAGGTTTCTACAAGGTTTGTCTTGTATATTGTTTTATTATGGCTGTTCACCGCCCTGAGTCCTTCGGGAGAAGGGCAGTATAGAAATATAATAAAATAAATAAATAAATAAACAAACAAACAAAAAATAATAATAGTAGCAGTAGTAGTAACAATAACAACAATAATATAATTATTATATTATATTATATTATTATTATATTATATATTATATTATATATGTCACTTAGAACACAACATGCCAGATATCACAGTTGTCGAAAATCGAAATGTACAATTTATTGACACCGCGGGTACCAGGAGATGCCAGAGTCGAAGAAAAAGAACTGAAAAAAATTATGAAATATTGCAACCTGGCCATCGAAATTACACGGCTATGGATGAAACATGTAACAGTGATACCCATTGTCATCGGGGGACTTGGTACTATGTCCAAGAATTTTATAAAATACATCAACAAATTGCAGCTTCCTGCAATAACACCAGCAGAACTGCAAAAAACTGTGCTACTTGGAACATCATAAATCTTAAGAAGGTACTTGGTTGATACCTAGGATGCTGGCAGCAACCCATATCAATCAATCATTAGCACCAGTCAATGGTATTTGTGATGCATTTTTTGAATGTTCAGTTGACTGAGTTTCATATTTAATGAATAAAGATAATAATAATAATGAAGAAGAAGGAGGAGGAGGAGGAGGAGGAGGAGGAGGAGGAGGAGGAGGAGGAGAAGAAGAAGAAGAAGAAGAAGAAGAAGAAGAAGAAGAAGAAGAAGAAGAAGAAGAAGAAGAAGAAGAAGAAGAAGTAGTAGTAGTAGTAGTAGTAGTAGTAGTAGTAGTAGTAGTACTGGAGCAGTCGTGAAATCCAAATTTTTGTACTACCGGTTCTGTGGGTGTGGCTTAGTGGCCGTGGCAGGGGAAGGATCCTGCCACCCCAGTCTGAGGCCAGCCAGAGGTGGTATTTGCCGGTTCTCCGAACTACTCAAAATTTCTGCTACCGGTTCTCCAGAACCTGTCAGAACCTGCTGGGTTTCGCCCCTGACTTGGAGCCAATTTAGAACACAGCTACCAAGCTGATAAGGCAGCTGGTCACATTTAGTCTGCAGAAGAGAAAACTGAACAGAGATTCGATAGCAGTCTCCAATATTTAGCGTTATTTTACATTACAGCTTTCCTTTTCCTTCTCTGAACTAAAAAACGCATGATATGGATTAAGAGCTGCAAAGCTGCCTAACGTGGAAATACATCTCGAAATATTGCACAGCGAAATTTTGACAAGGCAAGAAGGGAAACCTTCGCTTTCTTACATTTACCTTCTTCTGATTGGCCAGAGCTGCCACCGGTGATCGCCTTGACTTCTCTGTCACATCGGCCCTTGAGAACCAGATATCCGGCAGCGACTGAGCTTTTTTTTTCCCCTCTCTGCACCACCTGGGGGCGCTGTGCTCTGCTCCGCGACCACTAAGCTCCGGAAGACGGCGCTACTTTTATCTCTGTAACACTGTTGCAGAATTTTTCTCTCCCGCTCGTGCGGCAGGAAGAGGCGGAGATTGAAGGGAGGGAGCCACGTTTGAATAACAAGCCTCCCTATTAGTGGTAATTCTTGATCTTACCCAATAGGAGAACCCTTTGCTCGAATGTGGGCCGTCTAAAAACGCCATCTTACTTCTTGTTCAGAGTGCTGAGCTGTACGTTCCCGGTCCGAGCGCGAGGGACCCAGCTATGCCGCTTTATCAGACCTGGGAGGAGTTCACTCGCGCCGCGGAGAAACTCTACTTGTCCGACCCACTGAAGGTACTTGGGCGTGGAGGAGAAGTCGGCGGGAATTCGCTCAAAGGCTGAGCAGAAGGAAGAGGGGTTGGTGGGTGTTTTGAGTCTCTCGAATTGCATGGTTTGTGGGGAGTGGGGGCATTTGTTACCATTTTAATGTAAACCACTAGACCAGTTTTCCAACTCTGGTGGTGCCGAAGTAGCAATAATTGCTGGCTTTTCTGTAGTTGGCAACTATAAAAAAGCTTTAATCTCGCTCAGAGTGGAAAGATATTAATCAGAAGTTTGGATTTTATTTTTATTTTTTGCCATGTATTGAATTTGTGACAGTTGAGTGTATTGCAAATCTACGCATCTCTCTCTTTATCATGTTTCCTGGCAGGACTAAATTCGGAAGTTACTCTTTCTTCTGGTATAAAATGTTCCCCTTTATTTGTATCCATTTCATGTATTCATAATCATGTTTATACTTATATCTGTTATCTAATACATGCTTGACAAAATGAAAATAAATGTATGTATGTATATATGTATGTATGTATGTATGTATGTATGTATGTTATAGTAAAGATAGGAAGTCTTCCGAACTTTTAGTGTTTTTGGTATTTGAATATCAATATTTCACTATTGAATGAACATACTCTTTGGTAGCAGCTGTTGCAGAGAGTTGTACAAAACCTCCTAGGCAATCAGCTCCTGTATGCTTATGCAGTATTGTGTAAAGGAGAACCATTTGTTGGTTTTGTTCATTTCAAGTGTGCTTTGGTTGGGAACTCTCATCAGATGAAAAAGGGCTAAAGGTTAAAATGCTGTGTGTAACTGGCGTTAAGTCAGATTTGTAAATAGCCGTGTTTTTTTTAACTTGTGGAAGTGTACGTTGATGCTATTTTATTTTTTTATAAAATGATTTTTTGTGTCATTTCAGGTCCGAGTTGTACTCAAGTACCGACATTGTGATGGGAATCTGTGTATTAAATTAACAGATGATGTTGTTGTAAGTAAAACCTAGGTGATATGATTTACAATTTTAAATTCTCAGAGTCCAAATTTTCAATATTGTTTTAACAGAAAAATTGGTTGATGTATCAGCTGATTTACTGAATACTTCTCAAAGAAGCAGTTGTGTAAACTTAGAGGCATTCAAATCATTTTTAAGATGCGGTGTTTTTAGAGTTAGTGCTTTGGCATTTTAAAATTCTAAAGCAGTATCTCAGAATAAATGTGAATTTTTAGAATCTTAATACCCAGAGTTATGTATGGTGGGCGGCCATACAAATCTTTTAAATAAGTATATAAATAAAAAAGCATTTACCTACTGTTTCACACATAATCAAATGTCTTAGGCCCAGTACTCTTCAACAGCTTCATAAATGATTTAGATGAGGAGGTAGAAGAGAAACTCATCAAATTTGCAGACAACACCAAGCTGGCGGGAATAGCCAACACCACAGGGATAGGCTCAAAATCTAGATGGATTTTGACAGACTTGAATATTGGGCCCTATCCAACAAAATGAAATTCAGTAGTGAGAAAAGTAAGATTCTACACTTAAGGCAACAAAAGCCAAATGCCGGGTATCAAATAGGTGGTAACTGGCTCAACAGTAGTAATTGAGAGGGATTTTGGCGTCCTAGTGGACAATTACATAAATATGAATCAGCGGTGTTTTTCAGCCAACAAACATATTAACATATAAAAAAGATGTTGAGATTCTAGAAAGAGTCCATAGAAGAGCAACAAAGATAATTAAAATATTGGAGTCTAAAACATGAACAGTTGCAGGAATTGAGTATGTCCAGTTTAATAAAAAGGATTAGGAGTGACATGATAGCAGTATCCCAATATCTAAGGGGCTGCCACAAATAAGAGGGAGTTAATATATTCTCCAAAGCACTTGAAGACGCAACAAAAAGCAGTGGATGGAAACTAATCAAGGAAGGAGCCAGCCTAGAAATAATGAGAAATTTCCTAACAGAACAATCAGTCAGTGGAATGACTTGCCTTCAGAAGTGGTGGGTGCTCTATTGCTGGAGGTTTTTAAGAAGAGATTGGACATCCATTTGTCTGAAATTATATAGGTTCTCCGGCTTGAGCAGTGGGTTGGACTAGAAGACCTCTAAGGTCCCTTTCTGTTACTTATTAGGGAAGTGCAATCTTTGTATATATTTCATATATATTTTTAAACTGCTGAGAACATTAGTCTTTTAGATATCCTGATTAGAAGTAGCTGATTCTGCTTAAACGTTGCACTAAAGAACAATTTTTAATTAGATAGTCCTCAATTTACGATCACAACTGAGCCCAACATTTCTGTTGCTAAGTTAAACATTAAGTGAGTGTTGCCCCATTTTATGACCTTTCTTGCTATAGTAGTTAAGTGAATCACTGCAGTTAAAATAGTAACACAGTTGTTAAGTGAATCTGGCTTTCCCAGTGATTTTGCTTGTCAGAAGTTCACAAAAGGGGATCACATAACTATAACAAAATAATCTGATCCTGAGCAATTGCACTTCCTTTTTATATATTTTGTCCTCGTAATCACTGCTTCTCCTTTGTTAGGTCTTTCTGTCATAGCAGTTTATCTGCATTGTAAAACTATATTGCAACAGCTGTTTTATGTTCTCATGATATGAGAATAAAGAGCAAGTTATGTGTTTTAGACTTTTAAAAATGTTTGATTATGTGCCATCAAATCAATGTTATCTATAAGTGATCACATGGATCGACCTCTCCTCTAATCTGACTCCAGCCTGGCCCTTCAGGTCTCCCAACAGTGCACCTATTGCTGTAGTAATCAAGGGCACTCACCTTGCTCTTGGTTATTTCCCCCCCCCCTTTTTTCCCTATGTTACGTACATCTGAACAGAGCAGTCTGCATAATGTATCCAAAATATGATTACTTGAACCATTTGTTCAAATGTCATTTGTGCCTTGAGTGAGAACTATGATCATGGCATCTGAATATCTTTTCCAAGATTTTCATAACCACCTTACCAAATTCTACTCTGTTGACACCTGGCCCTTTTATTGTTGATCATTGTTTCTGAGAAGCAGAAGCTGTCTACCGTATCACTGACTTTGTTGTCAATTCTAAGGCTGATTGCTCTCCCTGTTACCATTCATTTGGTCTTTATATTTAATTGTAGATCCATTTTTTCATTGTGCTCATTGACTTCTATTAGTAGAACTTCCAGATCACTTACATCTATCAGACTAATGACATCAGCATTAGTGCAGGTTATTGATATTTCTTCCTATACTTTTAGTTACTCATCTTTTTCCAGTCTGGCCTCACTCAATATATTTTCCAAATGTAGGTTGAATAAATAAGGAGAGAATATATAGCTTTGTCTCATTCCTTTGCAACTGTAAACAAGTTTTTAATTCTGTATAGACCAGTGTTGGCAAACCTTTTCGGCATCGTGTGCTGAAATGGGAGTACATGCATGCTGGGGAGCGCCAGAAACCGGAAGAGCAGTTCTCCGGCGCGCTTGTGTGCACTAGAAACCTGAAGAGCAACGGATGACGGCTGGCGTGCCCGGAGAGATGGCTCTGCTTGCCACTTCCAGCACACATGCCATAGGTTCACCATCACTGGTACAGACTGTGGCTTTCCTTCCTGTGTCATATAAAGTATGGGCTTTGTATGAAGAAGTTGAGGTGTTTTGGGATTCTCATTTTCCTAAGGACATTCCATAACTTAACGTGGTTGACATAATTGAAAACCTTTCTATAATCAGTAAAGCATATATTGACTTAGTTTTGGTATTGTTTGGCTTTTTCAATTAACCAGGATACATCAGCGATGATGTCTATTCTTCCTGTCTATTGTTCTTTTCTAAAACCAGCTTCATCATTCCACATTTCTATGGCTATAATCTGCAGAGAAAGTGAGAAAATGCTAACGTGATATTGTATGATAATTTGCACATTCTGTTAAGTCTTCTTTGATTGTGGTATGTAGACTAAGCTCCAATAGGGTTGTGTCAGTCTCCAGATTTGCTGATATAATTGAGTTAGAACTGATTTGTCTTCTGTGGTGTGTCACATTTCTGTAGCCTTCTCACTTAGTAATGGCCAGTGTGCTCATCTAATTTCATTTGGTTGTACTAAGTATTCATGTGAATAGGGAATATCTTCTTAAATCTCTTGGTTGTCTTAAATATGTACAGAATTTCAGTACTGTATACAGTAATCTCTAAATTGACAGTTGTAATTTGAGCTTGGCAATCAGAGTTATAAATTGAGATGATCAGAAAGTGGGTCACCACGTGACCAGAACCAATTCTACAATCTTTTTCATGGTGGCTGTTATGGAAACTGTGCAGTCATTAAGCAAATGCTGCAGTTGTTCATGGTTTGCTATGGACTAGTTTTTGCTGGAAACAGGAAGTAAATACTGGTTTTCAGCAAAACTGATGAAAATTGTAATCATATGACCACTGGACATTGTAAACATCTGTAAATGTGGGCTGCTCGAAATGTGATCATGTGGGGAGATGATGTTGGAACTGTGTCATAAATAGCTTTTTTTGGAGGGGGGGGGGTGTCTGTGAGAACTTCAAATGGTTGTTAAGTGACCAGTTGTAAATCAAGGACTTCCTGTATTTCTTCTGTATGTTTGACTTCTCTGAATCTGTTACTACTCATCTATTGATAAACTTGAGCATATCAGTTTGAGATTGGAATCTCCTGAGTTTGAGGATCTTTTAGAAGACTTCTTATTTATTCCATTACTGTTTAAATCTTTAGTATCTTTATAGATGTCATTTGTAATATGTTTTCTTGTTTTTTAAAACAATAGTTCTCTGAAATTGTTAAATATGTTCTTGAAATCTTTGATATTCTTGGCTTTAACTTTGTTTCTTCGTTTCTGTCATTATTGTGATATCAATTTTTATTTCTTCTGTTTCTTGGTTCTTGACAATTTCTTCTCACATTAACTTATTTATTTCATTTTGTTTATCATATTTAAGACCCATTTCCATCACAGAGGGATTCTGGGTGGTGTACAATAAGATTTAATTCCACAGTTCCTCTGGTTGCCAGTCATTGAGTTCAGGTTTTAAAATGAATCCTGATGTTCTTAAAAATGCTGGGTATATTTTTAAGACCACACTATAGAACGTGGTTGGCTTTATTCATCTGGTATGTTCTGACAAATAAATCTGACAAATAAAATGTTGAATGCAATTGAACCTGAGAGCTTATCACACAGCACTGGATCATCAAATCACTTTTTATTGTTTATCCAGGTGGTTTTTATTTTTGACAAAATACAGGAGTTCTTTTATCATTGCTTTTTCCAGCATAGTATTGAAATGGTGCCTTTGCTAAATTGTTCTTCCTACATTACTGTTCTTCCTACATTGCTGTTGCCCAAAAATGGTGCCTCTTTTGGGGGGAGCGGGGCAAGTGGAAGATCTTAATGTCATGGGTGACCCTGCTGGGAAAATGTAGTCTTAACATAATCCTGGCATTCTTTGTGTATCCCTTCCAGAAACATTCCCCCACTGCCACAATGAAGCAGCATAGCAGGACTGTGTGTGTGTGTTTAAAAATATGTTCAGATAAATCCTGATTAGTCTTTTCTCTGTGCTTTTTTTCTTTCAGTGTCTACTCTATAGGACAGATCAGGCTCAAGATGTAAAGAAAATTGAGAAATTCCACAGTCAATTAATGCGACTGATGGTAGCCAAAGAATCCCGCAGTGTTGCCATGGAAACAGACTGAATATCTGGAAATAAAATGAATGTTCCAGTCACGTATCACGGGAGGAATGTATCTGTTGGATTTGGGCATATTTGGAATGGACACACAATGGCATCAAGTGGACTATTAAAATTGAGTTTTGTAAGGATTTGGGGGCCACTTCAGAGTGGCTGGTAGACTATATGCTTTCATTGAAAGCTTCTATTTATTTTTCTTTCAATTTGAGTGAGGAAATATATATGTTCTTTCCTGGAATTCTTAAAGGTTAAAGTATACTCAGCCAGATTTATAACTTCCTTTCTCAAATCTTTAGGACATTGCCTAAAAATGGAAGGAGTACGCTGGTGGGTTGAAGAATGCTGTTATATAGAAAGGGGGTTGTGGAATTTTATGTTCTGTTAAATTAGCGATGTATAATCTTTATATATTGATGTATTATTTAGTTGGCAAATAACATCTGATAAAATGTTCTGGAAAAACAAGGATGCTTGCGAATCAATTCAAATGTCTAGACTTAAAGATTCAGAACTGATTCTTGCTTCATAACCATATAAACTGAAATACATGTTCCATTGGTTAACAGCCAATGCTAAAAACAGCTATTTCTACTGTATTTAAGATTCTGGCAAAGACACCATTGGTGAGATGGGCAGTGTACAAGTTTGATGAATAAATACCATGTTTCCCCGAAAATTAGACCCTGTCATATATCTTTTGCCACCAAAAAAGGCACCAGGTCTTATTTTCGGGGGGGGGGTCATCCACTGACTCACCTCACTTGCGCGCATCACCCCCAGCCTCTTTCGCTATCACAGCCCTTCAGGAACTTCGGCCAGCAAACTTTCCTGAAGGCCTCTGCAGCCGATAATAGAGTTCCGGATTGATCTGGAGCTCTGTAATCAGCTACAGAGGCTTTCAGGAAAGCCTTGCCAGCTGCAGAAGAAATGGGCCGAGGTGTGCGAGGCCTGGCTGCAACTGTCCAAAGGTAAGCAGTAGGACAGCTCCACCCCCCCATCCCCTAGCTTAATTAACCCTACCTTAATTTTTACCTGTGCACCCTGGAGCGGGCGTGGTTTTAATTAGGGCTTATTTTGGGCTCACGTGCAAAAATCAAGCTAGGACTTACTTTCTGAGTAGTTCGTATTTTTGGGGAAACATGGTAGTTCAAATTGACTTTGATTTTGAACGATAGAAAGGAATAAAGATGTGCAGAACATTTCATCGTCAACTGCTCCAGATACAAAATTTCAGGAGTTATCCTGCTCCTAGTACAAAACTGAAACACTTCTGCAGTGCTTGAAACACCTGTGTTTCACACTTGAATGAGACATTTTGCAAAATATGTTAAAATGGTTTAATGTTTACTTGTAGAAACACCTGAGGCATATGAATAAAGTTATGTGTAGAACTTTTAAAAAACTGCTACAGAAACAAGGCCTTCAAGTGTCGTATAATGTCTTTTCATATGAAGTTCTCACTTTCAAATGCTAAATTAAGTAGCGGTCTATACATGGGACTATGTATTATTAAATACGGTTGATGACAACAAAAGCTTCACAATCATACAAAGTATAAAATGTTAGGCACAGCTTGCCAATAATAAAATTAGTCTTAGATTGTTTTTCTGAAACTAGAAAATATTCACAAAGAAAATAATGCTCCAATATTTTACTATGGAGTTACCAGCTTCTTTAGGGAATTGCAATGATCAGAGATGTGCAAAGCTTACTGTTCCAGAGATGAAATGTTTTAGGAAATATGGAAATTTTTAAAATTTGAATTATATCAATCCAGCTATTTTTGTGGTCCATTTCTCTGAATTGTTGCTTTGAATATACAGTAGGAAGTTATATAGAGACATCAGAACTAATGCTTCTCATAACTTTATACTATTGGTTTAATTACTTTGAAGACCATCATTGCATGGCACAGGGCTTAGTTTATTATGAAAAGGATGATTATATTGTTATAAGAAACTGTTTCTCACTCTACTTGAGCTAGTTGGCTGTGAAATTTGTTTTGTAATTTCAGAACATGTAAATAAGTAGGAGCCCCTGTGGTGTTTTCTTTAACTAAAATATGCTGTTATAAGCTTATGAAGAAATATAATCTAGAAAAGTACTCTTCATACTTGAATTAATAAACTCCCCTTTAGAAACTAAATTCAAATTGGAAAACGAGCAGGAAGATACTAGTTTCAATTACTCTTTCCATTTGGGAAAAAAATGTCATAGCTTGAATGGTCAAAAGTATTACTTAACTACCGTAGTTTGTTTTACTATTTAAATACTGAACTAATTTAAAAAACTTACAGTAAGTGGAACCTGCAGTATGTAATGCTTCTAATTGGTATCATTCAGTAATGGGTTTCAAATCCCGTCGCTACTGGTTCATTTGTGGACGCTCGCCCACGATGCACCTGCGCACGTGCAGAGATGTCCGGGCAAGTGGGCAGAGCCTCCCGCCGCCACCAGTTCGCCCGATCTGGGGTGAACTGGTAGCAATCCACCACTGGTATCACCCATGCTATCTCCCAGGACACTTCATTCACCTTTATTTCCTCCCTTGCCTGTCAGTCAACATTCTGTGCCCACTCAGCATGCTTAAAAAATCCTGGAGCATTCTCAAGAGCAATGTTCCTTAACTTTAAGAAAAGTGGACTTCAACTCCCAATGCTGGTTGGGGAATTCTGGGAGTTGAAGTTCACTTGTCTTACAGTTGCTAAGGTTGAGAAATACTGCTCTAGAGTGTTTTCCACAACAACAAGAAAAGTTACTTTCTAGCTGGGAATTTCCAGGATTGGTTTACACACACACGTATACTATACATAAGCCTCGATCCTTTTTGTGGATTTTTGCACCAAAAATTGACACTTTTGCTGAAATTCATTATATCTAGAAAGCACAAATTTGAGAAACCTGATGAGAAGTCTTCTGAATACTCCAGACCATCATGAAATCGGTTTATTTGGTTGATGAATACTCATTTCATGTGATTACTTCTACTAACAAAATATGATTTTGAGAAAAAAAATCTGCCAGCTATTCAAAAAAGCAGACGCTGCTGTAGAAATAGGTTTATGAGAATGCTAATATATCTAATTTCCTTCCTTATACTAAGTCACACTTCTGGAACACACCTCTCATTCAGGGATTCTCATCCTTCTCTCCCCCCCCCCCCCCATCAATCTTGCATAAAATATATTATTCATAGTTTTCCACTGTAATTTATAGGCCAAGTTTGTAATATTAGTAACATATAAATATGATCTTAAATAGTCTCCGGGGGATGGTAGAGGACAGGAAGGCCTGGAGGAAAGTTCTCCATGGGGTCGCAATGGCTTGGACACAACTTCGCAACTAAGAACAAAAATGTATATCTTTCTTTACCTTTTCTTATAACTGAACAAGGTTATGACTCAAAGCCCAATGCTGAAAGAGGATTTATAAGATTTAGAAAAACAAACACAAGATCTATTTTAGATCTCTTGCCTCTTCCAGTTCTCTGTCCTTTTTTTTTTTTTATCCTCCTCCTTTTTTCCATCTTTTAATCAAAACAGCCCCAGGATATTTGGCTGCTTTGCAGTGAAGAATAAAATGGTACTGCGCCATAATATAGGGAGCTGCAGTCCAACGCCTTCAACCTCCGGGAGTTTAGGATAAATGAGTACAAGTGAAGACCTGGGTTGATCTTTACAACGTGGACCGAAGCAGGAGTTCCTTAAGAACTACATTTCCCAGGCTTCTTTAGATTTAAGCTTCCGTTCCCTGCCTTAACCGCGCCGGGCTTGGGTTGGAGATGCTGGAGGGGAGGTTCTGACCTGTTTTTGGAAGGATGAGAGATTGATGTGATTGCGGGTTTTTACAGAGCTCTCACTTTGTAATGAAAATTTAAGCCTTCCATATATTGTGCATTCTCTCTTCTGTGTTGATTCCTTCCTCGCTGACAACATTCACACTGCTCGTCAATAGCTAAGCAGCCGCAGGGGAATCTTTTCGATCGTGGAAATGAGCTTCATATCTTGCTCAGGCAAGGGGCTCGGGGGAACAACGTGGGCATATGGGTGGGATAGTCCATCCCCCGCTACCGTTTCCTAACGCAGGACTATAATTGGGAGAAAACGAAGCGTGGCGTAGGTATCTGAGCCACGACACGATTTGAAAGTCTGAAAAGATTGTCTTTTTCCTCCCGATACGTGTTTTTGCATTTACACGATTTTGTGTTTAAGTTTATGCTCTTGAGTCCCACAGCTTGTGCAAGTAAGTACTCGATTCTATGCAATTTGTAAAGTAACGACAGCAGAACTTAGGGGCTGAAAAGTCGCAGCCTCCTCTACGATCATTGAGATTTAAGATTTATTTAAGAAATTTCAGGGTACGGAGACGAATGCTTTTTAAAAAACAAAACAAAACAACAAAACAAGATGTAGATTCCAGTGGCAATTTTAAAAAGCTTTAAATTGTCGGCGAAGATCTCAAGTTGGAAATAGATAAGTAGCCAATGTCAGCTAAATCTATCAACCCGAACCTCTATTTTATTAATTGGGTCATTAAAGTTCCGGTTAAGGCTGTTATTTTTTGATGTTCTGTTTTAACCTTGCCACCCCCGAATTCAGTGGTGTTGAGAAATCCTCCTCCTATTTGAGGAGCTATAGGAAAAGAGGTGGAAGGAGAAATCTGGAATGGAAAGGATGTTCCTCTTCCCCCATGGATCAAAAAGAGAATTAAAATGTAGCCTTCATAGTCTGTGAAATATTGCCATTTTTCAAGATGCATTCTTGATCCCCTGACAACAGCAAGGTTGGTTTTTTTCCCACAACAAAAAAAAATTGCATGATTTCAGCTGGCAAAATCTTTAGTTTTTTTCCCTTGGACTCAAATAAGAAAATGAGTTTTGAGTTTACTTCCCATGTTTCTTGATATAACCAGACTTGGATGACAGCATCTTATTCCAAAGACTTTTGATTTTGATTCAGACAATCAAAACTTGAGAACAGAGAATGGAATAGATCAGTCTGGATTGCAACCTTCATTAGACATCTTTATTTTCTGGGAATTTCTAAGGCTCTGATGGCACCTCAGAACAATTAATTTTTGCACTTTTGTTTTTGTGTATTTTCACTAAGACTTTTAGGCTGAGCTTTTGCACTTTTTTGTTCTTGGATTTGGCTGATGGCAACCTAGCTTTCTTCTCCATGAGTTTTTGAAATTACTGTTTGAAGATAATTTATATGGGATAGGAATTAAGAGTGTCAGTTTAAGACTGAGGGATTCAGAGGCCATGAAATTCATTGAGGAACTGTGGTGGTCATCATTTTTCAACCTAACTTGCCTTGTAAGGTTGCTTGGGAAATGAAATGGGGAATGGGCATCTACTGCTTTAGTTGTTCAGAGAAGGCAGAGATCAGGCAGCAACAACAAGAAGGATCACCAAAGCTTGTGACTCCAGGCAACAGTGGCTTAGCAATTCCCAGAAAATAAAGATGTCTGCCTGATGAAAGTTGTAATCCAGACTGATCTGTTCCATCCTCTGTTCTCAGGTTTTGAATCAAGTTGTCTGAATCAAATTGTCTCTGCAATAAGATGCAGGTGTTCAGTTTCCATAGAAACTAACAACAGTCCCTTGTCTGCAACTGTAAGACATTTAAACAAAGTGAAAGAAAATATTTGAAATCATTTTTGGCTGTTATTTGGGATCTTATACATATTATTGAATAATTTATTCTGTTGCAAAAATGGTTTATATTCTTTGCAATACTGCATATAATATAACGATATAATATCATGATACATATATTAAAATGAAAAATTCAATAATTATCAAGATATAAAAATGCAATTTTGAAAAATTATCCTATCTTTATTATTTTAAGAAATAATTCAAAGTGATGAACATACCTAATACTCCTACTTCTTCTTATTTTTCTCACAACAATAACCCTTTGGGGTGAGTTGGGCTGAGAAAAAGTGACTGGCCCAAGTTGGCCACCCAGCTCGCTTTTATGCCTAAGGCAGGACTAGAAATCATTGTTTCCTGGTTTCTAGCTGGGTACATTAATCACTAGACTAAACTAACTCTGAATACTTATTCAGCTAAAAATCTAAAATCATATATATGGGTAAATTATCTACACAAGTACATGCACTCTTAGCCTTGAAAACTGCGCTGAAATTTTAATGAAAATCCGTATCATACTTTGAATAAATAAATACAGCTAGTACAGTATATACAGTTTGGCCATTGTTTTAAAGAACAAAGAAAACTAACGCTGTGAATTCTTATCTTGGAATAATTCCCAATGAATATATTGGGAGTTATATATGTAGAATATTATAAGATTGCTTTGCACCTGAAATTTAAAGCAATGATAAGGTTCCACATGTTTTTAGGAAGAAAACTGAAATGCAACTCAAAATGGGTTTTGAAATGGGTTTCAGAACTTCAGAAATGGGTTTCTGAAGCCAAGATCACAGCTATGATGATCTGTATCATTTATCTTCTAGCAGAAGTTTTAATTCTGTGTTGGACTGGACTTGCAACTGATGTTCTTTCATTTTTGTTTCAATGTCCACATATATTTCTCCAAAGTGAATATACCTATATGATCATGTATCATTTGTCACCATTACATATCAAGAACTACCGATCCAACTTGCATGGAAGTTGTCCATCAATTTCTTCTGATTCTGATACACAAAATCCTTGACTTTGTGTACCAGAATCAACTCTCGACTTAATTAAGTCCTTGACTTAATTAAGTTGACATCATCAAGGCATGATGTGTGGAACTTACTTTCCCCTTTCCAAGACCTGAGTAATTAAATAGTTGTGGTTTTTCTCACGGTTCTTTCTGCCTCAAGTGCTATTATGATATTAGTTTTATGCTAATGGATTATATTAATTATTTAAATATCATCACCCTAACTTGCAAGACAGTGATCACACCCCATTGAATTGTGAGCACAGGCAGTAGAAGATCCAATTGATCTCATTGATACCTCAGCCTAAACTTTCAACTGAGAAGACATTCCTTGAATATTCCTGACATTCCAAAAACGAAGGTACTGTACACAAAGACAATCCATACCGAGGGAGACATTCCTCAAGAAACAGATAACAAGGTACTACCTAGGACTTAAAAAGAAGATATATAGAACATCTAAATTAGAGACTGTGATTTGTCTCTTGGTATTAATTTTTAAAAAGGAGCAGGAAATGGGGGTACAGGTTTGTGTCTGTGTGAATAAATGCATGTATGTATGTATTTTTAAAGAGAAAGAATCTGTTTTCCGTCCTTGTTTCAGGTTCCTTGAATAATTCATTATTCTTTTTTCTGTTTACATTTTGTTTTCTTCTTAAACCTCTTGTTTTAATATAGTGTGATTTCTTGTGGTAAGTACAGCTCTTCAATTACAGTACTTATAGGCATGTCATTGCCCAGCAGTGATCTTAATATAAAGTAAGTTATTTGTATTTTGCAAATTTTACATGTTATATTCTAGCTGAGAACATTCTACTAGAGCCCTTTGTGTTTTATACTACTTTACCAATATCAGTCTATTTATTACAAACATGTTGTAATCTAACATTTGATTATAGCTGAGTTCATGTGTGCTTTGCTGCTAGAATATTTATTGTTTGCTTATTTATTTCCACTGACACAACTTTCCCCAACCAACCCGCATCTGAATGGAATGGATGATAAATCTCAGTATCCCAAACTTCTGTCTGCCATAGCAAATTATCCCAAAAGTGCTTTTTCAAATGGCAACTGGACTTTCTTTGTTTTTTCCTTGAAGATGTGTCACTTCTCATGCAAGAAGCTTTTCAGTTCTGAACTGAAGTAGCTTCTTGGATGAGAAGCGAAACGCCTTCAAGGAAAAAACAAAGAAAATCCGGTTGTCTTTTGAAAAAGCACCTTTGGGACATAATTATGGAAGAACTATGTACTTCACTCTGTAGACGAAGGGCAAAATAAACAGTCTTTGTAATGGATTGCATGAGCTAAATTACTAGAACTGAAATCCCATTTAAATCAATGGGCAAAACTAATCTGAATTTGTTAATTCCATTAAATGGAAATTTCTAATAGCTAATTTCATCCAAATCCATGACTTGAATTACAACCCACCCCTCACCCCTCCCTTCTTCCCTCCCCCCTCCCTCCTTCCTTCCCTCCCTTCCTTCCTTCCTTTTTTATTATTAATTTTTTGATTGATTAAATCCTCAAGAGCAATTCAAGCAAAAAAGGCTAGCTTTTAGGAAGCTCAGAACATGCTATTGGACATACCCAATTACTTCAGTGAACAGGCCCCCACATGCCACTGTTAATTCTTCTCAACATTTTGCTGTAACAATTGGCACATGATATTGCATGAAATTTAACATAAAACAAAAAATTGGTCAGGTTCCTAAGGATATTGGCATTTTCCAGCATCTTCCCATGACACATAGCAAGGAGGCTTTAAAAAGAGTTGCATGAGTTCTATGAAAAGGAAAACAAGTCTAAGAGCCCCTCAGTAGGTCCGGCCTTCAGCTCATTTTGTTCTCTGGTTTTCTGAATATATTGTTCGTTTATGTGATTACTATGTGCAGTACTAGTTTACATAGTTTCATTTTGATAGAAAACAAGACATATTAAAAAGAAGAAAATAATTTTGGTTTTCCACTTTCTAGCTTCCACTTCTAGGTGGAACTAATTTTCTCCTTTCATTTTTCTCTCCTTTCTTGGGAAGACATTGGGTTCTGTTATAGAATGTCTTGAATAGCAGCATTTTAAAAAGGAGGGAGGAATCAATCCATCAAATAAAATGCTGTAGATAAGATCCAACCCAGGGCAAGGGCCTAAGACACACTTAAAATTCCTCAAAGAAAAATGCTGGTTAGGCTTCTGGAGTTCCTATTGACAGGCAGCCTTCTAATAACCATAATGTTGAGACCTGAGAAGAAAAAGAAGGAAGATAATATTTTGAGAAAAGAAAAGTAGAATCAGAGCTGAAAATGGCAAATTTGATATGTTTAAGAAGGAGAAAGAAAAGAGGTCAAGCTCGAGGGTTTAACTGTTGAGGTATGTAAGAAGAAGGGATTTTATTTGTATGGAGATGGGAACAGAAGGATCATTTCCTGTGGGACTAAAAAAATCAAGCTCTTTTTTTAAAAAATGGGAATGGAACAGTCCAGGAGGATATTATGCCATGATCAAAGTTAATAAAGTTTTCAGGATTAGGTTTTAAGAAAATGATCCAAAATACCATTGGATATATTTTCTCCTTTTATTTTTTTCCTGGTTTGGGGGAGGGCAGTGTATCAGAGAAAGCAAGTGCCTAACATAACATGCATGCCCACGTTAAACCCAAAAATACACTAAGGCAGAAGCTTGTCCACCACAAGGATAAAACACCCAAACACAAACTAAGCAATGTGATATATGCAGTACAATGCAGTGAGACATGCAGGTCTATACTTTGGAGAAACAAAACAACCACTTCATGAACACGTGGCATAACATAGGAGAAGAAACCCATCAAGATAAGATTCAGCAGTCCATCTGCATTTGAAAAACAAAGGTCACTCTTATGAAAAAACAAAAAGTTGTGATTTGATGTTAATGCCTTATTTTACTGCAACAGAGAGAGTGGAAGTCAATGTTCCTTTTTTCCTTATCTTTCCTCACTTCTCTTCCCTCCATTCCTCCCCACCATTTTTCTGTTTACTTCCACATTTTGTATCTTACTTTATAACACAATAAAAATGTTAAACAGAAAAATAAAGGTCATTTTTTTGAAGACAGCAAAGTTCACATTCTGGACAGAGAGGACTTTCAGAATGAAAGAGGGGTCAAAGAGGTCCTCTGCCTAAAATTTGAAGAGCCCTGTCTCAACAAAGGGAAAGGAACACAATACCATGTATCTTCTGTTTATAACACAGCAGTTCCAAGAAGGTTCCATACCCATTTGCACTATTCAGGTTACCCTCAGGGCACAGATAAACCTTCAAGTGGCCTCAATGACTCTCAGTGATCAGATGACTGCAAAGAATATAAAACCTTCCATTCTCCACATTCAGTCAGAACTGAAGAAGCTTCTTGAATGAGAAGGAAAAAACAAAGTCCAGTTGCCTTTTGAAAAAGCACCTTTGGGACAACTATGATTTGGATCAGTGGTGGTCGGTGGACCGCTGGTGGTCCACAAGAAAATTTTGGTGGTCTGCAGAAAAATTATTTGCATTTTTTATATTGCACTAAATCGGGGTCCTCTGTTGTGACCTAGGCTCACTTAGTCATTACAAGACACAATTAATCCCAAACAAACCTATTTTATTATAATAGCTGAGTTTAGTCCAAATTAATTGCAAACCAAGTCTTTCAGAATAAGATCTTTGGGCTTATCACAAACCTTTATCTTCTTTGGTACCCTGCCAAAGGCCTTTCTTGGCAAAGCCCCATGAAGTTCAGAAACAAGAGACACCGACTGGAAACAGATTTAGCAATGTTGCTTTCCTACAAAGAGCCCAAGAGCCTTTGATGCTCTTTTAAGCCTTATGGGAAGGGCCAATCATCTCCTGACCTTAGTCCCGAGTCGTCCCTTTTGCTTTAGCTGCTCTTGCCTTTTGGCAGCTCTGCTCATGCGCGCACTAGGAACAGACTCCTGTTCTTCTGCCTCTCTGCTGTCCAACTCTGAAGGCTCCGGAGTCTGCGCGTCACTCCCAGATGGCCCTGGGCCCATCTCTGCCTTCAATGCAGAGCCCTCATCCGGGCCTTCCCCAGATTCCAGGGCTGGCCCATTGTCCTTCCCAGCCTCCTCACTGTCCGCTGCCAGCTCCAGAGGCTACTGGTGGACCACAACATCCTCAAACTATGACCCCTGGGACAAATACGTGCAATGAACATTTGTGTTGCTGTAGAGAGTCTCCCCCTTCAGGGTCTTCTTGTGCAGGTCGGAGGGGGGCAAAAATTCTGACTTGGGGACTGCTTCAGCCTCCTGGTGCAGGGCTTTGGGCGAAGGCTGGAGGGAAGCACCGCTGGTGGGATAGAGCCAGGGGGCCTTGTTCCAGTGGGACTGCATCATGGCCTGGAACTGGATGACCATCTCAGCCCGCTGAGCCTCCAGGCACTGGCGCTTGGCCTTGCACTCCTGCTGGTCTTCTCTCTGCTAGGAAAGCCTATGCTCATAGTCCTCAGTGAGGTGCTTCTGCTGAGCCTCCTTTTCAGCCAGATCCAATTTGAACTGAGCCAGCTGTTTTGCCAACTCTTTCTCATGGTGGCTGCTTAGCTCCAACAACTGCTTCCTGTTGGGGCCCTAAGTAGCCCCGGCGGGCAGGCAAGGAGTGGGGGAGAGGGGAGGGGCAAGTAGAGGCTGGCGAGGTGCCCCTCGACATGTGTGACACCAAGTTGGCCAAGCCCACCCAGTCACATGATCACCTACCCACGCCCACCCAGCCGGTCATTAGGCAGATCATATTAGTGGTCCGCGGGATTTAAAATTATGAATTTAATGGTCCCTGAGGTCCAAAAGGTTGGGGACCCTTGATCTGGATGACTGGGAATCTGCAGACACCCAACAAACTTTGTCCTTTGCATCCAGGTAGAAGACTCCATGACACCACATTTATTGGAAGAAAAACAGCAACTGAACAGAAAGAATTGCGTAGAGCTCCTTGGGTCAGCCAATTCCCAAATAACCAGGAAAGGGCACTCCATAGTTCTCTGAAAGAGAGGCGGGAGAAAGGGCCTACACTTGGTGATTTCCATGTGGAAAATGGAATTACCTTCCTTTTTTTATTGATGTATTATTCATAATAGTTGCTCCAATCTGGGACCAAATCTGTTGTGTGAGGATCTCTGTTACATTTCCTGCAGTGAACAGCAAAAGCAAGCTGAAGTTCTTGTTTAATTAACCTTTCAGCTTGAGTTCTCAAATTTGCTAGCACTGACTTTTCTTAAGCTGTCTAAAGTGCAAGCTGGCCATCTTTTGACCATGAGTGCAAAAAAGAGTAAAAACAAAAAGTTGGTATTCTTTAAAACAATAAAAAAAAATTTCATTTTTTTTATATATATATTTTTTGAGACGGTCATATTTACCAACAGGTCAAAATCAAACCACTCTGTTTATCTGTGAAACATTTCTGGAAAGACTAACTCAAGAGAGCCTGTATAGCAAAATACTTCTTGAATAATGCCTTCCCTGAAGAATATTTATTTGAAATTTGAAGTGGCAATAATTCATAATTCTCAAGATAGTAATGATTGTTTAAATACAAAATTCTGTAAAATATAATCTTCACTTTGTTTATATTTTAAAAATCTCAGAACAATTAATATTAAAGAAACTCATTCTTTACTTAAGTTGTCTAAAGTGCAAGCTGGCCATATTTTGACCATGAGTGCAAAAAAGGGTAAAAACAAAAAGTATTTAAAAAATCTTTGCATTGCTTCCTTAGAGTGTATGAAAGTGTGTGAATGCAGTATCTGTTGACCACTCATTAATCACATCTATTTCGAAGATCATCTGACTGCTTTAATGAGTGGCCAACAGATACTGCATTCACATTCTCATAGGCTGTGAAATAGCTTTTTAGAACTCAAGTTTGAAGCATTTCACAGTTCTAATGTTTATATCATATAAGGAGATCATTGATTTGCAAGAGAAAAGACAGCAAACTACAAGTATTTTAAATTTCCAACCTGTTTCTAAAGCTAGAAGATGCTGTAGTTATATTGGAAAAGCCAGGCATAATCTACTGAATGTGATAGGATAAATTCCTAATAGGTGAGATCTTTCTGCAAATTATGTATTGCTTTTTCTTATTTTAGACAGAGGGAAGTAGCCTACAAGTTAAAAAGTATCTTGAAAGAGGGTGACAGGTATCCTTTGGATCCACATATCCAAAAAAAATATCGTGAAAAAGGATAACAGCATCTTTTCTACAGCTTCGTCTGAATATAATAACTTTCCAGTGCTGTTTCGGTGATTGCTATTTCATCATATTTGCTTTCCATTTCTAATCCTCCATGTTTATTTCCCACGCTGTTCTAATGTACAATATACATACCCTTATTATGGTTCTCCTTTGGCCTGTACATAGTGTAACTGCTTTGATGGTTATTACAAATATTGCCCAGAAAGCAAACTGCTGAAGCTAGTATTTCCTGTGAATTCCTCTATCAAGAGTCTGTGTGGGTAGATGTAATGTGGGTTATGTGATTTGTAGTTATGTGATTTCTGCTAGGCTATAACTTGTATATTTCCGTTTAATTCTTTTTTGGATTTGTTTTTATTTCATTTGTTATATTTACAACTTGTTTTTATTCACGATTTTGAAACATCTAACAGAAATAAACTTACAGTAATAAAGCAACTGATAATATGCAGCATCTTACATGAGAGCAAAATAGCTTTAATGTCTTATTTATTTATGAAACACCCAAAAAACCAGAAACGATGGCAAACAATGACAGAAAAGTGCAGTGTCATTTTTTAATTAAACACTAGGGTAAATAAGATTATTTCATTTTATTTACAATAGTTTATTTTATCATACAAACATCTGTATGATTCCTTGATTCACAAGACTGGTACTTTAAGCGTTAATAGGTTTTTAGCACAAATTCTATAGTGCTGCCATTGAAAGATCTGACTCTGACTTCTTATAAAATGCTGTGTAACTTGAAATTACCAAAAGAGGCTTTGTTCTTGCTTGATGAATTCTGACTTATCTGCGTTAGTATTAAGTCTCATCATTCACAGTATATATGGGATTAAATTGGTAAAGACTGTGGTAAAGAAACAATTCCTAGCTAATTATGAGTGCTCCTACTTAGCCCTTACCAGCAATTCAAATGGCTACATGCACTATACATGTATGCATATGAGGCAGAGAGCCAGTTTGTTCTAGTTGTTAAGCAGAGGTGGGTTTCAGCAAGTTCTGACCAGTTCTGGAGAATTGGTAGCAGAAATTTTGAGTAGTTCAGAGAACCGGTAGTAAAAATTCTGACTGGCCCTGCCCCCATCCATTCTCTGCCTCCCGAATCCCATCTGATTGGGAGGAAATGGAGATTTTACAGTATCTTTCCCCTGCCACGCCTACCAAGCCACTCCCACCAAGCCACACCTGCAGAACCGGTAGTAAAAATTTTTGAAACCCACCACTATTGTTAAGGCACCAGACTAGAATCCAGGAGACTATGAGTTCTAATCCTGCCTTAGTCATGAAAGGCAGCTGGGTGACTTTGGGCTAGGCACTGTCTCTCAGCCCAACTCATCTCATAGGGCTATTGTTATGGGAGAAATAGGTGGAGGGAGGAAATATTAGATATATTTGCCTCTTTGAGTTGTTTATAAAAATAATAAAGGTGGGATATAAATAAAATAAATAAATAATGTACTAATATACAATGGCAGGTATACTCCAAAGTCTTAGCTGATTGTTCCTTGCATATAGGATATGTTTCAATCCCATTTCAGATAATCCTGTAATATTACTGAGCTTCACGTTCAGATTAAAATTATATAAGCCTTCTTCTTAAAACTGGAAAAATTGTTATTTGTTCCTTTCTGGAGGAGGAAGTCAGTCTTTTCTCTAATGAAAATGTTCTTTAATTTAGTGTTTCTAATTATGACTTTGTAGTCATGATGTTGCTTGAAATGATACTGGCTGCTGTTTTGGGGACCATTATCTACTTGTTCCTGACTAAGAAGAAGGAGGAAGTTCTACCTATGGGAGATGGATGGTGGGCTGCAGGACAGAAGCCTGACTCTGAAGAAGATACAACGATACATCCTTTTAAAGTGGTCACCTCAGAGGAGGAGATCAAGGTAAGACACTCTTTCATATTGAAGTACAGTAGAACATGCTAGGCTAGTTGTACAGATCTGTCCATACTTTCTGATAGATAATGCAGTAGCACGTCTACTCAAATACTTGTTAGAATTGCAGGCAAAGCATTAAAGTACTTGTAAAGTACTTCAGATTAACCTCACTATTACCTCTTAACTTTAATTTGAATAACTGATATAAGAAGCATAGAAAGTTGCTGCCTTCGCAGAAAAAAAAGAGAGACTATGCAAGGCCCTGTTTAATAGCAATAGCGTTTAGACTTATATACCACTTCACAGTGCTTTACAGCACTCTCTAAGCGGTTTACAGAGTCAGCATATTGCCCCCAACAATCTGAATCCTCATTTTACCAGCCTCAGAAGGATGGAAGGCTGAGTAGACCCTGAGCCGGTAAGAATCGAACTGCCAAACTGCTGGCAGTCGGCAGTCAGCAACATTAGCCTGCAATACTACATTCTAACCACTGCGCCACCACGGCTTTTAATCTATAGAAAATGGGACACCACATTTCCATGCTGAATGGAAAGAGAAAGAAATGTTAAACGAAGCACACAACAGAGAGGCATCAATTAAAGTGGTAGTGCCCCAACCATAACTCTTTATAGAAGACATTCCTTCTGAGTCAAAAGAAGGAAAGACTTTCATTTCTAAAAATATTACTTGCCACATGGCATATCATAATCAACAGGGTTTCATGATGCTCTTTTCCTTCTCAGACACATTGTATAAAGCATTTAATACACCATTAGAAAAAAGAATTCCCCCATCATAGTACTAACTACTATGATGATACATAAGAAATGTATGTGATTTATTGTTCAACAATAAGATTATATGGAAAAGTCCTACAGGAATATATGGGACATTGACATCAATGCTGTCAGCAAGATTGACATCAAATCCCAATTATGTTAAAATGACAATTTATACATAGTGAATTCATGACAAACTAATTGAGAGGGCAGAAGTCACTGAATAAAATTTGGGAAGTTTAAGTTGGGCAGAATATGCAGATCAGATTTTTGTTTTTTAATAGATTATTGAGAAATATATGAATGTAAAAAAGTATATTGTAGATTTGTAGATTTAGGTACAAAATACAAATAACTTGAATTGTGACAAGTTTTGTCTGAATAATTAGAAGTTTCTTGAATGAAGTATATGATGTGAGTAGAGAAAAAAATGAAAGCATAGCAACATTAATCAAGCAATAAGGTGAGAATGGGCGATGTCCTTATTGAATGTACTTATAGTAAATATATAGATTTGTTGGTTGGGTTCAGTGGTGGGTTGCTACTGGTTCATCCCGGTAGCGGTGGAGACGGGAGGCTCTGCCCTACCCACCCGGACATCTCTGCATAGAAGTTTCTGCGCATGTGCAGAAGTGTCATGTGCATGTGTGAGCGCGAGCGCGAGTGCGCCCACAAGCGAACTGGTAGTGGCCGAAATTGAAACCCACTACCTGTTGGTGTGATATTAAAGAAGCCTCAGTTAGGCATATAATATACAGATAATGGCACATTATTGACACAGACAGCAAATTTTAACAAAAGCTTTTTAGTGAGATGACATATAATCTATAACTTTTAATTGAAATATAAATAATAAGTCTTTATTAATGATTACTTCCATGCGTAGGATAAAGTTGTACCCCATCAAAATACAGGAAAAAAGTAGTGATATTTTTTCAAGTCCTCAGGAAGAGAGTAAATTGAAGAATGGGGACAATATCACCCAGAAGCTAGATGCAGAATGTCTGATTTGGTTTGGCTTATGGCCCATTTCTCATTAAGACTACACTATGTTCCCAGTGTAGGATTTTATTTCCCTGGGCTCCAAGATCACCACACATGGGGACTACAGCCAAGAAATTAAAAGACACTTGCTCCTGGGGAGGCAAGCTATGGCAAAGTTAGACAGCATTCTAAAAAGCAGAGACATCACCCTGCCAACAAAAGTGCATATAGTCATGGCTATGGTTTTCCCAGTTGCAATGTATGGTTGTGAAAGTTGGACCATAAGGAAGGCTGAGCATCAAAGAATTGAGGCCTTTGAACAATGGTGCTGGAAAAGACTCCTGCGAGTCCCTTGGACTGCAAAGCGATCAAACCAGTCAGTCCTAGAGGAGATCAACCCTGACTGCTCTTTAGAAGGCCAGATCCTGAAGATGAAACTGAAATACTTTGGCCACTTAATGAGAAGGAAGGACTCACTGGAGAAGAGCCTAATGCTGGGAACGATTGAGGGCAAAAGAAGAAAGGCACGGCAGAGAATGAGGTGGCTGGATGGAATCACTGAAGCAGTCGACATGAGCTTAAATGGTTTCCAGGGGATGGTAGAGGACAGGAAGGCCTAGAGGAAAGTTGTCCATGGGGTCGCAATGGGTTGGGCACGACTTCGCAACTAACAACACAAAGGATTTTATAATGTATTTATTATAGTTGTACCTCAGTTTTTATCCAGCAACTGACATGGAGATCTTTTTTTTTCATTTTGTCCCCACCTTAATGATGGCATGTGCATGGTTGGCTTTATGTTAAGGCCAAGTAGAAACTGGCTGATGACATCAAAAATTAGGGGCGCCAACACCATCCCTTCTTTTGAAAAGGAAGGCTATTATAAAAATGTTAAATGCTCACATCAGCAGGAGGCAGTGCCAGCAGTCAGTGTGGGCTCAGACGCCACACAACCTTGAGTCAGCACTGGCGTGAAAAAAGTAGGGCTGCCACAGCTGAAGTAAAAACACTACTGAAAGTCTTGTCATTTCATTCATTCAGTCTCCAGGCCAAGAGGGATTTCTACCCAATCTGAAAAGATTATAATCTCTACCTAGGTTACAGTAGCTTTGTGAAGATTTGCATCTGTGTTGTAATTCACTGTGTTCCTTTTCCATGCTTTATATATAGCTTACAATACATGATATATTTACTTAACTTCATTGCAGTTATTAACAGGACATTACATGATATCCAAGTTTTCTTTTTTTAATTTTACCTTCTTTTTCCTGTACACACTTTGCTTGTGTTCTAGGATTTACATCAAAGACTTGACAAAGCTAGATTTGTAGAGCCATTAGAGGACAGTTATTTTCATTATGGGTTTAATGGAACTTACCTTAAGAAAATTGTCTCTTATTGGAGAAATCAATTCAACTGGAAGAAACAAGTGGAAATTCTCAACCAATTCCCACAATTCAAAACAAAGATTGAAGGTTTGCCACTAATAATTACTATAGTATGTACTATAGAGTATTTTAAGCCATTTGTGTTCTTAGCATCCATCTCTGAACTTTGCCATACCCTGTTTGCCAGTCAATACATTCTGGTACTTCCTTTTAGTTCTGAGTGAACACACAACAGTTAGATGAGTCTTTACACAAAACTTTATTATATTTCATACTTTTCCCCGATACAAGAGTTTCCTCCTCTTGTTCTCTCAATTGTCAACATTCCTCTCTTTGTTATCTTTCCTTTTTCTGTGCCAAGGACATGGAGAGAACAAGATGGAGTAACCTGGATAGCCATGGATATCCGCATGTCCTTGAAAAAGGACTTAGTCAGCTGTGAATGTTGTTATGCTCATAAGGGAACTTTATAAGTGTGGCCAACTGGTTATCTGAAACAATGTGTGGTGAATGGGGCCAATCAGTTTGCCTCTTTGCAGATTGGGAGGATTGAGAACTGCAATTCTTATATCCTTTTTTGGATGGTGAGGGAACTAAATTGAACTTGGCTTAAGTATTTCTGCCTAGTCATGCTAATCAGGCAGTTTCAGGGTTGTTTCTCTTGCACAGAGGGATGCTTTCAACCACATGGCTCTTTTCCTGCATATAAGTTCAGATAAAATATTTTCTTCAGAACATCCCCAATAAACATAAACAAGCAGGGGTGGGTTCTAACCGGCTTTACTACCGGTTCTCTTTGTGCGCACGGTTCGCGCGCGATCACCTCTCTGAACCGGGCCGAACCGGGAGCAACCCACCACTGTACACAAGGGAGATATGTTTATTTTAATGTTTCTTAACATAGACTCAGATGGATATCCCCAACTCCCCCTTTTTGCTGGAGTCAGAAAACTGGGATTACTTTTAAAAATAAGGCAAAAGCAACTGAAACCACATTTTTGCTCTCCAGAAACCTTTGAGAGTGAGAGGCCATTGCTTCAGGCTGCGGTCAATTTTATTCTGAGAATACAGATACTAATTTGAAATCCACAGGGCACAACCCAGCACTCTATTGACTCTCAGAAAATTATATTATGTTGACCTATCTATTTAGTTATTTCTGATGATTCTGTGTCTATATTTTCTTCTTGTAGGAATTGATGTCCATTTTCTTCATATAAAACCTCCGCACTTGTCTGAAGGGCAGTCTGCTAAGCCTTTATTGATGATCCATGGTTGGCCTGGCTCAGTGTATGAAATGTACAAAATTATCCCTCTTTTGACTGACCCTGCAAACCATGGCCTGAATGGTGACCATGTTTTTGAGATGATTTGCCCTTCCATCCCTGGCTTTGGATTCTCAGAGGCTCCTCACAAAAAAGGTATCTGGTTTTTTGGGGGGAAAAAGGAAGTAAAAATAAAAGGCCCAAGGTACAGGTACTCTTTGACTTATGAACACAATTGAGCCCAAAATTTATGTTACTAAGTGAGACATTTGTTAAGTGAGCTTTACCTCATTTTATGACCTTTCTTGCCACAGTTGTTAAGTGAATCACTGCACTTGTAAAATTAATAACACACTTGTTAAATAAATCTGGATTCCCATTGACTTTGCTTGTCAGAAGGTCACACATGGTGACCGGGACACTGAACCGTCATGATTTAGTTGCCAAACATCTGAATTTTGATCATGTGACTATCGGGCTGCTGTAATGGTTGTAAATGTGAAAAATAGTTATAAGTCACTTTTTTCAGTGATGTAACTTCAATCATTAATGAACTGTTGTAAGTCGAAGACTACCTGTATTCTAATTGGCCTTGTAGTGACTGATTGGGATTTGAACAATATGTCTCTTGTCTAAATCCAAGATGCTGTGAATTGCACCACCCTTATTCAATACAAGCCACCAATCACATGTAACAGCCCCCCCCCCCCGAGTTCAATAAACATCCTGTGTTATCTGCATGAATTTATTTAAAAGCAGAGTAGGGGGTCTATTTTATACAAGCCTTTAGGCATCTCTTCCATAGAGTTTATTGAGGCTTCTGGCAAGATTTAACATATGGAAGGAGTTTCCAGTGAAATACTGTATTGGTAATTGTGATCTCATTGTTTTGGTAAAATATTTACAGGGGAAAATGTTAACAGTCTTAAATATGAATAAAAGAACAATTGCAAGGCCTGCTTATATTTGAATTTAGAAAAAAATTGTCTTACTTGTTTTTTCTTCCTTTTTCCCCCTAGGCTTTAATCCTATGTGTGCTGCCCGTGTCTTCTATAAGTTAATGCTGAAATTGGGCTTTCATAAATTCTACATTCAGGGAGGGGACTATGGGTCTCTGATATGCACAAATATGGCTCAGATTGCTCCACGGTGAGATTTTATCTTTCTAACAGTTAAATTCAAATCAGATTTGTCTAAGCAGTGCTTAAAGATGAAGTATCTTTATTCTGCTTTAGACTGTTGAATAGCACTGTATCATTCTACCATAGACAAATTCATTTTACAGAGCCCCGCTGGAAAGAACAATAAATTTTTAGTCATCAAGAGATTTCAACTTACTTTTCTTGTTGAAAAAGGGTATGAAAACAGGCTCTTACCAGACCAAATTTTGGATCATGAAATGTAAATGCCATGTTTCTTGGATTATTACAACAGAAGTAGCACTGGATTGATTATTGGATTATTACACTTTTGTATCTTACTGAATAAGTTTATGGAAATTTCTCTCCTATTTTCTTTTTTCATTAATAGCTGTTGTTAAAATTATTATTAATATTATTCTTTATGTTATTTCCATCTAAATGGTATGTGATGTTGCAGTACTATACTCATGCTGCATTATAACAATTATATTCAGAGTCCGCATTCACAAGCAATCAATTTTCTACCTTCCAAAGATAATTCAGAATAAAAAAGCTAAGCCTCCCAATACATAGTAGAGCTAGTCCTCAACTGATGACCATAATGGAGCCTGACTATTATAGTCAAAAGTCATGATGGTCGTTAAGTGAAGCACCCACATGATCATCTCACTTATGACCCCGCCTTCCTTGCTCTTCCCAATATGGTTGTTAAACAAGCAAGTCATTAAGCAGAGCACAGGGTGCCTCAGGGGCCATGGGGAAGTTCCTAGGAGGCCTAGTACAGGTTCTGCCCCAGGCCTCCAAAGACCTCCCACACTCCATGAGATAGCACATGCTCTGCTTCCTATCACTTGGGCCTGCTTCCCACCCCATTGGGCCCTGCACTTTCCTCCTCATCTCACATCACTCATTGTGCACTTACTGTTTGAAGATCTCTGGAGGCTGGGTTAAGAAAGGAGAGCAGGCCACTCTGTTCCTTGGTCACATGGTGCAATCCCAGAAATGGCTGCCATTTTCATGGCAGCTTCATTGAATTGGGGGCATTCCAAAAATAGCAGCTGCTTCTGGAATGATGCCACATAGCCCAGGAATGGAGGGATTATTAGGAAATATTAGTTCCTTTATTGTCTTCTCTTCCTTTATGACCATGGATGGGTGTCTACTGGCATTGTATTTTTAATATCCCTTAACAAGGTGCTCAGTAAATTTGTCAGATGCTGCACCGGAGGGATGTGGTCAATAATGAGAACAGAAACTGAATTATCCATGGGGCTTCTTACCTCATCCACATCTTAATACTCTAGCACAGTGATGGCTAACCTTTTCTGGACCGAGTGCCCAAAGCGCATGCACCGGAACCTACAAAATGCAATGAGTGTGTGGCCCCTGCACATGCACATGTGGCTCAGTGCTTGCGCCCTGCCCCTGCATATGTGCCGCACACATGCATGCGTACCCCATCCGGCCTATGCCCTGCCCACATGCGCCCCATCCCACACATCTTCACCCCCCTGTGCATGCATGCACGCCCCTCCATGTGCCCTGCACATGCGTACCCCACCCCGCACACATGCCATTCTCCCACGCATGCATGCACAGCCCTCCCCGCACACCCCTCACGCATGTGCACCCCACACATGCCCCGTGCATGCGTGGCAGAGACCTGACAACCAACTGGCTGGCGGGAGGTGTGCGCATGTGTGGCAAAACTGAACTGAGGCGACTGCTCATGTGCCCACAGAGAGGGCACTGCGTGCCACCTGTGGCACGCGTGCCATAGGTTCGCCATCACGGCTCTAGCACATACAGTCAGGTCCAGAAATATTGGGACATCGACACAATTCTAACATCTTTGGCTCTATACACCACCACAATGGAGTTGGAATGAAACAAACACAATGTGAGTTAACTGCAGACTGTAAGCTTTAATTTGAGGGTATGTATATCCAACTCAGGTGAACGGTGTAGGACTTACAGCAGTTTGTATATGTGCCTCCCACTTGTTAAGGGACCAAAAGTAATGGGACAATTGGCTTCTGAGCTGTTCCATGGCCAGGTGTGTGATATTCCCTCATTACCCAATTACAATGTGCAGATAAAAGGCCCAGAATTCATTTCAAGTGTGCTATTTGCATTTGGAATCTGTTGCTGTCAACTCTCAAGATGAGATCCAAAGAGCTGTCACTATCAGTGAAGTAAGCCATCATTAGGCTGAAGAAACAAAACAAACCCATCAGAGAGATAGCAAGAACATTAGGCATGGCCAAAACAACTGTTTGAAACATTCTCAAAAAGAAGGAATGCACCGGTGAGCTCAGCAACACCAAAAGACCTGGGAGACCACGGAAAACAAGTGTGGTGGATGACCGAAGAATTCTTTCCCTGGTGAAGAAAACACCCTTCACAACAGTTGGCCAGATCAAGAACACTCTCCAGGAGGTAGGTGTATGTGTGTCGAAGTCAACAATCAAGAGAAGACTTCACCAGAGTGAATACAGAGGGTTCACCACAAGATGTAAACCATTGGTGAGCCTCAAAAACAGGAAGGCCAGATTAGAGTTTGCCAAACAACATCTAACAAAGCCTTCACAGTTCTGGAACAAGATCCTATGGACAGATGAGACCAAGATCAACTTGTACCAGTGTGATGGGAAGAGAAGAGTATGGAGAAGGAAAGGAATTGCTCATGATCCTAAGCATACCACCTCATCAGTGAAGCATGGTGGTGGTAGTGTCATGGCGTGGGCATGTGTGGCTGCCAATGGAACCAGTTCTCTTGTATTTATTGATGATGTGACTGCTGACAAAAGCAGCAGGATGAATTCTGAAGTGTTTCGGGCAATATTATCTGCTCACATTCAGCCAAATGCTGCAGAACTCATTGGACAGCGCTTCACAGTGCAGATGGACAATGACCCAAAGCATACTGCAAAAGCAACCAAAGAGTTTTTGAAGGGACAGAAGTGAAATGTTATGCAATGGCCAAGTCAATCACCTGACCTGAATCCCATTGAGCATGCATTTCACTTGCTGAAGACAAAACTGAAGGGAAAATGCCCCAAGAACAAGCAGGAACTGAAGACAGTTGCAGTAGAGGCTTGGCAGAGCATCACCAGGGATGAAACCCAGAGTCTGGTGATGTCTATGTGTTCCAGACTTCAGGCTGTGATTGACTGCAAAGGATTTGCAACCAAGTATTAAGAAGGGAAAGTTTGATTTATATTATTATTATTATTATATTTATATTATAGATTATTATTCTGTCCCATTACTTTTGGTCCCTTAACAAGTGGGAGGCACATATACAAACTGCTGTAAGTCCTACACCGTTCACCTGAGTTGGATGTACATACTCTCAAATTAAAGCTGACAGTCTGCAGTTAACGCACATTGTGTTTGTTTCATTCCAACTCCATTGTGGTGGTGTATAGAGCCAAAGATGTTAGAATTGTGTCGATGTCCCAATATTTCTGGACCTGACTGTAGTTGGCAGCTCAAGAGGGCCCTGCAGAGTAAGAGAGCCTCTTTTCTCTTGGATATATTTTTGATTAAAGGGAGGAGTTGTCCACAGAGGCAGTGACCTATCAATGGATGTGGTCTGGGAAAAAGAATTACTGAGAACAATAATGGCCTGCCAATGAACTGAACATCTAATTTCTTAAACCAAACTAGTCTTTCCAAGTCATCATCTCAACCTTTTGAATTGCAGGGACCATCTTCTTCAGCCAATGGACATGTTATGTAGGGTTGATAGATATTGTAATTTATCACATCTGGAGGTACCACTCTAAAGAAGGATGGCTGAATCACATGAGTATCTTCCCAAAATTTCAGTTGTGGAAGATTTATTTTACATCTGTAATATCCCAAAGAATCAAGTGTGACATTTTTAGTAATAAGACATAAATATATGAATTTGAACAAATCACAATGTTGTTGTTATTAAAGTGCCTGACTTCTTTCTAAACAATTGTTTTAGCCACGTGAAAGGCATTCACTTAAATATAGTATTCCTGAGCACTATCAGCTTCAAGCAGCTACTCTCCATTCTATTGGGACAATATTTCCCAAAACTATTTGGCTTCCAGGCAGAAGAAATTCAAAAGATCTTTCCTTTCAAAAAAAAGGTGCTCTATAGAATTATTCGAGAGAGTGGCTATCTCCACCTTCAAGCTACAAAGCCAGACACTGTAGGTAAGAGAAGCTTTTGCTTTGACCATTGCATGCGTTTGTTTTTGCAGATAAGTCTTTATAGAATCAGGAAATGCACTTTTGTTTTTTTACTTAGAGTTAGGTGTGCTAGGATCTAATCTAGACAGCCTTGGCTGAACCAAAAAACTAAACAGGGTCAAAACTAGTTAGAAGGTAGGTGAAATCCCAGGGGTGTAGTTTAAACTGAGAGGTTAAAAAAAATAGGGAGAAAACAGAAAATAATTTCTGCATATTTGGTAAGAGTCAAAGCTAACTCAAAAGGAGACTTATTGCCTATATGTTTTCCTAAGCAGCAAGAAGCCTCCAGGAAATTGTTACTTGGACTTAAGTTTTCTTGTAGTGAAGTAATAGCCCTGGAATCTTAAAAGTTTCTGGCAAATATGCGAATGAAGATGAAGGCTCACAATGTGAGCATTGTGCAAAAATTGAAGCAAAAATCCTGTGTGGCCCTGTATGATCAGTCCCTTCCTCATGGGAAGCAACACTGATTCACTGTGCTTTTAACCAGATAGAGCAGTGTTTCTCAAACTTGGTAGTTTGAAGATGGGTGGACTTCAACTCCCAGAATCTCGTAGCCAGCAGCGTTGGCTGGGGGATTCTGGGAGTTGAAGTCCACCCATCTTCAAGCTTCCAAGGTTGAGAAACACTGAGATAGAGGATTTCTATTCATTGTAATGTCTGCCTTCTTGTACAGATAGTCCTCAACTTACAACAGTTCATTTAGTGACCGTTCAAAGTTGCAACGGTACTGAAAAAGTGACTTATGACTGTTTTGTACCCTTACGACCATTACACTACCCATGGTCATGTGATCCAAATTCAGACACTTGGCAACTGACTCATATTTATGATAGTTGGAGTGTCCCGGGGGTCATGTGATCACCTTTTGCAATCTTCTGACAAGCAAAATCAATGGGGAAGCCAGATTGACTTAGCAACTGTGCTACTGTGCAGAGATTCACTTTACAACTGTGGCAAGAAAGGTCGTAAAAAAGGTAAAACTCACGTAACAATTGTTTCATTTAGCAACAGAAATGTGGGGCTCAATTGTGATTGTAAGTCGAGGACTGCCTGTGTTCTGTACTTTCACACTGTTGACTGTTGCTCAGCGTATGAAGATTGGGGCTGATTACAAAATCAGTGAAATAAAGAAATATGGTTCTCAGCAAAAAGGAACAGCACACATCTGCACATCGCTGGGCGCCTTTGCTTCTCTCCAAATTGTCAGGACATGTCCAGACATGTGTAAATATGGTCATATTCATGTGTTGATAGTAAAGAGAATGATGAGTCGCATTTCTCAAATGCCTCTCACATACTTCTGGCAATCAAGAGATATAATAAAGACAGATAATTCATAACTGTCTGAGCCATTAAACAAGTGTTTTCTTAGCAAAGGATCTGGCTGACCTAGGTTGATAATTACAGTTTCTTCTTCCACTTTTGCTTCTCCAAGTTCAGTTGCCAGTGTTTCTATACAATACATTCAATCTATAGTGTGTTTTTGCATAGCTGTGGATGAAACCGACAATGATGGGCACATTCATAGCATGGAATGAAAAACATCAAATTATGGTCCTTACCATCTTTACATATTGTCAGATTAATTTCTGTGGCTTCAGTTAATTTATTTTTCCTACTCCTTACTTTGTTTCTAAGGTAAAGCCTCTGAAGTTCATCCTGTATCATGCTAACATTCTTCTATTACTTGGTTATCTCAGTATCTTTTCATTATAAATTGTTTGGAATCATTTCTTTCTGTGAGGAAGGAAAAACTTCACAGTTTTTCTTTCTCTTTTGACTTTAATTCCTTAGAAAACTAAAGAGGATTTAGCTTGTGCCCATATATATTTGTTTATGTGCTTCTATCTGCCCTGAGATTTCTCAAGACCCTAACCTACTCCTACTCCCATTTTTAAGGTCTTAAAATAGTAAAATAAACATTTTAAGCTTATTTTGGCATTTATAACTAACTGGAAAATTGCACCATTGTAATTCAGAGATTTGACATCCAATTAAAGAAGTGTAATCTTGGGGATTCTAACTCATGGATGACTGCTAGGGGCGATCCCAAAAATGCCTGCAATGGTGCAATCAAAGCTCTGTTCTTTGACATGCCAAGACAGGTCTTCAAATGCATTGTTGGGTCTGCTATGTTTTGACCTCTGTAGATGAATCTGTTCTAAGGACTCCACAAAAGGGGCTAGGGAACCTCCAGTAGTCACTGAGCTCTGTGGATACCTGTTGGAGCTTCTAGTGGTTAATAAGCCATGAGTTGTGGAACCTGTACTAGTATATATGAGTAAAAGCACTGCCATTTATCCAATTAAAGCATTATTTGAAACAGATGAGAAACACAATGAGTTTCTTTTCCTTGCAGTAGTAGTTCTGCTTTCAGGGAAAGCTGGCAGGCTGACAAGGCAGGGATAAGTCTTGACTTAGCCTCATAGTTAATATGATACCAGTGGGTACATTCTTAAACTTCTGGTTTTCCCTTTATTAAAACATTGGATTAAATGGTGAACTGTTAATGTTGGTAAACAGTATGCAGTGTCTTAATTCTTTTGGAGTGTTTGATATATGCTGTTTCTCCCATAATGTTCCTTGTCATGAATCTGTTTATTAAATGTCATCTGGAGACAATAATTTATCATGTATCCATCAGTCTCACAAGTAGATTAAACAGGAATCACGACAAGACGATTTTACTTCTAATTCTGCTTAATTAGTAATGAAATTACTAATGAAATTACTAATGAAATCCCACCGGCTGGTTCGCTCCCACAGAGAGGGCCTCATCAGGGTGCCGTCAGCCAGACAATGTCAGCTGGCGACTCCCAGGGGGAGAACCTTTTCTGTGGTGGCACCTACCCTCTGGAACGATCTACCCCCAGAGATACGAGTGATCCCAGACCTCCGGACTTTTCGTCGGCCCTAAAAACTTACTTTTTTCAGTTAGCTGGGCTGGCCTGATTCCATGTTGGTTTTAAAGTTTGATACTGATTTTTAATTGAAATGTTTTAAATTATGGGCCAAATTTCATTTAATTATTTTTAAAATTATTTTAACTTTTGTGTACAAATGTTTTTATTTTGGCTGTTCACCGCCCTGAATCCAAAAGGAGAAGGGCGGTATACAAATCTAATAAAAGAAAAAAAGAAAGAAAAAGAAATCAGGTGGTAAAAAGAGACAGTGGGAGATGTGTACTTTCAGATTTGTAAGATTTTGTTAACGTAAGACTACATTAACAGAATCTTACACATCTGAAATGACAAATCTCTCACTGTTTCTCGTTACCACATACTGTAATAAGTTAGAACGGATCCTTTCCAAATTTCTTTTTCTGCCAGTTGTGGACTTCTCAATCTTTTATCTAATAGTACCCTAGGCAGCAATCCACCTCACCTTCAAAATTAAATATTCCATTATAAAAGTAACATCTGAGATAGGGGTTAAATCCAGCAGGTTCTGACAGGTTCTGGAGAACTGGTAGTGGAAATTTTGAGCAGTTTGGAGAACCAGCAAATACCATCTCTGGCTGGCCCCAGAGTGGGGTGGGAATGGAGATTTTGCAATATCCTTCCCCCAGGAGTGGGGAAGGAATGGGGATTTTGCAGTATCCTTCCCCTGGAGTGGGGTGAGAATGGGGATTTTGCAGTATCTTTCCCCTGCCATGCCCATTAAGCCACACCCACAGAACCGGTAGTAAAAAAAATTGGATTTCACCACTGATCTGAGAGTTATCGAAATTGAAACTCGCAACTTTCTCTTTTTTCCTAGGCTGTGGCTTGTATGACTCTCCTGTGGGATTGGCTGCATATATCTTGGAAAAGTTTTCTAGATGGACTGATCCCAGTTTTAAAAACCTAGAAGATGGAGGATTAGAAAAGTAGGTGTTATTTACCACCCCACCCCCATCGTAACTTAGCTGACTTTAATTATCCCAAATTATATTGTATCTATTTATTTTATGCTGTTCTGCTATGTGTTCATATGCTTAAAAACTGATGGCTTAGGAGCTCCACAATGTTCCTCTGAGGACTAATCATGCAATGAGTTCTGCTGATGATTGTAATTTTATTGAACTAGATAAAAAAGAACTTCTATTGAACAGAAATACTTGGCTCTCCCATGTTCCAACTTAATTCTTAGTTCAATGTGACTTTTACAGTGTGCAAAACCTACTTTTAATTTGTGGGGCATCTTTCCTGGGGCATAAGCTGTGGAGTGAGGAATATCTATAAGATATCTGTGTACTTTATCACTGCTCTACTTGACTAATTTTTAAAATATGGTTAATTATAAATAATGAATGAATAGGAAGCATTGTTTTAGCAGCTTCCAAGTTGATGCCCCATGAAATTCAATAAGAGACATTGATTGTCTTGGGACTAGTATAGATTGCTCATCCCTATTATAAAGCTGTTTACAAATTGTGCACTTGCTTGCAAATTACAGAGCTAATACATTATGGCATTGTGAGATTGACAGATGAAGCTTTGGTTTACATTGCACAAAATCCTCATGGAATCTCTCTGCTAAAAACGTCTTAAAAAGGAGAAGGATCTACGATAATTTTAAAATGTTTTAAAACATAACTTTAACAAAATAAGGTAATTGAGATACTACGATCTGTGATATATCAAATTATAGATCCATATAATCTAGTGTTCCATTTTACTCTGGTCAACTACTTGCTCACAGAAAAGGAATGAATCCATTAGTTCCCTCTGACCTGCATTCTATAACATCTAATATTAGGATTCAGTTTTATTCATTTAAAGCAGAGTTCCTCAACCTTTCCGGCTTTGTGGACCACCGGGGGGTGGGGGGATAGGAGAAAAGAGAAGATGGTTCTACGTGAGTGGCGGGCAAGTGTACACACAGCTTGATTTGCATGAGAGGTGGGCACGGTGCAAATGGAGCACACGCACATCCTCACCCACTGCTCTCACTAGTGAGGATATGCACATACGCTCAACCATCACTTCCACAGCCCAGTTCCAAATGGCTCAAGGCCTGGTAGTGGGCTGTGCTCAGGAGTTGGGGACCCCTGATTTAAAGTAAAGAGATCTGCTGGTGATAGGGTTGAAAGCTATAAAAAAATCATGAAAAAATCATGTTTGCTCCTAGGATGTAGGTTATGTTCCCTGATCCTAAAGAGTCAAATTAATTTTGGATGCCAACAAATTTTATCTTAAAACGTCTTATTAATGTGTTATTACTGTTGCTAGAACCCACCCAGAGCACTTGAGAGATTATGACTCTGTTTTTAAAATCTTATGATTTCCTTTCACATGAATTGATTAGAATGAAATTAAATCAAATTATTTCATTTCAGTCAAACCTTAATTTTAAAAAATTGCTTGGGATGGTAGTAGCTGGTAGCTTGCCTTGAAAGCAATGGTATACTGGGCGATGAGATTTTTTAGGGTGTTTATTAAAAGTGAGTAGAGTTCAGAAATATTTGAATGCATTTTCCTTGCATTGAATGACAGATACAGTATTAATAGGCAGTAATTGCTCATGTTTTTGTCATCTTCCTACTAATATATTATTAATTGTATATGGTAAGATTCAGTTCATGAATAATAAATATCACAAACTACACATTTGCTCTTACCATTCTGGAGAGAAAACAGCAGTGACTAAAAAATCACAGCCAAAATAATGTGATTGTCAAAGTCAGTGTAAGAGATGTTTCTGCTCTCTCTCATTTTCTTTATACCAAACGTTATGGACATCTACATCTGAAATAAAATCACTGGGATTTATTCCCAGATAGGTTTGTATAGCACCCACTCCAGGGCTCCATAGATGTGTTGGACTACAATAGCTAGTTGCCAGGTTACTTTAACCAGGAAATAACCTGTTTTTTACCCTCTGCGCATGCACAGAAGGGTTTGCGCATGTGCAGAGGGTTGGCACGCGCACGTGATGCACACATGCGTACTTCCGAACTGGTAGGGAAAGTAAGTAGATTTCACCCCTGGGTCTTAGCCATATAATAATTTTACTCCCTCGGGAAAGATATTTTTAAAAGATTACAATTGAATAAAGTGATGAAATTTGCAAGCAAGATAAATGTAACACCTAGGTGGGATGCTGAAGAAGACTTCCCCATTGTATACAACTGCTTGGCTAATGTAAAAGGCAACAAGCCTCAAATAGATTCCAGAGACATAAAAGCAGCCTTAGGATATTTAGCAATAGAAGTCCTCAGCATGTTTCATTTTCATGTTGAAAATAACATTCCCAATATAGGGTTGCTCCAGTAATTTTGGACTTCAACTTCTTTAGTATATTGGCCTGAAATTATGGGAGCTGAAATCTAACACCTCTTTTCCTGTTGGCATATTATGTTTATTAGTTTATAATATAAAATACAAAAATTCAAAAGAAAATAGTAGGGAGAAGGGAAGTAGGGAGGGAAAAGGGAAGGGAAAGGTATGGGGCAAAGGGAAAAAAGAAAGAAAAGGTGTTGACTTCCGACCCCCTTTGGTGCAGTTGAATAAGATAATAGCATCAAACCTCAACATTTTACTTTTACATAATATAAACTAGCCATTTCTATAACAACAAACCTATTAATCAGTAAATCCCAAAATCAAAGTTTCATTTTTTCCCACATCAACCACAAAGTCCAGAAGTGGTTTCCAAGCAGAAACAAAAATAATTGCATTTTTTTCTTTGATCAAAGCAGTCAATTTGGCGATCTCTGCTAAATCTAACAACAGTTGAGGAAGAGTGAAATGGCTAGTGGTGCTTTAGATGCCAGGAGGGGAAGAGGAATATCAATTGTACGGCCTGAAAGGGCTGGCAAAACCCAATAGGAGCCCTTTATTAGGAGTCAGAGTAAAGTCAGAAGGCAACTTGCCTACATTTCCTGTGAGTTGCACTAGCTACAGTTTGTGAAAAGAGATTAATTGCAATGTATCCAATTGTATTTTTTCAGGAAGTTCACTCTGGATGACCTTCTCACAAATATAATGATCTATTGGGCTTCAGGTTGTGTGGTTTCTTCAATGCGCTTCTACAAAGAACTTTTTTGGAAAGGTATTGGCGTAGAAAAACATGAAACGTAAGTGATTGCCATATTTCTATTTTGGAGTTCTTGCTCTAAAGCAGGCATTCCTACTAGTACAATGTCTGAAGTCTATTCCGCTATCATATATGTGCCAGCCACCTTAAATGTGAATGTATGATGAAGCTATCCTAAGAAAACACTTTACTGCGGTCACTGAGTATCTCAGAAACAATTTGAGAAACAACAGGCTTCAGCTGAACCCTGGCAAGACTAAGTGGCTCTGGGTTTTGGGGCCTTCTGAGACTTTATCATCTTTGATAATGGGATGGGGTCCGGTTTTGCCAGATCCACTGCAGTTTGGGAGTCTTTCTAAACTCGCAACTCCTGCTTGAGGAACAGATAGCAGTCATGTTGAGTAGGGTTGTTACACAACTTTATGTTATGTGCTAGTTGTACCCTCCTTGGACCATAAGGCTCTATTCACAGTTACTCATGCCCTAGTCATCCCCAGAATGGATTACTGTAATGTCCTCTGTATGAACTTGAAGAGTATCTGGAAATTGCAACCGGTGTAAAATTCAGCTACGAAGATTGTTATATGTATCTCTAGGATGATCTATGTTATACTTCTGTTCTGCAAGCTGCATTGGCTGTCAATTTGCCTCTAGGTGTAATTCAGTTGTTCTCTTCTTTGTCTGTTATGGAGTAGCTCCTGCTAGGTCTTTTTTTGGATTTGATGAAGGCCCAGTTGGGATAGCATGGGTTCTGAAAGCTTCCTTGGTGTGTTTTAGTTCTTTTTCTTTTCCATCTTTGCTAGTATGCAAACATTCAGCCCAGTGGTATAAGGTTCTCTCTTCAACCCCATTTTATGCTCCAGTGAGTGGTGAGACTTAGCAGGAGCTCCTCCATAACAGACAAAGAAGAGAAAAACAAATGAAGCAACACTATCATTCCATACTTTGCAGCAATGTCTGAAAAACTCAGGAATATTTTGAAGCAACAAAGTATACATACATGCTTTAAATCCAAAAATACACCAAGGCAGAAGCTTGCCCACCCCTAGGATAACACACCCAGACATAAACTGAGCAATGTGATCTATGCAATACAATTCAGTGAGACAGGTAGAGATCTATACATTGGAGAAACAGAACAAGTATTTCACAAACACATGGCACAACTGGCACAACGTAGGAAAACAAACCCATCAGGACAAGATTCAGCAGTCCATCTGCCCTTGAAAGACAAATGTCACTCTTTTGAAGACAGCAAAGTTCACATTCTTGACAGAGAGGACCACTGGTTTGAAAGAGGGGTCAAAGAGGCCATCAACATTAAAACTTAATAGCCTTCTCTCAACAGAGGGGGCGGGATACAACACCACCTAACTCCTGTTTACAATACAGTCTTTTCAGCAGTGCCAAGAAGGTCCACACCCATTTGCACTATTCAGGTGACCCTCAGGGCACAGATAAACCTCCAAGTGGCCTCAATGAGAATGCTAATGATCAGATGATTGCAATGAATGTAAATCTTTCCATCCTCCACTATTTAGTCAGAACTGAAAAAACTTCTTGGATGAGAAGCAAAATATCTTCAAGTTAAAACAAATTCCAATTGTCTTTTGAAAAAGCACCATTGGGACAACCATGATCTAGATGACTGAGAATTTCCATAGACACACTTGTAACTAGTGCAGCTCATGCAGGACTAGCATTACATGTGCCATATATCTGGCACCATTTACTACCTGTGCAGCCAATTGCACCAGTTGGAGTTTCCAAATGGTCTTCAAGTGCAACCCCATGTACAGCATATTACAGTAGTCTAGCCTGGAGGTTACAAGGGTGTGACTTACTGTGAGCAGGACTTCCCAGTCCAGGTATGGATGCAACTGACACACTACCCAAAAATGTGCAAAGGCCTTTCTAGCTATGGCCACCACCTACTCCTTGAGCCAGAGCCACAAGTCCAGAAGGACCCCCAGATTGTTTACGAAGTCTGTTGTGCAATCCCATCCAAGACCAGAGATAGAAGAACCTTGTCTCGGGGTGGTGGTGTCCAAATACAGACACTCTGTCATCTCATCCAGGTCCCAACAGCCCTCAGACACTGAATTAAATAATAAATACAGATTCAATAAATAATAACAAACTTCCAATTCCATCTTGCAGTATAATCAGGACTGAGACCCAACAATATCTAGAGGACTGCAGTTTGTTCACTTCCTGCCCACTCTTAACCCTAAGGCACATTTTCCTGGAAATAAATCCTACTAATTTCAGTTCAATTGTCTTGTGTAGACAGGGTTGTTTTGTACCACTTTATCTTTTGCTTCTGGTTCAAGAAAGTAATATTGTTGGGAGAAGAGCATGCCTTTCATTGTGCAATTACATCATTGCTTTGCAGGTTCCCTGTGCAAGTTCCCACAGGAATTGCCGCATTTCCCAATGAAGTCTTGTACATTCCTCGGTCATGGGTTCAAAAGAAGTATGTTAACATCGTTTCTTTCAACTTCATGCCTCGAGGAGGTCATTTTGCAGCTTTTGAGGAACCAGAGCTCCTTGCAGCAGACATCCTACAGTTTGTAGATAAAGTAGAAAAAGCCACCTTTGTCCAATAAAGAAGAAAGCTTCTGATTGGGTGATGGGAATAGTTTAACCTTCAGTTCAGGATTATTGAGATTAAATATGGGAAAAGGTGATTTGGGTTAAACTATTACCAATTATTCTTAGAAACTTTATAGCTTTGATTTTTCTTATGTTAGTTGATGAAAACTAAACTCAAGATAAACTGCTCCAAACTCGATTGCAAAAAATATGACTTCAGCAACAGAGTGGTCAATGCCTGGAATGCTCTACCCGACTCTGTTGTTACAGCCTCAAACCCTCACAGCTTCAACCTCAAACTGTCTACCGTGGACCTCACCCCATTCCTAAGAGGTACATAAAGGGGGTATGCATAAGCGCACCTGTGTGCCTACCGTCCCTGTCCTACTGTCCCCATTTATCTGTACTTACTTCCTTTGTTTATGTTTATGTTTGTACCTATACCTGCTATCTTGTACATGTTTGACAAATAAATAAATAAATAAATAAATAAATAAATAAATAAATAAATATTCCCTCTTTTAAAAAAAAAACTCTTGAAACAGTGGGGTGATAACACTGGCCTATCTTACAATACCTTACTCAGATAATATAGATGGTGCTCACTGGATATGCAAACTGCAGCATTCCAGGAGCACATAATCTATTTCAGGCTGAGCAAAGGTATTGAGGGGTGTCAAAAAATATCAAGATGGCAGGCATGACCATGCAATCAAAATCCCATTGCTTTTTAATGCATGTGTGATGCACGTTAAGGGCCAAGTCTTTGACTGTGCAGTCACACCTGCCATTTTGACTTCTTTGAGCTCTCTTTGGATGCCCCTGCTCTAAGTCATACTTAATGGCCTGTCTGGACTGTGCTTTAAAAAAATAAGCAGGGGCAAAGTCATTGAATTTAAAACTTTATGTAAATAAATAAAACACAGTTAATATAATTATTTCTCCTATAATTCCTAATAATTTCTCTTTTGTCACATTAATAAATCATAATTTAGCCTGTTAAAAGAGATTGCATGATTTACAGCCTTGCTTTGCATGAAATACTAAGAACAATTATTAAGGTTGTTAAACCAATTGTCTGATACTTTTGTCAGTTAAAGTGCCTCCCAGCTGATAAACTGAAGGCATGAAAGATCAATGAAATAACTCTCATGTCCTCAGCTTTGATTTAATGATTCTGTGCTTTGTCAAAAATTATATGAACTGAAAGCCAACAAGTCAAGCTTGTGCATTTTTTTAAAAACAAATTTTATTTCATCAGCATACATCATATACACTTAAACAAAAAATCAATCATATATTTTTTTTATTTTGCCCCCCTTCCCCCCTCCTATCCCCACCCCCACCCCCCCTCCCCGGACTTCCCAGAACAAATACAGGGTAAAAACATTTAACAAACCTTAATAAAAAACCCACAAACTAGCTATCTATAGATTTATCTATCACTTGTACTTTAACTCTCCTTTTCAAAACAAAATATAACTTTTCTTGCTTAAAGGTAGTTAAACAAAACCAACTTGTTCCTCCACAGAATAACATTAATGTTAAATTTAACATCCAAAAGAAAGTTTCTTTTTTTTCCTTAATAAAAATTAATCATGTCTTGAATACAAGTAAAAATTTTTTTTCAAAACCAAACAAATCATATCCTTAACAAAAAATCTTTTTTTTTAATTGAAAAAGTTTTTCAAATACAAATTTCCCCCCCTTTTTTCCCCCTCCTCCCTAACTCCCCCTCCCCCTCCCCTCCCCCTGTGGCTTCTTCAAAATAAAATCCAAATTCATAACAGATTATATAATACTTTACCATCCCTTTACTCCACCCCCCATACGCTGACCCTTTCTTTCTAATAATATTGTTATATCCCCCTTACACTATACATTTCAAAATAACATTCAACTGTAACATTATATAATAACTCCTAATTTAGCATAATAATATTATTATATCCCCCAGTTTAGCAATTTATACTCATAATCTACCCTTTTCCTCCTCCCCCATACATATATCTCTTAATTCAAATCTTTTATATATATTAGTATAACATTTCAAAGCAACCTTCAACTATAAAACTATATAATAAATCCTAATTTGACATTTATTCAACTCATAGTCTGCCCATTTCCTCCACCCCCATACATATATCTCTTAACTCAAATCTTTTACATGTATTCATATCTAAACATAATATCCCTTTTCTTAAACTAAACAATCAATAAGCTAACCTGTCTCCACCCACTTTCCTACAGGACTACTATACATAGTAATTTTTAATATCATTATTCTTCTGCCCACACCACTAAGAAGTATTCCCTTATATAAATAAAATCCTCAAATGACTTTAAGCTTGTAATCCATATGATATCTTCTGTAATGTCTTTCAGCTGGATTGTTAACTCCATCACCCATGTTAGGGTAATATCACATCCTAATTCCAACAGTATGTTCGGTATCTTCAATTACCATCTGCCCCCATCAATAGTAGATGTCTTCATATATAAAAAAACCACCCGAGTGACTTTATATTTGTATTCCATATAGTGTCTATTGTAGTGTCTTTCATCTAAATTATTAATTCCAACCACTGTAATAGGGTAACAACCAGATCTTCTGCGTGCCCCAATCCCATAACTCTCTTGCCTTGTAGCTCAGCATAAACGTAATACATTTATCAAAGAATCCAAAATAGATAGTTCCAATCCATTCAGTTTAAGGTCATTTTCACATCCCAAAAGTACAGCACTGCAGAGGTCTGTCACTCTCCTCAAGATAATATAAACCAATATTTTGCCTCAGCTATATTTTCATGTATTCAATCATCTCTTAGATAACTGGCATTACACTGTTGTTTAGTCTAAAAGTTTTTATTTTTGTAAGACCTGCTTCTTCTTTTCTTGACTTTTTGTGGGCTAGATCTCCATCCTGGTTTCCTTTCTGTAAGTTGTATATCAACTGTTTGGTTTCCATGCTGATCTATAACTTGATCTTGTTGATTTTGCTTTTGTGGCGTAGATCTCCATTCTAGTTTCTTTTCTTTGAGTTGTATATCAACTGATTGATTTCCCTGCTGGTCTGTTACTTGATAAGTCATCACATTAGAATGCAAAGCTGCCTCTCTTGTATTTATAAATAGTCCAGCTGAGACCTCTGAAGGAGAATCCAGAAGCGGCTCATCTACAAAGATCTCTGTAACTTGTTGTTTTTCCATTACTTCCACCTCCATCTGCTTATCCTGAATTTCTATCTCTTGTTGATTTTGCTTTTCTTTATTCCATTCATATATTATACATGGAGGTGTTGAACCCATTTTGAGAATCTTATAGTAAAATTCTTCCGCTTTTTCAACAGTATTTAGTTGATATCTTTCTCCTTGATATCTCAATATTATACCAACTGGAGCGTCCCACCTGAATGAGATGTTTTGTTTCTTTAGCTCAGTCACCAAAAATCCAAATTTCTTTCTGTCTTTTAACATCTTGGGCAGCAACTCTTTATATATCCAGATCTTTCTTCCATTCAGCTGTAGAGTAGAATTAAAGGATTCTACCACAATATCATTTCTTATTCCTTTATCTGTAAAGTAAATCATCACATCTCTAGGCAGTTGCCTTTGCTTTGCAATCCAAGAATTTACTCTATAGGCCTTATCAATCTTACAAGATACCTCCTCAGGATGAACCTTTAAAATCCCAGCCAGAACTTCAGCAGATATTTTTCTTAAATCATCTCTATTATTTTCCTGTAAGCCTCTCATTCTAACCGCAAATTCTGTGAGCCTGTATTGCATCATTGTAACTTCTTTTTCAATCCCTTGTTTTATGTTTTCTGCATTGTAAGTCTCGTGATCAGCTTCCTTTTTAGACTTTACTTCTGAGCTATTATCTTGAATATTTATCAAATCATTTTCAATTCTTTGTATTTTATTATCCAAATTATAAATCTTATCATCAACTTCCTCCATTTTAGACTCTAATAACTTGATATTTTTATCCATCTTTATGACTATTTCTGAAAAAGCATTAGTCACTGTTACAATCTTTCGTTGCAAATTATCATACTTTAGTTGTATCAATTCTTTAATTTCCTGCCTAAATTTTTCAAGATTCTGGTTCACAATCTCGTCATGTCTTGCCATTTCCTCCAAAACAAATTATTTTAGGATAAAACCATTCTTCTGAGTCTGCAAGTTCGAAACTTGTTCACATAGTTTGTAAATGGGGGAAACCCCACCCCCGCTGCTTGTTTGTCTGGCTTTGTTAGTTTAGATGCCATCCTGCCACACAGACAAACTCTTTTTAAAGAAAAGGACTTCTCTCCAGACGATATCAATATCAAATCTCCAAGAAGAAAGAAACATAAAGTAGAAATTTTTCTTTTCAATTCTAGCCAGCGCTATTATTTCTGCTACTTTGTAGCTTGTTAAACTATTCAGGCGGAAGGACTTTCACTTTCAGCTTTCTTCTTCTCAAGCCTCAGCTAGTCACCATTTTAAACTTTTTTTCCTTCGCTTTTAAAATTGCTTATAAAATTGTTAGAAATACTTGCGATTTAGGGTCCAGAGTCCAGATCTCATCCTCTTTGTTTAAACAATCTGTTAGTTCTCAGTAAATGGCTTGGTCCTGTCACCTAGCTCTGCAAAAAGCAGAGTTCTCCCGAAGCCCGGAGCAGCGGCGAGGAAAAGAGGGAGCCTCATCCTGCTTCGTCCCCAAGAGTAAAACAAAAACTCTGGGGACTTCGCAGAGGGCTCTATCTGCCCTTGCCTGCTCTGTCTCACATTTCCTTAAGGAAATGGAGTTTTTTGAGTCGCCTTTCATATGTAAAGGCGGCTCTTTACGAGCGACAGGGCTGGCGGTCTCAAAGGACCGTCTGATGGCGATGGAAGCCAAACCCGGAAGCCTTTAACAAAAAATCTTGAATACCAATACAATCATTCAGCATGTTATCTTGCCTAACAAAGAGGAATAAAATTCTTCCACTTCCATTTCCCCCTAGTTTTTTTCCAAGCTTTCTTCTTCCACTTTATTCCACCATCTTTTATTTCTACAAGCTTTTGTGTATTCAACTGTATAAAGAAGTTGTAATGTTCCATTTCTAATCCTTCTTGATATCTTGAAAATCCAAGCTTCTCCCAGCACTTTTCCTCTCATCTGCATCAAAACCTCTGGATAGATCTCACTCCATATCTCCGGATTAACCTCCTTCAAGCCCATTAGCTTATTCATAATTTGGGAAACATCCTTTCCATGTTCCTCAGGCGCTTTTACTTGAATTTCTTCCTCCTCTTTCAACATTGCAACTTTATTATCAATTTGAATAATAAACTTCTCAAAGATCTCATCCAGTCTTTCCGTAAATGATTTTTGCCATGCTTTCAAAAAATCCACTGTCAGTGTTTGTACACTTGCTGAATTCTGTGCTGAGAAACCTCCATTCTCTTCAAAAATCTTTGCCTCTGCCATCTTTTCTTATGCTGCAAACTTAAATTCCCTCTTCATTCAGCAAAGCTTCAAAGTACTGACAGCTATAACGACCTTAACAAGCTCAAACAAGCTTTAACAATCACTTTCTTCCGTTCTCTATCAGCGCCATTTTGGATCTCTTTAAAACTTTCACTCGAATCTGAAAGGACTCATTATTCATCAGAGTTAAAGGAAAGAAAAATACTTGCGAGAAGCTCTCCTGTTTTGTTCTGCCTGCGTAAAAATCAATCCTTGAAATCACTTGTTTCGCAGGGATAGTTGCGGCGCCTTGTTCCGTCAGAGATGGAACCCCGAGTCTGGAGCTGCTTTCCAGGCGTTTGGGGAGCTCTCACCCCCCTTTGGGGGGCTCTACCCTATACACCTGAGCACTCACCTCCCCCTCTTTGCCCGAGGGGGAAGTTCCAGCTGCCAAAACAGCTGATTTATGCTGTTTTGGCAGTTTTACAGATCCCAGGGTTAGGAGCTCACAAAGGAGCTGCAGCGGCGCTGGCGGTGCCAGCGGAAGTCCAAGCTTGTGCAGTTTTGAAGGCATATAAAATCAATCTTATGGTCCACAGTTTCAGTTCTGGTCCCAGAGTAAATTATACAAATGAATGTAAATTGTGTTTACTGACTTTGGGGGATAAATTACATCTCTTTGGAACAATTCTGACCATCAAGAGAAGGTTTTCAATGGTTATTTTAAAAATTATATCATGGAAGAGGGCAACGACAAACCACTTTGTTACCAAGATAATTGAAGCCTGATGTCACCAGGAGTTGAGGTTTTTTTAAAAAAACAGTCAAAGATAGAAGCAGTGAAGAATGAGCTTTGTAGAGAATGGAGGAACTAAAATGGTGGTTGTAGGGATGGAGTAGTGGGATTGTACAGAACTCAAAGCTTTAACAATATTTTTCAATCTTAAACCACATCTTCTAGAATTTCTGTCTTGCTTCTGTACAAAGTTAGCACTCACCCCTCTCCTAGAAGAATGAAATATTTTGAGAAATATTTAAAAAGGCAGAATATTATATATCCCTAAAGGAGAAACATGCTCTTGGAAAGCAGCCCCCGCCTTTCTTAATAGCCCCAGCAGGACTGGGAAAGCTTATCTACAAGACAAAAGACCTTTTTTTTTTTTTAAATTTGATTTATATGCCGCCCTTCTCCGAAGACTCAGGGCGGCTTACAATGTGCTCAGCAATAGCCTTCATCCTTTTGTATATTTATACAAAGTCAGCTTATTGCCCCCACAACTGGGTCCTCATTTCACCTACCTTAGAAAGGATGGAAGGCTGAGTCAACCTTGAGCCTTGGCGAGATTCGAACCCTGCAGTAATTGCAGGCAGCTGGTCTTAATAACCAGCTTAATAACAGGGTGCCTTAAACCCCTGTACTACCAAGGCTCCAGGGTGATGGGATTAAGACATAACTCTCCAGGACATAATAGGATTATCTAGCAGCAGGGCTCACTGCATTGCAAAATCTCCTAAGGACATTGCCTCAACCCAAGCTTCAACCAAACCTATCTCAGACAAACTCCTAGGATTTGCACATGGCCCCATGGGAGTCTGACAACAGCCAATAGAATACATATTCTTGCACAGTAACAGGAAGCTCAAGGGAAAGGTCCAAGAGAAGGTATCACACATGCTTGGTGGTTCTGTTTCCTCAATAAATGGACCCTCTTTCCAATCAGCCTCCATTTTGTCTCCAGTGTCTTTTTCCCAGCTTGGAACTGAACCAAATGGATATTTCTTCCCACACTTGTGAACAGAGATAAAAAGCTACCCAAGTATTTCTAATTTTATGTTAATTGATGAGTGCTTCTCACACTGTTCACACATGTATCTTTTTGTTTAGAATTCAATTCTTTTACAGAGCATCTCTGATTTATGCTATTTGGTCATCAAATGTAGCTGATACAGACTTGGATCTCATTTATTTTTCACTAGCTAGGAGCATTTCCTGATTACAATTCCACTCAGTAAGCTCCCCAGTGGAAAAGTGTATCTTACTAGCACCTTCATACATTCCCAAAAGTTCTTCAAACAATAAAGCAGATTTGGTGGTAATATAGGGAATTGAAGGATGAGGGAAGAATCAGTGCAGGCCACTGTGTTATTATGGTTAGAGTGTATATTGAAATATACTAGATGAAACAAAGAAACAGCAGAAGAAGCTATCAGTCTCCAAGCAAGTTTTGTTAGTTTCCTGAATGCATTTGTTCCTTTCTGACTGTTAAAAAAGAAAATTTCTGCCATCTAAATACATATTTAAAATTCACTCTAGGGATTGGGAAAAATTAAGATAATATTTGTCTTCAAACTTATATCCTTTGCCAGTTTAAAAGTTTCAGGTTTATAAATTGCTAAAAATCATGGAATTTAAAGATAGAATATTTTATACAGTAATGCTTTAATAATAAATGCCAATTTTTGGCTAATGAGATTTTGCAAATGTAATAGTTGCATTCCTTCATAAAATATGTAGCTAATTGAGTAAATCCAATTGAAATATTCAGAATATAGTGTATGTCTACTTTTTTAAAATAGAAAATGAATCTCATAAACATTTTTATAAAATAAGAGGGTCCCTTGAAAATCTTAAATATTTCAGGAAGGATAGTGTGGTTTTGATCTTCATGAATCTTATTACAACATTCTGTGCAATTGAATTTCTTTTAAAACAATTTCAATAAATCATCAAGAATTAACTATGGACAATAATTCATAGATGGCTTATTCAATTAAAATTGAATTATATTAACTGACATTTTTTAAAGATAGTCTTTGTGGGAGGGATAAACAAATTGGTCCATATTACCAACTTTAGTGGCAAAGCTCAGAAGGCAGTGTTTTAAGTGGAAAGATTTTGAAGAAATTAAAAGATTGCCCAACAATATTTTCTTCAATGAATTCTATGTTCAGATTCCCTATGCATATAAATTGATGTAACACAAGAAATTGATTCAGTTCTTGCTGTTAGCTGTTTGGATGTTATAGAAAACACTGGAAATATAAAGTTAATCTTTCACTAAATATCACTAAAGTGCTATTCAAAAGTGAGCAAAAACCTGTTTTCTGTGGGTAGAAAAATTAACACAATAAAATAATGATCTTTCAATGCAAGTTAAATATAGCAAAATATTATTGCAATATTAATAATGTTTTCCCTATAAGATTAATGCTGGATGTTTAGATGTTATTTTGAATCAACAAAAATAATGAGCAAGTACTTTGTATTTCGAAGACATACAAATATACATTCATGTATATCTTATTCCCAACTATTATACGATTATATTTTCCTAGTTTGTAGCTTTGCATTCTTATTTTTTTATTTCCAAATTCTGAATTTTGTTTTCTAAAAATGAAATATCTTTCATTCCATTTTGTGCCACAAGTTTGTGATGATAAAATGGTGGTGGGGGAGGGGGGGAGGATTTGAATGATAGTGTGTAATTGTTTACAGTGTTCAAGCCTGATATAGCTTCTTCAAATCATATGCTAGCCAAATTCAGAGAAGTCTTTCCGTTCAAAAGCTCAAGAGAGATCAAGGTGAATTTCTACAGATCTTGATGAGATAAAAAATGAGAGAGATTTGTGCAGATTTTATACTGTTTAATGGGGGTGCTCTAGTAAACTGTAATGATGCCAGAAATGACATGCAAAAATAACAGCTAATCTGGTGTTGATCTAAAGAAGATTTTAATGGAAAATTCTGACAGCCAAAGATCCTAACTAGCACTGTTGTGCATTTCATTTCAGTTGCATCTGTGTATGTGTTCATGAAGCAGACTAAACAAAAAGACAGGTGTTAAAATAGAGAGGAGGAACTTCCCCTGGGTTAGCCCATTCTCTCCTCCTCCTCACGATTCAAAGAGTGAGGATGAAATATTTCAAAAAGTAGCATCTGGTGTGCCATAGATAAGTGGTGTTGAGGATTATCCTACAGACTCAGGGATGTTAAGGTGTCAGGTTTCTATTTTTCATCTTCAATGTTTTATATTTTTATATATCTTGGTTATAGGACCTTTTGAGTCACAGCCAAAGAGCCAAAGGAGAAAGATTTTGAATTATGTTATTTTCAGAGGTTAATATTTCTGTTGTTTCAGACACTGTTATAAATATATGATTTTAGTATAATCATCCTGTATCACAGAATAATGGGGTTGTTGGAGGTGCTTTTTGATGAATGAAAGGCGGTTTTATATATGAATAAATGTAAATAAATCTTATTTATGTGTATTGGAAGGCAACTCAAAATCTGGAGTTTGTTTGTTCTTAAAGGAACAATGAATACATGCATGTGGCAATAAATGTAATTCCTAAAAATAAAGGAGAATAAACTCTAGAAGGCAGTAGGCATTTTTAAAATGGTAAAGCTTTCAGGAAAGCTGGTGGGGAGGTTAAAAACATCAAGATGGCATCTGTGATTAAAGTCCCACTACAGCTCTGCTATAAAATCTTTTAAGTTCTTAGCAGCATTTTTTTAAAGGAATGTGTACTATTTTGGTGAAAGTAAAGTCATTTCATGACTTTATTCCAGTCCCAAAGTTTTGTAGTTAGGGGTTGGGAAAAATACCTGAGCCTCTGCCACCAATGGTGATAATACTGAGTTAAATGAATTAATGAACACGTTTAATATCAAATAGCATCCTGTATGTGCCATTTCTCCTATAGTCTTCCCACTGTTCTATCATAATGGCTGATATGACAAATTAATAAAGCAATAGATTCTGATTATCTGAAATTGCCTTTTCTGTTTATGTCTTGTTTTCTGTTCTTGACTTTCCCACAACCTTAATTTGCCCTTCTTTGGCTCCATCTACTATACGTGATCTGTTTCAGGCATGAGGTCACCTTCCTGAAACATATGTCAACATATGCTAAGGTTATGTGGCAGAGCCACAGCATAAATAAAATTAATGTTTCCTACTAGACAAATCTGTCATGTTACAGACAAAATAAGTAGAAAGGAGGCTTACTGAATGATGGTTGCCAGACTTGCTTTCCAATGAAGTGTGGGAGGCTTTCTTTTCGTCTTATGCCTTCAGCAGCAACCTCTTTGGAGATGAGGGAGTCCCAGACGAGGGGGCAATCCAATACACATTCACTGAATGCTTTTCTTGGAAAGAGGAGGTAGTCCTCAATTTACAACAGTTCTTTTAGTAACCATTCAAAGTTAGAATGGCATTGAAAAAAATGACTTATGACCGCTTTTCCTACTTACAACCATTGCAGCGTCCCCATGGTCACATGATCAAAATTTGGACACTTGTTTAACTGACAGATGAGCAAAAATGGTTTCATGGGGATTTAGTACCATAGATGGAAACCGCTTTATCTGTTTTGTATTCAAATAAATGGGTCCTTCAATATAGAAATTATTAAATAGGAAGATATGATTCTCTACTCTTCTATATATTGGTGAATTGTAAAACATATTTTTTCAGAAAGAAGAAATTGTAGTTTGATCCATACATTGTATCAAAAATTCTGTTAGAACTACAGCTGTATGCATACTATATTGTTCAGAAATCCTAGCCTCACTCTAAAAATAGCACTTTCTAGAATCACTTGCAGAGATATCCATAGGGAAGTAAAAAAATAGGCAAGAGGCCAGACACACTGCAATCAAAGCCTCATCTCTTTCTAACTTGTGATGTGTGATAAAAAAGGGTGTGGCTTTGGTTACATAGTTGTGGCTGCCATCTTTTTTAATCCCTTCATAGCAGTCCTTGTTATCAAGTGGAAAAAAAACAAACCCAAGTCCTAATGACTTAGTTGACGTTAGTAATGGAACAGATGAGTCCATTCATATCTGAGACAATTTAGGAAAAGAACTAAGCAAAACAGGAGTCTTTTTTACACATTGGCAGCTCATTTATAGACATTCACACACCCTTGTATACACCCTTCACATCACCATTCCATCCTAAGGATTCAATATGCCTTTGTATAGGCAATCGAAAGACAGCTGGTCTACATTCAGATGCTTCCAAAGAGATCACTTTACAGGCTGGATGGAAATGAGGCCCAGCTCTATTGCTAGGCCTATGTGAGAGAAATTAGAAAGGCTGAACTTGCCCCTGTAGAACTTTGTATCCAACACAGACTGATCTGAGATTGTCCTCTGTAGCAGTTACTTGACATGTCTGAAATAAGTAGAATAATTACACAAAATGGATACTTTTGATGTATCAAAATTAGAAGACAGTTTTCAGGGCAGTTGCCTTTCGAGTTATTTGCTGTCTCAGCTTTACTTCTTTGCAGTTGGTCAAAACTATTCAAAGCAGTTGGGGGTCAGCTGTTACAAAATATGAAAAATGCCTTCTAGCCAATTGTGTACTTCTTTAAAAAAAAAAAAAGGCTTGCAATTTACTTATCAAATGTTTTTTTAAAGATTTAACTTTACAACAGTCCCCAACATTTGGAATGGAAATTACCAGGGATAAATTGCAGTTTATATTTGCCGGAATGTATTAGGTCATATTACATTTGGCACATATCTATTATTCCTTGAGAATATTCATTTCCAAAATCAAAGTTCTAATCACATTTTTGCTGTTTATTAAGAAATGGTTCTTAAAACTTATATTTAAAACTTTTTTTTGCTAAGGACTGAAGGAAGCCCAGTGCTATAAAACTGGTTGATCTAAAGGTTCCTAACAGCTAAAAAAGTTAACAAGTAATTTCTGAAAGTTATTTAAAAAGGGAAGTATGTGAATCTAGTGGTTTTTTTAAAGTGCTGCCCATGGATTGAGGGAGACAGTTATTCCCTCATCTCCTGGAGCTCTAAACCTGCCAGAGACAAGGAGCAATTCTTATACTATTTGTGAAGCATTTGTGGGGTTCTCAAATCCTCTCCTTGTGTGGAGATGAATCTACTCACTCTTTACTCTACCATGGTTATCCACCACAGTTGTCAACTATACTAAGTTCACCATTTCTTCTCCAGAAATTCAAGTCAATGTCCCCAAAGTTCAAGACAAATTCAAATGTGAAATAATAATATAATAGAAGCAAAATAAGCAAGGATATGGTTGCAGCAGTGTGAGCAAAGACTCATCCCTTTTCCATGTGTACCAATGGACAAGGCTTATATTGTACTGCAGCCACTGAATTCCTATGGATGTTACTATTAAACTCTTTGAAAGATATTGAAATAAAATGCAAAAAATGACAACCTTAGTAAACCAAGGAGGTTGAAACCCTTCCCTACCCTAAAAAAATCCAGAATGTTGAGATTCCTATTTTTGAAATAAAAAGGCTAAGGGAAAACTGTTATCTGCATGTATAAAATATAGCTTAGTGTGGAAAGAGAGGACAGGGAGAATTTTTCCTTTGCTCTAATACTTAGACCAGGAGTCATTCAATCAAGCCGATTGGAAAATATAGAAACAACAGAACCCCTTGTTCAGGGGTGGTATTCACTTACTTTCGCTACCAGTTTGAAAATGTGAATGCGCGCACATGCACTCACTTCGCTCGCTCGAGCCACCTACACACATGCTCAAAGCCTTCAGTGCATGGGCAGAGTATCAAAAACAGGACATGATGACATCTAGGCAGGTGGGCAGAGCCTCCCGCAGCTGCCGCGACCAGTTCGCCCAAACAAGATATAACCGGCTGAATACCACCACTGCCCTTTTTCACCCAGTGCATAGATAGGTTGTGAACTTTATTACCACAAGATATTGGGATGGTCAGTAACTTAGATGACCATAAAAGAGAATTGGAAATGTTCATAAAAATCAGTTTCCCAGAGAGAAATAGAGTATACTATATAGTCTATAATCAGTGCCTAGATGCTGAAGGGGCCTAGATGAATGACAATGAGCTACGATTGAAGCCTGGCAAGACTTCAAGTGGCTTTGGGTGCATGGAGTTTCAAGATCCAGGTCTTTGACATTTTCAGTTCTAGATGGGGTTGTACTATCCCATTCAGAACCAGTTCCAGGGTTTTTTGGACTCCAGGGTTCTCCTGGACTCCTAACTGCTGCTCAAAGATCAGGTAGCAGTTGTGACTAGGAGAGACATTACAGAGTTTTGGTTTGTGCACCAGCTGTGGCCTTTCCTAGATCAGGAGTCCCTGCATTCAGTCACTCAAGCCCTGAGGCATCTAATATTTAGACTACTGAAAAGCATTCCACATGGGCTACCTTTGAAAAGCATTTGGAAGATACAGCTGGCATACAGTGCAGTGGTATGGGCAGTTCTTAGGGCCCCTAGAGTGTCCCATGTTACACCACTTCTTTGCAAGCTACACTAGCTGGCCATTTGCTTCCAGATGCAGTTCAAGGTATTGGTTATGACCTTCAAAGCCCTCCATGGCATAGATCCAGATTACTTGATAAACCATCACATTCTGCTAACACAAGCCCACATTAATCGTGCTGGCAAAGAAGGTCAGCTGAGAATCCTTTTCTGTCAAGGAACTCCAAATGACAGGATCCAGGAGAAGAGCTTTCTCTGCTGTAGTTCTGACCCTCTCAAACATCCTGCCCAAGGTTGAGATTTGCCCCCATCAACCTATCCTTCTGTAAGGGCCTAAAGACCTGGCTCTGCTGGTTGTCTGGGAACCCTATAGGGGAGTACATCACTGGAGATGGCTACTGGACTTATTAGTTGGCCCCACCTCCCTCCTGTGCTTCCAGCTCTCCCTCTGCCTATCCTTTTAATTTCTTATGATTTTACTTCCATTCTTTGATTGTTTTATGCCTTGTTGTTGTTATGTTTACACTTTTTATCATTTTTTCCTGTTTTATTGTTGTAAGCCACCCAGAGTAGACTTATGGTAGGGTGGGCAGCACACATAAATAACAAATTTATTTATTTATTTATTTATTTATTTATTTATTTATTGTTTGTTTGTTTATTTATAAATAAATAAATAAATAAATAAATATAAATAGTATATGAATTGCATTATGCTGTTAATTCTGTGTTCAGTATAAATTTAAACATATTTACGTCACTGCCCAACTCACAAATGATGACTCTGGGTAGCTTACAAAATTAGAAGTCCACAGTACAGAAACCCCCAACATTCTCCACTTTCAACATCCTGAAAAAAAAGCAACAATACATAATTGTCATATTGTTACTAAGAAAAATAAGGGATAAGTCCATGAATACCTCTGGTGTCGATCTCAACAATGTACATTTTGGCAATATTTTACAACAGGTAGTTTCAAAATTCAATAAGAACAGTGGTAAATGTGCATTTGAATCCAGTGTTTTATTGAAAGTGATTGCTTAATTACATTTAAATTTAACATTACTTCTTTCAAAAAAATTTATCTACCTCATAATTCAAAAACAGTGTAACGTATTTGTGATACTTTAGCAGATTTAAAGATTCTTAAAAAAATAAACCTTAGAAATTAAAAATAATAAAATGTTTACATCCTTTATTGTTTGACACGTTAGCTTCTTTTGTTTGAGGCCCTTAACCTTGTGACATAAATAAGAGTTCTCGGCCACATATAGTCTGTCATCCCCAAGTCCTTTAGGTTTTGACACATATTTTCTCTACTTTTTGTAGAAAAATCTTTTTACAAGGAAAAAAATACTTCTGATTTGATAAACTATGGGATTACTAGAAGAAAATCAGAATGTTCCCCATCTTATATTTATCTGTTTTTTTCTACATTTAATAAAAACAGATGTTCCTTCAGACATAAACCCTCAAGTATTTAGCAACCAGTGCTCTGGCACTTGCCCATAAATATTTCTATAAAGGCAAATAAGTAAATATGCTCAAATTTGTGTTCTAAGCATTCTTATTCAGTATGCAAAGCACAACAGAAGTCATTACCTATAAAAATTACCTACTCGCAAGATATCTTTGTGAAAATCCCTGAATGTAGCTTCATAAATTCTGGTTCTCTACATGAAGAGGTCATACTTCTTAAAGAAATTGCACTGCAACACAGGAATCCATTTGTAAAATCTGCTCTTTTGAAACAGGGCTAAGTGTGCCATCTTGTGTTAGTTCATGATACCAAGATTTTTCACATCTCTCTGATACTTGATTCCTCAGCATAAGAGACACAGATGACATCTTCTTCCCCCACTGTGCCTATTCCTGATATAGCTCCATAGGATATCCGACCTGAGGAAGATAAACCAGTCTTTTCGGTAGAAGTACGCTGGAGAACACGAGGAACATAGATCTGGAATGGTAAGAGGTTTTCACATAATTAAATAACAAGGCAATTATAATTCTAAATTATCTAAGATTTTAATCTTAATTCAGTCCATATTTTACTTCCAAGCATTTTCTATAGGAATAAAACAAACACATAAATTTCTTTACTCCAATTCTACAGGCTAAATGTACATTTATGTCTCACAAATCTTAAGCCAAACATATTTAAGTCCTGTTCCTAATCTTGTCCATCTCATGAAGTTACTAACTTGATATGGTGAGAGAACTCATAGCTTCAGTGATCCTGAGAGTGATATGGGGAGAAGCATGACAGGTTCATGCTCACTGGAAGAATTGAAAAGGGAGAAGTGAAGCTAAAATCATAACATGTATGAGGGCAGATGAGATTCTGCAAAAAGGAAGAAAGTTATTCCACCTAGAAGAAACTCTAGAATCAAACCCAGAATAAGATAATATAAAAACTTCTGCTTCTGTAAAATTGTATGTCCCAAAATTGTACTGACATGGATAAAACATTTAGACAAGCATGAGTGCCAAGCACTGAGACCTTCTAGTTGCTGGGGAAAAGCTGAATCTGATCTTCTTGTGGCCACATCAAAGTCGCAAACCTAAACCTTGATACTGATGGTATCAAAATTAAGTCTTCATTTTACAAGGGCACATATAATGTGAAAAGCATGAACAAGAAAAAGTGATAATTGTCAGATTGGAAATGAAGTCTACTAAAACTAATAATTTAAGAATTAATGAAGTGAATGTGAATGTGTAATCAACTATATACTTAATTACATGCTTTTCAAGGATTACTATCAGCCCATCTTTACATATGCACTTATGCCCTGAATAACTCATGATCTCCTAGTTTCTACTTTGATGCTTTAACCACTACACCAAACTGGTTCTCTATAGTTAAATCTTTAAGAAAGAAATTACGAATGACAAAGCATTTGCAGAGAGAAAGCATATTCAAGAACCAGTCAAAATAGAAACTGAGATGCAACAAGCAAAAGGCCAGTTGTGAAATAGGAAAGCAACAGGTGCAGATGAAATATTCACTGAGCTGTTTTTGGCTGCAAGAGAAGCCTTTTAAAGTAACAAAAGATCTATCTCGAGAAATAGTCTGGTGGCGCAGCAGACTAAAGTGCTATTAAGTAGCACCAGCTGCCTGCAATTACTGCAAGTTCAAATCTCACCAGGCTCAAGATTGACTCAGCCTTCCATCCTTTCAAGGTAGATAAAATGAGGACCCGGATTGTGGGGGCAATAAACTGACTTTGTATAAAAAAGAACACCGCTTAGGGGGCCCCGAAAGCCCTACTAAGCAGGTATATACAAAAGTATGAAGGCTATTGCTTAATGCATTGTAAGCCACCATGAGTCTCCGGAGAAGGGCGGCATATAAATCGAACCAATAAATAAATAAATAAATAAACAAACAAACAAATAAATAAATAAATAAATAAGTACAGTAGTCTTCTTCATATTTCTTGAAGAAGAAATATTTGGCCTAGTGATTGGGGGAGGGGGAATCAGTTATATTTAATTATGTTCTGAAGATAGAGGAGGTAGGACTGCAAGAAAATATACAAATGATTGCCTTATTAATTCTTCATGCAGGCAAAGTCTTCTGATCTTGCACTCATATATGCAATTGTAGATGAAGAAAAATGCGAAATGGAAAGGACCGTTACAGAAAGTGTAGACGGACACGAAATCACATAGTTAATATAAAATGAAGAATGGAGAGAAGAAAAATGTTTTGAGATTTATTTTTTATTCATCAATTACAGCAAGACTATCAGAAAAAGTACTGTATAAAGACAATAATAAAAATCAAAAGTTAAAAACAATTATTTCAAGTGCTAATGTATGGCTACAGAAAAGACCTAAAGGACAAGAGAAAGAAGACAGACACTTTTGAATTACAGCTAGTAAAAATTCCATGAACTTCATAAAGTAACAAATAAAGACTGATTGCGTCTCAGGGCAGTGACCAGCAAGCAGAAACTAACGTTCTTGATGAAAGCAGATGGTAGATTAAAAAAAGACTCTATACATTGAGGGAAATCGAGAGACAGCAGATAAGGTAGAAGTTATGAAGTGATCAAAGGAATTCCTTTAGAGGACTATGGATTATCACCACATATAGCAAGTGTTTATCATTGCATAGTTACTATGCAATGGTTATATCTGATTCAATGGCATCTACCTAGCTAATTGTTTTTCTAAATAACAGTATTTTCTAATATTATACAAATCAAGAATTGGTATGACTCCTAGGTAAAACATTACCAAAATTGAACATCACATATGTTCTTATGTCGCAAGCAGTTGTCTTAACCTGTTTCAGTTGCCCATAACATTTTATCTGCAAAGAAATGTTTTGTCAACAGGTCAGAATTCAAAACACAATATTTCAGTATTTCTTAATACTGAAATCATTAATGTAACTCTCTTTCTTAGAATATTTATTTTCCCATGTAATAGTATTTATCTGATACTTACAGAAGATTTTGGAGCTGCTACAAAATCACTTTTATTTTCTCTATCCCTGGACAGATATTTTTCTTCCTATAAATGAAAGAAAGTTAAATTGAAATAATTTTCAAAATATGTGCACAATATATTTATAATTCTACAAATAACTATTATATTTATCAACATATAGAAACTGCTTTTCTTTAATGATCATTTATGTGTTTTATGTTAATATCTAAAATACAGCTATTTTAAAATTAAATGAAGTGTTGATTCATTTACCTTGTATTGCATGGGGGTCAGATACCAGAACAAGCTAAAACAGGTATATGTTATGCAAACAACAATGGTTATGCATACAACTAAGAACGTAAGTAATGTTGTAGGTGCACTAAATCCTAAAAGAGAAAGAGAAAAAATCTGTCAACTTAAATTTAAAAGCAGGATAGACTAGGCAGTGGTCTGTGTTGAAGTGGATATAGTGTCTCTTCTTCCTTTTCCCCATTCTTAAATCCCAGATTAAAAATTATTAAGTTATAACTGGAGCAGCAGATAGGTGATCTCTCGGGCAATACAGTTTTAAAAATTAGAAATGGAGAGTAAAACTACTAAAATAGAAGAATAAAAATGGAGAGCATACACTCAGAGCTGCTCACCCATCTCTATCTTGCACTCCATCTTATGCAGAAGTGGTAAGCCATTTTTGAAAAATGTTGCCAGAAAAAACTACATGGGCTTGCTGCTGCATTGACTCCAAGGACCACAGCAACAAGCAACCACCCCTTTGGTTACTCCTGTGTCTTTACATTTTAGGATATTGTTCTCCTCGCCTCTTATACAAATGTATTATCAGTGGATTAACAGAATACCCATGATACATAATGTAACATATTTATCTGCTGCAATGTCTGCATTCTTTTTTGGAGAAGCAGAGATATTTACCTAATCTTAAAAGTGAGAAGAAAAACAGCCAGAAAAGGCAGAGGATGGGAGCTGCTAATGCCTGACTCACAGCTGCAATATGAATCTGCTTCTCTAGTTTGGTAGGAAGGTATGCATAATAGAGGTTGTAGCGATCAACGGTATGTTTCAGCAATAGATAAATTAACCCTGAAAATAAGAAAAATATGACAGAATTACTAAGAATGACTATAAAAAAGTTTAGCAAAAATTTATATCAACATCCAAAAAACTCCCTCAACTCATCCTCCACTCCTAGTGATAAAATAAGTCTAAAAAAATAACACAAAGGTATAATGAATGGTTATAACATTTTCTTGTTTTCTTAATATGTATTATTATTTAAAACTCAGTATGTTGCACATAAATAGTGCACAATGTTAAAATGCAATTTAACAACTAATGCAAAAAACTGACACCCTGGGTATCTTTCCTTACTATCTACACAAGCATTACAGACAGCTTTTAAATATAAGTTCCCACTATCTATGGCATGCTGTTGAGATGTTCTGAGTATGGGAATAAAATATGAGTGCTAGATGTAATAGACTAGAAGGTTTAAAAAGGTAAAATCAACTTTTTATTAATAGCACTTAAAAAGGGCATGTTTGCCTCCTAAAGCCCTGTCAAAATCAAACTCCAGGCCGATGGCAAAGATTGCCTGCAATACTGAATTCTAACCACTGCACCATCAAATGCTATTGTTAAATATTTAAAACCTCCAACTTCTTTCAGATAACTTAAAACATAACTGTTTAATGTAAAATGATAAGTGACATTCTCTTTTTCTATCAATGGAACTACTAGATATGGCTTCAGATTCATGGATATTGGTAAGCAGACTCATTCCATTTCTCTTATGTAGATTTATTTATTTATTTATTTATTTTATTAAATTTTTATACCATCCTTCTGCTGCTGGACTCAGGGCAGTGCACAGCCCAGAATAAAAAACATCCCAATACAAAATTTTAAATTTTAAAAGAATTAAACAAATTTTGGCCCAAAATTTAAAACCTCCCGACTAAAATCCATTTACAATTAAAAATATCTAATGGGGGGAGTGGGTTACACCAGCCCAGCTTGATGAAATAGAAAGTTTTGAGGGCACGGCGAAAAGCACGAAGATCTGGTATCCTATGTATCTCTGGGGCAGGTCATTCCAGAGGGCAGGTGCTGCCACAGAGAAGGCCCTCCCCCTGGGGGTCGCCAGCCGACATTGCCTGGCTGACGGCACCCTGAGGAGTCCTTCTCTGTGGGAGCGAACTGGCCGGTGGGAGGTTATCGGCGGCAGAAGGCGGTCCTGTAAGTACCCAGGCCCAATGCCATGGAGCGCTTTAAAGGTGGTAACCAACACCTTGAAGCGCACCCGGAAGACCACTGGAAGCCAATGCAGCTCGTGCAGGAGAGGTGTCACATGGGAACGCCCCATCGCTCCCATAATCCCCCACGCGGCCGCATTCTGCACCAGTTGGAGCCTCCGGGTGCTCCTCAAGGGGAGCCCCATGTAGAGAGCATTGCAGTAGTCCAGGTGGGAAGTGACGAGTGCCTGAGTGACTGTGCGTAAGGAGTCCCGATCCAGAAAGGGATGCAACTGGCGAATCAGGCGAACCTGATAAAAAGCCCCCCTGGCCACAGCCATCATATGCTCTTCTAAAGACAGCCGTGCATCCAGGAGGACGCCCAAGTTGCGAGCCCTCTCCGTGGGGGCCAGTAACTTGCCCCCAACAGCCAGCGATGGCACCAGCTGGCTATATTGGGACGCCGGAAGCCACAACCACTCGGTCTTGGAAGGGTTGAGTCGAAGCCTGTTTCTCCCCATCCAGACCCGCAAGGCCTATAGGTACCGGGACATCACTTCAAGGGCATCGTTGGGATGGCCTGGGGTGGAGATGTACAGCTGAGTATCGTCAGCATACTGATGGAACTCCACCCCAAAACCACGGCTGATCTCGCCCAGCGGCTTCACATAAATGTTGAACAGGAGGGGTGAGAGGACTGACCCCTGCAGCACCCCACAAACAAGGTGCCTCGGGGTCGACCTCTGCCCCCCTGTCAACACTGACTGTGACTGGTCAGAGAGATAGGAGGAGAACCACCGTAAGACGGTGCCCCCCACCCCTAACCCCTCCAACTGGCACAGCATGATACCATGGTCGATGGTATCAAAAGCTGCTGAGAGATCTAACAGGACTAGGATAGAGGAACAACTTCTATCCCGAGCCCTCCAGAGATCATCCACCAACGCAACCAATGCTGTTTCCGTGCTGTGCCCAGGCCTGAAGCCGGACTGGAGCGGATCTAGATAAGACAGCTTCATCCAGGTACCAAGGAAGCTGTTGTGCCACCACACTCTCAACAACCTTCGCCACAAAGTGAAGGTTGGAGACTGGACGGTAGTTAGCCAAAACAGCCAGATCCAGAGAGGGCTTCTTCAGGAGGGGCCTCACCACCGCCTCTTTCAAGGCGGATGGCAAGACACCCTCACTCAAAGAAGCATTAATAATCCCCTGGAGCCAGCCTCGCATAACTTTCCGGGAGGCCAGCACCAACCAGGAGGGATACAGGTCCAATAAAAATGTGGTCGCATTCAGCCGTCCCAGTATCCTGTCCATGTCCTCGGGAGCGACAGGGTCGAACTCTTCCCAAATGACATTCTCAAGACCGGCCTCCATCATCCCGTCTGTACCCACCCAGTCAGAGATCAAACCTTCCCGAATCTGAGTGATTTGATGCCCTAAATCTCTTTTTCTTTTTTGCAAGGCTTCCTACCAAACTTAGACTAAACAGCCTTTTAAGCATCTTTGCAATGAAATATTCACTTCATCTAAAACAAAAGGATAAAAGTATTAAGTAATTAATGCATTCATTTCAATGTTATTTCCAAGCCAAGTATCTTGCACTTCAGTTTGCCCCAAAATACAATCCCAATTAATTTATCAACTTACCAAATGGGACAATAATAGGACAGGTAATACTGTATGCCATGATGACCGTGAATACACATAACATCCCAGCATACATTGCTCCAAATTCAAATTGATAAGCTTGTTCCTATAAGGAAATCAAAATACATTAAGCATGAAAATAGCTTACATAAATTTCTAAGGAAACTGCTTTTTGCAAATCTACATCAAAGCCAGAAACAACCAATTCCTCACTTATATAATTATATGCGAAATCTAGGCTTGTAATAAAAATTTCAGATTCAGATGGGAACATTTTGTACATACTGCAACATCCCCCAGACTTCAGGAACTAAACATTGCTTGCACAGATACCATTTCATGGGCAAAGGCTGATTCCTTCATATCCTAAATTTATTAGGCCATCATTGCTCAGGAAAGTCACAATGGTGGTGGAGATCTCTCTTTGATAGTGGCTATACCCAGCTCTTACACTGAAGAGGCTCTTGAAGAACCAATTAAACATTCTGGCAGTAACAGTTGAGAAGCTCATTGTCCAAACAGAATGGCACATAGCATCTGGAATCCTTCACTGTAAAATTTGACAACAGAACGCTGGATCTCCCTATTTGCATATCTTTGGCTATGAATCTCAGTTGGCTACTATTCCAAATGTAGCCATTACTCATTCTACTAGGAGGGTGGCTAATCTGACAATTCTGTCAAGACAGCAATATGTCCTTAGGAGATAATATTCAGGATGGCCACACTGTCTGTATATTTCTTAATTGTTCTATATAATGTATTTTTGCTTTAGCTGAAGCTTTTTCTGTGAGAAGGTGCCTGAAAGGATGGTTCCTTCCTTAGTTGCATGTCACATTCAGCATGTTCCTCTCCCATGATAAATATGAAGACCACTCTGATTTGCCTGCTGTAAAGGGTACTCTCCACCACAATAGGAAAGTGAAATGTCAGCATTTATCATACAATTTTCTTTCTAAAATGGATGATTGGCATCCAGCTGTCCTTGAACTAAGTATTGCTTATGGTATGGAAGCCAGGGGAGGATATATCATTGTATGTTCTTTCTCCGAGTAGGTTACTGTTGCTGTTATTCATTTTTCTATCTTTAAGTGACATAGCTAGGAGCTGATGCATCCTGACATAACTATATATAAAGTTCTGTCTTCTGGTTTAAGTGGAAAGAACAAATTCAGTAAAGGATATCTTCTACCCAGTAATAATAAGAAGCTTTCTTGGTAAGTAGTGATGTTTCATGCTCAAAGAGTCTCAGAATGAAGGGCAGCAAACCCAATGGGTAGAGATGTAAACACTCCAATGGAAGAATTAAATATATAACGTGTTATATGATAGAAAGATTTGATACCTGCTTAACATTTCTCCTCTCAGCAGAAGATTTGGCCATCATCATACGAATGGTGTACATCATAAGGCCTGGGAAACGCAACAGTTGTGTTCCATTGCCAATAAAAGCTGAGGCAATTACATAGTTCACAAAGAAAGCTCCCTGATCAGGCAAAAAGACACACCTGCAATGAAAAAAATAGGCATGTAATCTAATCTCCTTTTCACCCATCTGGAGACCATGGTGAAAAGTGAGCATTTTCTTTCTCTCCTGCACATCTGCCTTGAATGGAAGCAGTGAAAACAGGAACCAGTATTGTCTTCGATGTCCACTCACAACAGGGGTGGATTCTACTTACCTTTACTACCGGTTCACAACGGGGCCGTGCACGCTTGCTTTGCTCGCACACATGTGCGCTCTTCTGAGCATGCACAGAAGCAATCTGATGACGTCGGGGTCGATGGGCAGAGCCTCCCGCCAGTTTTACTACCGGTTCTATAGAACCGGTGCGAACTGGGGGCAACCCACCACTGACTCACAATATATGAAATCAATCCAGCAATGATTTGCACACACCCATAGTTTTGCCACATACTCTTTTATTTTAAGACAACTGGAAGAACTTTGAAATACAAAAAAGTGATGAACTTTAAAAATACTGCAAATTCCTCTGAAGACAAAGGAAGTTCTCAGTCAAACTTGGAAAAAACAAAGTATTTTTTTCCAATGCTTTTCTGCTGTGAATGAGATTTGCAGAGGCTTAAGGTACCTGTTTTGCTTTTGTAAGGCTTAATATAAGTATTTTTCTCCTTACCACTCATGCCTCCTCAAAAAGTTGCCCTGACTCATTCTGAGGAGTCAGTAGTTCTCATGGCCTATGAAATATATTCCAGAAGATATCAGTCAAGGGTGAACATCATAGTAAATAAAATCTATTGATTAATTACATTGATGTCCCATACACATAGCAGCCCTTTCTCCAATTTTTTCCCCACAGCTTAGATAGACTGGGTTGACACAGAATGACCAGCCCAAAGTCATACCGTGATTTTTAAATCCTTGTCAAGATATCAGTGGCTTGAGCCTTGAACATCTCTGATAGATGACTGCACATGATGTACTTGGAGCCAATGGCTGCACTAAAAACAGAAAGACTGCAGTGACTGGAACAATGGTTCTAAGTAAAAGAGACAACCTATAAGTGTGGATAGCTCCACTTTTTCTGGGGTTTTAGGATAAGTTTAAGAGGCATTTTTTTTTAATTTGATTTATATGCCGCCCTTCTCCGGAGACTCAGGGTGGCTTACAATGTGCTCAGCAATAGCCTTCATCCTTTTGTATATTTATAAAAAGTCAGCTTATTGCCCCCACAACTGGGTCCTCAATTTACCTACCTTAGAAAGGATGGAAGGCTGAGTCAACCTTGAGCCTTGGCGAGATTCGAACCTGCAGTAATTGCAGGCAGCTGGTCTTAATAACCAGCTTAATAACAGGATGCATTAGACCACTGTACTACCAGGGCTTTTTAATTTTAATTTTTAGAAAGCGATATTAAACTTTCTCCATCAACACTCCTTCTAAAGTTGCATAAAAGCCATACAGCACTTGTACAGCTCTTTGGCTTCATTATTTATTTATTTATTTGTTTATTTATTTATTTATTTATTATTTAATGCGTTCCTTTTCAATGGAATAACTTTAGGTCACACTTTTGGGGAGCAGCGCTCCTGAAGACACAAGGAGCAATGTTTACTAGTTATTCAAAATCATTTCCCAAGACAAACAAATTATCACATAAGAATCTTTATATTCAGTTCTTCCCACTGGGTGGTGTCAATTTATGATTAATAAATAAAATAGTAACTGAAGACATGTTTGCATATCCTGGGTCAGTTAGAAAAAGGATGAAAGCTTCTTTTTAGATACTTACTCTAATCTAACTCTAGATTCAGATGCTTTATCAAATACCCAGCGAAAGAAGAAATCCAGACTGAAAGAAATATTTGGTGTTAATTTCTTCAATTTACTACAACATCAAACAGAAAAGAAAAATTTGAGTACAATAAACTTAATAGTTTCAAATAACTTGCATATAATTTCACTGTCTATCCCCACACATATTATGAAAACATAAAAGTTATTAAAAAAAATCAAGCTACAGATGGTCCATGTTTAACAATCATTTGTTCAGCCACTATTTAAACTTTTGACAGCACTGAATGAGTGGTACTTATCAGTCCTCAGAATTTCAGCCATCACAATATTCTTTGGTCACCATTTGCAATCTTCTTTGTTGGTTTTCGACAAGTAAAGTTATTGGGGAAACCAGCAGGAAGTTGCAAGTGATGAGCACATGATATCCTCACTTAACCACTCACAGGGATTCACTTAACAATGGCAATTGGGATTGCTAGAATTGCTGTCACTAAGCAGCGCAATCATGTAACAATTGAGCTTTACAACAGAGAACTCCTGTATCGTGTTTCTTTTGAACTTTTTAGCCAATTAAAATCAATTATAATGTGTTTAATTTTAAAATGAAATAAAAATAGAACAGGTTTTGAATAAAATCCAATGAAATTCTGCTCTTGGTGGAATTATTCAAATGGTGTAAAAAGTAAAACTAACAAAATTTTGTCCCTGTCCTACTGTCTCCATTTATTCGTATCCATTTCCTGTATTCATAATCATGTTTGTACTTATATCTGTTATCTTATACATGCTTGACAAATAAATAAATAAAATAAAATAAATTAATCTTCTCCCCTCCCCAAGATGGACATGACAAAAAAATCGATTAGGGCTGAAGGCTCACTGGAACAGGACTAAGAGTGACCTTTGAAATGCCATAAGTGTTTAGAAATTATTCCCCTGTCCCTGTATCTGTATCCCTGGAAAAGGGAAAAAAACTATTGGGTGAAATGTAAAATGGTTATGTTGCTATAGTTCCTATAGCTCCTAACAGAGCCTAGAAGTTTATGAATGAATTGTCCACTCACTATATTACACCCAGAGAAGATTTCTAAGGTGTGGGAAAGCTGTAGAAGAAAAAGGCAAGCCCCTTGGGCAAATTCTGAATTTCACCAGCAAGAAGACATAGATATATAAACAACAGACATAGACCAAAATGTGATAAGCAAGTGAAAAGAATTCTACCTCTCAAACACTTAAATGTAGAGAGTTGCTGATTATTTTTACATGGTTTATATAAATTTTGTACTGCAGAGGAGAAGTAAAACATGAAGAAAAAAATAATTAGGAAGAAAAGGAAATTATTTCTTTGGCATGGCAAAGATTGTTTCAGATATTTAAAGGCTGCAATTTTTTTTAAAAAATTGAAAAGAAAAGAAACCCTGTCATACTCAGAAAGCTAGAATTTTACAGTAGTCTTTACCTAGTCAAACCAAGCGAAGGTAATATTAGTACCATGAAGATCAAAAATGAGTAAATCTTGTGCATCATTGTTCTGTTTTCATCAGACCTATTAAAAAAGAAGAAAATGATTGATTAATAGTTGCATGTTGTCAAACGTTATTAAGTTTGATACGGTAGTTACAAATGAAAATGCTTAAAATTAAAATTTGGAAATAAATTGATTTTGGATTACTCTGGAGTTTGTTACACTGACTGTTTTTACACTGGGTTCTGTCAGCTCTACCTAAAAAAAATCCTTTAGTGCAAGCATCCATAAGTCAAATACTGAACTGGATCCAATAGCTATACAATAAATATTATTTGCTCAATCATTTAGTTGACTGCTTTCAGTGAAAAGCCAATATGTTAAATATAAAAATGATTTGTTTATTTATGATCCAAGACCAAGTCACAAAATTTAAAATACAGCACATCTCCTGGATAGGAAGGATCTACTCACAGTCACTCACACCCTGGTCATCTCCCGTTTGGATTCTATAGTGCACTCTACATGGGGCTGCTTTTGAGAAGTACCTGAAAGCTTCAGCCTGTTCATAATATAGTGGCACAGACACTTATGTGTGGCCCTAGAACAGGGGTCAGCAACCTGCGGCTCTGGAGCTGCATGTGGCTCTTTCACCACTCTGCTGAGGCTCCCTGTCACTCAAAATATGTGTCACAACCACCAATGTGCGAAACCTGCCGGCATGCAATTTATTGAGCTTTTCAACCCCAAGTAGGCCAACCATGGATAAATCCAAGAAAAGAAAAGTTTCAGAAGAAAACAAAACATTTAATTCAACTACATATGCTAGTTTTGTGGCCGCTCAAGAAATAGCCAAGCCCGGGAAGGGTTTTGTGGCTCCCGGTGTTTTCTTTTTTGTGGGAAACGGGTCCAAGTGGCTCTTTGAGTGTTTAAGGTTGCAGATCCCTGCCCTAGAACAACATAAGTAACACTTCACTCTGTGAGCTGCATTGGTTCCCAGTTTATTTTCACATCCAATTCAAGGTGCTGGTTTTGACTTTAGTTCTTTGACCAAATCCTTCAAGGCATGGGGCCAGATTATCTGATTATCTGTTCCTGATTACATCTGCCAATCCCATCAAGTCCGGCAGAAGAAATATGTTGCAGGTTCTGTCTTCTGAGGAGTTGCATCTAGTATAACCCAGAACTTGAATAATGCATTTTCACTATAATTTCTTCTCTTAACAGTCACTATACATTGATTTTAGATTTCTTTTCCAGCCAATTATACCATCCGTTCCATGTTTTGTAATAAATCGTTTCCATTGAATAAATGCATTATTCAATGTGTAGTAAGTATGTATATAATGTAGTGATTATATGAATTATATGAATAAGTATGTAACAAACAAAATGCATATGTATATAATTGGCTGAAGGATAAAATGGATATTAAATACAAAGATGCCGGTATTGGAAAGCTGTAAAAGTGTAACTAAGATTTTAAAGATGTAAATGTTGAATAAAAATAAATTAAAAAAAGAAAGAAAAAGAACTTGAGTCATTTCTGCTGTGGCGTCCACCCTGCGAAACATCATCCCCCACAAGGTGAGGCTGGCCCTCTCCAATTCACCAACTGTTAACTTTCCATAAGTCTCTCAAAATGTGGATGTGTCAACTGACCTGGGGAACTCAAGGCAATAGTGTGTTGTTTTGACCATAATGGAGCCCACAATTACTTGTGAGGCCGGTCTGGAGAAGTAAAACCATGACCAGTCTGAACAAGTAAAAACTGTTTCCAACAAAAACATTGTAAATCATGATAAATCATGGTCACATGACTGCAGGGTGCTGCAAATGGCTGTAAATGTGGACTGGTTACTAAGCACCCAAAATTTGGTCTTGGACCATAAATAAACAAATAATTATAACAATTCCATCAATTGCAAAAGATCACATTGCTTGGATCTGACATATATTATGCTGATGCTGTTACGTATGCACGTACGGAGTACCGTATTTGCATACCCATCGCTGATTGGTCCAACTAGCGGAGGGAAAAATAAACCAGTCAGTAGCTGGCTAGGTTGATGGAGCTCTTTAAAAAGAGAGCTACAGCAGCCTGCCGGTGAGTCTGTTCTGATTGTGAGTCCACAATAAAGGTGCTGAATGACTGTTCACGTCCTGCCTCTTCATTGTGCACCCTATCTAACACTGGTGACAAAGGTGGGTTACTGAAGAGGACAAAGGTGGACAAAGAGCTGACTTCCATCTTGTGGCATCTGCGGCCATCTTATTGCAAGGGACAACCTCTGCAGCGGCCAACCCAAGATGACCACACAACTTCACCCATATCCACGCCATATGATCCAAAGATGGAAGAATGGCATATCAACATGGGTCGTTTCCAAATGTTCCTGGAAGCCAACAACTACCAAGACCTCCCCGACAACAGGAAAAGGGCACTTTTCCACAGTTATTGCAGGAGTCCAGCGAAGAGACCTGGGAACCAAAGAAGAAAAGGCCGGGGCGGAGTCCACCACACCCAGGGAGAAGTTCCAGGAGGTTTCTTTCGAGGATTAAGGAGTGGCAGCAGGCCTGACTGCACAGGTCACCGCTGCTGGAACAAGTGAACCGTGCAGGTCCGGGTGCACCTTCAAGCGCCCTGCCTACCTGCGTGACTACGTACATGTGTTTTAACATTTTTAAAGTTTTTAATGTTTTAATGTTTTTCTTTTTAACATTTTTATGGGATTGTTCGTATTGTTTTATTCTTTGTTGTAAACCGCCCAGAGTCCCTTGGGAGTTGGGCAGCATAGAAATGCGACAAAATAAATAATAAATAAATAAATACGCGCTTAGAACAAAGTTGGGTAAAAGCTTTCTAGGAGGGGAGGGGTGTTATGTATGCACATACGGAGTTCCGTATTTGCATACCCGCCACTGATTGGTCCATCTAGCGGCAGGAAAAATAAACTGCTGTCAGTAACCAGCTAGGCTGATGGAGCCCTTTAAAAAGAGCGCTCCGGCAGCCTGCTGGCGAGTCTGTTCTGATTGCGAGTCCACAATAAAGGTGCTGAACGACTGTCCGCATCCTGCCTCTTCATTGCATCCCCTATTTAACTGATACATTACGATATCCTAGGGTTTTGGGAAGAACTCAATACATATGAAGGCCAACACAAGCTAAGGAAATGGCAGCTGTGACTTTATTGTGAACAGAGAATAATACTTAATATAAATATTATTTTGTACTTTATATAAAGCTAAAATCAGAGCTGTGCAAAAGAAGAATGTGGGAAAAGTAGACATTACTACAAATTCTGAATATTATCCCTTGCCTTTCCTATCTTTTAAATCCTCCAATGTAATTTGATGAGCCAAAACAAAGAGTCTTCTTACTTTGACCAGTGTGATTCAAACACTGTTGAATAATAGACGATGGTTGGTAGCAAAGCTGTAAAGGACCACAAAAGGACTGTTGGGAAGAACTGACTAATAACAGGATTCTGGGAAAAGAATAGAGAAAAATATAACCAGTTCTATTTGTGCATTTACCACAAATGCAATCAAGCCAAACATATTTATTATATCAGCTTAACAACCACTGAAATAAAATTGGTCTTATGAAAAGAATAATGATAGCAGATAGGATTTGGAAAGAGATCAAAATCTCTTAGCAGCTTAATCCAAAAACAAAGATTACATTTTAAAAAACCCTGGTAATTACCATTTCCAAACAAGACCCTTTAAAACAAGATGAACAATTTTTAGTGGCAAGGAACTGACATGACTAATTCTTGACATGTCTAAGGGCTAAGATTGGCATGATGCAAAGTGAATGATGCTGGGAATGTCTCCTTTTTGGGAAGGCAGAATTTTAATTGATGTTCAATTGTCCTTACTGAGGATATAATTTTGTGTTTCCTATCACAACACGACAGAAGAATGAATTCTGGCAGTAACACAGAAAATGTATCAGGGAACACAACTATAGGACTTAAAGGATGAAGGTTGCTTGCCTATATTTGAGAAATACGTGTCAGTGTTTATTAAATGTGGTTGTATTTCACCTTATCTATATTTTCTTTGCTTTACATAACTTAGAATAGTAGTTAAGTTTAACATCAGAGCTAAATCTTTTATGAGAACATAAAGAAGCAGAGATGATTAAAATCAGATATAGTGCACTACTCACATTAAGATATTGAATTGGTTTGGTTACATTGAACTTGTCCATTGTTGAAATAATGATGGAAGGGGTTGTCAAGAAAAAGAGACCAACAAAAAGGAGTAAATTGATAAAAAGCCATCTGCCCCACCAATCCCGTCCTTGAATTGAGAGATTATTCCTGTCAAGCAAAAATAGAGAAGCAGTAACAGCGCTTATTTTCCAAACTGGTATTAAGAATATGATCTGTCTTGTTCAAAATAAAAATATGTAAAAATGAGAAAGTTAGTGGTTATCCTGAAGTGGAGATTAAATGGACAAGAGATTGCTTATGCCTTTCCCTGGCCTGCTGCCTCCCCGAGTGCAACCTAATAATCTACCCCAACCTCCCCAGTATTTCTTCACAATGTAGCATTTGTTTGCCTTTACTGAAGAATTCAGCAGGGTCCCCACTGTAATAACTTTTACTAAGAAGTGATAGAACTCTGATAAAAATTCCTCTATCTCTGGAACAGAGCTTGTTTCAAACGAGAGACAAATTCTTATGATCATCTAGATTCATGAATAAAAATTGGCTAGATTTTTTTCACAATAGTTTAAAATAAGGATTGAATGTTCAGTCTTGACTGTAAAACATGTGTATTGTTCAAGTAGAACATAGAAGTCCTGCAAAATACAGTGGTGTTTAAAAGTTTGTGAAACTTTTGAATTTTCAATATTTTAAGCAACACTGTACCTTAAACCATTTATAAAACTGTGCATCAAATTAGTTTATATTTTTAGTCCGGACATCAATGCAATTGTTTTGAGATTGTATTTTCAAGATGCTCTATCAATTTCTGGCCTCATAATTAAATAATCTGACAATAATATAGACGATAGCTAAGATAAATTTCATTCATCTTCTGGAAAAAAAAATGGTATCGAATTTCATTTCTTTTACACATGAAATAAGAGGGGAAAATAAGATACATTACCAACAAATATCCTGAGGATAAGTAGCGTATTTAATATTCCATTTGGAAATCTGAAGATCTTTGCTATAGGTTGATGGTTGAGGTTCTCCTCTGCACTTAAAGCCTTGACATTTACAGACGTTGTAATCTTTGAGAATGCTACAGTAAAATTAAGCATTTTAGCTTTTATGGTTGACTCAGCATACAAGACTGTACATAAAAGGTTGTCCTCAATTTTATGACTGTTTTTACAGCAGGCATTAAGTGAATCATGCGGTGAGAATCCATTCCCCTAAATGGGTGTTTTTTGCTGAAAACCAGCAAAAGATATTGTAAATTTTATGTGATTGCGGGATGCTGCAATCAATTATAAATGAGAACCAGCTTTAAAACACGCAAAATGTGGTCATAAGACCGTGGGGGGAGGGGGGACAGTGCAACATTTTATGACAGCCAGAAGTGCTTTTTGAGTCATAAAGCACTTTTCTCAAGTTTGTTGTAAGTCAAAAACACACAAATAAAGCATATTATAATAAAATGTTTGTACTATTACTATCTGAAAGATGCAATGATTGATCTATTCAAAGCAATGTAGTCCAATCAAGAGATCCATTTTACTAATCAATGGTATATATACATACACTCACAGATGCCTTTTAATAGGATTTCTGTGTTGAGGGATCCAATCTGGGTTGGTCACCGGGACCATCACCAGGATTTCTATACATTGCCTTCGAATAGGATTTAATAGAGCTGCTTTGAATTGGAAGTAATCGTAGGAATAGACTAATGTTTCATTTCATTTAAAATAATTAATAGTAATAATAAAATTTAAAAATACACACTCACAGAGAGGCCATGGTTATCCTCTGGAATGTTACAAAAGCCATTCCCAATGGCTTATCATAAATTAGTTTCTCTTCTTTCAAGTATTCTTCTATATATTTTTGGGAAACTCCAGTATAGTAATCTATAGCATCTTCCTGTTGAAAAGCAGAGTGCTGTTACATTTTAATATTCAAGTATTTATATATAATTCTATTTCACTGTTCCATTTGTTTCTTTTTATTTTCCTTCCCTAGATGTCAAGTAGTTTCACATGCAATTATTTCAGTAATAATAAATCAAACTTCTAAAAAAAAAGTTACCATCTAAGTGTATTTTTAAAAAAAAGGCATGACAAATATTAGGGAATATAAATCATTTAACTCTGCATCTGATTCAATTGCTGAGGAGAATGAACTTAGGAAAGCAGTTCTGTTTTAAATTCTTATTAGTCTTTTCCTAAAAAGCAAGTATGGCAAACCTTACCTAATTTTAAACATTGCAATGATTTAACATTTTAACTAAGAAACACAACAGTTTCTTACCCTTTCACATCCTCTGATGTTACAGAAAAAGAACTGACCACATGGCTTTGTATTTATGCGATACCTTTTACCAGTGTGCTCAAAAGCTTGGGTATAATAAGCCATGTTCTTCTCTGCCTTTTTTCTGGTATAAACACATACATAAATGTGATAAGACAAGGAATTTGTTATTAAAATGAAGTGTATATCTAAAATATGTACTCATTTTCACAAATAATTTTCACATGATAGGCAATATACTTAAGTGGATAACACATAACATAGGTATTCCAAATATTTCTACTTCTTTAATTATGCAGGCTTAATCATATGGATACTATTTATATAAGATTCACTTTTAAGCTTTGCAGTTAATTCTGTTAATTAGAGGAACCTAATTAGGTAAGAAAAACCTTCAAAGTCCTTACAATAATAGTTTTTGAAAGGATGTACACTTGTATTGAATTAGAAATTATTAAGAGATCATCTTTAATATTATAAAGTGTGCTTAAACATTTGGAGTCTTAAACAGGGTCTTTTACAGGACACCAATGAAAGCAACTCTCTTCAAAATTCAGGATTCAAAATAATCAAACAATAAATTAAAATACAACCTTAGATTCTTGTTTAAAACAGCACTGGATATAATGGACCAAAAAATGGAGAAGAAAATTACAGTGACTTAGGTAGGGTGTGAAATGGACATTTTGCTCCAGACCTCACATAATGTTTAAAAATGCATTCTTTACATTATTGTCTCAGACATACTGTCAATAACAGCATCTTAATGAAACATCTAATTGTTCCATCAGCCATTTCTTGGACAAAGTGTTTGCCTTCCAAGTGTCCAAAGTCCAGGAACAACAATGGCATTTGGTACAATTGAAAATTGTAAACACCCTTCTTTCATCTCTGTTTCCTGCATCTGCTACCTAGAACCATATTTAAATCAGCCCTAGCAGCCTGGATGAGGAAATTCTGCCCTTTGAAATATCTGAGAGGAGCATCTACTTAGTGTTGCGTCATTTCCTCAGAGATTTGCAAACAAAGCTGTAGGCAACATCATAAACTTGGGATGAAGTCTGCAAATGTTGACTTTCTCAAATAATTTGCTTATTTTTGTTACTTTTGAAACATATTATATTGCATCTTAGTCAGCAAGCAGAATATAAACCCTTTAAATAAATATGGTAAGATGAGAAAAAAATTAACCAGTTTTATTCACCAAACTCCTTAAGTGATCAGGCCATCTTGTATCTAAATAAATTCAGTACACACAATGCAGCATCCCCAATAGGTGCACTTCCTTGGAATTTCTCAGAGCAAGAGTCAAAATGTATGAATTATTTCACTGACAGAATCAGACATTTAACAAGTGAGATCACTCTACTGTGATCTACTATGACATCCTACCAATTTGTTCTCTATTGAGTATTTGTGCATGTACAGTATTTAATAAGTTTTACAGCACAGGTTTCAATATTTATGATAATGGCATAGAAAGCCTATTGTAGTTAACATATTTTATACTTAAACTAAGATGCTTTCTCCATAATACAGGTACCTTTCATCGGACAGGTATGTGAGTTTAGCTACATCATAACACAACTGCACCTCCTGCACAATGCAAGTTGGATATGCCTCTCTGCAAAAGGAAAAAAAATAGCTAAGTTACTACATATTAGTTATAGGAGGATAAGCAAAATTTCAAAAGAATATGCTTATAATACAAAATTAGCCTCAAGCCCATTTTGAACAGGATCAAATCTGACATATTTCAGAATAGATTTACTGTCATCTGCTACCATTGCCAGCTCTGTGAAACCTTACCTGCTGGCAGAAATAGTAAATGAGAGGACAATGCACCTCAGAAATTGCAATTGTGGAATTTGGCTCTAATTATGCTACGGATTATATTACTAGGATTGATTTCCTAGGGCAGCATTTTCCAACCCAGTGTCTTCCCTCTGCACTGTACTACATTTCCCAAGATTTCAAATCAGTCCTATCAAAACCCATTGTGAATTATGGGAATTGCAATTCACAAATATGGAGGGCCATGGGTTAAGCAAAACTTGTGGAATTATTTCAAATCATTTTATCAAAATCATTATCAAAATTGAAAAAGGAAGGATTGGTTCACCACTAATATTATTGCATAGGTGTAACACTGAGAACTATATCCTTCCTTACAGCATGACCATATCTACACCATCAATAATTATTATACCTGCCACACGAAAATTATAAAACAATCTTAAACAATATTGTTGCCAGCCCAGAACAAGAGCAAATTACTACTAGCATAGAACCATTTTCATTGCAGCATAAAACCATCTTCTCAAATGTTATGTATGTTATCCACTGTCATTACTCAAGCACTGGAAACATTTCTTCTGCTTCCATTATTAACTCTTGTTATTTTTCAACTATACAAATTGTTTGACATACATTTATGTCAAGATACAGCATCTCACACCTTTCCTTAGGCTACGAAACTGCTTTTCTCAGACTACATCTGAGGTACCTAAAGAATGATTAATCTTCTCCAGTTCCAAAAATGTAGATAATTTTTATTTAAATGAGGAATCCCATGACTTGATTATCCATGACTGCCTCAGTATAGTAGACACCGAGATATCAGATAGAACATGTATAATGTTAACTAATGTTGAATCAAATACGAATACTCAGCTCTTCAAGCCAATTTCTTTTAAGAAAAATAATTTTGAGGTAAAAAGAGCCTTTTTAATGAATTCTTGTTTTCAGTCCTCTTTGGAAAGCATTCTAAAACTGTTAGCCTCTCTCCCGCCATCATATAGGCTCAGACAAATTGGATCTTTCTTTCCCTGAAAGAGCCTGGATTTGTTTAATGTATCCCCTCAACGTTTAAATCTTAAAGGGAAGACTTGAACATAAACAAGAGGAAGAAACTGGCCTAAGGCATCAACAGAAATGCATAAAACTTGCAAAAAACACTACAGCTCAGAACTATCTGCAGAAATGAAAATTGGATCAAAATGATGAAAGCAGTGTCCCATATACATTTTGCCCCTTTCATATCTTCATGAAACTTCATGACATCCTTACAAAAGAGGGAAAGCTTGCATTGCCACAACCTGACCTCCTTCCATAATTTGCCTTTCTTGCCTCCCTTTATAAGCATACAATATTTTATTCTTAATTCCAATCATAGATATATCTAAAGTAACATCAGTGTGTCTAGTTGAGCAACTTGATTTTCATTCCAAATTAGAGAGAAAATACTTCTAATGAGTTACAGAGGACATTTTTACTACTAATTCTATTCGTAACAAGAATACCAAATCTTGATCCCATTGATAATAATGGAAGAAATTCATATTTAGTAAAATTTGTTCCAAAATTTTCAATGTACAATATCAAAGCCTTCTTTGTGTCTAGGTGTTCCATATAATAGAGATTATATTGGGCCTGTTTCCTGGATGTGCTCCGGCAGGACAGTGGAATCAAGACGTGATATAGTCAATGAGATATTATTTTACTGCCAAGAGTTGAATGGGCTTGTTCTTGGCAAGTAATGTAGGATTTTATGTTTTGTTGATATTGAAGAAGGTGTGGTATGGGAATGAAAACTATAACCTTAGTATTAATTGCTGGCATAGTGAACATCTCACCAAATGCCTTTGAGAATTAGTATATCATCAGATCAAATGCTTTCCATTCAGCCAGATTAATCCACTTCACCCTGGACCCTCTGCCTATATGAAATATAGAAAATAAGTTATGAGAATTTTAGGGCACAGGGCAGGGGTGAAATGCTCCCGATTCGGACCGGATCACCCGATCCGTTAGCGATGGCGGCGGGTGGTTCGGAGAACTGGTAGCAAAAATCCCTGCAAACCCCACCACCACCATGCCCACCTGAGCCGCAGGATCATCAGAGGCTTTTTTTTTTAACTTTTAAAAGTATTTTTTCTACAACCTCTTCCGATGAAAAAATGCTCTTAAAAGTAAAAAAAAAGGCCTCTGATGATCGCACGGCTCAGCTGGGATAGTCAGAGGCTTTTCAAAGCATTTTTTCTGCAACCTCTTGGCCGAAGGGGTGGTAAAAAAAATGTTTTGAAAAGTCTCTGATGATCCCAGCTAGGTTTCCTGATCTGCAGAGAGGTATTTTTTTAAATGCCTCTCTGATGATCCCAGCTCAGTTTCCTGATTGGCAGAGGCTTTTCAAAGCATTAGAAAAAATGCTTTGAAAAGTTAAAAAAAAAAAGTTGGCCACACCCACCCAGTCACATTACCCCACACACACACCAAGCCACGCCTACAGAACCAGTAGTAACAAATTTTACATTTCACCCCAGCACAGGGTTCTGATCAAAATACGGTGATATAATCTACTAAAAGTTTTTAGTAAGATAAGCAACTCAGGAGAGTTTTTTTTAAAAAAAGATAATTACCTCCCTATTTCCATGTGTACAACTCTGTTTCTGACTAAAAACAGGCATTACTTTTAAAATAACCACACAACTGCACAGAGCTATGCGCCAATTTTCTGAGCCAATGTCACAGAGGTCCATTTTGGGATACGGAAGCTGGTCCGTCCTATGGATTGCACCTGCCTGTGCATGGAGAAGGACTAATCCAGTTACTAACATATCCTCAAGGAAAACAAAAGAATTACAATACTCATTTCTCAATATACCTGACTGAACTATTGCAACAAAGAAAACGTATATTTGCAAATCTTTTAATAAAAAAAGAAATTTAGGTTTTTCTTTTTAAAAAAAACTTACTTGAAGTGATTTTCAATGGCTGTTGCACTGGCATTTTGGGGAAGACCGGTTATGAACAATGTGCGCTTTACCTATATATAAAAAATAAGAGTTTCTCAGTGAATTGACCAGGAAGATTGAAAGGAAAACTGAAGTGATAGATCATCTCTAAAGTCCCTCCTAACCCTTTCTTTGTAAAATTCTATGACTGACTTCAATTCAGTTCTCTCTTTAACACATTTATAAATTACATTATATTTAGCTTCAGTTTTTAAATTGTTACCAGGGATATTTATTAAATTTCATTGCATGTTACATCTATATAGGCTAATATGGATCCTAGAGATAAGTAAGTTAAACTAGTATTCCTTCTAAGCAGACCAGATCTGAATCTGATCTTACCCCAAATTCTTTGGAGGGACACAGATAAGCTACTATGAATGCAAAAAAAATATGTATTTTTTTCCGCAGTACTTCAGCCCCCCACAGCTCTGAACTTGCTTTTACAGTTCCTAGAGAACACACAGAGATAACATTACTGATAATTACTGATACTGAGTAGCAAAAACAAAACAAAAACTCAATTTATTTCACTTTCTTTTTGACAATTTAAAGCTTGAAAGCAAGTGATTAATAAGCCTTTATATAGTTATTTCTGAGCTTTAAACTTCATGTTAAACAAAAAAAAATTACAAATATTTTCTGTCTGTCTGTCATGTATAAATTTGCAATCACAGTGAATAATTTGGAATATTTGAAAATTCAGATTTTGTAATCAGCTTGAACCTCGTTTTCACTTTTCTTTACATAATTTAATACAAAAACATTAAAACTACATACTAACATATATGCAAATAAAATCCAACAAACTGTCCTCAATCTAAACTCACTTTTATTATAGTTATTTTTATGTTTTTTTAATTAGCAACAACTTTATGTCATAACTTTAAAATTAATCCCCCATAAGTAGTACAGATTAAATAAAAAGCGGGATGGTGATGGGAATTGTGACCACTTTGTCCTCCAAACATACAGTTTTGCAAACTGTCAATTACATTTTGTTTGAAAACCAACATTTTTATGAAACAGTTGTCTCAGAGAAAATCTAGGTGACTTGTTAATAGGGAAAAATCAAAGTGAGAGCAAGAAACATTATTCTCAATTTGAATAGACCTATTAACTCTGCTGAGAGACTCTACAAAGCTGAATCATGGAATAGGCAATTTAGTTTGTCCCATGTTGGAGACCCACTCCTCCCATCACACTCTCAGTGATAAGTACAATATGCCAAGAAGCAATTTTCACAATCCAGTCTCCCTCTGGTTTTAATTTAACTGTTCAAGTGTTAAGTATTTTTTTTAATTCATAGAAACTTACTATGCTTTCTTTTTTGTATCTAATGGAACCCACATGTTGTTTCATAAAGATAGCTGTCAAAATCAAGTAAATCACAGCAAAAATTGTATGTAACCAGAGAAGATTATTCCTGTGAAGTAGAATGTTTCAGAAAATTAGAAATGAAATTATTGGAGCAAAATATTTGCATTGATTTACATTTATCATGGCCTCACTTATTTTCCTGGCTTTCTACTTATAGGATGCCTCTGCCTGACTTTTTCAAAGTTGCTTGTTCACCTCTGAGACACATTCAGCAAGTGCCCCTACAGGTAGTCCTTGACTGCAATTATGTCACTATTGAAAAAAATAGACTCACAACCTGTGCCTAAGTTATGGCTGTTGCACCATCTTCATCAAAATTCAGACATATGGCAGCCCACCTGCACTTATGACTCCAGGGTCAGGTTCAGCAAGCCACCTAGCCCATCAGCATAGTGCAAAGTTGTTACAACTTGGGAAGTCTCAGTTGGCCACTCAGTTCACCAGTGCAAGAGCACTGCAACTCCTAGTCCCCTTCTCCCACCCACCCATTTATGCCATTTTTCTACCCTGCACAACTGCACTTTTGGTGGAAGAGCTATGGCTGAAGTCAAGGCCTTTGGAGAAGACAGCTTTATGCCATGCTAGTGGGTCTGGTTGGTGGGCCAGATGGGGGGCTGAATTGCAGTGCCCCTATGGTTCTAAGTGTGGGCAGGCTACCAAGCACCCAAATATTGATCATGTGATTGTGTGGGTGCTTTAATGGCTATAATTTTTAGGCATGAGTTGTAAGTCCATTTTTTTCCAGCATGTTTTTAATTTTGAACAGTAACCGAGTGAATGGTCATAAGTCAAGGACTACTTGTATATATATATGATTCCTTAGTTTACTCCAAAAGTTACAGCTCAGATTCAAATAGTATTCCTCCACTGGTAGCCCACTTAGCTACACTCTTCATATGCAGATAGCCTATAGAAACAGCTGTTGGGAGAGAATGAAAATATGTCTCCATTTTACTCTTAGGCTTTGGGAATTACATTTCCCAAGTTTTATGACAAGTTACATTCTAGGATTCAAAGATAATTCATTGATAACTGTGTAGTTATTACATTTTTGTTTTCAGTGCACATCTAGCACATCTTATTCTTTTCTACTACATGATTTAAAAATATTGTCCAAACTGAAAAGTAAAGAATGTTCAAGGAAAGTATTCTGTGTATATAGCATGCAAACATCTCATGATTACTTACCCTATTCGTAAGTTTGCTATAGTAGTTCTTCCAAAGCTAAAAGGATCTTTATCTAAGAAGCAGAAAATAATATTTTAAGTATGTTTTATTCATTCATTTGCAAACAATTAAGTATTATACAAATACAGCAGCTTGGTTATCCTATTACTGCTGCTTTTTAAGATGAACATAACATAAAATAGCTCCACTGAATCAAATCAAGAGTCATCTTAGTCTAGTACAATGGTTAACAGGATCCATCTAAAAGGAGAAAATGGATACAGGCCTTTATTTTGCCCTTGTCCCCTTGCCTCCAATACAGAGACTAATAGCCCACGATAGACCTGTCTTCTATGAGCTTGTTCTAAATCTATTTCCAATTAACTTCATCAGATGAATCCTAGTCCTAGTGTTTTTAAAGAAAGAGAAAAAAATGAATCTCAATTTTATGCAGCTCAAAAATGCTCACCTGTCTCCTTTTTTACAAAGACATTCTAGCCTTTACTCATAAGAAAGGCATACTGGTTGGCCTTTTCTACATTTTGTTCCAGTTCTATTATAGTATTGTTTTTAAACAAAGTGATGAGAACTATAGATCGTGTTCCAGACACAATTGCTCACTACATTCCTGTAATGGGATTATAATGTTAGCAGTTCTATCTTCAATTCTTTTCACAATGATTCCTAGGATGGAATTTGCCTTTCATAATTAACCCTACCCCTTGTCATTATCTTCATTGAACTACTCACTGTAACTACCAGATTTTCTTACTGATTACAAGTGGCCCTCAACTTACAACCATTCATTTACTGACCATTCAAAGTTATAACAGCACTGAAAAGTGATTTATGAGCATTTTTCACACTTATGACCGTTGCAGCATCCCAATGGTCACATGATCAAAATTTGGATGCTTGACAACTGGTTCGCATTTATGACAGTTGCAGTGTCCCAGGGTCATGTGATCACATTTTGTCACCTTTTGATAAGCAATGTCAATGGGGAGGTCAGATTTACTTAACAACCATGTTACTAATTTAACAACTGCAGTGATTCACTTAACAACTGTGGCAAGAAAGGTCATAAAATGGGGCAAAACTCATGTCTGTTTTACTTAGCAACAGAAATTTGGGGCTCAATTGTGGTCGTAAATTGAGGACTAACTGTTGTTCCATGAAGCTCTGCCCCATCAGTGTATATACAACGTTTAGGGGGTTTTGTTGCATTATGCCTCAATTTTACACTTAATGAAACCAAACTTGCCAAATTTGCCATTTGGCTGCTCATCCACTCCAATTAAAGTGATATTTCACAATCAAAATCATTTGTGGTCTAAAATACTCTGAGTAGCTTGGTAACATCCACTCACTCGGACAGCTCATTGTTTATGTTTATTTATAATCAGAATTAAGCACAGGTCCTTGCACAAATAATTGAAGTACTCTACTTCTTTCTATCCTCCAGTGATAAAACTATGTATTCTTCTCTTTCTGGTTTCTAACCAGTACGTAATTCATAAAAAGACAGGCCCTATTAGCCCATGATCACTAGGTTAGTCAAACGTCTGTTGAAATTTTGTTAACAGCATTTAGAAAATTCAAATACAGTATACTGTGTTGACAGGGTGACCTCCATTCAGGTGTCTGTTGACATTGTAAAAAAAAAAATAGAAAATTGATAAAGCAGGATAACCTTTGCAGAATCCATGCTGACTTTCCTTCAGCAATACTAGTTCTTCTGCATGTTTATTTTTTCTTTGGTTATCCATTTCTACCTACTTTTTCTGATACATGTCTGTTACATTAACTTTCATCTCATCTTCAGCCCAAGATCAAGACAGAGTCACGTCATCTTTAGCAATATCAGCATTAAAATAGCATTTTCTCCTTATGTCTATCCTGTGAAAGGGCAGCCATAAGTTATTGAAAACATGCTAGACTTTGACATCCATTGTTTTGGAGAGACATCAGGTGAATTCAGTAACTTTATACATAGACAATCTAGGCCAGAGGTCTTCAAACTTGGGATCTTTAAGACTTGTGGACTTCAACTCCCAGAATTCTCCAGCCAGCAGCTGGCTGGTCTCTCCAGCCAGTCAGCAGCTGGCCTCTGATCTAGGTAGAATAGAGGCAACAATGCAGACAGGACATGTCATACCAGTATAGTTTTTGCTGACTCAAGGAGGCAAAAAGGTGCTTCCCAATGGGAAAAGAAACTGATTAACTAGAAGTATTGATATATACACTAGAAAAGTGCTAGTGACAAATACACCAACCAAGCCAATGTTCTACAACCAGTAAAAATCTAGAAAACAAAATGGAATTAAATTCTAATACAGTGGATCATCTCCATATAAATTGTCCTTCTGGCAATTAATATGTGCATTTTCAAGGTTCAGGATTCTTCTAACAGCAGCACGATCATGGAAGCTCATGTTGAAGAGAACACAGAATTAAACAGAAAGGAGTTTCTTGCCACCCATTTTTTTCCCTTAAGATTTATAGATGTCATTAGCCCTACATTTCTCTGTTCTTTCCTTGGAAAAAGTACAAGTAACTGAATTTATACCAGCTGGCTCTTCCCTATATGCACAGATATGAAAGAATCATATCTGTATAATGGAAAAGATAAACCCAGCACATTAAATGGTGACTATCCTCCTTCCCGTCCCATCTCCCCTCTTCTTTTGGATATGACCAAGGTCAAACCCAGTGTGTCTGTTTGCCTAATCCTATCAGACTCAAATTGACCCTCTGTATCCCAGAAAAAGCTCCTGTGCAATCCCATCTAGACCAAAGTGTAGAAGCCTATCAGCTCACAGCATGGCCCAATAACAAATTGGAAGTTGCAACCTAGAGAAATCCCAGCCTTCCATCTTATTAGCCGATGACCTCAGCATTCCATTTCCTTACAATGAACTTCCTCATCTCTGCTGTCCATCTGAAAGGTCCACTTTGCCTACCAAGAGAACTCACTTCAATTACAGAGACAAAGACCTGTCCAGCTTCTCCAAACTGGTCAGAAACTTTAGGATTTCCTGTTTTGTGGCCCCCAACTTCAATTAAAAAAACTTTGCTTTTCCATTGTTCAGGGTTCATCTTTCTTGTAAAGCAGGTATCTAACTGTCATTGTAATAAATATGGATCTCTTTCTCAGTGTTGTGCTTCTTACTTTGGCAAAATTCTGTGGCAATTGAACAATTGTGAAAATTATTCTGAAACCCAATACTTCTGTAACAACTATATAATACTTTTTAAAACTTGGAAACAATGTTGTGAGAGAAAAGTTTTTTTCTCTCTTTATTCTGCCACTCTGTTCCCAAAGTATCAGCAATAGATGGAACACAAGGTCTCTATAGTTTTATAGCTTTCCTTAAGGAGCAGTAACTGTGGATAAAAAGACAATCTTTTTTTCTCTGTCCATTAAGAATTACATCGATAATCCACCTAGACATATTACAATATAACATTCTGCAAATATATCAATTCCTATGATGCTATCTAAGCAACTTTATGCAGAAATACTGGGGAAAAAACAATTTCACAAAACCCAATCTAAAACATATTGTTCACAACAAACTATCTTGTTATACTTACTGATTTCTTACAACCTTGGCAATCCTTACGCATTGCAGAAAAAGAAAAACATATATTTTAACTTTGGCAGTTTCAGTTTCCTGAACTATTAGAAAATGGCAAGAATAATATTTTTCAGGAAAATATAATCCCTTAATTCCAGACCTATCTATATACTGAAAAAGCTAAATATGGACTGTACTAAATTCAAAGTTTTTCCATTTTAATAATGTCCTAAAATAAAAAGTCTGCTACAGTTTCTGTATTTGGAATGAACAAATTGACAGAATTCACCTATTTTCAATTATCAATAGTTAGCCTACAGCCTAGGTTTTGTTCTTCCAAAAGATGGTGAACTGAGCATTTCAAGCAACTAATTTCTGAAATACAGGAGAACATTCCAGTTACTTAATGTCAATGTACATATCCACTTGCCTCTAAGCACAACTTGGAAGAAAAGTAACATGTCATCACCAAAATAAATGTATCGTTCAATAAAGATTATACTATAAGTATGTTTTGTACTTAAATAACTGTATATCATTTCAGGAGATCAAAATCTAGCAAATTAAATTACAGAATAGGGCATTTTGATTATAAAAGATATAAGATGCACCTGACCATAAGACACACCTAGGTTTAGAGGAAGAAAACAAGACAAAAAACTTTCAGGCGGAGCCTGAGAGGACTACAGATAGGTGTCTTCTCATGTGCCAGCTCTGCCTATTGATTCCTGAATTGCGGAAAAGAGACAGAAGAGGCCGGCAATGACAAAGACAGAAGAAGTGGGGTTAAGCACTGTAAAAGGACCCCGCTGAGGCCCGGCTACTATTCACCAAAGACGCACAGACATTTCCAACCACTTTTTTTTTTTTTTTTGGGGGGGGGGGGGGGAGTGCAACTTATGGAGCGAAAAATACAGTAATTTTCATTAGCTATTTTAGTAGTCTCATATGAATTATAGCGCTAATCTTCAAGGCATTTCAGGTAATACAGAACACTTGTATTACAGTGCTACAGTTAAATCAGATTGCTCAGTTTTGCACATACGCAATTCAAATCATAAAAAAGTTTCTTACCAAGCAAGTCACCTGATAGGTTTGCAGGAAGTATAATACACAAAGACAACACGCTGACCACGATCATTAGACAAATGAGATGGCGTTGAAAGGAGAGATAAGTAATGGCATCATGCCCACATTGATCGTAAATCTCATCATCACTGCACCACAAATAAAGAGAAGTCAATCACCAAATTTGAAAGTTGCTTAACCTTAAGGAAATTACTACATAGGAACAAATCAAAAATGCTTGTGATATCTAATAAAATAATATAAACATAATGGAAACATAAAAATGATCAGTAGATACTGTTCAAATTATTGCTTCTGACGTTATACACCTTATTTTAATAATCTTCTATTTTACATGCCTTCTGTATTCCAGCTACTTAGAAGCATGTTTGACAAAGTACTCTCAACAGCTGTATTCACTTTATGGAATGGTTTGTCCCATGAATGCAATAGATCCTGCCTCCATCTATTATTCTCTAAATACTATTTTATTTTAATAGACTTTTCTCCTATGTACCATGAGTTTTAAATATTTTCGTTTTTATTTCTGAGTGATCCTTATTTAAAATTGCAGGGTTGTCACTGTAAATATAAATCGTTTTAGAGACTCAAAGTAATGCTACTACATAATATAAAAATTAATAATTAAGATGCAAGTAAAAGTGCATCTGTATAAAAAATTTGAGCCTATTCTGCTCCTGCTTTTTTTTAAATTAAGCTTGTCAACCATTATTCCATAGTAAATGAAAGTCTTCTTAAAATGTTGTTCTAGGTTAAAGGTTTGTCTTACATACAAAAGTAAAATAAAATTCCAATTTAAAACTGAACTACCTAATATAGAACAATTAGGCTTAATCCTGTAAATTCAAAAACTGATTGGCAGGGCCGGATTTTCCTATTGGCTAACTAGGCTTCAGCCTAGGGCCTCAAGATCAAGAGGGGCCTACATTCAAATTGTTAGCAAAATTAAAATTACACTTTCACTATAGGTGAAAGGGCCTCATAAGTGGAATAGCCTAGGCCCTCTTTTCATCTAAATCCGGCCCTGCTGATTGGATGCTATAAAAACAGAAATGTCACTCAAATTTTAGAATATAGCATTTTAATAGTTGTTTTTCCTTAATGAAAAATGCAGCAATACTGATCATAGAATTTTAAATTTCAATTTAATTTGCAGCTGATTCAGAACAGTTATTGCATTTCTGTAGAACATTAACCAAAGTACTTAACCATAAAACAGCACTTCTTGTTACAAAATCCAAAGTTGCACATAGGTTTTATACTACGTAATCACATAATTTAGTGCATGTATATTACTAGATCTTTAATTATTCATTCATTGAAAAATTATTATAATGTTCTAACCTGAGAGGATTCATAGCAGATTCATATTTTAAGGGAAAACCTAAGTCTAAAATACGGTAATTTTAAAATTAACATCAAAACTATGAGTTGATAATATGAAGGGCAATATAGTTCCTTTAATAATTACAGTTCTTATTTACTGAATGTATAACACTAATGCATAAAATAGTCAGCAAACAGGACAATGAAATTGAGAAAAATGCAAATAATTTTTTATTTTCTTAATATTAAACAAAATATTCAGATCACAACTTTAGTGCATATACTTACTGCATGCGAAATGCAGAAATCATCCAAGAACAAAATCCCTAGAAATAAATATTTACAGAATTGTTATTCTGAAAATAAACCAGTCTTAGATATAACACAAAGCTTCTGGGTGAGATCATCCATCACCATGAGTTGAGGTATCTGCAGTATGCTGACAATATCCAACTCTATATTTCTACCCCTGGTGACCCAAGTGATGCTGTTGCTGCCCTCTCACAGTGCCTAGAGGCTGTGCAGGCCTGGATGGGAGAACAACAGGCTTCCACTGAACTCTTGTAGGACCAAATGGCTCTGAGTGTGCGGAGCCTCAAGCTCTGAGACTTTGTCATCTTTAGTTCTGGATGGGGTGGCACTATCCCAGATGGATCTGGTTTGAAACTTGTGGGTTCTCCTGGACTTGTGACACCTGCTCAAAGAGCTGGTGCAATCACAGCTAGGACAGCCTTTGCTGCACCAAGTCCCTGTGCTCAATCATTCAAGCCGTAGTCATCTCACAGTTGGACTATTGCAAGCACTCTACATGGGGCTATCCTTGAAGAGCATTCAGAAGATACCGCTGGTGCAAAGTGTGAATTGCATTGGCTACAGGTTTGTTTCTGATGTAATTCAAGGTGATGGTAATCACCTTTAAAACCCTTCATGGCATCCGTCCAGACTACTTGACGGATCGTCTCACCCCACGGGATTGCCCTGCCTTCCCCCTCCTTGCCAGCAGAGGAGGCATGCTGCATGCTCCATCAGCCAGGGTATTCTGGTGGGGTCCAGAAAAGCCTTCTCTGCTATTGCTACTGCCCTTTCGAACATCTTGGCCCCCAGAGTGAGGTCGGTTCCAACCCTCCTGACCTTCCACAAAAACTTAAAGATCTGGCTCTGACAGTTGACTTGAGGCTCCAATGGAGGGATTTAATATTGGGAGTGATTGATATATTAATAATAGATCCCACTTCATTCCCTTCTCACCCTACTCCTTCCCTCTCCATCTTTTAGTTAGGGCTCAGTTTTATCTTTTTAATATTGTAGGCTGCCCAGAGTTACTCCATGGTAAAATGGGTGGCCAATAAATTTTACAAATAAAATAAAAATAATTATTAGCAATAATCCTGTTGCAAAATGTGACTCTCACTTGCTCTTTCCAGCTATAATTGTAGTAAGGTCAGGGGTGTCGAACTCATGGCCCCTAGGCTGGATGCATCACACGCTGATCATGCCCACCCCCGTTTTAGTAAGGGGGGGGAGTCACAATATGTCATGTAACAACAATGTGACGATGCAAGTTTGACACCCCTGCTCGAGGCAATTTAAATTCTGCACTTCTCAAATAAGGGAATTGACATGACCCAAACTGGTATCGGGAGATTAAAAAAAAACAAACTTTATGAATTGGTGGCACCAAAGATCCCTGTAAATTGTCTTTTGTGACCATTTAGGAATAAGCGAAGGGATATTCTTGGATCATTCTTACCTGCCAATATTTAAGAGAAGTTGTCAAATGGAAGTTTCATGGATCATCACATTTCCTGAACTTACAATCTTTAGTGAAATGGAAAACACCAAAAAGATGGGATTGCCCCAGTAATTACCGAGTAAATTTAATAAAATAATTGGCTAGATGTAGTCTATAATGGTGTCTCCCATTTCTCTAATTGCAAAAAGAGTGCCCTTTATTCCATATTTTAATAATAAATATTCCTCAGAGTCAACAGGATCTTTGGGGGGGGGGAGGGGGAATCAACTGCAAATGCAACCATCATGATGTGAAACAGTCATAATCATTATTGGATAAATATACTGTTTATATTATTTTAGAGGAAAATCATAAAATGGCATTAATTTTACTTACTATTTCAACCATTTTATGATTTAAAATAAGTGGATCTCTCCACTTCCAGAATGTGCAATTCCTTTCATGGACCACATTAAATCTCCTTTCGATACCAATGATCTGACCATTTCAAGGAGAGAAATACTGGCAATTTTTCAGAAGTGAATCCTGCAGGCTGGAAGCAATTTGTGCTATTGCAGACACAGTAGTCTATTCAAAACAGAGCTGTTTTCGGGACAGACCATTGCAGAACATTTACTGTAATATTGCTTCCAGTTTAGAAGATTTGCTTCAGAAAAGTAATAGGTTACTCTGGGAATGGGTTTACAGTTGTCCTGGAGATAAACAGACACTCAAAGATATACAATAAGAACAAACAGAACAGTCTGAGGATGCCATTCTTAAAATAATGAGTTCTACATTTACCTAGTTTAAAAGTATTAACATAACTGCACAGTGACATTTCTTTACAACACTGATTCTTTATCTGTAAAATATTAAAGTTTAAAGAAAATTTCCGTACTTCCACAAACTAGTCTGTAAAGTATTGGAACAAGATGGGAGCTATAAAAATATTAATTTTAAAATATTTCTAAAAATACTAAGTGGCAATATTTTATGAATAGCAAATTGTCATATGCTTAATCCAATAGACAACTGACCTCTTCAGAATGAGGTTCTTCAAGAACAGAAGTGGACTCAATTACTTCATAATACCTAGATTCAGTAGAAAACAAAAAAACAGATTTCAATGTTAGAATTTTATACTAATATAATAGTTGTTGAAAACTTCAAACATTTATTTTTAAAGGCATTTAATTATAAAAATACCTGAAGTAAAAAATATTTTTATAGTAAAAGATGCTAAGGCCCAGAAAAGGACAAAAATAAGCAATAGGCACACACATACAGTGGGGCAAAAATGTATTTAGTCAGCCACCAATTGTGCAAGTTCTCCCACTTAAAAAGATGAGAGAGGCCTGTAATTGTCATCATAGGTAGACCTCAACTATGAGATACAAAATGAGAAAACAAATCCAGACAATCACATTGCCTGATTTGGAAAGAATTTATTTGCAAATTATGGTGGAAAATAAGTATTTGGTCAATATCAAAAGTTCATCTCAATACTTTGTTATATATCCTTTGTTGGCAATGACAGAGGTCAAATGTTTTCTGGAAGTCTTCACAAGGTTGGCACACACTGTTGCTGGTATGTTGGCCCATTCCTCCATGCAGATCTCCTCTAGAGCAGTGATGTTTTGGGGCTGTCGCTGGGCAACACGGACTTTCAACTCCCTCCAAAGGTTTTCTATGGGGTTGAGATCTGGAGACTGGCTAGGCCACTCCAGGACCTTGAAATGCTTCTTAACGAAGCCACTCCTTCGTTGCCCGGGCGGTGTGTTTGGGATCATTGTCATGCTGAAAGACCCAGCCACGTTTCATCTTCAATGCCCTTGCTGATGGAAGGAGGTTTGCACTCAAAATCTCACGATACATGGCACCATTCATTCTTTCCTGTACATGGATCAGTCATCCTGGTCCCTTTGCAGAGAAACAGCCCCAAAGCATGATGTTGCCACCCCCATGCTTCACAGTAGGTATGGTGTTCTTTGGATTCAACTCAGCATTCTCTCTCCTCCAAACACGACGAGTTGTGTTTCTACCAAACAGTTCTACTTTGGTTTCATCTGACCATATGACATTCTCCCAATCCTCTTCTGGATCATCCAAATGCTCTCTAGCAAACTTCAGACGGGCCCGGACATGTACTGCCTTAAGCAGGGGGACACATCTGGCACTGCAGGATCTGAGTCCCTGGCGGCGTAGTGTGTTACTGATGGTAGCCTTTGTTATGTTGGTCCCAGCTCTCTGCAGGTCATTCACTAGGTCCCCCCGTGTGGTTCTCGGATTTTTGCTCACCGTTCTTGTGATCATTTTGACCCCACGGGGTGAGATCTTGCGTGGAGCCCCAGATCGAGGGAGATTATCAGTGGTCTTGTATGTCTTCCATTTTCTAATTATTGCTCCCACAGTTGATTTCTTCACACCAAGCTGCTTGCCTATTGCAGATTCAGTCTTCCCAGCCTGGTGCAGGTCTACAATTTTGTTTCTGGTGTCCTTCGACAGCTCTTTGGTCTTCACCGTAGTGGAGTTTGGAGTGTGACTGTTTGAGGTTGTGGACAGGTGTCTTTTATACTGATAACAAGTTCAAACAGGTGCCATTAATACAGGTAATGAGTGGAGGACAGAGGAGCCTCTTAAAGAAGAAGTTACAGGTCTGTGAGAGCCAGAAATCTTGCTTGTTTGTAGGTGACCAAATACTTATTTTCCACCATAATTTGCAAATAAATTCTTTCCAAATCAGACAATGTGATTGTCTGGATTTGTTTTCTCATTTTGTCTCTCATAGTTGAGGTGTACCTGTGATGACAATTACAGACCTCTCTCATCTTTTTAAGCGGGAGAACTTGCACAATTGGTGGCTGACTAAATACTTTTTTGCCCCACTGTACTACAGTACCTGAAAGGATCAGAGTAAGATTTCAAAATTATTTATCCCTATATCATTTCTCAAATTCCTATTACTCTTTAACTTTCAGGGATCTAGGTAGCAGACCTTCCTGTTCAACCATTTACCCTGCCAAATATGCTCTTCAGTAGAGATTAAAGTTTTTAAACACACTAGGATATAGAGCACCAACTTTTTATACTTACCTTTCTGATACTAATGCAATGCGACCATAATCCCAAAATCTTCTTCTAATAAAGGAAAATATCAACACCAACACCTAGAAAATAAAAAGTGGATCAATTAAAGGTTCAATATTCATTTTGAATTACCGTATTTTCCGGCGTATAAGACGACTGGGCGTATAAGACGACCCCCAACTTTTCCTGTTAAAATATAGGGTTTGGGCTATACTCGCCATATAAGACTACCCCTCTTCCAACACACACCAAATAAAAATTAAAAAACATCAACTGCCTCAACACAATGTAAAAGCAGCTGTGCTAGACCCAAAATGGCCCCTGCAACTAGCAGGAACCTCACACAGCCACAAAAAGCCCAAAAAAACAACTTTCACACTTTACACACACACACACACACACAACACAACACAACTGGCTCACCCACAATGTAAAAGCAGCTGTGCTAGACCCAAAATGGCCCCTGCAACAAGCAGGAACCTCACACAGCCACAAAAAGCGCAAAAAACAACTTTCACACTTTACACACACACAACACAACACAACACAACTGGCTCATCCACAATGTAAAAGCAGCTGTGCTAGACCCAAAATGGCCCCTGCAACAAGCAGGAACCTCACACAGCCACAAAAAGCCCAAAAAAATCAACCTTCACACTTTACACACACAAAATTCCACATACAGCTTTGTGAGATTTTGTGTGTTTGTGTAGTTAGAGTGAAACACTACAGAAAGACACCACATCTCAGAAAGCTGCACAAATATTATTTTATTTTTATTTTTATATGAAAACTAAATTTAAAACTTCCTAAACTTTAAATGGCTAGGTCTAAAAAAGAACAAAAAAACCCCAATTAACTATTTTTTTAAAGCTCCCAAAGGGGAAAAAAACTTACCCAATAGAACAGGGGTCTCCAACCTTGGCAACTTTAAGACTTGTAGACTTCAACTCCCAGAATTCCTCAGCCAGCTTTGTTTTTACTGGCTGAGGAATTCTGGGAGTTGAAGTCCACAACTCCTGCCTGCATGATTGCAGGCAGAAAGTGGCTTGCTGATGGAATGGATTCAGGCAAGCGAAGCAAGGCAAGCGTTGCGATTACCAGCTAAGGTAAGCAAGCTGGAGGGGGAAAACTTTTTTCTTTTTACAGGGCTCTGGGCTCTGGCGATCCCAGCTGAGTTGCCTGATTAGCAGGCAACTCAGCTGGGATCGTCAGAGTTTGCAGAGTCACGTAAAAGGAAAAAAGTTTTTTCCTTTAACATGGCTCTGGCATCCCAGCTGAGTTGCCTGATTAGCAGGCAAAGCTGGGATCGTCAGAGCTTCGATCGCCAGAGCCATTTAAGGCTCGTTAGAGTCTTTTGGGCTGGTGTGCCTGGTTACAGGAGAACGACACCCGGCGTATAAGACGACCCCCGACTTTTGAGATGATTTTCATGTGTTAAAAAGTCGTCTTATACGCCGGAAAATACGGTATATGTTTCCTCCACTTTGCTTTGCTTTTAGTTTAGACAATATAAAAACTTCAAAATCAAGTAGAACATCAACACAAAGTAATCTAATATTTGGTAAGGAAGATGCATTAGTTTAAAGAATGCTCTTTTTAAATATTATAGTTGCATAGATTATATTATTATATTATAAAAATATAATGAATACTATTAAATTGCATTAGAAAAACACTCAAACAAACAAATACTACCCTTTAGCTTGGCAAACAGTACAAAATTTTTCAGATTCAAGAGAATGAAGTAGGATTCCTATCAGCATGGCAAGCCCTATTTTCCAGCACAGTTCTCTAGTGGAGCAGGGAGAATGGAATATTGAAGCCCTTCTTTTATATACATATTTCAGCAAAATGAAATAAACTATTTATTCATTCCTCAAATTACCATGAGCCAACAATGTGGAAGAAAAAAGATCAGTTAGCTACAAAAAAAATAAATCAAGCTTACCAAAAAGCAGATTACATCAAGCAGCAGGACAGTAGGAACCCCACCAAAGGTTACTCCTTGAAGTACAGTAGTTCCTCGTGCAGAACTGTAACAGTAGGTCCCATTTTGAGACTCAGTATCATTTCTTCTACTTAACAAGTGAACCATGTGTGAATGACCAACATCAAAAGTCAGGAATGGAATCATGTTGTCCTACTTGAAAAAGAAATTGCATAGCAGGAAAAATATACTTTTACAGATTATTTATTTTTGTTTTATTTTATTAAATTTATTTGCCGCCCATTTCATTTTGAAGTGAATCTTATATTATACAGTTCGGGGGGGTGGGAGAAGCAAGATTACTTTGAGCAAAAACTACCGTATTTAACTTTAAGCAATACTTAGAAGTTTTCATTAAATATTTCAAAAAAAATAGATTAAAATAAACATCCTTTAGCATGGCAACATTTTAATAATATTCCTCCATAAGGGTTAATAAGAATTATGACTGGAAGGCGGCACAGGTACGGAATCTCTTATTTTACTTTTAATATTTTCAAAGATATAGAACACTCATGAGACAAAGTAAGTGGATCTCTATATTTTAGCTTTACAACCCACCCTACAGCTTTAATCCAGTGTACTTTCTGACACCTAGGTGATGTAATTACCTAATCTATTTAAATTGAAGGACTAAAAATTTTGACATAATAGCATTTGTCTATTTGTAGTCAGTCGGATTTCATAGCCGTTCAAGCATGAAAGAAACTTGCTCATTTCCAGCCATCTACAAGTATTAAATTGCCTTTAAAGCTATAAAGTGGTCATTTATAAACCACTTTCAGAAAAAGAGTTGTTCACTTAAAAAATTCAAAATTATGCTTGATAAGCAGGGGCAGCTGTGCCAAGAGGAGCCTTTACACAGGTCCATTTTGTATGCCAGTTATGACCCCTCTTGGAACAGAGTGTTTACTTCCAGTCATTTATGCCTTTGACATCATCTGACTGGATTACTACAATATACAGTAATCTATGTGGGGCTATCCTTGGAGAGAGTCAGAATGTACATCTGGTCCAGAATGCAGAGATTTGAAAGGTATGCTTTGGACTTTTTATATAATACACTGCTACAAGTGCTATACAGATTTCCTATTTGCTCTTTGATACAATGGAAGTTTCTGTTTGTCACATTTAAAGTCCTTTATGGCTCAGGACCAGAATATCTAGAGGACTTATTCCCAATAGCTTCTGTCAATCCCTTTAAGATTTGTTTGAGTGTGTTCTTCTGTGACCCTTCACTTAAAGAACATTATCTCCAGGGATCTTAGAAGTGAACCTTCTTGTTGCTGCCATGTAAAATAGCATCCTGCAGATAGGCAAATGGGACCTTCCCTACTGAGTTTCAGAAGGACCATTAAAGCATGGTCATTTTAGGAGGCTTTGGGGCTAGAATTTTATTCCTCCTGACAGTGTATTGTCCTCCTTTCCCATTTTTGGTTTTATTATTTGCTGTTAAAGATAGAGATATAGAGATATTTTCTTTGTGTATATTGTTTTTAAACCAGCTGGGATGTATGCCATTGCAGATGTACACTATAATTAGATTGGTCTAAAAGCCCAATAAAATAAATTAATAAATATTTCTAAGAGGTACAAACTATCATTCCTTTAACCCAATTTTACAGTTGCAATTACAATTTATTTACCTCCGATTCAGTCATTTGTTTTTCCAGACATTAATGCAGTGAATTCTGAAAGAGTGTATAAATCAGGCTAGAACAAGGCTATTCGCCCAAAATAAATTATAGGCAAATTGATTGGTGATGTAATTAGAAAATGCAGTTCTTCCCTGTCATAGAAACATAAGATTCCAACTATTCCATCAGGAAATCAGAATCCATAAAGTAAAATAATTTAGTCATCACAATTCCATAACAGATAAAACATAATTTAATACTTCTCCTTTCTGAAATTTCAAATTGTTTCTTAAAAACAATTTCAAAAATTCCTGCAGATGGCAGAATGGAGTCATTTTCACTTGCCACCAATAATTGAGACTGAAATATTTCCAGTCTTAGAATATATATGTATGTATAGATAATTTACTAAAGTTTTCATAATGCCTGTGCTTATTCGGACAGACTTAAAAAAAACCTCAAGATCACTGCATAAAATATCTGAATATTGAACAGAACGTTATTCTCTCTTACTATATAAAAGTAATAGAGGCCTAACCTTGCTTTGCACTTCCTCTTTCCTTAATATCATTTTTCACTAAACTGAAGTTCAAGAGATGTGGTCTTCTGCATCAATAATTCTCCTTTCTGAACTTCAAGCAACTGTCAAAACTGAACTTGGGACAACAGGGAGCAGCAGGAGAAGCTGCAGGGACCTACCAGATCTAGGGTGCAAAAATCCGGCAGACTATTAAGGCGATAGAGAAGAGGCAGGATTTTCTTTTTGGCTGCCATCTAATGGTCATCCGGATTTTGCACCCCGGATCGGGGAGCACTCTAAATTAAGCTCTTAGACGAAGGCAAGATGACAGTCAGGAGGGCGAAGCAAAGTGATACACGACAAATCCCCCTCGGAACAAAATAACGACAACAGTTGGCAAGATTATGGGAGTCACTTAAGGAGGAGGGGAGGTCTCGAAGACCAAGGACCAAGCCAGTCGCTCCCTTCGTCCACTCCCTTCTCCCGAAGCAGCCGGTCGGCGGAGAGATGCGGCAGCCAAGGGGGAGCGATAACAGCTGTTGCCGTTCTCGCTCAGCTTTTTCAAAGACGCTCAACTCCCGCTTTTCCTCCCGCACTCCTAATTGCTGGGTACTTTCGGCTTTCCCGCTTCCCAAGCTTGGCCAACGCGGCCAACCAGAGCCTGAACGAGAGTATTTCTGCCCGCCCCCCCCCCCCTCTCCTCGGCTTCGCCCACCACCAGCCCAGCCCCCTACCTACCGTTCTACGGAAAACCAATAGGGAACAACGCAGCTGCTTCGCTCTTAAAGAAAACAAGAGGGGCGACTCGGAAAGCCGCGCATGCGCCGCCGTTCCGGAGGACGGAGTAGATGGAACTGCCTTCCTCCCTTTTAAGATTAGGTGCGTCGGACGGTGTTTCCACAGTGGTGCAACCTGCTTGCCACGTGGGGCATATTCTCTCCCCCCTCCTCCCCCCACGACGTATTTGGGAGATTAATCCGTAAAGTTAACGCTCTTCGAGGTGAATGCAGCCTTCAGAGGAGGCGGCGTTGGCGTTAGCGGTCTTTGAATCCTAAAATATTTAGAGCCCAAGGGGATGGCAAAACTTTTAATAGTTCAGTTGCGGCGTGAGAAGCCCGGGTTCAGACAGCTGCTTTTAATACGGCACAGATCAGCGGGGTACGATCTGTAGCGATGAGGGAAAGGCAGTGGACAGATGGCGATTTACTAGGGCAAAGGTGGAGGACACGGGTTTTTCTAAATTTCCAACTTCCCTATTTGGCTGCCCTTGGTTGGATTTGAAAATTGGTTCGCTAGTGATTCTCAACCTTGGCTACTTTAAAGACCTATGGACATCAACCTCTCAGAAGTCCCCAGTCGAAGGCGAGAGGGAATTGAAGTCTATAGGGCTTAAAAGACTAAAGTTGAGAAACTCCTGTCTGTGGAGAGTCTCGGTCATCCAGGTCAAGGTTGTCCCAAAGGTGCTGTTGCAAGAGGCAACGGGACTTTCTTCTTCAGCTTCTTGGATGAGAAGCTAAAAGTCTTCAAAGAAAAACAAGAAAGGCCAGTTTCCTCTTGAAAAAGCACTTTGGGTTGAGAAACACGGTTAAGCAAAGGCTGGAGAGGTTCCTTCCCACAATCTCTCCTTGTGGTAAGGCTTAAGCTAAAAGGCTTAAGCAATGTTACAATAATGGAATGTGTGTGTTTTTCCTAAAAGTTGTAAATCAGCAGAGACAGCACCAATAGATTAGAGAGAGATATTAGAGGGATGAAGACTCTGTGAGATGGGCAGTATGCAAATCTAACAAATCAAATATTTAAAGAAAATTGTCCCTTGCTTAAGATTAATCATTTTCTCTGATAGAGATTTTTATCAAAACACCAACTGATGCATCAAGAATTACCTTCAAAAAGCATTTTTCCCATAACATGGGCAATTTATCAACAGTTGGCTAAGAGATTAACATAGAGTATTGGATTTTCTCAAATGAAAAAATAGCTCTCCTTTAAAAAGGTAAAAGGTATTTTTTGTGTATTGTATTTGCATATTAGAGCTTTTTAATATTTCTAGTTTGTCCACTCATTTTCAGCTGTCCACAATGATTTATTGTGTTACCCAGCCATTTCCGTGGCAACATAAAGCCTATTTTAAACCAGGGATGGCAAAGTGATGCTATAAATCACTAGTGCAGAAACGGATGATATCTAGAGACACCTTCTAATTTGCTGCTCTCTTCCTATAGATATTAACAATACTGGTATTTGCCACAATATCAAGAATCTACAGAAACTGGTCTATCTTTTTACAGTTTTTAAAAGGTATTATTACTAACAGGCAACATACGTTAATAACCTTTTTACCTAACTAATACCTGACTACTAGTAACTTATTTGCAGAATATTATAGTGGGGGTGGAAACTAGGATTGTGGATCAGATGATACGTTCTGATTGTAATGCTAACTAATTTGTTTTCTCATATATTTTCTTTAATGAACAAGTATACATCTTTCATTTCTTTAATTGACTTCTCTATCACTTGTGTGGAAAATAGATCATATTTTAGGTCATGTTAATGCAACAATATTGAAAATTCAGACGGGTTTATAAATGTTTAAGCACCACTGTAGCTTCAAAAACCACAGTGAACACTGAATATGCTAATGTATGAGCTCAAAGCTTAGCAACACATAGAAATATAAGCTCAGCATAGTAATTCTAAGAGAACATGTAGAGATCTACTTGGCTATTGTAACATTGCATTAGTTTACTATCTATTTATTAAGGTGAAAGTAACACTTTGGTTAGGATTGGTTTTGAATTTTTCTCACTAATGTGCATAAAATGCTTTTATATGAAACAATTCTACCAATACATTTGTCTTTTTCCATTTCTGACTTTATAAATTGGAGTTTGAACTTAATGGCTTGTTATACTATTGGCAAATTCAGTATCTATTTATAGTGAAAAGATAAAATCTCCCTCAAATCTGAATCAGTTCTTGATGACTTCATGTCCTTGCAGTCCTCTAAGCATGATTTGGAAATGGTTTGATATTGCCTTCCCATTGCCTCAGTTCCTCAGTATAGACTACAAGCGTAGAATAGCAAAAGTATCTATGTCTGCCATCCAAGTATAACTAGATTTGGCCCTGTTTACCTTTCCAGAGTTGGCAAAAGTCAGCTTGGTGGTGCCATATAGATGGTTCAGTAACTACCAAACATTTACTTTATAGTCCTAGAAATAAATGGAAACCTAAAGGCAAAATCTAATTATACGGATCAACTATTCAAATCTTTCATTATATTTTGGATAATCCACTTACCACTTGAGTAATCTTAACACCTAAGGGTTAGGGTGCACAATTACTTACATTTACATGTGTGATTGTATCCACATGACTTCAATTAGTGAGCCACGGTACTCCTAAAGAGTAAACTCAGCTTCTTCTTTTGCTTCCCAGCAGGATTTTTCTTTATGGATAATCTTCCCCTGAGGAACACATATATCCTTGAGACAGCAGGTGGTATGAGGTGTTGTCCCATAACATCTATCTGTGGTTGTATTATTTCCATTACAGATTTTCTTCCAGTGGTGAAAGTGAAATAAAGATTAGATTATCTGTTAAATGCCTCTTTGTTAAAAATTCTAGTTATTACGATTAATTCACTTTCCTAACAGTGCCTGCCTTTTAAATGTTTCTCCTCTGAAAATTATTTCACATGTTATGCTTTTTAGAAAGTTCAAAACATTCTTAAAGATCCATCTCATCCTGGGCACACTTTTTTTGACCTTTTACCATCTGGCAGATGGTACAGGATAATAAAAACAAGGACAAATAGGCTGAAAAACAGCTTTAGGGCTGTAACAGGACAATAACTATATTGAATTCTACTGTATAGTGCAATATTAATGCAATACCGGGTTTTCAATTCAATTGTGTAGAATGTGAAGGATACGTGTTTATGTTTTATTTTTATAGTTATAATGTTCACTGAAGATAGCATTTAATTTCGTTGTACAAGGTGCAATGACAATAAAGTAAACTAAACTAAACTAGAATTAAATAATCTGTACATTTTTTTACAGGATCTGTTTTTAAGGTTCTGATTTGAAAATGTTTTTCTTCCATTTTTAATTTTTATTTTCAAAAATGTTAAATTGTTTTAAACTCTCATTTATCTACAGAATTCCTTCTGTATATTCCAAAGTAAGACTGATATTAATTATCTATGCTGCCCAGATCACCTAATAAGAACTCATATAATTCTAGATTTCCATGTGAAAAAAAGAAGGGACAGGAAGATTTGAAATAAATAAGGAAGCCTTATTCATCTGTATGTTCAATATGCTTATACTTTTTCAAAAGTTAATACATGAATTATATTGATAAAGTATAGAAAAATTCCCTTTTTTTGTTGTTACTTTCTCCACGTCCTTCAGATAAATCCTTTGTCCTTATCTTCCTTTTTCTGTGGTATTTCCAAGCCCTTAATTCTTAGAATTTCTTCATATCTTTAATCAACATGGTAAATAGATTGGTTGGGTTGAGTAACCTGTGTTCAGACTTCAGCCAGAAGGAGGGGAAGGAAAATATTTTGCAATCAGCAATTTATGCCTTAATACATATTCAAATACTTGAACTAATTCAAATGAATTACGGTAATAACAGTAACTATTTCTATGGTATAAAACCTTTTTATTTAAATCATTTAAACAAATACTTACTACTCTGAGTATTTGCTTTCTGGCAAAGTTTTCTCGACGAAAATTCTGGCATGTTGCACTAAGTTCCATTGCAGAGTGCAGAGTGTTTTTGTATGTATTTTTTTAAAATGTGGAATATATAGGCAATGACCTTCAATTATGCATACTTAAGTTTTTTTTACTTGAATAGATATTCCTGCATCCAGAATCTGCCTCCAATCTAAATAAGATGGCCATGTGTCCCATATTATAGAAAAGTGCCCTTTTAGCCATTTTATGAGTGTGATTAAGAATGATAAGATAAATTGATTATCTTTCCTATTATTGTATTTCTTTTAAATTCTAGGATTATCTTAACATTTGCATTCATTATATCAAATAACAAACATATACATGTTTCATGTAGATTTTTCTCCTTTCTCCTCTCCGCCTTCTCCCCCCCTCCCCCCGCCATCAGTATCTAAGAGGCTAGTGCAGCCTTTAAGAAACAGGAAAATCTGATGCCAGTATTCTTGATATGGGGAGTAACTACATTGATCCTTGTATCCAACTACAATGGTGTCAAGATAATAACTGGTGCATCATTAGATTGCTGTGCAAAGGATACAGCTTAGTATTTGCACTGTGATATTGCCTATATAAGTTGTATTGTTTGCAACATGGCCTCCTGAAATATGTGCCTTCGTGTCATAGGGTAGGAGTTTATAATTACTGGTACTGTAGTTCATTGCATTTTATTTGCTGGTACTGTAGTTCATTGGTTTTATTTGCTTTCAGCAACTTAGAATAGATCAATAAGTTTATTTTTTATATATATATAAACAGATATTACTGCTAATTGTACATGACATAGTATAAATACTACTGTTATTTTTGTTGTAGATATTCTTCTGCCATTGATTTTCACCCAGATCACTACAAATATTACCTCTTCTCTAATTTGCAGACTTAGAAGGGAAGCTAAACTGGTTTTGCAATAATACTTCACAGATCTTTAGCAGGGATAATTTTCTGCCATGCTTCTTCTGACTGAACTTTTTCTCAAGGTTGACTGAGAAGACACCTTCTAGAGATTGCAAATTACTTGTCTTTTATTAGCATGCAGCTTGTAGCAATTTCCTTTGAAGGTCTTTATTAATGCATTCATATAACACCTTGTAGAAGCTTCTCTTCTATTTGCAGGAGCTTTAAAGTATAGCTACCCCTGCTGTCCCATGGTTAAATTAAGTAAAATTGGGGGAGGGGGGAATAAAATGTCAACAGAGCTGAAATTATAGGGAAAAGCTTGTTTTCGGAACACTGCATAATTAATTGTGCAAACTGAAGCTACAAAATGCAATGAGAAAACAAGAAAGTCAGATTGGTACAATAGAAGACAAACTTCTTGGCTTCCATCAAAGATTGGAGTAGAGATCATTGGAAGTATAACAAATCTCCTGATTGTAGTGGAATTTAAGTAAAACTATTTTGCCTTTTCCTGATGGGTGTTTTATTTTGCTGTGTTATTCACTTTTTAAATATTTCACTGGATCATTAGGTCTATGAGATAGAAATTCTAAAATACATTAGCATAAATGCATAGTGGCATCTCAGTTCCTATTGTGGGAGATAGAGCCTGCTGTGACAGAGAGATAAGGGGCAGATCTATGAAAGGAGATACAAATATTTCAGTTATCCTGGTTCTTACTGCTGTTTCTTCCTACTTGCAAGACTGACTGCTCTCACATACATCACATAATTAGATCACGGGAGGACATCTTTTGTGAATCTCACTTCAGATTAATTGATATTTGCCATTAATTTTGCAGGACCCCAAGTTATGGAGAAAAGCACCATTGGAACTGAAGCAAGCCACTTCTTTGCTACAGTTTAGGAGGGGATTTACTCAAGCCTCTTCATTGGTTTAATGTTAATTATTTTAACTCTTTTAATATTGTCTCATAGTATTGTTTTAATAATGTGTTCAGATTCCACATTGTAGTTTGTATATTTGCGGTCCTATGTTCTTATGTAGTTTAATTGTGCAGTACAATTTCTGAGTCATAAAAATCAAGTTTTGGTATGTATGTGTATATTTATTTATTTATATCCCACCTTTATTATTTTTACAAATAACTCAAGGCAGCAAATGTATCCAACAAATCTTCCTCCTCCTATTTTCCTCATGACAACAATCTTGTGAGATGAATTGGGCTGAGAGAGAAGTATTGGCCCAAGGTTACTCAACTGATTTTCATGGCTAAAGTGGACCAGAACTACGGGTGGGCTGCTGGGGTTTGCAGGGGTTCAGGAGAACCTCTAGCTAAGGTTCTGTGCAATTTGGAGAACCCCCAAATCCCACTCCTGGCTGGCCCCACCTATCCCATCCCTCCCAGGAGTCCCCATGCTGTCCTTTTTGGATGCAGGTAAGTGCAGGGCACGCGCAGAGGCTCTGGGAGGACAAAAACCGGGCCTCTGGGAAGTTCGGAAGTTCCAGAGGGCTTCCGGAGCCTGGGGAAGCTGTTTTCGCCCTCCCGGGGGCTCAATAAAAGCCTCTGGAGCCCAGGGAGGGCAAAAACGCACACACACCCCCCCCCCCGATGGTGCAGGAGGCCAACTAGGCCATGCCCACAATGGCCACGCTCACCCAGCAACCGGGCAACTCCTTGCTAAAATTTTTGAAGCCCACCCGACCAGAACTCATGGTCTCCCACTTTCTAGCCTGGTGCTTTTACCACTTAGACCAAACTAGCTCCTGACATGAGCCAAACAATATTCAAAGGAAGTCAAAAACAAACTAATTTGATTTCTAAGGAATTGAACTATATTTCCAACCTTTCATTGGCATCCAGGAGTTCTAGTGTTCACAGAAATCTTGACAGAGTTATATTGTTCCAAAACACAGCCAATCCGTACATGCTATAGAATGAACTGATGAGATCAAAGGATTTTTTTCTGTTTAAAGTTAAATATGGCTTAATCTTAATAATAAATAAGATTTTCACTGTGCCTGGAGGCGGTGAAGGCCTGGCTGGATGGGAAACAATAGACTTTAGCTGAACCCCAGCTATGAGTGGCCTCTCTTTATCCAGGAGTTTATCGTCTTTGGACTTGGATGGGGTTGCACTACCCCAGACAAACCCAATGCATTATCTGGGGCTTCTGGATTTAACAGCTTTTGCTCGAAGAGCAGGTGGCAGCCATGGGTACGAGGGTCTTTGCTCAGCTTCATGTTGTACACAGTACCTCCTTTTCCTGGATAGGCTTTCCTCTCAGATATCCATGCCCTGATCATCTCCAACCTATTGCAATGCACTCTACATGGGATTAGCCTTGAAAAGTATCTGGAAGCTTCAGCTGGTTCAAAACACAGCCATGTGGGCAATTTTAGATGCCTAAAGAAGGGCACGTGTAAGAGGCTGACAGAAAATGTGTCTAGATAGTTTCATAACCATTAATTCCTACCCCACCCCCAACCCCCCCAAAAATACACAGAGTTGCTGAGATGTAATCCTGGCAAAGTGTTATTTATCAGGCCATATAAAGATGGAAGCAACAGTAACTGAGAGAAGCAGGAAGGCTGAAAACAATTTATCCTGAATGCTTTGATTGTCTTCCTATGGGAAGCAGGAAGAATCAATGGTCTCATTGGTTCCTTCGAATTCTATGATCACTAAGTCACTTACACACACTGCTATTTTTTGTTACAGTATTGAGAGCTCTTAAAATAGGGTTACTATATCTGTGCTGCATAAATATGAAGGGGCACTTAATGGAAATTATCTCTTTGTTGTTCTCTAATCATTGACCTTTTTTTGGTTGACGGAAATGTAAATTCTTTGTTTATTGAATGAATACTTGGGAGCCCAACTAACATGGTAACCCTTGAATCTATGTGAAATAAAATGCTTTCCTTTTATTTAAGAAACTTCATGTTGCTTTTCTTTTTTTTTTAAGGTTACCATATATAGTCCAAGGGATTGTCAGACATGGGCAGGAAGAATTTATTCTTAGTCAGATGGGAGGATTACTGAAAGCTTTGGTACCAAGTGTATGATCTGATTCACACATAAAATTCAGCCATGATGAGATTTCATGGGTGTTTTTAGCTTAGTGTGATATGTGATTCCACCCATTAAGGCTTAACATTATATGCAATCCAGATCATTGTTCAATGAATCATCACTTTAAAATTTTTGGTTTAATACATTTTGTGGAGTTAACCCATTCTTTTAGTCTAATCTATTTTAGAATTGTAAAAATGGAAAGGGGGGGGGGGAAACTCAAATCTTCAGCAAAAGCAAACTAAAACTGAAATACACAATAAATTAAAAAATAGCCCGATTACAATTGTTTATTTAATTTTTTCAATTTAGACAGAAGCCCATCTCACAATAGGAACTAGACAGTTCACATACAAACAAGTCAAGGAATCAAACAACATTTAAATAACCACAATGGGTTCCACTGACCCCCATGCCTAGGAACACATTCACATCTTGAGAGTTTTACCAAAAACCAGCAAGGTCAGAGCTGACCTTTAGAACCCTGTTCTAAAAGACAAAAAAGCCCCCTTTCTTGGGTCCCACAATATGATATTCTTTTACCAAAGGGATCTGATAATTTATTGTTTTAAATGTATGTAAAATGTGCACCATGCTTATCTTGCACCAGCTTTACAATTAGACTTAAACCAATCACAATTCCTTATTAACACCTAGGTTTAGTGATAAAAGAGCATGTTAATTATGCAACAAACAGATAATACATATGAGTTTTATAAGTGTCAGTTACACAATCAAAGAATAATCTTTTATTTACAGGCATGACCAATGCAAACTTAACCTGCAGTTTTGGTTGAAAATGAGATTCTCGTTTTCTCTCTCATATTTCATTCTAAGCAGACACTTTAAATCCCTTGTCTGACATTTTAAATCCACCATGTAGGTTCCAATCCACATTGCTCAGAAAGCTCACCTACATAATGCTTGCCTTTTCTTGTTTGCATGACAAAAAAGGAATAGTAAATCCAGCAATTGGAGCAGATAATCACCATTGTGTGAAATCCTCTTCAATCCACATTTTATTTTTTCTAATTGAGTTCAGCTGTCTGTTTAATAATTTTATTTCACCTGTGGTGGTCATAAATCTGCTTCCAATACACATTTAACATTAAAGAGATTTCAATCTATTAGACTAGACACCACGCAGAGGAGAAAACAATCACTAATCTAGAGACTCCAGATGCAAAAATCATTCCCCAAAGACTTGGTTTTACTTACCGCGCAAGCCAATTGGGTGGGGTGGGGGGGAGATAATTTAGAACTGTGTACTCCAGGAAAGAAGTATATTAGTAACAGTAATTTAAGCAGATACCAGCTTTTCTCAGCAATAATTGGTCTACATTTGCATATTTTCTGAAAATGCTTCTATTGTGCAATTGTCCCGCAGTGAATGCATTATTTTTCAAGAGATTATGCAGATATTATTGTCTTTCTGCTTTCTTCTTTTTTTCTGTTATTTTCTTAACAAAGTTTCTTAACAAAATCTATTCAGAAGGCTATAATTGCCTTTTCATTATCAGTAATAAAAATAGGTTTGTTTATATTTTTTATTGATATAAAGTACTATTCTTCCTCTTAAATGCTTGTGTTTATAAATGTTAGAATTCACAAACATCTTTTTTTCCTCAGAATAAGTTACCAATTTTGTATTAAATGCTTCTCTTATGTACATTTTCAAAGATTGTTGGATAATTGATTCAAATCACTTTATAATAATTCTCAAATGCAAGTGAAACGATAACTGAAATTTGCCTTTTGAAATATGGATTGTGATATTCTTGGATTCTATACAAAGCATATGCTAGGTTAATTAGAAGAAAATGTAATCTTACCTTAGTAATACTATTACATAATAATAATAATAATAATAATAATAATAATAATAATAATAATAATAATTGGTACCATGTCCAAGAATTTTATAAGATACATCAACAAATTGCCTCTTCCTGCAATAACACCAGTGGAACTGCAAAAAACTACACTACTTGGAACATCATATATCTTAAGAAGGTACTTGGTTGATACCTAGCAGCAACCCATATCAACCATTAGCACCAGTCAATGATATTTGTGATGCATTTTTGAATGTTCAGTTGACTGAGTTTCATGTTTAATGAATAAAATATATAATAATAAATTAGTAAGACAAGAAAAAAGAAAGAATGAACTGGCCTAGATAAATGAAAGTGAATTATTGGGGGGAAAACATGTTCATCTATGATGGTTGACAAAAGCTGATCTGTATTCAATAACATTTGTGAGTCTGAAAAGGTGCTACTAGAATCCTCCAGATCTGGTGCAGAAGACACACAGATTGATGACTGAAAGAAAAAGAAACAAAATCTCTATGGAGTCTATGGTGTTCTTTGAGCTTGGTTGTTTGCTTGCAGATGTTTCATTACTTAATTAGATAACATCATGACACTCACACTTCAAGGCTCAGCTATGCTTATTCTCTCCTATTGGATTAATAACTTCATGCAGTTAAACTATACCAGTAGCTACAGAAAACATCAGGTCAAATTAATCTCTCATTTTAAATATCTCTGAATACATTAAGTATTAAATTTTCTATAGTGATTTTTTTTATTGAAAATGCTCTTTGATCATCTCTCTGAAAGAACCTGCCAGTGTTATTCTTCTAACATTGCTTGCTTTTTACTTGCAAAAATCAAAGCACCAGACAGATTTTAAAATGCCAGCATTGTGCTGTTAGTATTATACAAATAAAAATTTGCTGAAAAAGGATAAGATATTTATTTGTATGTCGTATGTTGTGTAAATGTTGTGTTTTCATAAAATTTATAATTTTTTTATTTAAAAAAATTGCTTTTTTTAACTGTGTGAAATCCTCCCATGGAAAGAGTTCACATGAGAACAAAAATGTTCCCCACATACATATGAGTTACATGAAACCAATTATACATGAAACAGCATCCAATTATATCACAGCAATTGTAATATATTTGTAATACAATATATGATTATAACTAAGGCACACCAGATTTTAAAATCAACCTTTTAAGTTTAATAACTGATATCTGTGTTGTCTGGTTTTTCTTTTCATTTCCCATCTTGATTTTTCTAATCAAGGAAATATATTGCTTCAGATTGGAAGCCTATCTAGATTTTATTTGTATGGAAACTGGAGAACATGCTAATGAAGTTAACACATAATAGATCAGGATATTGTCGAATGATTGCTTTGTTTTGATTCAAATATGCTTACCCAAATAAAGCCAAACACCATGATAGCATGATGTCTGAAACTAGTCCATGATAATGCTCTGGGCAAGGCAAATATTTCTGTGTAATAAATGAGAACTGAAATTCATATAAAGACATCCTATTCAGGAAGGGCCTGGAGATTTAGCTAGGCTATTTTGCCTGTAGGTCTGGCAGGAGTGGTGAGCCTTGGCAATGGCTATATTAAACGGAGGTATTATTTATATTTGCCTGCTGACTGTGATTATATTTTATTGAATTTTTAATCATGGTTTTAGAAGAGTTGAATGCTGCTGTGTTGTGTATACTTATTTTCTCAATTTCAGGCTCAGCTGCAGCTGTTGCTTGGCTAGACCAGGAATCCAGAAGCAAGAAAAGACATGTACAACAGCACTCTTGTTCAGCATATTGGCACTTTCATTTCAAAATGGGTATTCTGAAGTTTGGAAAGGAGCATCTGCCAGGTTAGGGCTATTTTGATGGAAAGGTATGAATACCAGTTTGTGAAATTCTGCACAGTAAAGGTAAAACCAGTGTCTGCAAGCGGCAACCTGGACTTGGCTCCTAAGCAGTGTTGGGTCTGGTTACTAAATTGACCAGAGACCATCAAGGAATATCAGGATAGCAGGCTAAACCAGGAAGTCAAACCAGCATTCTGGAAAAAAGCAGGAACAAATCTCTTCTACAGGGAAGCAAATCCCTTTCTTGTTACCAGGAAAATTACATTGATGTCTTTGTGATGTCTCCAGGAGTTGAATGCAACTCGGAGACTGTATTCTTTATAGAAACTCTATAGGAAGATTTTTCTCTCTCTCTTGTAACTGCACAAGCTGGGCCACCCACTGAATGGTGGTAGATTCAGCATGCTAATGACTTAATTTCCTGTGCAAAGATGTAGGGATTAAGAAAAGATTAAACAAATTGATAGGGGATTAATAGCGATTAGGCATGATGGCCTTGTGCTGTTTTAGGATTTACAATTATTCCTGTCTCCAAATGCCAGCGGTTGGGATTGTCTATTATACTCATGTTCTGGATGAGAGCTTTTCTTAGACATGTGACTGACCATTGTGGAACAATATGCCAATCCAGCATATTTCCCAAAATGCTGCTTTGGAATGAGAGTAAATGTAACAGTTTTCTTTTTGTAAAAAAATTTTTTTAAAAAATTTTATTCAAAGCAAATCATTCAAATAGAAACTTCAAGAAAGGGAAAAAAAAACACTAAACAAGCCCACATGAAAAAGTGCATAAACAAAGAAAAACAGACATATACATAAATTGTCCCTTCTAGTTGAAAACTGATAAATATATTTCAAAGATAATAACTCCACCCCTTGTGAAGCAGGCATACAATTTATAAATTTCTACAATACTATTTACCCAACCCATTTAGCCTGACATCTAGTAGTATGTGAAAACCTATATTTTAATAGGTAAAACCAATAACTAAATTAAATTTCTAAATTCTTTATTAGCAACCTATTGTATTTCACTCCCCGAAAGTCCACAATGGCTTCTGGTGTACCATAAATCACAACAATCATTGTATCTACAGTAATCTATCCAGGATCAAATATCAAATGTAGTAGTTTTCTGAAACTTTAAAGTAGCCATGTCTTTTTACACAATTAGATGCAAGATGAGATGGTCACAAAGTTGGATGATTTTAAAAAAGAAGTAGAGAAATTTGTTATACTTTAGGCAATCTCTGGTTAATAGTCATTATGATAATGTATTATTGGCAATAGATTTCATAGCTCCTGGAAAAATTATGGAGAGGTAACAGTTACCCTAGGGCTTAGGCCATGCTTGATGACTTTTGATATATAGTACATCTTCAGGAACAAAATGAGTAGCTTTCCATGTGAAATTGTTCTTATTGTTTTTCAATGCCTTAAAGTTGGAGAGAGCAAATAACTTTAGATATTTCAGTACAAAGACAAAAAGATAAATTTTCCTAAATTGAAAAAGTAGGGGGGGGTCTCTACTTTTTGTTTTTGTAATTTTGTAGTGATTGGTTTTATTGCAATAATAAATTTTTACAAGCTTGAGTTTTGTGAAACAACAAATTACATCTGCAAAATAGGACAAACATGCTTTTAAGTATATATAATATACTTAAAGTTAGAGGAAACCATAACAAACACAATGCAAATACACATTCAAAAGGTTTGGTCTATATATTTTTAGGTTTTAGAAATTAAAAAGTATTATGCAAGGGCCTGGGAGATATGGTGTTACAATTAAGTACTATTTGGCAACAATGTCATTTACAATGTTCACACACATAACAACAACAAAATAACAGCCCATAGTTACCAGCACCCGAGTATCAGAGAGATTATTTTGGAAAAGTTTATTTTAATATATATCTCTTTTGACAAAAGATATGTTTTATTTTCCTAGTCAGATACAGAAATCTTCTCCAATTTGGAACTTTCCAGAGGTACTGTGAATAAAAGTACAGAATCTTCAGCCTGCATAGCAGTTTGGTAGTGCCTAAGAACACCCTTTGGGGTATATATATGGGCACAAACTATGGCGTGTGTGTGTGTGTGTGTGTGTGTGTGTGTGTGCCATAGTTTGTGCCCAAAGTTTCATAGATATGGAATTTGAATTTCCATTTGATTTCACAACAATCTGCAGTTGGTGGAATAGGATCTAATAATTATATAACATATATAATATAATTAGTGTGCTGTTCCTCTGAATGGTGGCTAAATTATACTTCCCCTGCCACCTTGCAAATCCATGTATTTACTCCAAGAACAAAAGGCTCTTCGACTAACATAACTCCCATTGTATGGATATATTTTCTGGAATGGGGCTACCTAAGGCGAAAAATATAAATGAAGTAAGAACACTAAGCATTTCAATATTCCTATGTTATTACTTAAATGTGGGAAGGTGTGACCATGGCTTGGATGTATCCAAGGAGATGTAACACTTCCACTTCCTTTGCCTCATTTCAGCTTGTGGAATTTGTTATGCCAGTGATATCCCACTCACTCTATAAAGACATCCTATGAGTTCTCCTTCCCACTCAGGCAGCCTGCAGCTTCAAAGCACAATCTCTTCTCTACCAAGAAAAACTTGTCCTGAGAAAGGAGAGATTTAGGGAGTCTTTTCCTATTTGATTGATTGGCAAAGGATGGCTGTGAGTCTTAGCTGGGCCTTAACCTTTGCCCTGTTCCTAGCTGCCACCACTGCTGGATTTAGCGAGAAAGGACTCAAGCAAATATTGCTGGAGAAACTGAAACTTCCAGATGTCCCTGCTCTCCAGATGACTGACCTGGAAAATCTAGTGATTCCAGAGAATATAAGGAATAAATACATGTCCATGCTGGAGCGGCACCGAGTGAAACGAAGAGCATTGCCAAGTTTAGCTGGGATCTTGAGAGGAGTTCCAGGCAACGCAGGTAAACTTGATTTATGTTTGCATGAAGCTAAAAGCAAATTCTCCATCCCCATTTGAAATCTGAAACTTCATCAATGCCAACTGCTTAACAGATTTAATTCAAACCACAGGAAGACAGGATTTCTAAGATATTTTAAGCTAAATGTATCCACAAAGGTGAAATTTGAAGTTCAGAGCTTGTCTTGAAATCTAATTTATTTCTCATAAAGGGGAGATGAGGTAGTGTTGATAGCTAGTTTTAAAGATTAAAACATAACCTAGATATTATTATATTGTAGTATTGTTCATAAAGTTATGTTATTTTCCTTGCAAAGAATGAATACATTGCATTTGTTTACTGTAACACAATCTTAAATGTGATTACTGAGAAAAATATTTGCTATTTAAGCACATTTTCTCCTAAATGAGGCTGATCCCTACTTTGTTGAATATCAGATGAAAACATAATCACGAACTATGTAATTGTTATTTACAAACAAATGAAGGGGAGTCCCATGTTATGGCTCTCACTATATAAAGAAAGAATTTTTAGTGGCTCAAACAATGAGAAATGTTGACAAAGGAAAAGAGATTTAATTTGCTATGAAAGTTGTACATGTATTATTTTTAAAGTATTGAAAATACAAGATGCATTTTGAGAGAGAAAAAACATTGATGATTAAAGCAATTTTGTAAAACAATTATGCTGTCTGGAAACTCTTTCCCCAATGTATCTGGAGGGTACCAAGTTGTGGGGAAAAATCATGAGTAGACTTATCTTCTCTAAATATATGTTATAGCAGATGACAGTATATGACCTCCATTTGAGACGTTAGTAGTAGAAAGCATTGTCATGAAGAAATACCATAAAGTTTTTCACTGATTAAAATATGGGTGGTTGACACAGGTCTTACTAATCACTATTTACAATTTTTATACTGTGTTTATATAAAGGAAGGATTGAAAAGTGCAAGATGCTAACAAAAAATAGAAGGAATTGGATGTCCATCTGTCTTCCTCTAGAATTCCTTTTTTTAATATAATTATTATTGTAAACACATTTTAAAAAAACACAAACATACAATATTTATATCCATAAACTTTTTTTACAGCTTTTTCATAGTGATCATTTCTTAGTATTTACTATTTATACATATTTTAACTTTATCTTATTCCATATTGCTATCTACATTTCTCTATTTCATCTACATTTTACTTGATCTTTACATTCCAGTCATTTATATTATAATTTATTATTATTATTATTATTATTATTATTATTATTATTATTATTAATTGAATTTCTATACCGCCCTTCTCCCGAAGGACTCAGGGCAGTGAACAGAATAAGATTTCATATACATATAATAATTTTTTATATATATATAAACAGTAAATAATAAATTGAGTCAACTTAGTGTATCTGCTAAGACCTTGGCATAGAATTTAGATGTTTATGCTAGCCCTGCTTGTTGAAACAGAAAGGTCTTCAGGGCACGTTGGAAAGTGCAAAGATCTGGGATTATTTGTATTCCAGGGGGTATTTTGTTCCAAAGAGTAGGTGCCCCGACAGAGAAGCCTCTCTCCCTTGGAACTACTAGACGACATTGTTTTAATGATGGTACTATGAGTAGGCCTACTCTGTGAGAGCGTATTGGTTAGTGGGAGGTTAAGCAATAGCCTTCATACTTTTGTATATTTATACAAAGTCAGTTTATTGCCCCCACAAACTGGGTCCTCAATTTACCTACCTTAGAAAGGATGGAAGGCTGAGTCAACCTTGAGCCTGGTGAGATTCGAACTTACAGTAATTGCAGACAGCTGGTGTTAATCACAATGCTATCAGTCTGCTGAGCCACCAGGTCCAACTCCATCCATTCCTTTAACCATGTTAGGCATGCTGCTTGATAATAGATCTCCCATTCTGGAAGGGCTACTCCACCTCTGTCCCTGGTATCTTGTAAAGTTTTTAATCTTATTCTAGGTTTTCTCCCTTGCCATATAAATTTTGAAATCAATAAGTGATCTATTTCATGTTATTATTACTTAAAACAGCCTTCGATAATCAGATGTCTTTCAGATATGCTGTATTATACAGTACAATCTCTACCAGATAATTGAAACATCACTCTTCCAGAGAAATAATGTCTTGTATTTCCTGTATACTTCTTGTATAAAGGACATGGCAGTTGGAAATAATTATTTAAAAGTGTTCCTTCTGTTTCCATCCACAAAGATATCTCAGGAGACATTCTCTATTCAGACACCACCCGTCAGAACCTGATCTTCGACATGGAGGGCAGGATTCCAGAAAACAGTGAAGTCACCATGGCTGAACTGAAGCTTTTCAAAAAGCCCCTGGACAAGAAACATCTGCCCAGCAGGCAGTCACAAAGGCCAGTCATGAATGCAAGGGTGACCGTGTACTGGGTGCAACTTCAAGATAATGGCACTAACCGGACCTCTTTAATTGATTCCAGGTATGAAGGAGAGCCCACAATCTCAGAATATTTTACAGCATGGGAATATTATTTTGTCTCTAATATAGCCAGTTTAAAATTGTATAGTCAACATAATATAATTTAAAGAATGTTTCTGCAATTTATTTTTTTAGTACTTTCTAAGAATAATATATAAGCTGGTTCACATACTGTGTTTGGTTTAATGTAAGTGTGTGTGAATTCAGTTACTATTGTTAATAAATAATGGTTTACAGTTTGTAGCAATGTATGCATCTATGTTGCTGTAAACCGTGTAATCTATAATACCATGATTCAATCTGATATGTGAATGCAGCCACTTGTTCTTCTGAGAAATTACGATATTAGCTTTGAAACAGATTAAGCTGGTGTCTCAATCTCAAGAGTATCAGGACAGCATCCACAATATTGGGCTAGCCATACAAAATAGATTCTAAATAAGGTATAGCTACTATTTCTGGACTTCAGAGATCAAAATAACCACTCAGTAGTAGCAAAGAGTTAAAATTTTCTGTGTCTCCTTAGTGCCAACTAAGGGTCATCCAGGTTTTACAGTTTGGATATAACAGCCATAAAATAAGGTATTTGTCTATGTAGATATTTCAGTGGTTTTCAGATAGCCTCACACGGTTTCTAAAAACATAATGAAAATTTAGGATCACAAAAATATTTTATTCCCAGTCTAGATCAATATATGTTACATTTTGGATTTATCAGTTGTGTTTAATTGGTAGCAGGAATTACAATAGGAACCAGATTCTTCTTTGTTTTATACTATTTTGTATACTGTAGCATTAATTTAATAACTGTTCTACTTGTCATTCATTTATTTATGTCAGTACCATTTGTGCATTTTGCCCATAATTTATTAGAATATAGTATATTTTTATTCTGTCCAAATGTTAATTTTTTTATATTTTCTAGAAAAAGGAAGTTAAAGTAAAAGTCTATGTTAGAAGCTATTGTTGTTAGCATTCTCATTATTATTATTCTATTCATAGTATGTTTGCATTAACCAAAATATTCTAAGCTCAGCTAAGCATTTCATGCTTTTTAAACTTTAGATTAATTCCCATTATGGAGTCTGGCTGGAGGAATTTTGATGTCACGCAGGCTGTACATTTCTGGCTGAAAACAAAAGCCTCTGGACCAATGCTCCTGGAGATTTGGATCGAAGGAGAAAGATTAGGCAGCTATGCCTCTGAAATGGCCAAAGTTGTGCGTTTTACATCACAGGACCCTTCAGATAAGGCACTAGGCAAACCAGAGTTGGTCCTTTACACTCTTAACTTGGAAGAATATGGGTAAGTGTCATGTTATTTCTGCATACTAACATTGTTTCATTTCTGTCTTTCATGATGAAAAAAAAAAACACCAGGCAAAAATTTGGCAGCTTCCAACCTATACTGAATAATGTTTACTTGAAGCTAAAGTCAACTGGATTTTGAGTTAGGTTATTCAAGATAGTGGCTGTTTAGTATGTCCTTTACCTTGTTCAATTGCAAGTATGTCCATGTTCAACAAGACTCTCAAGAAAGTTGGCATGACTTTGAATTTTTCCTTGCTTGCTTCGGAATAAATGTTCATACAGTGGCATACAGATCATTTCTCATTTCACAACTAGTACAAACACTTTACATGAACAGTAATACTTCAGCAAACCGCATCTGGGAGTGCTTCTACTGGGGAAAAATCTGGAATTAGTCTGTCTTTGATTAATTAAAATAACACCTTATCAGAGAGGAATATAATCTATAATTGCTACAGGTATATAGTAAATTTATGTATACACACACACACACACACACTAAACGAATGTGATGCAGAATATAGAGTGGCTTACAGTACAAATTCTTGATCATCAAGCAGTAAGTCAGGTAATGTTAGACGAGTCATTATAATCTGCCTGACATAACTATTAGAGGAAAGTCTGTAGAGATTCATCCAGGTCATGGTTGTCCCAAAGGTGCTTTTTCAGGAGGCAACTGGAATTTCTTGGCTTCCATTCCCCACTGTCCTGTCAGAGCTGAAGAAGCTTCTTGGATGGGAAGCAAAACATCTTCAAAGAAAAAAACAAGAAAGTCCAGTTGCCTCCTGAAAAAGCACCTTTGGGACAACTGTTAGAGGAAAAAAATGGAACATGTTGAAGTAGTGTGTGAGACAAAAGCAAAGAGAGTTGAGCATGTAATCAATAAACAGACAACATCATTAAAACAACCAAAGATATATTTACGTTCTTGCCTAAAGTTTTGTATGTGTCAGTCGGCTTCTTGCTGAAAACTTTCAGCAAGTGGGTCCAGTGATTCCAGTCCTACATCTTAGATCAGTGGTTCTCAACCTTCCTAATGCCGTGACCCTTTAATACAGTTCCTCATGTTGTGGTGACCCCCAACCAGGGGTGGGTTCTAAATTTTTTTACTACCGTTTCTGTGGGCGTGGCTTATTTTGTGGGCGTGGCTTGGAGGTCATGTGACTGGGTGGGTGTGGCTAGCTGGTCATGTGACCGGGTGGCCATAGCTATGTGTATAGGGACTACTCAGAGGGCTGAAAAAAGTCATTTCTGACACTTTTGACTGGTCCTCACACTTATGACCATCCTCACATTTATGCCCGTGCAGCATTCTTAACAACCATGTCACTCATTTCACAACTGCTTCTCTTCACCATGGTGACAAGATAAGGCAAAAACATAAAATGTGAGGACAGTCGTAAGTTCGAGGACTGGTCAAAAGTGCGAGGATCAGTCAGAAATAACTTTTTCAGCCCTCTGAGTAGTCCATATGCACAAAAGGACTACCCAGAGGGCTGAAAAAAGTCATTTCTGACTGGGCCTCGCACTTTTGACCAGTCCTCACACTTATGACCATCCTCACATTTATGCCCTGCAGCATTCTTAACAACCATGTCACTCATTTCACAACTGCTTCTCTTCACCATGGTGACAAGATAGGGCAAAAACATAAAATGTGAGGACAGTCGTAAGTTCGAAGACTGGTCAAAAGTGCGAGGACCAGTCAGAAATAACTTTTTCAGCCCTCTGAGTAGTCCATATGCATAAAAGGATACAGCAATAGAGAGGGATGAAGGAAGGGAAGGGAAATTAGAGTAGGAGTAGGGTAAGAGAGGGAGGGAGAGAGGAGGAGAAGGAGAAAGGAAGAGGAAGTAGGGAGGAGAAGAAGAGGGTGAGGAAGAGAAAGTTAGAAGGAAAGAAAAGAGAGAGGTGGTAGGTTTGAGGAGAAAGATTGCTGTACAATAAAAAAGATGAAAGGGAAGAAAGGCAACCCCAAACAAATATAAAGATATTAAGATAAAGAATGGTTAAACTTTAAAGAATAAAAGAGAACAAATAGGAATAAATAACAATAATTAGAAACACACATACAAACCTTCAATGTATTTTCTTTGAACAGAGTATTTGGCCGGTTCATAAATTTAAACAGTGTTTAGTCATTTCAATTAAATTTACAATTTCTATATTTCCTTTTTGCCATATTTATTCCTCATCTATTTTTGTAAAAAACCAATATTACCCTTCATCCTCATCTCTAATCTTAATCAAATTCAATTTTTCCCTTCTATTCTATATTATACCCCTTCCCATTGTCATCTATTTTTATATCCATCCTCACATTGGTTAATTATGTAATATTACAGTTGTTTAATATAAATTCAACATTTTAATATAAATCAATTAGTTATATAACTACCTTTTTTGTATATTAATCAATATGAACATGAATATTCCAATTATTTCCATGCAATCCAATTTCTTACAAATCAATTAATTATATTTACCAATAATAATCAGCCAAATAATTTCCCCCATATATTCCTCCAAACCACAACTTAACCATTTCTGCTTTCAACACAATATACAATTAATAGTATCTCAATTATTACAATTCCCTAGTTAAATAGAGCTTTTTTTCTTTTGTGTTTTAAAATCTCCTCTTTCTCCCTAAATTTCCCGTTGTTTGTACCTACCTTTTTTGGTGAGGAAAAAGAAAAGAAATCTGCCTGCCTAATTTTCCAACCTGCAAAGCCAACAGCCTTGCTTTACTTTCTCTTTCGTTTTTCAGTTTAGGTAGGGGAAAAAAATCTGCACTCTTTCCAAGCAAGCAAAAAAGCTGAGAGCAAATCAGCTGGGGGTCGGGAGCTGATCCAAGCAAGGGCTAATTAGCCTCTGCTGAAGCTCGGGGGGGGGGGGGGGGGCAATAAAATTACAAAAAAAAACACCGAACCCTTTGTTAAATTGCTGGCTCCCCCGCCCCTCGCCCACCACTATTTATTGGCAATAAATAGTGGTGCGGAGGGGCGGGGCAAACCAGCAATTTAACAAAGGGTTCGGCTGCACCACTGGCTCTAGGGCGGCCCTTTGAAGCCCCGCGGCAAGAATTTAAACAGTTTTTTTTCCTCTAGCCATCGGAGGCAGCAATAGATGGGGAGTGGGCGGGGTAAGCGAACGGCCAGCGATCCAACAGAGGAGTGAGGGTGAGTGAAGGCGTGGGGTGGGGAGAGAGAGGGCTTTGGCGACCCCTGTGAAATGGCCATTCGACCCCCAAAGGGGTCGCGACCCCCAGGTTGAGAACCGCTGTCTTAGATGAATATTGATTCTGCTTTTTAACAGAGGACCTGGGGACTGTGGAGAAGGAAGCACGATGGAGAGGTCTACCTGCTGCCGGCAAGAACATTATATCAATTTCCGTGAGTTGACCTGGACTCAGTACTGGATTATTGAGCCAGCTGGCTATCAAGCTTACCATTGTATGGGCAGCTGCTGGCAGCCAAAGAATTTGCTGCATCATTTTGGCTATGGAGAGAGATCCTGTGCTGTGGTGGAGAGTTCTCCTCTTCCCATGATGTATCTTGTCAAAAAGGGAAACTACACAGAAATTGAAGTGGCAGAGTTTCCTAATATGATTGTAGAAAAATGTGGCTGTATAATGGACAATATAGCTGTGATCTAATAAACGTTCACAACTGGTCATTACAAGAAAATCTTTTTCTGCTTCAGCACAATAACTGCAATCGTTAATACTTATTGCTCAGAATCCAAACCACGTGTGGCATATTGAATCTAGCTGCTAATCTTGTAGACCCATTCATTGCACAATTCCAAAATCTCTTTTGGGGCAACGCTTGGATTAGGCAGCTTCAAAGATATAAACTTTTTAAAGATCTTCAGATTTCTTCATGAGGCAAGATGCTAGAAAAAATGAATGGAACTGGAGAGAAGGAAAATTAAACGAAAGCTTTGCCTGATCAGAGTTTAATGGAATGTGGAAGATGGAAATATTCAAGCTGAGCTCTTTCTTGGTTATTGATCTTAAGGTTCCTTCAGAATTGCTCCTTAGATGGCTGGTACAAAGAAGCAAGCAAGTGATTGTTCCCAGATGTATAGTAAATACTATTGCAGCTGTTATCAGAATTGGTTCAACTTCAGATTGGTTTAATTCCACCAAATAACAGTATTCAGAAGAAGATACAGTTTAACTGAATTTTGACAGAGGCTATAGTTTCCTAGGGAGAGCTGCTGTCCTGTTGCAGAGCAGATTATTAATGTTAATGTAAAACTGTTAGTATTGGGACAAGATTGGAGACAGATGGGTCTTTTACTTTATAGCTCTTGCATTTGTATTAACAAGGGCAAGTGTATACTCTCCCACCAGACTCTCCTGAACGATCTTTGTCAGAAAAGATCAGATCCTAAGTGCCAGAAGACAAGTTTACCTGTGTTGTCCTACATATAGTATGATTTTCTCCCATTGATATGAATGGCAGCTATTCATTTCCTATAAGAAGAGTAAAGGAGCATTTCAAGAATACCAAAAGAGTAGATGTTGGAATCTATATGTTCTTAGTAATGGAGAATCACAACGGATATCACCCATAAGCTTCCTTCCTTTCATCTCTTACCTTTAACATGATTTTCTATCATGTTTAAAAATTGACCCAGAATTGTATTGCCTTCTATAAGACAAGATCTTTTTATACAGTACCAGATATACCAAAACTAATTATCTTATGTTTGTTCTGAGGGGTTTATGTTGGCTGTCAGTTTGTTTCCAACTGAGATCTGCAGTGCTATTTATTACCTTTAAAGCTGGAGATTATTTGTGTTTATACTACAAGAAAGAACAGTGCTTGTGGGAAAATCTCTTCCTCACTCACTAAGGTAATCTGAAGAGACTACCTACATCAAGCTACTCAGTTTCATTGGGCAGCATCCCATAAGGTCCTCTTCATTAAGAAATGTCTCTCTTTAAATGGATGTTTAATATTTATTATAATAATAATAATTAATTTTAATAGTCTTTGTTTTATATTTTTTACTGTATATCCATATAAATTTCTTAAATAAATAAATGCCACAGACAGACCTCAATAGTTATGGCATCTAGTATTTAAAGTCCAACTGATTTTATAGGAAGAATTAAATCTTTACTTACCTCTTTCTGGCTGTAGTCAATGAGACAACACTATTCAATGTTGGCTAAGTAAGGACAAAGATATGCTCAGAATGGAATATAATTAACTACAAATCAAACTACAGTTGAACAGAGAGCTGAGTTTTCTATCTGATTCATAATCAGTAACTATAATAACAAGCACTTATCTGTAAATAATGCAGAATTCATGTATGTGTCTTCTTAGAAACCAATATGTGTTATCTCGGCAAAGCATTTTTTTTTTTAAAAAGAAAAATGTGTCCGATTTTGCATAAGCATACTGCCTCTCAGTCCCTGCTGCTCATTAAAGAAGCCCAACGTTTCCCCCCTACTGAAAATAAAGGTGCAGGTGATTTTAAGAGACAACTTATTACTGTGCCTTTTTTAAGGCTTGCACGGAAGGTTGAAACAGGTTGAAACAGCTATGCTACTTTAATGAATAGCAGAGCTATGCTCTCTTGAGATCGTAAGTATTTCTGAATTATTGTTGCACAGTCCGGGTGCTTAATAACTAAACATAGAACCATAAATACTATGTGAGACATGTAAAAATATATTTGCTTAAGCATGTTTTTGATGGTAGTATTATTTTAATGTACAAATTATGTTTGATGAATTTTCTTAATTTGTACATATGTGAAATGATAGAAAATAAAATATAAAATCAACACAATGGGGCTTTTTATTTCCTCTTTCATAAGCATCTAAGGAATGTATCATTTAATAGTAAAGTAATTTTACAATGGTAGATCATTATAGTAAGTTCTAGCAGAAAAGCAACTCAAGGAGTAAACAGTCACATGAAAGTGTCTCAAGAAGAACAGCTTTGTATGCTTATTTAAAGCATTTATATGGCCATTCAATTCAACTATAACTCTGGGCAGCATACCGAGAGTATCAATAAGCAAAAATATGAAAACATATGACTATGTTGATCATCAGACAAAAAATCCACACTGAAACAATCTCTTTATTATGACAATAGAAGATTTTCACTTTCAAAATCTTTTCATCAATCAAGACAGCTAGTCTTTGGAGGAAATGGGAAGAGGTGGATGATATTTGAATAGTCTATGAGTACTCTTGTCCTTTAAAACAAACATGAATTATCACAATCAGAAGTAAATAACATCAGAACTGTCTTGCTTTATGTATGTCTAAAATTCAACTGCATTTTCAGTTTACCTCAAAAATTAATCTGTGTAACTCTGAAGTTCAAACATTACTCTGTTCTTAAAAAGCTGGACTAGAGAAATATCCCCTCACCTATTTCAAATATTAGGTTAGAACATTTGGTTACAGAGACAATGGAACAGAGCATTTGCTGGATTGCTGTTCACTTTATGACTGAACTTCAGATAATTATGAGGGATGGTTTTCCTTTTAGTGAAAAGTATATAATGTTTATAAAACTTTAAAAATTGGACTGAGAAGAACACTATTAAACTCCTGTTTGGGACTGATTCATAACCTACCATACTTTTAGTATGACTGCCTGAATACAGCCGAGTGTGACAAATAGTGAACAAAATAATAAAGCCACATTCACAGTATGCTTGACCTCAATTTGATATTCTCCAGCCTCAGTTCCCTTGAATGTTAATCCATATGGTCAGAATAGTTCCTTCTATACATAGGAAGGAATAAAAAAAAGGTGTTAGAGTTACTACTCCCATAATTCACAGCATAGTACCAACTGGAGAGCATACAATTGGAGATATCTGATCAATATCCAGGTTGACAAGTTTGTTAAATCATAGTTTCTTGAATAAGTCACAATTGAATTCATTCAGATAATGCACTACTAGGCCCTAAATGATGGTCTCCTAATCAGAAAGCTGCCTTGAAGCCTAGCAAATTAGCTCTATGACTTAGAAAAATATGGCCATCCAGCTACTATAGCAGCAGTTTAAAATCCAGGAGTAAATCTCCGGAGACTAATGTTCTTAACCCGTTAACCAGTTGTTTTGAATTCAGTAACACTCTCTTAATAAGGTCACCATGCGAGTGAAATGGGGGGAAAGAACCTTGTATACTGTTGAAGAAAAGGGGAACATACTAGAAATAAACTCTGGGGTTTGCTATCAAAAACTGGCAAAGGGAATTGTAGTAAAACTACTACAGCCCATAGAGCTCCTTTTCAGAATATTCCATCCCATTCTTGCTCCTTCCTACTGTTTTTGTTTCCCGCTTTTTCCATTACTCCTTCCTATGTAAAGAAGAAACCATTTTGACTATGGATTAACATTCAAGGGAACTGAGGCAGAGGTGGGTTTCAGCAGGTTCTGACCAGTTCTGGAGAACCAATAGCGGAAATTTTGAATAGTTCAGAGAACCAGTAAATGCCATCTCTGACTGGCCCTGCCACCATCTATTCTCTGCCTCCTGAGTCCCAGCTGATCGGGAGGAAATGGGGATTTTGCAGTAACTTTCCCCTGGAGTGGGGAGGGAATGGAGATTTTACAGTATCCTTCACCTGAAATGAGGTGGGACTGGAGATTTTACAGTATCTTTCCCCTGCCACACCCAACAAGCCACACCCACAAAATCGGTAGTAAAAAATTTTGAAACCCACCACTGAACTGAGGGGGTTACTAGTAAATGTAATCAGTGTATATAAATATATCCTACAGTTTCGAAATTACAATTCTCAAACTAGAAAGATATTGCTAGTTAGTAATTTTCGGGATTGTAGTTCATACACTACACTGCCTAGAGGGTACCAGGCAGCTAGCCTGACCTACATTTCCTGAAATGATCAGATATATGGAGTTGTTACCCTGTATCAGGGTGAAATCTACTTATCTTCCTTACTGGTTCAGAAGCGCACGTGCCACACACGCGCCATCCACACGCTTGCTTCACTTGCATGTGTGTGCATCACATGCGCGTGCAGACCTGCGCATGCGCAAAACCTGCGCATGAGCAGAAGGTAAAAAACACATTACTTCCTGGTTAAAACCAGGAAGTAATGACACCCGGGCGGGTGGGCGGAGCTTTGCTCTGCCATCACTAAGAATCGCCGAACCAACGGCCAAGATCACTACCGGACCAGGCAATCCGGTCCGATCCGGGAGCATTTCACCCCTGCTCTTTATGTCTAAGGGTATAGCAGCTTAGCAAACCATTTGTTTCTAAAACTATGTGTATTTTTAAAAATAGTCTTTCCATTTATACACCCAGTGATTTATAGCACTATGAACATTTTAGGAAACAGTAGCAGGGTTGGGCAGAATTAGAATTTCTTTTCACATCATTGTTACAATACTAAATAACTTAACACAACAACACGGTTGTTGTGGTTGACTCAGCCTTCCATCCTTTCTAAGGTAGGTGAAATGAGGACCCAGTGTGTGGGGGCAATAAGTTGACTTTGTATAAAATATACAAACGAATGAAGGCTATTGCTTAACGCATTGTAAGCCGCCCTGAGTCTCCGGAGAAGGGTGGCATATAAATCAAAATTAAAAAAAAAAAAACACAAGCAACAAGGCCACATATATTTTTCAACCACTTAACACCCTTTCCTTAGGATTGGCATGGTTACTTGTTTCTGGCCTTTGCCTTATTCTCTATTCTTTTTTCTTCTTCAATATACAGTAATGAAGAAATGGGAATGAAGTGTATGAAGCATATGTGTATGTTGTCCTTGAGTTACCTCCAGTTGTGGAGTGGATTGCTAATTTACTTTTTCAAAGTTCTCACCCTTCTGCCAAAAGCCTTAGTCTTTCTTTAAGGAGGTGGACATCAGGTTTTTCCTATCAAAGTTGCCCCAACCCATTTCTCTTCCTTTGACAAAACCTTGCCAACCCCGTCTGGCACCCTGCTTTCCAGCAGTGGCTCTAATGAGTAGTTTGAGCACAAAACAAATACTGAATCCACATCCCAACAAACGTGGAAATCAGGGTGGCTCCATTTGGCTTCTGTTTAAACCAGCTGGAGTTCTGGCAAAAGTACAGGGCAAACAAAAGATATGTGGCTGGACACATTTCAGGATGTGCATTTGTTTTAAAAGGAATGTTATTGGATTTTTCAAAACACTGTCTTGAAATGTATCTTAGAAGTAGTTAGAACACCCTTATGGAAGAAAAATAATTACAAAATTCCTACCTGAACTTGTCTGAAAGATATGTATGCTGGTATTGCTTTGATCAAAGGAGACAATAATTTTCTATTACAAAATAACACAGAGAAAAATATATTTTTCTTGCTCAATTTTTTTTCCAGTTGAGTAACATGTTATGGTGTTGGCAGAAGATAAAGACCTCAAAAAGTGAATTAGCAGCTGGCTCCAGGTATTTAAGGACTCCCATTGGAAATACTCCCAGTTGAATATCCATTCTTAATCTATTTTGTTTTCATGGGTCAAGCCGATATACTAAATCAGAGCCTTGGTGGCGCAGCAGACTAAAGTGCTGTTAAGTAGCACCAGCTGCCTGCAATTACTGCAAGTTCAAATCTCACCAGGCTCAAGGTTGACTCAGCCTTCCATCCTTTCGAGGTAGGTAAAATGAGGACCCGGATTGTGGGGGCAATAAGCTAACTTTGTATTAAAAAGAACACCGCTTAGGGGGGGCCGAAAGCCCTACTAAGCAGGTATATACAAAAGTATGAAGGCTATTGCTTAACGTATTGTAAGCCGCCCTGAGTCTCCAGAGAAGGGCGGCATATAAATCGAACCAATAAATAAATAAATAAATAAACAAACAAACAAACAAACAAATAAATCAGGATTATTTTTTAAAAACATTTTAGTTGGATAAAGTATAATACCATGATTTAGAAATTATGCTAAACCATATTTTACAAACCAATATTTGGATTCCTGTACATTAAACCACAAGTCATGGCTTAACCTAAATGAGTGAATCAGTCTGCTATATCTGCTAAATAGGGCTGTAAGATCTGGGCTGTAAAAATCCAGATAACCATTAAATGGAAGCAAAGATATTTGAAAATAAATAACTTGTTCCTATTCAATAGTTGCCCTATTTTTTTGCATCTAAGATATGGTTGCTCTAGCTAAAATGTTCTCCTAACTAAAATATGTAAATGTTATATGTAGTTTAATTCAGGATTAGAAAATCTTTTGCTGCCAAGTTGAAATATTATTGTCTTTCAAACAGTTAAAAGGGGGGATTATATTGTAGTCCTTCAATAAGTTTTTTTTTTAAAAAATGCATTATGAGCAAATTCATTCTGTGCCTTCAGATTGTTTGGGCTACAATTCCTATTATCCTTCAGTTGCACACTGAGATTTGCTTGGAGAACTATTATTGTTCTAGTGACGTATAATGCCTTAGTGAATAGACTAATAAAGCAATTAGTAAAAGATTATTAGCGTTTAGTAAGAATTGCTACATGTCTCTTTTCTCTTTGACTGGGATGTCATGAATTGCAAAGAACAATTTTCTTTTTTAATTGAGCTTTTACACATCAAATAGCATTTCCTTCTCTTTAGGGTTCTTTATTGACATTTGTCACTTTCAGTTTTCACATACACATTAAGACTGCAGTCATTCACTGGTGCGTGAGTGCCACTGAATATAGTAACATGTACTTGCAAGAATGCCTGCGTATGATGATGCTGTTAACTGGAAGATTTCAAGGATCCTCCAAGCACTGGAGTAAAGTTCTTCAAAGAGGGACAGATAATTGTTGCTCCAGCAAGATGCCTGAGCTGAGTTCAGTTTTCTGGACTCTAAATCAATCCAGTGATGGGCTTGATTCAATTGTTTGGAGTTTAGTAGATTATATGAAGCCAGTGGCTATACCTGGCCAACTATAGTTTATTGCTTTTTGTGTTAGAAGAACACATCCAACCATGGCTTATTCAATAAGTTATGCTCAATAACTGTGCAAATTCAGGCATTGAAAAAGAATATAGTACAAATAAAGGTCAGATTTTGGGCATCAGATTTTGATCCCCAAATGTGTTGTTTAAGTTCTAGAACTAATTAAGAATTAATATACTACTAGATCCTATCAATCAAGGAATGTCAGATGGTGGGACCAGGAGGGGTGCCTTTTGTGCTATAGAGTCTGCCCTCTGAAACTTTCTTTCTGCTATGATTAGGATGGCTTCAACCCTGCTGGCCTTTTAGAAGGCCTTGAAAACCTGGCTATATGCCCTTAGCTGGGGTCCTGAATGAGCCAAGGACTCAATTTCCTGATTATGCTGACACCAATGGATTAAAATACCTTTTGGCTGCTATTTGTATTTAATTTTTTTATATCATGTTTTAATTATTTTTATTGTTGTTTGATGTTCAGAATCACTGGTTTGAGTTGGGCAGCTATATAAATAGAAGGAATGTAAATAAATAAATCTTCTGCCAATCTAGCAGTTCGAAAGCATGTAAAAATGCAAGTAGAAAAATAGGGACCACCTTTGGTGGGAAGGTAACAATTCCGTGTGCCTTCGGTGTTTAGTCATGCTGGCCACATGATCACGGAAACGTCTTTGGACACACTGGCTCTTTGGCTTTGAAACAGAGATGAGCACCACCCCCTAGAGTTAGGAACGACTAGCACATATGTGCGAGGGGAACATTTACCTTTTAAATAAATAAATAAATATGTTGTTCACTAGCATGAAAGAAAAGCATATAGCTCTGACATGATGCCTATATCATATTAAGTCATAATGTGATTTATTCCAATAAAGTAAATTCAGCAATCCATGCCATACCCTTGAAGGGTTGATACTGTCATCCACACATATATCAGAGAAAGGTATAATCTTCAAAGATGAAATTGCTGAAACTCTACAGTATCTCATTTGGAAGATGTGCCTTTCAATCAGTAATATTCTCTGCTATCCTCAGTGAATAAATTACCATTATTTTGCTATAAACGATAATAAAATAAATAAGTTAAACTTTAAAATACACAAAATGTGTTTTTTTCCTGAAAGAGCTGCATATCTCTTGTGTATTGTGCATACACATGTTAAGAAATCAAGTAGGCATTAATTGATATAACTGATAATTGTACAAATTAGGAATTTTTATTTTTCTGCTGTTGCTTAACTAAAATTGTACAATGTGTTGGATTTGATTTCAAAAAAATTGCTTTTAGAGTTTGCAAAATAGCAATGTCTGCAACATTTTAAAGCCACTCTCTTTTTCCAGGATCTCATAGGAGCTGCGAAGGATGCCATGTGAGTCTGCAAAAAGACTATATTCATGCCTGATGTGCTCAAAAACACATTTCTAAATCTCTGGGGAATGGAATTTGAAATGCTGCACAATTCTAACAACAACATAATTTCACTGTGTAATTTATACAGATTAAGGTTATCAAGTGACCATTTCTTTATTTGTTTAAGATATTTTTACCCAACCTGGACAATGACCAGATGTGTCAACTTCAACTCTAAGAATTCCCCAATTAGTTTAGCCATTACACATAATCTGAGAGTTAAGAGTTCAGCAATCTGAAAATTGCCCAGGTTGGGACAAAGAATTATCTCAATGGCTTTAGGCAGTTTACAAAAATGTATACTGATAAACATCAATAATTTCCTTAAACAATATAGAACTGTCAAAAAACTATTTGAAAAAAGCTATGGTTTTGTAATTTAAAGTTTAATAAGGAGTGGGGTTGCCATTATGAAGTGGCAATTTATCTTACCATAGAAGCTCGGTTGTATGTTCACCCCCTATAGACAGCAATGGCGCCAGCTGACTATACCGGGACGCCGGTAGCCATAGCCACTTGGTCTTGGAAGGGTTGAGTCTGAGCCTATTTCTCCCCATCCAGACCCGTACGGCCTCCAAGCAGCGGGACATCACGTCAAGGGCATCATTGGGGTGGTCTGGGGTCGAGATGTACAGCTGAGTGTCATCAGCGTACTGATGTACCCTCACCCCAAAACCACGGATGATCTCACCCAGCGGCTTCACATAAATGTTGAACAGAAGGGATGAGAGGACCAACCCTTGCGGCACCCCCCAAGCGAGGCGCCTCGAGGTCGACCTCTGCCCCCCTGCCAACACAAACTGCGAGCGGTCGGAGAGGAAGGAGGAGAACCACCGCAACACGGTGCCGCCTATTCCTAACCCCCTCAACCGCTGCAGCATGATACCATGGTCGATGGTATCAAAAGCCTCTGAGAGATCTAATAGGACCAGAACAGAGGAACAACCTCTGTCCCGAGTCCTCCAGAGATCATCCACCAATGCGACCAATGCTGTTTCCGTGCTGTACCCCCGTCTGAAGCCCGACTGGCTTCAGACGGGGGTACCTATGATAAGATGGGCAACCAATAAATAAATAAATAAATAAATAAATAAATAAATAAATAAATAAATAAATAAAATAGACATAGCTGCAATTCCTGAATTCCAGTCCCAGTATTAGCAACAATTATAATTTGTTCAGATTCATCTTATTCTACTATCATATGGAAGCTCTTCAAATATTCAATCCTGGACTCATAAGAAAAGAAAAATATAGCTGATGGCAACTAGCACATTTAGCATTCGGATGGCAACTAGCTCCCAAACCACTTAAAATTCTTTCCAGCAACTATAGGATTGGTCTCCCAATACCATCTTCTGATTGTTCTTAGACAGGGAAGAGTAGCATCACCATAAAGCGATGCCTCTAATCTCCAGGTTTTGAAGTGCTCCCATAATCTATCATGTTCAGTTATAGCAATCATATACCAACAGAGAAGGGGAGAGAGGTTGTACTTCTCTTGTCTCTCTTTTAGTACATATTATTCATCTGAATGACTCAAGCTGTTTGCCAAAGAATCTAGGTAATGTGTTCCTTGACTTCAGGTAATGTATACCTCAAGAGACAAGTTACAAAACTGAGAAGATTTTAGGCTTCTAACATAACAATATGCTAGATAAGGTATTTAATATACAGAATTACCCAGAGGGCATCAACTTGGCATGGATTCAAGTGATTTCTTCTGTGAAGAACCATGCAATCTGCTCACAAAGCTGCCAGATATCTTCAAATGTAATTAAGAAGAAAAGAAAACCAATTCCTTATTTTCCAACCTAATTACTGGAATATAGGCAAAATAATAGCACCCACAAAAAGTTTGATCAGATTCATCCCATTTCATTACCCCAAACTGCACAGTATATCATAAGATCATAAGGGTTCTGATTTCAAACATGCAGTACTTGGAAGCCACTGTAACCAGTCTTGGTATTATAATCTCAGCTAGAGTACTGATAGAGTGGAAAGTCAAATTCTCAGACCACCTGAGGCCAACTGGAAACCTTAACTTCTGGGAAGCAGAACAATCTGAGGAAAGCATGCTGCAGCAACCAACATTCACTAAGTAATCTGTCTAGGGCAATGCTGCCCCATATAAAAACCACTTTCCTCTAGAATTAACACCAGATCAAAAGTTTGACTTGTTTCAAGTACTCCATGGCAGCCACAAGATCCTTAATCACACCATCAAGTAGCCTTCAGCTGATTAAGAGCTGAGGTGGCACAGTGGTTAGAGTGCAGTACTGCAGACTACTTCTGTTGACTGCCGGCTGCCTGTAATTTGACAGTTCAAATCTCACCAGGCTCAAGGTTGATTCAGCCTTCCATCCTTCCATCCTCCAGTAAAATGAGGACCCAGATTGTTAGGGTCAATATGCTGACTCTGTAAACTGCTTAGAGAGAACTGTAAAGCACTGTGAACTGGTATATAAGTCTAAGTGCTATTGCTATTATTAAAGATAAGAAATTCTGAGGACTCCACCACATCTGGTCCATGAGGTGGCCAATATACCAAATAAAGAGAATGTCCTTCATTCACCTAACAGTTCAAAATAAGGATGTGGTCTCAAAAACTGGTAAAGGCAAAGAATGGGAACCTGGAAAAATGGAATCCAGTAGTGGAATTCAAATTTTTTTACTACTGGTTCTGTGGGCATGGCTTGGTGGGCATGGCAGGAGAAGGATACTGTAAAATCTCCCTTCCCACCCCACTCTTGGGGAAGTATATTGCAAAATCTCCATTCCCACCCCACTCTGGGGCCAGCCAGAGGTGGTATTTGCTGATTCTCCAAACTACTCAAAATTTCCGCTACTGGTTCTCCAGAACCTGTCAGAACCTGCTGAATAACACCCCCGGTGGAATCCTTGTGAATCCTTGCATGGCAGGACTCTTGTCCCTACTGTATGGTGCTTGCATGGAGCATCTAATCCAGCAATCCCTCCTACATTGTTGCTGGGATCCTAAGGTATATCTAGTTAGCAGTAGGTAGAAGACATAACATTTATTACTGAATGGGCCTTACTTCTTTGATATTCTTACTTCTGATATTTAAATGTCTTAGCAGCTGAATTGGTTCATCAGTCATAAAAAACACTCAAAAGAGATTATAATCAGTAAACACAGTTAAAATTAGCAATTAAAATACCACTAGAGTTACTAGATATTTCAGTGTCCAGATATAACATTTCTAATAACTGTAAGGGAACAGAAACTGTTGAAGGAAGATAAATCCTCTTAATCTTTAGATCTCGTTAGACTGAAAAGTTGGGTTTCATGTCTCTTTATACTGTGTAAATTATGTGTGTAGTTTTTAGGGCATCAATTTGTTTGCTTTTTAATGACTCGTATTTAACAATAAAAATGAGATTTATCAGTTGTCAGACTTGTAAATATTTTCCTTTTATTTGACATTATTTTTCTGCTTTGAATATTTTTCTTCGCCTCTCAGCTTCCCTGTGGAATATGAAAGTTCAAACATGCAATCAATCAATCAATCAATCTTACCCTGCAATAGTCTGGTCTTATACTATAAACAACTTACCGTAGTTCTATAAGTAAAGGGGGAAAGATATTCATCAGGCAGATCAAATGTTTAGCTCTGAGTAAATAATAGTAGGCTAATGTTTGAATTTATTTATTTAGTTATTTGATTTGACTGACTGGCAAGTAAATCACATAATACACTGGGATACTTGGCAGTTAATAAATACATAATGTAAAATGTTCATGGTAACTGTAAAGAAGAAATCCATAACCAATAACATCTCAAAACAAAGTCAGAAGCCAAGTCAACAGGACAAAAACCTACGCACACACATCTTTGGAAGAACTCCATCAGCATATTCTGATATGAGTCCACCATAGGAGCCATCCTGATCTCAACAAGGTACCTGTTCCAAAAACCCAGGTCCTGTCACGGAAAAGTGACAAACTCTTTCGCCCCTGAAAATAAATTTCGATCAAGCTGTTGTCAGCCAAATATCAGCTCATTGCTTCAGCAGGTGCTGACTGCCCTCTAATGGCAGAAAACTGCTATCATATTTAAAGTCAGATCTAAGATCTGTGTACAGTATTAGGATGCAGGTGAAAATAAAAAATTATCAGCTGAATCATTGGTAGTTGAGTTAATATTATTTTATTTTTAACCAAAAAAAAAACACAGTTTTTCATAATCAAACTAGTAAATTTATAGATTCACAACCCCCTTAAAGAATAACAAGGTCAGATTGAGTGGAAATATGATAACATTTTCAAAGACTGTTGGAATGGCTTTCATATGGCAAGTAAATTAAAAAAAAGAGCTTGATCTAATGTGGTTAAAGCATAGAGATGGACACCGTGTGGCGAGGACTTCATACGTTGCGTTGAAGAATGTTGTGCAGTCGTTAATGCAAAGAGGAGGTGTGTTGTGGTTGTCGTTTCGTGAACGATTGGGACCAACATTCTGAACATTAGAGAAACAGTAATGGTTACAATAATTTGATAAAGGAGCTAAATACTGGGGGAGGGAGAATGGTTTTTTCCTTGCCAGACACTCCATAGTTGGGTGTGTTCCGATCACAATTTCTTCCATAAATACTTAACTGCAGTGGTGGGTTCCTCCCGGTTCGGTCCAGTTCGGCCAAGCCGGTAGGGGTGAGAATATATGTCACCGAACCAGTTATCCCCCCCCGCCCTCCCACCTCCCCGCGTTATTCTTACCTTTTATTTGTTCCCACCCCAATCTATTGCTGCCTCCTGAGTCCCAGCTGATGACTAGAGGGAAAAAAACTGTTTAAACTCTTGCCGTGGGGCTTCAAAGGGGCGTCCTACAGCTGATCAGTGGTAAAAGCAAACAAATGAGTCGGGTCGTAAGTGCGAGAACTGGTCATAAATGCGAGGACCTTCCAGAAATGATTCTGACCAGCTAGCCACGCCCACCCAGTCACATGACCTCCAAGCCACGCCCACAGAACCGGTAGTAAAAAAAAAATAGAACCCACCCCTGCTTAACTGCTATTGTGAGTCACCACAGTCACTCTATTCCTTCTATGTTTTTCATGCAGTGATTCCTAAGTCTTTATTTGCAGTTTTTATTCCTTCCAGCTACTTTGCCTTGTACCTTCCCTTTCTTTATCCTTCACCAATTAAGGTAGTTCTCAACTTACCACAATTGACATCAGAACATCTGCTGCTAAGTGATGCATTGAGTTGTGCTCAATTATACAATCATCTTGCCATGGTTGTTAAGTGAATCCAGCTTCTCTCATAGACTTTGCTTGTTAGAAGTGCTCTGGGAAAGTCTCAAACGACAATATATGACCCTAGGACATTGGAACTATTGTAAATGTATGTCAGTTCCCAAGTGCCTGAATTTTGATCATGTGACTGCAAGGATGCTGTGATGGTTTTGTAAGGGCTGGTCATGTTATTTTTTCCAGTACTGTCATGATATTGAATGGCTATTAAATGAATAGTTGTACATCAAGGTTTATCTGTAGATTCTAATAAACTGTTTCTCCATAAGAAAGGGGTACAGTTTGCTTTTTGAGTTGCTCTCACATTATGCTTCTCTTTCTCCTTTTCTGGACTTTTCCAAAGGCATATTCTCATTTATTTTAAATTGCTCCTGTCCTATGCTTGATGATATCTTTAAACCAATTTAAGAATTTGTGTAGATTGAGACAATATGAAAGAGCTTGCAAGATTTGAACAGCAGGCAACCACATCCTTGAATTAGGTAATTTCCTACTGCTGGGAACTCCCACTTTCCATTCCAGGAAAGAAATTGCCAATCCCTTTTTCTTTTCTTTTCTTTTTTTTTCTTTTTTAAAAAAATATTTTTTTTCAAACATAAACATAAAATATATCTTTTAAGAACGAAGTCTTGATCCGGTCATAAATAGGTACAATCGCTTACATTTTTTAACAAACTCCATTCAAAATTTCCTCATTGCATCTTTTAAAATTACAAATCAAAACAAAATTTTTTAACATAAATTCTAACATCTTAATTTAGGCCATACTATTATATCACCACAAATCTTAATTCCCAAATAAACTCCACTCATTTTTATATCCAAATATAAATCAAAGTGCATTCTAACTCTTTCCTAAATTTTCTCCATTACTTCTTTTAACATCAATATCAAAACACAAATTTAAGAAATATTTTATCCTCTTGATCTAAGTATTTATCTTACTATTTTATCACCACAAATCTTAATTTCCAATATATACAACTCTGTTTTTATTTCAATTTATAAATCAAAATTCTATCTGTATTTCTTAATGTCTGGACCCATTTCATCCAATCTTTAGATCTTAAACTTTGTCAATTTACACTTTTTCCTGTACATACAAGTGTGTATTGAATTTATGTATACAAAGTATCAAAAATGCACACATAAGTAGGCACAAGCTGCTGAAATTTTTTTCCCAACTGTTTCTAATTGTTTTTAGATCTACCTTTATTGCAAATGGTATAATAGTTCTGTCCCAGTACCTGGAAGCTGTATGGGTTTGGATGGGGAGGAATCATTTCCAACTCAATCTTACCAAGACTGAGTGGCTGTGGGTGTTTGAAATTTTCAGATGAGATATTCCATCTTTCTATCCAGGATTGGGTTGCACTTCCCTTTTCAATTGTGTGTGTGTGTGTGTGTGTGTGTGTGTGTGTGTGTGTGTGTGTGTTCAAAAGCAGATGTTAGTTGTGGCAAGGAAGTTCTTTGTACAATTCCACCTGGTATGTCAGTTGACCCCTTCCAAAATGAGGGAGCCTTAAGACAGTTGCTCACGCCCTAGACCAGGGGTGTCAAATTTGATTTCATTGAGGGCTGCATCAGAGTTATGTTTGACCTCAGGGGCCTGGGTGGGCATGGCCAGTTTGATGTCACTCGTATCGGGAGCGCCTGTGGTGGCCCAAGCGCTCTGCCAGCAAAAACGGGCTCCCGAGTCCATTTTTGGCTATCGATACGGCTGCTACAAATGGATGATGTGAGGAACAAAATCACCATCAGGGTGCAGCTGGATGGAAAACTATTTGAGAACCCCTGTAAGCCAATGTGATTTTATTAGAAAACAGGATGTGAGAAGATCAATAAACTTTGTCTGTCTGTTCTATATAATTTAATCCTATTTACACCCTCCTGTCTTCTAGGAGCTCATGGAGCACATAAAGCACTCTCCCCTGCACTTTTCTCCAAACAATTATCCTGTGAGATACGTTGGGCTTATAGTGAGTGATTGGTCCGAAGTCAGCATTGAAGGGGGATATGAACTTGGATATCCCTAGTTTTAATTCAAAACCTTCATCACATTGTTTTTGTTTTTTAGACATGGTACCAGCTTTTATTGAACAGATAATAGAAGAGAGATAAGATTGTTTATGTAGTTTATCCTAATACAATCCACATTTATATGATTGTGAGCAAATCAACCCTTGGATAATTCAAAAAGTAAGTGCCCAATCTTTGTTATGAGCAAACTAAGATTTTAATAAACATTTGACAAAAAAGAAGAGTTTATATATAATCCCAATTTAGTTTATTGAAAGAACTATCCAGTTTTGACTGTTTAAAAAGGCCTGAACAATGTTTGCTTCCAAAGTCTGAATGTTATTACTATAGAAGCCGCCTGATGGGCAATTGCCCAGACCAATAGCAATAAGTTGTTCATCTGAATTCTTGTAGCAGTTACAAAGTTAAGTATTGATTGGAATAAGTTCAACAGTGTCCATGTTTGATTTCAATTATCCGTATTAGAATATTGTATTTAATTTTTATCAAACACAATTACAATTTTATTAAGCCTTGCAAAAATGTTCTTAAAATATTGACTTCTTCAATAAACGTATACTGTCACTTAAACATGAATATAAAATATACTAATATTTTACTGAACAATAACAAATTTAAAAAAAATAGATGTCCTTGAACAAGTACTTTTAACATTATCACAAAAAATATTGTTAAAAGCATTAAGGAGTATACAAATTTACACTGTATTCACTGTATTCACTTTTGAAAGATAACATATAAAGCAGCAGAATGAAAAGAATGTTGTAAAACCTGGAGTATAAAAACAAATCATTCCATCATTTTTATTTTTTCTTCCCTTTGGAAGGCTTAGCAAACAAAGCAGGATCAATTTGATCTCTAGCCAAACCTCTCACCGAAAAAAGTCGTTCTGCTCTTTCCTGTAAAGTACCTCCACATTTCAATCCCAAGGCCAATAGTTCAAACTTTAGTTTGTCTAGTCCTATGGCTTCCAGTTCCGCAACAGAATTGAATTCCATCAGATTGACTCTTGCAGTATCCTAAGAATCAGAAACATACAACATTTTAAATATATATCTCAAAAGAAGAAAATGATCTTTTGAATGTTAACTTGACTTAAATGTTAAGTGATTTTGTTGAAGCCAGTTTGTTGAAGAAGTTCACTTCTTCAACAAAATGGCTTTGGGGGGTGTATATGCCTTATTTTTTAAAAGTTTGTGAATTAGAATATTCCTGCCTATGGGGCTAAACTAAATATAATTCAGTTAATTCTTATACTGATAAATTAGTCAGTTTATGTCTCCATTTTAGAGACTGGGGAAAAACTCTTCCAGTGAGGAATGTATATGCTCAATGGCTACAAAATATTGTCTAACTGTTAAAGAAAAAGAGAAGACTGGGAGATGAAGAGGAAATGGGGTTGTTTAAATTTTGAACAGCATTTCTTGTACTTTGATTTGGTTTTAATGTTACTCTTTGATGTAATATTGTAAAGTGACATGGATAATGAACTGCCAGAATGAAGTTTTCAAAATGCACTATTTATAAAAATATCTAATGAATTTAGGAAGAAAAAGAATTATATATTTAATCAAAAACAACCATACTTACTGCATGTTGAAGCGGGCTTGCAGCTTTTTCACTACATGAGGCATTTGTATGCTTTTCTTCTTTCAGAATCTGTGTTGTTTTATGTTTCTCATTGGCTACAATTTTACTGAAAGTTGAATCTTCTTGTAGATCTTTTTTAGCATTTTTTGTTTTATCTTCTGACTTCTCATCAGAGTCTGAACTGCAATTTACAGAGTCCTCTGAATTCCTGGGAAACTCATTTAAATTGTCAGTCACACTGATATGGCTGCCAGATGATGTGGAGCATTTTCCTGACGTCCCAGGAGATTCATCTTCTTCATCGCTATTAGACTCTGAACTGTTAGGATCGTCCAACTCTTCTATACCTAACCTGTCACATATAAGTGAATTTTAAAACATGAATATAATTTCACCATTAAACAAAATTGATGATATAAAAGAACAAATCTGCCCCGTAATTATGGAAGAGGCAGACATTCCAAATATCAGAAATCCATCTAAGTACAATAGTGGTACATTATTAGTACCACTAATAATGGTACTAAGTACCATTAGTGGTACATTTACATTATATGGAATTTTAAAATATTTTTAAACGATCAGGATAAAGCATTCTGCCTGGCAAAAGAATGCCAAAAGATCTTTCCAATAATTTCTTTCCAATAATTTCAATATTGAATTGAGAATTCCAAAATTGAAAATGAGTATATCAGTAAAATACTCCTGATTTTTTAACACAGCTTAGCTTCTAGTTTCACTGCAATACATTACATCAACAGAAAAATTCAATGTACTAAATAGCTTTAGAAGAATTATTGCCTCAATTCCAATAACATATGCTAGCAAGCAGAGGAAGCAAGAAAATTCCATTCCACAAGTAGATTACCATTTAGAATTTTTAAGACAAGACCCACCAATGTTAAAGAAAGAAACTCTTTTATTCTTGCCATTTTTATCAGATGGTTATACTTAAAACTGTGGTGCTTACCATAAACACCTTTTCTTCTCTGATGGTGGTCCGGTTCCAGAATCAGCGGGCCCTTTTCGACTCTCACTGCTTTCTGGGGAAACCACTGTGCTGGAAGAAGCTTGCATACCTAAAAATAGTAAAAGCAATCAGACTTCAGCATGTTAAATGAAATACAAACATTAAATCATTAAAACCAGGAATTTAAGGAAAAGATGAACTTTTAATTTTTTGCTTCATTCCTCAAATTAAGCTTATCTGTAACTTTGACTGTTTGCTTAATTTATTATTAATCATCTGCACAGCTGACTGCAAAATGCAAACATGATTGAGGGATGGGGAGTGGGAGAGGGTTTTCCATTATATTATTCAGGGAAGCTGAATTTTCTAACAACTGCTTTTCATGGCAGGGGTCAGTTAAAATCCAGTATCTATGGAGAATACCAGACTGGCCAAATTGCTTTAATATGGAAGCAGATGATACTGAAACAGGCAAGTAATCAAAGGCAGAGAAAACAAGAGGTCAGAGCCTGAAAACAAAAGGAGAAAAATACAGATGATGTTCAATGTCTAGTTATTCACAGAGCATTTAATTAAAACATCTAAGGGCCCAATAATCCAAAAGTGCAATGCAGGACAGAGTCTAAACTATTTCAGCGCTACCTTTCAGGACAGAATCTTCAAGTCTCTCTGCCATTTCATGGCACTGCTGCTGGTAATCTGGGTTAGTAAAAAAATGCTTTGGTTCCACCAATTTGCGCTTCAGTCTTTCTAAACGCCTTTGTTCCTTGTCTGCTTCCCGTTCTGCTTGTTGTTTCACCCATTCGGCCATCCTGTAAGAAAGAAGGATCCATATTAAACTGGATCTAGTTCAATGGGTGAATTCAACTATGAAGTCTAAAACAAAGAAGCCCGAACAGTACAGTACAATGAGTGAGATCATCTATCTTTGGAAAGTCCTTGATGCTGAAACTTGACAAGTGACAGTATGAATACAATTTAGTGCCAGGTTATTTATGCATGCATTGAAAAGAAATATGCAGAGTTCTTTTGCTCTGCACATTAATTCATTTTAATTCATTTCACTGTTATTTTTAATTTGATTTATTACAATTATTTTACTTTATAGTATTATCTTATTTAACTACACGTATGTATGTGGCATATTTAAATCCTATGCCTCATATATATGATAACATTTTCAGAAAAAGACAGGTTAAAGATTTTTGAAGAATGATTATTGCAAAAATGAAAATAACACATACTGTTTAATGTACACACAGAGAAACTTTTATCTAAATGTCCATGACAAGTCAACACCATCTTCATGACACAACAACTAGAGAGATAATTGTAAAAAAAAATAATAGAAAGCAAGGAATAGCAAAGCCTAAAATAGACAAGAATATATAGAAAGAGAAAATGGTAAATATAATGCTGTTAGTTGAAAACAAGAACTGATGATATGAACATTCATGTATCTAAGATATGACATGGTTTTTAAAGTTATATAGTAAAAACAGAAAATAAATGAATGTGTATACTTTAGTCATAGGGGAAATCAGGTGAAGAATTTTTAATACATGCAAATACTTTTTAATACTTTTAATATATGCAAATACAAATAGAAAGGATAGCATATGGAAGTGAAGGCTAACCTTTTCCAGACCGAGTGCCCAAAGTGCGCCCATGCGCCCCCCTGCTCATGCGCTTGCACCCTGCACCCCACATGCGCATGGGGGCCCCTCCACATAACCCCATGCACATGCGTGGCAGAGACCCGAAGACCAGGTGGCCCACGGGAGATGTGTGCACATATGGGCCAGAGCTGAACTGGGGCAACATCTCAGGTGCCCAGAGAGGGAGCTGTATGCCACCTCTGGCATGCATGCCATAGGTTTGCCATCACGGGCATATGGTATGTGAGCAATGAGTATCTGTCATTAAAAGTAAAAATGACAATATGTAAGAGTATGCTTCTGCCCATTTTATTATGTAGAAGTGAAACTTGAGTATGTTAGGAGACAAAAAAGTAAGTTGAATGTAGTGGGAATGATGTGGTAAGATAAAATCATAACAGAATAGCTGCTGAATAAATGTGAATTGAATACAAAAGTGAATGAGCACTACAGAAGTACTTTAAATTGCTTTGGTCATAAGAAACAGAATAAATGAGAACTGGAAAGAAGACAAGAATATGAAGGAAAAGTGAATGGGTTGAAGAAAAGGAAAAATAATGAAAAGGAAAAAGTTGTGATTACATTAAGCTGAGATTCTCAAAAAGAAATCCAGTATCAGTGGTTGAAAGAACAAAATGTAATTCATGAAGTACTGTATTGTATCAATAAGTTGAAAGCAATTATAGTCTGCAAGGACAGGGAGTATGAAGCTGATTAGTTAATAATATTGGTGCAAATGAGTGTTATCTCATTTATATTTATATTTCTTATCTTTACATTTATATTTCTTTATCTCAATATCTTAATTTCTTTGATTCAATTTATTTTACTCCATTTCCGATATCTGCATAATGTTGCTTACTGCAACAAACAATAGCATGATGGGTATCTATGGATGGATACATTATAAAAATATTTTTGATAAATCTATGCAATAAGAGCAAAATACATGTGTTTTCTACTTAGTTAAATGTCTCACGCTTTTTCATGGTTAACATCTCGAAGTCTCCTTCCACTGAGATCTCTGCAAGCCTCTCGGTTTGTTGTCTTCTCAATTTGAGCACCAAGTGCTCGGAGCATAGATCCAAAACCTGAGAGGTAATTAAAATACGTCAGTAACAGGAATCTAAGTATAAGAAACATTGACTCTCCAAGAATCACAACATGATGCAACACAAAAATAAATCCTTTTATATGTTAGTCTGTTTTATCCAGATTCAAAAATCCTTCATTAGACAAAATCAAGGGCCTGGTGGCTCAGCAGACTAATAGCATTGTGATTAACACCAGCTGTCTGCAATTACTGAAAGTTCGAATCTCACCAAGCTCAAGGTTGACTCAGCCTTCCATCCTTTCTAAGGTAGGTAAATTGAGGACCCAGTTTGTGGGGGCAATAAGGTGACTTTGTATAAATATACAAAAGTATGAAGGCTATTGCTTAACGCATTGTAAGCCTCCCTGAGTCTCCGGAGAAGGGCGGCATATAAATCAATTCAAAAAAAAAAGTCAAAGATACAAATGAAAGGGAAGCTTTTAACCCCATTAGAGGTCCGCTTCAGATGATTCTAAACGTTTTAGAACTGTGCATTAATTACTAGAAAATAATCGACAATAGGAAGTTATAAAGGCAAACTAGCCAGTACAGGACTGTCATTTTGTTTTCTTATTGCCACATTATCTCAAACTACACAGGTTTTTTGCTAAGACCTTTAGCATAAAAATATGGGCAATATATTTCCCTCTCCCCTTTTTAACTTATTTCTTTTTCCCTCACTGCACTGATGCATTGTATCTTCCACCCTTTATGTATTGTACAATGTATTATATATTGGCGATTCTGGATTGTTTCCAAGTCTGTAGCCATTAATTGGGGATCCACAATCTGGATCCACTACTATATTTTTCAGAACTGAGTGTATTATAATTAAAAGAAACAAATTCAATCTCAATCATGGAACTTCATTGGATAATTTGGAGTCAGTCACTATCTTTCATCCAAGCCAATTTCACATAATTATTGATGTGGAAACATTGGAGTTGTTTTATCTGTCATCTATAAGAAAGATGAGATAGTTGTTTAACAAATAAACACACGATATTGTTTAGTATGCAGAAGCAGCAGTGAACCAACCTCCTTTTCCACCACATAATCTTGGTTCCACGCTGTAAAGAGCTCCATCTTGTAGTACACCTTCAGAATTAATACATCGACCATTACACTTGACATAAAAGTGATCTTGAGGAAGTGCCTAAAAACAATTATTTTTTAAAAAGGAAAAGAGAATTATACTAAAATTAGAATATTTATCTAAAGACCTATTTAATCTATAGGAAAGAGCACTTGCATTAATTTCAAACAGTTTATTTAAATAGCACATTGGCAAATCACTAAACAGTAAAAGAAAGATTATAGTACAAAACCTAGTTTTTTACCTAGTAGGACACCGTGAACAATACATTTTGTACACAAAGCCACATTTCACAAATCACAAAAAGATGGGGGGGGAGGAAACCCACTCGAAAACGTTTGAGTTTTATGTATACAATCCATAAAAAGCAGTGTCCCATCAACAACGATCACTGTGGCCACGGATCGAGAATATCTATATTCATTTGCTAAACAAATATATAAATACTAGGCTCGGGAAAGGTGATTGATGCATCCGCTTCACCTGCGAAGGAGAAAACAAAACTACTCCTCCCAACTTGTTTGTTCTAAAGACGTCAATTATAAGAAACCAGACACCCACTTCTTGTATAGTGGGGAGCCCACGCCACCCACTTTTTTCATTTGAACGCTCATTATTTACCTGCGCTTGGCACCAGGAACGGAGAAAATCCCCAACCGACCAGCCTTCAGCCGGCAACGTCACACATTGCAGCTCCGAGGTCAACGGATTCCTCACCAACACCACCATTTTCTGACTTCCTATAACGACACGAGCAAACTCCCTGCTTTTCGGCAAGACGCAAGAAAGGAAAAACCCGGTGACGTCTACGAAGTAAACAGGAAGTCGGGCATTACAAATTTTGCCAACAGAAGAGTTCCTTTCCAGGTTCTCCTCAAACCACGTAACAGGGAGCGGTGGCGGGTACGCGTGCGCATGCGTAGGAACTTTCCGTGGACCCTGCCTGAAGGAGAGTAATAAAGATGATGGGGGTTGGGAATGGTTAACAGCGGGGTTAACAGCGGGGTTAACAGCAGGGGGGGGGGGGTGTTAATGGCGCTGCTGAGCGTCTGGAGCTACCGCTTTTCTTGCTTCACAGTTCCGCTTCAAGTTATTGCCCTTCTGAGATCAGAACAGGATATTATCCGCCTTGTTTTCTTTGGCAGATTCGGTTCATCAACTTCTCTGTTTACATTCTCGTTCCTTTGCTCTAGAACGCAGGGAAATTACTTCGCATTGCTTTATGAGGCAGAAGGCGGGAAAGTCCCTGGGTGCCGTTATCGTCATTGACGGTTTGCTTCTTAAAAGTGACCAAGCTGAGGCTGAATTGAAAATGCAACCCAGCGTACCAACGTTTGTAATTTTTTTCCCCTGGTTTCAGGCGCAGAAAATTAGGGCAGTTGTGATATTTATAAACCTGCAGTGGAGTGTTCTGTTCCTCCCTCCCCACCGCCCTTGCGCCCACATACTTCATTGTGTTGCGTTGGTTTGCAAACGCCATATTTTCTGCCAATGTCAGCTTGGGAGCAGCCTCTCTCGGTCTCTTCAGGCGGTAGCATAGCGAATGAGGCGGCTCGTGTCACTCTGCCAGTTGCAACGGCGACAGGAGAAATGATTGCATTCGTCTGGGAGGCCATGCATATGGTCTGCTGACTCGAAGTTGTCGGCGTGCGTTAACTAACCGCCTTTCCTGGAGGCAGTTTAAACGCCAAGGCACGAAGAAGTAAACAAATGGGGGAAAGTGTACAACTCGAATTACACAGCTGCGCTCGCCAAGATGAGCCTCTTTCATCCCGTCATTTTTCCTCCTTGCAAATCCCAAGCATGTAAAGCCCGGCCATTCGGGTTTTAAAACAATGAAGCAGGGCGCGGTAGTGTGCAGTTTTATAGGGTAGTGGAACAATATGCAGATAAAAGACTAACTTTCTAAAGACTACTTTTAGTGAGATGTGGCTGGGTGCCCTCTCTGCAGTTAAAAGTTGATCTTAAAATAATGAAGACTTGTTATATTGCTGAGTACTGTGTAGGAAGAAACAATGATACACTTATTCAAAACAGCCAGTCTACTTGCCAAATATAGGAAAGATTCAAGTTCTAATGCTGAAAACATCATTTTAGAATTAATCCTTCCAAATCTAATCAACAATAAACATGTCATATAAAATAAATGCTATGACTCTGAAAATCTCGACCTGCTATTAATCTTTCCAAATCTAATCAGGTAGTCCTGTGCTTATGACCACAATTGGAACCAGAATTTTGGTTACTGAGTAAGGCATTTAAGCAAGTCAAACCTGATTTTAAGATTTTTTTTAACCACAGTTGTTAAGCAGATCATTGCAGTTGTTAAATAAATCATATTGTTAAGCAAATTAGGAGCCTGGTGGCGCAGCAGACTAATAGCCTGTTATTAACATCCAGCTGCCTGCAATTACTGCATGTTCAAATCTCCCCAGGCTCAAGGTTGACTCAGCCTTCCATCCTTTCTAAGGTAGGTAAATTGAGGACCCAGTTTGTGGGGGCAATAAGCTGACTTTGTATAAAATATACAAAAGGATGAAGGCTATTGCTTAATGCATTGTAAGCCGCCCTGAGTCTCCGGAGAAGGGCGGCATATAAATCAAATTAAAAAAAAAAAAAAAAAATTCAGCTTCTCCCATTGATTTTACTTGTTCAAGGCCGACTCGGAAGTCATAAATGGTGATCACCTAACCCCCGGATTCTGCAACCATTGTAAATACATGCTAGTTGCCAAGTGCCCAAATTTTGATCATGTGTCTAAGTCAGGGAGCCAATAACTCAAAGAGCCATTTGGACTCGTTTCCCACAGAAAAGAAAACACCGGGAGCCACAAGGCACCCTTCCTGTGCCTGACTATTTCTTGAGCAGCCACAAAACTAGCATATGTAGTTGAATTAAATGTTCTGTTTTCTTCTGAAACTTTTCTTGGATTTATTCATGGTTGGGCTACCGGGGGTTGAAAAGCTCAATAAATAGCGTTCCGATGGGTGTCACACATTGGTGGTTGTGACACATATTTTGAGCGACGAAGCTGCAGCAGAGGGGTGAAAGAGCCACATGCGGCTCCGGAGCCGCAGGTTGCTGACCCCTGGTCTAAGTGGATGCTGCAAAAGTCATATGTACAAGGACTAGTTGTCACTTTTTTCAGTGTCATTGTAACTGCGAGCAGTCTCTAAAAAGTTACGTTTGATATGAATAAATGAAGTTGTATAGGAGTACCTATACATCTCAGGAATACTGTCTATTATCTATTTGAGGTGTTTAATAAAAGGTCGGGCTGGTTCTTCAGTCTGTCTAGGGCAGGGCTGTCAAACTCACGGCCCATGGGCCAGATGCATCATGTGCTGGCCACGGCCACTTTAGCAAAGGTGGAAAAAGTCCCGATATGTCACATGACACTGCCGTGACAGTGCAAGTTTGACAGCCCTGATCTAAGGATTTGCATGTCATGTATTTTATTACCATGAAAATATATCAGACAATATCAGACATTTCAGGAAGACCTGAAGAGTTACCACTACTAGCCCTCCATAGCTGTTTGAAGTTGGTACAATAATTGCTCCCAGTCTTCAAATGCTGAGTACATGTAGAGATTGCCAAGAGCCAACTCTTTCCTTCATTTCCTTCAGTCCGGTTAGTCAGTTGACTAACTTGCAGAAGTAATCAGTGTTGCAATCATAAGCCAATAACTAAACCTCATCCCCTTTCTACCCCAAAAAAAAGTGAATTGCTAATGTTCTAACTACTTAGCTATTATGAGAAGTTATGTGAGGGAAGATCATATATAAACATGTGGAGTATCTTATCATCCTTCCTTCCCTGCACGTAGAAGTCTCCAAAATAAGGAATTGTTTAATGGAGATATAGTTTCACTAATTTTTCTTAAATGGTGTATCTGAGGAGCCCATGACACCCCAATGGGATTAGCCTGCTCCACTCACTCAAGCAGAAGGGGCCTGCTGTGGATCCTGTTCAGTAAGGAATTCCGGCTAGCAGAATCAAGACATTGAGCTTGTCGATCAGAAAGATTGGCAGTTCGGCGGTTCAAATCCCTAGTACAGGTCTCCTGTGTGAGCAGGGGGTTGGACTAGATGACCTCCAAGGTCCCTTCCAACTCTGTTATTGTTAAAGCTGTGGCACCAGTCCTGTGGAATATTCTACCACCAGAACTGAGAACTGCTGCCATCATTCTGTTTTTCCAGAACAGTATCAAAACTTGGATTTCCCAATTGGCTTGGGGCCCCAAGGGTGGAAATGGTTGATGAGTTAAGAGCTCATCCCCATGTCACCATCTCCCTGGTTCTTGTTTTTATATAGTATTGTAAGTGTAATTTTAATTGATTCAATATTTATCTTTTTTAAAGTACTGTTTCTAAGCAATCTAGAATCGCCTTATTGATGAGAGGAGCAGCATATAAATTGAATAAATAAATAATTGAATTTTGGGTTTGCCTGTCAGTTTAAAACATTTAAATCTTTTCACCTTTTCTTGAAAAACTGACCCAAGAAGTGTATGCTTATGCATGAAAGTATATATGTACAGTAATTCAATGGCCAATGAACAGTATTGTACAAAGGAGCTTCATCTACAAACTTTACAAACTGGTTTCCTGTAAGTTTGATGTGGAAAAAATAATTACAATATATGACTGCCTAAATGTTCTAATTGCACACGTCTTCATTTATGGGTTTTTTTTTTTGTCAGCTTGTGTCCACTAATAACTAAATGAAACCTTTTAAAATTCATCACACTGAACTGGCATAAACAAGGAAGGAATTATATATGATCCACTAAAAGGTCAAGGGTTAAATTCAAGAATTTGCAGGATTCAAAACGTGATCTAGCAGCTCTGAACTGCAGATGTACTATCATACTGGCTAAATGTCTATGGAGATTCTCAGTCATCCGGGTCATGGTTGTCCCAAAGGTGCTTTTTCAAGAGGTAACTGAACTTTCTGGTTTTTCTTTGTTTCTTTGGAGAAGTTTCACTTCTCATCCAAGAAGCAAAATGTCTTCAAAGAAAAACCAGAAAGTTCAGTTGCCTCTTGAAAAAGCACCTTTGGAACCATCATACTGACTGCCTAACATGAATTTCAGAATGGATTCTATTTCCTTATGTTCCATTATTTCTGTGGAAACAGCAAAAGTATTGTAAGAAGGTCCAGTTGCCTCTTGAAACAGCACCTTTGGGTCTATTTGTTAGAAAGGCTACATACATCCATTTATGTTCATACAACTAAAAGCAATTTGTAAGAAAATTAAGTAATACTTAATAACCCATTGCTTGGGATAAATGCATGTAGTCCTTGCTTACCAACTGTCTTGTTTAATGACTGTCTGAAACAATGATGGAAAACAAAATCTTTGCAGCTTATCCTTGTGGCCATCACAGCATTCCACGGTCATGTGATCACCATTTGCAATCTTCACAACCAACTTCCAACAGCAGACTTATTTATTAATTATTGTTTTTTGCCACCCATTTTTCCTATAAAGTGACTGGACAACAAATTAATGGAGAACACAAAAGTAAAGTCAGAAATTGCAGTCACATGTTGTCTTGATTAACAACATAAGTGATTCATTTATCAGAAAAAAATAATATAATGCAGTCATATGATTTTTTTTACCTTAGTGACTGCAGTACTTAACAGAATTGCCAATCCCAATTATTCTCTATAACCAAGAATACATGAAAGGTTTAGATCTATCCGTTCTTGCTTTTGCTTTTGAATTACCTTTACAGAGATTAAGCAGAAATATACCAGGTAAAGAGACAATTACTTAGTGTGCAAAATTTTAGTGTTAATGAGACAAATATCAAGTTTTTTAACACAGTGTTCTATACTTAATGGTTTCAATATTTACACAGCATAGCTGCAAAAGGTAGAACATTAATAAATGTCATTGAATTTGAAACATCTATAAAATATAGTATATTTGCTAAACGTAATTTATAATTTCCTAATGAAATGTAATTCAGAATCCAAAAAAATCAAAGAGTATGATGTAAAAAACTCGTCTACATTGAAGTTATGAAAAAGGAATGTTTAGCTTGAAGGTGCACCTTTCTGGGAGTAAGTCCCATCAATAGTTGGACTTGTTTGACTATCAAAGATTTTCTAAATTGGGGGTTAAAGTTTTAAAAAGTATTCTTCATTGTCATGTAAATTGAAAAAGCATCATCTTTATGAACGGAGAAATTGGGCATGCATCTAATGGCACTGTATTCATCATTAGAGATGTAATAACCTAAATGAAGTAGGTTATTCAGAAATAAGAGTTCAATGAAGTTTATTTTTAGATGAATGTAGTACAGAAGTTGGAAAGACTGCTGAATTCAACAGGTGGCAGGTTCATATGACATACTACAGTAATAATGATTATCCAAACTGGCATGGGATTGGATCTGGATTCCTGCAGTAAGCGGAATTAGACTTGATAATCAAAATGGCCTCTTGCAATGCCTTGATTCTATCATATTGTTTTTTAAGAGCACAGTATACTACATGAACTAAATCACTATGGTTAGTATAGCATGAGGTGTGCAAAATAAATTTCTCAAAATAGATCTTTGGATATCAAATAAATTGTCCTAACCTTACCAAAATATTCTGATGTAGTTTCAATCCTTTCAGAAGCATCTTGAATTCAAGATGATTAAATTTGGAAGTTGAAACAAGATTTTTGAATTACGATGTATTCAGTAAACTGTGCTTCAACAATTATATTTTAGCCCAATCTGATTCCAGCGTGTCCTGTCCTGGTCCACAGAAACCACAGACACAGGTAAGTCTTTTATCTTTATTTCAAAGGTTTTGAAACAGAACTCTAATGGCACAAAGTTTGAACAAACAAGAAGACAGCTAAGGAGTTGAATACAATGAGATAAACAGAGTAGTCACTAATGGATCTGTGAGGCACAGAGCTCTCCTTATATAGGGGATATGTGACACTGATATGTTCCTTTTTATGGGGCAGATTTTTTTCTGGCCAATAGTCTTACTGAGCACCTTTGTTCAGTGGGCCCTTGCATTGGGGAAAATATTAGCTCCGCCTCTTGATCTTCTGAGCCCAGCAATAGCTGCCTCTCCTGGTTGCTAGGCAACTTTTCCAGCTGAATTTCCTGAGGCTGATGTTCTTCTTCATCTTCTTCGTCTTGAGATAGCCATGACACAATGTTAGAAAGAAATCTTACCTGGTTCATTTCCAAGCTGGAAATAAAGAATGCAGGCAGTTACTTGAATCAGAGGTGAAGTTTATTCCGAGACTGCAATACACAATCAGTTATTGGAGGCGGCTGTGGCGAGTCGTCTCCCATAAGCCTTTTATATAGGACTACAATGACCTATAAACCCATGAACTGTTTGGTCATCCTTTTAGATATATTTCTTATTCCAAACTCACCACAGTGCTCCTGCCATCAGCTACAGTCATGTGATCCCCATTGACTTTCTCCCTGCCAGCTTCCTAGGTTTCCTCATTGAGTTGTGGGAAGCTATCAGGGAATGTTGTAAATGAGTATCATGTGACCCTGGCAGCACATTGCTGACACTGAAATGGCAAGAGCTTTCCGGAATTTATTTCCCACAGGTGTAATGGTTCTCAGCATTCAGTAAGTTAGCCCATTTGAAGTACCTTAGTTGGAAATGTTTTGCTCCAATTCGCCCAGTTAAAGATTGTACAAACACGAGAGTTTTAGTAATATATAGACAACTTGCCTTTATTCCTCAAAAGTGTGCAAAAGCACACTCTAGGAATTCCATGAGAGTGCACTTAGCTGGCATTCTCAGAGGTGGCACTCTGCAGTCAGACATCTTGCTGAATTGTGGTTTCAGCTTTGAGGAAAGGCCTTTTTTTTCTTATTTGATCAAAGAGATCTCAGATTAAGATCAGAGAGAGAGGAAAGTTCACCTGATTACATTGGTATTTCCTGTTGCATTTTTAAATCTTTGTCTAGACTTATTCTAATTTGTGATTTTAAATCTTCTCCTCTTTGAGGCAGGAAGACTATATGGTGGGAGGACTTGATTTCCTTCCCACATCAGCCACTGACTTCCTTTCAGGTATTATCCATTTCCAAGCAGCCAAACCTTTGCAACAGCTCACTTGTACTTGTTGGAGGCAATAGTTTGTTACCTGCTTCTGACTCATCCCTGGCTGTTTGGCATATCTGAATACAATGCTGACTTTTTAAAAACACAATTGTTTTTTAATAATGTTATTATAACGGAGTATGCACATGGATGATATATGACCTGGAGTCTTGCATTTCCTATTTCTAAATCTTCCTACAATTCTGCTGTTCCCTTCCTGCAATTCCTGAGCAGAACTGGCTAAATAAAGTTTTACCAATCACTTTACTTCAAATAAATAATCACTTCCACTTTATTAGGGAAAAGGTAAGTGCCCCCACTTTTCTTTTAATAGCCTGACCCTGCAGGAAGGCACATGCTACAGGCTAGATCCCTTTCCCAGAATGAACACCACTAGTTCATTAAGAATTTACATCTTAGTTATAAATAATACAGTCAGACACTCAGAAGAAATTTGAAAATAAAAACAAGGAATGATCAATTGCTATCTGATAAAGTTAATTTTGTTTTTAGTTCAAGGTCTATCTATTTCCTCAATCCCTAGTTCCTCCCCCCCCACAAAAAAAATAGGATTACAGGCCCATATTTCAATTCATAAATTAAAACAGAATGAATACCAAGTAAGCGATTCTAGCCTTTTGCCCAACTTCACGACTTTTAGCCCTGTTTTTTTTCCCTTGCTTTTTGGCAGCCTCACAGGAAATAAAAATACAAGACTAAAAGGACAAAGGCAACATGGAGGCCTCCTTTCCTCTTAACGTTATATTCTTCTTACATTTTGCTTCTGTTGTTAAATGCTGTATATAGTTCTTTGGGACTGGAGTGGGTTGTATGAGTGAATGAGCGAGCAAGCCTGGATGGACAGGTCAGTTAATTTCCCTTTACTCTTTCAGTATCTGGACCCTTTGAAGTGGAATTTCCCTATGATCACTAGAATTACAAAACTAATAGGCTTGATGGGATGATAACCAATCAATCTTTTATATGTATTTCAGCATAAAAACAAGTTGAGAAATGAAAATACAAAGATTTTTCAGAAAATAATTATAGTTTAAATGATACTAAGCAGAAATATTAATATTACTATTAATTACCTTCAAATCAGTGGTGTATTAACCATTAAGCAGATTAAGCACGTGCTTAGGGCACCAGGCCCAAAGGGGGCACCACAAAGTTGAGAAAGAAAAAGAAAACCAATTAAGATTGGTTCTTCATTGAAAAGAGGGGGGCACCAAGATTTGTCAGTGCTTAGGGCACCACTGCTTTGCCACTGCTTCTTGCAGTGGATTGATTGGGACTAATAAATGTGTGTGTGTATACAGAATACACTCATATGAGGCAAACATAGGAAATCTTGATGTCTTTATTATTACAGTCTTTGACTAGTATTGCAAATAAGAAAAGGAAAATAGATTGTTAGAAAGCCTCCTGCCAGCAATTTGTCATAAACAGCAAAACAACACCAACTAAAACTTATAAAGTTATAAAAGTTTCTCAAGTCATATTCAGTGTTCTTGGCAGCAGTGCAAGAGGTTCGCTATTGTCCTCTTCAGGGAAGTTTTTTTCTGATTTCTCAGCCTAGTTTATAACCCTGCGATTTCCTAATGGTTTCTCATCCAAATTGATCCTATCTTTCATAACTTTCTGATAATAAGATAGTTTGGGCTAAACGCTATTACATATGCTGTATAATATATATTCTATAAGATTAGATTATATTGTAATATCACAAACATTGTAATGACTGCAAAAAAGAATACTATTAATACTATTACATATTAAAAAGCACTCTTTCCAAAGCCATTGTAACTCTGAGCAGTAATTAAGTGAGGACTACAAGATAGCACTTTTTATACTGAAATTGGAGAGATTATACAATTCTCAACGTGCAAATAATTTCCATATATGGAATTATGTGTGAAAAAAATCTGGTGAATACCAACTTCATAGAAGTGTAAAATGGCTGGACATGATCCTATCTTCCGTATAAATACAATACAGGTAGTCATAACTTAATAATCATTCAGCGGCCATTCAAACTTATGACAACTCACCCAAAAGCTACTTATGACCCTGTTTCAAAGTTATTTCTACTGTCACTCGCATCCTCTACCTCACCAACCTCATCCTGCCTTGCTGGGTCCCTGCAGGCCTTGGGCCTGCTCCGCACTCCCCCAACACCCATTGCACACTTACCTTTTGAAGTTCTGTGGACTTCATGTTGGGGAAGGAGAGCAGACCAGTCATCTCTTGGTTGTGTAGCTGTCTCCCAGAAACAGCTGTCATTTTCAGTCTATCGACAATTACTTGCAGTTGCTCTGAAATGGCAGCCACTTTTAGGAGGCCCCATGCCATGTCTATGGATGAATTATTCCATTTTGATTCCCTAACACAGTCAGTAGAGTGCTGAGGAAAGCTCCAGGGATCTTCAAAAGGTAAGAACGCAGTGGATGATAGAGGTTGGGGAGGAGGCCTAAGCTCTGTGGGGAGCCAGTGAGGGTTACTTTCTTATTGACACTCTTAGGTGATTGTAGCCTCTATCTTGACTTTTTTGTCTCTATCCTCTGAGGTACAGAGGATCTCGCTCTTGTGATCTGGTGAGATCCGGCCATAAATGGCATGAATGAGTTTTTAATGTTTTTAATTTTTCAATGTTTTTTTATAATGATTTTTTAAAATGTATTGTGAGCTGCCCTGAGTCTTCAGAGAAGGGCGGCATATAAATTTAAATAATTAAATTAAATTAAATTACAGTTAATTGTTGCTCAATGGTTCATTTTCTTTTAACTCTGTCACATGATGAAAATAATTTTGCCAAGATTGCCTCTGAAGAATGACTTTTTCAAATACATCTAAGTTTCTGCTTGGGTTGTTATGATAGCACGGGTCATCTTGCTACCTTGTTGTATTTTTGATGGCTTTCCATTTTTCCAATCTTTTCCAATTTTTCTTAATTGTCATCATCTGTTCAAAATACAGTACTGTACCTAAACCATAGGTTCATTGTTACAACTTACAGTTCAATTATTCTTTCTCCTTGAGTTTCTGGTCAACATTTGAATCTCTATGTTTTCTGAGACTGCGGCTGCATTTTCTGGAACTCATTCCAGTGTTATAGGTGTTCTCCTCAGCTGTGTATGTCTGAAAAAGTTATTGGATGAGTCTAATTATATTTTGGTACAGTATGGAGGAAGCACCTATATCACAGAATCATAGGACTGGAAGAGATCATTTAGGCCACAAAGTCCAAGTTACTATTCAATGCAGGAGTGCAGATTAAAGCATCAAAGCCTGATGGCTGCCCAACCTCAGCTTGTACACAGCCAGCAAAAAAATAAAATAAAAAAACCAAACCACCTTCTTCCTAGGTTCTAAACACCCAACTGCCTGGAAATTTTCCCCATCATTCAAACAGAATATGCCTTTTTTTTAATAACCCAGAATTATTATTTAGAATCCTGCTCTTGGCTGATACTGAATAGATAGTGTCTGTCTGAAACTCTTTTTCACATGTGTTACATTCACAGTGCCACATTCCCCCTTAATCTTCTCTTCTCAGGGATAAATGTACTATGCCTCATTTTTCAGGAGTTCAAGTGCAGATCCCTTGTGAGATTAGATATGCTTAAAATTATTAATGTTAATTATCTCACTTATCACTATACCACATTAACTCTACCTATACATCTTTAGGTGGAAATAAGCTGTTTGAATTGAGTTTGTGCAACACCAGATTGCAACTATCCTTTCTGTGTTCAGTTTTTACATTCAGCTCGGGGTTGTTGTTTTTTTCATGTTTATACCAGCATCACGTGGGATTGTTTTCCCTGCAGTGCTAAATACCTTCCCTTACAATCAGCTCTGTGCATCTGGAACCAGCAGCCCTTCCCATTTCTGGCAGAGCTGAGAAACGGGACTGAGCTAGAATGGCTGACTCCTCTGGTGTAGGTCAGAAACAGACAAGACTTTTTCCCCTCAGTAATTTATAATTCAAGCTATGAGGGCGAAGAAGCTTCCAACAGCAATATGGATACATTCCTTTTCTGTGAAGTGGAACTTCAGAGATCTGAGATAGAAAGGGAGCTTATTTGTTTTTTAATCATACTTTGATTACAATTACTGCTGAAATATTTTAGCAGTTCTTTTCCATCTCCGGCAAACCCGGAATGTCGGAAAAGTAACGATTGCATTCAGCCTGTGCGCCAGGGTTTTCATTCAAGGATAAACGGAGGCTGTATTACTTCCTCTGAGCCTGTCAGAGATCGCTTTTTTTCTCTATTGAGGCAGACATAAACGTGCGCTGCAGAGGCTTCCAAGCGCCTGCGCTAAACTGCTGCCGAACGCTGGAGCAACTACGGAATGAAAAGCTCCGCCCAGGGCGATGTCCTAATATGGAAAGTAACCCCTCGGGTGACGTCATGGGCTCGCTGTGCTCTAATGTGGGGCAGGTTTTTTGCTGAATGACTGGCTGCCTGGCAGTCGGGAAAGACTGTTCCAGGAGCTTTGGACAGCTTCGTTGCAGAGGTCAACCAAGGGGAGGAAATGAGGGGCCTGCAAATTGAAGAGATGTGACTGCGGGAATCTCGAATAGAGGCACCCCCCGTGAAGACTGTAAAGGGGGGGGGGAGGAATCACATTCCCTGACAATAGAAGGAAGCTGGCAGATTGAGCTGTAGTGGGATGTCTTCCCACAGGAATTCTTCTATTTTTAAATCTCACTCCTTACTACGCTTTACTATGAATGCATCAAGCCAGCTAGGAAGCTTTAAGGCTACAGTTGTCCTAGGCTAAACAAAGTCTCGAAAAGCAAGAGGATATCTAAGGAGACCAAGGAGATTAAAAGGCACTGTCTTATAAACTGGATTCTTTCTATCACCAAGAGGAATATTAAATGCAAAAGGCTCAGGATGTATTCTTTTAAAAGACATCCTATTTTATCTTGATAGATTTAAATTGTGATTAGCTTCATAAGGAGAGACGTATTCATAAACACTCCTATTTTTACAGACATTGATTTCCATCTACCTCTTTCCCCCCAATAAATACACATCTGATCAGTTTGTAAAGAAGAAATAGGTAGTATATTTGTCAAGAATCCAGGAACATCTTGGTTTAGTGTTAAGTGCTTTCATAGACCAGCATCTACATCAGCTGCAGGAAGCTTATTTATTTTATTTTTTTATTTTAATTTGATTTATATGCCGCCCTTCTCCAGAGACTCAGGGCGGCTTATAATGCGCTAAGCAATAGCCTTCATCCTTTTGTATATTTATACAAAGTCAGCTTATTGCCCCCACAACTGGGTCCTCAATTTATCTACCTTAGAAAGGATGGAAGGCTGAGTCAACCTTCAGCCTGGCGAGATTCGAACCTGCAGTAATTGCAGGCAGCTGGTCTTAATAATAGGGTGCTTTAGACCACTGTACTACCAAGACTCTTGAAGCTTGAGCTTATGTTGTACACTAAAGTAGAGTCATAAATATATTGAGTAATAAGTGCCTTTATAACTTACAGGATTTGCTTCCTGGTGTATTTAGGATCATAACCATTTACTTGGGAATAATACTCTGGATTCAATGGAATTACTTCTGAGTAGATTTGTGGAGGATTGTGCTGTAAGTCATTAATGTATTGTAGAAAGTTAGCACCCTCCTCTCTCCTAGAAGAATGAAATATTTTAGGAAATATTAAAAAGGCAGAATATTATATTTCCCCTAAAAGAGAAATAGAAATCTTAAGGGAGACAGAAACTCAGAGCCTCAGCTCCCTGCCCCCAGCAGATATTTGGTGCCCATTGAGAAGGACTGGGCCAGCCTATCTATAAAACAAAAGACCTTCAGCTCCCGGGAGATGGGGTTAAGACATGACTCCCCAGGACATAATAGGATTATCTAGCAGGAGGGCTCACTACATTACAAAATCACCTGAGGGACACTGCATCAGCCCAAGGTTCAACCAAACTTGATTCAGACAAACTTGACTCCACATGGCCCCATGGGAGTCTGACTACAGCCAATAGTATACATTCTCTTGCCACAGAAACAGGAAGCTCAAGGGCAAGGCCCAAGAGAGGGTATAAATAACCCTCACTCTCTACTCCATGTAGTCAGCTACCCAGAATCACACGTGCTTGGTGGTTCTGCTTCACCATTAAACCATCCTTCCAACCAGCCTACATGTCTTTCTCCCCACTTGGATCTGAACCAGATGGATATTTCTTCCAACAGTATCATAAGAGTTAAGACTCCACAGTATACTAAGCCACAAATTAGCCAAGTACATATTAGCTTGCCTGCCTTGTGTGAACCCAGCCTTTGTGTAAATTAGTTTATGAGTCAATGTGTTTCAAATCCAGAAAAGTGGATTTCTTAACACTGAGTTAAGCTGCCTTACAAACACATTATGTTTTTGTTGCAACAGGATAGTCAAGGTGTAATCTTTCTAAATAACTTTGATTTTTTTTTAAAAAAAGATGCTATAATATTTTGATAGTTTTTAGTGAAGAATAAACAGAACATCTCTGAAGTAGAGACACAGTGAAAGACAAAAGTAAGTTTTACCCCACAGCATTAAACTTTTACCTAAAGGTTGGTGTGCTTGTTCTGTTATTGCCTCCAACCTCGTGACCTTGATGAGACCTGCTATCCTCCTGAGTTGAGAGACCAATCATCATCCTGCCATACACTACTTCCAAACCTCAAGCATATTTGTTACATGAATGGATGCATTTATAAATCATTTTTCCCCACACAACTTAAGCCATATCTTTGAATATTTTAAATTCTGTATTAATAAAGTAAAATAAAATTTGAAATATTTTATAAAATATTTTTGTAGCACAGGCTTTGTAATGCTCATCTGATTTATCTTTACAACACTTCCTTAGTGGTCAACTGATCATCAGAAAATTTTAATTTTCCCAAGAGTACAAATATAACTAAGAGAATACCTGAAATATGTTTTACTCATTCAAACTATACATCATGTTAGCTACTGTCTTGACATAAAATATTGATATTATGATAACCTACATATCCACTGTGTATGTGTTCTTCAAAAATCAAATTGTTAGATGACTGCTGTCCATGGCTTTTTTCAAGGGACCCCCAGCTCCCCAGAAAAAGAAAAAAAAAAGAGAAATATCTGCCATGAACAACTTGAGAATTTTAAAGTAGGGTAGCAAGAAACACCTTTTGCATGGGACATTTATGTTACTTTTATTACTGGCACCAGTCTGCTTCAATCAGTTCTGAGCAGTGTATAGCAAAAATAAGAATAAAACATAACAAACAGGAAGCAATATAAAACACAATGGCAACATAAAATGGTCAGATATCAGCACTTCAAATGTTCTATCCTGAAGGGGTGCATTTGACATACCTGGCTTTCTGTTATGATGTGCAGTTTTTGGCCTGGGTTTTGTAGAGTGTAGTGTGGTTGGCCCAAGGAAGAAGGGTTTTTAAAGACATTTTGATTTTTTATGTATGTGCGTGTGCTTAGAAATGTTTTGCCTGCATGATTCCTTGAATATCTCCAGCTTGCTTTCCGTGAAACATTATTGTTTTAAAGGAGAAATATAAAAAAGGAGGGTTGGGAAAAATTGGATTTCAGGATTCATGTTATTCAGGAAAGTTAGTATATCCCTTGGCATGAGACACATTTTTTTATTTTTGTTTTTATTTTATAATATTTTATTAAAAACTAAATAAATGAGAAGTTGACATGATTCGAATAAAGCACTGTTCTTAAGAATCATCTCTATGTACCAGAATACCTTTGGGACTCACATTTAACCTGGAGACAGTCTTAAAAATTAAAATGGTGGTTTGCTACAGCCAGCTGTTTTGTCTGGAAGTATCGTCCTTGCCTAGAAAAAAAAAAGTAAAAGGTAAGCTGAGTTTATGAGTAGCATCTTGGGAGGATGGAGGGAACTGTAAGGAACAAGTTTACCAGTTAGAGAAAAGGATAACTGATCAAGCATATCATCCAAGCCATTTTTTGACAATGCCTATAATATGCTCTCAAAAATTAAAAACATACCCAATGATTGATAAAGGTTGTGGACCATTGTTTTACTTTCATAGACTGCATTCTTCCCATCAGTAGATGCATGTGTGTATGTATATGCACATTCACAAACATACATAAAAGATATTGTGCTCAAAATCTAAAACTGAAATGGCAGTTTCAAATGTTTCAGCAGTTTTGTTTTAGAATTGGTATAAAACATAAAGTAAGAAATATAAATTAAACTTTATATTATGAAACTATGTTGCTTCAAAATTAGGGGAAGTTTGATTTCATGTGGATATTTATGTATTGTCTATGCTTTATTTTGTAGACAGGTCCTGTTCCATCTTGTTGCCAAAATGGGAAAACCACATTTTAAGGCAACTTGGTGACTTTTTTTTTTTTTAATTTGATTTATATGCCGCCCTTCTCCGAAGACTCAGGGTGGCTTACAATGTGCTCAGCAATAGCTTTCATCCTTTTGTATGTTTATACAAAGTCAGCTTATTGCCCCCACAACTGGGTCCTCATTTCACCTACCTTAGAAAGGATGGAAGGCTGAGTCAACCTTGAGCCTTGGCGAGATTCGAACCCTGCAGTAATTGCAGGCAGCTGGTCTTAATAACCAGCTTAATAACAGGGTGCCTTAAACCCCTGTACTACCAAGACTTAGGCTGGGCAAGCAAAAAGGAGCAAGAGTAAACAAAATGAAGCAAAAGGGGGCTGAGGCAATATTTATAATTGATTGAGGCATTCAGGAAGTGGAAGAATCTTATTCAAGTGGCATTGAATTGGCAATCAGAATTAAACATTTCAAAAAGTTGCAGCCATAATGCTTAGACATGAAAAATAGGGTTCAAAGGGACTTAGAAAGGGACAGACGTATATAACTAAATGTCTACCTAATGGGGAAATCTCTGCTTAAACAGAGAGACAACTGGAAAATAAAGGGCATGAAAATAATATATCTCCCGAATCTGTGTAGAAAAGGGATGATACAAGGCTCAACAGGATCTTTCAGCACTAGGTCCAGGCATAATGCTTGGGCAGATAAAGGGAGAATCTAGCTTGCTTTGTAGAAAGCCAAGCTTTGTACAAAGCCATGCTTTGTAGAAAGCTGAGCAGCAGAAGAAAAAACCTCTTGAGGCAATGGGTTTTCTTACTTTTTATCAGAATCATCTTCTCATAAACCCTTTAGTTGTACCTGGTTTTCATAGTGATGCTGGGATTTCCTGTATTGGAAAATTTATGGAAGATCGTTTAAAGTAGTCACTGTATGGTCTCACACCTCAATTTACATGTACTTAACAGTATTTGATTATTTTATCCTTCCTGGCAGAATTCCTGCTGGATTTAGCTTTGAACCAATTTGTTTTCTTTTGTTTCAATTAATGAACATTCTCCCATAGGTGAATGCTCTCTCTTGTCTGTTTATTAATGAAGCCTGAGCTCAATTCTCTTCTTTCAAATATTCTTAAGTCTCTGGGTGTTCATCTGAGGGCTATCATCTCCCTTGATCTGGGTTTCCAAATACACAGATTTATATGTTAGTGTTGTTAATGCACTATAATACTAATCATCTCTAATACCTGAGAATATTAAAGCTAAAGAGTATTAGCATACTGTTGGTTTGGTTGGCTAATGAGGCTTTGGTGAGCATTTGCTGTGGTGAGTTCATCCTTGAGACAAGGTGGTCTGTCATCTCCTTAAGAAACTATCTCTGGTCCTAATGATGTTGAATAAATGTTCTGTCTTAGCCTCCTTTCTTAGGGAAGATTATGAGAAGAAGCTCACATTACAACTTCAGAGAGCCCTAGATAGCATGGATAATCTAGACCCTTCCAATTGGGGTGCCAGGTCTGGAAATTGGATCAAAATGGCATTGATTACACCTATGGATGATGATCTCTAGCAAACATGGGATGTGTGTGATGTGTCCATGCTAGCTCTTGATCTCAACGGTTTTGAATACTATTGATTGAAATACTGGGCCAGCTCAGGGAATTAGGACACACAGTGTTCTAGTCCTTACTCCAGGGCCAGTTCCATTCATGTTAATACGGTAAGTGTGAATAAATCTGGCCCAAGATCTCTCTTCCCTCAGGGTCTTTTCCTGTTCCTATTTAATATCTATATGAAGTCCATAAGATCATTTGCCAACACAAAGTTAAGCATCATCAGTACACTGATGATACTTAATTATACACATTTATCCCAAGCCAATCGAGAGAATCTCTCTTAAGTGCCAGGACATTATGGGTGGGTATGAACTTGCCTCTGGATCCAGGGATTTTTGTTCTTAGTTCTCAGCAGGATTGCAATGATCCAGAGAGAATTAGTATAAAATTTGAGGATTTTCCCGGGCTTGCAGTTCCTGTTCAAAGAACAGATAGCCAGGGTCAGAGGCCCTTTGCATAAATTCATCTTGTGTGCCAATGAAGCCCTTTCCTGTACAGGGAGACACCACTTTCAGTCACTCATGGATTGGTTACCTCTCAAATGAATTCTGCAATGCACTCTGCATAGAGCTGTCCTTGAAGGCCACATGGAAGCTGAAATTGATCCTTAATGTAGCAGCACAGACCGATATAGGTACACCTTTGTAACACCACTGTTCTATGGGATGTACTGGCACCCAGTAGGCTCCTAGTTGCTATTTAAGGTGTTGGTAATCACTTATAAAGCCCTTCAATCCAATGTTTTTTTTTGTTAAGGGTTTTGCTGACATTCAGGAAAACCTGTGCAGTCATTGTGAGAATAAGCTGAAAATCAGTCCTTCTGACCAATTTGAAAAGGGAATGTAAAACTGGTGACTTGCAGATATGGGATGATGGGGAGACCAAAACCTGGAAGTGGGATGGGGAAGGAGTTCCACTTTATAAGAAACCATAAGTTTTAATAGCAAAACTGCCTTTAGATTTACTTATTTTTTTCACACCTTTGTGGAGCTGGATTTTAATTTGTTCTGTTTTCCAACAGAGATTATGGGCTTTTCCCATTTGTACATAAGAATGGTACAATGACTGCGTATGCCCTGGCAACATATTTTTCTCCCATGTATCATGCCTTCATCTCAGCCCTAGTCCATAAAGGCAATGGGTTTTTGCCATTTTTAGATAAACCAATATAATAATACAACTTTGCCTATAAGCTAATACCATATGTAAAATCTTAGCTTCCCATGACTGTTACAGCATATGTAAAACAGTTACACTTCCTAGCATTACATCAGAGGCAAAATGAGGAGGGCAGAAGTGGATGGTATTAAGACAAATGTTTCTTGCTCATTTCAGGCTGTGCATGCTCCCTTAGCCTAGCAGAACCTCACAATATCAAAGGTAGGCTGCTAGTGTACAATCAATTGCTTCCTGATCACATGCCTCATACACAAAATCAGACGGCACCATTTGGCAGGGAGTTGAGACAGGGAATAGATGCAGTAGAGGCAGGATAGGGACTAGCAATAGAAGCTGCAGATTTATCACCAAAATGGGTTCTGCTGACTTACGGAAGGTACATAGCACTTTAACTCAGCAGAGGGAAAAGCCCTAAGATTTATGATGTTTATGATGACATCAAGAAAGGGCCACTTAGAGAATGACACAAGTGCTGCATGAAGAAGTTTGGGAGGTGAAAATAGTAGTGGTGTGGTAGTGCCCTGTGTTCCTGTACTTAGACTATTTTAGCTGTAGTTTATCTTGTAACAAATAAGATTAGATTGGAAAATTAATTCTTTTTTTAAATCTATGTTGCTTAACCAGCAGTGCCTCGTTCAACAGTTTTATTCTCTGGTAGATGGACTTTTTTATTGCTTTGGATTGCTTTGGCACAGAGTAGGAAAATCAGGCAAATTCAATATATGTATAGTAAACCTTTTTAAAAAATCGCCAAATTAGGTCTCCATCTCCTTTCATTTCTGCAGAATTCAGTTCTCTGAATGTGATTTTAGATTCAATAGGCTCTGTACTAAATTACTATGTCTCTAAGAAAGGACTGGATTCTAATTCACCTCATTTAGTAACTAAACATTTGACAACCTTGACAATATTCTCAAGTTCTCAACCCAAAACTGAACATAAAGGCTGCTAAATACCTGTAGGGCATTTCTCTTATCTGCCGACCAAATGCATAGGAAAGGAGAGGGCAAACCTCACATAGCTTTATAAAATGTCTCCTGAAACTGAGTTTGACACCATTTGAAGTTTGCAAAACAGAATTAATGACATGGTGACTGAGATGATCATCTGGAGAGAGCCTGAAGAAAAACAAAACTAAATAAACAGATGGGTTTCCTTGTTTTGTAAATGTAATGAAAGCTGCTTTGTAAACTCCTTCTTTGTAATACGTAAGTTGTAATTTCCAAGTCCTGAAACTCCACCCCCATCCACTTAGTATTGGCTCATCTAGAATATTTGTATACAGAACATGGGCAGTAACAAATGAGAAGAATGTATTGAGACCAAAAACCTGTAAAACTGGAAACTTTCATCTGAGTTAGCCTACTATATCCTGTATCTATCTGTATCTAGAAGTAAGGACATTAAAAAATTTAAAAAACAGTTATTGGCATATAGGTAATAATTGTTGGGTCAGGAATATATTGGTTAACTAGGTTCAAAAATTGTATCTTTTAGAAACTTATTATAAGCAAGTTAATTCTTTCAGCCTAACATACCTCACAAGATTGTGGCGTAGCTAAAATATGATAATTGTAGTGTATGCGCACCTAAGTAGAGCTAGTTCAACAGGAAGAATCTAAACAAAGCCAGCAGATGGAACCATTCTCTGACTCCATATTGTACCATCAAAATACGAGGAAAGATGGGACAATAAAACCTGTCTTTCACACATCTTTGCTGTCTGTAATTGGTCAGCAAGGCAAAAGATCAAAATAGTTTCACTAGAAGTCAGAGATAGGAGTGCAGTTCTCAAGAAACTTGTTTTATGTGAGGAGATTAAAACAAATATATGGTTTGCACAGAAGTTTAGATGAAACATATCGCAACTCTTGTTGCCACTTAAAAAAAAACCATTTGGGAACATTTGGAGTGTTCACAAAAAATTATTGTCATGGCCTAGGGATTGGCACAGTGTATTAATAATGTCACTGCTAAGAATGTATTTATTTAAATTATACATAAGTAACATTTCCACACTTCAATCCCATCAAAATTATAGTCAGGTCAGGCCCTGCTTAGGGTTTCTTTGTTTGTTTTTGAAATCAGCCAAGGCTGTGATCTGAATATAACTTATCATTAGATTTTTCTTTCTTTAAGGGTCAGGCATTCTGTATGCAGATTCTATTACAATGGTTCTTTTATCAGCTGAAAAGCAGGAATAAAAATGTTAATGTTTCAGGTTTTTGTTTTGTTTCTTATTGAATATCTTAACAGCTCTAGGTATCTTGCAATATTATTGACATGCTACCATTATCATGTACTGTACTATTGAAGAATTTGGTCTTTATTATCAGATGGTAATAAGTTTTGCTATAAATGGTAAGCACATGTAAATTGCAGTTATGAATCCACTGAGAACTAATATGGCTTGATGCTGTTTATTTCCCTTAACTGGTTTTAGCAAATAAGCACAAAAATATAAGTTTTCTGCACATAAAGGGCGGCTAATGCTGAACTCTATTACAAAATCTAATCAACTGGGAGGAAAGATAGGTAAAAGTAGATTCAATTCTTTTTGTTCAATTCCAAAGTAACAGGTTTTCATGAGCATAATTGTTGCTACGCAAAACTGCACAGATGCACAAAAACAAAACCATCACCACTATTCCCTTTTGGGTTAAGCATGTAGTGCAGAATAGAGAGAAAGAGTTCTGCACCAAAGAAGTTAAAGGCCCGAGAAGGGAAAAGAAAAGGAAACATAACTAGATATTTATTTTTATTATCATACCTTGCAAGCCTTACAAATTGTCCATTGCTTCCATCGCATCCATATGCCATTCCATATAGTGCCTCCCAGATGTTTAATATCATCAGTCACCTCAAACCATTTCGGTTCAGGAGGCTCTGTCTGTCCTACACATTGTTCACATAAGCTACCTTTTAGGAGGGGGAGATGTGGAATTAGAAGATTTTAAATAGGGATATGGGAATTTTGAGATGGTGGTGGCTATTATGGAGTTGTTTGTAAAACAAAAAAATCTATAACAATATGTTTTTATCTTTGTTTTCCCAGGATCTCTTCATTCCAAGATCTTTTCCTAACACCCAATCTTCTTTCATATATTTATAGTATTTTACAATGTTATCTTATATGATCAAACTATTTCTATAGTCGCATACTCTCTATTCAACTCACATACATATAGCAACCATTTATTCCTGTCCCCCTTCTTTTACTGCATATATTCTGTAAGCACCTAATTCCCACTAGATTCAATGTTTGTTTCTTCTGACATACCCAAGACTCACTTCTATATGATAAACTGCACAGAAATATGCTTTTATGCATAGCCATTTTTGCTTGACAAACATTCATTCCTTGCAAAAAATACTTTACTCTCTACCTTAAGGTATCTGTGATGCCTTAACATTACTTCATCTGTTTTCCAGTCCTAGTACATTGTCTTTGAAGGTACAGTATATACAGATTCTTCTGTTTGTTCTAGTTTCTCAGCATTTATAACATGCAATTACTTATTCCATTTTTCCTTTCAAACAGTAAAACAGTGCTCTTTGACATATTGATTTTCAGATTCATTCTCCTCATCACATCAAACAATCTACCATACCTAATATTTACTGAAAAATCATTTGGATTCTCAGCCAACAACATAGCAACATCTGTATACAAAAGAACACACACATTTCAAGATATCACAAATGTTCCTTATAATTTATCCATAAACAATCAAATGGGTATTATCCAACCTTATTCTATGCGTACATCATAAATGGTTCTTATCACATTCAGCAACCAATCTTTATACATACATAACATTCCACAATACAAGCCAATTCATTTGATCGTATACTTTCTCTAAATCAGCAGATAGAACGAACTAACTTTCTAACATTCATATATTTCTTAATGACTTGTTAAAGAGCAAAAATCTGGTTGGCACAGCCCCTGCCTGATAGAAGGGCACACAGCTGTTCCCAAATTTTGATCATTTGATCAGAATTTTGCCAAACACCTTCCCAGGCATGCTTAATAAACTAGCCCTCCTGAATGTCTATGGAGATTCTCAGTCATCCAGGTCATGGTGTCATGGTGCTTTTGTCCCAATGGTACTTTTTCAAGAGGCAACTGGACTTTCTGGTTTCTCTTTGAAGATGTTTTGCTTCTCATCCAAGAAGAAGCTGGACTATCCTTTGGGATAGTCCTCCTGAAGATTTTCTCTTTTGTTTCTACTATTTTTCCATTTGTATAAGGAAACAATAACAGCATTATTCCCATCGTCAGGTATGGATATAGTCTTTGTCAGTGGTGGGTTGCTACCAGTTCGCCCTGGATTGGGTGAACCAGTAGCAGTGGCGGCGGGAGGTTCCACCCACCTGCCCAGATATCTCTGCGCATGCACAGAAGCTTCTGTGCATGCGCAGAAACATTGCACATGTGCGCAAGCACACACACGTCCACAAGCGAACCGGTAGCGACAGGATTTGAAACCCACTACTGGTCCTTTGCACCTTTGTTAAATGAATGGCACAGCCACTCCAAAAGCAAACCACATCCCATTTTAACATTTCTCTGGTTATCTCATCTCTCATTAACCTTTAATCTTGCTAGTATAGCACTTGTAACTTCCTTTCTACTTTTTCTGGTGTTGGAGGTGGGGAGGGACCTTTAACATTTATACCATTCATTTCAGTTCCACTCCAACATATTACTATTGTTTCTATCTATATCAATCTCTAAAATTCTCCTTTCATCATTCTCTCCCCTTGGTTTCATCCCATATTATTTCTTCACTTTTATTTTAATCCTGATTACTTTGGAAACTCCGTCAGAAGGCAATATTTCTAGCTGACGGTTGAACTGTGGAGTCCTTGGTGCTCTTTGAGCTTGGTTGTTTGTTGCAAACGTTTCATTACTGAACTACTTACTGATCCTCAGTGCTGCATCTACTCCAAGCCTTAGAAGTTCCTTGCTTAGCCGTCTTCATCCACTTCCAAAACAATTTTCTATTTCCATCAAAATTGTTCTGTATTTTCTCTGCCTCATTTTATCTTAACTATTTCATGTTTTTTTTACATTCTTTGTCTCTATCATTTCTTCTCTATACATCTTACACATAGATTATTCTCATCCATGTTTTTACAATATTCTCTTGTAACAGTTTTTCTTCTGTAGCCTCTGTCATGTCTTCATCCATCAAGCATTCCTTTTCATATTTCTATCAGCAGAACTTCACACACTGTTGTGGCTCACTCTAACAATATTCCCCCCTTCTTTTCTAAGCAGTTCCACATCCTTTTCTCTTATACCTACTTTTCTCTCATTCTGTTCGTATGGCAGTCTGCTTTCTAATACTTTTTCATGCAGGATTTTTAGTTGTCTTCCCCAGGGCCGGATTTAGATGAAAAGAGGCCCTAGGCTATTCCGCTTATGAGGCCCTTTCACCTATAGTGAAAGTGTAATTTTAATTTTGCTAACAATTTGAATGTAGGCTCCTCTTGATCTTGAGGCCCTAGGCTGAAGCCTAGTTAGCCTATAGGAAAATCCGGCCCTGGTCTTCCCGCAGTCACTCTACATTCATTCTTGTTTCTTTAATGTATTTTTTCCTCCAGCTTCACTATTGAAACTGCCAATATATTGTCTGTCCCATATTCAGAACTTCTCATAGTCTTTACAAATTCTCTCATCTTTCATCATAGTCATATCAGTCATGCTTTTAGATTTGTATTCATTCTTTTTTCATGCATGCAGATAAATAGATTTACATTTAATCTACATGTTCGAAACAAAATGTCCTTTTTGCCAAAAAATGCTCATTAAGGAATCACCATTCTTTTACTTCTGGGTCTCCAAATGGCCCACTCACCTTTTCTATAATCTTTTGTGTTATTCCTAATCATCCATTTGTTTTATTCAGAACATTGAGATGTTTGTATCAATACTCATATTGAATTCTTCCATTATCATCATTCACTGGAGGGTAACATGCAACTATCATCAACGTAATGAACTAATGGACTGCTACTTTCATAAGGATGAATTTGTACTCTCTGACATACATTTTAGCACTTTCAGTTTAGTTTAGTTCTTAAACATATTCACCATATTTCACATCCCATGATCTTCTACAAATAGAACCACAGATACTGATCTCTACTTCCAATCATGGCTTTGGTCAATTAAGACTTTTATGTAATGCTTTGTAATATATAAACTTGGCCATCAACCTTAGTAACATCCTATACTACAGGTAGCATTCTCAACTAATGTAACAATAATACTGTTTGTTTTGGCTAATATGCCATAACCAAAGTCTAGTTTTATCTTACACTTATTCAGTTCTACCCAGGCTAGACTCTATACTACCTTGTAAATTGACATACCCTGCAAACTGCAAAAAAATTAAAACAGACTTATGTACATAGACTTATATAAAAACTGGCCATGCTGAACTCAGTAAAATCTCTGTGTAGATCTGCCCAGGATTATTTTGACAATTGAACAGGGCCATGCTAATGTTTTCTAACGTAATAAAACATTTTTTATCCCCCGTGGCCAGGGGGACTTTTTATCAGGTCCGCCTGATTCGCCAGTTGCATCCCTTTCTGGATTGGGACTCGTTAATACGGTCACTCATGCTTTCGTTACTTCCCGCTTGGACTACTGCAATGCTCTCTACATGGGGCTCCCCTTGAGGAGCACCCGGAGGCTCCAGCTGGTCCAGAATGTGGCCGCGCGGGTGGTTATGGGAGCGACGTGGCTCTCCCATGTGACCCCCCTCCTGCGCGAGCTGCACTGGCTCCCGGTCGTCTTCCGGGTGCGCTTCAAGGTTTTGGTTACCACCTTTAGAGCGCTCCATGGCATCAGACCAGGGTATTTACGAGACCGCCTTCTGCTACCAATAGCCTCTCACCGACCAGTACGCTCCCATAGAGAGGGGCTCCTCAGGGTGCCGTCGGCCAAACAGTGTCGACTGGCGGTCCCCAGGGGGAGAGCCTTCTCTGTGGGGGCACCTACCATCTGGAACGAGCTCCCCCCAGAGATATGGAAGATCCCGGACCTGCGCACGTTTCGCTGTGCTCTCAAAACTTTTCTATTTCAGCAAGCTGGCCTGGCCTAACTCCCCTCTTTTAATTTTTTTTAAATTTTTAAATTTGTGATTTTATAAATTGGGTGTTTTAATCTGTGTTTCGGCCAAAATATTTAATAATTTTAAGGGATTTTTAATATTTGTATTATTACAAATATTTTATCTTGGCTGTTCACCGCCCTGAGTCCTTCGGGAGTAGGGCGGTATAGAAATTTGATTAAAATAAATAAATAAATAAATAAATAAATTTTTAAAATTGTTTTCCAGTGTTACAACAAACAAACAAACAAACAAACTGTGCTTTTGAGCTCATAATGTTTTTAAAAAGACAAGAAAAATGGGAAGGGAAAAAATACCGTAAAAATACCCAGAAAGGGGGTGAAAATTTAGGTGCGTCTTATACACCGAATGTAGCCCTGCCCACCCATTGGCCCCCACCCTTGCAGCAGTTACCTCCTTGCAAGCAAACAGCAAGAAAAAACAGTCCCTTTCAGCTTCCGCATAGGCTAATTAGCACAAATTGATTAGATTGGCCTCCTGACTCTCATCTGATTTGCTCTCAGCTGTTTTGCAGGGCTGTTCTGCTTGCTGCAAAGAGCTAAATTGCTGGAGCACATTTTTTTTTCCTTGTGCTAATCACGTACGCTAGGCAGAGACAGAGGTAGATTTCTTTTTCTTCTTTTTCTTCACCAAAAAAGGTAGGTACAAACAATGGGAAATTTAGGGCAAAAGAGGAGAGTTCAAGATTTTAAACACAAAAGAAAAAAAGGAGAACGAAAAAGGCAAAAATAAAAATGGGAAGGGAGAAAAAGAAATGAAAGAGAAAAATGTTATACATATTTAGAATTGAAATATGAGTAGTAGTAAGAAATAAATGGGAAATCATGATTGTAAAAATGAAATGAATAATAATTGGAATATTTGTCTTTGTATTTTTGAAATCTAGACAATGATAAGTTTTTATTTTTTATTTTTTTTAGAAATATGAATAAGTATAAACTGTAACAATTGAAATACCTTTAATTTTATATGGTAGTGAAAGTAAAAAAGGATTAAATTGTAGTTTGGATAACAGCTAGAACATTTTTAAATTTAATTAGGGAAATTGTAATTATTGAAATATTTTTAATTATATATTGTAATGAAAGTAGAAATGGTTAAGTTGTGATTTGGAGGATTATATGGGCAAAACTATGTGGGTTATTGGGAGAGTTTAAAATGTGAAAATGAGTAACATAAGAGAGGAAATTATTTGGTTTATTATTATTCTTGGTAAATGTAATTAATTGATTTGTAAGAAATTGGATTGCATGGAAATAATTGGAATATTCATGTTCATATTGATTAATATACAAAAAATATAGTTATATAACTAATTGATTTATATTAAAATGTTGAATTTGTATTAAACAATTGTAATATTACATAATTAACCAATGTGAGGAAGGATATAAAAATAGAAGACAATGGAAAGGGGTATAATATAGTAGAATAGAAGGGAAAAATTGAATTTGATTAAGATTAGAGATGAGGATGAAGGGTAATATTGGTTTTTTAAAAAAATAGATGAGGAATAAATATGGCAAAAAGGAAATATAGAAATTGTAAATTTAATTGAAATGACTAAACACTGTTTAAATTTGTGAACCAGCCAAATACTCTGTTCAAAGAAAATACATTGTATGTTTGTATGTGTGTTTGTCTAAAAAATTAAAAAAAACTTTTTAAAAAAACCCCCCCAAAAAGGTAGATGCGTCTTATACTCCGGTGCGTCTTATACTCCGAAAAATACGGTAAATTGTTTTTGCATCAGGAGTTGATACAGATTTGATAGCAATGCAGTCATATACTCCCAATAAGGATAATATTGGCAACAGTCTGACAGCAATATTCTAAACCAGTTGTGGTCCTGAACCATCTTCATAGACAGGTGCAGAGTTCCTGGGTTGTAGGTCAGCCTATACAAATTCATTCTGGGACACAGCTCCAAGTTATTCTTCTAAGAACAGGGCTGACCCTAAAAAGATCTTTAAGAAGTGCTTCCAAACAAGTTAATCACCCATGTCCAGATTGGCTTACCTCGTAGCTAGACATCACTTATGTTGTTTCATCAATTGGAAGCTTCAGTTTCTTAACTTACTAATAGCCATCCCAGTCTTCAAGCACTGATTTTGAATGATTGCTATCTCCAGCATCTGGTGGGAAAAAAGGACACTTCCCTGCTACTGAATTAAAGCACCATCCAGCCCAAATGTCCAGATTTACAAGTATATTCATTAAAAGAGCAACTGATTGGTTTTCTTCCCTGGCTTTGCTATTGTTTCCCTTCAGTGTGTCTCCACCCAATGAGAAAACATCTGCCAGTTGAAACTCCAAAACATAGAGAATTATTGCCCAATTCTACAAGTTTGGGACTTCACCTTTATCTGACTCTCTTCCTACTTCAGTATCTTTCAAGTAAAATAATAATAATAATAATAATAATAATAATAATAATAATAATAATAATAATAATGATGATGATGATGAAATTCATGGAAAAAATAGCCATTGCTTGTAAATCAATATGTATGAAAATGTTTAAACTGAGCTGAACAGATTCTAAGTCAGATGCTATAGCTCAGTGAGGGCTAACCTTTTTGTTGTTCCGTGCTGGAAGTGCCCACCCGCGCTACCTCTGCCCCCCACGCATGTGCATGCGACCTACCTGTGCCTCGTTTTGGGCCTAGCAGGCCTCCTTGCAGCCTCCTGGGACCAAAATCGGGCCGCAGGGGCTCCCCAGTGGCCTGTTTTTGGTCCCAGGAGGTTGCAGGGAGGCCTACTAGGCCCAAAACGTGCCACAGGGAGGTGCGCTGCACTCCCCCATGTTCCCACCTGCCCCCGGGCATGTCCACATGAACCCCCCACCCCTGGGCATGCACGCACAATTCCCCCACCCCTCCAGACATGCGCACGCATCTCCCACATGCACCCCTCCCCCTGCGCATGCGCATACACGGCAGAGACCCAAAAATCAGCTGCCCAGTGGGAGGCGTGCGGGCATGCAGGATGGAGCTGAGCTGGGCGATGGCTCACATGCCCAGAGAGAGGGCTCTGTATGCCACTTGTGGCACGCGTGCCATAGGTTCGCCATCACGGCTATAGCTAAATGCATGCAGAGAACCACTGAGTAGAAATATAAGGTGGCTACTAATATACAGATATGCAAATATTCAAACACTGTATCTCTTCCTTTTGGGATGTCTCTTTATATATAACTGTGCCAGGTGGTAACCATGCCATGCAGTTTTTGAATAATTTTTTATCCCGGAACTGGTACCCCCATGCAGTGCCCTTCTGCAGCTCAGAGTTTGTATGCTGGGTGGTGGCAGCCTTGTAGGTACACATCAGAAAGGAGGGACAACAATTTTGTCCCATATGCAACATAGTAGGTCTTGACTAATCAACTAGGTAACCCCCTTGTATGTTTGAAGTTATACAAGGAATCTGGCAAATGATCTGGCAAAAAAGCCCAAGTCAGTAACCCTCATTCTGTTTGAAATCTTATGATGAGGAAAAGCAGGAGTGCTAAATCTGCCCTGACACCATTTCAGACTTGCAAATTAACTTCCTTTTACTTATTCTGACTTGGAATCAAAATTAACTGCTGAGTCTAGGAATCTGAAGACTGTGCTTTACGTATTGTGGTCACTCCCTTTTAGTTGGTTCATTAGGAAGAAACTGGCCTTACACTTAGAAGCTTGAATCTGTCACTAGTCCTCTTATGTGAGGATGGGATTTGGTATTAACTAAAAAAAATATAGTAAAAACATGTGTTTTTTTTCTTTGTCTTAGTCCACAAGCAAATAATGGGAATTAGTTCTAAGTGATTGTGGGATAAATATCCATTTCAAAGCTCTTTCAGATATGATTTTAGAATTGAAATATTCTTCCTTGCTCTGATTAGTGAATTAAGCTGAGACCTAAACAAGGAAGCATATCTCTCTTTAGGATCCTGTAGTTCCTTAGCAGCATCCTATATCACTGGTCATTTGATTCTTTTCCATTGCTTTGCCAGGTTGGGCTTGGAAAAGTATTCCTAGATGCTGTTTTTGGTTTATTTTATTACTATTTTTCCATAGGCTAATATACCACTTCAAAAACAACTGACTTTGAGAGGCTTTCATTTTCACATCAGTAATTGCATTAGACAGCCAGTTTGGTATAGTACTTGAGGCACTAGGCTAGAAGCCTGGAGACCATGACTTCTAGCCCTACCTTGGACACGAAGCCAGCTAGGTGACTTTGGGCCACTCCGTCTCTTTCAACTCTAATAAGAAGCAAAGGCAAGCCATTTCAAAAAAAAAAAAAGAGTGCCAAGAAAACTGCAGGAACTAATCCAGGCAGTCGCCAAAAGTCAAAATTGATTTGAGATGTGTTTTTTTAATTACATTAAATAAAATACAGCCATTATTTATTATCTCCGGTCTGAAAAAGAATGACCCAGTAACAATAATTGAGCTTCATTTGGGAATATCATGGCAGTCAAGCATACTAGGATGGATGTATTTCTTATGATGAGCAATCATGTGATTGCTTGGTTTTTGGCTTGTGTTGTGTAACCTGTAACCTGTAATTGTGGCTTATTCAGCAAATCATGACAAACTAAATCATACCTTAATACAATGTTTATGAACCCAACTAATAGGGATACAATGAGCCCAACCAATAGGGATGGAAATTTTAGCAGCAAGCAATAATTGCTGAAAAGTGTTCTTGTAAATATTCAGTCATAAATCTTGTTCAGTACAGTACAGTACTTCTTTAAGAATACTAGAGTGCATCTAGAGTCCAACAAGCAAGAGCAGCTATTTTTTAGAAAGTATTATAATTGACATAATACTTTCTAAAAAATAGCTGCCAATTACTTGAATGTCAATTACTTGAATTATTTTCCATTCTAAAGATGTGAATGTTGATCAGATGGCCAATTCTGATATCAGAAATTGTTTCCCCAAATCGTCAGAGTTTAAGAACAATAGAGGTGCTAAACTTAATTTACAATTTCAACAATTTCTGCTTTCATTTGTATTACCATCCAACTTTAGAAAACAATGTTCAAAATGTAGGCTATTTGTAATCAATACTCTAGGAGACTTTTTAGGTAGAACCTGGCCTGAAATAATTGAAGAGTTAGGCTACATGTTGTATTATAACTTTTAATATATCTAGGTGTTATATGAAAATGTAGGATAAAAATTAGTCATTAGGATAAAATAACTAATCCAGATTGGGACTGTGATTTCTGGAAGATAAAAGTTTAGCTCTTTTCATATAGTACAGTCCTGATGAAGCTTCACCCACTACCCCAAAACCTTTTCCTTGTTATGGAAGAGAAGCTGTTATGGTATCAGTCCATCTGCTCAGTTTGCTGAGGAGCTGGGGTCAATAAAAGCATGAAATTGTAGCTAAATTGGGGAAAATGGACATTTGGTTAAATCCAACCTAATACCGGAGGGGGAAAAAAGGTAATTTACAAAGAATCTCCCCTCATATGTCACTTCCAAGGTAATCTAAGATAATAAAGGGGGGGAAATTAATTTACAAAGGATCAGTCCCCTGTGTTTATTTACATAGGCAATGACTAAAAATGGAATCCTCTTTGAAGTAGGACCTTTGGAATTTTCTCTTCAGAAAAGCTACATTTTATTCTTGTAATACCTGGAAGAGATATGGTTTATTTTCTCAGGCAATTAACATTTGCATGCTGTTTGAATTTGTGTTTTTTAAATTCCTTCTGTTGCTTTACAGTATTTTATTTTTATTATACAACATGGGGCTGAAAATGTGGTGTATAAATTCTTTCAGGAGGAAGGGGAACACTATTACTGATAGTGACAGTGGCAAAGGAATTTTATTTCTTCCTTGCCACTATGTTAATTCAGTGTCCTCCAGCAGATCTTTTCATATATACACAGAGGCTTATCCAATCTGGCCAGGAGAATGACAAGGTAAGTCCCTTGGAGAACTCCTGACATTGATTTTTGGCTGTTTTATAGATAAAATTGCTTGTGAAGGTGTTGCACCAGAATTCAGGTCAGAATTAGTACCAGTTTGTCACTTGGCTTCCATCTTGCCAGGCTGTGTTAGATGTTTTGCAGTTAGTGCAAGTGCAAGAGGGTATTTTGAGAGGCAATTTGTTGCATATGCCTTCATGCTCTTTATGTATCCTAGCTGGTTAAGTTAGATGGAAAATCTGGACTATAAAGATAATAAATTACTGATAGTAAGGAAGTTTCTAAGGTCTCTTAACACATCTTAGGTTAATAACTAGCTTTTTAAAGATCTAATTTTCTTGACCAAGTTATTTAGGTTCAAGATGAAAAAATCAGTTGCATGTTTTCTTGGATAAAATTCTGTTTTTAAAAACCTTTTCGATATAGTTTTTAGCCCATTTCCAGTAATCAAAACTGCCATATTATTTAGTCATAACAATCTGAGCCATAGAAGAAATGGGAGTGTGATAATATTATGAATATTCTGAAGCTCTACCAGATGAGAATATTAAAAGATAGTTATTTTTAATACTTTCACCTGTTCTTTCATTTTGGACCAAGTTGTTCAATTTTAGACCCTGAATTTTATTATAGACCTATAACATATTAATATGTGTTATTTCACATACCGGTATTTGGAAACTTTATTATTCCTTCTGCTGTTTTGGAGTCTTGGACATCTGCCCCAGTAGCAGTTTCAATGCTTTCCTAAGTGTGTTTTCTAAAATTTAAATGACCTAGATGTTGTTTTTTTTTAATTTAATTTATATGCCGCCCTTCTCCGGAGACTCAGGGCAGCTTACAATGTGTTAAGCAATAGCCTTCATACTTTTGTATATTTATACAAAGTCAGTTTATTGCCCCCATAATCTGGGTCCTCATTTTACCTACCTTAGAAAGGATGGAAGGCTGAGTCAACCTTGAGCTTGGTGAGATTCGAACTCTCAGTAATTGCAGACAGCTGGTGTTAATCACAATGCTATTAGTCTGCTGAGTCACCAGCCTAAGTTTTAAAATTTATTTGAAAGTTTGAATTTTTTCTCAATAAAACGCATACAATAAAGGGTGTTGTGCTGTATAGTCAGCATTGTTTTGGGCAAGTAGAACCATCTACTATACATTAACTCATTTGTGGAGTTGTAAGAAGGGTTACTTGTATTCAGTTTAGTTTTGAACTGAGATATAATAATAACTTGTAACTTGATATTGTATTCTTAAGTCAATGTTTATTTTTTATTATTTTTTTTAATTGGCACGTTAATTTGTTACCCCAAAGTCAGGACTATTTTTACTACCAGGTTTGTTCAATCAGTATAAAATAGTGCATATAGTCCATATTTCTGAGTTGATAATAACTCCCTATTAATAGAATATGGAACTTTGCTATTAATTGGACAAATACATATAAACAAGGATGAATGCAGGAGCACATTTTTTCCCACACAATCCTATTCATAAAAATGTTACAAGTCAATATCTATGGAAGGCTTAGTAGGAATCCAATTTATACTACAACAGCACTTTAAGGACTGTGCTGTATTTATCCCAATAGTTTTCTAACAATTTATTTGAGAATGTTTTTTATGAAAAACAACTGTCCAGGGTCGCTAGGAGTTGGACAACATATAACTTTATCAAACAAATCAATAAACAAAGAAATTCTAAAACCCCTCTTCTCTCAGTACCATTTTTGCCATGGATACAACCTACATTTTATGACTATGCTGAGGATAATGGGATCTGCCACCAACTATTAGCCATTTGAGGCTTTGTGAGCATACTGCCTCTCCTCAGATCACTGGAATCTTCCTTCTGTGACCATTTCATCTTCAGCTACAGAAGAGAGCAAACCCTTGGCTTTTGTGTAATGTTTGACCAATGCATTGGAGAGGATCAGTGAGGTGTTTGTTAGATACAAGGGGATAGGTATACTGTTTTTAAATAGTTTAGCACATTTTTGAAAAAAAATGGTAGATGTTTAAAAAAAACATGCTCTGATGAAAGCTCTAGTCCTGCCTTTCAGAGTCTGGGGAAAAAAATCAGGTTGCACCAGCCATTTGTTGCTGGTTCTGTCCCAAATAAATGCATCTTAAGTTTTGCACTCATTCTGCAAAAAATAAATAAATAAATAAATAAAAATTGTGTGGCCATACTTTTCCCTGTTTATATTATTTTGTGGGATTGTATGTGGCCATTTTCCCTAATCCTGGGCCACCTTGCATATTCTTTGAGTTCCTTCTGGGTCATGCTGGTCATAGTCACTCATTGCCAGTACTGATCTATCCTTGCATTACTTCTCAATCTGGAGTGTGTGTGTCATATCAATTTCTGTTGTCCTCTTGTAATTGAAATCTCAATCCATCCCATGTGATGTATCACTTCTGAGTAATACTCTTCTCATTGATTCTTTGCAGAACCTTTACAACTCAAATGCACAAGAGCCCAAGTGAAAAGACCCAAAACAGAATAGACAAGACTTCTTTCCCTTCAGCCTGAATGACCAGTTGGAGCCCAACAATATTCTGTGACTGGGAGTTATCAATTGCCCTAATTTTGAATACAGGACTCTTCTGGAATAGTACACACATGTCCAAAAATAGCCTGGCTGACACATCTGTAGTACATAGGAAGGGTACATAAGATGAAATAAAGGGGAGCATCTTGCTTCTCCAGATTACCAGTTGATCAGCTAGGTTATTTTGGGACATGGCTTTGCAAAAGGAGAGATTTCAGATATATTAATGGTCAGAAACATTTTTCTAATTCCACTTCTTGCAGCGGCTGACAACTTGGAGTCAAAGAGCAGAGACTGTTTTATGATTCAGTGACATATGTATGCCAGTGTACCACATCTGAAACACATTGTTTTTCATAAATATCATCTCATGGAATGTACATACCATTATGGAAATCAGAAAATGAAACCATTAGACCTAAACCAAGGAATGGAATTAGTGAAGTGTTTCAAACTGTTAATATTATGGGAATTAACAAAACTTTATCCTCTAAGTACTATTTCCCAGCTGCTGCAAGACTAACAAAGAGGCAATACCACTCACACCACCAGAACCTGGAGCTGGGTTTGATTCAGATTTCACAAATCTCAACATGGCTGCCTTTAGAAAACAAGCAGAGCAATTGCCTTGCTTCCTCATTCATTACAGAACTGAGCCCAACTATCAATGTGGCCATCATAGGTAGTTTAGGAAAGCCAAGCATATGTGACCTAAAACTGGCAACTGAGCATACAAAGAACAAGCAATAGCTCACCAATACTGAAAATATGTAAATAGCAAAAACAAGTGGAATGGAAATGGATTCCTAAAAGTAAAGAATTACTAGAGAAACTGCATATAAATATATCGTGACTGTAGGGTGATGCGTTAAAATGTTGCTCTTTTAATTCAGTTCTATATTTCAAAGACTTTTCAAAAACAAAAATAGCCTGACACATTTATCAAACATGTCCATCGCAATCTTTTTATTGCCCCCTCCACTGATGAACGATCGTTTTATCATTAAGTCTTTTGATCTTTAACGGCTCATTCACTTGGGTTTATATTCGTGACCGCCCCCGAACTAACTTGTACTGGGATACGGGGGGCCTCTTAAAACGGGACCACAGGTAGAGTGCTGAAAGCGATTCAGCAGCGGGGAACGCGAGAGGATGGAGTCGGAGTGGACTCCTCCCCGGTCAGGTACTAACGGTGGTAATAAGTGACCGTTGGCCTGACAGTTGGGGCTGCTCGCGGCTTGGCTGTTGGCCATCGAATCGGGCCGCGTGATCTCCCGACATCTGTACTGTCTCTCGCTAGGCGGAGGGAGAGGACGGCCAGGGGAATCCCTCTCTTCCTCTCTCACTTACTCACTCTGTGCCTGGGGCGCGCGCAGCGTGTCTTTTGTGTTTGTACACACGGAGGCGGCCGCGGGAAACCGAGAGTGGGTGGGGAGGAGAGTGGGTGGGCGTGGCCTCTCCTTCCCTCCATTGTGCGCCATTGGCGGTCTCTCGGGGAGGAGGCGTTGCCTGGGCGGTCGGGGGGCGTAGCTAAGCAGCGGAGTCGGCCTTCGCGAGTCAGCCATCTTTCAATTGTGCTCTCATCCGCCGTCGCCCGCAGCAGCTTCAGCACCTCCTCCTCCTCCTCCTTCCTTGCCTGGTCGGCAGCCGCGCTCAGCGTAAGCGGACGGGGGTAAGTCTTCAGCCTCCTTTACAGGACCCCCCCGGATCCCCGCTCGGCCGAGGACCCCTCCGAACCGTCCCCTGGCTTCCCTGGCAAACTTCTGGGAGCGAGAACCGCTGTTGGGGAACAGGAGAGTCCCTTTATCTCTCCGCCTTCCCGAGTACGGCGGAGAAGCTCGGGCTGCTCCTTCCCTTTAGACCCCCCCGGCCCCACTTTGCTTGGCCGTTGCCCCCTTCTTTTGCCCTCGCCTTCCCCCAAACCTTCACTATCCTTCTCCCCGCTCCCTCGCCGACCACCTCGCCCCATCGCCGCCCTAGATGGGAGCCGGGAAACGGCTGCAAAGGGAAGCCCCGTTGCCAGCCCCGGGAAACTCTCCTTGCCTGCCTTCCCCTCTTCCCCACAGTTGTTGCTCAGCTTCACCATCTTGTCTCTTTTCTCTGGTCACCGACCATATTTTTTTTCCTATTGCATAAAAAACAATCCGGAGGGGGAGAAAGGTGCCTAGGAAAGCCTTCGCACCCGGGGAGATTTTGGGGGGGTCTGTCCAAACTTTTCCTCTCTCCCGCTTAGCCTGCCGGATCCCACCTAGTTTGAAGCGTTTGCGGGATCTGGAGAAGGGATTGTGATGCTGCTGTTTTATTTTATTTTCCACCCCCCTCCCGTCTCTTTCTCTGCCTGCAAAGGGAGTAGGGCTGCGTTTGGCGATTGTTTCCATTTTGTTGGGGCTGAGTTTGCCAGCGAGAGGCGCTTGGGAGCGAAGCAGCCGTAGGACTGGCACTCACACAGGCAGAGGCAGCACCGAAGAGGCGGCAACCCCCCCTCCCCAAAAAAAGTTCGCTCGTTGTTTTCTGGCTCCTAACCTCTGACTTGGCTTTTCCTTTTGTGGCAGAGCTCTGGCTCTCGGGCGCCTTCCCTTTGAATCCCCTCCGCCCGCCCGGCCGACCAAAGGGAGCGATGGCTTCTTTGCAGCAGCAGAAGCTGTCAGCCCGGGCTTTCCCCTTCTTGTCGCCCCTGCTTGAATGCGGACATTTGCCCTTCTTTTACTCCCTTCAAGCTACCCATCAGTTGCACGTCCCCCGATGTCTTCTGCAATCGGGGACACTTATTTCGTCCTCGCCAAGGGGAAGGGGAAGGGTGGGGGAATCGAGGTGTTGCTATTAGGTTGGAGGCACCTTGGCTGCATCGCTCTCAAATTTGGAGAAATCTGCTGAAATCTCCGGCGGATAGGTTTGCCGCTTAAATACCATTAGAGCGCGAACTCCCACCGACATTTTATCATCCAATTTAGGACTTGTAGGGAAGGCTTTTTTTTTTCTTTTTCTTTTTTTTTTTGAACGTTGCAAGCCGATAGCCGGAGTGGCAGGCAGGCAGGCTGCAGAAGTCTGCTCTTTGGATTGGCATCGAAGGTGCGGGTCTGCACGGTTTGAATTGTTTGAAAGGTTTTTTCTGGGGATTCTTGACATCCGAGGCGTATCTTTATTTTTGTGCGTGAAAAACAAAAATTAAATGGGCATTTTTCGGCGGATGTTTTTCGAGCGGCTGCCTCGCTCTAATGTGGTGATCGCGTGGGTGACTTCTTGCCGATAGGTATAAGGAAGAGAAGTTCGCGGGAACATGGCTCGTACCAAGCAAACTGCCCGCAAATCCACCGGGGGGAAGGCGCCCAGGAAGCAACTCGCGACAAAAGCCGCTCGCAAGAGTGCGCCCTCTACCGGCGGGGTCAAGAAACCTCATCGCTACAGGTATAAAAATGACCGCAAGAAAGTATTACGATGTGATCGCCCCGTAACGACGCGGAAATATTTATCGATTTTTTTTTTATTTTTTTTTTGCTCGAGGGGGAAAAAGATCACAGTTTATTGTTTCTTGGATCGAGTCAAGATGATTTCATCAGAGTCATTATTTTTGTAATGCAATACCCGACTCATAAAACATTTTGAACGAAATATGTCTGTAAACCAGTGGAATGACCAGTAATAATAATGAGCTATTTTATTAATTAAAACAAATTTAAAATAGAATCGGGGAAAAATGCAGCTTTAATATTAACCGAAGGGTTCGCTGGTTTGTAGGGTGCCATAATAACGCTTGATAATTATTGTGATTATCTAATTAATATTTGGTTTATTTGTTTCAAATATATTGGGCATTTTTCATTTATAGTATTAACAGTACAGTAGTTTAATTCTTCAACCGTAACTGTACGAATGGTAGGTTTTGTACAGTGTACCACTAGAGGGCAGTATCTGATCCAGAATAAGTAAATACTATAGGTTTTATATTTTAAAAATGTTTAAACAAAAGAAATAGCAACTGACATAACTTGTTGGTATCTTAGAAGTCACTCGTTTTATCAGCAACCTCCATGGTAAAAAGTTATTTAATTTCTTACAAACTTTCATAGGAGTTTGAGAAAACAATACAACTGAATTATTGCAATTGGAGTCTTTCACAATGTTCTGTTTTTAATTTAAGTCTACGTTAAGTTTTTCTTGCAAGCTTATTTTGGTCATGTAAATTAGCTTGTGTAAATTAGCATGTATTTCTGTGAATATACATTGGGTTTTGTATATTTTTTTTTAAGATTGGAAGGGTTTAATTATTTTTGCTTTGTTTTTATTCAAAGGCCAGGTACTGTAGCTCTTCGTGAAATCAGACGTTATCAGAAATCAACTGAACTTCTGATCCGCAAACTTCCATTTCAGCGCCTGGTGCGTGAAATTGCCCAGGACTTCAAAACAGATCTGCGTTTCCAGAGCGCAGCTATTGGTGCTTTGCAGGTATAAAATTGTTATTTTAAGTTATCCTTTCAAAACACAAGTGTCCTTTGCTTGTATTGATGAGATGTGTTATAATTTACAATGACTAATTGTGCTTTTGTTATAGTAGATATTACAATTTTCTTTACTAATCTTTTCTGTATTAAAGAAAATACACATTTTTTTCTGTTTTATTTTTTAAAACCTTGCTTTCAGAAAATACAGCATGGCATCTGACACTAAATAAATCAAACTTATTTAGTTGTATTATGTGAGTGGATGTAGATTTGCCAAAAGAAATTATACCCAAGTTCTTTTCTAGAGTGCAGCCATTGATAATTCTGTGCTTTTGGTATGTGAGAATGCATGCAATTGGTTGCTTCCATACAGTCACCTTATTGGTTGAGCTGTTTCTATGGTCAGTCAAAATTTCATATGATTGGTGGGTTTCAGAATTAAGGATATATGTAATTGTAGGTGAGCTGATTACTACTGTTTTCTTTTAAAAAGTAATCTGCTTCCTCAGTAGAATCTCAAAAACTAAAACAGGATTGTTGGAGTTCAAAATATTTTAACAATAACATTATGACAATATGTCAAGTATTTTAAAGAAATGTGATGATGCCAGTAATTTTAATTAGAGTAGCAAATATTTTGGGAATATGAATCACATGATGCTACATGAGAAAGGAACCACTGTTTTTTATGTAAGTATTAATGGAGAGAATATGCCAATTTCTTTTAAGCTGCAAAAGAGTGGAAAGTACACTGTTGCTGTATGTTATGTGATTGTCTTAACTTTCTACTAATAGAAGCCATTGAGAGAAATTCTGATCTGGGTGGACCTTCTCAAATCTTAGCTAGGTAATTTGTACATTACAGATGAAATGCAAGATTTTGTCTTGCGGTTGTGAATAAGTTATGTCTTAAAAAAAATAAAGTTAAAAGTGCTGTTTTCAGATCTTTCCTGAGTATTCCTTCAGTTTGTATTATGTGTGTGTTTTATGTGAATGTTTGCTGCACAGTACTGCCAAAGCTAAGTAGATCTACTACACTTTTCCAAAAATAATAACTTTTATTACTTTCTATATTACTTCTCTGGATAAGAATGGCATGTGGCCATTAGTCTAAGATTGCAAGATAAATCTTTCATTTTTTACTGCTGTTCTTACACTGGATGGACCTACACAGCAGTTTTCAAGCCCCTCTATTCAGCTGCATATTCTGCACAATCTGCATGATAAAGTGGCATCTCTTTTTTTCTCAGGCCTGAGGGAACAGATAAACAAGAAATATTTACTCCGCCAAAATCAAAATAGATGTAAGCCAAAGTTCATTTTTGAGAAACACCAAGAGGCAACTTGCAGAATTCCAAATAAAACTGATTAAAACATTCAGTGCCATGCAACATAGGGACTTGGAAGTTGCAATCAATCAGAATTAACATAGTTGATTGGTTATATATTGCAGGGTGTCTGGCACCTCTGTTCAAAATCCATTATAAAATAGATGAACATAAAACAGGAATTCACTAAGATAGGCTGTCATACGTGGCCAGTGGATTCCATTTGTCACAGTGGGTCAGTTGTACAGCCCTGCTTTGAAAATGAGATTTGTTATCTGCTTGTCGTTGCATGATTCTCTAAATAAGACAGAATCATCATGAGGTCAAGAATCCAACATTTATGTCAAATATTCCATGGTTTAACACCAGATAGTGTAACAGATTAACTGAAATGGGATTTTTCTTTAAAATGTTACTATTTTTGCTTTATGCATTTTACATAATGAACATATATGCTTCATTGATGAATTGTGAAAGCCCTTGAGATAAGACACTTGGAATGTACACAAATCCAGTCTACTTCTATTGCAGGTTCCTCCTTAGTTCCTCCGTACTCAACATGCAACATTGTGCAAAATAGCAAATCAATATTGTATAGTACTAGTCCTTGACTTACAACAGTTTGCTTGGTGACCGTTCAAAATTACAACTGAAAAAAGTGACTTATAACTGTTTTTCACACTTATGACGGTTGCAGCATCCCCATGGTCATGTGATTTACATTCAGATGCTTGACAACTGGCTCACATTTATGATGGTTGTAGTGTCCCAGGGTCATGAGATCCTCTTTTGCAGCCTTCTGACAAGCAAAATCAATGGGGAAGCCAGATTCACTTAACATCCGTGTTACTAATTTAACAACTGCAGTGATTCACTTAACAAATGTGACAAGAAAACTCGTAAAATGGGACAAAACTCACTTAACAAATTTCTCACTTAGCAACATAGATTTTGGGCTCAATTGTGGTCATAATCCTCAATTTATAGCTATTCGTTTAGCAATTGTTTGACAGTACTATGGTATTGAAAAAAAGATTTATGAGTAGTCCTCACATTTAATGGCCATCAGAGCATTCCCCTATGGTCACATGATCAAAATCCAGCTGCTTGGCATCCAGCATGTATTTATAACAGTTGCTAAGTCCCAGGATCATATGACCATCTTCCAACAAGCAAAGTCAATGGGGGAAAGCCAGATTCGCTTAATGACTGCATGATTCATTTAATAACAGCAGTGATTCGCTTAATAACTATTGCAAATAGGTTGTAAAATTGGGTATGACTTACTTAACAAATGTCTTGTTTAGCAACGGAAATTTTTGACATAGTTGTCATAAGTTGAGGACTATCTTAGTTATAGTTTGAAGGAAGGGGGAAAAAGATACCTGTTATAACTCAAAAATATCTACCAACTCAAAGCATGGCATTCATTTCCACCTCTATTGAACTAGAGATTGGGTCTATTATATTAGTGAGAACAGCATTTTCAGAAATAATTATGAATTGCCTTAGTTGTTCCTATTGGTGGATTGGATCCAATCCAGAGCTGTGATTTACTTTGAAAGTTGCACTTAAAGAGTGTTATGGGGCACAGAAAATACAATATAAATAAAAGAGCCAAGAAAATCTGTGTGGAACCAATAAGAGAGTTTTAGATACAAGATTAAAATTAGGACTTAAGATACACAAAAGAATGTTTTTCCATTTTCTTTCGCTTGGCTTGAAAATAAACTTGCCTGTGTATTTTGTGAGGATTTGGGAACTTTTTATTTTAAATGGCTAAACCATTTTCTTTTTTCAATAGGAGGCAAGTGAGGCCTACCTGGTTGGCCTGTTTGAAGACACCAACCTTTGTGCTATCCACGCCAAACGTGTCACAATCATGCCAAAAGATATCCAGCTAGCACGCCGCATACGTGGGGAGCGTGCTTAAATTCTACTAAGATGGATTTGTCATTCTCAAAACAAATAAAATCTCTTCTTCCTGTTATTGGTAGTAATGAACGTTAGATTTTTTTTCCCATGGGGTTAAAAGGTACCTAAATCTATGGTTGCAGATGGAAAAATAGAGGACAGAATCGGGTATTGGCAAGTTATTTTTCATTTTCATTTGTGTGTGGATTTTTAATATAAACGTGGGGACATATAAAGCATTATTGCTATAAAAAAAACCCATTTCATTGAACAAATTTCAGCAGTTCAACTTTATAACAATTATAAATATGCCAGTCAGACTTTTCTGGACAATGCCAGCATTTGGGTTTGTTTTTTTTAAAGGTAAATTTCTTATTGATGGCAACTATATGAAGTCTGTATTATACAGTAGATTCCATCCACTCATTATACTTTTCTAAGTTGTCCTACATGCAAGTACATGTTTTTAATGTTGTCTGTCTTCTGTGCTGTATCTGTAAGTTTGCTATTAAAATACACGAAATAATATTTGTTTTTGTCTTAATTTTTAAGTATTTTATTTTATTAGCTATAATTCAGTAGCAATGGATATGTTTAAAATGTATTTAATGTGCTGCATTTATATTAAAATTTTAAAAATGTATATTGTAGCTTAAATATAGAATTATGATCCCATTAAAATATTTGAGGGCATCTTGTGTCTTAGAAATAAACACAAATATTCATAGAGATTCCAACAGAGATTGTTTTGTTGACCTGAAGCACAGCTGTATCTCTGATGAGCCGAGGTGGCGCAGTGGTTTGGGTGCAGTACTGCAGCTACTTCAGCTGACTACTAGTTCAGCAGATCAGCAGATCAAATTTCACCGGCTCAAGGTTGACTCAGCCTTCCATCCTTCCGAGGTGGATAAAATGAGGACCCAGATTGTTGGAGGCAATATGCTATTTAGTATACTGTCTTTGGTGTAAGCCGCCCAAAGTCCTCAGAGAGTGGGCGGCATAGAAATATTATTATTATTATTATTATTATTATTATTAAAAAATATGATTAGGTGAATTCCACAGATTTGCTGTGCTTTGCACAGGTTTGCACCAAAAAGCAAGATATAAATGATGTACTTTTAAGGTACAGGTGCTATTTGAAAATTACATGAGCAGCAATTATGCCAGGCTTCTCTAACCTTTTGCCCCTTATTCATTGAGGGCAAGGTAAGTTACAGTTTCTCAAGAATCTTATTTTTCCAGAACAAGCCATACTCTGATGTTTCTGTCTGGAATTGCTCCAATTACATTTAAGTTTTCAGTACATAGATGGGAACACACTTTTTATAAATAAAATACATAGTTTCAGTTATCAAAACTTCAACAATTGGAATGTATAGAAATGCACTTGTCCCATTGAGTTTTTTAGGGGTTATTTTCCCTGATTGTTCCTTCCTGAATTGACTCTTAATCCTTGCAATTCTATTAAAAACCAATATGATTGAATTGCCTTGGTAAAGTTCCATGCTTGTTTATTCCCTGTGCATGTTCAATACTGCTAATGTCCTCAGAGAGTAAGTTCAAAATGGGCCATATTATTTTGAGACATTTCTATTATTGATTGCTAGCTGCCTGACCAGTACAAACAAGGAACTTGCATTGTCCTGCTTGAGATAGAGGACTGTGTTTTACAGGGAAAAGCTATAACTAGATACAAAAATATAGTTTTAAGTATACACAGTAGCAGCATTGTGTTTTAGTCTACTGATTTGTAACCATGCTTAGGTTATCAAAATTGTGCATATAAGGAAAACTACATTCCTGATTTGAAGACTGTTCAGATATGATTTTTTGTTCTAATAAAATATAATCGCATTAATTTTAATCAGAAGGTAACAGAAGCAACATGTATTTTCTTATCTCTATGTCTGGCACTGTAGAATAATGCTTTTAATCTGGAAACAATAATGCCACAACCCACAAAGCAAGATGTCTTTCAGTGTGATAATACTGTGAAGATGTAAAACTTTTGAGTAGTTGAGGATGTACTGCTATTTGTTTGATTTATATCCCACCTTTCTATCCAGGGACATTTGAGGGGGCAGATTCAGCTGTGCCTTGGCACATGAGGGAGCAGCGAGGCATACAGTGAAAGAGACAGGTACATGTCTTGCGTGTCAAAATCAAAACAAGGGGAACTCTTCTTGCTGCAGAGAGATCGAAGTGTGAGGCTGAGTATTGGAATGGGGAGTGGGGGAAAAATAAAATTCTGTAGGAAGTTGTTATTTAGTGGTTCGATATTTCACCAAATAACAGTTTCTGCTCAGGTAAACATTAAATGCTAAAATGAAAAGCAAACTATCCTTATGGATTAAGATTCCTTTTTGCAATCCCTCCTGCCAGAAAACCAAAACTATTAACATTCATCTGTTGGATGGTATCTGAATATAAGGGGGGTGGGTGTGTTAATGACTACATGGAGTAGCACATAGAAAATAGGATAAAAGCTCATCTGAAAACTGCAGACAATTCTGGAGGCTTCTAACACCACCATGAGATCTAAAAGCTACATATTGGAATTTATGTATCACTCTTCAACAGCAAAAATAACAAAATTCCTAAGGTAGCTTACAAGTTGTAGTCAGCCAAAGTACACCTTCAGAGCAGCACAACAAATCAAGCATGGACTAGTAATTAAAGCGGACTATGAGCATTCTGAAGCTGTTGCCTGAGGAAAAACAAAAATGCAGACAACTGAAAATTGTCAGAGTCTTCTTCAGATGGCCAGGAGTCTGGAGGCTCTCTGGATGAACTCAGTGTAAAGACAGGCTCTCGAGAATCAGGCAACCCATCAAACTCCAAGCCCTAAAACCATGGTTGTCCAACTTTTTGACTTGCCTGGACTGCATTGAATGAAGAGGAATTATCTTGGGCTGTTTATAAAATATATAGTTAATGGATATAAATAGCAAACTTCTTACTATCTATTTTTCTATTATCTCATGGGGCCGCATTGCTAACTGTCCAAAGCCATATGCAGTCCATGGGCTGTAGCTTGCACATGCCTTCCCTAAACCATTTAGGAAACACAACCACTATCACTGCTGCTCTTTTTGATCCTCCTCTGTGTAAGATACCTGTCACCAAATACATTTCCTACATGGGAGACAACTATATTAGCTATCCTGAATTCATTTCATTTACTTAAATCCACTTTTGTTTTGGCTTCTTTCCCCTTTCCCTTTGATTCAGTTGTGCCCATTTGCTGGAGTGTAGCCTTGACAGACCACCCTTTTTTCTATTCTTAATTTGGTCTTTTTTGTAAGACAGTTTTTGCTCTCTTCAGTACTCGGCAAGTCTTCATAGTTTTCAGTGCATCTTCAGATATTCTTCCAATATCTTGGAAGTTGTTTGCTGTACTTTCACTATTCCACACCCACCTATGGTCCTTGGTAAGTAGAGTCTGTCAATATAGCTTCATAAAAGGACATGATTCATTTTCATTATTTTTCTGGTCTTTATTATTATTAAGTTATGTAGCTGCCCATATCACAATTGTATCTCTGGATGGTAAATCTAGGATTAAAACTGTCAAAAGCAACAAAACAGCAAAAGTTGTAGAGATAACAATGTAATAATACTATAAAATGGCCCCTGAGGACAAACTGACCCAGTCAACACAAAGTCATCTTAAGACAAATCACAGATCACATGTCTGGAGGAATATCCTGGTCTTCAAAGTCATTCAAAATGCCAGCAGGTTCAAGGCCAAATGAATTTTAAAGGATGGACATGATTTAAAATGTAGGACCTGGATCATAGCCATTCTTCCACATCTAGTAGAACAGGCAGAAATGGTGGAACTACTTGAGTGCTTATTGGCTTGTTTTCAGATGGATGGATGGATGGATGGATGGATGGATGGATGGATAGTCACAGAAGTGAGTACAACCCCTCATATTTTATAAATATATATCTTTTCACGTGACAACACTGAAGAAATGACACTTGGCTACAATGTAAAGTAGTCAGTATACAGCTTGTATAACAGTGTAAATGTGCTGTCCCCTCAAAATAACACAACACACAGCCATTAATGTCTAAGCTGTTGGCAACAAAAGTGACTATACCCCTAAGTGATAATGTCCAAATGGGGCCCAAAGCGTCATGCCCGCTCCTGGCATGTGATGGCACTATAGGCCTGTTTTTTGCTCTCCCCAGTCTCCAGTGCCTTTCTAGGAGTCTGGCGAGGGTGAAAACGGCCTTCCCCACCCTCCCATCCCCCCAGAGACAGCCCCTTTGCCAACTTCTGAAAGTTGGCAAACAGGCTGTTTTCGGTCTCTGGAGGGTCTCCAGGGGGGTGGGGAAGGCTGTTTTCACCCTCCCCAGGCTCCTAGAAAGGCTCTGAGGCTGGGGAGAGCAAAAAACAGGCCTACAGTGCCATCACATGCCAGGAGCAGGGGGAGCGGGGGTGGGTCACATGTGCATGCACAGGGGCAGGGTACATAGAATTATGGGTGTGGACACACATGTGCGCGATACCCCCCCCCCTGCTCCTGGCACATGATGGCAAAAAGGTTAGCCATCACTGGTCTAGGTCATCTTTATGTAGAGCAACAATTTGTTTTTTCAGATCCTCAGAGAGTTCATTGGCATGAGTTGCCATGTTGAACTTCCAGTGACCAGTATGAGAGAGAGAGAGCGATAACACCAAATTTAACACACCTGCTCCCCCTTCACACCTGAGACCTTGTAACACTAATGTGTCACATGACACTAGGGAGGGAAAACGGCTACTTGGGCTCCATTTGGACATTATCACCTGGGGTGTACTCATTTTTGTTGCCAGCAGTTTAGACATTAATGGCTGTGTGTTGTGTTATTTTGAGGGTCATTTCTTCAGTGTTGTCACATGACAAGATATACTTAAATATTTACAAAATGTAAGGGGATGTACTCATGTCTGTGACATACTGTGTGTATGTATGTGTGTGTGTGTATGTATGTATAGTCCTCTCCTGCTCAACGAAGCAGCAGTAGAAAACTTAGCTAATCTTTATGGTAATCTTTTAAATAAGAGCAATTAAATAATATAGAAGAACATTTCCTTTTCAGAGTGATGTGGCTCCTGTGCTATTTGAAAGTGGAGGGCAAGATCCCTTTGTGATCTCACTTTAATTTTTTTTACATGAACTTCCATTGGAGTGGAGCATCTCTTTGAAGATCTGCTCAGCTGTACTGTCTGACAGTGAGTAACAGCCTAGGTTACAATGTCTAGTAGCTATGATTATTCATGTGAAGACATTGAAATGCTCTCACTAAGGCACAAGAGAGCAATGCCACCTATCCACTTCACAGTTCTAATTTAAAAAGATTTTCCTTGGGGAAGTAACTGATACACATTGGATAATGGAGTGAGCAGAGACAGGGACTGTGGGTTAAAGGTGCACCTTTGTTTTTAAGACTACATCCAAATTTTAAATTGTATGCTTTTAAGAGTGAAAAGGAACTAGAACAAATTAAATTTGATGTGCTGTCACAAACATTTAATTTTAATTCACATTCAGTGAAGTTCACAGATTTATATCCTGCCCTCTCCTCCAGTTACCCATTTTATCATTACTCCTTCTTTTCCATTTAAAAATGGCAATTATGTAATAATTCAGCAATTTCTGAGGGTTGCCCTCAAGACTGGAGGGAATGCATCTCACCTTTCCTTTCCTTTGGTGTAAATTTTTGCACTTATCCTATAGGCAGAGCCAATTAAATTTAATTTGCTATCCACCAAATTCATCTTTTTCTGTTATACAAACCTTCCTGCCACCTCATATAGTGCAGCATGGTGGAGGACAAAGATTTAGCCCTTGCCCTTTATATTGTAAGCCAATAATTTAATTGTTAGCACAGTTGGAAAAATGCATACTGGAGGGTATGTGTATTAAATGATGACAATGGGTTTAATCCAAACCAGATTCGGTTAGGCAAGGAAAAAACTCTTAAGAAAATTAAATGAAAATGCTTCTTGACTGACATGGTGGTACTTCTAATGGAGCCATTGTCTATAGAAAGCACAGAAGCATAAATGAAAATGCAGACCTACTTATGGACACTTTTACGTGCACAGTATCATACATTAACCTAAGCACAATCTGATTTATGCTTGGTTTATGTGAATTCTATTAGGTTTAGGTTTAACAATTTGAGTTAATGAAACCATAATGGCTTGTTTAATTAATTCACTAAAGTTTATACTTGTGGACACAACCACTTTTGGTAGAAACCAGGGAGAACATTCCAGAAGGAATCCATTCTTGGATACATGCATAAAATTCCCAGTGGTCTCCTTTCAATAACTCAGTCAGCTTCCAACAACCACTGTCTTTTAAATATAGTTTGATTGCTACTGTATAGCCTTATGCAGGGATGGGTTCCACTTACCTTTACTACTGGTTCGCAGCGGGATCGCGCACATGCTCTTCTGCACCAATGATGACATCATGCCGGGTGGGTGGAGCCTCCCACTGGTTTTACTACCAGTTCTATAGAACCGGACAGAACCGGGAGCAACCGACCACTGGCCTTATGCGAATGTTAGAGACACCATTATTGAAAAACGTCACATTAGGAGAAGCTGGACTATATTTAGACTTGCTTAGCTTCACTAAATTAGCTAGATCATGTAAATGCTGAGGATTTATTTGGGAACACATTTTATGGAACTTTTCAATAAATCTTTGAATAACATACACTTGCAATTGAGCTGAGTAGCCCAGCAAATTTTAGCAGATTTTTTTCTGTTGTACCTAACAATTGGTTTGATACCCTCATAAAGAACGCATTTGTAAAAAAAACAAAAGCAGCATTCATGCAATTCCAAGGGGAAAAAACATTCAAGAGAAAATATATTTTAATCCCATTTATAAAGAGAAACTGTAACCCCCTGATGATTTTGAACAAGAATTGAGAAGAAAATCAGTGACAAGAGTTAAAAACCTACTCTTGGATCCCTAGCATTTCAGCCAAGTGCTATTTAGCCAGTGCAATTTTGCTTAATTTGAATTATTTCAGGCTGTGAAAAGAAAGCTGATTTTGAAATGGAATAGAAAGGCATAACTATCTTAAAATGCTTTAAACTGCAGCAACAATAGCCTGTGTGGCCGATAGAAAAGTAACACACAAGTGGTAACATGATTGTGAAGAGCCAGAGAAAAAGAGCTTTTAAATGTGCTACAAAATAAATCCACAACTTGTGAGGAAAAGCTTGAATCCAGAAATCTGACAATAGATTCCCTCCCCCTCCAGTCAACAGCACAATAGTGAACACAATGGCATACCGCTAGCAAAAAAATGACATCTTCAAAGCTGCATGGAACTGACGGTCTATAGAGTTTGCAGCATGTCACAGATATGACATCAGTGGGTTCACTTCTACATGGAGCCAAAAAACAAATTTAAAGCGCAAAGGAGATGGTGGCAGCAGGTTGAACTATATATTCTATCTTTCAGAGGGTTCACAGTTAGATCCCTTCATGATTTAAAAGGTAGAAAGAAAGTCTACAGTGGCTCAAATCTCGAAAAGTCAAAAGTAAAATCCTCTGGTCGTAAGTGCTGCCTGACCTATCCATCCTTCTGCCTTTTGTCACCATTTTCCAGATAATTCACTTATGTAGAATCACAAGTGGTTTGGAAGGCAGAGCAATGGAGAACCGAAAATGAATGTGGGTGGTGCATGGGTGGTACTGCATAGATCTAAATGCCCTACAAGAGACTAGATGGCAATGGTAATGGGCCACCAATCCTAGTCATAAAGTGCAATAAGTTATCAAATTCATGTGTCATAAAAGGTGGCATTTCTACATTTTGATGGAGCCATTCAAACCAAATACCTACATCAGTATTCGTTTTCAGATTCATAGCAATTCTTTCTGTCAAATTCAAAATAGCTTTAGGCAGGTTAACACTAAGATAAATGGATGCCACATAAAATGTAAAAAACACTTTTAAATGTTGAGAGAACTGCCCTTAATACTCAGACAATCAATGGTCCTTGGCTAGTTTCATAGTCCCACTAAAGAAATCATGCTTCTCACAAGACAAGCTAAATAAAGAGAAGCAGCAGTTTCTAACAGGCTGTGTTTGTAAGATGAATTGGAAATCTGCAAGGTCAGCAATAGTAAACTAGAAATACAAATACTTTTCTTATCTCTAGTTGTTATGACGTTCACTCTGGTTCAACAATCATTGCTGGTAGTGACAGGGCAGGTGACATGAAGAGCACTGAAAGATGTAGCTCCTGCAGATACCACAGAACATAGTGAATGAGGATTTCTCCTTCCTCCCTTCTTTTGGAACAATAATGTAGATGCTCTTAGAGACATGGATTCCAGTCTTACGTTAGTAGCAGGCTTTTTGACATGTACAATAACTGAGGGTCTCTAATGGAGATATGTATCCTGCCATGAATGAGAAGATATTTGCAGCTAGTTCAATGAGGAACAAACAACTGTTGTCTACATGTATACCATTTTTACTTGATTAGGACAATAAATAGCCCCTTAGAGTGAATATACAGGCTTGGGGATGATTGGTGCCTTTAAGACAAAGTTGATTACTGGCAACCGCCAGGACAAGTGCCTGCAGTTTTCTTGGGAAGGTTTTCAGAAGTGACTTCAGGGGTGAAATCCAGCAGGTTCTGACAGGTTCTGGAGAACCAGTAGCAGAAATTTTGAGTAGTTTGGAGAACCAGCAAATACCACCTCTGGCTTGTCCCAGAGTGGGGCGAGAATGGAGATTTTGCAGTATCCTTCCCCCAGGAGTGAGGAGGGAATGGAGATTTTGCAATATCCTTCCCCTGCCACGCCCACCAAGCCACACCACGCCCACCAAGGCATGCCCACAGAACCAGTAGTAAAAAAATTTGGATTTCACCACTGCCCTCATGGTCTTCCAGTTTCTAGCTCAGTGCCACAACTATTGTACCAGACTTTATAACACTATAAAAATATTAGAATTCATGATTCTGGGATAAAGTGTGAAAAATCACGAGAAACTATAAAATAACGTCTTTGAAGTCTTACTGAGTATCAGATATGGAAAATGGCAGCAGGTTACCATCTAACATCCTCATTAAGCATATGAATTTCTTCCTGGCCACAATTTCACTGTTTCAGAAACTGATAGATTTACACATTATATTCTGGACAATTTGTGATTGGAATATCTGCTTTCAGTAGGACCAATAGATTAACATTTCAGATGAATTAATGCAGAAAACAAAAGAAAGTAATTGTATGGAACATAGGTTAGCAACCAATTATCAGTTTTGCAGATAGGCTAAAAACTTAAAGCCTTATTATGTTGTTACTTTAATACATGTGGAAATAAAGAGTGTGTGGGTCAAGCATGCAATCTCTATTCCTCATCTCTGTTGGCATTATCTTCTTCATCTTTAATTTCCATATTGAGTGTAAAAGTCTGGAGGGTGATTTTTAAAGACATTCACCTGACTATATTTTCTATTGCTCATCAAGATTTTGTGCTAATCCCTACGGATTTGGAAGGAGAGCTTCAAAGATGGAGAGCCTAGAAATGGAAGCCAGCTAGATAGCTCCTGTCCCTCTCTTTGTAAGTTTTTTTTTTGGTCACATTTTAGAGTAGTTTTGAAAGTAGCTTTAGGGTTGGTAACATCATAAATGCAAGGTAAAAATATATTTATATTTATCTAGCCTCCTTTGAGATTTTAAAGAATGTTTTTTCTCAATGTTCAATAAGTATAAATTGCAGGAACATAAGTGACATTACACATTGATGAAAGTTTTTTGAAATTTTAAATTGGAAATATTTTAACATCTCAAAAATGATAAAAATCCCAGTAAAATGACTTTTAAAAGGAAAAAAAATAAAACAACCCTTGACAATAATAAAACAAAGGAACATAAATTTAATAGAATCATGAAACAATTTTGTAAAGTTGAAAGGTGGAGTTCACTTAGAAGTTATCTCATTCAACCCCTTGCATAGTGTAGTATCCCTAGATTTCTCGGACAGGTTACCAGTCAGCCTATAAATGAAGATCTCCAACAAAAGACGATTCACCGCTTGTGTAGCAACCTATTCTACTCACTGATACCTTTTACAGTTGGGAAATTCCTTCTATTGTCTAGCCTGGACCTACTTCTTCGAGGCCAGGCCCAGAATCATCATATCTACCTTCAGGTGGATCTTCTGTAGGCTGAACATACCTAGATCTTTAATAACCATAGGACTTAGTTTCTAGAACTCACCTTGGTAGCCCTCCTCTGAATTGGCTCCAGTTTGTCATTGACCTTTTTTTAAATTGTGATGCCTGAAACTGAACACAATACTGTAAATGGGCCTAACCCAGGCAGAGCAGAGTGAAGCAATTATTTTCCCTGAAGTAAACTCCATGTTTCTTGAAAAGGGTTGAGTCCAACTCCTTGTCAAGTACAGGAATCCAAAGCAGTCCCAAAGCAGAACAAAGCAGTCCCAGGCAGATGTCTAGCTTCTATTCCAGGTGTTGGAACACATCCAATGAAGAGGAACTCACCATATATTTGAGTAATTAGTTCCATAGTTCTGAATTCTATTTAAAGTTTATCTAATATGTATCTGGAATCGGACCTCTTTTAATCCTCTCCTCTGAGATGATAGAGCAAAACTCTTGCTTTTCTTCTGCGTAGCTTTCTTTTAGAAACTTTAAGCTTTTAAATAGAATATAGAATATGGCTTTAACCAAAAATAAATGTGCAGGCACACAAATCTTGGCAACATTCACTGCTATGAGTATATTCAAAAGCATGTAATATGCAACATAATACTTAAACATGATAAAAATGATGATGAGGAACATCAAATTATGCTTATATCAAGCCAAGAGAATTATAGGAAGGCCCTTTCAATTTGGCACCTAAGGCTAAAATCACATTCTTTACAGTAATTAAACAAATGGGTCTAGAAAACATGGCCGACTTGCCCCAATCAACTTGACATGAGGACAATTTGATGTGGCCAACTTGCTGCAGGACAATTCAACGCAGGATAATTCAATGCAAGAAAACTATACTGTCATCTGCCACTATTTTTTTGACATTATTTTAATTTTTGGCATTAATATTTCATTTTGTTCCTCCTTTAAAAACTTTTCTTTAATGATTCAATCCCATTTCTTCAATATTTCTTTGATCCAGAGGTGGGTTTCAGCAGGTTCTGACCGGTTCTGGAGAACCGGTAGCGGAAATTTTGAGTAGTTCGGAGAACCTGTAGTAAAAATTCTGACTGGCCCCACCCCCATCTATTCTCTGCCTCCCAAGTCCCAGCTGATCAGGAGGAAATGGGGATTTTGGAGTAACTTTCCATTGGATTGGGGAGGGAATGGAGATTTTACAGTATCCTTCCCCTGGAGTGGGGTGGAGATGGAGATTTTACAGTATCCTTCCCCTGCCACGCCCACCAAGCCAAGACCACCAAGCCACACCGACAGAACTGGTAGTAAAAAAATTTGAAACCCACCACTGCTTTGATCCCCCTAACAGTGGCTGCCACCTGCTCCTCAAGCAGGACCATGAGTCCAAGTGGATTCCCAAATTGTGCACCAATTCAGTCTAGGGAAGTGCCACCCCATCCAGAGTCAAAGATGGAATACCTACTGGGCCTGGGGGAGCCAAAAACTCATAATCACTCCATCTTGCCAGTGTTGAATTGAAGCCCGTTCTTCCCCATCCAAACCCTTACAGCCTCCAGACACTTGGCCAGCACTGCCACAATATCACCTGTTCAGCTAAGTTAATTCATAGTGATTGAGTCTATTCATCTTGTGCTAATTATCTTTTCTCAGTGTCATGGACTTTTCAAAATAATAAAAGTCTAAACTCCTCCTCACAAAAATTATGTGAAGTGTCCACCAGATGTCACTAGTTTAACAGCTGTAAACTCAAATAGCAGGGAATGAAGAAGAGTAGTGGTTCTAATTACTATTTCTGTCAAAAAAAAACTTGCTACTAACAGGACACCTCTTGGTCCATGAAATGCATCTCTTGTGATTTGGTATAAAACAGGTCATCACATAGGTGCAGGTGTTCACTGCTTGTGACCACAAAACTACAAAGAGTGTATCAACTGTGTATCATGGTTGATCACGTTTGAGAACCGCCCCAGTTTTCTCAGCTCAGATTTCAGTTAAACTTAGAAGTTCTTGGAATACATGAATTTCATTTTGTTCTTCTTCATTTTCCTGTTTGTAAGGCTGACTAATTAATACCCTAAGCACAGCCCAACAATACCGGGTTCCCCTTGATGGAACCAAAACAGTCATGCTATGAGATGGAAACAAGTATGATAACTGACAACACCTTCAAATCAAGGTAAAATCTGCTAATTTAAAGAATGCATTAAAAAATCTGGGACCATTACCTCTGAAGAATTGAGACCAGTTTTATTCACAAAGTTGTGGCCATTGTGCAGTTATGTGATTGTTGTTTCCAAAATTCCCTGTTAGCTTCCCACCAGCAAAAACAATGGGGAAGCTGGCAGGAAGCTGGAAGTGGCTCCCACTCCCACTGCTTTTTTGCCTGTGTGTAGTCACTGTGTTTTCAATAAAGGAGAATATTTGTAGCTCAGGGCTGAAATGAAGGATTCTTGGTACTTTCTGAGTTTAGCTGTTTTCTTGCAGGTATTTCATTACCCAAACTAGATGACATCATCAATGCTAGTGCTAATTAACTAACACTAGCACTGATAATGTAACTGTGTTGTGTTATATTTTTTTGAACCCTGAAATCAGTGCTTGGCCTTATTGCCATGCGCCCCAAAGCCCGATTGGGCTTATTATCGGGGGCATCTTATTTTGGGGGAAACAGGGTACCTAGTTTGAAATATCTGTAAGAAAACAACCAAGCTCAAAGAGCACCAAGGACCTTCATTCTGTTTTTCTGTTTAGGCAAGTAAATACTGACTTGTTGAAATTCATTTTCCACCACAATTATTTTTTCTAATTAAGACATGTACTCTTCTTAGATGATCTGAGGATTGTCCAGCACTGAGGTAAAAAAAAATATGGTCAGCCCAGGGGTGAAATGATCCTGGTTCGAACCGGCTCAGGCGAGTAGGTAGCGATGGCGGCGGGCAGTTCCGAGAACTGGTAGCAAAAATCCCTGCCGCCGCCCCCATGCCCAGCTGAGCCGGGCGATCATCCGAAGCTTTTTTTCTTTTAAATGCCTCTGACGAGCCAAGCGCTGATGATCCCAGCTGAGTTGCCTGCTGATCAGGCAACTCAGCCTGGATCGTCAGAGCCTTTTGAAAGCATTTTTTTACATGGTTTTACATGTAAAAAATAGTTTTAAAAGTAAAAAAAAAATGGCCACGCCTACCCAGTCACATTATCCCCCCCCCACTAAGCCACGCCCACAGAACCAGTAGTAACAAATTTTAGATTTCACCACTGGGTCAGCCTAAAATTTAATGTTTATTCTGGTCACATCAGATTGCACGATATTTCTGTAAAAGGATGACCCAACAGGTCACAGGCTTGTCTAGTTATTTTTTAAAATGTAAGACAGCATCATGTGCTACAGCAAAACCAAGATATCACACATCTCTCCAATACTAAGACAGTGCCATGTTGTTCAGAGTATATTCCAGCTATGCAGAGACTGCTCCAAATTTATTCATTAGAAACACATATAAATGCTCTTTTTATCAGCATTGTACTTTTTCACTGTTGGTGGGGACCTTGGGCAGATATTTCTGATTAAATTATGAGACTAATAAATAATGTTCAGGAAGATTTCATATGTTAAATCATACTCCCTTAGGCCACTTTGCTTCAGATCAAAGTATTTCATAATTCCAGTATGTAGCTTAGGGTTGAGCTGTGGAATCCTTTAGTGCTGAATGAGCTTGGTTGTTTGCTTGCAGATGTCGTATTACCCAACTAGTTAATATCATGCAGCCCTGGTGGCACAGTGGTTAGAATGCAATATTGCAGACAATTTCTGCCCACAGCCTGGAGTTCGATCCCAAGGATACTGCAAAATCCTCCTGGGGGAAGGATATTGCAAAATCTCCATTTCCACCCCACTCTGGGGCCAGCCAGAAGTGGTATTTGCTGGTTCTCCTAACTACTCAAAAATTCTGCTACCGATTCTCCGAATTTCTCAAAATTTCCACTACCAGTTCTCCAGAACCTGTCAGAACCTGCTGGATTTCACCCCAGAGCAGAATATTATATTTCTCCAAAGGAGAAGTCGAGAAAAAAAAACTTAACCAAGGCAGAAAGCAGCCCCAGTGTTTCTTAATAGCCTCAAGCAATTAAGAGATGGATATTTTGTACCTTTTAAGAAAGTCTGGGACAATCTATTCTTAAACAAAACACCTTCAACCTCTACAGTTAATGGGATTAAGAATGTACATCCTCTACCCAAATTCTAAAGACAGGACATGACCTTTAGGACATAATAGGATTAACCCACCACCATTAGAATAGCAAAAGAGAGAAGGTTCAGTACATTGCACAACCTCCTAGAGCACGGGTGTCAAACTGGATCATGTCACGGGCCGGATTGTGACATATTGTGATATTTTTTGCCTTTGCGGAACCGGGGTGGGTGTGGCCTGCACATGATGTATCCGGCTTGTGGGCCTCCAGTTTGACAGGCCTGCCCTAGAGCATCTCAATCACAAAGTTCCAGAACCTATAACAATCTATCCATTCACCCAGCCAAGGAGTCAGCCACCCCAGAAACATTGCTGTTGTCACTGAAGTTTCTGGAAACCAAATAAACCTTCTTTCCTTGCAGCGTCAGCCTCCATTTTATTTCTCCTGAATTGAAACCAGACTGGATTTTTCTTCCTACAGTTTTATTTTGTTTCTTCAGTTAATTGATAGAGGAGATGGTTCTAAGAGCTGCAGGAAATCTTTCAGGGCCCTGGGGATTTGGGTTCTAATTATGTATCACAGAAATTGTTGTGTATTATTCAAGATGCTGCTGAATTACAAATATTAACACCTTCCCACTATAGCTTTAGTTCTGTTATATTTGGATAGCCATATAGGATGGATTTTTATATTACAAAACACAAAGAAAACTATCTTAATTTTAAGTTGTAAAATAAATTAATGTGAAGCACATTAGTGATAAGAATTTTCTACGGTAGCAGTAGTCCCCAAGGGAGGGAAACCAGGGAATAAGATTGACAGCATCACTGTGGTATTACAATACAAATCCCTCCCCTTTTCTACCTGCATTGTGACATTGCGCAGCCCTTTCTAAAAGGGGCAGAGTTTGCAATACAATATTGTCATAATGACAAAAGCAGAAAGTTCCTTAGTCTGCCACTCCAGAAACAGGGGATGAGGCCTTGAGAGAAGAAAAACTAGCAGAGGATTCTGCAAGCTAGTGGTAAATTCTCACTAAGTGGGAAATGTGAGAACTGTAATCCAGAATATTTGGAAGGAATCAGTTTACCAACTCATTCTCAGATCTGACAAAGTGTATTCTTCAGGACTGCCATACCATGCTACACACTACTGCCTTTCTATTCCCCAGAAAATTCAAAGTATTTTGAATTTAGTCATGCAACATTTCTTTCTTACGTACCCTGAAATACCAAGGGCAAGGTTTTCTTCCATTTTGGGGTGGGGTGCAGAATATTATGAAAGATATAAAATTGTTAAATCAACCAAAACTGAATTGGTTCTAAAAAGCATAATTTATTCAAAGACTACCAATAAGTAACATGAGGTTATTAACCATCTGGATACAATTCAGCCAGGGCCTCAAATAACTAATTCAGTCCTAATAATTGGCTGCCAACAAAACCTCATTTTAGCTTTCAACTGTAGGTCAATCATAGAGGCAGTCCTCCTAAGGGTGATGAGGAGAGAGTTCTTTTTCACTGGAGGCCTTAAATATGCACAAAAGAGAAATGAAGTGGAGGGATAATTGTGAGCCTGGATTAATTGCAGGATAGCATTGTGTGCAGGCTCCGATATGCACAATACTTAGGTTCTGAGAGCCAAGAAAAACAGGGCTCAACGTCTTGGCAGCCCAGAGAAGCTACATGTTTAATATTTCTTTTTTACTCAACAGATTTTAACCTTCCACAATGAATTGGTTGGATTGAAGTGAAAAACCAATCCTTCTGAGTTGTAACCTTGATTCATCCACAGAAGTTGAAGATAACTACCGGTACTTCCGGCTAAAGATTAATCAGTGTATTTTACTTTAATTGCTTTTAATAACATGACTAGTAGAATATCTAGAATATTATTTCTGTGTATTTATTAATTTATTCCAATGTAGCTATCTAAAGTTAGCAACATTTATACAGTGCAGGGAAAGGGATCTTATAACCTTAAAGAAGCAACCTGGAATTAAGGAGAAACTTCCTAACAGTGAAAGCATTTAACCAGTGGAACAGCTTGCCTTCAGACGTCGTGAGTGCTTTATCACTGGAGGCTTTAAAGAAGAGACTGGACAGACACTTGTCTGAAATAGTATAGGATCTCCTGCTTGAACAGGGGACTGGACTAAAAGACTTCCAAGGTTGTTGTTGTTGTTATTATTATTATTATTATTATTTATTCAATTTATATACCGCCCTTCTCCTATTGGACTCAGGGCGGTGCATAGCCAATGATAAAAAACATACCAATACAAAATTTAACATCAATTAAAAGAATTATACAGCTTTGGCCCACAATTTAAAACAATCCAATTAAAACCCAATTTACACTTAAAAAGCTAAAAAGCTAAAAAGAACTAAAAAAGAGCTAAAAAGGAGGGGGTGGTTCACGTCAGCCCTGCTTGATGGAAAAGAAAAGGTTTTAGGGCATGGCGAAAGGCTCGGAGATCTGGTATCCTTCCTATCTCCGGGGGCAAATCGTTCCAGAGGGCAGGTGCTGCCACAGAGAAGGCCCTCCCCCTGGGGGTTGCCAGCCGACATTGCCTGGCTGACGGCACCCTGAGGAGTCCCTTCCAGCTCTATTCTGATTCTGATTCTGATTCTAAAGATGTGACTGAACTACATTTCAAAGCATCCATTACTATTGACTATGCTGGATGGGGCTACTAGGAATTATAAAGGTTTGTATTAGATGATTGTTCAACAAAATGATGGTTAAGAAACCACGGGCAATGTATAAAGCTGTCCTGGATTTCATTTCTAAGTAACAGAAACTTTAAGAATTAGTTTCGGAATTTGTTTTTCCCTTCTCCATCACTTTTTTTTGGGTGTGTTATCTTTTAGATGGCATAGTTCTACAGGGTGTGGATGAAAATAAACTAAAAATATATTAAACAAAATGAAATACCACTTAGATGAATTATGAGGCCGTCTAGGAGAGCTGATAAAATTGAATGATATGGATATTTATTTCAGTTTAGGCACTGCCTGACTCTAAACTGACTCTATACAGTTCAATATAATAGACTGTAAAAACACAATACAATACAAAATAAGATGGGATTTGGTTGCCCCACACAAAAACACAGACAAAGCAGACACAAATAAGGGGTTCCTACATTTTAACCTTTAGCCTCATGAGACCCCAACAGGATAGGAGCCACCTACATTTCAAGAGGGCTGTCATTTCTAGAGGGTAGGCACAGCAACAGAGAAGGCACGGGGGTCCTGGCACATTTTGATCAAAGGAACTTAAGAGTAACACCAAAGTGCTGGCATATACTAGCCAGGCAGAAATCAAGGAAGAGAAGTCCCTCGAATAACCTGGTCTACCAAAACACCTTGCAAAGCAGGGGTTTCACCTTGGCATACCAGTTGTGTGTGAAGTATATTCGGTATCCTTTTCTGAGGGACTTGGTTTCTGTTCATGTCTATATGCTTCTAACAACTTCTGAGAATTAAACCAGGGAGGCAGGAATTAACATACTGGTATGTCAGTACCCTGATTTTTTTTAATCAGAAGGCTTATGATAGTTTTAATACTATTTTTCACCAGAATCTAAGTAGTCCTCACTTTAGGATTACAATTGAGCTCAAAATTGCTGTTGCTAAGCAAGATGGTTGTTAAGTGAATTTTGCCCCATTTTATGACCTTTCTTGTCACAGTCATTAAATGAATAATGCAGTTAAGTTACTAAACATGGTTGTTAAGTGAATCTGGCTGCCCATTGACTTTGCTTCTCAGAAGACCCCATGACACTGCAACCATCATAAATACATGCCAGTTACCAAGTGTCTGAATTTAGAAACATGAGCAGGGGAATGTTGCAATGGTTGTAAGTATGAAACAAGTCACTTCTTTCAGTGCCGTTGTAACTTCAGACACTAAACAAATGGTTGTAAGTCAAGGACTACCTGTATGATCTTTAGCGCTAGACTGTTAGGCTTTCTGACACAGGGTTACATCCATTACCTTTCTATTTTGAATGAAATCTTATATTGTAATATTATTATGCTATTTTTTAAAAAGAAATAAATTTGCTTGTAAGTGGATTGGTAATAATTTTCCACTTTTTAAATATAAAGACATATGTTCTTCTAAAAGATCTGGCCACTGTAATTTATCTGAGTAGTTCCATTTTTTTGTCATCTTGTCAGGTGTAATACAAGATCCCAAAGGTTGAGAGATATGCATGTGGATTACTGTTATTAGGCTTCTGATAACATGTTAGCCAACATTAACATTCATATTTATTCCTCAACTAGATGGAAAAGCACACAGGTACACACCCACTCATTCATTCTCAACAACAAGCATGGCTAAATCTCAATTTGTGTGATTTTTTTAAAATTGCTTTTTAATACTGTATCTGTTTTAGAACACTAGATAAAACTTTTAATAGAGTGCTATTTCTTTTGTTTCCTATCTAGCTTTGCAGGAGTAGTTCAGGATGACCTGATATCACCCTCCTGATAATTTTTATTATCACAAATTAGATTAATCCTCTCGAGTTAATTATATCACTAAATCATCCACAGCTGTAATTTATCATATAGAAAAAAATTGTGTCACATTGAAAATCAATGGTTTTTTAATGCTTTCCATGTATATTATTTGTAGCTGCCCATTTTTTTTCTTGCAGACGTTTGAACTTTCAACTTAATGTTTTAATTCTAAGTAATTATTTCCCATATAAACTATATAATCTATACCAATTAGGAGAGAAATTTGATTTTAAAATATTTTAAAGAAACACAAAGGTTTGGTGTTATTTTTTGTGCCTTTGAGTCTGTGTTGAGTCAGCAACTGTCGAGCCCCTGCAGGTTTTTATTTTTTTGGCAACATTTTCCAAAGTGGTTTGCCACTGCACCCCCTAGGCCAGCTCATTTCATGTGCAAAGTGGGACTAGTACTGTCTCCCATTTTCTAGCCTAGTGCCTTAACCACTACACCAAACTGGTTCTCAATACAAGATATAATCAATTATATTTTAGTACTGTTTGAAAATTACACAGGGGATTAAATAGTATGTTGTACTAGATACCATCTCAAAGGTGGTATGGTTTGTGGGATGGAAGGATGGTCAGAACTAATCCTTCCATCTCCCCACTATCCAGTCAGAATTGATGAAGCTTCTTGGATGACAAGCGAAATGTTTTCTTCCTAAATGTAAAAAACATTTCTCCCTCAAGGAAAAAATATCGCCATTGCCTTTTGAAAAAAAGCACCTTTGAGACAATCATAACCTGGATGACTGAGAATCTTCAGAGATATTAGATATCATGTTTACAAGAAAGATTCCTGGAGTTTTAGATAAGAGATTTGGCTGGAAAAATTCTTTTCACATATATTCATTGAAATGTGTGAAGTACCTTTGGTACCCAAAATTACAAGTATGATAAAAACACACAACTCATTCGGGACATGCAGCAATGCACTTACATTCCTAGCTTCTGTTAAGTGTTCTGATTTCAAAGAAATGAACAGATTTAGAATATTGGTTCCTTGTACATCTCATCTGTTGCAGGCTGGATTAAGCCCTGCAACTAGAATGAGAATGGTAGGTGACATGAAAATTATTAAAGTATATCCAACGTTATTCAAGTTTTGGTGGCTTGGTTCAATAGCCTACTTCTCTGGAATTATTTTCTGTACCTTCTTGAATCACAATTGTTCCTGGTTTGCAGACTGGCTTGAGTAGATTCATATGAAGAGGCTGGTGGAATGTTGCCAGCATTAGCTTCTATTTCAGGACCCCAAATTGTGACCTGGATCTCTTATATGGCTTTCATACAACTTGAGTATTTAAATGCACTTTTTTTAAAAAAAACCAATGATAGTTATGGGTGATGTGACATACATTATCTCTCTTCCCTCATCTGTGGCTTCATATTAGCAATCCACACAGCAGCTTTTCTTTTACTTTTTTTTTATCTTTTAGCATCTCTTCAATATCAACCTTCAATTTAACTCTGGCAATATTGCCTAATTAACCTGAATTCTGGAGGCAGAAATGTTTCTGAAGCTATGGGCAAATCATGCAAATTAGGCGGAGAAATATATAAAAATAAATACATGCTAATGAAACATAGTTTGACAATCTCTGAGTTAAAAATATAGTTTAAAAAGAGCTCATTAAAGGTACATTTCTAGTGTTATATATCTAGTATTATATCTATTTTCCCTCAGCCAAGTAATGTTGATAGAACTTAAGAAAAAGACAGAAGATCCATATAATAATTTTTAATTCAGATTAAATATATTATTCCAAGATATCTTGAACGCGCACTTATCTGCACTATTTAACAGTAAGAGGCAACTTTTGGAGTTTGGGTATCCACAAAGCCTGACAGCAAAAAATTGCTGTTGTTTACAAGTATTGCTCTCCAACATATTTTTTTTTGTTTTGGATCATAATTTGTATGGAAGAAAACAAATGGAACAGAATAAATGCCTGCCTCTAATTTCTTTTTAAAATAACAGTTTTGAAAAAGCAAATTACTTTTCAATTCCATTGCTTATACAATATTATGTACACATGAGGAAACATGTTAGAACAGAGCTGTCCGGACAGCATTAGTTGGACAGAAGCTTAAAACGTAAATCAAATAAGATAACTCTTATCTTATGAGAGATATGAGAAAGGAAAAACATCATGTATATACAAATATTCAAACAGAATGTCTAAAATACCAACAGATTTATTTGCAGTGGAACAAATATGTATGTCAGCCTATTCAAAGAGATATTGGTGATGGGGAGTCAAGCATAACACATCTCTACAAACTGTTCAACACCTGCACTCCTACCTTGTTTTTGGGAAGCATACTCCATACAAAAACTGTTATATAACTGAAAATAAAGAACAAAACCCCACTTTTAGTCATTGTTGAGCAAATATGTAATTTTAGTTTTGGTCTAGTCTCAATGTGAACGTTGGAATATTACTTGTGAAAGAACAAGAGGGCATGTGTTGGAAAATCAAAAGTAACCTAAAAGTAAGATAAGGGTGAGTCTGGCAGTGATTTTAAGAATGTTAGTGCAATATTTATTCTACAATAATGCAAATCTCTTTGATAATGCATAAAGTGAATGAGGAAGCTTCAATTTTCAAAAAAAGAAAAAAGAAAAAAGGAAAAGATCCCTAGATTATAAAACCAGCACAGACAAATAGTATGAAGTATTATGTATTAGGACATTTACCTATACAATTCCAAGAGACATGTAGTCCAAAAGGAATGTCTCATACATAATATACCTGTTTTATTGCAAATTTCAAAAGCAAAAGTGGATCTCATTAATTTTAGGTGAGATAAACAAAGATATTCTTTGTTTTAAAATAAGAAGAATACACAAAACAATTTTAGGAATAGCAGCAGATACAGGGGAAAGACAGATATCTGTTATTTTCTTGATGCCCAAAATCAATTCTTTGTAAGCCTGTGATCAAACTAAATATCCCTGATGTATATAGGTATACGTATATACATGTATTTATGTATATGTACACTCATGGGCGTGCACACCTTTTGACAAGGACACTTGCTTGCATGCGTGCACATCACACACACACACACATTTCTTTATCTCATCCAAAATCATATTATACTAGGCTCCAAATATTTTTTTCAATGAGAACAGACAGCAAATACTTTTCTAAACTGCATCCACTAAGGTTTCAAGTTTAATGGTGTAAAAATCTGACATTCAAATACAGTATTAAGAAACTTGCTTGCTACAGTGCAGATGGCATCCAACTCCCCTGTTCCCCACAAGTAAGGCTGGTACCATCAAATGAACAGCTAACAGATTTTGTTTTTAAAAGTTCAAAGTTTATACATCAGGCAACATCATGACTGCCACTAATGAAACATCTCCCAGTGTTCGTTTGTGTGTGCGTGTGTGCATGCGTGCCTTAGAATTGAAAGCATTTTAAAAGTCAATGCATAAATTCAATTGACTTTTGTCTTGACTTCTGGCAAAGAACCATCACCAGAAAAAATGGGAGATCCTAGCCCCACCTATCTCATTTATAATGATCGTTATAAAAGCCTCATTCCCGGTATCAAAATTAACAAGCACACACATACGCACACACAACCATAGATACATTAAACAGGATAACGAAGTCAAATAGTCCAGTATGCTCGATGTAAGTTCCAAATAACATGATGTCTTCCGCACCACCCCAACCTCCAACAATATAAGAGCTTTATCTAGTATAATACACTCTGTAGTAAACTGTTTTTGACCTCCATAGTGAGTAAGAGTTGTCAAATTTAAGAAGATAGACTCCTCTCCCTGGGTACTGATGGCTGCCAGCATACACTTCTTCATGACAGTCTCTTCTGTACACAGGCACTATTTCATCTAGCTGAGGTTTGTTCGCATTCTTTTTGGCTTTCTCTTCAGTGCTAGCATGTTCTGAGAAAGAGTCAGAAATAAAGTATTAATTACTGCATGCATTAATGCCAAATAAATCCCAATTATTTATAGACAATCATTAATAAAAATAATCCAACCTTAAAACAATTCACAGTATGAGATAAAAAAGCATGACTTTCTGATACCAGGATTTGCAAAGAAGCAACTGAAATTACTGGTAATCCACACACTGCAATCTGGGGCAATCTTCTTAACTAATGAATGAATGCTTTTGATTAATGTAAATACAGAATAACAAGTGTTAGATTTAATTCCTTTATTTTATAGTTGAGTTGTACTTTTAGAAGTTTCCATTTCTACTATTATCAGGGCCTAATAACATGAAGATCATAGTTTTGAACCTTTCTTTAGATATTTACTGGCGATGTTAATAAGACAATTCTAAAAAATTCTTAAGTGATTTTGCAGTAAAATCTTGATCCCATTTTTTTAGGACAACAAAGTGCAGCAGAATTATCGTCCTCATGATAAGGGAGCAAAACTGGCCTAGTTGTAATACCATTGTTTTCCTACAGTTTTTGGAAATGTAAATGAAAGGATATTTGTTAATATAACCAAAGTTGCTAAAAGGTTGTCTCCCATGAAGGAATAGTCAAAGGATGGCCTCCATAAATGTCAATACTTATTTCATTAATAAATAAATTAATTAATTTGAATTAATTCAATTCAAAATTAAATTAGTGCAAATGAAACCATTTGAGTTAACTGTCCTGCAAGCTTGTGTTATGAGTTGCATGTAAATTAAGATTCTAGCTTAAACATACAACTAGCAAAGAACACATATACATTTATCTAGCACTCACAAATACTCATTTGTCTTGTCTTGTTTTGAAGTTTTCAAAACTTAGGAAACTGTAACTGCTATGCAATTACAGCTAGTCCTTACTTACCAACTAATCATTCAGTAACTGTTCAAAATTGTGACAGCACCGAACACCTAAAACTTAAGATCAGTCCTAGAAGTTCTGGCCACACAGTGTCCCTGTGGTTATGCAATTGCAATTTGGGTGCTTGATAACCAGATTGCACTAAATGACTGTTTGCAGCACCCCCACGATCAAGTGATGGCCATTTGCCATCTTCCCTGCCAGCTTTTCCCAAAGTCAATGGGGAAATCAGCAGCGAAGGTCACAAGTCACCCGGATAAGTCCTCTTCCAACTGCACTCGCATGCACCACACTCTTTCCTCCCAGCCTTCCTGGGCTCACGCCACTCCCTCCCTCCTTCCCCTCCCTTTCTGCATTTGCACTGTGCCTTTCTTTATCTGCTTCCTGCATTTGCATGGCCCTACTTGATTACCTGTTTAACAATGTCCTGGATTACGATGGCAACTGTAAAGCATGTTCACATAACACAACCCCAGCGTAATTGCCATTGTAACCTGAGGACTATCTGTTTTTATCACACAATGAGAGGTAAATGTTAGGACAATTGCTCATCAATGCAGTTATGAAGAAAATATCACACAGAGACTGTACAGTAAATGAAGATTACTGGACAGTAAAGATCAATTTGAAAATCACAATGATAAAACAGAAAACTGAGAAGGCAATGAAATTGGTAGGAGGATTTGAAAAATGATGGCAGGGAAAATCATGCAACTTGGAGTCTAGATGGTAATCTACATAATATAAATGTTATGTTTGCTAGAAAGGTACAAATAGTCTGATTTTTTTAGAATGGATGCTGGGGACTATAAATACTTCAAGAAGAATTTTTCTATTTTCCCACATTGATTTTTAAATTCCCAAGCTAAGAGATTTTATTGTAAAGCACTGTAGGACAGCTACTGTAATTGAAGAATCTTGTAATATCAAGGTCATTTACAGCAATAATTGTGAAAGGAATATTAACTTGTTTAACTTGCTTCCCGATTAATAACCTTCAGCCCACAATGACTTAACCCACTGGCCAACTGGTCATTCTGAAAATCACAGTCCCAACATTTTTGGAAGTACCAGGATAAAAAAAGATTATTCCAGCATTTATTATTTCCTATAGGATTTGGTTTGGGTTTTTAAAAAAACTAACAATAATGTAAAACAAAGATGTGACAAATTGAGAGTGTCTCCAACATGTTTAAACCTTTGCTAGGTATATAAATAAGATACCTTCTTCTTCTTCCTCATCTTCACTGGATTCACTAACATGAACACTGACAGCTGTGTTAGGGGAGTCTGTCCATTCAAAATATACCCCAAAACCAATGTCATAATTGTCTGTAGCAAACTCCCAGAAAAGATAACAGCCCTCTTCATGTGTTGGAACTCGAACTGTCACTACTTCTCCTCTGCCCACTGTGATTACAGAATCTGCATCCTGGCGAATCTTCTCTTTGAAGTCAGCAATCTGGGGCCGTGTCCACATGGAAGGTGCTGCTATTACTGGAACTGATTCTAAAAAGAAGGAGGGGACAAAAGGAAGTGCAACGAACTAAGCAATTTACATTTTCCCACAGAATTTTCTTGGGGTGCTATATCAATAGATATTACAGGGCTACACTTTCTAAATTATTTAGTAGGTCTAAATGGAAAGCAGTCTCACTCTGCCAAAACCACATAGCATCCACAGGTTTGAACCACCTAAAGGCTTGTCTGTAAACAAAGGTTAAATCTCCAGCCATATGGCATATCCTATTCTTTGTACAGATGAGAAGCCAAGGTCAGTGTAAACAATATTGGGCTAAGCAGTAGTAATAGTCCAGTAATAAAGCAGTTTCCCTATGATGCTACCTTGAAACACCAAATGAAAAACCATAAGAAACTGCATTTTTTCCTCCACTGATTTTTATTTAGCCAGTTTCTGTCTGTGAATAGGATTCTGCACTCTGTAGTTACATGGCAGTAAGTCACAGATCTGCAGGCCACTAGTTCCAATCATTACAAAGGGTGGACAGACAGGCTCTAATCAAAAACAAAAAATAAGCAGGTCTCTATATTCTGTAGTAATTATGATATTAGATTCTCAAACTATTTATTGTGTTTTGAAAGAGTCCAATGAACATCAGTCATACCTTTTGGTCCATTCTCGAGTGCTTCTTCTAAAGCATCTATTTCCGGGTCTTTTTCAGGGCAGCCTGGATGTGCACTGGCCTGCCCATTGACTGATGAGATTTCCCCTGCAGTGGCTGAATTTGCCTTTGATACTGATGTAACTAAAGCTGTAGCAGCTGCTTCTTGCTGTTTCTGTAAAGCTGCCTACAAATTTTTTTAAAAAAAGCACTTATTGCAAAATCAATAAAAGTGTGCAATGTATTTCACAGGAGTCACCTAATGTAAGCATTAGGTGTAATTTAAACAGAATTTTAAAAACTGTAACAGAACATACACATACAATCATTATATTTAGATTTCCTGGTGACTACATGACCATATTTATGTTCATATATAAAATACCAAGCTCTCCTCGTGACTGTAAATATATCCATATTGTTTTCTCAGTAATAATACAACAATGATTTGCCACCATCTTTTTCCAAGATGTTCTTTCAAATTCCCAATTTAGTTTATAGCCCTTGGATTTCCTGAGTCCCATCCAAACACTAGTCAGTCTGGAACTCATTTAGCTTTTCAGAGTCGCCATTAGTTGCCTAGGTGCTGCCACTTGGCTGTAAGATATATTATTAGAATTTATTCTCGCTTTTTAACTATTTATTCTTATTAGAATTTATTCTAGCTTCAGAAGTACCTACAGTATAGCTTAGTAATTTCAGTTTCAACAGAAAATTAAAAAGCTGCTATTCTGAGAGATGCATTGTTACCATGGTGTACTATACCTGCTGCTGTGCAAGTTGGACCTGATAAAGTTGTTGCATATACTGTTGATAATGCTGCTCCTGGAGCTGGCGGATTAGGATTTGTTGCTGCTCGTAGTTGCCTGGGTACTGTTGGGCTGCATATTGTTGGAACTGGACAGCAGTCTGAGAGTTCAATGCTGCCATTATCTGTTGCCTGGATTAAAGAACAAAGGGCCCCAATAAATAACTCTGCAGACATAAGAAGAGCAGCTATTTAACTAGATTCAAGCATACTAAATTTTATTTCTAAAACATATTAGTGAAGTTTACAAGAGAGTAAAGTGGAATATGAAGCCTTAAGTCAAATGCCGTAATTAAAAAATTGAATTATGTCAGAAAATCTGTATTTCACACCTTTCCCAAAAAGACATTTGTGTTCTTACTTGATGTCACTAACATGCAAAATATGAGAAATAATCACTTCTATTATATACAGTATATATACAAATAATATGAGATCTTTTGCTTTCCGTAATATCTAAAAATACAATTCACTTCTCAACATTTCCTTTTCTGTATCCAGAACAAACAACAAATATATTGGGGAAAGCCTTACGATGTATTACAGGTAGCCCTCAACTTATGATCACAATTGAACCCAGAGTTTATTTTGCTACGTAAAAAATTTGTTAAGTGAGTTTTGCCCCATTTTATGACTTTTCTTGCCACATTTGTTTTAAGTGAATCAATGCAGTTCTTAAATTAGTAACATGGTTAAGGGAATCAGGTTTCCCCATTGACTTTACTTGTCAGAAGGTCACAAAAGGGGATCACATGACCCTGGGACACTGCAACCATCATAAATGTGAGTCAGTTGTTAAGCATCCGAATGTAAATCACGTGACCATGGGGATGCTGTCATAAATGTGAAAAATGGTCATAAGTCACTTTTTTCAGTGTCATAACTTTGAATAGTCCCTAAATAAACTGTTGTAAATGGAGGACTACCTGTATTATGCAGTATCCATATTATCTCGGGGTCAGATTCAGAATAAAAAAAAAAACATAAAGAGCTTCCATTCAATTTTCCAAAAGCAGCAATCACCAATTCTAATTTTTAAGAAAACTCCCTATATTTTATCTTTTCTATTTAAAAACCATTTAATGAATTTAATGCCTGCCAGAGTAAAGGTCACATAAATGTTGGTTCTCTCTCAGGCTTGCTTTTGAAATTTTGGTGATGCATCCACAAGAAGTTAACAGCACCTCCCAATTGCAATTTCACAAAAATTTAGAGAATTTTGTATTTTTCATGTTACTCCAAGTTCATGCTAAAAGTATTACAATTTTTATTAATTTTTCAGTGTAAATAGTGAATTCTAATTCCAGTACTAAAGTTCAGGCACCACACTTGAATAAAAATTCAGATAAAGTGATACAGGTTCAAAGAAGAGTAACAAGTATGAGCAAGAGACTAGAAATAGAAACTACATTGTATGAAAAGAGGTTCAAGGAAATTAGATTATTTAGTTTTAAGGAATAAAAAACTAAGGAGCCTGTTCTTTATTATTCCAAAGTACAAGTCAAGAAATCATGCATTCAAAATACCAGGAAAAAGTATTCTAACTGAACATTAAGTAAAAACTTTCTAATAGTTTAACAATAAAATCAATTACTTGAAGAATGATAGATTCATCTTTCATGCTTCAAGCAGAAGCTAAATAACTGTGCAATAATTTAAATTTCTGCATTATTGAATTTGATGGTTTAATGTCCCTTCAAGCTCTATAGTTTTATAACTTTCTTAGCAAAACTCTCTTCCAATGGACTTATTCCTAGTCCCATCAGTACATGAATTTACATACACCTATGAAGAATTTTTATTTACCAAATTTAGAAATTCCCTCATAGATTTGCCTTTGGTATTTTAAATCAACTCAAAAATGGTTTCCCTGTCAATAATATTAGTTTGAATCTAAAGCCTATTGTCTACAAAGTTTATTTCTTGTAAACTTCAGCTTACTCCTTCAGGATATCACTTTGTTAGGGCCCAAAACATACTTTTAAAAATATTTGGTCACTTATAAAAATTATTTGTATGGTCTTAGGCAAGATGGCATTTCTATTAATGTGAGAATAAACAGGATAATCCCATGTTCAAAACTTTTTTTTAAAAAAAGACACAAATTATGATATGACAAGTCACACATTACTGAGTCCTACTTTTGCTGTTCCATTCGGAATCTTTCTTCTTCTATCCTCCGTCTCTCCTCTTCTTCCCGTCTGAGTCTCTCTTCCTCTTCTTGCCTGCGTTTTTCTTCCTCTTTTTGTAAACGCTCTCGTTCTTCCTCTTCACGTTGCCTACGTTCCTCCTCTTCCCTCCTGTAATATTTGTATCTATCACTTAATTACTCTGTAATTCTATACAGCTTCTCATGCTGCAATATGAAAAATGAAGTTTCAAGTCAAGTGTAGCTATCCTCCAATCTGCCACTGGATTTAACAATAAAGACTCATATAAAATTATCTCCATAAAACTATCAATGGCTACTACCATAACAGATATATTTCCTCCATTAGTCAAGGTCATATAGCTCCATTATCTGCTGTAGAGGAGCACAAGAAAACAGATGCTGTCCTGCAAGGTACTTTTTTGGGGTCTTTGAGAATGTTGGCTAAAAAGAAACTTATTTTTAAAGTGCCACTCATATAGCGGAGGGAGCTTGTGCTCCCACATGAAGCTCCCCTCACTTGCGCTTGCATGCAAAGCTCCATTCAAATGAATGGAACTTTGTGCATGACTGCAAGCGCTCATTGTGCGAGTGGAGCTTCACGCGTGCGCACTTGCTCATCTCTCCCATGGTCCAGTTTCAAACAGGCTGTGGCCTGATAGTGGGCCACGGTCCAGGGGTTGGGGATCCCTAGTCTAGGCATTTCACGTAATTCATCTCTTTTGCCAATTGATGCAAACAATGTCAATTATATCAATTTAAATTCAACAGATATTTGGATTTAAAGGAACCCCTTTCTTCAAAATGTTCTTTTAAATCATGGTTTTATTGTAGTGCGATTTTTCGGACTGTAATCTTAGGAAAATTTACCCTGGAATCAGTCACAATCATGGCTGCATAGTAAGCCATTATTGTTGTTACAAAACAACTCAGATGGAACACAGAAGGCTTAAGTAACCTCTTCTCAAAAATAATATTGTACACAACACAGAACAATCACAAAAAAAATTAAAATCACTTGAAAGTTTATCAAGAAACCAGGAAAATGCAACAAACTTAACTATATTCTGAACTCTGATGCAATGCAAAACAGGACAAAATGTGTTTCTTCACATGATGAATTTTTTTGTAAGGAATTGTCATCAATAAGCAACAAAATCTGTGTTGAAAGCAAACATATTTAACTTTTTGATAGCAGTTAAGATATTGGGCAAGATACTAAATAATTTGCTTTTTTTCTACCACAGTAAATGAACATGGAGTTCTGAACTGATCCTACTATAAACCACATTACATATTTACAAAGATTCTTATGCACTGATGACAAGCATATATTTAGCAACATTTAAAATTTTACTAATAATCCTCATACTTGTAATGCAAGCAAACAAAAATTGCAGTAAAGCAAATAACTTCATCATCAAGACTGCTACAAAATAATAAGAACTAATAGATTATTAGAAAAGATCCCCAGAACACAGGAATCTTTGTGAACTGGAACTTGGTACCAAACAAATACAAAAGCATACCTTTTCTTCTCCTGCTCTTCTTTCTCTATTTTATGGGATGTAACATATGTTGAAAAGAGTTGACAACATCTATTCAGGAGTTTTACAAACTCTGTCATAGCTTCTTGCTTTGCCATACTGCCAAGCGCAGCCCATTCTTTCCTGCAATGATGAGATAAAATAAGTTGGGATAAAAAGGAAATAATTTCTATCAAATTAAGTATAAACACAACCGTTTATGCTTAAGTTGATGCTAGACAACTAGGCAGGAAAATGTTCCCAGAAAACAGCTCTAAACATGGATACTTTTGAAAGCAGTACTTCTGCCCAGAATACTAGGAATTCCACAAGACAAGACATAATCTTAACCTTAAACAAAATCTTATCGGATGACTACTCAAGATAACAAATATAGTAGTCATTAAATATTTCATTCATATTTCTGTCTTGTGTGAGAACAAGAATAAATATATGTACAGTTCAGTTTAGCAATTAAATTCAAATCTGCTGTCAACAAATAACCACTTTTTAGGTCTCCAGGAATTTTAAAAATATGCTCAGGTGCTGAATTTATAAGAAATCACCATACTACAGATATTTCAACCCACAGTCCCATGGTTAGGTTAAAATGTCTTGCTCAAATAAAACAATGTATTTGTTATATTTATAAATATTTTTACCTTCTGTCATTTCCAAGTACATCAAAGAATCCAACTTCAGGGCAGGTATCTGGATTGTAAGGTCCCAGCAGAATTTGTTTATGCAGGGCTACCAGTCTGAGTTTTTCTTCATAGGTGGGATGAAAGGCTTTGCCATCTTTTTCTGAAAGTGAAAGATACAGTAAATTTAAAGATATAAATAATAAATGTCATAATGCTAAGTATTTTATAGTTAAGAATACAATGAAATGTCATATCTTCTATAACGGACCTTCAAAGTGGTATCAATCATGCTAGCTGATTTGGTTGCTCAGTGCAAAGTACTGAGGAGTGAATAGACTTTTTCAAGGCTACCTCCAAGAAAGATAATAAACCAAGACTTACTTATATTTTCAGAGGAAAAACAATCCTAGTTACAGACCTAAATCCATATGAACACACAGAACATGGGTACAACTTTATCCCAGCACGTTTACATGGAAAGTCATCAAGAATGGTAGTTTCACTTAACAACCTCATATGTGGCAAAGAACTTTATTGAAAAAAAATATATAGTGCGATAACTTAGATCTATCTATATTTGTAAAATATACTCCCCTTCTATGTGTATTTTAATTTGGTCTCTGACCGCAATAAAAAGCTTACTTACTACTTACTAATTTAGCATACTAAACTGGGATCAAAGATCTGGATTAAGTCTCAATTTAGTAATGAACCTCAATGGGTGGCTTACCCTCTCTGCAGGTATTGTGAAAATATGAATGCTATAAACCCCCCAGCACCCTTCATAAAAATAAACATAATGTGTAGCAATAAACTAAGTCACAAATCTATATATATATGCATCATTATCTATAATAATATGGTTTTGATTTTACAAAAACAAAGTGCTGTTCTTTTATTATTTGCAATACATAAATCCTATTTTTAACTTTACAGCTAGGATAAAAATACACATAGAAAGTATTGTTATTTTATATTAAATAATATAAATTATACAATATAATTAGAAAAATATTAGTAAACAAGTAAGTTTTACTTTTAATTATTAAAGAACAAATTAATGAATTATTTACATACATGACTGATGAGCTTACAGAGAGGAAGAGATAGAAAGACTGAAAAAAACTTATTAAAAATTACAGCAAATAAATAATAAACCATTTCACAAATTTAATCTAGATTTTTAAGCATTCACCACAAAAGGAATATCATCCATTTTAAATTTATGTCCTATAAACATTGATCTGGCTTCAAAAGGGTCATCTGAAATAAGCATCAAATATAACTGTATTTCCACAACAAATGCAACACAATAGTTTAGTATGTTTTAAATTGTAACCCAAATCAACATAAATTGTTTTTTTTAAAAAAAGAGCACATATTTAGGTTTTGTGAGCATATGCCAATTATAGTACATTCAGTAAATTTACAAAACACACAAAAGCAAAAGCTATTGTTTGAAAAAATGCTGACTGATGAACATGAAACAAAGATGCAAGTGCACAAATTATTTTGTTATACAATAAAGAAAAAATTATTTCTGTTACACTATATTATCATACTAGAGTCCATATGAATGCCCACTGAAACTTGCAAAAACATGGTCTTGTTGACATTGACATCAGAGGTCTCAAATATGGCCACACTAATTTCAAGCCAGACAACAGAGGAGAAATTGAGCCAAAGCTCTCGCCATTGGGAATATCCCAGCGGCTCTACCATGAATGGGAGACTGCTGGTTGAACTCACAATGTTATTTAGAATGATGAAGAAGCATCCAGGAATAATCCTTTTCAGAAGAGAAACCTTCGACACGTCTGTCCAGGCTGAAGGACTGAGTCAAAAGCTAGCAAAGAGGCGTGGCATTACAACTTTGACAGACGAGGTCCAATCAACTGAACAGACGAGGTCAACCCATTCCTGGATGCTATCTCCACCACTATGGAGAAATTCCTGTTCATTCTCTAACCACATCTTCTGCAAAGCCATTTTATTTGTTTGTTTGATATGCTTGAAGTTGGATGGATAAGATCTGGAATTATTTTTCTTAGAATAAAACCAGCCTCCCAAGTTTTTATAATCCATTTGCATTTTATCTTACACTTGGGCTCTAAAAGGATGGACAATTACTATAATAAAACAAACCTGGATTGCCATTTTGAGGTACTTTACTTGGTATATTTATCTCAACATTATTTCATGGCTCAGTCATAAATGCTAATGAGGGACTAATTTTCAGATAATATGCCTATATTTAGGAATTATCTATACCAGTGTTTCTTAACGTTTTTTTCTCAGAATCCCAACTTTTAAAAATGACGGAAGACGCCAGAGCTTTTTTTATATAGATAATATTTACCAATATTTACCATATTAAAAATTGTAATAGATGCATTTGCTGCCTATACTACTTTTCATGATTGTTTGGTAGGATTTTATTATTGTATTATTTTTCAACATAGGCTGGCAAAAAAAACCTGACTCCATGAACCTCTGAGAGGGTCTTGAGGAGCCCCAGAAGACGTAGGTTGTTGTTGTTCGGTTGCTAAGACCTGTCCGACTTTTCACAATCCCAAGGACCACACCATGGCAGGCCTTGCTGTCCTCCACTGTCCCTTGGAGTTTCCCCAAATTCATGTTCATTGTGTCGATGACATTATTTAACCATCTCATCCTCTGCTGTCCTCTTCTCCTTTTGCCTTCAATCTTTTCCAACATTGGTGTCTTTTCCAATGAGTTTCCTCTTCTCATTTGGTGGACAAAGTATCTGAGCTTCAGCTTCAATGTCTGAGCTTCCGATTGAATGATTTGATCTTCCAGCAGTTCAAGGACCACAATTTTAACAATGCTAATTTGTACCATTTAAAACAAGTTTAATGAAGCACAAAATCCAAATTGGTACCTAGGAATTATTTACTTCAAATGATATTCCTGACAATAAAATGACAAAATCTAATGGTAACCTGCTTCTCCCCACTAAATCTTCCTTTTTCTTACAGACCTATATGCTTAAATATCTCCTATTTATCCAACAAAAGAGAAATAAAGCCTTCCAACAAACTGAAATGTGTGTACTGTCCCTTATCTGCTCAAATAATATCATTAAAAGACCTATTCACACCAGGAGCTTAATTGCTGGGTGTCCTTCAAATATAATTATATGCTCTTTTGTCAATACTATCTTATGCTCTATCAATAACAAAGAAGTCAGTACCTACACAAGACAAAACTGAAAAGAAATTAAGACCATGAAAAAAAGAGAAAGACATTGAAACATGAGCATGCTCGGATGATCCTCAGATGAATCAAAGATCTTTTTTTTAAAAAAAGCCCTTCAAAATACATTTCAATAATGATTGAACATAGTCAGTTTCTCCAAAAACCATGGAAAAGCCAGGAGCTCAAAGAGATGGTGAAGCAATCTTCTTGATACCATTAGTGCTCATCCTGAAGGAGGACAAGGTTGATAAGTAGACACCTCAACTGCTGAATTCTTATTAGGATACAGTGAAACATTTTATGGCAGATAAAATTTCTCTCACATTACCCATGGTGCGTCTGCTGTCTGAAATGTCATAGTTCAATTATATCAAAAGAGAGGGACCTACATTAGCAGTTCTGGGCTCCATAAGTTAGGATAACCATTAGATGAAAGCAAGAAGGTACAGAATTCTACCTGCTGCCATCAGGATTTCTGCAACCTAAGATCTGATAGTAATATCCTACTAACCTACCTAAAACTCAATTGGATTTAATTGGGACTAGAAAGATGGGTACTTTCTTTCCTTCCCTCCCTCCTCTTTTCTACCTAGCTATATTTCACACAAAAATATAAGTAGATATAACACTGTTTTTATCTGTGTTCTTTTAAAAGAATATAATAGGTATATTGTGCCTGTTGCATCATAATCTTTTGGTACTAGGATTCTATGTGCATTCATGCATCTGTATGTCTGTATAACCACCCAAGGATAACTCCACACAGTTGCCAAAGAAAGATCATCTACTCTGTAACACTGCAACATAGTCTACTAACTTAAAACTTCCAACTTTTGCAACGTTCAATTTACCATAATTTTTCTTTCTACTTAACATTACTTTTATTCTGTTTGTTTCGTATTCCAAGCATAGCTCAGTAACACTTGTATATATCATTTTTAGAACAGTAACAGTGATCATATTTCTTGAATCCAGTGGCAGTAGCCACAAGCTACAGCATGGCCGTTTGCTCCATGTTTGTATTGCACTTTCTCCTGAGTTTATAAAGGAGATTTAAAATGGACTATGAGATGGTAAGTAGTATTTGTTATAGCCACTGCAATATTTTCCAGAGAAAATTTGCATTTTTGTTTTATTAGATGGTCTAATAACTTATGTACATGTAGATCCCCTATCCTTTCACATACCAAGAAAAGAGAGCAAGAACAAGTTTAAGAAAGCTACCGTTTCTTACACAGGTGATTGTTTAGGCTGACCTTCAAAGGCGACAGTATATTTCAAGAAATGCATATTTATGATAATAGAATATTGTATATTACCTCAAAGTTTTTAAATGGGCAGTTTGGGCTCACTTTGGGCCCAAAATATGTATAAATATTTTCCTCCTGGAGAAGAAACAGCAATGAAGTATTTAAATATTTCTATGTCTACCACTTGTTATGGCAAGCAAAGAAATATTAAGACTGCATTAAGTCTCAATTCACAGCTGAAACAAAATCTTAAATATTTCAACCATTTTCCATGATCTGATATCTGAAGTTAAACTCATCACATTATAAAAGGTACAAAATGCCCAGGAATAGCACTTATTTTGTTCAGAAGTGTAATCCTACTCATATCTAATACTAAATTCTTACTATTTCATGCTCTGAAATAAAAATGAATATGACTGCACTACATAATAGATAATATTGAAAGCAACAGCAAAGATATGAGAGCAAAAGTTCACATTTCTTTTTTGTCAAATTTTTATTTTTTAGATAAAGTTCACATTTCATGGGTATAAACTTACTATCTACTCATTCCAAATGTGGATTTTTGTATGTTTCTCTATTATTCAAAGATATTAGATATTGGGAATTTCTGTAAAGGTTTAGTAACTCTTCTTCATTTTATTCCTTGATTACTTTTATAATTCAGATAGATTCCAACACATAAAAATGGCCAAGTGCAGTAGTATTGCAGAACTGCCAACAGAACATGAGCAACAAAAATGGATTTATAACATAACTTGATGCAGCACATGCTATATTTTGGCCTACTATTTTATTCAAAAATGAACAAGCCTTTTCCTAACTATGTCCTTCTTCATGTTTGCTTTTATATTACCTTCTGTGGCTTTATTCAAAGTATATCTAGCCTTAAAATATTCTGGAAAGGTTTTCAAAAAGGACAGTATACGTCCAAATGAAAAATCGTTCCAAAACAGCAACCAATATTAAAAGAGCAAGCAATATGTATCATTTTATAAGCTCTTATATTTGCATAAGGCTACATAATCTTTTGAAGACCATTCAGGCTTATTTGAAAACATTAATATATTTCATTTAGCCATTTCGCAGCCTGCTTAAATGTCACTTCTGCACCTCATATATATCCCACTGCAAACCGAATAGAATATTTCATTGGAATATTTCTCTTGCTCCTCAACAAGCTTCTGAGGGTGACAGTGGCCTCTCTCCACAGACACAAACCAACTAAGTAAACGTACATCTAGTTTAAGATTTCCGGGGCTCTATGAATGTGAGTCGGGGCCGGAAGCTACCAAGCTTTCTCCCCCACAGACCCTCTTAGGATGGAAAGGCCGCGAAGTCGACAGAGAGCCGGGACACTTTAGTCACTTTCCCGACTTGGCAAGAGGCAAAGGCGGGGTCACCTTTGAAGAAGCGCAGCGCCAGGCCGTACAACTCCTCCAGGCCGAAGCCCCAGCGCCGCTCCAGATTCAGCGCTCCGCCGCCGTCGCCGTCTCCGTCTCCGTCTCCGCCGGCCTCGTCCCTCACCTGCCCCCCCGGCTGACCAGAAGTCCCCCCTCGGCTGCCAGCCAGCGGGAGCGGCCTAACGTCCGCCTGGCCAGGCCTAGTCTCCTCCGAATCCGGACTCAGGGTCAGGCCGTCAATGGAAACCTCCAGCCGCTCCGAACTGAGCGCCGCCGCGGCCGCCATCGCCTGCCTCACCCCCTACTGCTCAGCTGGGCGGCCACGTCCCGACTTCCTGCTCCCGCCTCACGACCCGGATCTTCCGGCGAGGCAGGCAAGTCGCCCAGCAGCAGCAGCAGCAGGAGGAGAGGAGTTGGGGGGAGGGGGAGGAAGAGGAAGTTCCTCTGGAGCGGGGCTCTCCAACCTTGACAACTTTAAGCCTGGTGGACTTCAACTCCCAGAATTCCCCAGCCAGCTTTGCTGGCTGGGGAATTCTGGGAGTTGAAGTCCACCAGGCTTAAAGTTGCCAAGGTTGGAGAGCCCTCCTCTGGAGGCAGCCATGTTGTTGCCTACCTCCTCCTCCTGCTGCAGCGGTCTTTGCCAAGTTGCCTGCCTTGCCGCGGGCATATTGGGGACATTTCCCGCAGGCAGTCTTGGGGCAGCCGAGCGTGTGGAGTTCAGGGCGATTTAATCCCGTGGATAAAGTTGCCCTCTTTATTTTCGGATAGAAATCTCCTTGACGCCTGCATGACAACCACCGTTCCACGTAGTGCTGCTTTTGAAGCTGCCGGCGAATTCAGTCAGGTTGTTGTCGAAAAGGCAGAGCGGTCTTGATCCAGAAAAGGGACGTCCGCACCGTTATTTCTAGCAAGTCTGAACCCCTTGAGTGCCACCAAAAAATAACAAAACAAAACAAAACCCAAAGGAAAGCCAAAAGGACAATCAACACGCATCCTTCAGTCTGTCCACAATCACTTTTGCTCACGACATCAGGCGGAACTGTCCTGAAAGTAGTCGCCAAACTATGCAATAATGGGTGGTGGACGTGTGACCTTCCAGATGAGTCGCTACTCAAGAGTAATCCCATTTGGTACTATTACTTGGAAGTTCATTTTGAGCAAGCAATTTCGTCTCTCTCTGAACACTTTTTGCATATTCTCAAAACAACAAACACAACACACAGACAGAGTTTCAAATCATCTTGTGAAGGGTATGCCAAAGGGCTTTTAAAACTTGTTTTCTATTTTGTATAAAAGCAATCTTCAAAGCGTATGGAAATGATGTAATGCTACCTTCACCTCCTCTGGGACAGCATATTAAATCTTGTGAACTGCAGTATCGGCTTTATGAGTCAGGAAAATCTCATGCCATTAAACCTAAACCATCTGTAAGACGGAGAAGAAAAAGAAGAAGAAGAAAGGGATAGGGCAACTGTTTCAGTCAAAAAATATTTACGCTGGCTCTCCAAAATCTCCCTTCTGATGGAGAAAAAAGGCAGCCTTTGAGAAACCTTTGCAATTGCCCTAGACACAGACAGCAGGCTCTCTTTAGAGCCTTAGGCTGAGCTCTTTCCTTCTGCAAATATGAAAGGCATTTGGTCTTCCTTATGCAAATTGCAAACTGAACCACTGAACAGTAGCTTTTTTTAAAGCTTTTGGGCTGGTGAGAAACTGGCAGCCCTTAAAAATAATGCTTGTGCAAGCAGGGCAAAAGGAACCAGTTAGCAGCAAGCTGGGCAGAGGGACAGCTGGTCCAGAATAAGCTTTACTAATTTCTGGTGGTTCCTGCAATCAACTTTGGCTTCATGCTGTTCATTAAGTACTTGCATGTTAATTTTAGAATAAATGCCCAAGGGATACTGTTGTTCATAGCTTAACTACCTGGCAATCTGGAACTAGAGATTTACAGTGATATTTAGAAATGGGAAAAAGCTGAGAAAAATAGTCAGAGAAACAAACTTTCTTTGTCTTTTCTCCTCCATGCTCCTTCCCTGCTCTGCTGTAGAGTACTACAGCATTTAGTTTTGAGTTGGCTGCCTGACTGTAACTGCAATATTATATCCCATGCTGTAGAGAAGTGAATAATAAGAAAAAAAAGGTCTTTTTAATTTTTTTTCCCAGAAACATCCTGCATCTTAACTTTCGTTTCTGTCAGGACATTTGTTATAATCCAGCTTTATTCAAACTTCCACAGGAACTCACTGGCACTCCCAGAATTCACAACTAATAATTCAATATCAGAGTTCAAAGCTGATTTTCAGACAGAATAGTTGTTCTGTTTTAGTTAAGCCTGTCACAATTTATTTAGAGTCCCCTGGGAGTTGGGCGGCATAGAAATGTGACAAAATAAATAAATAAATAAATAAATAAAGTTCTACATTATGCTTAATGTAACTTGGCTGATGAAGTTCTATCAATTTAATTAGATCAAGTATTTAGTATGTGTTATAAAGTATATCATTTCTATGATGGCATCTTTTTCAAAGCTGGCTCTTTAAATACAGAAATAGCAAAAATCTAGAAAAGGAACACTGAAAAATTGAAACTCAACTGCCATCTGCTGGACTATATAATGAATTTTGCAAAGCAGATTATTTTTTTCTTTTTGCTCAAAATCAAGTATTACTATTTTAAAGACTATCTACATTGTTAACATGAACATTTTCAAAAGAACATTTTTGGGGTGGGAAATCCTCTTTTTAAAGCACTACTGAAATAATTAGACTAAGAATGGAATGGTAAACCACTTCCACTCTGTTACCAGTAAGAAACTTGTAGTCTTCAAAGGTTGAGTTCAACCTATTTTTAACTATATATGTGCAAATAAAAAGATACATATTTGAAAAAATGTAATTTTCAAATGTTAGAAAAAGATGATGAAGAGTACAATTATACTTTTTTTTTCAGAGGTTGCCCAACTAAGGGCTTACAAGACTACAAAAAACCTCAGAATTCTGATAGCAGGAAAGGCAACTGGAGCCCTGCAGGTGATTGGATCTTCAACTCCTGTCAGTCACAGTCTCTATGGCCAATGAAAAAATGTTTTAATTCATGCTATCTGAAAGGCACCTGGTTACTTAATTTCTGCCAGTAGAATCTTGTGCTACTTTGATACCTATATTTTGCTTTCTATCTACAGAACTGCTCCACCAATCCAATTATGTTTGTAGAAAGGCTAGAATGGGATAAGAGAAAAGAATGCACACATTCTAGATTTCTCTTGATAATAGGCATGCTCCTGTTGATGGTACAGCTTTGCACTTGGCTTGAGTGAGGGAATTTTCCTCTGCTTGTGTTCAAAGGGAAGGGAAAATAGCTGATCTCCTATTGAGATAATCTCACTCACACTGTCAGAATAGACCATAGGATATGATTTAACTTGGCACATAATAACAGCATGCCATCTCCAGTGTATTTAACCCTCAAAGAAGGAAGGCAAACTTTACTGAAACACAAGAAAGGATATAATATGGGAAACTATTATTTCTTGTATCAAAGTAAGTACAAATTCTAATATTGCAGCAGAAGACTAGGTTCCTCTACTACAGGTGACAATATCTGGCCACAACTATAAATCAGATTGTTATATGCTAAATCAACCACATCAAAATATTGAAGGTAATCTTGTGGAGAAGGAAGTTAAAGAGGCAGGCAAACAAAATGTAATAGTGGTGGACTTCACTTAATCTCAGTCTGATCTGTTCATGTTTTGAGAAAGAAATAGATTTCTAGATACTGTATATTATGATTTTAGAACAGTTGGCCTTTGGAACTGATAGAGTTGAGGCTATCATAGATTTGATTTTAAGTGATATCTGAGATCTAGTATTGTGCAATGATTTAAAACAGTAACTATAATGCTAATACATTTAGCATACTTTCAGATGGAAAATACAAGGTAGATGCAAGATGGTCACATTTCATTACAAAAGGAGAAACTTCTCCAATATAAAGGAATTGATGAAAAAGACTGAAAGGAAAAGTCAAGACGACCAAACTTCATAATTCCTGAGATTATTTGAAATAATGCAGTAGGTTGGGATTCAGATGGGATATATTATACAAAGTAAGAAAAGGTAAAACAAGCCCAGAGGAAGATTGAGTTTTTTACAATTTGTAAAAGTTAAAGTGTCTTTCTTCAGGAAATAGAAAAAGCATAAAATTCCTGTCATAAAAGCATACAATTTGGCAGAAAAAGTATTAAGGGATGTTTAAAAAACAAGATCTGAGAATTGCACAACAAATATGCCAGGGGTCTTCCTTATGATGTCCTTAGAATTGCAAAAAGATTAAAAACTTCCTGCTCTCCTGCTTTCAGAGTTATAAGGCAAAGTGGGATTGGGTTGGAACTAGGAGAAACAGAATCCCAGGAATGAATTCTTGGTGTTCTCATGCTTTTGCAAAAACTGTTGGTGGTCTAATATAAAGCTGGCCCAACAAAAGGATATTTCCCAGCAGAGACTGGAGCAGAGTTCGATTCTCCTTGCTCTCCTGGGGTAAAAAAAAAAATGCCTTCAAGGAGAGTAAATCCATTCTTAAATCCGGAAAGTTTGTCTCCCTTTTTATTGTCCCTCTAGATCAGTGTTTCTCAACCTTGGAAGCTTGAAGATGGGTGGACTTCTGGGGGATTCTGGGAGTTGAAGTCCACCCATCTTCAAACTACCAAGGTTGAGAAACACTGCTCTAGATAGAGCTTTTTTCCCTGGTAAAAGCAGAAGTTATTTCCCCAGGACTGCATCGCTCCCCATCCGTCCGAAACAGAAGTACAGGTCTTGTTTAAAAGGTTGGAAGCTCGGGCTGAGGGTTCTCCCCTCCTTCTGTTCGGCGTTTCTTAGTTTGACAGCAGTTGGCCCAAGAGATCCTTCCTCCGGCCGGGGAACAATAAGCGGCTGACAGGAACCGATTCTGGGAGTGGGGAATGTCAAAATCCAGAAATCAGCGCAGGGCATTGGGGAACAAATCCATGCAACTTGCCAGCACCTTCGCAGCCCTTCACTGCGAACTGTATTAAAAGAATTGATCGTCTAAACGCAGATGCCACCCCTGGAGCATATAGGCATTTGGAAGTTACTTTCCCCAACAGCTTCTTCGAAAGGTGCCTGGTTTTGCATGCAGGCGTTTTTTATATAAGGTGCGCCTTCCCCACATAACTTTTCTCTGCACTTAGTTTCTTCTTAGTGGTTTCTCAATGTACCAGTTTGAGCTTTGGGAGAGGAGTAATGAAGGTGGAAATTTGGTGCTTATTGTTTAACTTCGTGTATTGGGGCTAAGCATCTAAATTAAGGTATATCAAAAGAGCTGCGGTGGCGCAGTGGTTAGAGTGCAGTAAGTGCAGACTACTTCTGCTGATCACCGGCTGCCAGCAGTTTGGCAGATCAAATATCACCAGGCTCAAGGTTAACTCGGCCTTCCATCCTTCCAAAGTGGGTAAAATGAGGACCCAGATTGTTGGGGGAAATATTTTGACTCTGTAAACCACTTAGAGAGGGTTGTAAAGCACTGTGAAGTGGTATATAAGTCATAGTGCTATTGCTATATGGGGTATGATCTACTGCACTCTTGTATTCTTAAAACCAGTCTTTAGCCCATCTATGCCAGCCTTACACAGTGGCTTGATAGGGGCATTTTGAGAAGTTCACAAACTTGGAACTGGCTTATAATCCTTTTCCTCTGTCACTACCCAAAAAACAGTAGAGGTAGTCCTTGACTTATGACCACAAGTGAGCCCAAAATTTCTGTTGCTAAGTGAGGTTTTTAGTGAGTTTTGACCCATTTTATGACCTTTCTTGCCACAGTTGTTAAGTGAATCAATACAGTAGTTAGATGAATCTGGCTTCCCCATTGACTTTGCTTGTCAGAGGGTCGCAAAAGGTGATCACATGATCCTGGGACACTTCAATCATCATAAATATGAACCAGTTGCCAAGCATCCAATTGTAATTCTCACATGACTGTGGGGATGCTGCAAAGGTGGTTAAGTGTGAAAAACAGTTTTTTCAGTGCTGTTGTAACATTAAACATTAACCATGGTTGCAACAATTTACTAATCAAATGGTTGTAAATTGAGAATATCTTTCCCTCCCCCAATTATAATTTTACCTTGATTTTCACTCACAAAGAATATTTTCTTTTTTCAGTAAATCACTGCCTTTTACCATAAATTTCTCACATCTTCCATAGAACCTTTCTCATTTTTCCTTGAAAACACTTGCTATTGCCTTTCCACTGATTGTATTAAACATACTGTATTATGTCCTTGTTTTGGAGATTTGGGCAGAAATGATTAAAATCATTTTAAGTAGTGTTAAGGAGTGCCTAACCAAATAATATCAGTGTTCCAGATACTATTATGCTCCTGTCACATGAGAATATTGTACATTTTACTCAGAGGATAATAGAATAATAGTATCACTTTCATTTCTTATTCCTTTTGATCTTACTCGCTCTCAATAGGGACTTGAACTTCTTCAGAGGTACTGGTGTATGATTTTTTGTGTACATCCTTTTCTCCTTTTTTGATGTTTTGTCATGGGTCCCATCTCACATATCAAATCATGTTTTTCCATGTTAGGATTTCTAGTTCCTCCAATGGATTAGTGTACAGACTCTAGAGATGGCTTTTTACTGGTCTCCCTTCTGCCTCATTATGAGGATCTTGAATACCCATTTTTGTCTTGAGCCTGTTCCACTATCATACACAACCATGGCTAGGTGAGCTCTTATGCTGATGTGGTTTTCATAATTGGGGAGTATTGTTTTACCTCTGGCATCAGGTGTTATTAGTTGCAGATTTGGTTTGAATCCATGTGTGCTGCCCAGAGTTGTTGTGAGATGGTGGTCATATAAATTATGTAAATAAATAAATAAAGATTCTCAATGCCAAGAACTTCTCTACCGAGTCTGTGTTTCTGTCTCCTCCTTTTGGTTTAATGTAATGCCTTCCTGATAAGGCTCGTCAAACTTTCACTAAATACATTTTTCCCAGTCTTAAAAATGTTTTGCCTTATATCTCCGTATCAGGTAAGAATGCATTTCTGAACACAGTTATTTCATTTTTGAAAATTATTTCAACCTTTTCATGTTTAAAATGGTTTCCAACTTTTGTAAAACATTGCAGTCTTCTCATCACTCAATGAGAATAAAATTTATGCATTTCTTAAAAGAACAGGCTTTGCTAAATATAGACTCTGCAGTTAAATTCTGAAGCAGCATAAATGCAGACACAGAATATAGATTCATTTTTAAAACTATACAAAATTTTAAATTGAAAATAATTGTTTACATTTTCTTTATACATTAACATACAAAAGACCTCATTTTATGAGGTACTAAGGAATCAAAACATTGCTACAGCTATCTGAAAATTCTAATCTGAAAACAATTTATTACACTGAAGCTTTACAAGGTTATACTAAATATAACAACTCAATACACCCTTTTTACAAGATCAACATTTTTCTACACTTCTCGGGTCTTTAGTTTTTAAGGCAGTTTGGAGGACTGGCTATCCAATTGCATTATAAAATTATATGAATTGCTTGATAACCAGGTGTTTAGTTTATATTGTGCAAACCAATCAGTGGAAAGTATTACCAGTTATTTGTGTGAAATATCAACTAAAAAAAACTTTTAGTCTTCTTTTCTATTCCTTCATTCAATTACTTTTATAAGTTATAATAAATTAAATATTCCAAAGATATTAACTGATTTACAGGGATTCCCAGTATCCACAAGTGTACAATAGTAATCTATTTGCTATTACTCCTTCAGGTATTCTATTATCCTGCTATTTCTCAAACAGGAATATATATACTGCTTTATCAATTAGCACACTATTCAGAGGCTAAAATCAAAAAGCTATTAAGTCACAGTATGAGCGATCATGGTTTCCAATAAGAAGAAATTACTAATATGATCTCTCAACTGTGTCATATTAGTTTTACTGTTTTCAAAAACTTCTAGTACGGTTGCCAGTATTTGCTGCAACTATATTTAGTTTTTCCTTTGTTATGAAAACGTGTCTGCATAACTTTCAGTTTAAAACAACAAACACACACACACATATTACAACTAAAGTTTAGCTGTTAAAACAAGATAATATTATGTGCATAGCAAGTGATGAAGTCCATAGCAATGCTGGTAATTTTATGCTGGTTTCTTCAGAAGTAGTACAAACACTCTCAAAATATCCTTTCTTCCTTTGTCTTCCAATTGGTAGAATATTTGGTAAAGCATACACACCAAGCATTTTCCTCTACTATATTCTGTACACTTGGAGTATAAATGTTTCTCTCAGTCTCTGTTAGTGTTATTTGCAGCAAAAGCATGTAAATTTCCCATTTGGCTGAGGCCACTCTGGATATGGGCAACATGGATCTCTACATTATTCTGAAAACAGCTAAAGAAAGAAAAACAGTTCTTTTTAAAACAGTCCACATGTGGATGTATTATGTGCTTAGATACATATTCTAAGTTTATATACAACGTTTCATGACATCAAGCTATTTATTTGCCTTTTTTTGGTATAATTTCAGGCAATTTCATGAAAAGGAACCATATTTCTCAGCATCAACCATGAAAGAAAATCATGTCTTTTAACACAGTGAAGAGCAAACATTATTCACTTGAAGAAGTTTCCATGAATTGAGTAACTGAAGGGGAGGTAGTTGGTATGTTCCATCAGGCTGGATAATTTCCAACTGGTCTCTAACTTTCCCCTTTTGGGGAAGGTGGTGGGATTGCAGCTTTAGAGAGTCCTGGAAAAAGCAGTTTATTGAGATGCTTTCCAACGGGATCTTGGACTTTAGAGATAACATTTATTATTTTTATAAATGATCTTTGGCACGAACAGGGTAGGAGTAGTGCAACTCTCCTGCTGTTTGAGCTTTTGGTGGCCTTTGATACTAACATTATAGTATCCTTCTAAAATGTCTGAGGATTGGAGTAGAAGGCATTGTAATAGTACTAATTTCATCGTGTTGGTATTGGTAAAGGGAAAAGAGTGAGACTTTGCAGGGTTCCTTGAAGTTTAATACTTTCCCAGCTTCTATTTAACATAATATGAAGCTACTAGGTGGGGTCATTCACTACAATGGGGACAGTTATCATCAATACTTAGATGATGCCCAGTGATATATCAAGACCGTTAACAACTGATTCTGTTGTGGTACTATCCAGGTTTTGGACACTGTTAGGATTTGAATGAGGAAAAAAAGGTTTAGGTTCAAACCAGCAAAACTAAGTGTCTGTGGATTCAAGGCTCCCCTTGAGCACTCAGAGGCTCCAGCTGGTCCAGAATGCGGCCGCGCGGGTGGTTATGGGAGCGACGTGGCCCTCCCAAGTGACCACCCTCCTGCGCGAGCTGCACTGGCTCCCGGTGGTCTTCCGGGTGCGCTTCAAGGTTTTGGTTACCACCTTTAGAGCGCTCCATGGCATCAGACCGGGGTATTTACGAGACCGCCTTCTGCCACCAATAGCCTCTCACCGACCAGTACGCTCCCATAGAGAGGGGCTCCTCAGGGTGCCGTCGGCCAGTCTCGACTGGCGGCCCCCAGAGGGAGAGCCTTCTCTGTGGGGGCACCTACCATCTGGAACGAGCTCCCCCCAGAGATACGGAGGATCCCGGACCTGTGCACGTTTCGCCGTGCTCTCAAAACTTTTCTATTTCAGCAGGCTGGCCTGGCCTAACTCTCCTTTTTTAAATTTTTAATTCGTGATTTTATAAATTGGGTGTTTTAATCTGTGTTTCGGCCAAAATATTTAATAATTTTAAGGGATTTTTATTTTTTATTTTTTAATATTTGTATTATCTGTATTTTATCTTGGCTGTTCACCTCCCTGAGTCCTTCGGGAGTAGGGCGGTATAGAAATTTGATTAACAAATAAATAAATAAATAAATAAATAAATGAGATCTCTATTATGAGTGGCTTTTCAACTTTGATACTCAGTGGGATAGCACTTTCTCAAATAGAACTGGCACATAGTTTTGGGGTCCTCCTGGATTTATAGCTGATGCTCAAACAGATGAAAATTTTGACTAGGAGGGCCTATAAACAAATCCACCTTGTGTTCCAACTACACCCTTTCCTGATTGAGAGGTCTTGTTCACAGTCATTCATGCCTTAGTCATCTTGTGTTTGAATTACACTAGCAAACTCTACATGGGGCTGCCCTTCATGACCACTAGGAAGCATCAACTGGCCCACAAGGTACAAGGAACCTTAGATTACCCAAGTAACACTTCTGCTCTATGAACTACACCGGTTGTCAGTTGTTTTATACATGTGTTTTATAACTATGTTAGTTGACATGTATAAAGCATGTCTCAGGGCCTAGATAACCACAACATTATTTTTCTCCAATTATTGTTAATTTCCCCTTAATAAGGTGGGCAGATTCCAGGTGTTAATTGATAAAATTATGTTATCTTGTGGGATCTCAGACACTTGTTTCTTCCAAGGCTGTTCATTGGAATGGCAATCCCTCAAAATTCATACAACTTTGACCCTGCTTATGTGGCTTTTCAGCATGTTCTGGGCAGAGCAATTTGTGACACCCTTGCTGATATATATTTATTAAATTTATAAGGCTAATTGTCCAAAAAACACAAGAAAGTATACAAGACAAGTTAAGACTACAATATGACAATATAAAGAGAACCAAATAGCAAACATTTCTCCATGGAATTCAAAAATTGAAATAGTCATACATACATATTAATGAGTCCACAAAATCACAGAGCCCAGGACTTGCTGAAAGAGCCAAGTCTTCATAGCCTTCCTGAAGGAAACCTGAACTTGGAAGGAACTGATATTGGGATGAATTGCTATTAATTTTTGGTGCTGTGGTATTTTCCTTCTCTGATATGGTTGTTTAACAAGGTTTGAGTTATTATTCTTTTACTTTTTAAAAAATATATTGTACCTACTTTATATAATAATTAGGTACAATATATTGTACTTAATTTAGAGTCACTCTGTAATTAATGCAGCCTATAAACTGAGAAATATGATCATCTCATCATGAAATAGATTGACATGCTGCTACCTTTCTTCTTCCATTTACTAAATGGTCTACAATGGCATACAACGGTGATCTCTTTGAAATGATTATTGTAAATATAAGGATATCTGATACAAGTGTAATTTCAAGTTCTTACCTGATATTAGTAGAATCTATAGAATTCTTAATGTCATTCAATGAATCTGTTAATGATTTAAACTCAAAGGAATTTAGATCACCTCCTTCTGCTAGACACTAGAAGAAATTTCATAAAAATAATTATGTAAGTTTTCTATTGTGTACTGCTTAAATACACATGTACCTAATCACATGCCAAAAACAGAGAAACATGGACAGGGTGAGGAAGCCATCCCCAGGAAAAATAACTGTATCTTATTGCATCCTGCAAAGGCTGGGAATAAACTATTACTACCCCAATATTCATAAATATAAGTAATGGGAAGTCACTATAGACTAAGCTTTGCTAAAAAAATGAATACGAGATGATTGATGATTATATAAGAAAGTTACTTCCTATATCTAATAATTGCCTATTTATGAGGCCAGATTCAATTAGGTATTTGGTTACAATAAGCTTCCTAACCCAAAGTGGTAGAATGTATTTCTCAAAATACAGATAGTACTCGACTTACAACCAGAATTGCAGGGTAGGGCTGAAGATTTTGTGCAATTCCTGCATGACAAAGTCACTCAGATTCGGGAAGGTCTGGACTCCGACTGGGTAGGTTCAGATGGGGTGACGGAGGTGGGTCTTGAGAGTGTTACCTGGGAGGGGTTTGACCTTGTGACTCCCGAGGATGTGGACAGGATTCTGGGTAGGCTTAGCGCTGCCACGTTTATTGGACCTGTGTCTCTCCTGGTTGGTACTGGCCTCCTGGGCGGTCACACAAGGCTGGCTCTAGGTGATTATTAATGCTTGAGTGAGGGTTTCTTCCCTCCCTCCCTGAAGGAGGCAGTGGTGAGGCCCCTCCTCAAGAAGCCTTCCCTGGATCCGGCTGTATTAGCGAACTATTGTCCAGTCTCCAATCTTCGCTTTGTGGCGAAGGTTGTTGAGAGTGTGGTGGCGCGACAACTTCCCCATTACCTGGATGAAGCTGTCTATCTAGACCCGTACCAGTTGGGCTTCAGGCCTGGGTACAGCACAGAAACGGCATTGGTCGCATTGGTTGATGATCTCCGGAGGACCCAGGACAGGGCTGTTCCTCTGTCCTGGTCCTATTAGACCTCTCAGCGGCTTTTGATAGCATCGACCATGGTATCATGCTGCGCCGGTTGGAGGGGCTGGGAGTGGGGGGCATCGTGTTGCGGTGGTTCTCTTCCTTCCTCTCTGACCGCACGCAGTTTGTGTTGGCAGGGGGACAGAGGTTGACCTCGAGGCGCCTTGTTTGTGGGGTGCCACAAGGGTCGGTCCTCTCGCCCCTCCTGTTCAACATTTATGTGAAGCCGCTGGGTGAGATCATCTGTGGTTTTAGGGTGAAATTCCATCAGTATGCTGATGATACTCAGCTGTACATTTCCACCCTGGACCACCCCAATGATGCCCTTGATGTGATGTCCCGGTGCCTGGATGCCGTGTGGATCTGGATGGGGAGAAACAAGCCCAGACTCAATTCCTCCAAGACCGAGTGGCTGTGGTTTCTGGCGTCCCGGTATAGCCAGCTGGCTCCATCGCTGACTATTGGGGGCGAGATCTTGGCCCCCTCAGAGAGAGCTCACAACTTGGGTGTTCTCCTGGATGCACAGCTGTCTTTAGAAGAGCATATGACGGCTGTGGCCAGGGGAGCTTTTTATCAGGTTCGCCTGATTCACCAGTTGCATCCCTTTCTGGACCGGGATGCCTTGCACACGGTCACTCATGCCCTCGTCCCGTCCCGTCCGGACTACTGTAATACTCTCTACATGGGGCTCCCCTTGAACAGCACTCGAAGGCTCCAACTGGTCCAGAATGCGGCTGCGCGGGTGATTATGGGAGTGACACGGCAAACCCATGTAACACCTCTCCTGCGTGAGCTGCACTGGCTCCCGGTGGTCTTCCGGGTGCGATTCAAGGTGTTGGTCACCACCTTTAAAGCACTCCATGGCTTAGGTGATTCGGACCAGTTTGGGTGAACCGGTAGTTCCGATGATCAGTTGGCCCTGCCCCCACCCTTTCCTGTTCCTATATTTCCTTCTTTCTGGCTCAGCTGATTCGCGCGGCACAGCTGATTTCTGCACCTCCACTGTTCTACTTACAGGGGCTGCCTTAGAAGGTAAGAAGTGAGCTTCAAATTGCTGTATTTTGAACACTGCGCACAAGCGCGTTAGGTGCGCGCGCACAAAGCACACACTCACAGAACCGGTTGTTAAACCAGTTGTAGCCCACAACTAGCCAGATCCAATTTTATCATATTTTTTTAGTGTTCATTAAGCAAATCATGCAGTTGTTAAACAAATCTATCTTCCCCAATGGGCATATTTTTTATCAGAAATTGGCACAAAAGGTCACAAATCAGGGTCATGTGACTGTAAGTTGCTGCAACCAATTGTAAATATGTGTGGGTTACCAAGTGTCCAAATTGTGATCATGTTCTCACAGGAGTGGTGTGATGGTTTTAAGTGTGAGTACAGGTCGCAAGTTACTTTTTCCAAGACCACTGCAACTACAAATAGTAATTACACGAATAGTTGTATGTCAGAAGACTAATGTAAATGTTCTCATTTTCTTAATGGATTTACCTTAATCTGCAGTAATATTGTTGTGAGTCTAGCAATCAATTCTGTCAGATTTTCATTTTGAACACAAGGTTGTCCAGTTGTTGATGTATTTGATTGTCTGACAATCTCTTGAGCTTCTTCCTCACATCTTCGTCTCAGATCTGTGGGATGGTCTGAAGGCTGAAGACCTTGTTCTGGAGCAAGCTGGAACAGAATAAGGAATTGAGAATTGAGTCGGTTTTAAAAGCCATGATTCCAAATGCTCATTTAGGCCATATTTTCTAAGATGGACCCTGACATTTCAAAACTACAGCATTGTATCTTATCAACTTTTTATTTGTGACTGAAAATAGACCTCACTTGCATCTGAGTAGCTTATCCTATTTCTTCAGTCACCTACAGATACTAGTTAATTATTTGATCAAGCTACATCCAACAGAAATGAAAGATGACTTCTATACTTACATGGCAGCATAGAAGATATATCAGTAATGCATAAATATGGATAAGGTGTATCATTCGGAATATATTCAAAAGAAACTGTCGCTTCTCCTATAGTTACTAAAACATGAAACCAGCAAAACACTTACCTCATAACAATACTGCTGAACTTTATGTAAAACTTTATTTAGATCCTTATTCAGCTGTTCAAGATCTAAAACAATAGTTGCATATCTTCTCTGAAATTCAATACCAATAGGCATAGAATAGGATTTCTAGAAAAAATATATAAAGTTAAATGCATTAAGAAGCATGATTTGTACAATGTTCAGATTTTTAAAACACAAATTACAAGAGCATATATTTACCAATTTTTCTGCTTCTGTATTCATCTCCCTTAACTGCTTGATATGTTCCTTCTTGATCATAAGAATTTTTGATAATCTGGTCTGAGGAAAGCAGAGAAAAGTGTATAATATATTTTCCATATATTATAGAAATTTGAAGTTAGTAATCTAATGTTGATGTTCTAGATTGGTCTGTATTAAAAACCAATACTAGTACTATTTGTACTAAGGTCTGGAAACACTTCCTGAAGAGCTTGTCATGGTGTTGAAATGAGAGCAAGGTAGGTACTGTTTTCTACCCAGTCTGATTAAATTTATTTATTAAATATTTAAAGTTCACAGCACAAGTCTACCATTTCAGTCTTGATGCATTAAGTCTGCTGCAGCTAATTCTATTAATACATCTCCTGATAAGTGCAATTTACTGATTAGTTAAATGTCTCTGCCTGGAAGGTCTAACCTCCACACCAAATTGTAGAAAACATTATTTTTTTGTTTTTTGACATCTCTTTAGGATCATCCAAGGATGTTGCATGTTGAATCTATCCATTGAGTAACATTTGCTTGATTAGCAACCTTAATGTACACTGAAGACGGCATTTAATTTCATTGTACCATGTGCAATGACAACAAAGTAAACTATAAACTATAAATTTAAGTTTGTTTTATAGATACACCTTTGCTTATCAACTGCCTTGTTTCCCAAAGTTATGATGGTGCTAAAAAAATAACTTTGCAACCCATGCCCACATTTATGACCTTTGCAGCCTTAGTGACATGATCACCAGTGAGTGCACATCACCAGTGAGTACGCATTGTCCTGTACATGGCCTATTTTTTCTCCTCCCCACTGTTGAAGAGCAGAGAGTGGAGAAGGAATTACGTGAGTAAGAAGGCACACAATGGAGAATATACCGGCTGTTTGATTAGCATTCTCATGGCTCCTAACCCCATGCTTGAGGCTGCTGGCACCAATACATTCTGTGGTTTAGGGGTGGGGAATTTGTAGTGGGTGGGAGTGTGTTTGGGGATTGTTATGTGTGTTGGACCTGGTTTTTGGGTGTTAAGTGAATTTCGTTGTATGGGTATAATGACAAAACAACAACAACAACAACAACAATAATAATTCATTTCAACCTGTACTTCCCATTGTGTGCTTGCTTACTCTCCCATGATTCCCTTCCTCTTCAATTAATGTAAATACAAGCATCAATTCCATTTTCCCTAATTATTCCAGTATCAGGATGAGAAATTTAAACAACAGGGGATGGGGGAAACGAAAATACAGTTGCAGACAGTTAATCTCCCACTTAGTGACTGCTTTGCTTAACAGCAGAGCTGCCAATTCCAATAATTTAATATAAATACCTAGTTCCCATCACACATTAAGAATATGTCTGAGCTCCTATAATAAGCTGAACTGCAATCTACCCAACTTTCATTTTAGCAGAATCTGGCATACTCCATGAATCCAGCCTTCAAATTACATACTAAGGATGGCTTTACATACTATTGCAACCTTAAACTCGGGATAAGCTAAGGATAATTTTTCTTCTCCAACCAGAAGAACAGCATGCATGCTGACTCTGGATTGCAGGATTTATAGTTCAACACATCTAGATGGTACTAAAATGAACTAATAAGAATATTATTAATTATATTAACTAACAAGGAAGAGGATTGGTTGATTCTTGACCAGTAGGAAACAGAAACTTGACTATTGTTTCCTTGTTCCTGATTTATGATTAACACTGTATAATGAAAGCTGTAAAATAAAATAAGATACATTTTCATGGTATCTGCTTTAGAAAAATGGCACTGGAACAAATGTTTAACCACAATATGGCTATCTAGACACAATCTCCACAGAGATTGCACAAAGAATGAATAGACAAAACATAAAAATCATTTTATTCAGGTAAGAGGAAGATTCATATGAAGACAAGTATCTCTGCTGATGGTTGAGTCCCCTTCATGTAATTTATCAAAATGGGTGGAAATGAAATATGAAGATTATCCATCAGTAAAAATGTCTTACTTCATATGATTTCCCCTTTAGATTGTGGAGTATTTTTAGAAGTATATTTCTTCTACCCGCTCAAGATAACAAACATTACTTCCCAGCTCCAATTTTCCCCCAGCAATGGGGTAAACATGAGATAGTTTCTTGAGCAGAGAGTAAATCACCCACTGGAGTTCCATAACTTTGAATTTCCCTCCGCCATCTGGCTTGACTGCCCAAGCGAACTGGAGCCTTCTCTTGACCCGCTCTTCATCCTGGAGGGCCGTGCATCCCCCCGCCAATCCTCCGTGCAAACCTCCCACCCAGTTTCTGCAAAGGCAGAGCCCCCTCCCCCTAGCAGGGTGATCTAAAGAGGGGAGGGGGATGTTGCAGAAAAGGCCGCGTTCTACCCGTGCCGGCTCTACAGCCCTCTTGCCCTCCCGAAGCACCGCCACACCGCCTTTCGCTTTCTTCCTTCTCCTGCCGTGAAACGAAAGCGAACGGTGGGAGGGTTGCTTCGGGAGGTTGCTTCGGGCAGGCAGATGTTTGCAGTCAGGCAGGGAGGCAAGAGCAGTGGTCCCTTCCACGTGCAGCGCACGGAGGTGGCAAAGGCGGGCAACCTTACCAGGGCCGCCTCGGCGGGGGCTGCATATGCCTCTCTGCCCATGCCATGTTCTGTTCCGGCCGGTCTCGCGACTACAAGTGCAGCAACCTGCTCTTCAGGAAGATGAAGGGCTACCTGCACTGACCTGCCCGGGTAAGCGCCGGCGCCCAGGCCAAAGGGAAAGTGCAGTGGGCTCCGCGGTGGCGCGGCCGGGCCTGACCCTCTCCCTATGTGTGGGGCTGCTGCCCCGCTGGCCAGTGGCTTCCGCCCCTCTTGCTACGCTTCTTCGCCGCCGGAAAGTGGCACCGTGGCTGAGCCTCCTTTCTTGGAGTGCCAGAGACCGTGGGTCAAGTTCCTGGAGAAGCGCTGGCAGGCAAATGGCCGGGTGTGAATCCAGTAGGCTGCTTTGGAGCCCCATCCCTCGGAGCCAGCATGGGAGGCACAGGTGGAAGACGGCCTTTTCTGCAGCATTCCCCTCCCCTCTTTGGATCACCCTGCAAGGGGGGGGCATGTGCAGCAGCGCAGGGATGTCCGCTTGCCCTCCCAGAGCACGCCACTGCCCCTCTCTGCCCCAGCTCAGTGTCTGCATTTCCACCAAGGGCCGCCCGCCCACCCACTGGCCAGGATGGACCTCGGAAAGCAAGCAGGGGTGGGGGACCACTGGGAAGGCAGCGTGGAAGGCAGGCAAGCATGGCATGATTTCTTCCCCGCAGCTTTGCCATGCTTGCCTGCCTTCCACGTGGCTTTCCGCTTCCTGCCTTCGCAAGCTGGCCACGGGGATGCTGGGAAGGCCATGTGGAAGGCAGGGAAGCATGGCAGGACTGTGGGCCACGGACTGGTTTGGGGGTGTGGCTAGCCAGTGATTGTTACCAGTTTGGCGAGCCAGCCCCAATCTCTGATATTGGTTCTCCCGAACTGATCCGAACCGGTAGCATTTCACCCCCGTTCTAGACACTATAGATTGAACGGGTGACTGGTTAATTATGATTAATCAATTCAAATATAGAAACAAACCATAATTAAAAATTTTAACTGTGACTTGATTTGATGACCTAAAATCCCTAGACTTTCTACTATAATGGCCGCAATTGTGAATAGTTCTTAAAAGCAGATTTCATTGCTTTAAGACTTACTGTTTTTGAAATATACAGAATTTTCACAGCTGACTGCAGAATAGTAAATCAACTTTTAGGAGAAAGAGCTATTAGGAACCAGCTTCCTTTAGCCTGCATCAAATCCTTGTGAAATCCCATGCAACTTTTGATTTGTGTATTTTTATTAGTAAAAATATTACAAACATACGATTGAAAATTTGACTTAAAATTGTAACATTTTCCAATTATTTATTTTTACTTTTCATAATGCAGACCAAATATTTGTATGCTTCTGTTTTATATTTTGGACAGAATAATTATTTCTCACAAACATTTTTCTCTAATATTACACATAAGAAGAATTGATTACTTTTAACAGCAGAGGTTTATCATCCCTGAACAAAAAGTTTCAATCCATCAATACGGGTAAAACTGAAAAACATTGAGACTCACCACTTGGATAAGGAATTCTACTGGAAAACCACCTAATGTTTCACTATCTGAACCTGAAATTTTGTTTTTCCAAGAAGATCCTAATAAAGGATCACTGTCCTACAAAAGAAAAAAGGTTGCATTTAATAATTGTTTTTTTAAAAAATTACCTTAATTTAACTTTAGAATGTTTTGAACAGTTAATGTTTGAGTCTTTAAAAATTCAGCTAATTAGTAAATGAAGCAAAATTTAAATTTATATCACTTACTGTAATTGGTGATTGAAGGGAAGGTGTATAATGTAATTGAGGTGGTGTCATAATATATCTAGAAGGTCGTTGTTTTTGTCCAAAGGCAGCAATTGGCATGGTATCATGAGGTTCATTACTCTGAAGTTATAAAGGAAAAAATAAATTAAAATAATTTTGTATATAGGTAATCCTCTCCTTACGACCACATTGAACCAAAAATTCCTGTTACTAAGGAAGACAGTTAAGTGAATTTTGTCTCATTTTATGACCTTTCTTGTTACAGTTGTTAAGTTAATCATTCCAGTTGTTAAGTTAGTAATAATGGTTGTGACTTTGGCTTCCCCACTGACGTTGCTTGAATTGATCATGACTCCAGGATACTGCAACTGTCAGAAATACATGTCAGTTGCCAAATGTCTAAATTTTGATTACATGACCATAGGAATGCTGTAACGGTTGTAAGTACAAAAAATGTTATAAGTCACTTTTGTCAGTGGCATTTTAATTTTGGTCCATAAAGGAATGGCTGTAAATCAAGGACTACCTGTAGCTAATGGAATGATCAAGTTTTAGTAGTGTTTTGAGAGAGAACCAAGCATATTTTAGAAACATTGATAAAATTGACAGTATTGGTACTGTATCTTTTCATCCCTGAATTACCTTGTACTTTTTCATATTCTAACATTTTAAAAAATAAGAATACAATACTTACGAGGACTTCATAATCTGGGATTGTGTGTGTCCCAAGTCCTGTCCTCTCAAAGGTTACTCTGTAAGTAGCATTAAGAGTGTCAACAGCATCAATCTGTCCAGTGAAGAGTCCATCATGGGAACCACGTAACCGCGCTATGATCAATATCACATTATTAATTGGAGATTAATTAATTGGAGATAAAAATACAGTAAGCCTGCTAGGCTATGATGAAATTTAAATTCCATGGTCAATTTAGCTTTCCAAATTCTGTGCCAGGAAAAGCTGAATTCTGTAACCACTATAATGGTTACAGAATTAAGTAAGTTTACTTACTTACTAAAATTAAGTAAGTAAAAAGTATTTGACTATTTAAAAATAATAATTTAACTTATTTCTAAATAAAAAAAGATTCAGGAAGGTTTCTCTGATTTCAGGTAGCTTCTCTGTAGCCTGTGATTTTATTTGCCATTTCTCACCTGACATGAATGGCTATCCTCATAAAATTATAAAAAGCTAGATTAGATTTTCAGACAATGCCTATTCATAAGTACATACTGTAAAGTGTCAAAACTCAAAATGGTGGTCAGTTAAAACAAAATGGTACTAGTGCTGCTCAATAATGGCGAATAAAGTTGAAATAACTTCATTCTAGAAAGCTGATTGCAATACTGCTGGGTATCAGTGGGACTGGATGTACCCAGGATTATCATCATGATAATCAGTCAAGTTGTATTAACTATTAGAAACAGATAAAAATAAAGTTTGGCTGTTCAGAAAAATAAAACACTGAAAGACATCAACCACAAAGATGATAAACATACTGTGGACATAAGATTTCATGATATGATTCTTGTCAATGATGGAAAATTCTGAAGTACTATTTTCATATATTTTATGATAAATTGAATTATTTTAGACTTGAAATATTTAAATCAGCTGGAATATCTTTTTATGGATGGATGCAATAGTGCATGAAAAAAAAAGTTATTTTCAAACTAAGCTAGATAAGTAAAACTCAATATTAGTTTTAAAAAAAAGGCTTTATGTAAAAGCAATAAAAAATACCTGTAACTTTTGTGCCTATTACTAATGGCAATGGAATTTCTTCTGGAAGATCTTTAAATTGAGATATATCTGCCACTTTTCGCTGTTGAAGTAATCTAATTTTTTGCCGTTTCTGTTTTAATGCTGACCTTTCCTCTTCAAAGAATGCAGAAGAACATCTGCAGACAGAAAGTGAAACTATTCTGATTTGTTTCATCTGTGCTCATGCATGTTAAATCCTGCAGATGGTCCTCTAGAAGTACAGTAAAATGTTTTTATGAAGTATTTACATGTTTATATATTTACTCTCTAAATAAAACTAACAATAAGCAGCATGAACTGTTTCCTGAAGGACAAAAACTAAATATTAAATGTTAAACGATGGAGAAAAAGAAAATCCAAGCCCGTCAAAAACAAATTCACCCATTAAAGAAAGAACAGAACAGTAACAGCTACATCACAGTCCAGCAGGGCTAGGCAACCTGTTGCTCTCTAGATTTTTCTGTAATTCTATTCTCATGACTATAGCACAGGATGAATTTAGAAGTGAGCTGCATGCTGCTCACTTCTAAAGAACTATTGACAGGCTACAAGAATCATGTTTTCATTTCAGCAATTAACAAATCAATTTTGTGCACTGAAAGTTTATTTGGAAGAATATGTTCTTTACTCCCTACTGCCTTCAGTGAGAGTTATTCTTATGAATATGTACATATGGTTGCAACTCAAGTATTCTATATGACAGAGCTGGTGTCATCAGCAAATTAATGACACCTAGTCCAAAACACAGCACACTCTTACTAAGTAGTTTTGAGAAGATGAAGGTTAAGAATAGACCAAACTGAAGGAGCTCTTTATTTTGATTCTCAAAGTACTTTGATATCAAGTAATAAATGACTTAGCCATTATGGAAAATCAAAGCAGGAAAGCTTGTTATTGTGTTAATCAGGAATTGCATTTTTCACCTGCATAATTTTTAATGCCCCAGAGAAACTAGGGGAGTGTGGTAAGAAATGCATTGGATATGTTACTTTGTGATAAGGATACAATATATGATTTTAAATTTAAGACACAATGGGCCAATTTTTAAAATTTATTACCCAACTTTGTAGAATTGGGTTACATAGCAGTAAATTATATCATTTTCTATTAGATACAAAAACTGCATCTAACAGTTTTTTGACAGGAAAAGACGAAATGTCGTATTTTTTTATTCTCAATTGTATTTACAAAACATAATCTGTATTTTAAAAACTATTCAGCACTTTTTAAAAAGAAACCATGAAATAAAAGTAATTGTCCCCAACCACACATACAATATAGCTTAAAATACCTAATTCAATACACAGTAAGTTTTTACCTTCGTGGTTTTCCCATTAATCGTCGAATTTTTCCCCATTCCACTCTGGTTAATTTCCTTGTTTTCAGATTTGGAAAAGATTCTTTCAGGCAAACACAAAAGTCGTTATCTCCTTCAAACAACGGCCTATTAAAAACAAGTGATATTCTGTCACTATAGGCATAAATGTTTTCAGGAATGATGTAATAATAAGTTAGGGCAAATTTATTAGTATTTACATAAGACTTCTACATATGTATATTGAAGATATACGTATGTAATATGTAAATATGTAATACGTATGTATATATGTAAATTAAGTGTCACTTAAAAGTAAATGTTGATTCCTAAATCTGTGAGGAATGAACAGTTACCAATTTAATGTAAATATCTATCAGCTTTAATTTATAATTATTACTCATAGCTAGATACAAAAACAACATTAAGATATTTTACTATCATTTCCCTATATGCCATATGCCTATATTCTCATTCTCTCATTCTCTCTCTCTCTCTCTCTTTGTGTGTGTGTACTAGATACTATACCCAATACATGCTGTTATCTGTTGGAAATCATGTCAAGGTACAATATGTAATTGTTTACTCTATGAAGCTAAACAGATATGGATCTGAACTATACTATAGGGAATACTAGAGATTCAGCTAGATTGAGAAGCCAAAAATATGTCTTGCAGAGCTGGAAAAAACATTTCTAGATTGCTGTCAAGAAAAAGATATAAGCATGACTATGAAGTCATCAGAAATTGAGCTTGATAAGAGTTCTTTCTTATTAATTTTTTATTTTGATAATATTTAAAGTTTACCAGCAATGTTGTTTTAACGGTGTTAAATACAGTCAAATATATTTTGCTGTATTGCCATTAGTTAAGTTTTTAGAGGAATATAGCCAAGTAAAAATAAACAACAAGCTTAATAATCATAAACTGATTTAAAGTAGTAGATGAAAAGTCATACATACTTATCTATATTTGAATAGAACCATTCATATATACACCATTTGTGGGCCTTAGGAAGTTTGAGTAAATTACGTAGCCGCAAACCAATCTTTTGTGATGCCTTTTTGTCTGGTGTTGGTGCTGTTACAGTAAATTTCTAAGTAACAGATAAATAGAGGTTTATTAATATATGACATTTAAGCATTTAAAATGAAATATTAATGATAATAGAGTCTTACATGTTTTGTATTTTATCATTTAGAATACATAATCTGCAAATTCGTAGCTTTTTTACAAAATTTTAAACACCTCAATATAGTGTTAGCTCCAATTAGTAACTTCCACAAAAGGACAGGCTCATCTATCCTTAGAAGATTGCTATACAATGATGGCACAAGCAGGAAAGGAAAGTCAAAAGCACATCTTCCAATTTCTCCATGCCCTTGCTTTGGAATGAGTATCATCCCCTTAGAACTGGGAAGTTGAACCTATGACATGTGTCAAAGGTGACATGTCACACCATTTTGGGTAACACACACAGTATTCACCAACTCACGCTCCATACTCACACAATTTTTCAAAGCTACTGAGGCTGCAAAAGAATGCTCTTGCACAGCCTCCAGAAATTGCGCAGCCTCCAAAAATTCAGTGAGAACAAGGAATGCTTTTGCATTGTTTTTGGAGGCTGCAGAGATTGCAAAAGAGCATTCGCCAAAGCTATTTCAAAAATGGAGGCCTTGTGAGACCTGGAGCTGCCTGTGGCTGATGGGTCATAGGGACCTGTCAAGAGAAAGAGAACATTGCTTGAGAGTAAGAGGTGTGCTGCAGAACCAGCAGATCCTGGGGATCATACACAATTAGACTATATATATATTTTTATTAAAAATGAGTATGTAAGGAATTCTTTCTCTTTTGTTTGGGGTGTGTGTGTGTGTGTGACATGTCAGCAGCGTCAAGTTAAGCATTTTCCAAAGTTTTAACACTCTGAACCCAAAAGGTTCACCATCATTACTTTAGAACATACTTTTAATGGAAGGAATGAATAACAGGTAGAACCAGCAAATTCCATTTTTAGAGGCAAAAAGTGATGTCCCTAGCTTTTAATAAAAGTATGCTCTATGTATCACAAACTTGTTAATAAACAACCTACTTATATATGAACAGCTTCATATATAAGAATACCTGTGGGACCATTCCAACTCTCTGATTTCTTTTTGGTGATCTTGTATTCATTTGTCTTTCATCTTCTTCACAAAAGGAACGAGTTCGTTTTGAATTTCTGAAAGGCTGCAACCAAAGAAATACAACTAAACAAAAACTTGATTTGCAGACTGTAATGTCTCCCAGGACCAGTTCTTGCACTACAGCAAGCTCATTGTAATTTTTTTAGGAAAAAAAAATCTTTATCTATATTGAAATCTAGAACATACTTCTCTAACTTGATGTAAAGCAAGAGAGACATAACTTGAGATCAAAGGAGAAAAAACGACAGGATGTGTGAATTCAGTGATGATCATTCAGAGATCTAATTATAAATACATGTTACCAGTTTTCTAATGATGGTCTCTGATATTCACACAGGTAAATCAGTAAAAAGCTTTTTAGGGCTTGCAGGAGGCTATTGAAGAGACAATAGCTTCTCCAAAGGTATCTCTTTGGGAATCAAGCTTCAATATATAGTGCTGGTAAGAAGGAGAATTAAGCTTATCTCTCTATCTGACATAACACCAATAGAAGAATTATCCAGAAGAAAATGTTCTAGCATCAAGGAGCATTATTAGTCTTGAGACAGATACATACGAGTCTATTTTGTTGGATGCATAATTGATATCAATGTCTAATGAGAAGCCCTGGACTCATGCTATTTCCATTTGAGAATAGTAATTTCTCTCATACACCATGGATAGCAATAGAAGGGAATTAATTAGGGTAGCTGCAGTTCTATCTATGCAATATAAACCACTTGAATCCCACTCATAATATCATTTAGACTTAGTGCTGAATAATATGTTCTCATCAAATGGAAGGCTTTTTAATCTCAAATGGCAATGTGATGGCAACATAGTGTGATGGAAAATGTTGCAACACAATAAGCCATATTTAATTCATGTTAGGCAAAACAAATTGCTACTATGTGAAAAATCTAAATAATTTGCCACTTCTTTGTAGATGAAATAGGAATGGAAAAAGGGATGCTGTTGCTTAATCCAACATTAATGCCTAATTTTGTTACAATGGAAGCTTCACATTCAAACTTCCATGATCAGCGCTGAATTCTACCCATGGACAAGGATGGAAAATTCTTCTTCCAACACAGTCCCCCCACAGAATTTTCTCTTGTGTATGAAAATTAGATTGACTTCAGAACTTTGAGGTCCTGTATATCTGATGGATTAACTTCTACCTCAAAACAAAATCAGTTTGCTGTAATGGTTAAAGTACCAGTTTAGAAATTGGGAGACTATGAGGCCTAGTCCCACTTTAGGCACAAAGTCAGTGGGGTGACCTTGGGTCAATCACTTGCTCTCGGAAGCAGGCAATGCCAAACCACTTTTGAAATCTTGCCAAAAAAATTGGAGAGACTTGTCCAGCAATTGCCAGGAGTCAACACTGAAGACACAAAAACAAAACAAAAAAGGCAAAGAAACGATGGTTCATGACATCTGAACAGGTAGACTTGGAGAGAGTTATATTAACTTCAGAATCTGTCACCCTTATGGCTTGCTTCCTGATGGGGTTTCACAAATTAGAAGAATGACTACAACAAACCTTGTTGGTAAATGTCTCCTGGTACTTAGAAGCAACATACTTTTTAAAAAAGCGTGCACAGGATTTTTCTTTTTGTTTTCATAAAAATGTTAAATTTCCAGTTTTATAAATCAAGCAAAAATAATTTGTACCCTTCATATGTTACAATGGAAAGCAAAAGAAAAGAAAGATATTTTTTAACTACCTTAATTAGCTTTGTAGACTAGACCAGACAAGAATACAGTGTTTTGGAAAAATGATATTAAATCAACCTATAAAGATAAAAGTTGCTCCTTACCATTTCTACAGTAGCTCCTGCATTTTTGCCTTTCCAAATGGGTGTTTTCTGCAAAGAACTGAATTTTTCATTCCATGTATTGGATAAACTTCCCTCTGTAATGAAAAAGTTGTATATTTTAAATATAATTCCTTTTACAAATTATACATATTCTTAATATCAAAATGTCAATTATATTCTTATTCTGGGAATTTACATTAAATTAATTTCAAGTTATATGATTTCATTTCAATCCAAGGAGTATATTTTCAGAAGCAATTTTTCAGTTTTCTTTGCTCTTAAACCCAATCAATTATATTTTTATGTTTATACCTCATTTTTATTTTCAGATTAAATTACATCCTCCCTCCCCCATAAAGGGAAGGGGGAATAGTATTTGCTGCACAATGATTCATCAGGAACAAACTTGCTAATACTCCCTGACAAAATTGGGCAGTGGCATTTGCAGGGTGTGTGCATTTGTGTGGAAAGTAAACAAGATTGTAATTGTAGCAATAGAAACCCCATGTCTTTTGTATGTGTATCAATGTTACATACATGCACAAAAGGATGAGATTTTGATTGTCGCATTGCAATCATCATTTTGACTATTTGAACCTCCACCCCATCAGAAACTGCTGCAACTGGGCATCAGCTTTGAATAAATATTGATTTTAATTCACAAAGTTAGAACTTATGAGCAAGAAATGCTGTGTGTGGCATAGTGTATTGATGTGAATTATCTTGATTTGATTTTTTGCACCTCAAAAGCCTGGCATTTTAATGGGTATGTAGACTTTCTATATCCACTGTATATTGAAAAAGAAAGTATACTAAACTGCAAAGGAAGTACTGTGGTTATAGATAGCAAGAAATTATTAAGGTTGAAAGATGCAAAAAAAGTGCAAAGTAATTTTGATGGAAATAAAAAGTTGTTTTGGAACTGCATGAAGAGAGGCAAATAAGAAGTCTCTAGCACTCCATAAAATGATGAAATGGTGTAGGATGAAACTGAAATGAGGAAAGCTGCTTTGAGTATTTTAAACATTTGTATGGGAATAATAGTGACATATTGAAGAGTGGAATTTAAACAAATGCTATAAATGTTAGCGCTGAAGAAAAAACTACAAAGAAGTAATGGTGAACGGGTGTAGGAGTGTTGAATATAGTTAAAGCTAGGTGTTGATGACGTACTAGAGAAATAAATTTAGATGCTTAAGAAGTGACTATGAATTGTTTAATGTGTATGTGAAGACTGCATCTGTGCCTGACAATTGATAGAATGCAGTTACTGTTTCCTATAGAAAGAGAAAGGTAGTAAGCATGAATAAAAATTCTGTACAGGTAGTCCTTAACTTAAGACCACAATTGAGCCCAAAATTTCTGTTGTTAAGTGAAACATTTGTTAAGTGAATCATGCCCCATTATATGACCTTTCTTGCCACAGTTGTTAAGTATCACTGCAGTTAAGTTAGTAACACAGTTGTTAAGTGAATCTGGTTTCCTCATTGACTTTGCTTATCAGAAGGTTTGCAAAAGGCTATCATATGACTCTAGAACACTGCAACTGTCATAAATACGAGCCAGTTACCAAGAGGCTGCATTTTGATCATGTGACCATGGGGATGCTGCAACTGTCGTAAGGGTGAAAAATGGTCATAAGTCACTTTTTCAATGCCATTGTAGTTTTGAATGGTCACTAAACAAACTGTTATAAGTCGAGGACTATCTGTACTGGAGATGGACTATTTAAATGAAATGTATCTGGGAAGTTTCAGCAGAATTCTGATTGAAAGGGAATGTTAGTTGATAATGAACAGAATCTGGGAAGTGCACGGTTGCTTTGTTTGGCAGGAGATGTACAGACTTGATTTGTTCTTTCTCAGATCATTAAACACATATACAATACTTATTATATACTTGTTGATTCAGAGGAAGTGTATGATAAAATAACTTTGCTTGAATTTGTGTGCGAATATGGACTTGAATGTTAATTACTGAATGCACTAAGAATATTATATGATAGAAGTAGCATGCATGTGAGAACTGAATGCTTAATAAATGGCTCAACATTGGATGGGGTAAGGAGGGGATGTCTCATGTTCACTCATGCTTAATGTAATTATGAATGTATATGGAATATTTGTGCTGAAATTAGAAATGTATTTATCTGGGATGTGAATGCGCATGTAGTTTTATATCCAGACAATGCTGTATTGTTGGTCAAGAACCCAAATGATTGTAGCGCAAATAGCAATAGAACTTAGATTTAAATACCACTTCATAGTGCTTTACAGAACTCTGTAGCAGTATTAGATTGTATGATGCAACAAATCAATTATAGTCATATAATTTTTATAATTTATCAAAAGCCATGGTAGAGAGAAAGAGTATATTTCACATAAATGTTTTACATAAATGTTGAAAACAATATAAGATTATGTATTTTGCTTTTGTGGAACACAGATGGAAAATTTTTACAATATACAAAAGTTGGTAGAATGGTTGTGAGTAGTGTATAATCTGTTGCAAAGAATAAATATTTGTTGAAAGAAGTGAAAACAGCTATGTATTTTAGCTATGTATTTTATTATATAGGAATTTGGTATGCCAGAAGAAATATAAAAGTTGAATGCAATGAGAATGAAATACTTAAGATACTAAATAGTATTAAGAATGAATAGTGGATTGAATACAAAATTGAGTAATTAGCACACTGAGATGGTTTAATCAAACAGAATAAAAGGAATGACTCATACAATATACTAAATATGACTTAATAGGTCATAGGAAAAAAGAAGACCCAGAAAATCAGCTGGAGGATTTTCTTTTCTTACCTCATGCCTTGCGTTTCTTTGGCTTACTTTTTTAGGACTTGGCATAATATTGCTTTCCCCCAAAAGGAACAAAGTAGTGTGTGTGTGAAAATGTTTTCTCTTTCCAATCTAACAGGAAATTCTGAGCATTTTAGGGGAAAAATATAGTCTTCATTTGAAAATGATGAACTACAGTACTTTTTAAAATAGGGCTTAAAATGTTACATTTGATCTTTAATTCAGAGTATTAAAAATATTGAATTAAAATTTCAAACTTTTTAGATACAATATTCAAACAAAAACTAATTTTGATATGTTATTTAAATGGATCCCAAATTTCCCATTTCATGCCTATGAAAGTAAAATTGAAACTTCTCAATTTACTTATCTTCCTGATGTTCACATTCCCATTTCTATAAAGGAAAACTATCTAGAAATGTATTGTAGAATAAATATATATTTCATATTTTTATTTCTTGCATAATTAAAATTTTCATTCTGGAACATTTTGTGAATTAACTTAATCTTTGTTTCTTTCACTCATTAATTTATTTGCCTTGCCTTATTGCTTATTGGCTGTTTTCACAGAACTATTGGGTATGTGTCCGCTTGATCGCTGGATATTTAACAGAAAGTAGTATATACAAAAATAAAATAGAATAGAGATGAATACAGCATAAATCCAAGTACATTACACACATGCTTATATACACACACATGCATACACTCAATTTTTCCACAAATGCCATCCCCGGTAGATACATTCCAGCTGATCTGATGTCATCTGAAGTTAAACCTTTTGAGTTGAGCTTGATTCCATAATCAATTGACTCCATATTTATATATAGTCACTTTATGTATGTTTATCCTACAGCTTGGGTTCTCTCTCTCTCATCCAATTACTAATTGGGCCCAATCTTGCTTTGTACAAAGTTAACCAAGTGCTGCTACAAATGAGTACCGTATTTTCCGGCGTATAAGACGACTGGGCGTATAAGACGACCCCCAACTTTTCCTGTTAAAATATAGGGTTTGGGCTATACTCGCCATATAAGACTACCCCTCTTCCAACACACACCAAATAAAAATTAAAAAACATCAACTGCCTCAACACAATGTAAAAGCAGCTGTGCTAGACCCAAAATGGCCCCTGCAACTAGCAGGAACCTCACACAGCCACAAAAAGCCCAAAAAAACAACTTTCACACTTTACACATACACACAACACAACACAACTGACTCACCCACAATGTAAAAGCAGCTGTACTAGACCCAAAATGGCCCCTGCAACAAGCAGGAACCTCACACAGCCATAAAAAGCGCAAAAAACAACTTTCACACTTTACACACACACAACACAACACAACACAACTGGCTCATCCACAATGTAAAAGCAGCTGTGCTAGACCCAAAATGGCCCCTGCAACAAGCAGGAACCTCACGCAGCCACAAAAAGCCCAAAAAAACAACTTTCACACTTTACACACAACACAACACAACACAACACAACTGGCTCATCCACAATGTAAAAGCAGCTGTGCTAGACCCAAAATGGCCCCTGCAACAAGCAGGAACCTCACACAGCCACAAAAAGCCCAAAAAAATCAACCTTCACACTTTACACACACAAAATTCCACATACAGCTTTGTGAGATTTTGTGTGTTTGTGTAGTTAGAGTGAAACACTACAGAAACACACCACATCTCAGAAAGCTGCACAAATATTATTTTATTTTTATTTTTATTTAAAACTTCCTAAACTTTAAATGGCTAGGTCTAAAAAAGAACAACTAAAAAAACCCCAATTAACTATTTTTTTAAAGCTCCCAAAGGGGAAAAAAACTTACCCAATAGAACAGGGGTCTCCAACCTTGGCAACTTTAAGACTTGTAGACTTCAACTCCCAGAATTCCTCAGCCAGCTTTGTTTTTACTGGCTGAGGAATTCTGGGAGTTGAAGTCCACAACTCCTGCCTGCATGATTGCAGGCAGAGAGTGGCTTCCTGATGGAATGGATTCAGGCAAGCGAAGCAAGGCAAGCGTTGCGATTACCAGCTAAGGTAAGCAAGCTGGAGGGGGAAAACTTTTTTCTTTTTACAGGACTCTGGGCTTTGGCGATCCCAGCTGAGTTGCCTGATTAGCAGGCAACTCAGCTGGGATCGTCAGAGCTTCGATCGCCAGAGCCATTTAAGGCTCGTTAGAGTCTTTTGGGCTGGTCTGCCTGGTTACAGGAGAACGACACCCGGCGTATAAGACGACCCCCGACTTTTGAGATGATTTTCATGTGTTAAAAAGTCGTCTTATACGCCGGAAAATACGGTAGGTAATATACAACAAGTTCATACAACTTAAATCATGACTTTCTTTGGGATCACTATGATGCATAAATCCAGGCACTTCACTTGCAAATTATGGTTTTATGATTGATGTTATGTGAACAAAGCTACAGTGTCTTGTTCAACAAACTATAATTAAAAATTCTGCAGCTTGTGCAATGTATAAATTCATTTCAACATAATACTCCTTAAACAAGAATTTTTGTAAGATTTAACCTTTATGAATACTATATATGAAGAAATAATCTGGTTGTCCTACCTTTCAAACTAACCAACGCTTTTGCTGATGAACCTGAAACAAATAACAAAACTCAATAAAGTCATATTATTTCTAACAATAACATTATTAGCCTTGCTGCATTTACATCTGACAGACTTAAGAGCTCAGTCTTTAAACCCATAAGTTGATAACAGGTTCAAAGACATTATATTATTCCAGATGGATCCAATCAAAGCCTTTCAACTAGGCTAGCACTGAAGTTCACATTGCTAATTCACCCATTTATTCGAACTTAAACAGCTTCTGCTTAGTCAGCATGGCACAGCAAGATTAAGGATGAAATGATAAATTTGCTGTTTCACTTTTCAATACTCCACTATTAATATTTTGACTTCATATTTTTGTGTTAAAAGAAAGCATTTAAGCCATATCTACTTTATAGATGTAAACGGATTTCAAAACTTTTACAAACTCATACAAGGAAATATAACTGTGGAAATTTACAGTTTTGCATAAGGAGAGATTTTTTAAAAAAAACATTTTTATGTTGCAAAAAAAGCATGTATTAGAGATTATAGCTATAATATTCAAAACAAAATTAAAATGTAAAACAAAATACCAGAAGCATAGTAGTATAAAGTAATGTATATTGAATTCGAGTTTGATGCTATAGGGCAGACCTGTCTAACTGGCGGTCCACAGGCCAGATGCGTCATGCGCAGGCCACACCCATTCCGGCTCCGCAAAGGCAAAAAAATGTCGTGATATGTCAAGTGACATGATCGAGTTTGACACCTGTGCTAGAGGGCTTTGTGATTGCTCATTTCAGCACCTACTGCTTATTTCTCAATTTATAATAAACTGGTTACATTCAAATGGTCAACCATAAATTTTACTTCTTTCCAAATCAGGATCAAAGTCATACATTCATAAAAAATATTTATTGCAATTTCATACAAGATATAACACAAGATGCCCACAAAGGAAACTTTCAGTGGTGATTAACAATGTATATTGAAATAGTGAATCCTACAGATGGCTTATATTTTACATTAAGGAACTGAAATACTTCAAGATGAAATATAATCTGCAAATATTGGGTTAATATATTTATGCATCAGATCAGGTTTTTCTTTAAGAAGGGGAAATTATGAACATGCTTTTAAATTTTATTTTAATATGTCTATATTTATTTTTCAATAATTCTCCTTTGATGATGGATTATATCTTCACCAACAGCATTTTAGCTGAAAAAGGCATTCACTATGCAGCTGAATAAATTTTAAAGAAAAATATTAGCTTGAATCAAGCCACTGTCCTATCTAGTCCAGTATTCTGTCAGATGCATTCCAGAAGATTACAAACATGGACAGTTATAATGCTAAACCTAAAATTATTCCTTCATGTGGCTAACCTTAACAGAATGTTCTATAGAGAAAATTAAAAACCTATTATATTCATATTGCCAAATGAATTTGATATCACCAATGTATTATATGTTATTTCTATTTTATAATCACCAATTCATACATTGTTGTATTAAGCTAATTAGATGTTTCTTTATGTCATAAAACAATGCAGGTTTTCTCAACTAGATTGGCTAATCATAAGGTTTATTTACTCAGCAATAAAATATTGATAAACATGTCTATATAGTCTATAATGTACTATGCTTTACAGTCCTATTCTGGCATCCAACGTACTTCAATTTGACTTCCTTCTAAATATATTCATGATTTTAGCTTAATTTGGGGAATTTAGGTAGTAGACTGTTAGAGAACTATCCAATTTTATAAAAATGAACTTTAATTATATGTATGTTAATTTAAACTGTCTTCTCAGTATATGGGCATGTATTTATGCAGGTGATGGCTAAAAAAGGCTTGCTTTTTAGAATCAGAAATTCCTCAATATTAATCTAAATCCCTGTCCTTTGAGAATCAAGTGTTTACTGCCAGATTTGGAACTTAAGTAGACTCTAACATCTAGTTGTGACCTCTTGTATAAGAAATATATAATCACATGAATCCCAGCCTACAAATTAAACCTCTGAACTAGAAAACCCAAGTAGTTTTGACATCCAGCATTTGAGAGAATTAAATCAAACACATCAGAAACAGGCTTTTCTAACCAGATGTTAGATTCTAGCTGTCAGCATCCAGATGATCTAACAACATTGTCTGGAGCTTATGAAAGCTAAACTCCAGCAATATTTACCAAAACCTAAGGTTGTGCACCTTAGGTGGTATACTTGGAATGGCATGAGATTGCAATAATTTAGAGGTGAATAAAATTAAACCTTATTTAGAATATAATTTATTCCCCACATAAAAGAGATTTTCTAGTAGATTATACAACAACATGTGATAAACATGCACTCAGCATTTGGCTTAAGCAATAAAAGCAAAGGCAAATGACATGGAAAGCATAAATAATTTACTATTTTTTTGTCCATGTTGATTCTTCATCATGGCACACATTTATGGGTGGATTAGTTAATTGAAAGATACACAGAAATAAAAAAACAAATGGTTTAATTTGCAATTTTGTATATTCTTAACACATTTTCTGAATATATAATTTACACATTCTTTCAGTTACATATAGGATAACAGAAAAATTACCTAGCATTTGACATTTTCTTACACTATATTTTGAATGCCAAACATTTCTATCAATTTAACATTCAAAATTATTGACAATACCATATATTACTAATTTGTCATAAATATAATAAAGAATATTAAGTTCTGCAGTGTGTTTATATGCCTTGTCTCTTGTCCAGCTATCATATATATACCACACAAGGAGATAGTCTGAAATCCATAAGCAAAAGTTCACTCCCCAGAGTGAAATTTTCTTCTCCCTTCATTATTACATAACCTATAAATTCAATCTAGATAGTTCCAGATTCAAAGAATCTTTGAAACCTGGAATTCTTCACATTAGATTGAAGAATGAAATCTATGATTTGATTTCTTCCTTATTATAAAATAAAAATGCTTGTAATATTACATTATTTTAAAGCAATATGCAGTTTATCCATTAAGATTATATCTTGTGTTGTCTTTTATGTCATTTCATGTCTTTCATCAATGGCCTTATTTCAATATTCACTGTGCAACATCAATACATGTTCCACATACCTTTATCAAATTCAATATTGCAAAATATAGACAGGAATATTTGATATTATCTTTTACCATTAAAAGTAATGGTTTCTTTTATTTATATATCTACATCATACATATTTACAAACAAGCCAAACAAACATCTTTACCAAATTGCTTCTATAGTACTTCTCAAACGTTTATAAAAAGGTTTTTATATGAACAATTTTCTTTCCACTTCATTGGCGGCTCAAATAGTACTGTATATCTATCCTGCTATATGAGGCACAGATCAGTATATATTGAAGTGATTTGCAGGGAATCAGAATTTCTTCTGCAATATTAGTAATGATGAATTCAATCTTCTCAAATTACAGTGCTGAATATAAAAAGCATGAAGTGATCTGGATTTATATTCATGTAAGGAAGAAGTACGCCATACATTCAAGTCCCAATTTTCATTTAATTCCATGGAAATGACTTCCAGCAAGGTCTGACTGTTGACTCTCAGGATTCTATATGAAACAAAATTAGTTCTTCAGATCTGATATTTGTTCGTTGCTGCTCTATCCCCAATTGTTCAGTCAGTACTTTCAGAGAGGTGTGCCTTCCATTCTCAGTTTAAAAACATTTGATTTTGCTTCCAGTAATTTTGCCAAGCTGCTAATTTCACCATATAGATGGGGCCGCTCCCGATAACAGTAGTATAATTTCTCAGATATAATACACAAATTGTTTAAATATATAGGATGTAGACAACAGGACTACCAAAACAGGACTACCAGAGACTTGCTTTTCTATTTACAGACCATTAAAAGGTTTACCACCTCTATAAACATTATCGTTTGGGCATATATAAGATTGGCAAATACAAGAGAAGAGTTAGAAGTAAAACAATACTTAATACACTTTAAAAAGAGTTTCCCAGGAACCAGTGCACTTCTCAGAGTAAAAAGTCAAACAGACAAATCCCTCCAAGCATACAGGAGGTTAACGTCATGACAACTACTAGAAGGATGCTCACAGCAAGACAAATATCACCTTTACTTTATTTACGGCGTGAAGCCCTAACTCGCCCTCCCTGCCTACCCCGGAGAGGCGTAATGCCACTCGCTGCCCTACACACAACGCTTCTCTGCCCGATTTGAAAAAGCGTGCGTTCTTCCCTGCCAAGGACGGACTCAATCCCGGTTCCGGCCTGCTCCGAGTCTCGGGGTTCAGGGTGAGGTTCAGTCCCACCAGGAGAAGGGCAGTTTATATAATAGCGGCTTCCGGCCCTGCTCGGTTGGCCTCTCCCCCACCCCGCTTCCAAAAGTCGAGGGAGAGGCCGGAGGGGAGGCCATCAGAGAACAGAGCTGGGCCAGGCACCGAGAGAGGAGATTGTGACGCCGGCCCCGCGCAGCTCCGGCTCCTACTACAACAGCAGCAGCAGCAGGAGCAACAAAAGAAGTAGCAAGCGCCGGCGGAGGAGCGAGACCGAGACTGTGACTCAGGAAAGAGGGAGCAGACGAAAGGTCCGGTAGCTAGAGCCACTATTTCGGGAGTGGGTGAGCAGGAAGGGCCGGCGACGGGCAGAGTGAGGGGCAGAGATCGCTACTCACTCTCGTCAGGCAGCTGATCCAACTCCGCCATCTTGAAGGAGCCGCGCCGCTTTTTCAAAGGCTGCCTGTCGCGGTGCATTGTGGGGGAGGAGACGGAGTCCTCTAGTTTTTGCCTGACTGGAGGGAGGAGGCGGGACGTGCGCGAGTCGCTCGCTTTACCCGGGCTCTACGAAGGCTCGGGCGGGAACCCGGCTGTCTCGTGCTTCTCTCTTCGGGCTCGGCGGAAAAAAAAAGAAAGAAAAGTTGTTGCAGTTTTCGTGATAGCTTTACTGTTATCTTTCCACAAGGCGAGAGGAGGCGTGTTTGGGGAAAATGGACGGCTGCATGCAGCGGCCGCATCTGGTCGATGGCTTCATCTGTGGGTGGCTCCATCACTGGAGCTTGGACACTGTAATTTGTTCGGAATGGTATAAACCAGGACTCTAGAAAAAGGGCAGAAAAGAGCAACCAGGATGATTAGGGGACCGGAGACTAAAACATATGAAGAAGGGTTACAGGAATTGGGCATGGCTAGGCTAGTGAAGGGAAGGACCAGGGGAGACATGATAGCCACCTTCCAATATTTGAGAGGCTGCCACAGAGACAAGGAATAATGGATGGAAACTGAACAAGGAGAGATTCAACCTGGAAATAAGGAGAAATTTTCTGACAGTGAGAACAATCAACCAATGGAACAGCTTTCCTTCAGAAGTTGTGGGAGCTTCATCACTTGAGACTTTCAAGAAGAGATTGGACTGCCATTTGTCAGAAATGGTGTAGGGTCTCCTGTTTGGGTGGGGGGGTGGGGTTGGACTAGATGACCTACAAGGTCCCTTCCAATTCTGTATTCTGGACAGCAGATTGTACAGGTAGTCTTCAATTTATAATAGTTCGTTTAGTGACTGTTCAATGTTACAACTAAAAAATGACTTATGACCGGTTTTCACGTTTCTGACAGTTGCAGCATTGCCATGGTGATGCGATCAAAATTCAGGTGCTTGGCAACTGACTCATATTTATGACAGTTGCAGTGTCCTGGTGTCATGTGGTCACCTTTGGCAACCTTCTGATAAGCAGAATCAGTGGGGAAGCCAGATTCATTTTACAACTATGTTACTAACTTAACAACTGCAATGAATCACTTAACAACTGTGGCAAGAAAGTTCGTAAAATTGGGCAAAACTCACTTAACAAATGACTCACTTAGTAACAGAAATTTTGGGCTCAATTGTTGTAAGTTGAGACCTACCTGTATTTACAAATACTGTTTGTTCTGCTTGCACAAAGTGTTCTCAGTGGGGTATTGCTCTTGGGCAAAAACAAAGCAATTCCATGGCATCAACTTAGTAATAATTTCTTAATATTTAATGTTGTACTCAAGTGAACTGAGTGGTAACAATGGTATCTTATTACAACTTTTTTTTTCAAAGATATAAATATATAATTGGCCCAATTTGACAAAGAATTGGCTTACAATACCTTTGAACAGTAACTCCTGTATATAGACCACCAGAGAATTTGGCTTAATGTTTATTTCGGCCCTCAACGTTGCTACCGAAGATATGGCACAGACCTAACAATAAAAATGGGGTATCTGGATTTTGCATGATTTTTATAAGTGATTTTTAGATGAGATCTGGCCATCAGATTAAAAATCACTACAGATTGAAATATAAAAATCACAGATTTTACCATTTCAATTACTGCCATATGCAACAACAGATGTAGGGTATTGTCTCACATGAATTCATATATTATACATACCTCTCTGGGTTAGATTATGTAACCTGGCACTGGCTATTGCACAAATTCTATTGATGAATACCATCTGGGAAAGATCTGGGATATGTGTGAGCTTGTTGATCCCAAGGAAGTAGTTGGGGTTCTAGGATATGTAAGCTCCACAACCTGTTGATTAGATTCCTACTCCATTTGGCTAGTGAAAGCTGACAGCATGAGAGGAAGCTGGATGTAGATGGTGGTTAATAAGACCTTGTGAGAAGAAGTAATGCCACCTGCAAGACTGCATTGATTATTTTTGTTGACTCGGGAGTAAGATATAGTAGTGGGAGTGTAATGCTCCTGAGCCTGCTTGAATTCTCGACAACCTTCACCATTATAATATAATATCCTTCTGTTCCAGTTCCAGTTCGTGAAGGGTAGAGGTCAAGCTCTCAGGCTCCGTAATGTAGGGTGCCTTGGGGGTCTCTCCTCTGCTGTACAACATCTACATGAAGCTACTGGGGGAAATCATCCCTTGGAAGGAGTTGCATTCCTGCATATAAATCATTTCTGCAATATGGGGTTTTTCCTGGATTCATGGCTCCCTCAGTAGCAGATAAAGATGTGGTCAAAAGGACCTGCACACCTTCAATTTATATGCCAGTCGCAGCTATTCCTGAACTAGGAATTATTGAAATCACTTTATCCTTGTCACCTCAAGCTTGGCCTGATGCTACTTGTTGTATAAGAGGCTGCCGTCCATGCTGTCCTCTATAAATGAAAATGTCTTTAGTTATCTTTCCTATACTTTAAAAACCATACATTGATTCAAAATCATTTAAAACTTGTTTTATGGGATAAGATGTATAGATATATATTAATTTTTCCGAGGTATAATATGGGTGTAATGAATACTGATAATTCAGAGCTACTGACAGCAGTGCAGATTCTCATTATCGAAGCTAGATTAACTATGGATTTTGCATGAAGTTGCCTGAGATTACCATTTGGCAAATGCAGCATGAAGCCGATTATCTCTCCAAAGGGAGTGCTGATTTTTTATGTTGTAGCATGTGTTACCTTCTGACCACAGACAACCCTTTTTTCCCTGTGTAAAGCTATAAAAAGCAGATTTATCCTCCCACACATATCTACCACAAGGACTGTTGACAAGAATCTGTACTTTAAAGTAAAAGAAATTCTCAAATAGGAAGAGAAAATGGGGGGAAATGTGCTGCTTTGAGTTTTAGAGAAAAGCCAAGATATAAATTTAATAATTAATAATTCCTATGGTCTTTTCTGTCAGCATTACCAGAAGCAATTTGCCATCATCTGGAACTTAAAAGATCCCTTATCTAGCAAACTGCAACATTCAAGTACTAATTAGTGTCAAACCTTCTAGCTATGCCAGCTGCTGAGGTATAACTGCATAGGTATATATCCACAAACAATTTGAAGAAGCAAGTATAAGCTACGCACAAATCAATAAATGTAACCACCCAGCCATGTCAGAATAGCACTGTGATCTTCAAGAATTCCAGAGGACCTCCCCACTCCAAAGGAATTTGCAAGTTACATCCCAATTACCCTTTTAAAGTATATGTATGATAATGCATGAGCAATCTAAGTTCATGGAATCTTTGCCTTATAACATTTATAGATAGCTGAGCGTTGATCACTATATACTTCTCTTCCTATTAGGTCCTCTTGTCTGTTAGTCATGTGAAGTGACAAAATTAAAATACATGTGCTACCAGAATAAATCGTGTAAGAAGAAAAATACTTTCTTATATGGTTTATACAGATCATAGATACAAGTTTGTTCTTAGAGCAGAAATCTATTACAATACATAACTGCTTTGTGCTTTGAAGCCTATGTTACATAAAGATATTGATTTTTTATTTCTATCTTAAAGCATAGAAGTCTCTGGAAATTAAAGTTAGTTAAAACTTTCACATGTTTACAACTAGTTTACCAGCTAGTAGTGCTCTGTGTGCCAAAAGCAGCACTTTTCTTGCCGGAATACTCAAGTTCATTTCTATTCAAATTGTTACAAGATACCAGCTGCAGTTGAGCCATAAAAGTGGAAAACAGCAAGGTTGAACGCAAGGCGTTACTGTCTTCTAATGAATTAAAATGATGTCTGTGCATTATGTGGCTGCATGGGAAAAAGTAATTTGGCAAAGAAGCATCAGCTTCTTCAGTGATATCATTTGTCTGCCATTCACTCTTGACTAGCCATTATTGCAGTTAAGAAGTATACTTCCTTGGAGAGTTGGTGACTAAATATCAAGCTTGGGATGCAAAGCCATAGTAGTCCAGCTCTGTTATAAAACTTACCCCAAGATAAAATTGTGCCCAAAGATTGGAAGGAACCAAAACATCTATATCTATGGCTGATTGTTACACATGCCTACATGTACAATTGTTTTACAAGCCTACAACTTGGGGCCGTGTTATTTGACAGACCGCCTCTCCCAATTATATCTATTCAGAGCAGTAAGGCAGGGTATTTTGTAGGTCCAACTATCAAGCAAGTACATTTGGTGAAACTTAGGAAAAGGGCCTTCTCTATGGTGGCTCTCGCTTTGGAAGATGATTCCCCCAGAGATAAGATTGACCCACACATTGCTCTTCTGCAAGATCTTGAAGAGTGCGCTTGGGGACCCCATTTGGAATGAATCATGTGGCTTGATTCTGTTGTTGCCACCCTGGGGTGGTGTGGTTAAATTGTGAATTTTTAATGTACATTACAGAGTTGGGCAGCTATATTAATTTGTTTAATAAATAAAAGGGCCCAATTATTATTCTAGAGTCTCTTCAATATTGCAGCTGCATGATCTGTAAGTAACATGCAACCCACCAATGCCAGAAATGCCATTGAGTGTTAGTGTGCAAAGCAGTGCAGATTTTGGGCAGTCCTTTAAAAGTGCTGTCTGGCAACTTGCCATCACCTCTGTCATTCATTCGTGCATCACACTGGTGCATAAACTGTTAGTGTGTCTATTGCTGTCGTACCATTTGTATTTCCCTTCTTGTTAACATTTTTGATCCAACTACACTGTTCCTCTCACCTAGTTTCTGGGGTACAGTATTTGTTAAGTTACTTCCCAGATTTTCCAGATCAGCTGTTTCTTTGTCCCATATTTCTTTCTGCTTGATGATGGTAGAATAGGCGTCCTACTCCTCCCATGATGCAGTATGTTTTTAAAGAAAGCAATATTGCAATATAGAAGCCGATTGCTATGGTAAGTTGTGGGTGTAGAAATGAAAGTTATTTCTTCTTTTCAACAAGTCTGCTAAAGATAGCGGGAAAGGAAGGAGGTGCACATATGTAATAATGAAAGGCATCTGCGAGTACATGAGGGGGATATGCATATTAGGGCTTTGTATCCTTAAAAAATAATGCTTCAAAGCTCATGCAAAGAACCGCACCTATCGTTCATAAAACAGGTCTTCCAGTTTAGGCTTCTGTACAAGCTTGAAAGCATGGCAGAGTCAAGTTAAAGTTAATCTAGTGTTGGCGATACATCTTTTTTCAGGCTTACATAAAATACTGTAATAAGCCATATTATTTTAATGAATGGTAGACAGGTGCTATGCTTGTGCTAGGTCTGTGGCATGTAGCATGTTTTTTGAAGCATATAGATTTCACATATGCCTGAGTACATTCACTTCCCAGTATGCATCACAAGAGCAGAGTGGATAACAACTCCAAAAAGATTGTTCCTTCTACACACGATCATCTAACACAGTTGTTGACTAAGCAACAGGTTATGATAGGATCCACAAACATTACACTTGACTTACCTTAAAACCTTATACAGAAATACTGTATTTTGCATACAAGCAAACATTAGTATGAAAGTAGCTTTTATTTTTACTTCAAAATAAACACATTAACATTTATTCAGAATACAAATTAAGGAAGATTTGAAAAACAAGAAAAATGTGTAAACAATTCTAAATTTATCTTCCTTGTCTTTTTACTAAAAGTTTAATTCAAGTGTTATTGACTTCTCATCCCTTTTTGGGGAGTGGGGGTTGTTGTTAGTTAAAGATGTACAGTATGTCCAAACTAGAATAAGCCAAAAGGGGGAAGGAGAAAAAAAAAAGAGTGGGGTGGGGGGTGGGAGCACAAATACAAAATTGCTCATAGCATTTTTCATCTAATTTTGCGTATTTATCAAAAAAAATAAAATAAAGGAGGGGGTGCAAAAACATTTGTATTATTAATTCCAAGAAGCTGATCTTCACCAGAGAGTTGTCTTATAGTTGAACTTTAATTTCAGCAGATACTTCAGTTTCACCTGAGCAATATCATAGACAATGTATCTGAAGAAAGTAATGAATGAAGGAAAAAACAAAGACATTTTTGATGTGTTCTTTTGCATTGCCAAATAAAATAGGAAGACATAAAAACTATCCTCCAAGCCCTCTCAGATTTCTAAAATGACTCAAGATGGGCGAGAATTCTAGGATTTTAGCCCAATACTTCTAAAAGGCAGCATACTGACAGATCAGTGGCATGACAGCCTTAGTAAGGCACTTGTTAAAGTTCCTGATACTGTATTTTAAACTGAAGTATGGTCTCTGGATTACCACGAGACATAATTCAATATAGCATGCTGCAGAAGTCAACCTGAGTACCAAGGTATGAGAACAGCAAAAATTCCTCTCTTCTCCAGTACTCCAACTGAAAAAAGCCCTCTCCTGTCCTCCAGTTACCACTTGAGAAGCATGGAGTATACCAAAATCCTATGCCACTTAACTGAAGGCAACTATTAAGAGAGAACAGTAATAATTTCCTTTGACTGCATGATTTATGGCATCACTATTTTATCATGTTTCGATAGTTTTCATTGCTTTTAGATATAAGATACTTATATCTTAAGATACTTAGAATTTTAGGAATAAGGGGCATGCAAATATATGGATAACTAAATAAAAAGTACAGGTTTTAAAACTCCAGCAAAGCCTATAGTACTTTCTCAGCTTCTTCTAATTGTCAAGGAGATTTATCCCAGAACTGCAGAGGTAACTTACTGTACATACTGATGCTAAAAAGTCCAAATTCATTAAAGTTAACAGTATGCACCTGGCTAGAAGCAATCACTTTCAGGTATCTCCAATGGCTATTTATATTCTGTTCCAACAGTGATCAAAGGATACTCATTATACATAAGACAAGTATTGCTAATTCCAGATGGAATTCCTTTTCCCAAAGGGACATCTGCACCATCAAGAGAAGCAATGGCTGTGGGATCTGGGGCTGTTTTGCCCAAACCTAAACAGGAAACAAACAAATGACTGTAATTAAATCTAATGCATTCACATGTATATTGAAAACCTGGAACTCATCTGACCTGAATTATAAGATCAATTAATAGAGCATGCAAAATAATTATGGGACTAGAATAGTTCCCCTAATGTTTGTTTTTTTTTAGTTTAGAAAAAGGTGACAAATAGAGTATCATATGTTTATATAAAATTATTCATAATAGGGAAATATGAGATGATTTTCCCTCTCCTATATCCAACATTAGAACTTAGGGACCATCAAGTGAAGATAAAATGGGGAGTTTAAGGACTGATAAAATATCTCATAGCTAAACTATGGAACTTGTTGACATCAAATACTGATGGTGACAAATTAGGCAGTTTTAAAGAAGGCTTAGGCAAATATTGTACAGAGAGGATCAAGGCTCACAGGTAACTATCTCGATGGTATCGTACTACCTTTAGTATCAAAACTAGTGATTTAAAAAATACACTGTAGGAAACAGTAGTGCTATCAATCTCACCTCCTGCTTATGAACTGCACAGATGTACTGCACAACCACTTTACAGTATGTTGGACTGCATATATAAGTAAGGCTCTTAAAATATATTTAAATGCCTGGGAAAAAGCTCTATAGTTTTGCTCACAATTTTGAAATCTAATCGATTCAGCCAATATACCCAAGCCTTTGTTACTACTTTGTTCTGTTTGCACTTCTTAAATAAATAAATCGTGTATGAATTGCAAAGATTTCCATCTGTCCCTTTTCCCAGCTTGATGACTTGCAAATGAGTTGGGACTGAAAGCTCCCGTCTTCTTCAATCTGACACAGCAGAAGGACATCAGGTTGGGCAAAGATGCCTTTTACATTTGGAGAGGAACTATTCAGCATATAAGCTCCATGCTATATAAGCTCTGATCTAGTAATACTATTTTTTCAATTTCTGTCATCTCATCAGTTTGGTTTCAGCTGAAATTATTAACTGGATGCCTTTTGAAGGATGATGGTGGTATCTTTGCATTAATCTGATTTATAGAATTACTGCAGTAAAGCATTTTCTCAGTGTCCTCATAAAAAAAAAATCTGGGTCAAGTCAGGCAGTCTTGGATACAAAATAAAAATCACCATCATCTGTTCTTGAAGTTAGCAACCCCATTTCCAGCAGGCACTTACCTTTGACACTGTGTTTGCCTTTTGGCAGCTTGGTTATATGGGAAGCATTTTTCAATTCAAACCTATCAAACAGAGAGGATGACCATTTAGGAAACAATATTTCACAAATTTAAAGAAATTGCCTCCTCCTTTATGAATATTTCATTTTCGGTAAAACTAAAGGGCTTGTTGCTTAAGAATAAGATATTTCAATACAAATTCCTATAGCTTCTTATCTGCTGTGAGACACAGAAAGAACATTTTTGTTTAGAATACATACATTTCCAAATCTAAATTGATACTCTACATGCTATCACTGTAAGAAGATATTACTCACATGTTTCCAAGAGCAACTTCTCCCAGCAAGAGTAGACCAACAGGATCCATCTGAGAGGTGTGACAATAGTTGGCACTTTTGGACACCATATCTGCGAAGTAGATACCTTTGCCAAACATATAGCCAGTCTAAAAAAAGTAAAAAATTATGCTAAACTTCCCAAAAGTCATCTGACTTGGAAGTCCAATGGGGATTGCAACTCCCTGTCTAGAGAAAATTTTAGGTCTAAATATATACCTATTATATAAAATGACAGAAGAAACATTTTTTCCTGATCTCTGGATGTGTTTTTTTTCCCCTTGTGAAGAAATGGTAGTTTGATAAATTTTCACATTGGAGGGCAAGATATTTTTCCCCTTTCAGATTAGAACAGACAGCAATTCTGTATTTTATTTTCCATAATTTTCGGACTGTAAGATGCACCGGAGTATAAGACACACCAAGATTTCGAAGAGGAAAAGTAGAAAAAAAAAATAGTGTTTTGCCTCCGTGTGTCTGGTTTTTGCCCTCCCCCGCCCCCAGGAGAGCTCTGCAGGCCTCCCAAACCTTCTGTGCGTCCCGTTTTTGCGAAAAATGGGCTGTGCAGAGGGTTTGGGAGGCCTGCAGAGTGCTAAAATGTGACACAATATCCCGTTTTCGCAAAAACGGGATACACAGAGGGTTTGGGAGGCCTGAAGAGTGCTCCTGGGGGTTGGGGAGGGCAAAAACACAACACGTTTTTGCCCTCCCCAGAGAACTCTGCAGGCTCCCAAACCCTCTGCGCACCTCATTTATCGCAAAAAACAGGCCTGTTTTTTGCAAAAATAGGATGCAAGGGGCGGGGTTTCGGGAGGCCAAAAATGGCTGTATCATTTCCACCCTCTTTTAGGCGGGAAAAAAGTGTGTCTTATACTCCGAAAAGTAAGGTACTTATTTTCACCTTCAGCTCTGGTCCTGCATCTTAATACTCTAGTTTAACTATTTCTACTATGCATGATTACACTGAACAAAATAATTTGTCAGAAGTCATTGTCTAATTGGTCAGAGGTGGAGAGATGACCTTTACACTGTCTGCAATTCTACAAAAATGCAACGATTAATCTAGAAGTATGGAACAACATCTAGAATTGTGAGTGTAATTTCCCTCTATGTCCTCTCCATTGAGAGCACAGAATAAAGTAAAGCTAACTGAAATGGAAATTCCATCCCCAAAACTGCAAGATTATTAGGACAGAATGTATTGTAAATTCCTCTAAGAATCATATGTCTCAGATTGCTGAATTTTAACTCCCAGCATCTCTCATACCATTGCCAACTGAAGCCTGCTGGGAGCTGAGAGTTCGGCATCTGGAGAGTCACTAACTCTGCATTAGAAAATTAGCATATTACAAACCACTGGGGCTTCAGGTGGAGCTATTCGGAGACCCTGTGACAAGATGCCAGCAAAATTGGTAGTGCGAGAACCATGCCAGAGCAACTGGCGATTGTGTAAGTCCCGGAATGGTTCATAACGTTGATATTCTCCATCACGTTCAATCTTGAAAATCTGGAAGAGATGGAGAAAAAGATAGGATGACTGATAAAGCAGAGTATACTGAAAAATAATTAAATATGTAGAAAACCACCCTGAATTCTTAGGTACTGTATATTCTTTCATTTTTGTAAAGCTAGTCCCTGAGAAGTCTCATAACCCTAACTCTAACACTAACCCTAACATAAACTATGCATCAAACTTAAATCTAGATGCTTCATTTAATAAAACGAATACCTTTTATTGAAAAAGCAATGTACTGAATGCCATATTAAAACTGTTTAAAAAAGATACTTGGGAATGTTTAGAAGTGCATATGTGACATCTCCCTGTAGCTCTTTAAAGCACATGTGTTTCTTTTTCTAAATTACAATGTATCATTCTACATGCATGCATTACAATGTATCATCCTACATGCATGCGCACGCCAGCCAGCTGATTTTCGGGCCTTCTGGACCCACCAGAAGTAGGGAAACAGGCTGTTTCCTGCCTCTGGAGGGCCTGGGGGTGGGTGGGTGGGGAAGGCCCATTTTTCTTTCTTACCTGGCTCCAGATCCTCTCTATTTATCTGGGAAGAGCGAAAACAGCATTTCCCACTCCCTTGGAGGCCCTACGGAGGCTGAAAGGGCCCATTTCCCGACTCCCGGTGGGACAGGAAGTGAGGTTTTTTGCTGTCCCCAGCCTCTAGAGATTCCTAGAGAGGCTCCTAGAGAGGCTCTGGAGGCTGGGGACAGCAAAAAATGTCACTTCCTGTCCCACCAGGAGTTGGGAAATGGGCCGTTTCAGGCCTTTGGAAGGCCTCCGAGAGAGTGAGAAAGGCTGTTTTCACCCTTCCCACATAAATAGAGAGGATCTGGAACCAGGTAAGAAAGAAAAATGGGCCTACCAGGCCATCATGTGCCAGGAGCGGGTGGGGTGGGGTTTGCGCACGCATGTGCGTGGGCACATGCACGCACGACCCTCTCCGCCCCCCCCCACTCCTGGCACGCGATGGCAAAAAGGTTAGCCATCACTGTTATATACAAATGCTATATTCATGCCTTGTGTGCTTTGAAGCACCCTTTTAGAACAGCATTTGAAATATCTATAGCTGTAAGAAAATCTAGCCATTTTTCTAAAACATCTTAAAACCAGGTTAGTTTTGAAGGCTTTGAATATAATATACAAAAATTCTGACTATAAGTAAAAGAAATGGTTGCTTATTGAACTTTCTAAAAATCAGAGGCACCAGAAAGAACTTTTAAGAATGTGGTCATCCTTGAATTTCATTACTTCTCTTTTGTCCATCACTATTTTAGAATTGATTTTTGTGAAGACAGAAGTAGATGCTACATTGGCAATCTGTAACTGGATTTCTCCACATAATTGTCTTAAATTAGGTATGCCATACTTACTTCTGCAGTCTGGCCAACTTATATCACCCTCTGTAGGCAGCCATTTTAATGAGATAATTATATTGAGAAATTGAATAATACATCTAGCACCTACTTCCCTCCTGGATTTTTATGAGTGTGCAAACAGAGCATGCCCTTCCCACTTATTGCAACTGCATCCTATAATATGTGAGATTGCCAGTGAAGATTATCTGAAAGCCCCTGCTGGTATTCTGAGCACAATTCAAAATCCTAACCACTATTTTTAAAGTACTACGTGTCTTGGCCACTAGGATTCTTGCTTCAAATGGAAAAAAATCTGAAGAGAAGGCACTGTAACACTGTTCAAGTACATGTGAATATACATCCCCTGCAGGTGTGGGACAGGTAGGCTGTTGGAAGTGCTTTACATGGAAGCTGAGGAAAAGGATATCTGTGTGATACATGTGCAATTTGTGTTTTTCCAAATGTGAGCCCTCTATTCTGGTGATTACCCAAACAAATTATAATATCAGAGTACGTAGATAGGCAAAGTTTTGCATTAAAACACAAAAAACCTCTTGGTTTATGGAACAAAAAACAGCAGGGACAAAGACCATCATCCAGTATAGCTTCACACAAACTATGTCATCCTTAGTCAAAAGATCAGGGTGGCCTCTGCAAATATTCTTTATTGACTAAGCACAAATTATTCTGCTGTGCTGTACTTCCAATGGTTTAGAATTAAGATAGTAAACTCTAGTGAAAATTCCAAACTGATCATGTTTCAATACTTCAAAACATGATTTTAAGTTTTGCTTAATGTGGGTGCCGATTAGAGTATCATCATATACTATTTGAATGTATTGTATGTAGCTATCTATACCATGGACAGACATTCATTTCATGTCTTTCCATGCTCACAAGACTAGGATTTGGGAGACGGGGATGGAGGTGGGGTAGAAGCTCAGAATGTCCGCTCCATAAACATTTTGTATTAATTCCAAGATACAAGACTTCATGATAAGAGATTATGTTAACAGAAGTGAGGTAATCATGAGCCTTGATTACAATTCCACAAAAATATTATTCGGCAACTGTTATCTAAATACTCCAGCAACACATACAAGAAAGACAAGTTAAATATAGACCAGTTCCTTAAAATACCATACCCCAATCATGAACTCACCTCCACAACTTTCAAACCATATGCATTGTGGGTACTTGCATGGGTGTTCTTAACATATTGTTTTATAATCTTGGCTTCTTCTGAATCTTTATCTACTACCTGGTCAGGAAGTTGAGAAAAAAATCGCTGTTGTAAATTCAATAATGTAAAAAGAGGAACCTGTAAATGTATTTGATCATTAAAATGATGAACACAATCTATTCTTGCAATCCTGATCTCACTGATCTAGGAAAAGATGTTATTTTTTGAAAGCATCATGAGAGAGAAGCTGCTGAAGATTGTACTTGCTTTGCCAATTGTCCTTGCAGGGTGAGACAGCAGAAGAATTTACCAACTGGAACCTCCAAGTATTCACTGGGCTAAAAGAAATACTGCCCTGAGGCAGAAGTATTGGTAGAGGAGTCACTTTATTGGTGTTAAAGGTCTTAAGGAGATGATGTAACTATGGGGAATGCTTAGACCTGGGAACAAAGACTATAAGGGTAAGAGGCAGGAGGAGATATGATGGGAAGCTGATTATGGGAGAAGGGAGACTCTTTAAGCTCCCTTCTTTTTACGTTGTTGTCTAAGCAAGTCTGGATGATAGCAAAAGTACAACCTCCAACCTAAAAGTCTTTTCTTTTTCTTCTACATTAAAAATGTAGAAGAAAATAAAATAACCAAATGTATATGAGCTTCTAGACATCAAAACTTTAAAAAATGGTTGAAATTGTTACAGATGAGAAATTATCACTGAAGTACCAAAATGTACATCTTATATCTACTCATCTAAATTAACACTAGAAAGTTGGAAAAATAAGGAGTCAAAAGAGGATAACGCATATCTCTGCCATTTTTACCTGGATATTGGTTTTGAGCTTCTCATAGTTCACATCTATTGGATCTTTATCCCCATCCTGACTGCCACTTCTTAGAAGGCTATAAGCGACCTCTATGTCAAGCAGATTATCCAGCATTTCCACTTTAGTCTTGACAAATGAAAGATGCAATTATTCATAACAATACATGCATTGCACAGTCTTTCTTTTTATTATTTTAAGAGACTGCTTAGGATTCTCCAATTACTATTTTCCAAAAAGTAGCAATAGTTATCTCTTCTGAGAAAAATGAAAATTCCCCTATTTTTTGTCTTACACTTTATGTAAGGAACCAAAGGATGATGGATTTGATTCCTTTAAATTCCCTCAATACCCCCTCCTTTGAAGTATGAATCACTCCTGTAATAAAGTATTTAATAAAACTGAAAGTGATTGGCCACAAATTTACCTAACAAACATTATAGGTGAGGCATATCCTGAACTTGAACCTCCTGCCCACGTCCAACAGTGTATTAACCATTCAAACTGGATTAGAAAGTTGACTGTTAGGCTGACATAACTGTCTTAAAATTACACCTATTAAAATATGATTTACATTATTTCTGTATTCAAATGTCAAAGTTAAATGCAGAGTACCTTAATGTAGTCAAGGTTGTTTAGAAGTGGTGGCTTCTTCATCCCAAAGTCATGGGGAATTAGAGTATAGAAGCGATTGGAGAGATCTAATATCTGTGAATCTGTGCCACCATCAGAAACTGCCTACATGAGGAGAAAAAGAAATAAAACTATAAGACTCTTCGGCAGCAACAAATGCATAGATTTGAGTTACTTGCCTTAGTAAAAAGTTAGTTTAAACTTAAACTTTAGTTAATGCAGCATTTTGAAATGCTTGTCTAACTTTTCCCACTATGATGCCTTCCCAATCATCATCAGTAACAAGGCGACTGAAATATGACATCATGGGATGGTAGGAGGTGAGAATCCAGGATGTTAAATGTTAAACAAAAGCAAACATTGCAATATGCTATTTTCCCACATTCAGTTCAGGAAGAACTGGTCTACATGTAATTTCATGACCGAGATTTCTCCTTCCATCCTTCCTTCTATCCATCCATCCATCCATCCATCCATCCATTTTCTATAGCTGCCCAACTCAACAAAATGATTCTGGACGGCTTACAATTCTAAATTTCTAAAATAACTGAAATAAATTAAAAACAATAAAAACATCCACAAAATAAGTATAAAACAGCAGCTGCAATGATAGAATTGCACACTCTGACATGTTTGCTCAGAAGGGGTATAATTTTGCCTAGTTCTTTGAAACGGATAGAAATATGTACTTTAAAATCGTTCTGACACCACCCTAACAAGCATTCTTATACAAAGATTTAATTTTATATCGATGTGATCTTGAGTTGTGGGATTGGTATTATATTCTCTCTTATTTACTCAGAGCACTGCTTTCTATGAATAATTAAAATACTATTGAATGATAACTGAAAATGTAGAGATTGAACAGGGTTTACTTTATTCCAATTTATAAGTACAACTCTTCCTGAGCATTACTATTATTTTTCCTAAACTTTTGATTTAATTATCCTGCTTCTTTCCTTTTCCTCTTCTTCCTTGTCTAATTCTCTCTTACTTAGCTTTCCAGCTGTGTATCTTTTAAAGACATGGTCCTGTACTTGCTTTCCACTAAAACAAAAATCTATCACTTTCATTAAAGGGATTGGAGAAAAAGCCTGCCAAAAGGATTAACAGTTTAGAGTGGTTCTTGTATAAGGAAGGACTGAACAGTTGAGATTTAAAATCAGGCATATTTTTAAGTTAAGGAACAGAAGAATGCTTTTTTCCCCATTTTATATATTAGAACTCTAGATCGTGCACTGAAAATAGATGTGGAGAGACTCAGAAGTGACAAAAGCCACCAAAAGTCATGAATTGGACAGCTACAGAATTTGAATGAATGAAGGAATAGAATACTTTACAAAATGCATAGTTAAATTCTGGAGTTTGTTGCTACCAAGTAGGCAAGGGTTAGCAGTTAGGTAACTTTAAAAGGGAACTACCTACATTTGTTGATGGTTACTATTCTTGAAGATTGTAAACTACTTCTGGAATCAAAGGAATATTACTTTAAATAGCTGGAAAAGGAATTGTTCTTTTTACTTACCTGTTGCACTTCATTCAGAATAGAGTAGGCGCTCTGGATCTGCCTCTCACTTAACTTCCCCAAAGGCATCTTCTGGAGATCAATCTAACAAGAAAATAAATGGTTCCAATTAAAGTAGAATTTTATTATGGGAAAATAATAGAAAACTGGCTGCAAAAGAAGATATAGAAGAAATAGCAAAACAATTCTTAACCCGAAGAATAGAAATACATGTAGGATGCAACTTTATTCTAGTCAATCAATTTGTTTGACATGATTTAGCTTAATATACCTTTAGATCTGCCCAATTAAATACAGTTGTACTCAAAGATTTTTTAAAAAGAGATAAATGATCTATGCGCACCAATTTCCAGATTATGTCTTCACATTATGGGAAACGGATTAAAATATACATTAAGACACAACTTTCTTCTGCCAAAGAAAAATCACTATGACATTCTTGAAAGATAAAGAATGCCTTTTTCCATCAAACTGCATTCCTACCATTATCATTCTGAGAATATCAAACTAATAACACCAAGTAGTTAAGCAAAGGATGAATAATAACCTCAAATTCCACCATGGCTTTCTTCATACTTTCTACATCAAAAATCATCTTAATAAGATCTTGGACAGCCTTAGGAAGCTTTGACTTGGTTCCTGCACTCACTGTCAGTTTCTTGACTGCTTCTTCATCCTATTGGGAGAGGGTTGGGAGTTGAATGGAATGACCTTGTATTAAAGCAACATACATGCACAAATTAAGCTACTTCTTTGCTTCTTTAGCTAAGAAAAGAGAATACGTGAAATTCTCAATTGAGCTTCGAAATTTATTGCTACCCATACTTACTAGAATTTTCAGAAAATCTGGACATTTTATATCCACAGCTGCAAGGAAATAACAAATAAAGTTCTTTGCATCCCCCTCCTCTTGCCCTCAAATAAATAAATTGATTTCTAACTGTAGAGATTCCAGTACTTAGAAAATACCAGCTCTGATCATTTTGGATGATGATGGTTGGAAGATAATGTGGCATTGTCCATTAACTAGTCCTTTCTGCTGTTTGAGAGAATCTAGTTCAAAGACAGGCAAGTTGTTAGTTTTGGATGACTTTAAGCAATGCCAGCTAGCATGGCCAAGAGGATTGAAGGAATGGTAATTTAAAAATATCTGAAGGACCTAGATGACAGAACATTTTTGCTTTTTTAAAATAGGTGAAGGTTATAATCTGAGGCCAATCTTTTAATATATTACTGATACGGATCTTCATCAGATGCACATTACAAGGTTATGAAAAGTAAGACAAAACACTATATAAGGTTGTCATGCATTCATTCCCTTATCAAATGTTATAGAATCAACAGAGTCACATGTTTCAGGGGAAAGATGGTGTCTCTTTAGAGGTAAACTCTTTCATATGCAAGAATTGAGGTAGTAAGCAAAGGACTATGAAGGACTATGAGTTCAATTCCTGCCTTAGCCATGAAACCAAGCTGGGTGACCTTGGGCCAGTTTCTCTTAGCTCACTTCCCCTCAAAGGGTTGTTGTTGTGGAGAAAATAGAAGAAAGAAGGTGCGTTAGATATGTTTATCACCTTGAATTATTAGTGAAAATAATAAAGGCAGGATATATGATGTAAAACTCCAGTTTAGAACATAGAATAATAGGGTTGAGAGGACCTTGGAAGTCTTCTAGTCCATCCCTCCCAGGATACCTATACTACTCTAGACAAAGGACTGTCCAGTCTTTTCTTGAAAACCCCCAATGATAGAACACCCATAATGTCTGGAGGCAAGCCATTCCACTTATTAATTGTTACTAATTAGGAGTTACTTAATTTACTTAAACAAGGTTTGAGGGGGCAGCAGGTGACTAGTTTCAGATATTAAGTCTGCTACACAATGTTGCAGTAAATTTAAGCTAAGTTGGTCTCAGTTAAACTATGTTTTGATTTCACACCAACCCTAAATATAACCCTATAATATACAAATGAATCAATGAATGAATGGAGCTAGCAAGTGTTTACTATAGTGACGTCTTTGCGTCACGCTAAAGTTTTTCCTGGTTACTCCAAAGCATGTTCTATTATATGTAATCTTGACAAAGGAGAGCATATCTTTTTGAAAAGGATCAAGTTACCTGCCCATAGTCTATTTCCAAAGGGTAGAATTTTTTGGGATATTTAGTGAAATTTTTGGAATGCCAGGAATTGCCTGTTTTCTCTTCATACAGATCTAGGAAATGGTCAATGGCTTCTTCTTTAGAAGGCATCTTCTCTAGCTTGTTGCTTCCAATTGATGTGCCAACACGACCCCATGAGCGAAAAACCCAGTACCTAAAGACAAAAGTAAATGAAAGAAAAATATGAAATAATCTAGCAAGCTGTTCTGAAAGGAAGATATAAAACCTAGCTCTTTGCAGTACACATAACTCTATTCATTATTACAGAAATTGGTAATAAAAATGCAAAACAGAGAAGGATGACTGTCAGTTCAATATTAGCATAGAACAGCCTCCTGTGCTGCATTTAATAACAGTATGCTTAGGAAACAAGGATAACTGGTAGGAAAGCTTTGCGTAAATGCTAATTCAAAGTTAATCTACAAAGAAGAGATTTATATATACAGAGAACACCCCCGCAGGACATTAACTAATTTGGCATCATTTAAACAGATTCAAGTTTACGCATATTCAGTAGGCTGAGCATAAGCAAATCTGAGTTTAAAAAATACAGCTGGATCATATATATAACAAAACATTACCTTTTTTTATAGGACAAAAATTGCTTGCAGGAGTATAGGTGTGAACCTACTCTAAAGCAGCTGGAAATAAATATGCAATTGTGCTGAGATTTGGCCAGCATCTATCAGGTGAAAATGAGTATGGCCCACTGGATAATGTTGCTGAGAAGCATATCTAAGCTTGGGAGGGACCATGGTCATGATTACTGACAAGAGTAAATATTGAAGAAGTAAACAGACATGGAATTTCTGCTGTACTGGATCTCTCACAGGGCTTTTATGCCATCAACTACAATAACTGTTGATACTAGATACTAGGCTGGCATTAAACCAGATAGTTAAAAGTTGCCTACTTCTCTGCAACTAAGTTATTTTATCAGACTACATAAAAAGTAGAAAACTTGACATCCTTTTCCTGTAATGGCCAGGATGAAGTGAAAAGTTTATGATCAAGATGCAGTCTGGCTAAGGATGTCATGTCTATTAAGATATGTTTAAGTTGTGTAAAGATGTTATGGATAAAACTGCTTTATATATTGTACTTCATGAAAGAGCCTTGGTAGTACAGTGGTCTAAGGCACCCTGTTATTAAGCTGGTTATTAAGACCAGCTGCCTGCAATTACTGCAGGTTCGAATCTCGCCAAGGCTCAAGGTTGACTCAGCCTTCCATCCTTTCTAAGGTAGGTAAATTGAGGACCCAGTTGTGGGGGCAATAAGCTGACTTTGTATAAATATACAAAAGAATGAAGGCTATTGCTTAGCGCATTGTAAGCCGCCCTGAGTCTCCGGAGAAGGGCGGCATATAAATCAAATTTTAAAAAAAAAATCTAGGCCTCTATATAATTGAGTTTTAACTAAGGCTAAATTAATGAAGTTTTCACTAAGGCTAAATTAAAAAACAAACAGAACTAAGTTCAACTGAAGTCATTCCCAGAGAACTGCAACTGAAGATTGGTTTTATGTAGGGGTACAAATTGTTTTAGTTTTGGATTCTTATCACCTGTTTAAGAGCAAGAACTGACTATTTGAATCAAACAATTCTTATGAAAAACAAATGTAACAGCACCAGCTTTTATTACTCGAGCCACACTAAGGAGAAATTTGCAATGTGGTTACTGTTTAGAAAAGGAGAACTCTCACCTGGTCTCTCTGTCATCCTCTAGCATTTGAAGTTTGTAATAAGAATTTGTTCCTTGGGCAATATCAACTAGACCCAAAGTGGCACTGAAGATTTTTCCACTTTTTTCAAAAACATGCGCAGAATCTTCCAGACCTATTTACATATATAACAAATGTTAATTCTTTCTATTCTGAAACATATTTTATCCTATTCAGATTGTTAAATTGAGCGTAATATTGGAAAAGTTGGAGTTTTGATTTCTCATCCACAAAGATGATTCAAAGGAGAATTGTAATTGCCCATAAATGATTTATGGCAAATCATGTTGCTTCTTTCAGACTTCTAGTACTGGTTGCCAACATCACAATTTATTTTTACAAGCGTCCATACTTAGAGAGTCCTATCCTGGCTTAGGGCCAGGGTATTTGCGAGACCGCCTGCTGCTACCGATAACCTCCCACCGGCCAATACGCTCTCACAGAGAGGGCCTCCTCGGGGTGCCGTCGGTCAGGCAATGTTGGCTGGCGGCCCCCAGGGGGCGAGCCTTCACACCCGCCCTGTGGAATGAGCTGCCTCCCAGAATACGATTGATCCCGGACCTCCGGACCTTCCGTAAAGCCCTGAAGACGTTTTTATTTCATCAAGCCGGCCTAGCCTAAATGGTTTTTAACTGGGATTTTAAATTTTATGGATTTGGGGTTTTAAATTGGGTAGCCAATTATTTAATTTTTTTAATTATCTTAACTTTTGTATTTGTATGTTTTTTAATTTTGGCTGTTCACCGCCCTGAGTCCCTTCTGGGAGAAGGGCGGTATACAAATTAAATTAATAAAATAAATAAATAAATACAAAAGCCTTGTTCCAGCTCCCAGAGTGCCAACTTCCTTGTTTTATGCTAGGAAACATCACACAACAGAAGCCTTACTATTGTTGTTCATCTGATCATAAAGTAGAATTACATGTACATAGAATAATTGTGGCATCAATAGGACAGAGGCATTCATACCATTCATGCATTAGAAAAACTAGAAAAGCAGACTCAGTAAGTGAAAGCAAGAATATAAGAACATTCCCTGGATGCCCAATTTACTGATATAAGAGTGGTAGAATTATTTTCATGAAAATAAAAATACCTGAATCAGGATCGACAGCAGCCCCTCCTTTAACTGTCAACTTCATTTTCTTCTCAGACTTACTTGTTCCTAGATAATGATGACAGGAAACAAGGCAGTAATATCTTTTTCTCTGGGTAGATAGAATTCATCCATAAATTTAAATAGCATAATTAGGTGATTATAAAAATGCTCTTTACATTTTGCAGGAACTAACTCAACCTGTAATGCAAACTGATCATTTGCTGAGTTACTCTGTCAACTGTAAGGCAGTCTCTATATTTCTAATAACTTGATCAATAATGTTATGTAGCATTTGAATATGTTTAAATTGCCTTTGGGATTATTTTTAAGCTTTGTAGGGCTTTAATACTTTTTAAGAGTTTTTTTACTGAATATTTTTTGTTTTGTTTAAATTATTTTAACATTGTTTTAACTTTTAAATGGTTTTATTTGCCTTTGGGAGTATTTTAATCAATGAAAAAGCAGGACAATATGTAGGAGTAAAAACAGTAAAAACAACAATGATTCTAAATAAAATATTTAAAGTTAATTGTAATCCCTCCCAGTTCAGACTACAGTTTAGAATATTAGAATTGAACACAATGTAGATTATAAATCTTATAAATCAAAAGAACCATTTGTGTTTTGTTTAATGCCTGCTAAATCCAATCACCTACCTTGCCTTCAGATAATTCTTTTGCAGCAATTTTTAGAGACTAGCCCTTAGAATCCAAACAGTTAGGTTACCTAAAATTCTTATTTGAGACAGAGAAGGCATATTTCTTGGGTACCTGTGGTTTTGTCAATGGCATCTTTATGTTTTCCTGAGATTACAAAAGAATTCTAAAAAACGTAGGTCCTTCAACTAAATACCATAAATAGAACTACGGGCTTCTGTTTGTAACAAAATAAGGATACAGCAATTGTTTACAGACAATTCTATTTAATGACAGCGATTGGGATTACAATTCCTATCACTAAGCATTGTGCAAAGTTATGTGACCATTTCACTTAGCAATGGCAATTCTGGCGGTCCCAACAGATGTTGTTAAATGAAGAGCTCACATGACTGTGACCCCTGGCTTCCTGCCGACTTTCCTATTGGCTTTGCTTGTGGGAAGCAGGCAGAGAAGGTAGCAAAACATGATCATGTGATGGCAGAGGATAGATAGAATTGTTCAATGCTGTCATAAGTTTAAACCATCCCTGAGAAGCAGTTATTAATCAAGGACCACCTTATTTAGAAAGGAAGAAAACAAAAAATAAGGATTCAGATATTTCCTTGGAATTTGGAAAATGGATCTCATATTTTAGCATTCATATTACCCTACCATAGTATAAAAGTTCTTAGCAATACATGATCTTCCAGTTTTAGGCTTAGGTCAGCCTACCCTATCCAGGAGGGATTTCCCTTGAACTATAGCTCCCTTCTTGCTAAAAGCTGCAGATGACATAGTCTAATATAACAAGACGGTGCCAAGATAGAGAATGATACCTTAGCAATAAGGTAACTGCAAATAAATGGCTTTAACAACAACTAAGCTTCAGGCAAGTTCTAAGGAGTCTGAAGTACAGAATACCATGCATTTCTGGAACAGATCTTTCAGCTTGCATATTTGTGCTAGAAGCAACAAACAGAATCTACTATGCAGATTGAGCAGATTGAGACTACTCTTGCATATCAAGGTCTTCTTATCTAGCTAGTCTTGAACTAAAGTAAGCCTCCTCTATTCAGCTTCCCATGTTCCAGTTGGCAAGTTGAAAGCATTCATTTCTCCTGTTCTTTGAGGGAGTGGAAGGGCACACTATAATGGGAAGGAGATTTCCTTATCTAAACAATGGATAGTTCCTTCCCGTTGCCTGTTAAAAGCTGCTTCACTTATTTCTTCTTAGAAGTCCAACAGCAAGGGCAAAAGAAAGAAATCTGTAATATGAAATAGAGAATGTAAAGGCCATTCCTATGGCCAGCACAGGTGGCAGCTTTTCTAATGTTTTTTTCCACAAATATGTACATTGAATGAATGGCCTCTGTTTAGGATAAATCCTGAAAATGCTATCAAGGATCCTATTCTAAACGTTAACCAATGTTCTTAGTAAGAAAATGGCAGCCTGAGGTGAAAATAACAACTACTATTTTGGCTTTTACCTTGCTCTTCCTTGTTCTTCCCAGAATTTTTCATGTTTGGGTGTCCGCTGGATTTTCCACTCACAGATACTTCTTTGTGTTCCTGCTTTACTTCTGCACCCCAGGGAGACATCATATGCAGTGATCGAAGCTCCTGAAAACCCTTACTGGAGCTTTTTATATCCTGAAGGAAGTCCTCCGACACCACACACAAGTGGGCTTTCTTTACTTCTTCCATTTTTTTGTTCATTTTGTCAACTTCCTCTGTAAGATTTACATTTGAGAGATGGGGGAGAGAGAGAGAAGAAATAGAAAGGCAAGGCACAGTATGTTACTCTTCTTTAGCTGAAATAGCAGAACAGACTAATTTGTAGGGTACAGGAACTTGTAGCTGTCTGTCTGTATTCATGCCAGAAGCACTTACAAAGCTAACCCAAAGGTGCTGAATGAATGAGGGCTCTGCTGGACAATACCAATCTTGTTAATCTAGTATTGTATTCCAAAAGGGTAGAGCTTCATCTGCTCAGTTGTAGCAGCTCCATCTTTATTTTTCTGATACAGCCCCCTCCCCTCACACAAATACCTGACACTGAGGTAAATTACCATGGTCATACACTATATTAAGCATGATCTCAGAGCTTCTAATGCTATAATATCTCCAGAATTCTATTAAATCCTATATTCTGATAGTAAATTTATTAGTTATTTGGCCATAAGAGTATCATCAATATATCAAGCAAAATCCCTGCTAAATTGAAACTGGTACATACTTTGAGTTTAGAGGATAGATTTAAAACTAGGAAAAGAGTAGAGTAGATTTCCTGGGAAATGATATAGTTGAACATAGCATTTACTGAACACCTACAAAGTGTATAAAAAAATATTCTGTTTCATATTTTAGTTCCAAACTCAATTTTTAAAAGGGCAATGTAAAAGTTTGTTGTGATGCAAGCTGGCATTCACAGAACAGCTTTTTCTCGTGCATGAAATCACGAGAATTTCTGTCAAGTAGGAGAGTTAATAACGACTAACACTTAAACTACAGCGATCCCCTTAATCCCTCCTCTTTCTAAAAGCTTTTTTTAAAAATTTGATTTATATGCTGCCCTTCTCCGGAGACTCAGGGCAGCTTACAATGCATTAAGCAATAGCCTTAAGTTTTGTAATTTCACAGTTCCAGATGTTATCCTTCAACGTTTTCTGCTAACGCCTCAAAGTTCCCCCCAAAATTCTGTATTTCCTTTGTTCTTATTAATATCAAAGTATATTGATATTAATACCAATGGACTACCATCTTGCTACACTACAGCAAGAAAGTGGGTTGAAGGGAGGCATTTTCAGAGACCTCCAATCTTTTGCCCCACAAGCTCAGCCTTGAACCACTAAACAGTGTTACAATAGAGAAGGGAGAATGAAGTTAAGACGCAATAAGCAAACAAAAATGAAGTAAAAACGAAAGGCTAAACCAAGATTATTAGTAACATTTATAGGGAAATGTTTGATTAAAAATAGACATAGAAGCAAACTAAGGTATTACTTAATTGTATCAAATAAAAGCAGTCATAATCAGATTATATTTAAGACACAGATGAATACTCCAAGGTCCTTGCATTAGCTGCTAAATTTAATACAATCTACTCTCCTCTTTTAGGCCTGTTTAATGTAACACTCTTACTATTGAGAATGTCCCTGTTAACAGTATCTACTTACTTTGAGAGCTGATGCACAAGTCAGCTTTATTCACCGTCGCTGTCACCTTTCCCCCAAGTTCTTCAATGGCAGATTTAATTTCATCCTTGGTCTTCGACAATTTTCCAAGGACTACTATCTTCATGTTGTTTAATGGTTTATCTGGTCAAGTGAAATCACAAAGCATATGAATATACTATTCAAAGAAAGAAGGAAATGTGAAGATATAACTTTCCACTTTTACTGCACATACTACTCTGACTTTTTGCAAATCTTAAGATATTAAATTCTTGAGCCAGTGTCATTATTTCCATTGCAGAATACAGTTATGCTCAGAGATTTTTTTTTTTAATTCCTTGAATATTACAATGCAATTTAAATACATTTTTATGCATAATAGATGGGATTTCAGTCATGTTTGATGGGAAGCTGGGGGTGAGAAAAGATGTTTAATGCCTTCCTTCAAGAGAAAATGAGTATTTCAGTTATTATGCTATAATAAGCAGCAGCTGACAATGTCAGAAAAAGCCTTCCATTCTCTTCCAACAGAATCCGCCATTTATGCAGTTGCCAAGCACCAACTTTATTTAGTATGACACTCATGTCTCTCTTTGGTATGACAGACAGCCTCTCATTGCAGCTTCCCATTTTTTCTTATCCAGGGCAAGAATGCCACTGCATCATTTTCTGACTTTCTTCTTTTATTTCCATCCACCTTGCTTGGGATCTTTTTGATTCATTCCAGCTTCCTTTCTTCACTAGGGTGAACTGGATCCATGCCTGTATCTTTCTTTTCCTGAGAATGTTATCTTAGCTCTAGCATTCCTATGTACCTCAGCTACCCTGACGTTTCAACACTTCAAATGCTTTTTGTGGAACACGGTGGGAGGAATAGATAAGTCTCTACTGAGAACTAGTTAAAGCGTAGAAAATGGATTTGTTTGTCCTCCAAAGTCCTTTGTATCACAGTTACAGAAAAATATGCAATAGTGAAAATGCTTATAGCTAAACTGAATAAACACAAAGGGTTAAAACTACAAAAGTGGGAAAAAGCAAACATTAGATAATGCAAGTTGTTCTTCTTATTTCAAATTGCTTTCCCCAAACTGTTACCTTCAACAAATTTTCAGATTACAAATCCCACCATCCCTGGTCTATCTAAAGATCTAAAAACTTTATAGATCAACCTACCTGTTATTTGCCATCTGTGGAGAACACTAAGAAATAATTTCATGTATGAAGTGTTTGTTTGAAAGTACAATTCTATTAAAATTATATTTCGGATCAAAAACATGGCTGTTGTAGAAGAGACAGTAAACGTCTTAGTGTTTAAAAGATTTTGGAGAATGTGTTTGGAAATTAATAGGTAATATCCAGGATATAATTATAATATGCCGAGTGTTCTTATAGTTTATTTTAATGTTTTAAGAGAGTTGTTAATGATAACGGATTTAAGTATTATTTCTTTTAGCTTTGTTGTATGCTGCACAGTCACTTGTTTGTGAGATAGGCAGCTCTATAAAAAAATAAAGAGAAGCATATTTAGCATACTATATAAAAGTATGTGTAGTGTAATATAGTATAACACAGCACAGCATAGTAAGAATCATTTGTTCTGAAAGGATAAAGAAAATTATATTATAATTTAGTTCATTCTAATGATAAATAGCAGTTTTCAGTAGGTACTTTTTTCCCCTGTAGGAATAACATTTTAATGAAAACTAACATTTCATATTTTTAATCAAAATAGTTTTCCACAATGGCCTCCAGTTAATGTACCTGCTGGTGCAGCCGAATTCCCTGTAATAGGATCAGAACCTGCTGAAGGAGGTACAGAATTTGTAGAAGCAGTCTCTGGCAAGAATGCTCTAGCTTGCTTTTTAAATTTGAATTTCTTTAGGTACGGGATCTCTCGGAATTTCTGTTGTGCAGAAGGATGAGGAAAAAAATTTAAAAACAGCAATAAGAAAATAACTCTCATAAACTAATGGAATGAAAAGAAAATAGGCAAATAAATTCAAATAAGGTATACTGTTCACTGTTCCCAAACTCTCTTCACATCAGAGTGGGCAAACGATAAATAGCAATTTGCAAATATCTGAATAATTTCAAATACATTACCAGATTCCTCATAACTTAATATTTCAACTAAAACTCTAAAAAAAAGCAACAATAACTTTGTAATGGCTCACCTTATACTAAACATCTCTCCCAGGAACAAACTAGATTGAGACAACTGCAAATCACAACGATTGGGGGGGAAGGAGCCCTCTCTTCAACCTCTTTTCTAGAAAAATTTTGCCTTTACATTTATAGCAGTGAAAGGTGGCACTGAATCAACTTAAAAATAATCCTGTAGACTCAAAGTGTAAGTAATTTTTTCTTAAAAAGCAGCTGGGAAGAACTAATTGCCCCAATTCCCCAATTCTGCTGTAATTAAAACATTTAAGTGGGATGAGATGATCCATCCCTTGGTTTCAATATCCTGAAGCTATATTGTTGTATCAACTCTAATAAGTTGTAGTTTTATTCTTTTATAATTAGTAATAAAAGTTATAAATATTAATTATATTAGGCATAGAGAATATTTGGGCTCCAGCCATTCTGAACTAAAACATCCAGTAGCACCAGCTACCTCTGTTTTATATAAGTGCAAAGAAGGCTATACATAACTACTCTTCCTATTTGTTTGTTCATTTCACTGTTTTGCATATATCCCTAGTTGGAGGATCTTTAAACTGAGAGCAGGCAACTTTTTACCAGTTAAGGATTGCACTTTAAAAGAAGATGGAACACACTTCAAGGGCAACAATGTTAAAACAGTACTTTACTTTCACAGCTTGAAACATGTGTTTTGCCTTTTATTTTAGAGAGAGAAAAAAAAAAAAGAGCGGGGGAGGGCACAAGTGAAAAAAAAACATGTCCCAAATCATGAAGCAACTTGGGCAGGGGTGGGTTCTAACCGGCTTTACTACCGGTTCTCTTTGTGCACGCGCTTTGCGTGCCATTGCCTCTTCGGGACATGAGATTTGGGAAATCTTTCATTTTAAATCCGATATCCATTATAGTGATACCAATTGTGTATTAAATCACAAATCAATTAAGGCCTGTAAAACCAATTAAGCACTATTGCATAGTACACTTCATAGCACACTGACAGTTCTCCACCAATCTCACTGTATGGCTTTATCCCCCATCAATCCTGTTCAACTAACAGCTTTTCGGCTAGAGTTCAGAGGCAAAATCATTTTATTTTTTCATCAAATTTGAGCAAGGCTAGGCTCACGATGTCAGGGTCAGGCTTAGCAAACCGTGTTTTTTGTCGACAATGGAAGGCAACCTTGGATGATAGATATGCACTTCCTCAGCTTCCCTTTCTTGCTGTAACTTGAGGTAGGAGCAGGAGAAAGTTGGATTCATATCCAACTTCCTTATATAAAAAGGAGAAAGGGCTGAGAGGGTGTGAGTGTTTCAAGAATGTTGGCAGAAAATTCTTCGGCAGAGTGAGAAATGGAAGAAAAGAAAAAGGGTAGCATTCTCTCTCTTATACAATCTCATAAATAATGTTAAACAATGTGATAACAGGAAGGGGGTTAACAGGCCTCACAGCCTACCTTTGGGATTGTCCATTCTTTCTTGTTGGGCGTCTGTGTATTGGCAACACATTTGGTCCAACCTGTAATATACCCCGTGCAGTGATAGGCATTGCTCTTGAACACAAACTGTCCTTTGCACTCTTCACAGGGAAGCAGAGCTCCAAAAGCCATCCCATCTGCAACACGGTCCAAGATCTGAAGCAATGAAAAAGCAAAAGAAGTGCAGTAAACGAGTAATGCCCAATGCCATAGAGGCCTTATTCAGAGTATAGGATGTCAAACAAATTTCAACCAGAGCTCTCCTCTAAAATTATAGGACTCACTCCTCTTTGCCTAGCTTCTACTCACTGACAAGTTGCAGTGGCCAAGAAGCCAGCAATAACCTAAAGAACAGCTCCCAGGAATGGACTCACCTGTCCCTCACCTTGTTGAGTCTTATTTTATCTTCTGACTAGGAAGGACAGCACTGGAACTGGACGAAGAAACCTGAGAAGCTTGTTTAGATGTCAAACTGGAGTTTCTTCCAGCTTGCTTTAGCAAGATGATGTACAAAACTATCTTTTAGAGTTAAAATATACAGAAGTAAAGTAGCCGACTCATTTTGGTGCCTTCTGCATGTTTTGCATTACAAATATAGTAATATAACCTCCAGTCACACAGGCATAATAGAACACGGTGCATATAATATTCGAATGTAGGCTGTATGAGGAAGTAAGAAAACAATATCTGTCCCCAATTATAAATAAATTTCCCCACTGGAATATAAGGCTTAAATTAGCATTTCTGTTGAAGGCTGACTCTCCTCCCCTGGTAAGAGCTATCACTCGCTATCTTAAAAGGATGACAGCAATACGAGCCAGTTATATCGAAAAAAATTTCATTGATTGTAAGAAAGATGAGCTGAGTTAGAGAGGAGCGATCTTATTTGGGTTATCTAGTCTTGGCAACTTACCTATTGAAATTTGATATTGTAAAATTTTAATGTCATATATCATATATTTTTAAGATTGTTATTTTTGTAACTGTTTTGTCTTTTTCCCTTTTTCTTTTCTGTTTTGTTTGAAAAGGCCTTCGGGCTATTCAATAAACAAATACAAAAACAAATACAGAATCCCTGTGAAAGATGCGCCCATTTCATGCTGAGGATTCTTAAGAAAAGAACCAAATATAAAACTGTCAGCACATCTATGAAGAGAGAGACTTGGAATATGTTGTTCAATTCTGGCTACCCTTTGGGGGGGAAAATGTTATTGTGAAAATTGCTGCAGTTGTTTTAAAGTGCAGGAAAAGGTATCAAAAATTAAAATATTGGAGACTGCTGAAATAATTGCCTTGTAAGGAAAGGTTTCAAGTTAATCAGTAATTACAAAATCCTGAAGTACAGAGTGTCACTCATTTGGACAACTTTATGAAGGAATTACATCTATTAATGGGGGAATGGCATCAACAGCTTACATAGTTGGATGGCCATGTATTTTTCCCAATACCAAAGGCTGCATGCATCTCAATATTGTTTGTTGGAAAATATGAGGGCAATGGTTTGCTTGTATGTTTCTTATAGGCATTCCACTAATGCCTAACTAGTGCTAGAACAGAATCTGAATTAAACTGGCCTTTGGTATAATTCAGCACGGTATTTCTTACAGGAGAAACACCTGTTGCTCATGAAGAAGAGAACCTGTGCTTCAGGTTACAGCAGTCTGTAGTTACATACTAATACTATCCCCATCGGAACTGTACGACAAAATGCAGCATTATTAATTGCATCAGGACCTTCATATTTTAAGAACTTATTAGAAGCATTAAAATGAATGTTTAATAACCCTTTGTGACTCCTTAATTCTATTCTATTTCTGATATCAGGACTTCCCCATAATTATTTAAGATACAGGTAGCCCTTGACTTTCAGTCACAACTGGGACCAGAATCTCGGTTGTTGAGCAAGACACAGTGACTGCTTCACTGAACTACTGCAATCTTGGCACTCCCAACTGTGGATAAGCAATCATGTGGGTCATTAAGCAGACAGCAAAAGAGCTACCAAAGGAGGGGTGGCAGCTCACCTCCACTGGAGAATGGAACTCATGTGCTAGGCTGCAGAAACAAGGCAGGGATCATAAAGATTCCCACTTCAGCCCAGCAAATGAATGCCTCTTCCCTCCATATGCATAAGAGAACTTGTGAACTGGGCTGGAGAGATGAAGCAGGAATCCCGAAGATCTACACTTCCAATTCTGTAGCCTAATGGATGGTTTCTGCCTCAACACCTGGTGCATGGAGGGTAGATCTTTTGGCAGGCAGTAGGAGCTTGCAATTTTCCAGCTAGCTTCCTCTTTGAATTTGTGGGGAAGCTAGCAGAGAAGATTGCAAATCATGATCTTGACAACTGTTCCCATGTGCACACATGTTGCAATGGAACATAGCATTTTATGAAATTCTTTAGAGTGTAAAGTACATAACTTTGGAAAGTCATTAAATGGCCGTATGTTAAAACTACCTATATTGGCAACAGACTGCCACTCTTGCTTCCTAATACATACCATACCTTTTTATCAAAACCATTAAACACCCTAGAAAGTTAAATTTTCATTAGACGTAGTCCTTACTTACCAATGGTAATTGGAGCTAGGAGCTAAATTGCTACCTGATGCTGTCATCAGGTATAATATCATGTGACCATGCTGACTTAGGACAGCAGTTCTGGCAGATCTTGTTGCCATTATTAGGTGAATCATGTGGAGTCACAACATCCCACAATCACGACTGACATTTGTAACTCCTGCCAGCTTTTCTAACAACTTTGTTTGTCAGAAGCTGGCAATGAAGGTCCCAAAAGACAATTAGGTAACCATGAGAATATTGCGACAGCTGCAACTATGAGGACCCATTATTAGTCATTCACATTCAATGCTGCTGTAACTCTGAATAATCACTGAATGAGTGGATGTTAAATTCTACTTGTGTTAATAGGCCCAAGCCATAATTCTTTGAGTGCTTTTACCTTATTAATGAAATGTACACAAGGCCACCCCACTCCATAATAACTCTGGGCAGCATGCAACACTAAAACAAAGGAAGATGAATGATGCATGTTCAAAATAGAATGAAATATCCAAACCAATGGAAGAGGGGAACAACCTAAGAGGATACAACATAGTCCTATAAGAGGCTTGCTACCCACCCTAGGCCAAGGCTTAAGGCAAAGAAGTTTTTAAGCACTTTTTGAAGAGATCAAATTTAGATCCATGTAGACCTTTGAGGGCTGCAGACATTCATCTCAGTTCAATTAAATTTGCATGAGCATTAATATTTAGAAAAAGCTCAATGTCTGTGTATATGTGTGCTCAAATAGATAAATGAATAAAAAATCTTTTTCTTCTTTCTCTTTCCTCATTTCCACACAAAATGTCAAATAAAATGCAGCTCAACTCACAGCAGCTTCCCCAGAAGGAACTTCTTGCTTGTTGGCTATCAGGAGCTCCTTCAAGTCATTGGTGGAACAGGCTTTCTTCAACTCATCTTTGATATTCCAAATCAGTTCTGTCTGATCCTGTAAGTAAAAAAATGTGCAGAGTATCACATTTAAGATTTCTTTCCAACACCTTTCTACTAAGAATAATAAGAGGCGTGGGTGACAGGTTTAGAGACCAGACTAAGTTGATATAATTCAGTGCTATTGTTAGTATTCCTACATGAAATATTATTTGGATGATGGTTCAAGAAACAAGATATAAGAGATTGCTTTGGTCAGGGTTCCAAGTAACACTCCCAATGAAATAAAACTCAAAGGCTTGAGTTTCCTCAAAGTTACATTTTATTAGAGATGTCATATTGGCACATCTGGGAAAACCCAAATCTGAAAGTTTCCAGTTTTTCCCCACCCAAAGAAAAGTTCAAGTCCATGCCCAACACCCACAAGTCCATCACATGGTCCAATCAAAGCACCATCCCAAATGGAGATGCCTCCCAGTTCCAGCCTTCCAGGTGCAGGGCAAGTTGTCCTTGACTTTCTGAGAAGGGAATGTTATTATGACTGTATATCAGCCATGCTCCATACAATCCCCCCTCCCAGTTTCCCACAGTAGTAAATGTGGCATGTCTGAAGGCCTAATGCAAAAGATGGCTCCCAGGCCTGACAGTTTCTAGATATTTAGAATAACCAAAAGGTTATTTCAGGCTAGCATCTTCTCACTGAGACTTGACTTGCAATTAAGCCAAGCTACCAAAATATGAGACTGGTTCTAAATGAAAGTTGGTAACACTGTCAGCTCCTTCAGTATTATCACATTCCACTTACTTCAAACATTCTTCAGGGTCAAATCATATTCAGAACGGTGACAATGCAGAAGAGAGCAGTCTCCATCAAGAAGTCAAACTGCTCTTAGGGTATTTTGATCTCATCATCAAAAGATGCTTTAAATGAAACTAATTAGTCACAGCAAAACAAACCTTTAGCAGCTTTTCCTGTTTTGATAATTTTTCTTTCTCTTTCTTGGGTCTCTTTTTTGAGATTACATTTGTATCCACCTCATCTCCTTTTCTCTTTCTGAAAAGAAATAATACATAGTTTGCTAAGGAGAGTTTATTTAAGTTATTCCCCCAATTTCTTTTAACATATATAAGATTAATTTGGTGTACAGTTGAGTGATTGTATACAGTTAGTTTATATACTGTATATATACATACAAATATTCATACACAGAGTTACCAACCTTTCTTTTAGAAGCTTAGGCTGGTGTACTCTGCCTTTCTTCTTGCTTTTCCCAATCCTGAACCAGAACCTACACTACATTGGCTGTCACTTTATGTTCAATACAAATATCCATAGCATTTCATTAAGGAACAGAGATTACATAGAAAGTTGACTAGTACAAATGCACTGCAGCAACACTGAACACCAGAAAAAGGAAATAGATCACCTACACAACATCTTCCACAAAATGGATACCCATACAACTTTTATTGAAAAGTGTGTGACTACTCAATCCACTACAACACAAGCTATGAAAAGGATAACATTACCATATATCAAAAACATCTCAGAAACAACAACAGACTATTACAGTCACAAAGCATCTCTTTAGCACACTAAAGCCCTCCAAGATTTCTTAAACAAGACAAAAGATCCCATAGCCCAAGAAGAAAAAACAGGACTGGTTTGCAATGTACAATATAAGGACTGTAACAGCCACTATGTGGACAGACAGGCAGAAGAGTAGCACAGCACATCCATAAACATCAACTAACGTTCAGAGCATACAATGAAAGCTCCTTAATTTCATAACGTATGGGGTAGACTCATAGTTTCAACTGGGAAACTCTGAGCATGCTAATAAATCAAGATGAATCCAAAAATGCTAGGGAATTTCTGAAAGCTTTGTATTCAGACAAACCAGCCATCAGTAGAGATAAACTATATTCACCCACCATTCAAAAGGCACAATAAAAACACTACGAAGATTAGAGCACATCCTCTCCAGCAGCCTACAATCAGGCCATCATTGTGGGGTATGAGCAAGACTAGTTTCTGTTGAATAGGACATCTTGTCAATATTTATATTTTAGATGTACTTGGGTAACAGGTTGATGCAAACAATTATATGATAGATGCCAGTAAAATGAAGGAATAACTTGATGCTCATCCCCACAACAGGTATTAGATTACTGTCCTTCAAAGAAGCCTTAGCAAATTACACCATTCTGTGGTTTGTAAAACAATGTTTTATGGTTTAGAAAATTGTGAAATTCAGCTAACCATTATGTAACCACAAACCGCCCCTTTCATTTCTAACAAGGGATTTTTTTTACATTCTTTTTCTTCTTCTGTTAGGAAAGATCCCTTCTGTAAAACTGATGGAAACTAGGTCCAGAAAGTGGCATCTATCTTCCAGTGTTTCAACCATTACAGTAGCAAACTTCCCTGATCAAAAACTATACAGTGGTGGTGTCGGTACTAAAAACTTAAGTTTTCAATTTTGCAAAAACTAACAAGATCTAGATTTGAGTCTGTGGTCAGATTTTGCATCTAAACCAATCATCATTTTATGAAGTTAGTACATAAGTGCACTAACGTGCCTATTGTCCCTTTCATTGTATTTTGTTTTCTTTTATTCTTGTTCTCATTTTTGTTTGACAAATTCTAATAAAATAAATAAATAAATAAATAATCCATCCCTTTGGACCTCCATTTTGGCCTGCAACGTGCTGGGCAAGGCCTGCAGAACTCCATTTTGGCTTGCAACGTGCCGGGTGAGGCCTGTGCAGGCCTAAAGGAGGCTGCAGAGGGGTGCACGTGGCTGAGAGGCTGGAGAGGAGACAGCTTGCTAGTTCTTCACACAAGTGATCCAACGTGGCAGGTTGGGGGGGAAGCAATTGTGAAGAGCATGAGGTATTTCAGTGGGTCAGGGAGGCCTTGGGTGGTCTTAGGCAGCTGGCCTGTTCCATCACTAGCCCCCCCCCCATGGCTTTTCCCACCCTGAAATACCTCATGTGCACTTAACAGAGCCTCACATTCGATTAGAGAATGTGTGGGGCGAATGGAGGGAGTGATTCCATTCAAGGTTTGAGATTCACTCCCACGAATTCTCGGGTTACAAATGGAATGAGCAGGCTCCATTATACTCATAACTCAAGGATTACCTCTATCTCTGCCACTTATGTGGGGTGTGTGTGTTTCTGTGTATGTTGGTGTGTGTATGTGTTGGTGTTAATATTTTATTTTTATTGCAGCAACCCTGAAATAACTCAAACAACTGCTGTTAAATCTCCTGTATGAAGTCATTTTGAAAAAAATCAAAATGGGAAATTCAACAGCATAAGGATTTGGAATTAATGATCCTAAGAAAAACTTTCACTTACTGATCCCTTCAGAATCTCCTTCATTCTATTTTTGCTTGGTGACTGCTATTATTTTCACTTTTCAATTCTCTATAAAAATTGGTAAATGATCTCCAGTCTCTTAAGTTTGGGCAGGATGCTAGTGCAATGGCTTTTTGGAAAGATGCAAGACTTGAGCATTCACTGAGGAGTGCACCAGGGCAATTTTAAGGAGAAAATTAAGGATTTTTTTCAGATGTAGTCTCCTCAAAAAAACAGGACGAATAGAAATAGAAAGCAAAAGAGAATTCAGCATGTAGGGGAAAATCGAAAAGGATCTGGGAGATTTGTTAAAAAGATAGTCAAACAGTGTAATGGATTGTGACTCCTACTTCTCATGCCGCCATAGAAGACTGGCTTAGATTTTTGCTTTTGCTTAAAAAAAACTTATATATAGCATTTTATGAAAACATATCCCAAAGTATAACTAAATGGACAACAATTTGCAATAAGGTAAAAATAATTTGAAAGTTATTGTATCAGAAAACAACATTAATACATTAATAACAAATGGAATAGATCAGACCAACCCCCGGTCTGTGGACAAGCACCGGGCTGCCACATGCCAGCAACTGAGTCGTGCAAACAAGTGAAGCCCCATTCGTGAGATGCAGGCAAAATGCAAAACCATGCCCACTCCGGTCTGTGGAAAAACCTTTCTCCAGGGAACCGGTCCCTGGTGCCCCAAAGGTTGGGGACCATTGGACTAGATGGATAACAGCAGAGATTTTAAAAAACCCAGATAAATGAATCTGTTTTATACTTATGTTGAAAGGTAATAAAATTCAGTGCCAACCATAACTAAACTGAGACTGAATTCCACAACACAGCTATGTATCAAGAATGCATTATGTTCCTGCATTATGTGGCACCCACACAGAATCCTGGGTGACAAGTTCAAATGCTCCATCACGTATCTAGGTCCTAAAATATATGTTTTGTGTGTCATTCCAAGAACCTTCTACAAACTGGCATCCAGTGCAATGTCTTCAGAATAAACGTGACACATTTTTGTCCTCTTCAGCAACCTAGCCTCAATGTTTTGCACTCCCTGCTGATTCTGGACAAACCTCCAGACCCAGGTACAATATATTGCAATGACCGAGTTGTTTAGAATAGTAAAAAATGAGAAAGAGAAGGAAAAAACCCAGACAATCTTAAGCTAAACAGAAAACAAATATTTACATCAGCTATCTAGGCAAAAAGATGTAGTTTATCTACACCAAAGAAACTGTGCTTCCTTCTGCATTTAGAGTTGCTTTGGATAGTGAGATGGGCAGCATATAAATTTAATAAATAAACAAATATTCTCATGTTTCAAGCAGTACGATGGAATAAGCAACTTGTGGCCCACAAACTCCTTATCTATGACTTCAAAAGCCACTGTAATGTGCCACTAATTCTCAGTGGAATAGTAACGGAAAAATCAAAGTTGTTATCTCCCACCATCTTGTAGAAAGGAATATATATAAATAGTATAAGTCTTAAAATAAGCTTGTCAAGGGTTATTTTAAAAAACCCTCTTGCAAAAACAATAGAAAACTGTAAGAATTAGAAAATCTCCATTTGCCATGTTGCATTATCATTCTGATCATTGAAAGCTTAAAATCTTTAAAAGCTTAGTGCTTTTACTAGCTAATCTGCAGCTTCCTCTCCACAATGGTCACAACTGGAGATCTTCCATAGCCAACATAAGAAAACACCAGCCACACTGGTGTTTTAGAAGTATTTGTCATACAATGATCAAAATCAAATAGCATGATATGCACCTTTTTTGGCATCTTCTACATACCCTTCATTCTTGACAGAGGGTAGCTGCTTCTTTAGAGTTTCTTTGTCTTCTGCCTTCAGGTGCTCAAAGCCCTGGATCTGAGAAGCATTAAAGGTAGGAAGAAAACCCAGATCTGTTCTGTTGCTACTGAAACAGGCAAGATGGTACCAATTGTCTATCATCCCCAGCTGTGGCTTTTCAGCGAGCACCATTTTCTTTGAGATTCTAATCTGACCCTGTGTAGAGAAATTAGAAACAAACTCACAAACATAACTAGCCAATTGCCTACTAAGGTTTCAAGCCAGAAGTTTAATATTGTTTATTTTATTAATAATAATTCAGAATAATGCATTTGGGGTTTTCTTTACTGTTTCTGAAAGTTAAAGTCAGTTTTTACAAAAAACACATTAATAGGAACTTTGTTTCTGAAATAAAAGTGGAATGAGTCCCTATTCTTGAATATAAACAGATTATTTCAGCCCCAATTTAATGTTTTCAATTTTTCTCTTTCACACTAAAATCTCTCTATTCTTTATTTCTTTAAACTGAATAGATTGCCAATAGACAGATGGATAGATATTATGTGTTACTATAAAGACCAAAAATTAGAAGGACAAAATTACCGCTCCACCTCCATTTCAGGAATAATACAGAACTATTAAAATTTCAAGATGTCAGGTTACATTTCTTCAATGTCAAAGCGTTTATTTTATGACTATTCAAGCTATTACATTTAATTTGTAAACAAATTAAATCTAGACCACATGAAATTTCAATATCTGATCTTGCCTCTTCAATTGTTATATAATTATAAATGAATTAAATTAATGTGTTAGTCAAGAGACCATATTTAGATCATATTCATTGGGATTTAAAGACAAAAATTAATCTTGAGAAGTCTTAGAAATAACCAGAAATCCTCTGATTTGGAGGGATGATTTCTGGCTTTGCAGACTGGTGTGCGGAGGGGAGAATGGTTCAGCACGAGTGGGGACCAAACGTGCATGTAGCTCCATTTGCGCAAGCGGCAGCTGAACACACATGCATGTACTCTCCCGCTGCTCACATAAGGGGGGATATGTGCGCATGCACTCGCTCACCGCTTCAGGTGCCCTGGTTTTAAACAGCTCACAGCCAGGTAGTGAGCTGTGGCCTGGGGGATTGGGGACCCCTGCTTTAGAAAACATATCTGCCATTAAAAACAGTGTTTGTGTAGCTTTATGTGATTGTTTACATCTTTACATACAGAGAGCTACCCATATGTTTACCTTTTCTATCTTTTGTTCACAACCTTTACAAGTACTTCTATTGGACTTTGCATATTCTGCTGCAAAATCATTTAAACTTTTTTCAGGTTTGCCACCTCCCTCTTGGCCACCACCTTTTCCTGGAAAAAAAAAAGAAAGGAATAATTTTTAGGTTCTGATTTAATGAATCCCTTGGGACAACAGAAATAAGATACATAAATCAGTTAGATTTGCTCAGGAATAAATACAGACTTTCGGAGACCAGTCTAAGAAAGAGAAATTCTTGGTTACAGTTAATGTTTTCTAGAACATGCAAGAATGACCCCAGAAGACGACAGCAATAGTAATTCACTGAAACTATTTCCAAAGAATTTCTTAAGCAATTATATTTTGGAGATCTTCTAACATTTTTTCATTGATGAAGTCTGCTCTCAGCATAAAAATGACAGGCTCCTAAACCTGCTCAAGTCAATGGTTCACCTGACAGCCTTTTCTCTTTTTATCATCAGTGAGTAGCTTACCTGTAGTAGCTGCAGTTCCTCCACTTTCTATGTGTTTTTTAATTTTTTCCTGATCTTCCCAACGCAGTTCTGAGAAGCCATCCAGATCAGCATGGGATAGCAGCTGAGCTCGTTTCCAGAAGCAAGAATAGTGGTGCCAATGAGGGACTTTGCCATCAAACATAGGGGACTGAAAAGAAAGAAGGGGGGGGGGGAGGAGGAAAGAGAACCTCAGGCACGAAAACTGATACATCTGAATTGGGATAAGAAATAACGCCCATACAGTACAATTAGAATCCAGACAAAAATGTATTTATTAATAAGAGTCACAGTTTCATACACCTTGTATATTATTTCCCTTCCCTATTTCATATATTTTTTCCAGTTTTGCAGATGTTTTATTTGTTTGGGTACAGTCAAATGAAGTGAGGTCAGCTCCAGCCCTCCTGACCTGTAAGAACTTAAATATCTGGCTTAGCCAGTTGGCTTGGAGCACCAACGAATGGGCTTCATGTTTTGGGGTGGTTGATTGAGTAACAACAGATTCCTCCCTCTCCCCCTGTTATCATACCCCCCCCCATCTTTTTAGCTAGGTTGATTTTATAGTATTGTATTTATTTTTTAATATTGTAAACCACCCAGAGTTATTGTGTGGCAAGATGGACGTCTAATACATTTTATAAATAAACAACTTATGCCCATCTATGAGTACTGTTTTCGTTTCTATAACTTCCCATATGCAGGTATTATCAATAGGTTTGCTATTCAGATTTCTATAACATCCAAAAGTAATTGTGATTCTTCTATTCCTTTTGCTTCCTTCTGCTCAGGCTTTAATAAGAATTTGGAGATGCAACGCTACCTACACAGAACTAAAGTGTTTGTTTTAAAATTTCGGGCTACAATGATGATTAGATACTAGATAAAAATCTCATTTTTCCCAACCAGTCTCTTCCGAACCATTGCACTAACAAAGAAATATAATTTAAGTTGGAGTGGTCTTACAAATCCAAACTAGCTTCTTATGGCTTTTATATGGAGTACCTCCTCACAATGGATTACAATTAGGCCAATCATATATTCCTTCGGAGGATAAAGCATGTGCAATTATCACCTGGAGGTCAATAGGAACTTTGACAATAATAGAACCTGGATCCCAAGGTTCTCAGAGCCAAACAAATATCTTTACTTTCCCTACTTTGAAGAAAGGTGAACAGTGTAACATCTTGCCACCCACTTTCTTTCTGGGTACATATTCTAAAAAACTTGGCTCATGCATTTGAAAAATCAAAACCATCACTCACATACTGCTGTACCATAATTAGGACACACCATCAAATAGAGCAAGGGTGTCAAACTCAAGGCCCAGGGGCTCGATCTGGCCCACGGGGTGCTTAGATCTGGCCAGCAGGGCCACCATGGAAACAGCAAAGGACCGGCTTGCGGTGCCCCTGCCAGCAAAAAGGCTGGTAGCCCGCCCAAGCTCCATTTTCACTGGCAGAGGGTTGCAGGAGGCTGTCACAGCTGAAAATGGAGCTCAGGAGCCCGTTTTCGCTAGCAGAGCGCTCAGGCCACCACAGGTGCCCACAACACAAGTGATATCAAGCTGGCCATGCCCCCTCGCAGTCAAACACAACCTTGATGCGGCCCTCAATGAAATTGAGTTTGACACTCTTGAAATAGAGTATGCCTGATTACCAAATATTTGTTTTTATATATTTGTACATCTTATTGTGTATGGATTATTGAATGCAATAAAGAGGTTTGAGGCTGAACTTCCAGGTTAAGAGTACAGGGCATTTAGGGGAAGAAGCTTCTGAATAATAAATATCAGTATACCAAAATCTAATCTAATTTGGTGCACTCAGTTTTCTCTTTCAAAAATATTTTATAAAAAACAAAAATGGATAAAGCAAGACATTTCATAAGAGTAAATCAATGAAAAGGTAGAATGGAAGCTAAAAATAGGATGAAGTTGTCTATTACAGTATTGTTGCTAACATATTTACATTACTGAAGATTTAACTAAACAAAAAATCTATTAAATAAAGTTACTAGGCAAGTGTACAAGTAATCCAGCAAAATGGTCCCATGATCATCAATCTTCCCCATTTTAAAGAACTTCCATTGTTACCAAGTTTGTTTGCTTATTTCTTTCATAATGCAGTCTTCAATACATAATGTCATTAACCAGTGAATGGGTGTTCCATTTTGGGGCAGAGCTTTTTGGTTGTACTTGAGAGGGTAAGGGCCTACAGAATAACTCAGTGTGCACAACTATATCCAGCAATAGTTTTCTGTAGCAAAGTTCATCTAGATAGATGAATAAGAAACTCAATCATCTCGCTGTTCCCCTGCTAGTACATCTAAAGCTGCTTGCTCTCTTCCTGACCTACTTTTCTAGGTAAGAAGTTATGAACAAAATGCTTTTGGATGCTCCTCAGAGAATGGAATACAGTACGCATTCCACAACAATAGGTTTTAAGACATTATACCATACAGTATCATTATTATTCCATTTATTTGATTTCACCCTATTGCAATCAAGCTGCCTTTAGTGAGTTATAAATTGTCAGGATTACCAATTGCATTATTTTATTATTATGTCAAATGGAGTCAAATCCACAGGTTTATTGCAAAAATAGTAAACTATCAAGAGATGGAAGAATGCAGTGTTGCTTGGCGAACAAACTCCTCCTAACTCAATAGATCTGTTTTGGGCGTCCTCCTGGATTCACGGCTGTCTTTAGAAGAGCACTTGACAGCCGTGACCGGGAGGATTTTTCATCAGATTCGCCTGATTCGCCAGTTGCGTCCCTTTCTGGATCGGGACTCGTTACGCACGGTCACTCATGCCCTTGTCACCTCCCGCCTGGAGTATTGCAACGCTCTCTACATGGGGCTCCCCTTGAGGAGCACCCGGAGGCTCCAACTGGCGCAGAGTGCAGCCACGCGGGTGGTAATGGGAGCGACATGGCGTTCCCATGTAACACCCCTCCTGCGCGAGCTGCACTGGCTCCTGGTGGTCTTCCGGGTGCGCTTCAAGGATTTGGTTACCACCTTTAAAGCGCTCCATGGCTTAGGACCTGGGTACTTGCGGGACCGCCTACTACCACCAATAGCCTCCCACCGGCCGGTACGCTCCCATAGAGAGGGGCTCCTCCGGGTGCCATCAGCCAAACAATGCCGACTGGCGGCCCCCAGGGGGAGAGCCTTCTCTGTGGGAGCACCTACTACCTGGAACGAGCTCCCCCCAGAGATACGGAGGATCCCGGATCTGCGCACCTTCCGCCGCGCTTTAAAGACCTTACTATTTCACCAGGCGGGCCTGGCCTAATTTTTCCCCTCTTTTATAAAAGATTTTTAATTTTTAAATATCTTTTAGTATTTTATACATTCAATTTTAAATTGGTTTTAAAAGTTTGGGGTTTTAAATTTGTCGGGGCCAAAATTATTTAATTTGATTTTATTCTACTTTTAAATTTTGTATGTATGTGTTTTATTGTTTGGCTGTGCACCGCCCTGAGTCCTTCGGGAGTAGGGCGGTATAGAAATCAAATCAAATCAAATCAAATCAATAAATATATACTGTTCTTGGCAACACATCAGACTACAGTCAAAACTGTATGCTTGAAGACTTTATGTCCCACTGCAGGATGCAGCATTCAAACTCGGATTCCAAAATACATATTGAAAAATATGATTGCAGTGCACGGCTATTTTAACAAAGCAAGCAATAGCCGTCCTAATTCTAGACTTTAAAAATCCCTTCCAACTCAACGATTCCATGTCAGCCACGTCCAATTTATGATTGTTCCAACTGAGTCTAGGCATCAGGATCAAGAGATTTGCTAATCCTAAAGAAAAGCCTCATTACATTCAAAGTTGTATAAATATTTATTCGGAACTGTGCACTTCTGAACAAAACCTTTAAGAGGGTTGTACTGTAAACCATATTGTGAAAAAGAGGGTATTGGACTTTGTGTGATTTTTTCACATGAAGCAAAGCCATCGATGAAAAATAGGTGATATCCATCGCCCACTGCAGGACGAGCAGCTAAACCCCGCGGCCCTAAATGGGACAACGTGGGAACTACTGTCACCTCAAATTTCCCCACCCAGACGTAAAAAACCCAAAGAACTTCCTCCTAAGTGAAAAGATAAGAGACATGGTGGGCCCGGCAGAAAATGATTTCAAACGGGCATCTTTGGAAGATCCTCAACAAGAAGGGAAGCTATGAAAGGGAAAGGGCGGTTCCTCCTGTGCTGCGCTCCGCATCCTTCAGCTGCCTTGACCCACCGGTGGCACATAACAAAACGGAATCGAACCGATTCCGGGGATCAGGCGCAAAGGCAGCGGCGAGGGGCGGCCACAAAGACGATTAATCGGCCGCTTCTGCAGGCAACGTGGCGCTCCCGGGCCTGGGTGGCCTAGGGTGAAAGCCTTGCAGAGCTTGTCTTAGGCTCTTAAGCCTGCTTAGAGGGAAGGTAGAGTCCCTACCTGCACCATGATAGCTAGGCGGAGCGAATCCTTGGCGATGTTTTCCTTGCATTTCTTGCAAGAAGACCGCCCGCTCTTGGCGTACTCGGCCCGGTATAGCTTCTCCGCGGGTTCCGCCATAGCCACCCCTCGACGCCCCCAGGGAAAGCTTCCCGCTGAGTCTCGAGAAAGAGGCGGCAATTTCTGCTCTGCGGCTGCAACGGCGGCGCCAAAAATGTGCCGAGCGCAGAGCGCGTGATCCCGCCCGGTCCGAGAGCCTCAGCTTCAGCGATTGATTAGCCGAGCCTCACTGTGGAGCACTTCCAAGGCCGCCCGGGGCGATGGATCCGTCTGAAGAGAGCGAGACTCCAGCGGAGGGGGGAACTGAAAGCCCCGGTACCTGATAGGAAAACCACGCGGTCGGGGATCACGTGCTCACGGGGGCTTTCCTCTCTGCTCCCCGTTACGCCTCCCACTCGGGGGCCGGGACTCGCTTGTAATTTGTCAGACACCCCTGGAGTTTCCCTGCCACACCGCGACCAACGGCTAGCAGCCGGAGCAGAACTGTTGGCCTCTTCATAAGCAATTCTTTGATTTTGGGGGGTTGCAAGGGAACAACTCGGTAAAGATTTGCCATTAAAATCTCCTTGGTTTTTTATTTTATTGTATTCACATTATAGGCTATAGCTCTGGAATCTTCTGGTTATCTCCGATTTAACTACTAGTACAGTAGTCCTCGACTTACAACACTTCACTTAGTAACCGTTCAGAATTACAATGGCACTGAAAAAAGTGCATTAAAGAAAGAGGCATATGTTTTGAAAGTACATATGTTTTGAAAGTACATATACTTTCAAAACACATGCCTCATCACTGGTGAAATCCAAATTTTTTTACTACCGGTTCTCTGGGCGTGACTTGGTGGGCATGGCAGGGTAAGGATATTGCAAAATCCCCATTCCCACCCCACTCTGGGACCGGTCAGGGGTGATATTTGCCAGTTCTCTGAACTACTCAAAATTTCCACTACCGGTTCTCCGAACTATTCAAAATTTCTACTACCGGTTCTCCAGAACCTGCTGGATTTCACCTCTGTGCCTCATATATAGTTGTGTCTGAGAGCAGTGAATAAGAGCTAGGAAGAAAAAGAATCTGATAAACAGGACAATTGGGTCTTAGAGGTCAGGACATTCTGTTATGGATCCACCTGGTGATTTTGGCAGGCTAAAATGGGTTATTTTGTATTTTGCAGAAAAATTACACCTTGAGGAAATGCAAAGGTCCTGTCTGAATACAGCTGTCCACTCTCACCCGAACTGAAGGATTTTTCATTCATAGAAACATCTTTATTATTCATGAAGTAAATACTTTATTTATGAAAGGAAATAAAAAGATAAAAAATACTTTATTCCTGAAGTAAAATAAAATACAATGGTGGTGTATCTGCCCTTCTAGAGGACCATAAGTACATTGTAATAAAACCATATTTTTACCCTTTCTAAACGCAACCGGAGACTTTGGACTAGCTGTACTTCCAGAACAGAATATTCCTTAATGAGAGGTTGCTTACCAAGAAGGGATTTTGAATTTGTAACCTACCTCTCCATCACAAAAGGATGCCAAATATGCTTAACAATGGTGACAAAAGATGTTAATAAAACAATAAAACAAAGTAAATGATCAAATATTTTTTTCGGATCGCTATAGTTTCTTTAAAAACAAATGCCCTCCTCAAAGCAAAGTAAGGCTCAATCACCACTACAAAAAACAAAAAAAACAAAAAAACAAAAAAAGGGAGTATGTTTCAGCCAGGGAAAAACACAATAGGGCCTTTCTTGTCCAAACAGCTGATAAGGGTGTTTGTGCAAATGGCATTTTCAGAAAATCTTGTTCAGGACACAATGGCAATAGTTGTTCCAGGCCCCCTTTTGGGGGGTGGGGCACATCAAAATATAGTTCAGTACAATGAGACCTTGATTTAACATATCTCTATTTAACAGGCTGGATGCAATGAACCACATTTCTGCCTAGGCATCTCCCCCCCCAATAATGGACAAAGTATTTATTTTACATTGCTTACAGTGATTTGTGTCATTTGTGTAATGATAGCATTACTTGTGGATGTAAATTGCTACAAGTGACTTAGTTTTTGATTTAAGAGACATTTGGAGATCCCAGACTTCCATTCCTCAAATGTCCATTTAATTTGCATTAAGTGCTATTTACTAAACTATTAGTAATTTGAAATTACTAAACTATGCATTTGAAATTACTAAACTATGTGCATTCAAGCAATCAAAATGAATCAATCAATATACAATTCTACAAGTTATTTTGACATTTTAAGTTTCCCCACGTACTTTATCCATCACAGAAAAAACTCCCTATTGGATCCAGAAAGAGAGAACATTTCAATTGGATGTCATGCTCTGGGGAAGCTTCAGCCCAAAGCCTGATTCTTGTATCTTGTCCTTTGTTTTGTTTTTCAATAATGCACTGTAACACTTTCTAAGTTTACAGCATAGCCTAAAAATATTCAGTATGAATAAAAAGCTTATCTGGAGGTTATAAGTCCCTTAAGAAGATGCCACTTCCTTCCCCTCTTCTAGCAACACAGACTAGTGGTAACAATCACACAATTAAAAGAAAATCAATTTCAGCAATTGAAAGAATGGAATTAATTCCTAGCACAGGAAGTCCTCAATTTATGACCACTGTTGGGACCAGAACATTAGTCGCTAAGTGATGCAGTTGTTAAGTGAATCATGGCCGATTTATGGCCTTTTTCTGCAGTTGTAAAGAGAATGTGACTTTCTTCATTGATTTAGCTTGTTGGAAGCCCCCCCCCCTCCGAAATTCACAAATGGTTATCACATGACCTTGGGATGCTGCCATGATTGTAAATGCAAGAAACAGTCTTAAGTCACTTTTTTCAGTGCTGTTGTAACTTTGAACAGTCATTAAACAAATTGGTCGCAAATCAGGGTAGGACAAAATTTGCTTGATGAAAGACTGAAATTGACAAGTATAATATTAATGATGTCTATAAGAAAATAGGTAGCATCTAAAAAAAACAATTCAGTATATTACTTCTCTCACATCTCTTAATGATAGCCCATTGGCATTTTAATATTCCTTTACTTGAATAGTCCCCTTTTAAGGAGATGTTTATCTCCTAAAAATAATTTCATAATTTGACCATTATTTATTTAATTTATATCCTACCTTGTGGCTGACAAATGGCATTTGAGGCAGGCATTGGTAACAAAAGAATCAACAGTAACATCATTAACATTAATAGAACTGACAGAAAAAGGCAGGATTTACCCAATTTGGCAACATACCATATTTTAAAGCCTGCAATATTTTAAACAAGTGGAATTCTTAAGAAGGTGAGTTTTACTTCATTTTGTAAAGATACAAAAACCTTTCTATTGGTTGATTTATTAATTTTGTTGGTATATGGCAGTTTCTTTAGATTGGTTTTTCATCATTTTCATATACTTTATTCGGGTTTGGCTTAGAATGTGGGGGGGGGGAACCCAAATTGCAATTTATTCTACAAACCATGGCTAAGCAAATCATTGCTTGTCTCAATCCAATCTTCGTTATTGTTTGGTTTAAACATGTTGATATAGTTCTTGAGCTACATGTGTATCCTATTTCCAAACTCATCCATGATCAGTTATTTAGATACTCAGGAGAATAAAAATATTATATTAAGGGATAAGAAGGTGCATAATTCTTTATTTAAAAAACGGAATCAAAGGGTCTGCCTTACATGAACACAATTTTTGTGCTGGATTTGGTTGAATTCTTCAATTCAGATTAAGTTTGTAGCCACTAGATGTCAGTATACACAAAGCTAAAATACTACATATGTTTGGAAACAAAATGCTCTTAAATTCTAGGAATCAAAAACAAATTTTGTATTTTTGGGGGGGCGACGGGGACGATGGACGGGGGACAACCACAGCAGTGATATTATCTGTAAGCATAACTTTGCTTTTACAGCTTTAACTTATACCTATTTGGCCTATTACTAACTGCTGGGCTGTCTGAAAGTGGAGGGAAACAGGATTATACCTTTGTCTCCTTGCAGATCCTGCCTATACTTGCTTTGGTTATGAGAAAATACATCCAAACAGACCTGGCAGTGTGAGGCAAAAAGAGCAGAGAAGATAGACACTTTTAACTAAATAGAAGGGTTACTTGTGTGCTGTTGGATTTTGATATTGGGGAAAAAAACAGTCTGGGAGCATGGCAAATAGCTCAAGATATTATAATTTTTGAACATTATTAGCTGTGGGTATAAGACATGGGGCCATCCCACACTTGTATCTAACCAAGGTCCAAACAGACCTCAGCAACCTATTTATTCTGCTATGTACCTATGACATTGCATTTTTCTTCTTCCCAGCCCATGATACAAGCTTAAGTCATCCTTAACTGTTTTAAAGTAGTATTTCCACACATAAGCCAACTGTAACATTTGGCAGTGTCTAAATGAAGATATTGTTATGCTCTTTGCTGACTACAGATAGGTCTCAATTTACTATTTTTGGTGACTGATGTCATAACAGCACTGGAAAAAATGACTTATGACCGGTCCTTATACTTATGATCGTTGTAGCATCCTCATGGTCACATGATCAAGATTGAGTACTTGGCAACTGGCATGTTTTAGGATGATTGCAGCATTCAAGGGCCATGTTTGTGACCTTCCCAGGCAGCTTATGACATGCAAAGTCAATGGGGGAGCTGGATTTGCTTAACGATCATGGCAAAAACAGTTGTAAAATTAGGTGCGACTCACTTACCTTGCTTAGCAATGGAAATTCTAGTTCCAGTTGTGGTTGTAAGTCAAAGACTAACAACCACAATATTGATTTGGCAGAGCAATCAGATAACTCTGAATACAGCCTAGTACTTTACTGACAATTTAAGCTTATGTAAACAAGCTCCATTTCTTGGTGGATCGCATACTTTCCTCACTGATTAAATTGGGTTAATGCTCTTTCAGAAGTGTGCCAAATCCAGTGTCAAAATAAGCCTACTAAACAGCTGATTGTCAAACTGGAAGAACTGCCCAATATTAAAGTCTTTCCTTTTTTACTGGACCGCCTTCCCATTTCTGCTAATTGGTGTGTCAATGCTTAATTTAGGATTTACAGGATAAATATAAAGAACAAGAACTTAAGAGAGATACCAGCACAGTAACAAAGTTTGAAGAAAGTATATTAAGAAATTGTTCCCAAATAAACTCACAGCACCGGGGGCTCATCCTTAATCTTCCAGGTAAACTCAAAAAGCAGGACACTCTCTGGGATTCTTTTTTAAAAAATAATGTTATTAAAAGTTTTAATTACAATAGTAAAAAATAATAGAAACTAAGAAAGAAAAGAAAAAAAGTGCAAGAAAACAAGGAAAATAGGAAAAAACTTAAAAGAGCAACTTACACCTTCATCACAAGTATGAACAATTTCACTATCTTTTTACCTTCTCTTAATTAACTGATAAAAAACTCTTAATCCCATAATTCATCTCTTGACTATAGGCAAATCCGCTAATAATGTCTTCTCCAATCCAGGTGTCAGCGAAAAGTCCAAACAGAGCTCTAATGTTATTTAACAGATATAACACTCGGCATTCCACATGTCAACTTTTAACTGTAGGCAAATCCATATTTAGAAGATGTAAATCCAGAATCCTAGCGTGAACAAAAGACAAGATTTTTACATGACAAAGAGAGATTCTTTCTTTGTTCATGTCAGAAACATCTGCAAATTATAGACTTATAAAACATTCAACACTGAACCAATAAAAGATGCAAAATGCAATAATAAAAGAAATATAGCATGTTTAAAAAGTATGTAAAATAAATAGGATTAAAACTAAATGATATTCGCCCAATTTCTGGCCATGTCTGCAGCATTTTTTCTTGACAGCAAGAGGTCTTCCTTCATACATTTTATCCACACTAGCATATGTGAGATGACTTGTTCTTCTCCACATTCACACAGAATATCTTCTATAGGGAAGCCCCATTTTCTTTGATTTTCCTATTCCGGCATGCAGTCTATTTAGCGATTTCCATACAGGCCAAAGTTGTTCTTGACCAGGCTGCAGACAGTTGTGTGGTTGTGACCAGTTGTCCGGTAGCTCTTTATTCATCTTCCATAGTTCCAGGGCGATCTGTAGTGGCCAGTTATTAGGAGGAGCAGAAGTTTTGAGGAAGCTGTTCCATCTCAGTCTTGACCTTAGAGGTTGATGGCCATATAATAGGTGTACACGTTGCTTTAATTCACTCTTTCTGCATAGCACTTTCCCAATAGGATTTTGGAGTGGAGCGGAATACAAGCTGGATAATGCACCTTTGTATTGGGGTTGGTTTTAGACACCCCGTGACTTGTCTCACTGTTTCATTTAGGGCAATGCCCACTTGTTTTGAATGTTTTGATCTGTACCAAACAGAGCTGGCATATACTCCTCCTACAGGGTAACATAGGGCTAATGCGGAAATTCTTTTATTGAAAAAGTTTTCAAATACAAGTTTTTCCCCCTTTGCCCCCCCCTTCCCTAACCCCCCCTCACCACCCATCCCCCCCTTGTGACTTCTTCACAACAATAGGCTATTTCATAACTAATTACATACATAATATCTTTCCTTTCCCTTACTCCCTCCTCAGAATACTGACCCTTAGCATATTATTCTTATAACTCCCATTTTTACAATAATCTGCCCTTTTTCTCCTCCCCTAAACTTATAGTGTATTATTACAATTTAACATTTAATCTTTTATATATATTAATATAACATTTTAAAGTGGCCTTCTCCCTACATCCAAATTTAACATTTATTCAGTTCTATCCAATTCCTCCACTCCCCTAAATATATGACTTAAAGATCCTTTTTCTTAGACTAATCAATCAGTAAACTAACCTATTTCAACCCTTCAATTCCTACAAAATCATGCAATACAATTCTAAATATAATCCACTGCCCACTTTACTAAGATATACACATATCTATATATGCATTCCATTTTGTAAAAAGAAAAAAGACAATAACTTTAAATTTATAATCCATATAATATCTTCTTTGGTGTCTTTCCACTGGATTGTTAAATCCATCACCCATAATAGGGTAAAATAACATGCTGGTGCAACAGTTTGTTCAAAATCTTCAATCATCTTCTGCCCCCATCAGTAGTAGATATCCTCGTATATATATAAAAGTAAAAACAACCACCCGAGTGACATTATAACTATATCCATATAGTTATAGTTGTGGTGTTCATCAGGATTGTTGATTCCCATCCTCCTAATGGGTAACATCCAGATCTTCTGCATGCCCCAGCGTAACTCTCCTGCCTTGTAACTCAAAATAATTATATTTACCAGTAAAAGAAATCCAGAGTAGATAATTCAAATCCAACAAGGTAAGGCTCTTTTCACATCCCAAAATCACGGCATTACAGAGATCTGCCACAATCCTCAGGATAGTACTAAACAATTGTTCGCCTCCACTATCTTTTCAGATATTCATTCATTTTTTAAAGTCCCTGGCTTCACTGTTGCTTGGTTTAGAAACTGCTGTTTCTATGAGATCTATTTCTTTTCTTTTTCTTTTGCGGGTTGAATTTCCATCCTCGTTTCGTGCCTACCAATTGTGTGTCAGTTAATCGATTTTCATTCTGCTTTATGAGTTGATCTTGTTGGGTTAGTTTTGTCATCTCATCTTTCTTCTCCATCACTTGTATATCAACTGGTTGATTTGCGCACTTGTCTGTGACTTGGTGGTTCATCACATTGGAGTCGGATGACACTGCTCTCTTATTTATAGACAGTCCAGCTGGGGTATCCAGGGAGTCCAAAGACAATTTATCCACCACAGCCTCTGTAATTTGATATTTTCCTTTTGTTTCCAACTCCTTTTGCTTATCCTGTATTGTGCCTAAAGATGTTAAGTTCATTTTTAAAATTTTTTGATAAAATTCTTCCGCTTTTTCAACAGTGTTCAGTTGATATCTTACTCCTTGGTGTCTCAATATTAAACCAACTGGGGCATCCCACCTAAATAGGATATTTCTTTTTTTTAACTCAGTCACTAGAAAGCCAAATTTCTTCCTCTCCATTAGCATCTTAGTCGGGAGCTCCTTAAAAATCCAAATCTTTCTTCCATGAAATTGCAAAGTAGAATTAAAAGAGTTCTGCACAATATTATTCCTAATTTCTTTATCTGTAAAATAGATCACCACATCTCTAGGCAATTGCCTTTGCTTTGCCAACCAGGAGTTTATTCTATAAATTCTATCAATCCTGCAAAACACTTCATCAGGTTGAACCTTTAAAATCCCAGCCAGAATTTCAGAAGATATTTTCCTTAAGTCATCTCTATTATTTTCCTGCGGACCTCTCAGTCTAATTGCATATTCTGTAAAATTATATTGAATCATTAAAACTTCTCTTTCAATCCTCTGTTGCACATTTTCTTCATTACCAGTCTTTTGGTCAACCTCCATTTTAGGTTTGTCTTCTGAGCTATTATCCTGAATGTTTACCAAATCCTTTTTAATTTTTTGAATCTTGTCATCCAAATTCTCCTCAGTTTCCTTCATTTTAGACTCTAATAATTTAGTCTTTGCATCCAACCGAATCAGAAAGTCTGATAAACCATTAGCTGTATTTAAAATCTTTCGATTCAAAAAGTCAAACTTTGATTTCACCAATTCACCAATTTCTTTAATTTCCTGCTTAAATTTTTCGAGTTGCTGGTTCACAATCTCATCCCTTCTTACAATCTCTTCAAGAAGAAATTCTATTATATTAAAATCAGGTTTCTGACACTGGAGAGTTACAACTTGTTGATGTAGTTTATTAATGGGGGAAATTCCCCCCCCCCGTTTGTCTAGCTGTGTAAGTCCCGATGCCATTTCCCACACAGACAAGATTTAGTGGAAAAGAGAGAGAAAAAAAAGGCTTGTTTCCAACCAAGATCAATATCAGATCCCCAGGAAAAAAAAAAGAAAAAAAAAGCAAGAGTGAGAGTGAGGTTTTACCTCAATTACGGCCAGAAGTATTCATTCCGCTACTTTGTAATAGAAAACGGAAGGACTTTCCCTTTTCAGCCTCTCTTCAAGCCTCAGCAATCGCCATTTTAAAAAATCTTTTTTCCTTTCACTTCTTAAACAACTTCAGTAACTTTTCTAAAATAAGAAAAAAAAAAATACTTGCGCCTCAGGGTCAGCAGTCCAGCTCACGTCTTCTTTAATTAGTTTAACAAGTTTACAGGCTTGCTTTTGCCACCTAGCTCTGCGTGTAGCAGAGATCTCCCAGAGCCCGGAGCATCGGCTGGGGATACGGGGAGTCTCTTCCGCTCTGTCCCAAAAGTAAAAAAAAAACTTTTGGGATTAGGCAGAGGACTCAACCCACCCCAGCCTGCTCTATCTCCGTTTCCTCATGGAAACGGAGTTTTTTCGAGCCGCCATTCCGCTATAAAGGCGGCTCTTTACAGGCAGTGGGTGCGACGATCCAAAGGAGCGTCCAGCGGGGACAAACAACAAACCGGAAGTCCCCCGGAAATTCTTAATGTTCTCCTCAAAATGTTGTTCCTAGCAAATATTTGAGAGATAAGGTGAAATCATTCAAAAAGATGCTGTAGCTGATGGTACTGATGGCTACTGAAAGATGCTGCATTTTCCTTCCAGTTGCCAGCATAGATCCTTTACAAAGGCAATCCTTAGTCCCTCTGAAAGTCTGTTTGAAATATGTTCAAACAATCAGTATGCTCTAGATATGCATGGAGTTGTGAAGATGTTAATTTTCTGGTCACCTTAGTCATAAATGAAAATTTAAGGGTGGGCAGTATTTTCCCAATTCTTTTAGTCAAGGGAAATATAGTTTACTAATGATATTACCACTGTCCTGATTAAATTAGTAGGGGCACATTTTTCTTACAAGGGAGTGTTAGTTTACCAACTGGCCAATGTAGTTGATCAGGATGGTTGAGTAGGGTTGGAGGCAGCCCTCATATTTTCAGATATTCTGCCTGCACCCACCAGATCCACAAGCTGAAAAGATTCAAAATAAAAGCACAAGCACTTGGCACAGTTGAATCTTTGTGTAATAACGTGCCCCACTTGGGTGGGTCTGAGTGATTTTAAACAAAGTTACAAACCATTCGCAGCCAATGTGCCTAAAGACCGACCCAGCCCTTTTTGGTGAGGTGTGTCTTGATCAAAGAAATCTTGCATACCTTTACTGAAATCTGCTTCATCTGAGAAAATACCTGCACAGTTTCCAAAGGTCCTCTCTTCTCTCACATCTACCTGCAATATTCTAGCTCTTCTAGAAACAAAAAAGGAGCTGGAACGGACATGTATATTGGGGCAGAATTCTGTAAGTAACTGATGGTTATATACGTCCAGGGGAGCCTAATCTTACTTCTTTGCTCCTCCCTCCTCAGCATCTTGATGGGTAGCACAGCATAGACAAGTCTAAGCTGTGCAAGTGTAATGGAGGCAGGTAATTAAGTAAGTTAATTCTTCAAAGAAATGTAAGTGCTAAGAAATAACAGCATGACCTTATTAATATCCCAGGGGTAATTCTTGTCAACCTGAGACACAAGGCAATAGCTTTATTTAGTAGTTATGTCCCCTACAAGACTTTCCAATATGCTTTAACTCCTCAAAGTATTCAGCAATAGGTATGTCAAAATAGGTTCATACTGTTTTTATTACTGCTCTCAGGAGGTTTGCTTGAGTCCCTTATTCTGTCTCCTGTACTTTGCAGAACATCAGTACCCCTCCACAAGGGACTTGTTATATAGATGAATAAATTAGGCATAAGGATTTAGGCCTCCTGTTTCCTAATTATAGTTATACAGCTGTTTCCTGTTTAGACGCTCACACTTGATGCAAATTAGGCTTTTGTGATTTAGCTTCCCCTTCCGTTTACATATGTACAATGAAAAAGAAGTAGCAAATAAGGATGCAAAAGGAGCTGGCCACCAATTTATGTGAGATCAGATCTGCAAGGTCTACATAACCCGGCCTTGCCCAAAATATGGATTGCTCGCCTTTTGGACAGAAATGTACATGTACAAAAAAGATTTAGATGCCTTTCTACTACTCCCAAGTCACCCTTTTTAAATTCCAGCCATAAAAGGCCCTCATCCTTTACCTCTCCCACTTTCCCTAACCCCCCTTTCCATGCCTACTGAAATCCCTCCTTTCATCCACTTTCTCTCTAATGTTTCCTCCTCAGTCCAAACTCTATTTACAGCAAGTTGCAAGCAAAAGTTGTGACTGACATGAATTATATCTTTTGATCATTTATGTGATGGTGCCATGATACATGTAAAATCCCTTATGCCACCCTCCAATGTTCCTAGTGGGAAAGCTCAACTAGTACACTTCTGAGAGGGCAATTTATTTCTTTTCTAAGGCGCTGGAAAATGCCAGTGAGGCTAATGTTGTTGGGAAGGCCAGCCTCAGAGACTGTCCCAGAGAAATGCTGCAGTCCACGTTGCATTCCCTTTGTCTCTGCAGACGATCTGTGTCCTTCTATATTGTCTTCCACTGTGCGACTGATTTCCATAATACATGACAAATGCGATAAATGACTCTTGGCAAGAGCTGAGAATTTGTGACAGCCATCACCTGGATCTGTCAGCTCTCAGTGACAACCTTTTAGATACAGGAGTCAATGTGTTTTTCTTCATTTTGTTGAGAAGCCATCAGCAAAATTGGATATGATACACACTTAGTTGATACTGGTGGGACAATTTGGATTTTAATTTAACATTAAAAACCAATGTGCCTAAAGAAAGACCCAGCCATTTTTGGTGGGGTGTGACTTGGTCATAGAAATCTTGCGTATCTTTATTGAAGTTTGCTTCATCTGAAAAAAAAATGTAGAGTTTCCAAAGGCCCTCTCTTTTCTCACATCTACCTGCAGTATTCTAGCTCTTCTACAAAGAAAGAATGAGCTGCAACGGACATGTATATTGGAACAGACTTTTGTAAATGCAGTAACTGATGGTTGGTTATATACGACCAGGTATATCCAAATCTTAAAGACTTTATTCTCCTGAAATGTTGCAAAGTGTTCGTGTTTATGCAGTTTATTTATTTATTCAATTTATATAGCCACCCATCTCACATTTATGACTCCGAAACATAAACAATTGCTGCCCACCCCAAAAAGCAAAAATTAGAACAAGCATACAAACAATACAAAAAGTTAAAACAATTAAAAACAATCAGAAACTATACAATGCTGAGAGAGTACAATATTTCAAGAACAGGGCTGCCATTTTGTAGGCTCCATGCCACTCTCTGATGCTCAGGCCAGGTGGCAAATCCAGGTTTTCAGGCGATTCTTAGAGGCCATCAAGATTGGGGTGAGCCTGCCCTTGGGGGGGAGATTAATATCCTCCCTTCAGCAATTCTCAAGGGCAGATACCATCAGAACATACCATTCCATTTACTGTATTTACTGATACTGCCATCCGAACACCTATAATGCCATGATAGCTCCCCACCCCGTAACACAAACATGGATAACTTTTAAATAAACTATTTACCTGGAAACAAGGACTGCAAAATCACATGGCAGCTCATAGAATTCCCTTTATTAACTTGGCAAGTATGGTGCTGCTGCATGGAACAGCAGACGGTATAATAAGATAGATATGGATTGTCTTAATTATTGTATGCTACATTGCATTTTATATTCGTTTTGAGTGATTTTATGTAGCTTATACCTCTTTCTTTTTGTTTTTGATTATCCAAAGCAATATAATGAAACTTTGACAACCGTCTGAGATTATATCATTGATTAATTCATTGATTTAATTTTCTTGGCAACAGTATCCAGATTCACTATGGTGATTAGGCAGCTATATAAATTAAATAAGATATCCCTTAGCATGTTTAAGCTATACAGTTTTTGGTTAATCTTCCATTCAAATATATACTTAACTTTTGGGATTGCCACGACCATTTGGATTACCATCTAGCTGATCAAAATTTGCATATGCTAATTGTATAATATTGTGCTGATCCTCTTTTCACAAATGATCCTTGTTTGTCAGTCTAACGGAGAGTAGTATAGCAAGCCCCATTAGATTCTTTAAAAATCTATGATTTACAGACTTAAAAGACATTCCATTCAACGGACTCTAAGTGATTTGCAGGACAAACTGCCAAACAATAAGTACAATAATATGCAATAAAAACTAATACAACATGGATTTACAATTAACCACAGTAGTGATTCTTTTGAAAGCTAATGGCAGGTATAAGTTAAAAGACCTCTGATGTTGCTGTTGGCAAACCCCATTGTATTTATAAGTGACAGATCTATACTGGAGCCTCTTTTAGCTGAGATACCAGGTTAAGGCCAACAAATGCCCTAAATCAGGGGTGTCAAACTTGCAGCCATTGGGCTGGATGTGTCATGCACTGGCCACGCCCACCCCTAGGTTAGCGAAAGGGAAAAAGTCATGATATGTCATGATGACGTGACAATGCGAGTTTGACACCCCTGTCCTAAATAATGGCCCAACAATGAGGTCCTATGCTTAATAATTAACCCAGGCTGTGACTGTGGCATCATTTACCAAATCATGACTGATGTTCAATACCCATGTGGCGAACAGCTTAGTCCAATATCCATAGGTGAAGACAAGGTCTATATGCCTTCTAAATTTGGAGTAGTAGAAAGGCCCTACATTCTTTAAGTGACGAATAGCACTACAATTGCAGGGTCATTGATTGCTTGTGGTTTTCAGTCCAATATTCTGTCTTAATGTACACTGATTTGAAGTATTACATTGGCTGCAGGTTTTTTTTAAAATCAGCTGTGTCAGGGATACCCTCTCCATCCCAAATTCATCTTGCACTTGCTCATTCTATAGTCAGTTTCAATAACCAATCTCATGAGATGTTCAAATCTAGACATTTTAAAAACAATTCCTTAGTTTTGCAATGCCCATAGAAACCTGGCCTGATTTTTCCAAGCTTATATAAGTGCACCTTCCCACAGCAGCTAAAACTGATAATGCTACAGCTTTGAAACAAACTGTACTCGCCACTTCACAGAAGCCACTGTTGCCCCAAAGAGCTGTCATAAAAGCTGTCAGGGAGAAAACAGATTGTTGCGAATAAAAGCATCAGGAGGATGGGCTGGAGCAGGAGTTATGTGTTTTGGGAATAAGGCAGCCATCACTGTGATAGGAAATGATTTTGCCCTTGAAAGAAGGGCTTCTGATGAAATGAAAATCACATTTGGGTAGGTACATGGTAGAGTAAGCTTTCAAACTCTGAGGCTCTAACCAGATTCACAAGGGATGTTTTATATTCTTTAAAATGCTAAGAGATACATAGATTCCTCTATATATGTATCAGATGAGGGATGAAGTGGGATTGCACCTACTAGCCATCCCCTTAGTGTCAATTGTCCCATAGTCTTATCTGTCATGCATCCAGTATAATAAGATAGAGCTTTGCAAAAATCTATTTCCATTGGCTACCGAAGACATATGATCAGCAGATCTGCAAATGCATCAGATCTATGTGATAAGTGTTAGGTCCCTTTGTGCATAGTAGTATATGAACATAGTTTCCCTAGAGAAAGGGGTGGATGGGAACTCTAGATTGAAGTCGCATCCCTCTCCCATGGATAAATTCTGTCCAACATATGATTACAAAAACTGTGTCTGTGAAATAGATATTGCCCTCATGGAATATAAATTATCACTTAATTTCTAGTAATAATTCAGTACTATTATCCAACCAGAAGGTGGAAGCAATTCTCACTAAACACAGAAGAATTGTTTTATGTAAGGCACAGTTCCTTTATTCTTAGATTACTGCCTAAAGAGCATGAAACACTTGGTTTCAACAAAAGGAAACAACACTGCTTTAGTTGATAGAATTTCTTATAGCAAGAAACACTATTGTCTATCAGATTCAGCCTTTTCTTATTCTTATCCTTGTTCTTCTATTTTTTCCCCCCTTTAAAAAAGAGTATTTAATGTCAGGCTTAGAATTTTCTATAGTTTCCTGCTGAGGAAAAGGCTTTTTTATCTATGGTTTGTTCGGGAATGAATAAGGGTTGGTTCATTGCATTACACTAACCTGCAAATCCTGCTTTAAATCCAATCATTGGATTCACAGATACTAGTGAGTCAAAATCAAACAAACTGCATCACACACGGAGAAAGCTTTGCATAGGTCTGCTTTCAATCCCTCTCTGAGCAGTGCAGTATGGTGGGTTAATCACCAAAGAAGCAATGCATCTTCTAACCTGCTCACCTAAATTCTCTTTTGGTATCATAATAGTGGTGGCTTAGAAACAAATCCTCTCAGTTGTACTACCCAAAAAGAGGGAAAGCAAGAGGAGGCCATAGATTGTCTTTGCCAAAGCAATAGGTTTTGATCATTCAACCCTTTCCTCCCCTTTCAATTGCAAGGTAAGTTTTGGGTAAGTTTGTACTTGCCAGTAGCTCCAAGGGCTTCCCCTCACAAGTCACACATTTCTTCTTTGGGAACAACACTAAAAAAAGGCTGGGAGCAGCAGACCATCCAGAGGAAGGAATCACCCTTAGTTTCTGGATAATATGCTGAGCTAAGAAAGCAAGGGCACAAACGATGGCACCTATACCTCAACCTCATAGTTTGTTCTTATTCAATGGAAGATGTGCAGGATGAAATAAGTAAGGCCAGTACCATCAACTGAATGCACCTAGGATGAGGCAGCTGCTCTTTGATTGCTCTCTGCACTGCATTCCAAACAAGGCAGGTCATGCAGGCAAATCAAAGCGGCTGGCTTTCAAATCTATCTCTATCTAGTGCAGCACTGTGACCCTATAGAGGGTGAGCAAGGGAAAGGAAGAGAGGATTAAAAAAATCAAAGGATATTCACACCTACTGTTAATTCAACTTGTAGCCAAGTAAGGTTACACTCCCATGAGAATTTAACTAGAATTCTTTTCTCCTTCAGAACAAATTGCAATAAAGTTTTTTTCATCAAAAGAAATAGAAAGGGGGAGGAGAAAAATGCAGGAAAATGTATCTGCCCAGCATTTATCCTATATTGTAAAGGACACGTTTTTTCTTCAAAATAACATATAACTCACATATAGTAATGCCTTTACTCATGGCAATTGGATTGTTGAACAAGGCTTATTCCATGAAAGTTTCACTTAAAGACTACATTGCATTTCTTCTTCTGCAACACAGCTAGATAATCACACAGCCCTATGATGTTCCTAGTGAAGTGCCACTTTAAACCTTGCAAACTTGTCCATGAAGCTTTTCTCAGGATCCTGTAACAGTTATTGATAATTTAATGGAGGTATTTCTTGTCATGTTAGACCAAGATGACAGAGACTGTCAGAGAATTGGACAAGGTAAAATGTAAGACATACTACCTGGATTTTATTAACAAATCCACCCATATATTTAGGTTGAGAAGAGAAGAAATGAAAGGGATTTGAAAAAACAAGATACCTTAAATAGAGAATCCACCAAAAAAAATCCATTTTACAAGGAATTTGATACAGTTTCATTTCAATTTTTCATTCCAATCCTGTATTTGTAGAATTGACTGAAATTATATTTTATCACGGATTTTCGTAAGATGTTTGGCTTTTCATAAGATTAGTTCCTCATATTGCAGGTGTGCAATATGATGCTATAAATATTAGGTTTCTAATGAAATAAGCCAGCATATTTTGAACCAGGTTTTACTTCTGAATTAAGAATGTCTTATGTATTTTAGCATTTTAAGTAATCCAGATGACAAAAAAATAAATAAATTATTGAGACTGATGCTAAAAATACTGGCAGAAGGAAAGAAAGTTAAGAACAGGAAGACTTTTTGCTATAAGATTGCATCTACAAAACTACTAAGTTTCCACTGAAGTGGTTATAGATTATCTCTGTAATTTCAGATTCTGGATTTAAAGTTTTTCGGGCCAACCCCTTCCTTATATAAATGATAATTTATATTATTTCACTTCAAAATGGGACATGTCACTTTACATAAGCATGTAAGAAAGGCTCTCTTAAATCAGATCAAGAACCCAGTGACCATAGTGGTAGAAATATGATTCTTCCTATGATGTGCATTTATTCTCAGTTAAGATCCTTTTATTATGGATCTGTCCTTTTGCTTGTCCCAGGTTGAGCATGGGCCCCCTATCATTATGGGGGTTGTAGGAATGGATGATGTCATCCTAAAACTCCCCCTCCCCTTGCATGCTGGTATGGTGACTTCATCTGAGATTTCTCACTTCAAAAATAGAGTATCTTCTTTCTGCTAGAGCCAGTATAACATCCATCCTACATACTCCATCCACTAGAAATGCCTCATTCCAAATGGCTCATGGACAGAAATACATCTCTGACCTCAGTTCTCTTGATTCAGTGGCTGTTTTGTATTGGAGCTGCTTGCCACGAGAGATTGTGTCCTTCCTAGGAGATACAGACACAAACATCCTGGATAGGTTTCAAACTTTACTGAGAAGTTTGTGAAGCAAATAAACAAGCGGCAAAGGAAAGGTGAGTGCAAAAGCAAGTTCCCCCAGCAAACTTACCTTAAGAGAATTTTAAATCCAAAACAGCAGGCAAAGAGTGGCCAAGAGAAGTCCATGGGTCCAAATCAGTGGTGGGTTGCTCCCAGTTTACAACAACTGGTAGTAAAACCAGTGGGAGGCTCTGCCCACTGACCTGGACATCATCATAGGTGATATGTGCATGTGCATGCGGGCACAATGCGAACCGGTAGTAAAGGTAAGTAGAACCCACCCCTGGTCCAAATGTTATAGAAGAATCATCAGCTGACCAGATCCAGAGTCCAGGTTGCGAGGTTTCAAGTCCTGAGTCGAGGCACACAAAATCTAGCTAAATGAACACTTGTTGCCAACAGAGGCTTGAGCTCACTGCTCTTCTTAAATAAAAGCTCAGAGTCTGAGCTGCTGGCCATGAAAGGTTGGATTTTCTTCCCTCCCTCCCTTTTTGCCAGTTCCATAGAATGACCCAGGCTACAGGTAGTCAACATGTAACAACTTGTTCCCTGACCGTTCCAACTTATGATGGTGCTAAACAAGTGGTACTTATGACTGGTCCTTGAAGTTGTGGCCATTGCAACATTTCTATGATCACGTCATCAAGATATGAGTGTTTGATGACCAACTCACAATTATGACATCACAACATACATGATCACCATTTGCAACTTTCACTACTAGCTTTTGACAAGCAAAATCAATGGGGCAACTTGCAGGAGGTGACAAATGGTGATCACGTGACTTTGTGCTTAACAGTGTCACAGGATTTGCTTAATAGTGGCAAGTTGAACTGCCAGAACTGCCACACGATGTTGTACTTTACAACTGCATTGCTTAGCAATGGAAATTCCCAATTCTGGTCATTAACTGAGGACTTCCCGTATTCCTTTGGTTAGGTTTAGTTTATTTTTTTTAAGAACTGGATGACATTGACAAGAGTTCTGCCAAGTTTCTCCTTATAGTGCTCAAAAGATATGTCTGTCTACCCAAGAAAAAGCAATTGGTACCTATTTTCTGGGTATGGATGGTAGGCTAAAAAAAGTAGGGGAATCCACCCATCAGGGGCGATCAGTGTAGTCAAAGCAGAGGAAAAGATGGAAAGAGATTTCATTAATGGGCTTTATTTCGAGCTGGTTTATGCAGAGGAGACAAATAGCTAAAGCCTGGCTGCCATGCAGAAAAGCCATGCAGAAAAGCTTTCTCTAGGAGCAAATCTGCATGTCTGTCATTTTAATAACAGAACTGGGAAATTCTTGACTCACATAACCCAGCACATAACCCAGCAGCAGCTCCTTCAGTCCCTCACAGATCACTTTACTAAAATGCAATGACAAATGTCCAGTTTTCAGAGGTTCAGTTTTAAAATGTGAAAATGGAAAAAAAGTGCAGTGAATATCCCTTCCCTCCATGAGTCAGAATGCACTATTATGGTTTAATGGACTAGTGGCAAATGCCTTTCTGAAAAAAAAATGAAATAAAAAGAAAACATTACAGAGATGACACATCAACTGGGGAGCAAAACCTAAGGTATATTCCCCCTTTCTCCTGTTTAGTTCCAGCAATGCGTGGGAAGCAACCATCTGGAAGTGCTCTTAAAGCCCTTTGAAATTTCCTCTAAAACTGCTGAAAACAATCCAAGTCAGCCAGATGATCCAATTAAAATCTGTCTACATAAAGCAATATATGAAAAAAGTACTTTTTACTTCCACTTCCTCTGTCTAGTTACCAGTATTGAATCGACACACAATTTCTTTTATTTTTTAAAAAAATCTGGCCAGAATATCATTACTAACTGCATAACCTTTCATGCTTCAGGAGTTTAACAGATCAAAAATGACAAGCTCCATTTTTGCAAATATAAACTTTTCCCTCAAATACATTTTTCCATGAGCTAAACACTTGTTTTAAATAGCAAGCCTGTCTCCAAATATTTTTCAAATGCAAGGGGCCAGACTAATGAAAATAGCTTAGCACATTGACCAGTGTTTCATGCTAAAGCAGAGAATGACAGGCACTGGTGGCAGCATGAAATATTTCTTTGTGTCATGATGGAGAACAGCTAAATGGAAATGTTGACTCAACACACCACAGTTACGAAAAAGGAAGATTCATTTAAGGAAGCATTAGGAGAGGATGGCTGATGAAGGTTGATACTGTAATTAGAAGAGGATGGAAGCTTTTAGTTTTTTTAAAAAGTGCTGATATAAATTGGACAAAACTGCATTTGACAGCCCATTATATATCTCTGAACATAATTATTTTTAGATTTTGACCTTTTGAGTATTCTCACATGTTATCTCCTAAACTGTAAAGTATGCTGAATTACATTATATGTATAATATGGGAACATTTATAGATATGATGAAATTGGCCAGAGTAATTATCCCTACAAGCACGAACTAACTAGATAGTGTAAGGGAAAAAATATATTTTCCACAGTCTTTTTGATTGCATTTTTATGTTGGGGAGAGACAACAATTGATTCAGTGGTGGACAGGTTTTCTTTCAAACTGATCCTAGACCATCATTGATTATTATTAGACATTGTCTTGGGTGTGGATTTTAGGGTTGAGAAAGATATTAATTTTATAATTCTATCTGCACATCATTCCTTTCCCCAGATTTTCTTTGTGTGTTATATTCTATCCCCACATACTTACACATGAGGAGAAAGTCAAAGCTTTAAACCAATATTGAATCGACAATAAATTAAACCAGTATTAAATTGACCCAAATTTTGCATCATTATCCTGAGACATGTATATTTGCCTTCATTCCTTTAAAACAGTGTCTCTTGATCCTGGCAACTTTAAGAAATGTAGACTTCAATTCCTAGAATTACTCTGTCAGCTGGCTGAGCTGGCTGGGGAATTCTGGGAGTTAAAGCCCACATAAATTGCCAAGGTTGAAAAACACTTCTCTAAACAAATCTGTATGTTCACAGGGATGTGGCTGTAAAATAAGGCTATGGATCTCAGCTGCAAAAAAACAGATTCCTTCAAGATGGCAATAAAACATTTTTTTAAAAATCACACAAACCCCTAAAATTTGGCTTTTTACAGTTAAGATCTGATAGTCCTTTACTAATATGACCATATTTCATAATATAGAAATAGAAATCAAACTTGGGTATCGCTAAGCAATTGAGCCAAATTATGATGCTGAGGCTGAAGGGCCCATAGAGAAGAAAGTGCATTTCTGAAAGTGCAAGATCAAAAGCAAAACATATATTTAAAATATAGGATTCCTTGGGAAGGGCTTCAGTGCCAATAGTTGAAGCTGTGGTGAAATTCCACCACCTCCACGTAATAAGGGTTCAGTTCCAACCTACCCACGCTGGAAGCAGCATCTGCCACCAGCTCTTGCCTTACCATGTATCTTGATTCCTGCCTGGCATTCTGGCTTGATTCCCAGACTGATCTTGGACTTGCTTTCAGATGCTGACTTAATTCTGTTCTTCCATGTTGCTGTTCATCAGGTTCTGGCTAGAGGACAACCTGTTGACTTGCTCCTGAGAACAATTTTGCCGTTAACCTAAAGGATCTGATATTTTCTTATAACTGAGTCTGTCCCATTTGCCTACCAGCTCCATTACAAGACACACTGAGTAGCTGTGTACAGAAGTTCCTCCAGCATTTCCCCAAACCTGATAGTTAACAGAATGACTCAATCCTGGAGACCTAATGTTGCCATTAGACTTTTGCCTGGAACAAGAAGTTTCCTTCTGTCCAAGCAACCATTAAAAATACCAAAGAACAACTGCCTTACCCCCTCCCACTTGTCCAGGATTAGTCATTATACCCTCTTAAAGTTTGGGGAGCTTAAAGCAAGTACCCTAATGAGTTGCAAGCTTTTTCTAAAGAAAATTAAAAAAAACAGGTTAAGACTTTACAACAAAATAGTTAAATATCAAATAATTAATCCCCTCTCTTTTAGCTGGTAAATATTGCAGACAGAATTTTCTGCTGAACAATAAATTATGCTACAGTGATTTACAATCAAAGAAAGAGGACTTTACAATAATAAAATGAAAAATTTTACAACAATGCAATGGAGAAAGAACAATAAAATGGAGAAAAGAGCAATGAATTTCAAGGAAATAGAATTCTGTGATACTCTTGTTCTATTCATGGCTTTTCAAAGCATCTGGTTGACCATTATGAAAACAGGGCCTCTGGACGAGGGGTGAAATCCAGCAGGTTCTGACAGGTTCTGGAGAACTGGTAGCAGAAATTTTGAGTAGTTCAGAGAACCAGCAAATACCACCTCTGGCTGGCCCCAGAGTGGGGTGGGAATGGAGATTTTGCAGTATCCTACCCCCAGGAGTGGGGAGGGAATGGGGATTTTGCAGTATCCTTCCCCTGCCATGCCCACCAAGCCACGCCCACCAAGCCACACCACATTCACCAAGCCACCCCCACAGAACCGGAAGTATAAAAATTTGGATTTCACGTTTGCTCTGGACTAATATAATAGCTTTTAATGCTCTTAAGTTTTTATGGTAAATGTGTAATACAAGTAAGACTAAAAAACTTCTTGGGATGAAAGATTGAATTTGACAGATTGATTTCTCCTGGAGACTTTATAGGCTAAAGAATCCTTTTTTTCACTATTTCCAAATAGCTAAAGTTCAGTTCGTTAAACAGCATTCTTTGTGATATCCGTCAAAGAAGTTAGGGATGAAGTTAGTATCCAAAGACGTTTGGAAACTATTTCCTTAATTAATATTAATTCATTTTAATGAGATCCTGACCATCTATTTAAGGACTAAAGCCTGAAATAGAGTTCATTTAAGAATTTTTCCTGAGCTGAACTTTACTGAAGTATTGCCCAGGAGTGTGGGCAGATTCCCTATAGAATTCCAACTTCTAGATGTGTTTTTCAGATTGAATGATCCGGGGAGGTGGGGGAGGAAATCTACCCTGGAAAGACAAAAAAAGTCATTTTTAGTCAATAAGACCTCCCCTTCCCACATCCACCTACAGGCTTTCTTTGAAACACTGAATTGTGCTGTGAGCTACATCATCTCTCATCAGCCTTTTCCTCTCTGGAGTTCTTCTGTAAATACTGCTAATAGCTAAAGACATTGCATAAAATTATGCAGCATGATCTGACTTTGGAGTCCCTAGAGAATCATGCAAAGATGACATTAATAATATATTTCATCTCACAGGTGTTGGTGGATCTCTATCATGGGGCTACCTACACCCAGGTTCATCCCAGAGGATTTACCACAGCTGCTGTGATGGAATATAATAGATATATATTCCATTTCTAGAAGGGAGAGAGGGAAATCACCTCTGCAAACAAGAGAGAGATTAATTATAACTGATGAGAAGCAATGTGAGGTAGAAGAACAATAATCAAACTTGACTAAGGCTGAAGAACTTTCTACACCATCAGTCTATTGAGCAACAAATGAACATTTCACTTATGCTTGTTGCAGATAAGGCTTGTACACAGATAATGTTTTCAGAGAGCCAGGACTTGAGAAAAACCCTCAACTAATTTTTATATACTATATATGGATGGATCCATTCCTCTTTTAAATTAGCGTGTATTAGCAGCCATCTCCAAGTCTTGTGGCAATGATTTTAATAGTTGAATAGCATACCAAAATAGTGTAAATATTGTTTCCTTTTGACCATTCACCCCCTTTTCATCAGCTTAATTTGGATGAACCCTGGTCCTATTGTTTTGAGAGGGGAGATATTTTTCATTGGTGAATTACAGTGAACAGGACTGTAGAGGACAATTACATTGTCTACTTTTCCCTTGCTATTCATTATCCTCCTTGGTCCTTTTTTTTTCTAAATTAAAGAGTCCCCCAAACTCTAGACTTCTTTTCATAATGTCGTTTTGGTTGCATTCTTTTGAACCTTCAGGAATTATAAGTACAGGTATAAATTGATCTGGATAATTGCATTCATGGACTTTCAAAATTCTATTATATTACCTTTCTAGCAAGAAAGATTCTTCCCGAAACCCAAGTGACACTCTCTTTCTGAGTTCAACAATCTTACATGGTTTGACACCCTTTAGGCTTCATCCAGTTGTCTCCCTTCTGGTTAGTTCTGAGACCAACTGCAACATAATTTAGAATATTTAGCAAATTGGTAAATTACCTTCAGTGTGAATGTACCAGTTTATGTGAAGTTAACTAAAGGTGCCTATTAATACAATTTGTCTCCTCCTTCTCTCTGATTTCTTTCATCTTTTTAAGATTAACCCCATGTTTTGTTCAGGTGGGTAAAAGGATATTCCTAAATGTTATATACATTTGTAGTTAATTATTGTCCCAAAGGAAGACAAATACAATTTTCCAATGTTTTCTAGTATGGTACATTTTATATCTTCTTTAATGCAAAAAGTTACTGCCACAGGGGGCCCTTTCCTGTCTATTTTTTAAAATTGGTATACAACAGGGGTATCAAACTCAATTTCATTGAGTGCCACATAAAGATTGTGTTTGACCTCAGGTGGCTGGGGTGGACGTGGCTGGGATGGGCATGGCCAGCTCGACGTCACTCATGTAGGGGGCACCTGTGGTGGCCCAAGCACTCTGCCAGTGAAAACGGGCTCCTGAGCCCCATTTTCAGCTGCAACGGCAGTGGTGGGTTCCTCCCGGTTTGGTCCGGTTTGGCCGAGCCGGTAGCAGTGACGATATGACATCACCGAACCGGTTCTCCCCCCCGCCCTTCCACCCCTCCACCCCCCACGCACGTTATTCTTACCTTTTATTTGGTCCCACCCCCAATCTATTGCTGCCTTCTGAGACCCAGCTGATGACTAGAGGGAAAAAAACTGTTTAAACTCTTGCCGCGGGGCTTCAAAGGGCCATCCTACAGCTGATCAGTGTTAAAAGCAAACAAATGAGTCGGGTCATAGGTGCGAGGACTGGTCGTAAGTGCGAGGACCTTCCAGAAATGACTCTGACCAGCTAGCCACGCCCACCTAGTCACATGACCCCCCCAAGCCACACCCACAAAATAAGCCATGCCCACAGAACCGGTAGTAAAAAAATTTAGAACCCACCCCTGTGCGACGGCCTCCTGCAACCCTCTGCCAGTGAAAATGGAGCTTGGGAGGGCTGCCTGTGGCCTGTTTTTGCTGGCAGGGGCATTGCAGGCCAGTCCTTTGCTGCTTCCAGGGTGGCCTTGTGGGCTAGTTCTAAGAACCCCACAGTTTGACACCCCTGGTATACAGGAATGACCCCATTTTGCCATTTGTCAAGGTGTCTAAAAATGTCCAGTGCACTTATGTTTTTGTTCAGAATCATATACTCTTATGCTCCCATCTCTGTTTAGAAACATCTATTATTGTCTGTGTGTGAATGTGGGTGCGTGTGGGTGTAGTTGTTCATATAGATTCATAATATATCTGTGAATTCCTGTGACTGGAAAGTTGCTTTTTTTGTTATTCCAACTTTTTTTTGAAGTGGGGAAGTACTTCAAATCAGCTTTGACTCCTGGTGACTGCCTGGACTTTTCCCTGTGGTCTTCTTGGCAAGTTTTCAGAAGCGGTTTGGTACTGCCTTCTTCCTCGAGCTAAGAAAGAGTGATTGCCCCAAAGTCACCCAGCTAGTTTTGTGGTTAAGGCTGGACTAAAATTCATTGTCTCCAAGTTTTTAGCCTGGTGCCTTAATCTCTACACCAAACCCGTCACTTCGGTTATGCAATTACATTTATTTATTGTTTATTTTTGAGCCTTTATCAGCTATTACTATTTTCCTATATCTCTTGCCTTAACAATACAAGAAAACTTATCTGGACAGAGAATTCTGATTTTTATCATCAAAAAATTGGCTTGCGCAAACCCCTCTCTTGTAAAGCCAATTTATGTAATTGCGTACTACATAAGGAGAAACTATTTTTACGATTCAAAACAGATTCAGTCATTGAAGTGGGGGATAGGCAGGGAAGGAAGGCTATCAAAGACTTTTCACACACAAGTGATTCCATGTAGGGAATGAAGAAAAGCTGAAAGGGAGCCAAAGAAAGAAATGCATCAGTCCTAATTATTTTTTTAAGAACAGAGTCATTTCAAAGGAATGTTATTTGGAGTGAATCATTCTGGTGAACCAAGGAGATATTCATAATAGTATTGCTATCACTGATTTTGGTGGTATATTCCAGATAAGAACAGAACAATATATATTTCAGGTCTAACATATGTCCCCTTGTGAAAAATACAATGCTAAAAGAAAATGAGTTGAGCTAAGACCTATATATTCTTTACTCTGAACTGCCAAAATACCAAACTGATGTGCAGGACCTGCTAAGCTCAGAAACAGTATGTGAAATGCCAGAAACCTTACAAAAGCCAGGCACATGGTATCCAGTTGTAGTAGAGGAGAAGACCTTCTCAAGCTTTTAGCTATGGACTCAGGTAACTGGCGAGTGAAGGAGACCTCGTATAAATGGGAGAGTCATTAGCCATCTTGCTGGCTGGCTGCATTTTATGCTTCCTGATCTTTTTGTAGGATAAGGAAATCCCTGCCTACAAATAACTTTTTGATAAGGTAGGTAAAAATGGTGCAAATTTGAAATCCATTTCAGTTAGATTTTCAGCTGGGATGGATAACCCATTGGTTATTGGATTGGAGGTGTACTAGTTTATTTAGATTTATAATGTCTTTCAATACAATTGCCTATGGTATAGTTCTGGACTACTAGAAGACATCTCAATCAGTATGAAATACATTAAGAATGTAGTTAGCTAGTGTACTATATTGGGATCATTTTATGTAATATTGAAAGTATTACATTGGTGCCTTTTGCTTTCTGAATATAACAGACTGTTAATTTTAAGCTTCAGTCTGGGTTTTCTCAGAGCCTCTCTCTGTATAAACCTATCTGAGCATCAAGGTTGGCAGTAGAATTCCACTTAAACTTCCAAACACCTGTTTGTTGAGCACATGAGAGAAGCTAGTTTACAAATAATGGGATTTAGTTCCACAATAACTGTGCTTTGTCATTAATTTTTCAATCTTTATCAAGGTCCTTTGAGCTGAATAAATATTAATTTTAATTATTTCACTTTTTGTTTTCAATTGTTAGCCATCCTGGTGCATTGTGGGTGGAAAGGTATAGTGCAGATTTGAATAACAAATAAAAACAGACCATTTCAAGCAGGTTCTGGGCAATATTTTAAATAGGGAAATCTCTTATGCATTGCCAAAAAAGGAAGCACATCACCAGAAAAGATACATCTGTATAAAGTTCGACATGCCAATTTATATGCACAAATGCAAACTTGGAAATAATAACCATGAACCAAGACAAAAATGCAGTACATCTACCGGTAATTATTTTGGGGAAGTCTGTGACCCTTTTCTTCTTTTACTCTGATCAGATGTGGACATAATTCTGAAGTAAGAAAGCAGTTCTGAAATAAGAGTTTAATTTACTCTGTAAAGTATGAGATGCCAGGATAATTTGCTCTTCACTACTTTTTAGTGTTCTGCATAATCCTTTGCTGCAGGACCTTTTCTTATTCTATTTATTAGCCATACTTAAAAACCAGAAATATATTTTGCAAAATCTCTTCCCCATCTTCAATGAAACGAGGCAGTATTGTTTGCCTTGGGGAACAGCTAGAAGCAGCCTGGCATCAAAAGAGATATGCTTCCAATGAAATCCTGCCTTCCAAATTAGTTTCTCAGTGTTTGATGACCCAGGTGGGACCTGACAAATATGCTAGTACCATCAGGAACCAGGGTACCAGGCCCCAACGGCTTCTGAATAGCATATGAGTCATGTATTTGTCAGCTCTTTGCATGCCTCCTGCTTCCTCTTATTTATTCCTTCCCCTGCATCCTGTGTTAGTTGGTGTTTGCAGCTATAGGATTGTCTATAGGAGGGCTTCAACAGCTATGATCACCATTAGTGATCCCTCTGCCAAACCATCTTGTTTTAATCTGCTTCACTATATCTAGATGAAACCGAATTAGATGTGACGCTGGAAGAAGTGCCTCTGCCCTCTCTCAGAAGGGCTGGAAAGATTGCCATTGTTGCAACTATAGTGCTAATATACAAACTATTAATCATAGAGTACAAGACTGCCCACGACATGCATTCTCCGGTTCCTTAGAACAGAGGTCCCCAACCCCTGAGCCACAGCCAACTACTGGGCTGTGGCCTGTTTGGAACTGGGCTGCGCAAGTGGCTAGTTGGCACATGGATGTGCACATGCAGCTTGACTTACGTGAGCAGTGGGCCAGCACACGTATGTACATGTGTGCAGCTCAACTTGCACAAGTGGCAAGCCAGCACACATGCACGCAGTTCAACTTGTATGAGTGGTGGGCTGGCATGCACACACATAGCTCAACTTGTTCCTATGCATTTGTTCACATGCTGGCCTGCTGCTGTGCAGGCTAATTCCTCTCTCCCTTCCAGCAGGCCACCATAAAGGTTGGGGACCGCTGCTTTAGAAGTTCTGTATGAAGTAACACTGGAAACAATCATCTGGATAAGCTGAATTGGACATCCTGTTACAAGGCCACTGTCAACTTTGAAATGTACCTATGCTGTTGCAGCCATCTTTTTGTTTCTCAGCTTGCCACAGACTGGAGGGGGGGGAGGGGAGGGAAAGGCGACAACAAGAAATTGTCCCGTGAGAAGCAAGGTCATCTCAACAGATGTTTGGCAAGGACTTGAAGGAGTTGCCATAGAGACACCAGAACACCTAATTGGATAATGTGACCTGGACAAAGGAGGGGAGGAAAGAATTCATTTTTTAACTAGGCGAAAACCACGGGAACTAGCTAGAGTTGGTTTTGCTTCATGTATGCCAAAATGATGTACTCAATAAAGGTATGCTTAATGAGATCTGATCGTCTTGACTTGCTGGTTTGGTTGGGTTCATCAGTCAGAACCTTAACATTTAAACCAACTCTAGCTAGCTATACCCATGTAGAAGTTTTGTATATAATTATGTGGATTGTGTGTATATGTTTAGTTCCTTTGTCATGTTCTCAACATACGCTAAATAATAATCAGCTATGGAATGCCAGCATTTCATGAATAAGTTTATGGTGCTCTGCAATATTGTCCAAAGATCCAAGAGAAGAAATTAACAGATTTGGAATCCATTTCCTAGGCCAATCAAGTATCCTTTTTATGAATGAGTAGAGGCATTGGAATACTTCAAATTCCATAGCAGGAGAAAAATATAAATACTAGAAAGTTGGGGGATAAAAATTCACAGAGAATGTTTTGACATGAAAACATGCCAAAAACCCTACAACGTCTTCCTTCATATCTTTCCTTGCAAAAGTGGAATATCAGCACCCAATCTAAACAAGATCAAATATTGAAATAGGCTGAATGTTAGTCCATATCCAAGAATTATTTTTAAAAATCTAATTCCTAATGTTGATGAAATATGTCACTATAAGCATGATCATGCTCCCCACTAAACATGAATATTAACCTATTAAAGGAAAGGAAAAATAAAAGCATAAGAAAACTCTGTTTTGTTTATTATATTCATTTACACAGCTGCCCATCTCACAATTCTGGTCAATAAATACAAAATTAAAAAACCAATAGAACAAGGACAGATCAAAACAAGTAGCAATAACACAATAATAGTACAAGGGTCTTAATTGTAAATACAAGACTCTGGTTCTGCAAGCAATATTACTCTCTGATACATGGTGAGTCTTTATTCTAATTACTAAAAACGAACATTCACACATGTATCCAATACCTTCACTGTATTAAAATGCAAAAGCTATTTAAAAAAACAAATCTCACTGAGTTTCTTAAGTTAATTATGATTGATTTGCTTATTTGAGTTATATGGAACATGTTACAGCTTAAAGCTACTTTTCTAAAATGTCAATTTTAAATTCTACTTTTAGTGAGATTTTAATGACAACTGCTTCCTATATTAATCCTTTTTATATGGTTGTCTATTATGTAACTAGCACAAATTATTAATTAGGAATAGTGTAATTTTTAGATACAGCCACAGCAGGTGGCAGCATTTGGCTGACTTTAACTGATATCAAAAAGCTTACACAAGATTCATATTAGTTAGCACTGGACAAGTCATTACTTGGAAATTACTGTAGACTAGAATGGGAAATTGGAAAAAAGATCCCCAACAAAATATTAATTTGTATATCTTGGTTGAACATTTACTAAAGATGGGTGAAAATAACAGATTCTTTTTGTGCACAAGAAGTCCTTGACTTACAACCATTCATTTAATGACCATTCAAAGTTACAACAGCACTGAAAAAACTGATTTATGACTGTTTTTCACACTTACAAACAGCATCCCCATGATCATGTGATCAAAATTTGGATGCCTGGCAATTGGTTCAGACCTATGACGGTTGCAGTGATCACCCTTTGTAATCTTCTGACAAGCAAAGTCAATGCGGAAGCCTGAGTCACTTAACAACCACGTTACTAACTTAACAACTGCAGTGATTCATTTAATAACTATGGCAAGATAGGTTGTAAAATGGGGCAAAACTCACTTAACGACTGTCTCAGTAACAGAAATTTTAGGGTCAATTGTGGTCGTAAATCAAGGGCTATCTGTATTTAGCCCAGTATTCAGCACATTATATATAGTAAAGCTTATTGTGTAGACTCTTGTAGATGTTTGGTTTTTGTTTGTGTCATCCCAGAGATATTTACGCAAGTATTTTGTCAAGTATAGTACAGACATTTGAGTTCTAGGGGAAGGGTTTGAGAGGAGAAACACTTTGACAGTTGTTATCAGCTGTCCATTATTATTATCTTGGTATCTTATTAGTCATGTGCCATTTTATTTTTGTTCTATTAGGAGGAACCAAGAAAAAGAACTCCTGTTGTATGCTTTCTTTTACTTATGCATGATTTTATGTGTGGAAAACATCTCACCATTTCTCTGAATGGAGCTGTGATCAAAAAAAAAAAAATGTCTAGAAGTAAATTAAGAGAGGAAAAAAATGTCGTCTGAAAAACTGCAGACCTTAGCTCTGTATACATGACGCTCTTTGTTGTTAATGATGAATGATTTGACTTGAAAGACTAGAGTTCAAGTTTCTGCCGGAACATGGATTCATGGGGCAATTTGATAGTGTGGTCTAAGCTGCTTGTTTCTTGTGCTGCTTCCACCTGTTTTTAGGCTAACTTTGGAAGTGTCAGTTCCAGGCTGATCCTTGGTCTGGAATATGTCTACAGCAGAACCTGACTAGCTTCTTCTACCTCTTGCCCTTCTCATTCATGTGCAGAAGGAAAATCAGCCTTGTTTTCTTCCAGGGATTATTTTCACTCATTTCTACACTTTTCCTTTGCTTTCCCAGGCAACTGTACACATAGATGCCTTTAACCCTCTTTCCAGATTATATTTTCCTTGACCCTAATACAGATCTTTCTTTTTTCTCCTTCTGGTATCATCAGTGGTGGGTTGCCCCCGGTTCACACCAGTTCTATAGAACTGGTAGTAAAACCAGTGGGAGGCCCCGCCCACCGACCTCGATCGCTCGCGCGCGCACGCAGCCCCACTGCAAACCGATAGTAAAGGTAAGTAGAACCAGGGGTGAAATGCTCCTGGTTCGGACTGGATCGCCCGATCCGGTAGCGATGGAGGTGGGTGGTTCGGAGAACCGGAAGCAAAAATCCCTGCCCCCCCCCGTGCCCAGCTGAGTCGCACAATCATCAGAGACTTTTTTTTTACTTTTAAAAGCATTTTTTCTACAATCTCTTTGGCCAAAAAAATGCTTTTAAAAGTAAAAAAAAAGCCTCTGATGATCGCAGGGCTCAGCTGGGATCGTCAAAATCTTTTAAAAGAAAAAAACTCTTTTTTTCTTTTAAATGCCTCTGATGATCCTAGCTGAGTTGACTGATCGGCAGCCTCTGCTGATCAGGCAACTCAGCTGGGATCATCAGAGCCTTTTGAAAGCATTTTTAACAACCTCTTTGCCGAAGAGGTTGTAGAAAAAATGGTTTTAAAAGTTAAAAAAAAAAATTGGCCACACCCACCCAGTCACATTACCACCACCACCACCAAGCCACGCCCACAGAACCGGTAGTAACAAATTTTAGATTTCACCACTGAGTAGAACCCATGCCTGGGTATCATCATTGCTTTGATGTTGTCAATAATCAAAATAGCAGGGGAGAAAGGTTGTTTTCTTTTTCATTCCTATGATTCTCTGTAAATCTATGGATATTATGTTGCAAGGAATTGCTGGTAGCTCAGCTTCATAGAAACAAGTACCAATGTATCTATGAAGAGAAGGGTATTGTGGGCAAAGGCTGGGAAAAGAAGAGGAGATTGCTTTATCCAGCTTCGGCAAAAAAAAAAAAGGGTGCCCATTAGGGCTAAATGGAGAATGAGTGTCTAGGTTCATTGACTTCACACCCCACTGTTAGATCAGCTGCATTTTTTTTTAAAAAAAAAAAAAAGGTAGCAAACTCTGATCAGCAGAGAACATAGTGACTGGATAAACCAGAACTGGTTGCCCAGGATAGCAAAAACTGCTGGAAGAAATGGAGGATGCTAGACATTGAATCAAAACAAATCTGGGGATGTTTTAGATTAGATCAGGGGTGTCAAACTTGCATTATCACGGCATCGTCACATGACATATTGGGACTTTTTCCCGCTTTGCTAAACCGGGCATGGGCATGGCCAGCACATGAGCTATCTGGCCTGCAGGATGCAAGTTTGACAACTCTGGATTAGATGAAAGTACTGTCCTGGTGTTTATTAGAGTTCAGATTGAAAAGCGACAGTTCTGAATCAAAGATGGAAAACTAGGGTGCATTTGCAGTGGGCTGGGAATGTAAGAAGGATGTCATACATTATTGCATTCAGGAAATGGTGACTGGTCTCTACTAGAGTGAGGGCAAGCAGAAGGTGCCAATCTGCCCATTGTCTCCTAGACGTTATTGTTCTTCTGAAGAACAATAACAAAGAACAGTATGCAAGAATTATCATATACTACCTAACACTTATATGATTTATATAGCACTTAATGATATGGGCAGACTAGTTCAGAATACTTACAAAATGTTTTCAGTAAACTTTCACCCACACATAAATAATTTTGCAAATACATTTTTGATCCTTCAAATGACATTGCACTTAGGAAGAATGATACACAAATGAGTAGTAACCCTAAAGTAATCATCAAAGACTCCAGAATGATAGTAATTGGGGGTTTAGGACTGAAGCACACTGCTTAAAGACTCATTACAACTTTATTTCAGCTGAGCAGTATGTGCCAGGATTAAATCTGACATACAGAGAAAACAGAGGCAATAAAATGAGAGATGAGCCCTATAGTTTGTTTTTAAACAGAACAGTAGAATTTGAAGAGAAAAATCAATGGTGCTCTTGGCATTTTGTTACCTAGGTGGCATTTGACAAACAACAACATGGCTCCTTTCTGACATAAAAACAAACAGCAAGCAATCTTACTACAGCTAATAATTATGAGGCACTTGGGAAAGGAAAATAATATTGTGGCATATATCAAGGCAAACAAGTAATTTGGAAAACTATTTTCTTGTCACTCAGAAAGGATGAGGGTAAGACTTTTCACCCTCTGTTTGCCTTGTCTTGTACACAAGAGGGAAGTTCATAACATTTCCTACTATGTTTCTTTTTAGCTTATTTTAGGCTATAATCTTTTATCCACTTCCAAAAGAGTAAGCCTCACTGAATTTAATAGGCCTTATAAGACATGTCTCTCATCCTGGTGTTCCTTCTGAGTCTCCATGATTTATGCCTGGTTGGTTTCACAAACAAAACAACTTCCTTCTTAATATAACTGGGTTTTCATGACACACTAGGCCAGTCTTTCTCAACCTTCGTAGCTTGAAGATGGGTGGACTTCAACTCCCAGAATCCCCCAGCCAGCAGCGCTGGCTGGGGGATTCTGGGAGTTGAAGTCCACCCATCTTCAAGCTTCCAAGGTTGAGAAACACTGCAATAGGCTAAAACAATGGTTGCTTGGGTTCAAGTTTCATTGTGTGTAACCAGCCAATCAGGTTAGGGCAGCAGTGAAATGCACCTACCTTCGCTACCGGTTTGGGAATATGAGCGCATGCACACATCTTCTGCAGATGCGCAGAGCCTTCTGCAAAGCCTTCTGCAGAGCCTTCTGCGCATGCGCAGAGGGTCAAAAACGGGATGTAATGATGTCCTGGCAGGTGGGCGGAGCCTCCTGCCACAGGCACTACCAGTTTGTGCGAGCCAGATAGATCCGGCTGGATTTCACTGCTAGGTTAAGGAAAGAAACCTGTTCTCAGAAAAAAAAAGAGGATGGAGCCTTTCTTATAAACAGGATGCTCTCTTGTTTCTATTCCTTTCTCTCTCCTGTTGTTTGTCTGCAACCAAGTTAATTAAGAGATAGAAAAGTGATGAATGCCTCCATATTACAAAGTATAAGTGAGCTTTCCCTCACGTCTTCTTCAAATATTCATCTGCTCCCATGGGGCTGAGCTGTAGCATTGGGCTGCCTGCAAATAGATACTTTGTAGGTATTCATCCAGTAGTGGGCTGCAACCGGTTTAAAAATCGGTTCTCTGAGCCTAACATGCTTGCATGCAGCATTCAAAATACAGCAATTTGAAGCTCAGTTACTTAACTTCTAAGTCAGCCCCGGTCAGTAGAACAGTGGAGGCGCAGAAATCAGTTGTGCTGCGCAAATCAGCTGAACCAGAAAGAAGGAAGTATAGGACAGGATAGGGCAGGGGCGGGTGGGCAGGGCCAGCTGATGGTCGGAACTACCGGTTTGCTAGAACCGGTCCGAACCGGCAGCAGCCCACCACTGTATTCATTTTACCATTCTCTACCACCTGCTATAGAATCATGACTAATGTCTTGCAGAAGAGAGAAGACAACAAAGCTGGAAGACAAATCACTTTGCCTGTCATATATTGTATGTATATAATCTGGACAATACAATTCAAGTACTCAGTTAGAACATAAGAAGATAGGGATCAACAAGGGGTAATCAGATTTCAGGATGGTACGCTTGTCTTTTGATTCCACAATGGATGGATAACACTTTAACTCAGCAGTCTGGAAAAATCCCTTTTTGGCTTCATTAATACAGTAAGCATAATTGGAAGATATTTTATTATATTACTGTACAAGATTGTTTCTCCCATTCATTTAGTCATTATTTTATTTTGTAGTCTGTATATATCTTAGTGATAAATTGCAATTCAAGACAAATACATTCATTCAATAAAATGTGATGAAATAGGTTAAGTAAATAGCATTTATATATCACAGAAAATAATTTTGGAACAATTCATATGAGTCATGAACCAGCCAATTACAATAAAATTAAATTAAAGGTAACTGAGTGAATAATGTTTTGACATTTAGGTTTGCTTTCTAAAGTTTCTTCATTCTGTTAAGGGCTCTAGTTAAATATGACAGGAATTAGGATGATTTAACAGCAATTTTACTGTGAAAGAAAAGAAAAAAAATAGAAGGAAATAGATCATTAAAGTATTTTCTATCTCTGGGAAGACAGAGCAAAAGAAAGTGGTCCAAAAGAGGTTTGAAGAAACATGTAACGTGACATTGGAATGATATAGTATGAACTTATAAATCAAAAGGCACAGAATTAAAGGCACAGAAAGTCTTTGAATTATTTTACCTATCAACAATTGACAGCTGTGATATAATTATATCCTTTACATATTGTTACCAAACAAATGAAATCACACACACAAACACACATACGCATACTACAGATCAACAGATAGTTGAGGTCGCAGAGACTAGGAAATCCTATTAGTGGCTGGAAAGTGCTGGACTAAAAGATAGGATTGAGTGAGTGATCATAGAAGCACAAGAATATCAAACTCCTTGATGAGATGGTTTACCAAGCTCACTTTGGCCCAACCTCAAGAACTTTTGGCAATTGCAGCGAGCAGTGCTACCCTGTAAACTCTTGAATGTAGGGACAAGCACTATTCCTGAGGTGGTGCTGAGTTTTCTAGGCAATAGGTGAGACTGGCCAGGAGATTTGGGCAGTCCAAAAAGGAGCAAGGAGAGAGAAGGAGAAGGAGAAGGAGAAGGAGAAGGAGAAGGAGAAGGAGAAGGAGAAGGAGAAGGAGAAGGAGAAGGAGAAGGAGAAGGAGAAGGAGAAGAAATAGAAGAGGAAGAGGAAGAGGAAGAGGATGAGGAAGAAGAAGAAGAAGAAGAACAAAATTTGGATAGCTCTAGGGTGGATGGGCCACCAGATATAATAGATATAGCTTGGAAAAAAATTATATATTAATTCTGCCAGCTACTGTAAGTGATCAAAATGAAATGAATTTGCCGTTCTATTTTACAAGTAACCTTTTTATTTTAATTTAATAAATTTATGCTGGCATATTATACTCTTTATTTCTGACACTGGAGAGTTTAGTACTGACAAATGAAAAAGCTTCAGTGTTGAGGCTCTCAGCCTAATGACCTGGCTATCATGCAGCCCTTGTGATGATTTATGCTGGTTTAAAAACATACAAGATCTGAATCAATTCTGTTAAACCAAGAAACAGGAAAAATTGTCATTGACAATTGTCATTGACAGAAAGACTAGTAATGGAATGGTGTAAATATTAGAAAAACTTCTTAGAAGAGCCAAAAAAAAAAGTCTTAGCACTAAAATAATATTTTTTCAATCAATGCCAGAAAAAACAGCTCTCTCCCTTGTGGTCAGACTCTGGAGTTCAGATAGTGAAGACCTTGAAGTGATGATCGATGAGGTGATGGATTGATTTACATGAGACAAGTTCCTTTAGATGAGCGTACAATCTTTTCAACTTGAGGACTGCAAAAGCCAGCTTTTAAATTTAGTTGAATCATTTCATCAGCTAAATCTTGTTTCCCAGATGAAAACATCTAGGAATGTGATCCTTTGCATCAGTCTCCCATTAATTAGTAAACTCATCCTATTCAGTAGTGGGTTTCAATTTAGTTTGCTACTGGTTCGCTTGTGCGCGTGTGTGCGCTCATTTGCTTGCGCGATGCTTCTGTGCATGTGCAGAAATTTCTGCGCATGCATAGAAGCATCCAGGTGGGTGGGCAGAGCCTCCCGACACCGCTGCTACCGGTTTGCCCAATCTGGGGCGAACCGGTAGCAACCTACCACTGATCCTATTCATTTTTTCCCCTTCTGTTCCAACCGGTCCTGTGACCAGTAACAGTTATAAACAGAAATTAAAATGCTATCAAACATCAAGTGTCAGCCCTTGATTGGTGAGCCAAAAAATTAACACTGCACTTGGTGTAGCTGCCCAGAATGGAAAAATGCATTTCAGCTAGTCAAGCAAAACACAAAATCCTTTTCCTGAATCCTAATAACTACCGATAGTTACAAACAATTTTGTCATCTTTCATTGTTGCCGTTTTGAATCTAAAAGAAAAAGTCAGGCAGGTAAAATTGGGAACAAAAGTCTAATAATGTTAGGGTCACCTGTGACAAGCAGTCATTTATAATAATAACTGCAATCATGTATGTGCAAGACATCATTTGCTTGAGCTAGTATGATTGCTTGGAGAAAGCATCTTGACATTACTGCAGTTAAATTATTCATCTGCTGATAATGTACAGGTGGTAAAAGAGCTTTGTGTTATAATTCTATAGGCCTATTCAGTAAAAGAAACATACTTTTACATAATAATTACGTATTTCCAGGAAAGAAATATTTTACATAGGTATACAAAAGCAATCATTTTCAGTGTGTTTCCAGTACTACTCACTTTTATCAGAAATTGTCAGAAACAAAGGAGGGGTGGAGATAGAAGGTGGGGGTATGTTAAGGAATATTTTTTTAAAAAAATTGATTTATATGCCGCTCTTCTCCGGAGACTAGGGTTGCCAGGTCTGCTTCCAAAAAATAGCGGACAAGCGGGGCGGGGGGGGGGAGGGTGTTAAGTAGTAAAAAAAAAAAAATTACAATTAAATTATATATTTTCTTACAAACATTTTAACACACCATTTTAGGTCAGTCAACACAAGCTACAATACATTTTAAAAATGTGAACTGTACATAATTTTATAATATATTTTTATTTTAATCTCATCATTAACTTTTCCGGAGAATCGAGTTCAATGGATATTGGATCTTTGTCTCATTCTAACATGAAAAAAAAGACAAAATGTGATTCTCCTATCCTTATTCTCTTAGACCGTACAGCTTTAGATTACGTACGTATTTCATCATAAAGCTTTTGAATAAAAAAAATGTCCACTATTTTGTGAAAAAAAATAGTGAACATAATGTGAAAAAAGTGGACTGTCCGCTCAAATAGTGGACACCTGGCAACTGGGCGGAGACTCAGGGCGGCTTACAATGCGTTAAGCAATAGCCTTCATACTTTTGTATATTTTATACAAAGTCAGCTTATTGCCCCCACAAACTGGGTCCTCATTTAACCTACCTTAAAAAGGATGGAAGGCTGAGTCAACCTTGAGCCTGGTGAAATTCGAACTTACAGTAATTGCAGACAGCTGGTGTTAATCATAATGCTTTTAGTCTGCAGAGCCACCACTATTGAAAAGGTAGCCGAGCTTTTTAAATTACGTGTGTTGGTGTTTTGATCCACATGCTGGATTTCTTTCTAGGATTATGCAAATTCTCATAGACTGGAGAAAAAAAGAAAGTGTCAAAAAATAGTATACTAGGCCAAGTCTTTTGACATTATTTAATGCTTTTTTCAGGGAAAGAAAAAAAAAGGATGGAAAAACATGAAAAAGATCCAAGGAGAAGATAATTAGTGGCTTCCCTTGCAGTATAGCATTTTGCAAATGAGACCCGATTTGAAATAATCAGAAATGGCAAGTTCACAATGGATTTGCACTAAGCAGTGATAGATTTAATTTAATAATTCATGAGTACTCATGGTAAAGTTCCAGCTGTAAAAAGAAGATTGAATAATAGCAGTATTTTTCTGAAAAATATGGACTTTCTCCAGTAAAGAAAAATACTGGAAAGACAACAAACCACAATGAATATCTGTGACAACTGAATATCTGTCATAATACAGTGCAATGGGCTACCTCATAATAGTTGAATAAATGATAAATGAATACATGTATATGCAGTATTTAGTACATAAATGATGTAGAATAAATGATGTAAAATCAAGCCTGGCTCCTAGCATCTAGGCAGAAATAACCATGCAATTTTATTGGCAAAAGTGTGGAACAGGTTTGTTACTACCATTTCTGTTTTAGATTTTACACACACACATACCGGGAGGGGGAGGGGGGGCAGGGAGAGACTTTTTAGACTAGCTTTGGTAATCCCCAATCCAACTACATAAACCAGACTTCCAAATCCAAAGAAAATCAGCCAGTTGCTGCAATCTGCTAAGGCAAATCATAGCAGTCTTCTTCAACCATGGATCTATTGAGAGGTATCCACCGTTCACAAACAATGGACTCAGAAATTAATTTTAAGGATCTTAGCCTTTATTGATAGACTAAATGATGTTGTGGAAGAGGAACAAGCTTTACTGGGTAAAACTGAATCAGATTTACATATGATTTAAAAGTCGGAGCCTTCAAGAAAGACATGGAAAAAGAACAAATACTGAAAGTACAAATGAAACTGGTTGATGTTTTAATAACTAAAAAGAACATAAAGATCATGACTAAAAAGACATCAGATAATTAATTATCTGCTCTGATAATTGATCAGAAGGGTGTCCTGGAAAACCTCATTACATTGGATTTTCAAAACATTATTTGGAGGGATTAAAGACTACGAAAGCAAAGTTGCTGTTTTTTAAAGGCTGTGAGTTGGGGAAAAAAATAACACTATTTAACACATTTTTTAAAAGATCTTTAAATTACCATTAAAGTGTTAGGAAGTGGGCTGGTTTGTGTTTTAAAAGCCAAGAAAACCATGAAAATGCATCTGTGTTATTTGCATTGGTAAGTTTTCTAGCTCAGGTTTATGCTATGCATCTCACAGGTTCATGTAGGTCTGTTGAGCTATTGAAAGTACATTGTTTGCTATTGAAACTCATAAGGGGAGTTGAGTTTCCTAGGCCAGGGGTCCCCAACTCCCAGCCCACGGCCCACTCAGAGGCCATGGCCCGTGGCCTATTTGCAACTGGGTCATGTGAGCAGTGGGTCTTGCAGTCAAACTGTGTGTGCATGTGATTTGGCCCATTGCTTGCACAATTCAAGCTGTGCATGCATGTGTGTGCCAGCCCGCCGCTCGCTTAGCCTGTTTCCCGTTCCCCCCCAGCCAGGCCGCCAAACTGGAAAGGTTGGGGACAACTGTCCTAGGCCACCTTTTCCTTCTACCCTTCTACCTACATGTAGCATTTTTATCCTGTTAAACTATATTAATGGTATTGGTCAGCATTAAGGAAACCTTGACTGATCTAGAAAATTAAACTAACTATTATAGAATCTGTAACAATAATTGTATTATATCCAGCATCCAGTCTCTTATTCAGTAGCCAATCAGATGTCCTTTGGCAATCTGGATGTGTGAATAGGAGATAAATTAATATATTCTACTACAAATGGAGGAAATTTCCCATTGCTGCTGTTCTCATGCAACTTGTGTTATTCTTTGTTTGACTATGACTATGAAGGCAGTACAAGTAGTCCTCAACTTACGACCACAACTGAGCCCAACATTTTTGTTATGTGAGACATTTGTTATTAATTTTGCCACATTTTACGACCTTTCTTGCCACAGTTGTTAAGTGAATCACTGCAGTTATTAAGTTAGTAACATGGTTGTTAAGTGAACCTGGCTTTCCCATTGACTTTGCTTATCAGAAGGTCACAAAAGGGCATCATATGACCCCAGGACACTGCAATAAATATGAGTCAGTCGCCACACATCTCAATTTTGATCATGTGAACAGGGGGATCCTGCAATGGTCATAAGTATGAAAAATGGTCATAAGCAGTGGTGGGATTCAACCGGTTCGCACCACTTCAGCCAAACCGGTTGTTAAAATGCTGGTTGTCCCTGCACCTTCTAGAAGTCCCATGTAAGTGCAGGGAGGCCTACTAGGCCCAAACCGTGGCACTGGAGGGGTGCACCGCCCCTCTGCCCCATTTTTGCTCCCAGGGAGGCGCAGGAGGCCGAGTGTTGTCTGTCACACTCCCCGGCTATGCCCCATGGCCACGCCCACCCAGCTGGTCATTGGGCAGAGAACCGGTTGTTAAATTATTTGAATCCCACCACTGGTCGTAAGTAACTTTTTCCAGTGCTGTTGTAACTTCTAACAGCCACTAAATAAACTGTTGTAAGTCGAAGACTACCTGTAAATAGCCATGATTAATGCCCTTATGTCTTGCTCTGCAGCTTGTTTGGTAATAGTCTATTAAATGATGACATGGTTAAAAAAAGATTGGTTGAGACCTAGCTATGTCTCCAGAAACATTGTGCATGCATCTAAAATAAACTTGGCAATAAAGATGTTCTGCTAGATCCTACCAGTCACTACTCCTGATGCCTTCATTGCATAAAAAAGCAACACATAAAACATTAATACAGTGAAAAAAGAAAGAAAAAATAGCTCTGCCTTTCTTGTCCCTGAGGTCTCACTAAATAATTTTATTCCTCATGCCACAACTATTTTAAAATGCTGTTGGATAGATTTAAAATGAAAGTATGTACAGGAAGGGGAGGCAGAAATTAGAATTGGTGGTATTAGGCACAGTTTCAAAGCAGAAATTCTTCCATGCTTGTAATTTTCCCTACAGACAGTTTCGCTTGTCACAATCATCTGTCGCTATGCAAGACCTGCCCTAACAAACGAAAGTTCCAAGTGTTAGATCGGCGCAGGAAATGGAAGACGTGACCAGCTCGTTACATTAGTAACTTTTATTGAGTACAAGAAACAGTAGCAAGACTGGCCGTGCGCTGCCGGAGCTCTCCTTATATCCGCTCCGGCAGACGCACCGCCCCCTGACAGGGATTCAAACTTTCCCGCCCGGTGGCTGGCAGCCAATCCGGGCGGATGTCCTTATAAGGACATAACACTCCTCCCCCCTAGTCCAAAGAGAACGTTCAGAGTTCGTCAATAAACGTGACGTAGTCCCGCAGGTACGTAGGACGCCTAGGCACCCTACTTGACCTGCGCAGTCTCATTTCTTCCGCGTCCCCGCCCTGGACGGACGGGATTCCTGTGGCTCCTGGCTCCTTCCCCGGAACCGGGCTCGGTTCGGCTGGCGAGTGTGCGGGGTCACCCTCAGCGCCTCCGGCCGGACCGCAGACCTTGGATGGCTGGTTCTGGTGGTCTTCCTCCTGGCCTGTGGATCTTTCACCTCGGTGGTGCTGTTCGGTTCCGACCCGGGAAGAGCGTCTGAGTCTCGGTAAGACCCCGGCTGTCACTTGCTCTTCCTCGGTCTCCCGGTGGCTGCGGTTCTGCTGCGGCCCGGTTCGCTGTGGTCCGGAGGGTGGTTCGGGCCGGTGCCCTTGGGTCTGGTCTGCTCGCAGTGGGTGGTGTTGGCCCGGGTAGCGGTGTCCGACCTTGCAGGGGTGGCGCCGGTCTCCTCTGCCGGGCTGGCGTTGGCCTTCCCCGTCGGGTTGGTGGTGGTCGACCTGGTCGGGGTGTCGTTGTGGGGATTCCTCCTCGGGCTGGTGGAGGTCTCCCCTGCCGGGGTGGCGCAGGCCTCCCTGGCCGGGTTGTTGTCGGCTTTCCCTTCCCCCTAGTCCCTGGTCTACCGCCTGTTGGTGGTTGGGGTCGTCTGGGTTGGGTTGTTGTTGCCGGGTTGTTTCTTGCGTTGGGCGGGGGTCCCTCTAGCCGGGGAGTCGTGTGCCACCCTCGCCCATGTGCTGTGGTGTGCCCATCTGCGACGGTCCCCGGTCTACTCGCCTTGCGTTGAGGTCTCCCTGGTAGGGCTGCCGTGGGTTGCCTTCACTGGTAGGGTGCGGTGCTCCCCTTCTGGGCAGGTCCCGGTCTATCTGCGGGCTGGGTCGGGGGTCCCTGGCCCTGTTGTGCCGGGTGCCCACCTGGCCGGGTTGGTGTTGCCATCTCCCGTGTGGTTGGCCCCGGTCTACCTCGCTGCACTGCCGACGTGACAGTGCCTGGTAGTGTGCTGGGCCGACCTCATCGGGATGGCGTTGCTCTGCCTCGCAGGGGTGTGGTAGGCCTACCTCGTCTGGGTGTTGTAGGCCTACCTCGCCGGGGTGTTGCAGGCCTACCTCGCCGGGGTGTTGCAGGCCTACCTCGTCTGGGTGTTGTAGGCCTCCCTCGTCAGGCTGGTTTTCGTGTGCTCCCCCCCACCTTTTCCGGAGTTGGTCGATGTGACGTCTCACGACCTGTCCATCTTCCAACTCGACGGTGTAGGATTTGGGGCCGGTTGTGCTGGCAATCTTCCCCTTCAGCCACTTAGGCGAGCCGTTGAAATTCAGCGCGAAAACCGAATTTCCTTTGCTGAAGGCGCGAAGCGGGCGGCTGGCGGTTGCGGTCACTTCCGGGCTGTATTGGGGGTGCAGCCGGTCCAAGGGTGACCTCAACCTTCTACCCATCAGGAGTTCGGCTGGGCTCTTGTGGGTGGTGGCATGCGGCGTGATGTGCTGGGTGAGGAGGAAGTTGTCGATGCGTTCTTGCCAGTCTCCCGGGCCCATCTTGGTGAGGGCTTCTTTTGTGAGCCAGACCATCCGTTCCGCTTGTCCGTTTCCGGCCGGCCTGTACGGAGCGGAGAGGGCATGGCGGATGCCCAGTCCGGCCAGGAAGGACTCCATGGCCAGGGATGTGAGCTGGGGGCCGTTGTCCAAGACCAGCACATCCGGTAGTCCGTGTGTGGCAAACAGGCGGCGCAGGGCTCGGATCGTCGCTTCTGTTGTGGTAGATGCCATGGGTATCACCTCGAGCCACTTGGAGAAGGCATCTACCACGATGAGGAGGTGTCGCCCCTGCATCGGGCCCGCGAAGTCGATGTGGACCCTCGACCAGGGGTTGCTGGGGGTCTCCCAGTTCGTGACTTCAGATTGCGGTGGCGCGGGGCGGACTTCTTGGCACGGGTCACATCTGGAGACCCATTGTTCGATGTCTCTGTCCAGTGAGGGCCACCAGACGTAACTCCGTGCCAGGGCCTTCATGCGGACGATGCCCGGGTGCCCGTTGTGCAGTGTCTCCAGCGTCCGCCGTTGTAGTGTGCTTGGGATCAGCACCCTGTCTCCCCATAGCAGACAGCCCTTTATGGTGGACAGCTCCGTCTGTTTCCTGGTGAACGGGCTGAACCTCTCTTCCGTCTGTTTCGATGGCCACCCCCTGAGGATCCAGGACCTTACTTGGTGGAGGGTGGGGTCTCTCTGGGTGTGCGCGGCCACATCTGCGGAGGAGACTGGACAGCTGGCGTCGTCATCTATGTGGAATAGATGGAGCGTGGGGGCTGGGTCTTCCACCGGGTTCTTCGATGGGCATCTGCTGAGTGCGTCGGCGTTTCCTATGGCTGTGCCTGGCTGGTGCACAAGCCTATAGGAGTAGCCGGCCAGGAAGCTGGCCCATCTCGTCATCCGCGGGGACATGAAGGTCGGGGTGGGTTGGTCGCCTGCGAGGAGTCCCAGGAGTGGCTTGTGATCGGTGACTATGGTGAAGCGTCTTCCATAGAGATATTCGTGGAAGCGCTTCACTCCTGCCACGATGGCCAGGGCTTCTTTGTCCAGCTGACTGTAGTTCCGCTCAGCGCCGGACATGGTTTTCGAGAAGTAGGCGATGGGGGCTTCCGTGCCGTTGGGCAGCTCGTGGCTGAGGACTGCCCCCACCCCGTATGGAGATGCATCACACGTCAGCTTGATGGGCAGCGTCTCGCTGTATTGGATGAGGACGCTTTCGGATGTCAGTAGTCCCTTGATGGCCCGGAACACTGCTTCCTCTTCCTGGCCCCACTTCCAGGAAGCCGATTTCCCCAGCAGGCGGTGGAGTGGCTCAGCAACTGTGGCTTTCTGTTTTAAGAAAATGGCGTAGAAGTTGAGCAACCCAAGGAAAGCCTGAAGCTCCGTTTTGTTTTTTGGGCTTGGAGCTTCATGGATTGCTTCCACTTTTGATTTGGTGGGGTGGATGCCTGTGCTATCAATGAGGTAGCCCAGGAACTCGACTTCCTGTACTCCTATGATGCACTTGTCCCGCCTGACCCTCAAACCCTTGGCCTTGAATCGCTGTAGGACAAGCCTCAGCCTTTCAAGGAGTTGGGCTCTTGAGTTCCCGGAGACGAGCACATCGTCGAAGTAAGGCACCACCCCTGGAACGCCTTGGAGGAGGCGTTCCATCATGGATTGGAAGATGCCGGGGGCAGCGCTGACTCCAAATTGGAGCCGGTTGCATTTGAATGCCCCCCTGTGCGTGACAATTGTTTGAGCCTCCGCCGTTTTTTCGTCCACTGGCAGTTGCTGGTAAGCCTGGGCCAGGTCCAGTTTCGCAAAAATTGATCCAGATCCCAGGGAATGCAGCAGGTGTTGCACCACTGGGACTGGGTATGCGCTCTGTGCCAACACCTTGTTGATGGTACAACGGTAGTCGGTGCAGATGCGCACAGACCCATCATGCTTCAGTGGGGTCACAATGGGGGTCTCCCATGAGGCATGATCGATCGGTTCCAGGACGCCCTGGGCGATCAGCTTATCCAGCTGCTCATCTACTTTGGGCCGCAGGGCAAACGGAACTCGGCGGGGCTTGAGCCTAATTGGGGTGATTCCCTTGTCCAGATTGAAGGAGATTGGCCTCCCCACAAATTTCCCCAGCTTACCATCGAAGACTTCCTTGAACTCTTCGATGAGGTAGTCGAGTTCGTCCCTGCCAATTTGGTTGATGCCTTCGATTGAAAGCCCCAGCGGCTTGAACCACTCCACTCCTAGCAGGTTCGGTCGGCTGTCCCTTACGACGGTGATGGGGAGCTTGCCTTCGAACTGCTTGTAGGTGACCCGGATGTTGGCTCTTCCTAGCACTCCGATGGGGTTTCCCCCAAAGTCGACGAGCTTGGAGTGTAGTGGCTTCAGCTCTCGCTTGGTGATGCTGGGTTGCAGGCGCTTCAACTGCTGCCAGTCCATGATGGAGTAGACCGAGCCGGAGTCTACCTCCATTTTGCAGGGTGCTCCTTCCACGTGGATGGTCACATGGAACTTGGTGGCACTGTCTGATGTCGTGTGAGCGATGGTCGTCTGGTGGACCGCTCCGCTCCGGGGAAATTCGTCGTCTCTGCGTCTGAAAGGGCCAGAGGACCGTTTGGATGACCTCTGGTAATCCTTCCGATTCTCGCGGGGACGGTGGCTGGAGGGCTCTGGGGCTGGTTCCTCAGCTCTGCAAGCTTCGGCGATGTGACCCCTTCTGTTGCAGCGTCGGCAGGTCGCATCTCTCCACTTGCAGGTTGCTCTGGCATGGTCCCCTCTGCAGCTGGCGCAGCGCTCCCCTTTGAAGTTCCGTTGGGCGGTTTCCCGCCTTGGGGGTCTGGATACCTTGTGGACGGTGGACTCCCCCTCCGACTCGGATCCAGCCGTGGAATCCTCTGTTGATGATTGCTCTGTGGAGCGAATCTTGTGGATTCCCTTGGCTCTGCTTACTGCGGCAGCTGCTTTCTCCGAGATTTCGGATGCGGTGGCTTCCTCCACCACATCCTTGAGCACGAGCTTCTTCCTGCTCAGGAATTTCTTTTGCAGGCCTCTGTCCCTCATGCCGAAGACCACACGGTCAGCGATGGCATTGTCCACGTGGTCGAACTCACAGCTGGCTGCGATCTGGCGTAGGGCGGCCACGAATTCCTTGATCGTCTCACCTTCCTTCTGGTCCCGTTGATGGAAGGTGAAACGGTTCGCCACCGGTGTTCCTGTTGGGGCATAGTGGTCCTCCAGGATCTGCAGCAGGTCTGTCCATGGCACTTCTTCGATGTCTCGTGGTGCTACGAGATCGATTGCCATGTCGAGGACCTCGGAGCCGCAGTTGGCCAGGAAGATGCCCTTCTACCGGTCATCATCGGCATCCCTGATGTTGTTGCCTCTCAGGTATTGCCGGAATTTTACTACGTAGGATTTCCACTTGTCCTTCCCTGGGCGGAAAGGAGCAAGGGCTGGCAAAGTGACTTCAGCGGATGCCATGCCTTTGGAAATGCCTACTGTAGTTCCCAGTGCCGGAGTCTTGTTTTGTTGGCTTGGTGCCGCGAGGTTCGTTCTTCTCTCTAGTCCTTCGTCGCCAGTGTTAGATCGGCGCAGGAAATGGAAGACGTGACCAGCTCGTTACATTAGTAACTTTTATTGAGTACAAGAAACAGTAGCAAGACTGGCCATGCGCTGCCGGAGCTCTCCTTATATCCGCTCCGGCAGACGCACCGCCCCCTGACAGGGATTCAAACTTTCCCGCCCGGTGGCTGGCAGCCAATCCGGGCGGATGTCCTTATAAGGACATAACACCAAGCATGATCAGTGTCACCTTTTCTGCAGATAGAATGAGCCTTAGAAGATTTTAGGCAGTTTAGAGGGAAGAGGAGCTATGTCTGGGAGCTAACTCTGCTTCATGTGTACATGGTGACAGAAATGTTTCTCATATACAGTACTGTAAAACAAAAGAAATGATAATGCACATCAAGATATTATTCTTGTTGATTCAGGAGCAAAAAAAAAAATTTCGGATATCCAAATGTGTCACAAAAATTTTCACCTACTTCCTCTTTTACTATCTTTGAAGTATTTTCTACACATGATAGAACCACAATGATCAGGAATCCTAGCCAGAATACTCAGGGGTGGACTTCAAAAATTTTAGCAAGGGGTTCTCTGCCCAGTTGTTGGGTGGGCATGGCCATGGTGGGGATGGCCTAGTTGGCCTCCTGCACCATGAGGGGGGGGGGCGTTTTTGTCCTCCACAGGCTCCAGAGGCTTTTCTCAAGCTTCCGGGAGGGCGAAAACGGCCCTCCCAGGCTCCAGAGATCCCGAATTTCTGGTAGGCCTGTTTTCTCCCTCCCCAAGCCTCCATATGCGCCTTGCACTTACCTGCATCCAAAATAGGCCATGTGGGGACTCCTGGGAGGGGAGGGGATGGGTGGGGTGGGCTGGGGTGGGATGGGAGGACGGGGGGATGGGCGGGGCCAGCCAGGAGTGGGATTTGGGGGTTCTCTGAACTGCACAGAATCTTAGCTAGAGGTTCTCCTGAACCCCTGCGAACCCCCAGCAGCCCACCCCTGAGAATACTTCGCAAACAACATGCAAGTGTCCTTTAGTAGTGCAGAGACTATAGATATTTCATGAATGAGCAATTCATCACTAAGTAGGTTGATATCCAGGAGAAGAATATGAGAAGAATAATAATTGGAAGCAAAATAGAGACTGAGAGATATTTAAAAGGAAGAGAAAGAAGTAAGAATTTCTAAATGGATCTAGAACAGGAAGACTCAAGCAGTGCCCATCGCTCATGGAAGAAAACAATTCCTGGTTTGGAATTTACTGCCTTATGCTTCCAATAAGCTTTCACATTTGCCTTGTTTCTAATGCATAAGAAAACAGTGTGATTAAAACCTAGAATTTGTTTCTGCAGGAAATCTATTCATGGGTTACTCCTGCCAATGGAAGAAAGAAAGTTGATTCTCCAATCTCTTTTTATGGCCTCTGGTGTCCCTCACTGCCTGCTTTGAAATAATAAATACATTTCAAGAAGGAAATTTATGAAAATGTCCTATCTCTCCATTTCTACTTGTGGAATGTAAATATATATTATTTATTTTATTTAAGGTTTTTTATAACATTCTTCATTCTTGCAACTCTTATAAAGAGTCCATTGAACATTTATGCCTTAAACTGTTTTTTTTTTTACCAGCTAGCCTTGGTTTTCTATTTCAGAAGTTGTTAAATGACAGCTTGCATTACATCAATTCATCTCAAATTAACACACAAGAGTCAAATGTGTTTAACACTACTGGGGCATTTGCAGTAAATGCTTTGTGGATTTGTCAACTTTCACAGCAAGTTGTTTCTAAATCTCTTTAGTGTTGCTATGGAAACTGCAAAAATGGCAGTTAGTTGTAAAACACACACCAAGGCCCTCCACTGTTGGTTTTTTCTCTCTCTTTCTTTACAAGCCTTAGCAGGTGTCTTGATTGAGCTTATCCTTGAAAATTATAGCGGTTTAACTATTTATAACAATGATACACAGCTCAAAACTTTTTAAAGAAAAAGTTGCTTGGATAAATTACTCTCTCATCTTTTCCCCTCAGTAGTTTGCACTATTAAATTTTTGAGTCCCAGCATGAACATAAAGACACAAAGGAAATTAATATCTAGCTCCTTCAAATCTGGTTAAAACTTAATCTCAAATATCTTCCTTGCTAGTATTATCTTCTGAGGAAAAAAAAGTTGGAAGACTTCCCAAATAAATCTGCTTTCTCCATTGATTTTAAGGACATTCTTTAAGCAAACTGATTCTGTGTGTTTATATTAAAATATTTAAACATTCTTTAGAATATGCAAATATTCTACATAAAATCCCTCAGATCACCATCTAGAGGCATTAGAGTAAAAATAATATATGAAAAGGTACATATATAAAAGAATGAAACTCCGATCATAGCATGCTAAACCAGCTAGCCAAAGGTAACTGGTGATAGACTCTTGCAGTTGTTTATTGTGTCGTGAGGTTTCAAGAGTATTTCATGGATTAAGAGTAAGTAAAGGTTAAGTGCACTTTTTCATAGCTACATTAATGCATTCCTGCCATCATAGAATAAACAGAAACCCAGTCAACACAGTTGTGGGAAAATGCCCGTTTACGCTGGGACTCAAGCATTTGGAGATAAATGAAAGTAGATTTTTTTGCACGCATAACTACCGTGACCACTAGGCTCCTCTTCAAAAGCTTTCACAGGACAGTAAAAAAAAGTGAAGATGGCACTCAGAACTGCATGATCAAACTCTTACTCTTATGTATGTGGGCAATGCATGTGGACAAATAGGAGGCATCAAAAGCATGGTTAGGAGCCCCATCTTGCTTTTCTGATTCTCCCTATACCATACCCTCTGGGCACCGCTGCTTGGAGGATTTTGTTATTAGGGATATCACAGATCCCTAATAGTTGTAAAGCTCTATTCACACAGACATAGGTTTTCAAACAAGTAGCAGATTTGCCAACTAGAATATATCTTCTATGGATTTGAAAAATGGGCAGAGCAAGTCTGAGTCTATATTTAGCTACTGTTTGGAAATGGTCTCAAAGAATGAAACTTTGGGTCTCTTTATATTTGCCTATAATTACAAAATTTTTAATTTTGTTAGATCGGCGCAGGAAAGGAAGACGTGACCAGCTCGTTACATTAGTAACTTTTTATTGGGAACAGAAACAGTAGCAAGACTGGCTGTGCGCTGCCGGGGCTCTCCTTATATTCGCTCCGGCAGACGCACCGCCCCCTGACAGGGATTCAAATCTTCCCGCCCGGTGGCTGGCAGCCAATCCGGGCGGATGTCCTTATAAGGACATAACACTCCTCCCCCCTAGTCCAAAGAAAAAAACAGTTCAGCGTTCGTCAATGAACGTGACGTAGTCCCGCAGGTACGTAGGACGCCTAGGCACCCTACTTGACCTGCGCAGTCTCATTTCTTCCGCGTCCCCGCCCTGGACGGACGGGGTTCCTGTGGCTCCTGGCTCCTTCCCCGGAACCGGGCTCGGTTCGGCTGGCGAGTGTGCGGGGTCACCCTCAGCGCCTCCGGCCGGACCGCAGACCTTGGATGGCTGGTTCTGGTGGTCTTCCTCCTGGCCTGTGGATCTTTCGCCTCGGCGGTGCTGTTCGGTCTCGACCCGGGAAGAGCGTCTGAGTCTCGGTAAGACCCCGGCTGTCACTTGCTCTTCCTGGGTCTCCCGGTGGCTGCGGTTCTGCTGCGGCCCGGTTCGTTGTGGTCCGGAGGGTGGTTCGGGCCGGTGCCCTTGGGTCTGGTCTGCTCGCTGTGGGTGGTGTTGGTTCGGGTAACGGTGTCCGACCTTGCAGGGGTGGCGCAGGTCTCCTTTGCCGGGCTGGCGCTGGCCTTCCCCGTCGGGTTGGTGGTGGTCGACCTGGTCGGGGTGTCGTTGTGGGGCTTCCTCCTCGGGCTGGTGGAGGTCTCCCCTGCCGGGGTGGCGCAGGCCTCCCTGGCCGGGTTGTTGTCGGCTTTCCCTTCCCCCTAGTCCCTGGTCTACCGCCAGTTGGTGGTTGGGGTGTTGTTGCCGGGTTGTTTCTTGCGTTGGGCGGGGGTCCCCCTCGCCGGGGAGTCATGTGCCACCCTCGCCCATGTGCTGTGGTGTGCCCATCTGCGATGGTCCCCGGTCTACTCGCCTTGCGTTGAGGTCTCCCTGGTAGGGCTGCCGTGGGTTGCCGTCACTGGTGGGGTGCGGTGCTCCCCTTCTGGGCAGGTCCCGGTCTACCTGCGGGCTGGGTCGGGGGTCCCTGGGCCTGCTGTGCCGGGTGCCCACCTGGTCGGGTTGGTATTGCCATCCCCCGTGTGGTTGGCCCCGGTCTACCTCGCTGCACTGCCGACGTGACAGTGCCTGGTAGTGTGCTGGGCCGACCTCGTCGGGATGGCGTTGCTCTGCCTCGCAGGGGTGTGGTAGGCCTACCTCGTCTGGGTGTTGTAGGCCTACCTCGCCGGGGTGTTGCAGGCCTACCTCGTCTGGGTGTTGTAGGCCTACCTCGTCAGGCTGGTTTTCGTGTGCTCCCCCCCACCTTTTCCGGAGTTGGTCGATGTGACGTCTCACGACCTGTCCATCTTCCAACTCGACGGTGTAGGATTTGGGGCCGGTTGTGCTGGCAATCTTCCCCTTCAGCCACTTAGGAGAGCCGTTGAAATTCAGCGCGAAACTGAATTTCCTTTGCTGAAGGCGCGAAGCGGGCGGCTGGCGGTTGCGGTCACTTCCGGGCTGTATTGGGGGTGCAGCCGGTCCAAGGGTGACCTCAACCTTCTGCCCATCAGGAGTTCGGCCGGGCTCTTGTGGGTGGTGGCATGCGGCGTGATGTGCTGGGTGAGGAGGAAGTTGTCGATGCGTTCTTGCCAGTCTCCCGGGCCCATCTTGGTGAGGGCTTCTTTTGTGAGCCAGACCATCCGTTCCGCTTGTCCGTTTCCGGCCGGCCTGTACGGAGCGGAGAGGGCATGGCGGATGCCCAGTCCGGCCAGGAAGGACTCCATGGCCAGGGATGTGAGCTGGGGGCCGTTGTCCGAGACCAGCACGTCCGGTAGTCCGTGTGTGGCAAACAGGCGGCGCAGGGCTCGGATCGTCGCTTCTGTTGTGGTAGATGCCATGGGTATCACCTCGAGCCACTTGGAGAAGGCATCTACCACGATGAGGAGGTGCCGTCCTTGCATCGGGCCCGCGAAGTCGATGTGGACCCTCGACCATGGGTTGCTGGGGGTCTCCCAGTTCGTGACTTCGGATTGTGGTGGTGCTGGGCAGACTTCTTGGCACGGGTCACATCTGGAGACCCATTGTTCAATGTCTCTGTCCAGTGAGGGCCACCAGACGTAGCTCCGTGCCAGGGCCTTCATGCGGACGATGCCTGGGTGCCCGTTGTGCAGAGTCTCTAGCGTCCGCCGTTGCAGAGTGCTTGGGATCAGCACCCTGTCTCCCCATAGCAGACAGCCCTTTATGGTGGACAGCTCCGTCTGTTTCCTGGTGAACGGGCTGAACCTCTCTTCCGTCTGTTTCGCTGGCCACCCCCTGAGGATCCAGGACCTTACTTGGCGGAGGGTGGGGTCCCTCTGGGTGTGCGCGGCCACATCTGCGGAGGAGACTGGACAGCTGGCGTCGTCATCTATGTGGAATAGATGGAGCGTGGGGGCTGGGTCTTCCACCGGGTTCTTCGATGGGCATCTGCTGAGTGCGTCGGCGTTTCCTATGGCTGTGCCTGGCTGGTGCACAAGCCTATAGGAGTAGCCGGCCAGGAAGCTGGCCCATCTCGTCATCCGCGGGGACATGAAGGTCGGGGTGGGTTGGTCGCCTGCGAGGAGTCCCAGGAGTGGCTTGTGATCGGTGACTATGGTGAAGCGTCTTCCATAGAGGTATTCGTGGAAGCGCTTCACTCCTGCCACGATGGCCAGGGCTTCTTTGTCCAGCTGACTGTAGTTCCGCTCTGCGCCGGACATGGTTTTCGAGAAGTAGGCGATGGGGGCCTCCGTGCCGTTGGGCAGCTCGTGGCTGAGGACTGCCCCCACCCCGTATGGCGACGCGTCGCAGGTCAGCTTGATGGGGAGCGTCTCGCTGTATTGGATGAGGACGCTTTTGGACGTCAGTAGTCCCTTGATGGCCCGGAACGCTGCTTCCTCTTCCTGGCCCCACTTCCAGGAAGCCGATTTCCCCAGCAGGCGGTGGAGTGGCTCAGCAACTGTGGCTTTCTGTTTTAAGAAAATGGCGTAGAAGTTGAGCAACCCAAGGAAAGCCTGAAGCTCCGTTTTGTTTTTTGGGCTTGGAGCTTCATGGATTGCTTCCACTTTTGATTTGGTGGGGTGGATGCCTGTGCTATCAATGAGGTAGCCCAGGAACTCGACTTCCTGTACTCCTATGATGCACTTGTCCCGCCTGACCCTCAAGCCCTTGGCCTTGAATCGCTGCAGGACAAGCCTGAGCCTTTCAAGGAGTTGAGCTCTTGAGTCACCGGAGACGAGCACATCGTCGAAGTAAGGCACCACCCCTGGAACGCCCTGGAGGAGGCGTTCCATCATGGATTGGAAGATGCCGGGGGCAGCGCTGACTCCAAATTGGAGCCGGTTGCATTTGAATGCCCCCCTGTGCGTGACGATTGTTTGAGCCTCCGCCGTTTTTTCATCCACTGGCAGTTGCTGGTAAGCCTGGGCCAGGTCCAGTTTCGCAAAAATTGATCCAGATCCCAGGGAATGCAGCAGATGTTGCACCACTGGGACTGGGTATGCGCTCTGTGCCAACGCCTTGTTGATGGTGCAACGGTAGTCGGCGCAGATGCGCACAGACCCATCATGCTTCAGTGGGGTCACAATGGGGGTCTCCCATGAAGCATGATCGATCGGTTCCAGGACGCCCTGGGCGATCAGCTTATCCAGCTGCTCATCTACTTTGGGCCGCAGGGCAAACGGAACTCGACGGGGCTTGAGCCTAATTGGGGTGATTCCCTTGTCCAGATTGAAGGAGATTGGCCTCCCCACAAATTTCCCCAGCTTACCATCGAAGACTTCCTTGAACTCTTCGATGAGGTAGTCGAGTTCGTCCCTGCCAATTTGGTTGATGCCCTCGATTGAGAGCCCCAGCGGCTTGAACCACTCCACTCCTAGCAGGTTCGGTCGGCTGTCCCGTACGACGGTGATGGGGAGCTTGCCTTCGAACTGCTTGTAGGTGACCCGGATGTTGGCTCTTCCTAGCACTCCGATGGGGTTTCCCCCGAAGTCGACGAGCTTGGAGTGTAGTGGCTTCAGCTCTCGCTTGTTGATGCTGGGTTGCAGGCGCTTCAACTGCTGCCAGTCCATGATGGAGTAGACCGAGCCGGAGTCTACCTCCATTTTGCAGGGTGCTCCTTCCACGTGGATGGTCACATGGAACTTGGTGGCACTGTCTGACGTCGTGTGAGCGATGGTCGTCTGGTGGACCGCTCCGCTCCGGGGAAATTCGTCGTCTCTGCGTCTGGAAGGGCCAGAGGACCGTTTGGATGACCTCTGGTAATCCTTCCGATTCTCGCGGGGACGGTGGCTGGAGGGCTCTGGGGCTGGTTCCTCAGCTCTGCAAGCTTCGGCGATGTGACCCCTTCTGTTGCAGCGTCGGCAGGTCGCATCTCTCCACTTGCAGGTTGCTCTGGCATGGTCCCCTCTGCAGCTGGCGCAGCGCTCCCCTTTGTAGTTCCGTTGGGCGGTTTCCCGCCTTGGGGGTCTGGATACCTTGTGGACGGTGGACTCTCCCTCCGACTCGGATCCAGCCGTGGAATCCTCTGTTGAAGATTGCTCTGTGGAGCGAATCTTGTGGATTCCCTTGGCTCTGCTTACTGCGGCAGCTGCTTTCTCCGAGATTTCGGATGCGGTGGCTTCCTCCACCACATCCTTGAGCACGAGCTTCTTCCTGCTCAGGAATTTCTTTTGCAGGCCTCTGTCCCTCATGCCGAAGACCACGCGGTCAGCGATGGCATTGTCCACGTGGTCGAACTCACAGCTGGCTGCGATCTGGCGTAGGGCGGCCACGAATTCCTTGATCGTCTCACCCTCCTTCTGGTCCCGTTGGTGGAAGGTGAACCGGTTCGCCACCGGTGTTCCTGTTGGGGCATAGTGGTCCTCCAGGATCTGCAGCAGGTCTGTCCATGGCACTTCTTCGATGTCTCGTGGAGCTACGAGATCGATTGCCATGTCGAGGACCTCGGAGCCGCAGTTGGCCAGGAAGATGCCCTTCTTCCGGTCATCATCGGCATCCCTGATGTTGTTGCCTCTCAGGTATTGCCGGAATTTCACTACGTAGGATTTCCACTTGTCCTTCCCTGGGCGGAAAGGAGCAAGGGCTGGCAAAGTGACTTCAGCGGATGCCATGCCTTTGGAAATGCCTACTGTAGTTCCCGGTGCCGGAGTCTTGTCTTGTTGGCTTGGTGCCGCGAGGTTCGTTCTTCTCTCAGTCCTTCGTCGCCAGTGTTAGATCGGCGCAGGAAAGGAAGACGTGACCAGCTCGTTACATTAGTACCTTTTTATTGGGAACAGAAACAGTAGCAAGACTGGCTGTGCGCTGCCGGGGCTCTCCTTATATTCGCTCCGGCAGACGCACCGCCCCCTGACAGGGATTCAAATCTTCCCGCCCGGTGGCTGGCAGCCAATCTGGGCGGATGTCCTTATAAGGACATAACAAATTTCATGGATTTAGCGAAGGCCATTCAAGACATTTTGCTGCCTCAGACCTAAAGCAGATGGTGCCATGATTTTCCTATCCCCTCTTAGTCAAGAAGGAAAGGCTCCAAGTCCAATCAAGTGATATAATTGGTGTCTTAAGCAGCTATTTCCCTTCTGCTTCTAACTTTCCTAGAAATAAAAATAGAAGAGACATATATAAAGAAATTAAGTATTTGCAACTCTTGCATGATTTTTAGTTTGCTGTGCCTAAGAGTCATACTACTGGAGAAGAATTAATCCCACTACAGCTAATAAGTAAAAAAGACAGAATGTAATAACTATTGCTTTTAGGAAGGATTGTTTTTCCTTGCTCTGTTCTTTATTAAATACAGGTGAAACCAAAGCCATCAATTCTCTGATAATTGATTTGTGAGCTTAAATCTTAGGAGGGGCATATCTTCCACTTCCATATAACCAACCACCATGATTGCCATATAGCAGGGGTGTCAAACTCATGTCAGCACTGCATCGTCACATGATGTATCGGGACCTTTTTCCCCTTCGCTAAACTGGGTGTTTGCATGGCCAGCACGTGACGCATTCTGTCCATGGGCCGCAAGTTTGACAGCCCTGCCATATAGGATTCTTTGAAATGGACTGAGGTGGCTAACTAAGTAACAAGCTAATAAGCTATATTAGTTTGATTTTTTAAATATAATTAAGTAACCATATTTGCATAAGAATCTGCTGCCCACCCACCCTCAAAGAAGAAGATATATATTAGAGTTATATATTCAATGTCACAGCCAAATGTTATTGCTAATATTAGTTCTTTGGTGCATTTCTTTCTCATATTTCAAAATATTCACTTTATAATCTGCATTTGAATCTTGTCCAACTGTAGAGTTATCAGGAAATTTCTGTTCCCATACCTTTACCCTTAAAATATGATTGAAGTTTAAGAGAAAAACATGGGAAAGGATTCAATTTCACTTGAGTTATTGCTGACATACCCTCTTAAGCAATTAAGAGAATTGGTACCTGAAGCGTGTTTACATTCTCCAGAAAATAAAATTTTTTACCTTTTTATGTAAGGTTCTATTTTATGTAAACATGGCTGTGGATGGGGGGGAAAAGGCTATTTGAACACTAATGAAATAATATTTTCAAGTAAAAGCTCTTTAATGTTGTGTGTGGGTGTAAGAGAGAGAACGCTAGGCTTCTGTGAATATCGAGACTACAGAAAATACAGAACTATATAATTTCATAATTTTTATAATGATGACATAAATCTTTCTAGAGGCAAAAGGACATTATATCAGAGAAAACAAAATATTATGATAATCTTTTGAACTCACAGTTGCTGTTCAATAAGGCTCTTGATTATTTGCATATCGTTTCATAAATATATGGCTCAAAAGGGATCTTTCTGTCAAAAGGTAAGTTAGGAAATTTGAACCTTATATTGGAGAACCTTTCTGCAATGGCTCAACATTTTTCTATGGTTTGTGGGGGGCATAGAAATAGTATGACTGAGGAGATGGGAAAAGATGTTGGCTTTTTGGTGTGTGTTTTGTGTGTACTCAGTGGGTCAAGAACATGGAGTCTTAAAGCACTTGTGTTGCATTTTTTACCTTTTGCTAAAAAGATTATACATCTTGCTAGTAAAAAACAGCATTTTTGCATTTGGGGATACTTTGAAGTAGAGATCAGCTGAGTGATCAAAGCCAGGTCTTTTTATGTAGCATTGCATGTATAGCACATGCAAATGGGCGCGCTTTGATTGCACAACGGAGGCAGACATCTAGAATTTTTTGACCCATCTGCTCTGGCATCTGCAAAATAATGGGGCCAGGTGAGATGCACAGGTCCAGTTGAGTCTGATGTATTTTATTATGATAGAGATGGCGGTCTCTATCTCCAAGATGGATGAAGCTATGTCTGTTCAAGCTGGATCACGTTGATGGGAATTCAAGATGAAACTTCAGGAAGATGTTGTTGTCCTTATTCATCATGCCAGAATGATATGATGCTAAAAAGATTATGAGGACCCTAGGAATGTTTGAGGTTCCCCTCCCCATCTCTTAGAACATAATTAGCATTGTTCAAAGAGGAAAGGTTTTGTTTTTTTAAAAGATTAAGATAGAAGAGTTTTTCTGAAACTTAGCAACTTTAAGATGTGTGGACTTCATCTCTCAGAATTCTGGGAATTGAAGTCCATGCATCTTAACATTGCCAAGGTTAAGAAACCCTGGAATAGAGAGTAAGCAATAAAAATCTTCCTTTGTAACTTCTATTTTGGATAGGCTGTTTTCATTTGAAATAAGGGCTTCTCAGGATGTGTTATGGTAAACCAAGCATTTCTTTCTGGACCATTCCCTACTTACATCGAATGATGGCACATATATGTCCTGGCAATAGCAACCTCTTTTTTGGTCATGTCCTAATGATTGCTTTCATCTCATCTCCACCTAAGACTGAGACAGGCTTAAGTTGTCTTTATTTGTGCTAGTATTATAATAGTGTTTTCTGTTTATCTGACATTATCCAAAATATGTAAAATCTATTAAGTTTTATCACTCATCATTTTGGCAGGAAGTCAGGTGACTGCAGTGACTTGAAACAGAGGCAATAGACATGGGATAAGGATTGGCAATGGGGAAATTCCATGCTAGTATAGTTTTTGACTGACTCAGGGATAGTCCTCACAGAATCATAAAATTAAAGTATTGGAAGGATCTTGGAGATCATCTAGTCTATCCAGTGCAGGAATCCCTGATAATTATCTTTTAAATATTTCCAGCAAAGAACAAATTCACCACCTCCTGAGGCAGTCTGTTCTACTGCTGAACAGCTCTTAACTATTACAAAATTGTTCTTGATGTCCAGCCAAATTATACTTTCTTATTTCTTGCTTTTATCTTCTGGAACAACACTAAGTAATTCTGTCCCACAGCAAGATCCTGGGAATTCCCATGGAATGACCTTTTCCAAATGTTTGCACAGCCCTACTTTCCCAGCCATTTGGAATCATTTTCACTAATCAGTTACAGTTTTGCTGGCATGAATTATTTGTAAAAATAATATAGGTGGAATACAAATAAAATGAAAATTAAATTAAATTAAATTAAATTGATAAGAATTAGAATTCAACACATTTATATCTCTAAACTATAGAAAGTTCTGAGTTTTTGAATGTTTTTTTACAGGAAATGCTTAAATTGTAGACTAAAGCAGATTATAATAAAGGTGGGATAGAAATCAAATCAAATCAATCAATCAATCAATGAGTATTTTTTTTAAAAAAATGCATTCTCTCTTGGATAAACTTCTAGGAGCAGCAAGTAATGACCTTACTAGGAAAACACATGGCTAGAAATTCCCATAATACAGTGTTTGATAAATCAGAGCAATGCGATTGATTTTTGTGTTTTACAAATATTTTGACAAGACCAACTTTCCCTTTTGTGAGTAATTGTAATGAAAGACAATAATTCCCTCTAACTCTCTTAGTTCAATAAATCTCACAATGTAATTTTATACTTTTGCTGCCAGACACTTGTCTGGCAATACTATAGAAATAGAATTTGCTGAAAAATGACTACTACTTGGGACATTCAAAACCTTAAATTAATAATAAATAAATTCATTTATCTATTATTGGCTCCCAAACAGATGTTTGGAATTCTTCAATTTGAAAGTAAAATATAATTAGCTTTGTGGAAGAAAATTACCATGGCATGTCCATTGTAGGAAGTGAACACATCTCGATGAAATCTTTATCTTTAAACTTGCAACATCATAATAAATCTATGACTCTCTTTACATAACATGCAATTAAAGCCAAGCAAAACACAATGTGATTTATTGTGTTATGCAACTCCATCTAATCTGTTGTGTGAACACTATCTAGAAGTCAACAGCAACATAATACATTAGACAAAACCATGCTTTGTTTCCATTATGGTTCATCATGCCACACTAGACCATTTATTAATAATCGTACCATCTGCAGAACTCCAAAATATGTGTTTTCCCTGTCACATCACCCAGCTGCTTTCTACACTGTGTATTGTATCTAGCCTTGCTATCTATTTTGACTCCTTGAAATAATTTCTCAGGATTATTTGTATACATTTGTTTGTTAAATGGTGAGCAGTGAGATGACCGACATTTTATTTTATTTGTGCATATAAGTTATAAAGGGAGATGAAAAAATTGACAACTGTGGCGATTGTGCATGTTCAGTGGTCTGAGCAAGCTCTCAAAATGACAAAGAGAAGAATGTTTAATTTTTAATAAATACCTTCCCACCCCGGTCAGTTAATCATCTTAATTTCAGCAACATCACTATTGATTTGCTATAGGATATCATTTGTTCCCTTTTATTATTTATTGCATTTGAATAAATCATTGTGTGTGATTGATAACTAGGTAATGTCACCAGAGATGGGAGGATTAGGAGATATTTAAGTGCAAAACAGAAGTGTCAAATTTTAGTCAAGATTAATAGATCTATTGTATACCTTGTTAGGGAAAAAAATGAAAAATTGCACTGCACAAAATAGGAGGTTTTCCATCAGGTTTTGGGAGAATTGGTTTGGAGGGCAGCTGCAGTCCAATATCTTATTTCTACATTGACATTGTCACTAGAAATCCTTCCAATGCATTTAAGATGAAGCCCTGTTAGTCTTGACTTGCCTTGTTTCATAATTTGATTTGTCAGTTTATCCTCCATTTTTTTCAATGAAAAGCTACTCTTCTCCCTGAGTTTTAGTAACTTAAACACACTAAAACCACTTGCCTTGGTTTTCCTCACCCAATATAAAACTAAATATCATTAAAAATAAAATCAACAATAGTAAAATACATATGAAACATATTTTATAGCATAGTTATATAATGTTTAAAATAAAGTTTCCTTGGGAAACTTTATTAGCTGCCTCACTGCTAATTTCCAATTAGCAAAAATTATAACACAGTACAGGTAGTCCTTGATTTACAACCACAATTCAGCCCAAAATTTCTATTGTTAAGTGAGACATTTGTTAAGTGAGTTTTGCCCCATTTTATGACCTTTCTTGCCACAGTTGTTAAGTGAATCACTGCAGTTCATAAGTTAATAAACCGGTTGTTTTTTGTTGTATGTGTTTTATTTGTAGTGTTCCTTTAACAACCAATATATTTTGTGGACAGTGTATTGTCACTCACATTTGTGAACCGGTAGGGAAGATAAGTGAATCCCACCTCTGGGGCAGGGATGGGTTCTACTTACCTTTACTACCAGTTCACAATGGGAACATGCACAGATCACCCATGATAAATGTTGTGGCAGGTGGGTGGGGCCTCCCGCCGGTTTTACTACCGGTTCTATAGTACCAGACAGAACCAGGAGCAACCCACCACTGCTCTGAGGGAGACCCAGTGTGGTATAATAGCTAGTTTTATATTGACACTATAGGGACTTAAGTACTAATTTACCCTCAGTTATAGAAACTCAGTGGGTGACTTTGGGCCCATCACTCACCCAGTCCAATTTACCTAATGGCTATAGCTTGGGGCAGGGATGGGGAGGATAAAAGACTACATAGGTTGCCTTGAACTCCTGGACAAAAGAAATAGTATATAAATCTAACAAATAAGTAAGTAAATAATAGAAGTATAATCAATCTAAGCAGAAAAGATGGTTATATACTTTATTCTTGGACGGTGAATTTAATTTATGAATATGTGGAACTCCCCTTTCATTGCTGGTGGTACAAGCCTCAATATATTGCTTAAGAGGAAACCCTGGGGATTCAATGAGATGAGCTGCTAATTAGCTTGTATCAGCCATAGTTTTTCAAGTACAGAAAGTTCTGGTTTTTGTAACAGGAAACTTTATGTTAGTTTTTATAAATATTTGACTTTCCTGTCTAGAAAACAGTAATTGTTTTCCTCTGGAGTCAAGATGGAGTCAAGACACTATTCCCTCCCCCGTCCCCCAAGGGATGCAGAGGACATCTCTTAGTCTGGAAAGTGTCATTTCTTAATATTGTTAGCATGAAATATAAATAAGCCACTTTCTACTGGAACAGAGGGCTAGCCATGCTAGCCAGTGAAGAGATACAATTAGTCTTAAAAGACTAACAATTTGGGGGGAACACAGGTCACTTCGTTAGAGTCATGAAGTTGTGAGGTGCATATATACAACTGTATGCTTGGAAGGGATAAACAGTGAAGCCAGAAGTAAATTAAATACAGAAAGTACAGATTGAGGCTGCTGCACTATTAACAATTGCTATTCTCAAAACAGGTCTTGGTTTGAACCATGTTAATTACTGACAAACTAATCTTATGTATGATTTTTTTTTTTAAAAAAAAACCTTTTTCTGATGCACATGCACAATGAAGAGTTCTTGGATTAGACAAGAGAAATGTTTGTGGAAAGACAATAGTTAAAAAAAAGGCGTATCCCAGAAAGCTAGGCTGGTAGGATGGGATACTTTCAACATGTAACAGAAGAGAAGTCATAATTGGAAAGAAAAATTACAAGAAAGAAATCAAAAGATATTTCAAATGCTTATGTATATGACCTGTAGCATGAATAAGATCCTTAATAGCAAATTAAGCAAATAATAGAGATTATTCCGAAGAGCAGAGGCAGTCCTCGAGTTACGAATACAATTGAGCCCAAAATTTCTGTTGCTAAATAGAGCCTTGATAGTACAGTGGTCTACGCACCCTGTTATTAACACAGCTGCCTGCAATTTACTGCTGGTTCGAATCTCTCCAAGGCTCAAGGTTGACTCAGCCTTCCATCCTTTCTAAGGTAGGTGAAAAGAGGACCCAGTTTGTGGGGGCAATAAGCTGACTTTGTATAAATATACAAAAAGTATGAAGGCTATTGCTTAACGCATTGTAAGCCACCCTGAGTCTCCGGAGAAGGGCGGCATATAAATCAAATTTAAAAAAAAAATGAAACATTTGTTAAAGATGTTTTGCCCTATTTTACGAACTTTCTTACAACAGTTGTTAAGTGAATCACTACTGTTGTTTAGTCTGTAACAGGGTTATAAAGTGAATCTGACTTTCCCATTGACTTTGCTTGTCAGAAGGTCGCAAAAGTTGTTCATGTGACCCTTGGAGACTGCAACCATCATAAATATGAATCAGTTGCCAAACATCTGAATTTTGATCAAGTGACCATGGGGATGCTGCAACAATCATAAGTGTAAAAATGTTCATTTTTTTCAGTGCTGTTGTAGTTTCGAGCAGTCACTAAATGAACTGTTGCAATTTGAGGACTACCTGTAATAGAAATTTCATGAAAGCTAATTTTGCAGATCATTCAGTAGTAAGCAAAAATAAGACAGAAGGAAATGTTGTTTAAAATAATAGGAGTTTCAGTTTTCAAGAAGAAAGTGGGAAAGTGTGTCAGTAAGCATTACAAAATACGTATTTGCAATATTATAAATTTCATAGAAACAAAATGTCTTGGTAAGAAAAGTTCTTAATAAACTATGTTTTACTAGTTTACATATAAAAATATTCTTTACAGCATTAAGAAAATTGGTTAAAATGATGTACATAAGTTAAACTCCCTCCTGTGAGTTTTTATTCAAAATAAAACAACTTCTAAACATTATATTGTATTGCATCCTGAATGAATCTGTATGCTACATATACCTTTAGTTCAGGGGTGAAATCTACTTACCTTCTCTACTGGTTCGGAAGTGCGCGCTCTGTGCACGCACACACATGTCACATGCGATTTTGGATCCTCTGTGCAAGCGCAAAGCCTTCTGCACATGCGCAGAAGGTAAAAAACAGGTTACTCCCTGGTTAAAACCAGGAAGTAACGATGTACGGGTGGGTGGGCAGAGCCTCACACTGCCGCCACTATCGGTTCGCTCGAACTGGTGCGAACCAGTAGCATTTCACCCCTGCTTTAGTTGATGGGATGTGATCAAGAGAATGTTGGCTTGCAAAATAGTCTTAGATCAGAGATCTTAATCATGCTTGGGTTGTATTTGCTGTATATTAGCTAAAATTTCCCCAACAGAGGTTGCTGATGTGGCATGGGTACAACTAAGGTTAGTTGTCTCAACTTGCATTTTTTTATTTTGCCAAAAAGTACACAAAAGCCTTGTTTGATCATGTTTCATGGCGGAGGTTAATATTCATGAGTTCTTCTATCAATGTCCATGCATATGGAGGATTGCAACTTAGCGTGTAAAGTGAATGTATGGTAAAGAAAAAGACTTAAGTATAAAAGTAAAGAAACAAAAAATAACATGTGATAGCATGGCTATCACATCCACCTATTGGAGAGCTGCCTGGCTGCTTGCTCTTACACTTTTCCATTCCAGAAAAGCAATAGCAGTCATAACAGAATGACATATTTTAATATCTATGATATATATGTATATAAGACTGGCATAAATTCATACATATGTGTGTGTGTTTGTGTCCCACATATTTTACATATAATTTTACATAAATGATATTAAACTGGCTCACAAAACAGCAACCTTTAAAATAAAAAATACTTTCTTGCCAGTTATTTTACACTCAATTAACCTCTTGTTCTTTTCTTCTTCATTAGTGCTAAAACAGTACACTATCTAAGAGTTTTACCTAGTAGGAAAAAGGTTGCTGATTTGAAACACAAAAGTTTTTAAAATTAGTGTTCTTTTTCCTTCACTTTGAAACTTCTTGTACTTCAAGGGAACTGAAAAATAAAGGAACAATGGAACCTTCTTCATTAAGTCCTCAGCTACCCAAGAAAAGCAAACTAACCAAGAAAACAAAATAGTAATTCTAAAAAAGCACTGTTTATTCCCTAAGGAGAATAAACATATACATAGCATTGTATGTATGTATACACGTATGTACGTATGTATGTATGCATGCTATTTGATCACCAAGAGCCCTTTAGTTTTAACAAATTTGAAAAAGGGAAGGTATGATATGAAATTTAAATGATACAAGGGATAGGTACAGTAAATAAAATTTCTCTTAGTCCTTTTACAGGATTAGGTGGTCATGAATTCTGGAAGTCTGCCATCTACTTCTCCCTTGGTAGTCAGCCATTCAAGCAAGCTCTTCCTTTGTACATTCAATACACTTCAATATTTTAAATACCTGACACCTCTTTCTTCCTAAACAAATTTTTCCTCAATGAAGTAAGAAAGAAACCAAGACATATTACAGGTAGTCCTTGTTTAACAACCATGATTGAGACCTGCAACTCTGTTGCAAAAGGATGCCATTGTTTAACATCAAGTGACCACTGCAAGCTTACATTCACTGCAGTCATTAAACAAGAAATCACGTGACCACAACGTTTACTTCCAGCTTCCTCTTTGACTTTACTTGTCGACAGCTGGTTGTACAGTGGGCAAATGGCAATCATGTGACTGTGGGATGCTGTGATGTATATCTGAACAGAAAGTTAGAGAGAACATAAATATAAGAGACACAATCCAACTCCCCCAGGTGACAGTATATATTTGTATAATAATATACAAAGTTTAAACTTTATTGAAAGTTCTACTTGAGTTTACAATATGGGGAAGCACTACATGCCAAAAATGTTCATAATTTTTTAGAGGAAGGGATAAAAGCAGAAAAAAAAATTTTTGTTGCTGACTGTAACAATGCTGAAGTAAACATTTCAACTATATGAGTTACATCTCAAAACAGCAAGTAGTTAGCTATAATTTATCAAAAATATGTTTAGAGCAATTTAAAAGTGAAGATCCTGTAATGTTGCCCAGGTTTAATAATTATAAGTAGATTGATTTGAAAAGCCAAGCAACAATTCTGAAACACTTCTGCAGATTAATTGCTCCAAATTTCAAAAACAAGATACTACACACTTAAAGCAATATCGGAAGTTTCCTGCTTCTTCATAGTTTTGTTCATGCTGTTTAAGAGGTCCTTTTCTAACTTGGTGTTTTCAATCAGTCTCTGTAGTCCACCATATATGAAGGGTAACAGATTGGAAAAGGGTGGGTTGATGTCGCATTTGTTATCCTTGTGTTGATCTTAACCATACATGTTTTAATTGGTAGCGAACAGCCATTGCTAAAGTAATCCAACATAGTTTATAACTTCGAGAGTGAACATCTTCGCTCCTGAAATTAAATAGCACATGGGAACCTTTTACAAATTTGATTTGTGCAATGCATAGATTTTGTTCATGTGGAATAACTGTGAAAGACTGCTATTTTCAGTTTCATGGCACATTTCTGGCCAGTTTTAGCTTTGACATTTGCAATTCAGAGTGATTTAAGCCAAAATGGACAATTTCTAATACTCATTTCCACTTTCCAAGATTTCCAAATCCAGCTTGGATGTAAAAATTGCTTCCTTGTTTAACCAAACTGCAGCTTAACCGCAGTTTAACTAGCATCTGGCACCAGCACATCCATACATATTTGCAAAAAACCAAATAAAACATATGTCCTTCAGTTGCATATCTTTGACCCTTTACTCATTATGAGATGGCAGAAAATAATATCTACATAAAATTTGCAGCTCCCCATCACTGATTCCTATGCTGTTTCTGTTGCACAGGAATGCCAAGTGGGGACTGCCCTATTCTTTAGCAACATCATTTATGATGTGAAAAGTGATTAGGGTTTGATTTTGCTGTAGTCCTTGTTTAGCACTGTACCAATTGGAGAGGAAAACATTATTATTTGTTAAATTATTAACCTATCTCGCTGTGGGGCTACTGTAGGTGGCCAATTCCATACTGTAATTCAGTAGGAATGGAAAGAGATAGGATCTGACAAAAATGGCAGTACTCTGCTTAGGCTTCCCTCAATTGTTCTCTGTGCCTCTCCTTTTACATTCATCCTGTTACCACACAAGTTGAGTCGACTAAAGTGTAAAAAACACCCACAGGAATTGCAAGGAGAGAGTCAAGTCATTGGCAGAGATTTTCAAGGAAGAGCACTTCTGGCTACTATGTAGTCAGAAGAAAGATACCAGATCGCAAAGTAGCATCCTTCCAGGGTAATCATGTGGAGTAAGGTAATGGTTTCTCCCAGAAACGATTGCACTTTTTAGATTTCTCTTTAAAAGTTCAGTCATTTCTGGGAGGAAACATTACCTTGCCCCACATGATTACTCTGAAAGGATGCTGCATTGTGTTCCGATGCCTTTCTTCTGGCAACATAGTACTGTGGGGACCGTGTGGAGGAAGACACTTAAAAGGCTGGGGCAGTAAAATAATGAACAATCTATTGTTCTGTTCAGTGCTGCAGGAGGAGGAGGAAAGCTAAATTCCCTTGCAATTCTTTTTTTTTTAAAATATAACTGTATTGTACTTCTATTGCTGGCAAAAAAAAAAAAATCATTTCCAACAAAGATATCTCTCTTTTAACCTTAACTGGTGCACTTTCTTTTCTTTTTCTTTTTTTTTTTCAAAGTAAAATTTCTGCCTAGACAGAAATTGAGAACCTTATTGTTTCCTATTCAGCAGAGATACATAATCTGGGACCTGGAGATGTATGCTTTGTACACCAAAGTCTTCAGTACATGCCCCAGCAACTCTGCTAAAGCTGTTACTGAATTCTGGTTTTTAATATGAAAGAAGAAGAAAATGAAGTGAGGTGTTACCAGTAGGGTCAATTGCTGTAAGGTTATTGCTACAGGAAAAAATTAGCATGGACAACTGCCACTTGGAAGAAAATGGATTGATTACAAATTTTCACTTGTAAAGCTAACCAATTAAAATTATTATTGGCATTCATTTATATTTATATTAACTAAATTTCATTTATTTTCTTGGCTGGACTTAGTTGCTCCCTTTTCTACCTTGGATAAACTGTATGAATTGATGCAGGCTCCTTGAAATGTAGAACATTTTTTTCCTAGAATAGATGTCTCTCAAGGGGCAAACAGAAATCCCTAATTTTAGTTTTTCTCCTGAGCAACTAGTTTTGTTACGCATAACTGGTACTGTACTGGCCATGTTACTATATATATTTAGCTATATCAAATCTTCTTATGAGCAGAAATAATTAACTTGCTCCATTAAGAGCAATCTAAAATTATAAAAAATTAGATCACTAATATAAATGATAATAAAATCCTAGCAATGGGATACAGTAATTCCATATTTATGCCAATGCAAGTGAAAATGGGATAGGACAAGTTATGATAGGATAAGCCAACCTTTTAAGAGCTGTCTTTTTTCTAAACAGCATTCCTAACTTGTTTTACATTTTGGTCTATTTTTGTCTCATCTCTGAACTATGTAAAATGGCCTGGTAATCATTCAAGATTTGTATACAGGATATATGCTTTAAACAGATATTACCCAGAGCAGAAGAAAATTTAGAAGAAACAGAATAGAGTTTAGTTTCTTTAAAGCAGCACCACTGGCGACTATATTTATATTTACATAAAGCAAGTGTAACATGTTGGGAATCAGTGACCTGTTCAAAAAGGGCTGCACAGACACAGACTAACCTTACATCAAGTTTTCAAAGAACAGATGTTCACTTCAGATACCTTATCTGCCATCAAGAAATGGGGGCTGTTTCTGTTTCCACAACCTCCCATAGTTCAGAGTAAGAGGGTTAGGCAGAAAGCATCCTCTGTGGTGGTCTCCTATTTTATGTAATACTTCTGGAGGTACAGATGGTCCCTGTTTTTTGGCATTTCACCAATTGACCAGAGTGGTGGCCTTTTTCTGGGTATTTGGCTTTTAATGAGCATCTTTAGGAGAGTTAATTCTTTGATGATATTTTGATTATTTATGCTAGATGGCATAGTTCATTTTCTGTTTTTGCTTCTATTATATCCCACCCCAAATCCCTTTAGATTGGGGTATGTTCTAAACTCAGTGAGTCAGTATCCAAATAATTGCTGGAAAAGCCTTTATATTATCCAATTCCAACAAGGTGGTGGGGCAGGGGTGGGTTCCACTTACCTTTACTACTGGTTCGCAGTGGGAGCGCGTGCACTTGCTCACTTCACTCGCACACGTGCACTTGCTTCTGCGCATGCGCAGATCACCCACAATGACGTCGTGGTGGGTGGGCAGAGCCTCCCACAGGTTTTACTACCGGTTCTATAGAACTGGACCAAACCAGGAGCAACCCACCACTGTGGTGGGTTGGTGGTTTTTTTTTTTTTTTTTTTGTTTGTTTGTTTTGTTACCTCTGAATCTTTTTGACTTTGGGATAGACACAGATTTGGTAGAATTTTCAGTCAGTAACTACTTTTTTAGGTTCTTGAAAGCTCATGCTCAGATGTCAATCAGAGCAACTAGATTTTGATTTTTCCAGGATCAGAGCCTTTTTCAAACTCCAGCTTTGACATTATATCAGGGGTGAAATGCTCCCGGTTCGGACTGGATCGCCCGATCCGGTAGCAATGGTGGCGGGTGGTTCAGAGAACCGGTAGCAAAAATCCCTGCGCCCCCCCCATGCCCAGCTGAGCCACCCGATCATCAGAGGCTGTTTTTTTTTACTTTTAAAAGCATTTTTCTACAACCTCTTCGGCCAAAGAGGTTGTAGGAAAAAAAAATGCCTTTAAAAGCCTCTGGCGATCCCAGCTGAGTTGCCTGATTGTCAGAGGCTTCTAAAAGCATTTAGAAAATGTAGAAAAATGCTTTTAAAAGCTTTTTAAAAATTGACCACGTCCACCCAGTCACATTACACCCCCCCAAGCCATGCCCACAGAATCAGTAGTAACAAATTTTAGATTTCACCCCTGCATTATATGCCCAAAATATTTAAGCACTAATCTCAACATTAGTTCTTCCAATACATTTTACTTGATCTATTTTATTTTCTTGCCTAGGGTACTCAAAACTATATCTCCAGTGCCACCATTCTAGGAAACTGATTTTTCTTCATTCAGCATTTTTGATGAAGCAACTTTCACAGATACATAGTACAACTTGGAAGAACATGGCCTTGCAACATATAATGTTTGCTGGGGATCTATCTTTAAAGTGTAAAACTTTGTGCTTTACAATATTTGTCTAGATTTGTCATCGTTTTTCTCTAAAGAAGTAATAAAGTTCTTTATTTGGTAGTTAAAATCAGCATTTCCTTGGACTTTTGAGTCCAGGAAGGGTAAGTTGACTTCCATTACTTCATCACCTAGTGTTGAGTTTGCCCTAGCAAAGTTATTTGTTGTGATTTCTTTGTTTGATAGTTGTAAGCCACCCAGAGTTGTTGAGAGTTAGACAGCATACAAAGGATGATTATGAAGAGGATGATAAAAATTTTAGGGGTTTTTTCATGTGTTTTTACATTATTGAACAACACCAAGATAACATTATCAAATGCTAAAGGAAAGAGCTGAGAATTCTGGCTTGCTCAGCTCTGCATTTCAGCAAATGGAACTCAATTTTTATTTCAAATTTCATTTTTTTGTTTCCAAGAAGGATGCTGGAGTTGACTGGGGATAAATGAGGATGAACAAGCTGAAGCCTAATCTAGAGGAACTACACCACTTTTTTCATATTGGCCCTAGATGAAATTAACTGCCCTCCTTGCATCAAGTACATAATTTCTGCAGATGGTAATACAATACTGATCAAGATTTTTTTCAATTGATTTACCAACTGAAACCATACTAAGAAAGCATGGATTTGGTTGTAATTATCTTTGTTTTAGTAACAACCAAGCCATGATATTAATATGTGGTGGCTCAAATTGGTCAGATCACGTACATGTTACTGTAAAAGTTGCACTGAATACCGTGTTTTCCCCAAAATAAGACCGGATCTTATTTTCTTTTGAGTCCCAAAATAAGCACTAGGGCTTATTTTTGGAGGGTGTCTTATTTTTTTCCCCCATGTACAGAAAGCCCACTTCTTCTGCTTGCTTGCAGTGGGGCAGTGCCACTGCTGCGAGGTGGGGGAATGGAGCTGCCCCACATGCCCCGCACCGGCTTACCTCAGGGCTCCTGCATCCAGGCCACCACACCCCGACACCTGCCTCATCTTGCAGTGGTGGCTCCAGCAGCCCTGTCCAGCAGGGCCACGCATGACTGCTGGCCCACTTCTACTTGCTCATGGCAGCAACAGACCAGGAGACTGAGCACCATGCTGGTGCCACGGCCATGAGGCAAGCAGTCATGTGGGCTTCTGCTGCACATAGTTGCTGGGGCTACCGCCGCGAGATGTTGGGGCGTGGATGGCCTGGCTGCAGGGGCCCTGAAGTAAGCTGGTGTGGGGCACGTGGGGCAGCTCCACCTTTGGTGAGCAACCAAATACAATGAGCGATTGTGCGGTTGTGCAGGGTCTTAAGTGGGGCTTATTTTGGGGGTAGGGCTTATATTAGGCACACACATAAAACATGCTAGGGCTTATTTTCAGGATAGCTCTTATTTTCGGGGAAACAGGGGTAGGTATTTTCAACAGTGTCCCTCTGATTATGGAACTGCTTCAATTTATATTAACTGAACTCATCATTGCAGGATTTCAGGCAGACCCCAAATACCCAGCTCTTTATTTTGACTTACAACTCGGATAGGACTTTACTAAGTTTAATGCTACCTGTTAATTTGGATGTTTTTATTTTGTTCTTACATTTTTGTTATTGTGATAACGAAGCAAATTTATACAAATACAAATGATCAATTAACTAAAACAATAGACTGCTCAATTCTCCAACCCTTTTTAATGTAAATGTTTTAAATAGTTTAAATCGATTCACAATTCAAGAAAAATTGCCTTGAATTAAATGGAGCCAACTTTATTCTCTAATGTCACATGTCTACATTTTCCCTTGTGATTTTTTGTAATATTTGCTTTGATTATTTTACATATTCCATCACCACCGTTGTCGCTATTCCAAGCAACTGGCACTTCTATTAACATTCTACACAGTAGGTTGCAGAATGAATTACAATTACTCATCGTCTTTTAAAAGGTTTTTACAACTCACAGTATCAAGACATGTCCATAACTCAAAGAGAGAAAAAAGAAACAAAGAACCATAAGAAACTGGAGGGGTATGTTTTCACTCATTGTATAGGAATCAAATATTTAATTCTATTGCTGTGCATTGGAATCAGTTTTCATGCAATAAACAAGTAATACTAATAAAATACATTGTTGCTTTGATTTATAATTTTGATTGCTCTTTTTCAATTGCTATAGAGTATATGATCTCATCAGTGGTGGGATTCAAAATTTTTTATTACTGGTTCTGTGGGCGTGGCTTGGTGAGCGTGGCATGGCTTGGTGGGCGTGGCAGGGAAAGGATACTGCAAAATCCCCATTTCTTCCCAATCAGCTGGGACTCAGGAGGCAGAGAATAGATGGGGGCAGGGCCAGTCAGAGGTGGTATTTACCGGTTCTCTGAACTACTCAAAATTTCTGCTACCGATTCTCCAGAACTGGTCAGAACCTGCTGAAACCCACCTCTGGATCTCATGCAATGTGTTTATATATGAAAATGGAATTATTACAATTATACATAATTGATTATATAATTATTATATATATTATATATAATTGTTATATATACTATATAGAAGGGACCTTGGAGGTCTTCTAGTCCAACCCCTTGCTGAAGCAGGAGACCCTGTACCATTCCAGACTAGTGGTTGTCCAGTCTCTTCTTGAAAACCTCCAGTGATGGCACACCCACAACTTCTGAAGGCAAGCTATTCCACTGGTTAATTGTTCACACTGTTAGAACAATGTATTTATTACACAACATATTTGTATTACACAATGTATTTATATAGTACTGTGTATTTATTTACTTATCAATCAATCAAATTTAGTTGCCACAATTTCATTTTAACTTGTTGTGGCTTACAACAGTTAAAATGCCCATGAAATGCATGACAGTATAAGCAACAAAACACCCACACCTACAGTAAGAAGTAAAACATTAAAGTATTCACTAACATGTTCTTGGAAAATAATCTAACAAAGAACAAAAAAAAGTATAATGCCTTACCATTATAGTTAACTAAAATACACCCCCAAATACAGCAACAATTTTATGCAATCAAACAATTTAAACTTGCAAAATAGAAAGAAGTCCACAGGCTCTCTCTTATAGCTTGTCTTTCTTGCTTTTCAGAAGATGCTCACAGCGGGGGTTTACTTAATTCCAAAGGAAGCTGTGGCATAACTTTGATGTTACAGCAGAAAAACATCATGTCCTAGCCTGATCCCCTTTATCTCAAGAAAATGTGGGATTAGTCAGAGTTTCTCCCGTGATTAATACACCAATTGGTTCTAATTGGAATACAGCCTGCTTCCTAGAGCAGACAGACTGACCATTTGTTGAAGTCATGTCTCCATCTCACGGCCAGCTTGCTGTTGAGCTGGATAAAAGCATTCTGGCATGAAAATAGTATTTTGTATTTTAATGCTATGGTAGTACCAGACTTCCTTTGTTGTGGATGCTTAGTTTGTTGAGGACCTTTTTGGAAATTGATGATTTGTTGAAATTTGGCTGTGCCAAACCTGGAATTATTAAGTTACAATCTATCAGTAGTTGAAGGTCACAAGTTGCTAATATTTGGAAGAAGATGAAGAATCAAACCAATGGGTTGCATTCTCTAACACAGTATTTTTCAGCCTTGGCAACTTTAATATGTGCGGACTTCGGTTTGCAGAATTCCCCAGACAGCATGCTTTAAGATGTGTGGACTTCAACTCTGCAACTGGGGAACTATGGGAGTTGAAGTCCACACATCTTAAAATTGGCAAGCTTGGGAAACATTGGTGTAATCCAAATCCCTATTGGAAGCATGCACAATGCTTCACTGATTTATTATTTCCACTAGCTGCCTCTTTTCTCTATGGTGTTCTCTATGGAACTGATCTATGTATTTTTCTTAAACTTGGAATACAATAAAACTGGTCCCATTGTCTTGATAGTCAAGGCAAAGGATAAAGGAAGAACTAAGATATCAGTTGAGCTGCTTCAGACAGTTGTCAAGGTCATAGTATTAGAAATGGCATCTCCATCTGAAGGCAAGGGAAAACCATAGCTGAGATGAGAATATGATTCTGGATTGAGGATCCGGAGTGAAGAAAGAATAGAACCTATCATATGGTAGTGAATATGGTTATAAACTTCCTTGGTGGATGTAAAAACCAAGCCTAAATGAAACAATCACGAGAGACACCTTGTTGGAGTTTGCATGCAAGGAAATGAAAAACTGAAGGAAAGTCAATCAAGAAAAAATATGAAAATGGAGAGGTGGATGGAAACTTGGAAAAGTATACTTTAATGTGCACTAGAAAATGCATCAGAACTACACCAAAACAAATATTTTAGTGTTTTGCTTCCAATTTTAATTTATAGGAAGATAATATTAATAATTAATCATTATATAATTATAATAATTATAATAATTAATAATAATATTACATTTCTGAATTTTGCCATTGCAAAAACCTCCAGTCAGTTCAAGCACTTAAACTAAACAAATACAGGTAGTCCTCGAGTTACGACCACAACTGAGCCCAAAATTTATGTTGTTCAGTGAGACATTTGTTAAGTGAGATTTGCCCCACTTAAGGACCTTTCTTGCCAATTATTATGTGATTCATTGCAGCTGTTAGGTTAGTAACATGGTTATTAAATGAATCTGGCTTCCCCAATTGACATTGCGTGTCCGAAGTTTTCAAGAGTGGATCACATGACCCCTAGGACATGGCAACAGTCGTAAATATGAACCAGGTGTCAAGGGTCTGAATTTTGATCCCGTGACCATGGGGATGCTGCAATGGTCATAAGTGTGAAAAATGCCCATAAGTCACTTTTTTTCTCAGCGCTGTTGTAACTTTGAATGGTCACTAAATAAACTCTTGTAAGTCAAGAACTACCTGTACCAAGTGATGAGCACTCAGTGGCCCCATCAGGGTCAGAGCTTCTGTTTACAAGCTGAAAAGAAAAAAGTCACAAGATAACTGGAGAAATTCCTTTCTGCAGGAGTGGTCTTCTGTTTCATGTTCAGACGACATAACAGTATCAGGACAAAGCACTTAATAGTTGCGTGTGTGGGATGTGCGTGTGGAGGACCACGGGTGTGTGTGTGTGAGGGGGGAATGGTTGTCCCATTAAAACTACTGTGCTCTCGGAATGTCTATCCACGTGAAAGGGAATATTAGTGGGGGTGAAGAGTGATTCTTCATAACTTTCTACAAAAATTACTCGGGGGAACCCAACAGGTGAGAATAAGCCAAGTTCTTTCTGTAACGTGGTGTTCGGAGACAGCCTGTGAAGACAGGACCTGAGGAGAAGAAGAGGCAGAAGCGAGGCCATAAATCCACCGCTCGCCTTGGGCCGGCGAAGCGGCGCGCAGCGAGGACAAGCGGAGAGGCGAGAGCGTGCGCAGCGCGGTTTCTCCAAGCGGCGTAGTCGGGCGCTTTGGGCGCGTCTCGCCTTGAGATCCCTCCACTTGAGCTCAGGCGCCTCCTTATCCTTAGGAAGACGCCGACTCCCGGTCAGAGCCTCACTCGAGCGGAGACGGTCTGGGGCGCAGCTACTCCGGCGCTCCCTCGCTGCACCGGCTGAAGCGGACAACCATGGACCATGGCCTCAAAGAAGGGGACGCTGCCGGGCCGACCGCTGGCGGTGCCGCGCGAGGAAATAATACCGCCGCCGCCGCCACCACTGCCGCCTCCTCCTCCTCCGGCGGCGTGGTCGTGCAAGTGCGCGAGAAGAAGGGACCCTTGCGTGCCGCCATCCCCTACATGCCGTTCCCTGTAGCCGTCCTCTGCTTGTTCCTCAACACCTTCGTACCTGGACTAGGTAAGCCGCCCCTGCCCTTCAAAATTGAGCGCCCGCCAGGCGGCGCTCGCGTGGCTCCACCTGCCGGGGGGGAAAAAAACCAAAACAAAACCACTAGGCGGGAACCGGGACGTGCCCAAAAACTAGCGGAATTCCTCTGTGAGCGAGGCGCAACTTAGCCGCCCAGGTGCGAAGGTGTAGCCTGGCGAGGCTGCTGGGCGGAATATTCCGTCTCTTGCGTTTTAGGCTAGCGGGGAGCTGCCACTTAAGGCAGACGCCTTCGCTGTCACTCTCGGGCGGCTATTTGATTCCGCCGGTTATCGCGGTTACTTAGGAGGTGGGAAAGTAAGTGGGTCTGTTATAAGCGTTCACTTGCAAACGAGTCAAGCTAACTGTCAGGCTAGTGAGAGCACGTCGCATGGAGAAGAGGAAAGTTCGCACAATACGTTTGACGGCTGTAATAACTCTTCTTTCTAGTAGTTTCACTGAAGGGAGTTGAGTGGCGAGCCTGCAGGATTTCTTATAGGGGAAAGAAAAAGTCAGTCCTGGACTGTATACACTATATATTGTATATTGGTCAACTGCCAAAGAAAAAGACAGTCCTGGACTGTATACATTATATGTATAACAGAATATATATATATATTGGCAGTTGACCAATATACAAGCCTAAAACCATTTTTAATTGATGTTGGTAGAACTGTATTCCATTTGATTATCCAAAGTTCTGGAGCTAAGGACTATAATCATCTCTATCCTCTGTGAATTTCTTTCAACTGCTGTTAAAAATAGTACTCATTTAAGTTAGTAACTGTTGCTAAGTACTGGGGTTTTGAATTTTGTAAACCCATTTCAGCACTGTTTATCCTGAATTCATTGTGATGTTTTAGAATGGAGTCAGGAGAAGTCTGTTCTCAGAATAATTAATTCAGAACCCCAAATAAAAGCTGAATAATGCCTTTTGCTTGCTCAAGTTCTGGCATTCTTATTAGGACATGAACAACTACAGGTGGGGAAAGAAGTGTAAGCATTTTTTGCTTTAATTGTAAGAATGTATATAGTGACATAATATACGCATTATTTTTTAAAGTTGCTGAGATTGAACTGCAACCACCAGGCAAACATTTTTGCATCACTTTATTGGCTATTGAACACCAAGTTCTCTTCAATAGAAGCCTCAATTCTCTACAAAATTTCCATTTAGTAGAAATACAAAACTCTTTCACATGATGAAACAGGTCCATCTCAAGTGGAAAAAGAGTGGTGAAAATGCTCTTGCATGGCCATTAGAATGGGAATATTTAGAGAAAGAAAGTCAACATCCAGAATCAGAAGTCAGTTTTATTAGAGATAAGATTACTGAAAAAAGTTTCATGTCATCACATAGCTCTTCTGATATGAAGATTCAGAGAAGCAAAAAGCCCATCTGGTGTATTTCTCCTTGCTGTATCTGATATGACAACCTGTCAAAAAGATGAGTTATTTTCTTCTTCTAGCTATATTGGCTATTCATGAGCGAAATTTCTCTTTGTATTGCCTTTCCTTTGAGAAATGTTAAGTTTTCCATTATTTAAATTTGTAATGTTAATATAGCTGGGATAGAATGATAGAACTAGAGGTTATTTGCAAAAAAACAAAAAACAAAACCAGAGGAGAAATTGTAATAATGTCTTCTTTATTATGAAGAAATACTTTAATAATTTTATTGTGTATATGATGTACAATAACAATAAAGGCTATACTATAAATGCTGTGGAAAATATTAGCAACTGTGTGTGGTTGGCAAAATTCTTGAGTACAAAATAACTGGGTAATGTGGCCTTGAGCAGCACTGAGTGAGATAAAACTTTACATATGCTGACATTGTTAAAAGAGCAGGCTGTTTAATCCTGCTGTAAATATCTTAAAAGCCAAAGGATATTGCCATGGAATTGGCTCTAGACTTTTTTTGCATGGTGTGATATTACACCAGCACATTGTTGATAATAATTCATGTGAATAGTTGTTATATTTTAATTAAGTTTTAACTTTATGAAATGCCAATCAGCATAAATGAGTTTCCTAAATTTTATGTTCCTTCTTGATAAGGTGCTGGTGCAATCTAAGATTACCTTCATATATCTCCATCAGGGGCGAGTACCAAATCCTGTTGCTACCGGTTCGCGTGTGTGCTTGCGTGCATGCCTGGTGCTTCTGCGCATGCACAGAAGTGTCCGGGCAGGTGGGCGGAATCTCCCGCCACTGCTACCAGTTTGCTCGATCCGGTGCAAATCGGTAGCACTGATCTCCATGATGTATGGCATATATTCCAAAGGAAATACTGTGAAGAATATTTTGTAGTGCTTCCTCTGGAGTTGCATTTCAGACTCTTTTCCATAAATGAGAACTACCTTGTCTTACTTGCTGGGACTTCCCCTTTCCCCTTGTATCATAATTATATCTTAGAAAACCATGCCATTCGAATCTAAGATTGTGCCCCAAGCTACCAAATCCACCAGTTAAAGCTCTGCGTTTGAGAAGGAGAGCTGACTGATCTGCCCCTCTGCCTCTCCATACAGTATAGAGACTATTTGGAAGCATCCTGGAAGCAGGTGCTATTTCAGAGCGGCCACAATTCATTGCAGCTGCTTCCCAAATAGTGCCCACTTCTGGGACAGTGCCACACTGCCTCCATGTAGGAAGGCTATGTGGCAGAGAGGCTATTTCCCAAATGACATCTATAGAAAACGTAAATGACTGAGCTGTGATGGAGATTGGGGAGGAGGATGTGAGACCCAGCAGGGTGAGAAGCAGGCTCAAGCCTGCAGAGACCTGGCAGCGAGGGATGTGGAAGGAAGATAGGCAGGGGAACTGCTGCAACATACCTACAATTGATCATAAGAGTAGGTGAATTTAGGAGCACCTGAATTTTGTTCATGTGACCATAGGGGTGCTTCAGTGACCGTAAATTCAGGCAGGGATCCTAAGTCTCTTTATTCAGCACCATCGTAATTTTGAATGGTCACTGAGTGAAGGGACTATTTATAAGGCATGATATCACACGCAGAATTGATTATCAGATTATGCAATAGATACAATGATACACCTGACTGTAATTTCTCCTTCAAATGAGTCAATGATCCTAGAGGTTTACATCCTTTTGCTATACACAAATACATAACTTTGGATAATTTTCTTCAATAAATTAATGAACAAGTATAATGTTTTTGACTCATTTGATTAACTATTTTTAGCTGGGAGTGGCAGTAAAAAAGAGATAATTATGGGTTCTTTCATCCTGATTCCTTTATTAAAAATTCATCAATTGTTGATTAATTTGTGTAAAATATCTACAGGAAGTAGAAGTAACATATTCTTCTTAAAATCTATTGAACTAAGTGTTGAAACAAAATTCATTTTCACAACATTTATTATTTCTCATATACTCAAGAGGTATTTTAAATTATTGTTACCACTGATATTGTTAATATCATTTACAGTATCTACATCTAACAAAAATATTTTTCTTGGAATTATTATCCCAAATATTTAAGAGATCCCAAACAAACAAAATGTAGTGTTTATATATTTTCATAGAAATCTGTTATAGAGTAACACAAATATAATCTTGGAAGAAAGTATGCAACAACTATGTTTCTTTTTTACTTATATATTAAATTTATATGATTCCCGCCAACTCACACATAGGTAAGTTAAACATTAACTTAGCATTGGAAAACAGGAACGCATGATAGCTTCACCTTCAGTCTCTGAGGGAAGAAAGGGGAAATGCTGACAGGTTTTCAATATTGTTAGTATAGCTTATATTAATAAATTAAGTACATTTTAACAAAATATTTCTTATGATGTCTATATCCTGATCCAGTTTTCCTTAGAGGGCAGAGATTATTGTGCAATTGGTGATTAGTTTTATTCCAATTTATTGTATGTCCAGAAAATATACTTGGGTAGAGAAGCTTAAAAGTTGTTGATTACACCAAAGTGTTATCAGCATGTAATTACAACTTGTATTTAATTTCAGCTAAACCTTAAATACCTATAGATTCTCTATTGAAACAGGGCAAAGATTCTAAGGCAATAGAAGATATGTTTTAACATTCTTGATGGATTTTATAATAAGGCCATCCAGCATTTTTAATAACAAATGTCCAATGGAATAAGATAATTTTAACTGTATTCTGAAAGCTCAGTAGGGGGAGTAGCAATCTAGTAAGGTGGGAAGGGGGAAGCTGTGTATAACAGCTGAACCACAATTATAGGTGGGAGTCAAGAACCGTAAGCCTTTTAAAATTATCAACAGCACTTTGAATTGCATTCAGAAACCAATTGGCAACCAATATTCAGTATGCCTAGATGGCATGCAGCAGAACAATAGATCAGGCTTAAACTGCAGGGATCTTGGCCCATAATAAGTATTTTAACAGCAAAAAGCATAGGAAAATAATTGGAGGTAAGCCCACCCATAGCTTTACTTTGCTTTAGTCAATTGGCCTTAGCAACTCTTTTTTCAGTAGAACTTAATCCCAATATTGCAATTTAGCAAAGAGAGAAAATTATTTTGAGTGGATGCAATGTATATAGAATTGATTTCCTTTATCCACTACTTTTCAGGCCTCAAATAAGAGGGGGAGGGGCACGAATTTGGATGATGCCAGGATTTGAGAGTTGCTTGTTTCATTCTATTCTTCTAAAATCTTTGTATTTCAGGGATGGTGACAACATTAAGCCATAGTACAATTATAATAAAGATAAGCAGCCTCAAAGTCTTAATTCATATTTTGAATACCTATTGAACACATTTTCCTTCATTCACCCACACAATTCCCTCATGGGAATGCAGGATCGTTGGCTAAGCCCCAAGTTGGGGCAAATTCTTTCCCAGCTGTTGGGTTAGTTGTTATTATGGCATTCTACAAATTGATCATCTGTGCATCCACTTGCTGCTGGTGTTTCAAGAATGCTACTGCCAGATGCTCAGCAAATAGTGGAGTTCCTTGGGAAACGGCAGTCATTCCTGAAATTTCTCTCTTTGGAAGACAGTAGGAAACTTGCAAAATTGATGTTGATTTCATGGGATAAACCAGGTAAGAATTGTGATCAGATGAGCTACATCTACTTTATTCTAAAGCTATATTGACAAACTCTTTCAACTGATTTCAGTTCTCTCCCCTATCTCATTTACAACAAAAGAAAGTGGAGAAGGTCTCTTCTGAGCCTCTGGGCCCACCCACTGTCCAGTTGTGACTGTGCTATCTCTTATCTAACTGTTGTCTTGGTTGCGTATCTTTGCCCAATCTCCAAGGTCTTTCTCACATATCATTACACAGCCCAACAGGAAAAGTGATACCAGTTCACTCACTGGCAGACGCATTGGATGGGACTATCAAGTTCAAAGTACCAAATGCAAGAGGGAATTAATTGAGGGATGCCTCATATCAAAGATCCATCAATGGAAACCACATGTCCTCAAAGACTCAACTATAGAAAAGAGCAGTAGGAATTTCCCTAGCATGGATATGAAGAGTAAAGAAGCAGTGGTCTTGGTAATCCTCCAAATAAAGCTCCTAGCCAGAGTTTTTGAATTTGCCAGTCTATAAGTGTAAATAAATAAATGATCATGATTGCCAAAACTAAAAAGATTAAAATCCAGATGGCAATTTCTTAAGCCACTTTCATTTCCAGTGAGTTTCTGCAAGAGAGAAAAGCAGCCTAAAGCTGCTGTGCAAAACAATCCTTTATCTTAATGTTATAGATGAACCAAACCAATCTAGCTTGTTCAACAAATTATTATTATTAACACAAATGATGAATTAGTTCAGTTTTTGAAGTCAGTTTTTTTCATGAATAACAAATGTTTCATTTACACTGTTGGAATGCTTCTCTCAATCTTGTGCCTTCCTGTTAGAAATTTTTAATTAACAGCCATCCTCATCATGTGAAATTTATGTAGGCATTTCTGAGATTTGGATTAATTTGTTTAGAGTTCAGATGTTAATATTAACTCATCATCATAACAAGAGAGCAGTGAACCAGGCTTCCTACCTATGTTTGTATTAGACTGATCAAACCTATCTTCAGAAATATTCTTTTGCTGGTATGGTTCAAAATATTTTATGAATGTGAATATTTTTATCCTTCTAGCAAGAATTTTAAAGTTGCTAATTAAAAATTCTGGTATGATAGCTTTATTAAAAATACATCTTGAGCATTCTGAATGCTTTCTTCTGCAAATCATTTGTACATTTTTTATCTTTTGATTGCAAAATATATAGTGTATTGCAATTATTAATAGAACTAGAGGATTTTTTTTCAAGCTGGTAATAGATGGCATGTAATTAGTAGCTGCAGAATTGTATTCGTAATGGTGTTAAAATCTCTCATGAATAATTTATTTGTATTAAAAAACTGTATGTTTAAGATAACTATTACAGCCATTAATGATTAATTAAAAATAACAAGTATAAATTACATTTCACCTGAATCTGATAAATGAGACCTGTAGTGGAATCTGGGGCTGAAGTGAGGGGAGAAGTTAGGAGACTAACTAGCTTGGAATTGCTGGGGGGAGCAAAGGAAATCATACTCTCCCTAAAGTTTGCAGTGCTTATCTAGTAGTTTCTGTAGTCAGTGCGTGAATCTGGCAAGATTCCTGTTAATAGGCAAGTAGCAATAAACACACCATTCTGACCAGCTGCCTGGGTCATCCTTGTTCCTTGCACCTGACAGTTCAATAATATTTTATACCTGTAAAAAATAAGACTTTCTTAGAAGTTTACAAACAAAATACAACAATAATTGTGAATTGCAGTTCTTGCCTAGATTGAAAGTTACAATAATTGTCCAAGATACTATGCATAACAGCATAAAAATACTTTAAAATGAGTATAAGAAATTATTTATTTATTTATCCAATAGAATCACATGCCTTGAATTAATCTTAAATGATTTTTTAAATAATTTAAATTTATGATTGGCTGTCCTTTATTTTCTGCATACAGGGAAAAAGTGTTTAAGTGTATTTGTGAAAGAATATATTTTGCATAAATGGTTCCTGTTAATTTGCTATTTTTAAAATATTTCTGAGTTCATTCTTGTTGCCATGACAATTTCATTTTCATAAACACATTTTTGTGGTGTCTATGTCTGCTCCTATCTGACATTCTGGAAATTATATAAAATTGAAGAAAACAAATGAGTAATTTTGATATACAACAGATAATGCTGTCAATTTTGATTGATTATATATTTATGCATTTTATTGGGGTAATTTTACACTGCTTTTTGACCCCAAAATACTCCTTCAAAGTAGTATACAGTTCAATACAATAAATAGCTCAAATGCCAAAATCAAACGACAATAGTGTATAATTGAGACCAAAATAGAATAACTTACACACAATACATTTTCCTAAAACTAAAAGCTGGAAAAAAATCTTCAGTTTATCCAATTCTCAGAAAGAGACAGAATCAACTGGAACATGAAACTTTCAATCAGTTTCATTGAAAATGCTCTCTACCTCCTATGCTATCAGTATCTTGCACAAGTTTTTCATAAGTATGAGAAAAAGTGATTGGACTCTCATACCCAAGGTAGGCTTTGTAAGAAGCAGAGTCTGTTTAAAAAGAACTAACAACAGAGAAGCCAGGCAGGATCTTTTTATAGTTCTGCTAACACAGTGTCAATTTAGCAAGCTGCTAATAAACACAGGGTGGGGAAGGGACATTTCAGATTTCAAATTGATTTGGGCAAGTTATTGGTTAAGTCAGCTGCTGTCAAAACTTCAAGATAGCCCAGACTGGGAAACCAAAACCATAAATACAAATACTACTTTTACTGTAGTTTCAGTTACAGAATCTTGCAATTCGGAAAGCACTTCCCCTTTCTTCTGTCTTTACATTCCAGAGAATTAGGGACCGTCAACTCTGAAATGCTTTATCCTCCTCCACTTTTGTACTCAGATTTCTCTTTTCAGATCATTGTCTAGCCGGGGTGTCAAACTCGCGGCATCACGTCATCATGGGACATATTGTGACTTTCCCCCCCTTTACTAAAATGGGGGTGGGCATGGCAAATGTGTGATGCATGTGGCATGCGGGCTGCGAGTTTAACACCCCTGGTCTAGGCTGTAGCCCTCCATCCTGTCTCTCAAGGTTATTCTGACAGTCCATTATAATTGCACAGTTAAGAATTAAAAACGTAAAAAATATCTGTGCTAAATATATAAATTGTGTCTTATTTGATTGGCTATTCAATAAGCATGCACTGAGACAATAACATGAGCAATCATGCATGTACATTCATGCAGCACATCATCCCATCCTGCCCCAGGGACTGCTGAAAGCCACATTTTTACAGCTTTACATAAAATTCCAGAATAGGTACTATATGAACTTCAGTGTGAATACTGTACCACAGGAAAAGTGTAGCTACTGAGAAGATAATCTCCTAATTTCCACAAAATGACAATGCTTTATAACTCTGATCCGGAGTGAACCAACTCTAGTAAATCTTACTGCCAGGGGAAAGTCAGTCCTATACGTATTCAAATTCTAACCCATAAATTGCCTCTGAAAGCCCACTAATATGGTAATCAGTGCAGCTTGACTTAAACCCAACTCATTTCTTTCCCCAAAAACTTCGCAGTCTCCAGGCATCAAGACAGGGTCTCCATGGCATTCCCTGCCCATCCAGGGGTCAAGATTTAAAACTGAATATTATTTGTATATTGATGATGCTTAACACTCATGCCAATGGGTGACCTCACCCACTTGCCTCATGTAGATGTTGAATTGGAGTACATAAGGAAAGTGTCAAGCTCCGTGGAATTCTATATTGCAAGAACTTTGCGTTACATCAGTCCCTATTAACACCAACTGAAACCAGCCCCAGGAAGAGAATCACTATACTACAGTGCTCCCTGCTCCTAACTCTCAGCGATGGTTCAGAAGGATGCTTTGATTTTATTTTTATCCTGCCTCCCTTTTTAGAATTGAATGCTTCTGAAATATCAAGCAGAACCAGGAAAGTCATGCCACCCCTATTCTGGTCCTGCCGAATAAGTACAACCAGAGCTAATCTCAGGCTGAAGGCTTGACCAAAATGGCTTCAAATAATCAGCTTCCTCCAGGCTCCACCTTATCCTTAATATTGCACAAAAAAAAGGGGAAAGTTGGAAACTGGTTCTAAATTATCCCACATTGTCAGTTCCAGTGATGGCTTCATGAGCATGGAATGTACCATTGCCTTATTCAAGGCAGATGGGATAGTCCACTCAGTCCAGAATGAATGCATCACTGTTTGAGCCCAGCCATTTGTCACCACCTAAGGGGCCTTAATCAACTAGGAGGGGCAAGGGTTTAAGACACAGTTGACAACACTAACATCCTCAAGGACCAATGTCCTTGTTGAGAAAGTTCTCAACAGTCACGACTATAGAATATAGGACCTACCTGACCAGGGTACAACTTCATTGAATCTGAATGATCTTATTCATCAGATGTCTAATGTATTCATGATAGCAATTCTTCATATAGTCATCTTGTCCTTTAATCTCCATGAAACTCTGGGTTGCTTTCAAAGGGGCCATTGGACACTGATAATCGTAGTAAAATAATTATATACTGCAATCCTAATCACTATATAGACTGTAATGTGGGCATAGTCATGTTTTGATGGACTTATTTTTCATCTTTCTCTAGTAGTAATCTAGGCATCTCTTCTGGCTACTCTATTTCCCTTGAGTCGTTAGAAAACCAAGGGGCTCAGTGTGATTAGCTGCTGCTCATATGCAGTCCTATACAACACAACTGGCACTTCCCCATTTGTAGAAGCAACTAAAGTTTCTGGTGAACTGTCCTCCGAAGACTCAGGAAAATTTCCAAATACCATCTGAAAACCAGTTGGGTCGATCATGCAGACCAATCTAAGAAGGTCCACCTTTCTTCAAGATGGAGGACATCAGAAAGTTTCAAAGAAACCAGTTTCTGAACCATGGTCAGAAATTGATCTGACAATGACAAGACAAAGTTACAGTCCCCTGCAATCTTCAGAAGCCTGGGCTTATTATCTAGGCAGGTTTCTCAAATTGTAGTTTGCAGAATCTCTCTCATGTACAATTCAACAATATGACTCTGGACCAGGGGTGAAATCCAGCAGGTTCTGACAGGTTCTGGAGAACCAGTAGCAGAAATTTTGAGCAGTTCGGAGAATCAGTAGCGGAAATTTTGAGTAGTTCAGAGAACCGGCAAATACCACCTCTGGCTGACCCCAGAGTAGGGTGGGAATGGGGATTTTGCAGTATCCTTCCCCTGCCACGCCCACCAAGCCACACCATGCCCACCAAGCCATGCCCACAGAACCAGTAGTAAAAAAAAATGGATTTCACCACTGCTCTGGACATTGTACAACAAAAATAAACATTTTAAAAAAGTAACCATATATCATAAAAAGTAACCCAATATATAAAATGATGAATGAAAAAGGACAATAAAAACAACCAGAAGCCAGGTCTTAAGACAAGTAATGTGGGTACCTGTCATATATTGACTCTTGATCAGGAATTCTGCATTGATAGATTCCACATCCTAAGAGATGTTTAACCTCTGATCTAGGCAATATGGTAGTATTAAATATACTTCCTGGTAAACATATTTACTATGAATGTAAGGATTTGGCTAGAAAAGAGCAGATCAAGAAGCATCATTCTTTTATATTGTCCCAGATTTCTGCCTCTGAAATCCCTGAAAAGGGGAGAAAAGATGGGCAATCAAGAGCAAAGATGCTTTTAAGTCATTAATTCATCTTCTCTCATTCACCTGAACAGGTGAGTCATATAATGTTGGAATGATTTCTTTTCTTTGGGTATAATGTCTTTCTGCTGTGACAGGACTTCAAAAAGAGCTATGAAGTCTGTATACTAGGTAGAATAAGAGCAAAATACAAATGAAGGTACTGTGCACATATATTCACTCAGAGAGCTGTTTAATGGATGGAAAAACAATATTTTCCTGACAAGTTTGTTTTTAAAATCCTGGGTTTAAAGGCACAGTTGGGATTTGTTCCCTAGCAACATTGTACATCTAAGACTTGTGAATGATTGCCAATATTGTGAAAAGCTGCACAGAAGAGTGAAGCAATTGGGAATCTGGGGGGTGAGAACAGTTAAATAAAAAGGTAGTATGGTGAAAGAAATCGTTAAAGATTTTCTGGAGTTGAAAGCATTTCTAAATAATGGTCAGAGGTACATTAAAACTTAAGACTTGGAGAAGAAATAATTATTTCATTGACAGCTTATTCACATAGCCACTTTTTCATAACCAAAAATTAATATATTGTTGAAGCAACAGTGACTAATATACAGAATTGTACAGTTGTTGAAAATCTACGGAGAAATGAAGGTAGGCTATGTTATTAACTGCCAGTATTATGCAAGGAAAGCAGTTTCTTAGGAATTCTGACTTGATCCTGACTTTCAGAAATGATTATTGCAGGTGTTGAAGGATCTTGAGAATGGTTCCTAAAAGCAGAATGTAATTTGAAGGAATAATGTTATTCTTTGTATAAGAGGTATAAAGAGGAAGCTTATATGCAGCTTGAAAAGGGTCTTAGTTTAGTTTCTTACTTCTACAGCTAAAGGGGATTAGATTCAGAGATCAAGTAAGGGAAAAGACTATATGAATTTTTTTTTAAATATAAGTTTTAACCTTCCATTTTCAAATACTGAAAATGATGCTTCTGGGAGTAGTTTCTTATGCTTTTTTGGGCTTGGTTCTATTTCATACATTTGACAAATTTGTCTAGTATGATGAAAGGAAATACATGTGCAGATAAAAAGCAAACTTTCTCAAGTGATTTTAAATTGGCCAACATGTATTTTAAAAGCTGTATCTGCAGATTGAGAAAACAAGTGATGGATTTCCAAATTTGCATATATGTATGTTATTATATTATTCCCTTTCAGGCTTTATAAATTACAGAAGGAGAATTAGAAATAGTAAGCCCAATAGTAATAGATAAGAATATAATGAGATAATAGCTCTAGGTTTCCCTATTTATGTAAAATTTACATTAGTTCATCATTTTTCCCTACATTAGTTTTCAGATTTGGTTCTTAGCAAACAATTCTTAAATCCGGCTATGAAAGAACTACATTAAATAACACACTTCTAACATCCCTACAAGGAAAGATCCATATTCTACAAAATATTCCATAATTCAAGCTGATTTGTTTAGATTGATAAACAGGAAGAGGACAATTAGAACCCTTCAGAGGGTTCTAATTGAAAACAAAGCATTATAAGTAGTTCTGAAAAATGTAGATTTAATATTCCCGTGATTTGGCTGATAATTGTGGTGGCTGGAAAATAAAAATTTTCCCTTGTTTTTGAGGGGAATAAAGATAATTCTTTATTATCTTTAATAAACATAATAGAGGGAGCAAAATTAGGAAACATTATTGAATTGTTATTATCCCATAGGCTTGAAATATGTACTGTTTAATTTTAGCAAGAAATGCTAATTTAGTGTTAGATTCACTAAAAGCCCATGCTGGATTGTGTGCTTTAAATACTGTGGCAAATTCAGGTTACCCTTGAGTTACGACCACAATTCAGCCCAAAATTTCTGTTGCTAAGTGAGACATTTGTTAAGTGTATTTTGGCCCATTTTTCTTCCCATAGTTGTTAAGTGTATCACTGCAGTTGTTAAGTTACTAACACAATTGTTAAGTGAATACAGCTTCCCCATTGACTTTGCATGTCAGAAGGTTGCAGAAGGTCGTGGCTCTGAGATGCTGCAATTGTCATAAATATGAGTCAGTGGCCAAGCATCTGAAATTTAATCATGTGACCATGGGAATGCTGCAGTGGTAGTGTGAAAAACAGTTATAAGTCACACTTTTTTCAGTGCTGTTGTAACTTTGAATGGTCACTAAACTGTTGTAAATTGAGGACTACCTCTAATGTCTCAGCCTTTGCAGAATAAGTATTAGTTGTTTATAACATAGAAAAAAAGGCAGACTTCAGTTATGTTATGCACACACTTATCTGAAGCAGCCACAGGTTTATAGATTATTGTTTATAAGTAGGTTTTTAACCATCCTGTACTTATTTCGGGACATAAGGCAGGAATTCTGATGAAACAAAGAAGGTGTTTTAGTAAGATTTGACATATATTTGAGGGATCAGTTCCAAGTTTGTGATTCTTTGTGAGTGGGGACGATAAAACTCCATATATGTGCTGCAACATTTTTAGCCTCTGTTCCCAAAGATTCAAAATAAAAATCATTGATGATTAGACAAGATTGAGATTTGACTTTACATTCATTCTGCCAAAGTACACAGAAAGAGAAAAACTTCAATATTACACCAATTGATTGCTTCAATAATACATCAATGCTACATGTTAAGGTTTTTTACAACTAATATTTCAATAATGATTGTAAATAATACTTCGCCACATCTCCACCTCACCCTACCCTACCCCATCTCAATATAACTAAAAGGTGGAACTAAAGCAACATTCTCGTGTGTTTTCTTTGCATGACTGTTTTTGTATTAGGAAGACTAAAGTGAAAGGGGCTCACCAGTCTGAGTTCCCACCCTGGATCTTAGTAAGCCTGTTTTTATTATCTTGGGAATTTGGAGACCCCAGACTCCACATCACTCAGCCTTTTTAAAAGGAAAAAAGTTAGTAATTTAATATTCTGAATAATACAATTGTCTTATAATAATGACAGCTCTATTATAAGGATCCCTAATCTTGTATCCAAGGACACATTTCAATTGTTAAGAACCAGAATAGTTCTTACAAAATAATTACGTTGACACATCCAGGTTCTCATTTATTGATTTGTTTAATAAAATGTGAAATGAAAGGGTCAGATGGACCAAGAAATGTTGCAGTCATCATAGAGGAGTAGTAATTCCATGTCTACAGCTTTTGAACTGTTCAGTATTTTAGATATAATCCTCCAAGGGAAGCATATACACTGAACTGGTTTTGCCCTGAACTCAGGCCAACTGAGATATGGTATATTATTTCTTATTTCTTATCTTCTTTTGAGAATCTAATTCTGATCATTTAAGTCTGTTTCAGTCTCATGATAACAGGAGGTGTTTTTTGTTTTAAGAATAGTGTCTGCATTAAAAGTCAGTTACCTTTTTCATTATTGCATTCACTTGTCTTTTTTTCTCTTGAATACACACTTCCACTATCAAATTATCTTGTACGGCAGAGATTTTTACAAATTTTAATATTGTTAAAATTATAATTTTATAATGCAAGAATTGGAAACTACATACAATGTAGCCAATAGAACTACACTTGGATGATTCTGTGGTTCACATTAAAAATGTCCTGTTCTAATCAAGGAGTGAGAAAAAAACATACTACTGCATCTGTTGAAAAGTTAAGACTATTCAGTACTTAAATGCAGTTTCAGTACTGGCCTATACTAGTTCTCTTGTAATTCTTCTAAATTATCATTTCTCTAGTTCATATAAGATGTTTCCTTTATATTTCCAATTGTTAACTGAGTACTTCTACTATTCTACTATTGTTTCTTATCTTCCATTTTCACAATTTTTCTAAATCAATTCCAGTTCTGCATTCCTGAATATTTTAGTTCTGGTAATTAATCCTCTTTGATCTGCTAATTGTTATTAAATGATATTTGAATCTGGATAAATTCTTTTCAACCCGTTGCTTTAGGTAATGTTGCTTTAGGCTTTGTTGGTTCTGATTTATAATGGCATGATTTTCATACCCAGTGTACTTTTGGTTTTTCTGTGGTTTTTGTTCTTCCAGTAATCCTACAGCGATAGCTCTTAGTTATCCACCTTCAACAGGTGCCCAGGAATTCAGATATCTGAGGCTGTACTTGTCAATCTGGACAAAGTCTGATCCAATAGAGAATTCATTTTGTTTTCTCACCATATTAAATGGATTGATAGATAGCCTTAGTCTGATTCTTCTGCTAAGACCTGTCTCGCATAGGTGATCATTCTGGTAGATACAGTACAGTCAGCATAGTTCTGAACCTTACCAAAGCATCACAACCCCCTTTCCTATGGCAAGGAAGTATTATTTCCCTACTTATTTCCCTCTGGGGTTTTATCTTTTAGAGAGTGCAGTAAGATGCATCATTTCATCATTACTTCAGTCACTTGAATCTCCAATGACTTGAGCTAAAACAACTAAAAATAAATTTTCTGACAGAAAGAACCAGTGGTGGGATTCAACCAGTTCACACCTATTTGCTAGAACTGGTTAACTTTCCAAACAATTCAGAGAACCGGTTGTTGGAAGAAATCTCCTTTTGTTTTTTTCCACTTTACAGGATTACAGGGCTAATCCTGTAAGGAAGGCAGGAAGGAAACATTCTGGTGTTGTTTCTAGCCTAATCTTTATTGCCCTGCTTATAGAAACTGCCTCTCAGTTAATCCTTATTACATTGTAACAGCTAAAGGTTCTTGGCAGTACGCCCAGACTTACTGTCGCCTGAGTTTCTCAGGAATTTTTCTTTTTTCTTTGCTGGTAATTTGCTGGGACTTGACTTTCTTAAAGGGAAAGGGTTGTTTTAAGCTTTTTACACTGCTGTTGCAGTGTAACATTTCCTCCTGTTGGGAGGAAATACTCCCCTGTTGGAGTTCTTCCAGCCTGGATGCAACGATCAGCACTTTGAAGAAATAATTGAATAGCGAAGCAGAAAAGAAGCTTTTAATGTCAAGGAACCAAGATGAGTAACATTTAGCAAGGCTAGCTAGAAAGATTGACATTCAAACATGAGTTTCTGAGTTTTGGTCTAAAACTGGTTTTTGGTGAAGTTTAATTCTGTGCTTGGTGACATTTAATCCTGTGTTTATTGATGGGATAATTTTTCCTATTCAGCTTTGTTTGGAAGGAAAAAGGTTAATCTCTGTTCCTGAAAAGAAGCAGGGTTCAGAAATCTGGCTAGTTCCTGTATCTATTTGTTCTGGTAATTGGTTTAACAAGCAACAGCTACTGTGTTTGCTCTTTTGCTATATTCTAGTGCTAATTGCTTTCTTTGTAGTTGGGTTGTGAGCTCTGGCAAGGAGCCAGACGAAGCTTGTGTTTTAGTTTTAAAAGGATTTAAACTGTTGTGATTTAATTATTTGTATTGTGTTTGAATTTTTCCTGCTTCGTGGTTTCTTTTTCCATCTGGGGAGGGGGTCTTTTTTCACAGCTTTAGTGGTTCCTGGCACTGTCCTTTTGGGTGTAGGAAGTTAGCACCCACCCCTTTCCTGGAAGAGTGAAATATTTTAGGAAATATGAAAAAGGCAGAATATTATATTTCCCTGGGATAAGCATGTTTTGAAGCAGCTCCCACCTTCCTGCCCCCACTTAATGGTCAATGGGCCATTAAGGCCTGCGCCAGTCTATTCTGCATAACAAAGATCTATCTCCTTCAGGCAGAGCCATAATAGGAATTGCAAAGATCCAACAAAGATAGGATTAGCCTCTACACAATAGCAGCAGAAACTCACCACATGTGACCTGGGAAGCGCATGTGACCATCAGCCAGCAAGGCTAGCTAAGACCCCCACCCCCTGGGAGTCTGACAACCAATCAGGATACTCTTTCGGGGCCCCAAGAAATGCAAATCCAGAAAGAGCATAAAAACCTGTGGACTCGCTGTATTCCTCCCGTTTCTGTTCAGGAACTCAAGCCATGTGATCCTGTCCACCATTAAACCATCTTTCCAAGCAGTCTCCATGTTTCCAGTGTCTGTTTCCCCACTTGGAGCAGAACCCAGAAGGATGTTTCTTCCAACGTGGGGTATACTTCCAAGAGGCAGAATGCAAGCTTGGCACTGATATTTTTTACTCCCTTTCTGCAGGGCATGTGATCTTACCATAAATCTGTTTGATTTCCTTAGGATATCTTGTGAGGTGAGTGAGACCAGCCATGCTTGACAAACTTGGGAGATTAGAGACTTGAACCTGGGTTCCCTATATATTTTGTTAATTTGTCTCTTTAGTTCATCATTTTGTAGCCCAAATATGCCCACCCACTTTCTGGAGAGCTTAAATTACCTCTCTGCACAAGGTTGCTTTATGTGCTTTATGGGCAAGAGTTGACTGCTGATAGTTATCATTGCATTTTAACTATTTTAATTCCTCAAGGTGCTCTGGCACCCTGCCTGATTTGTAACTCTGGGTTGCAGGTATTTCTAATCTAATGATTGGTATTTAGTGCAGCTTTTTGTGAGCAAAGAGCTTTTTGTATTTTTGTACAGGTAATCCTTGACTTACAACAGTTCATTTAGTGACCATTTAAAGTTACAGTGGCACTGAAAAAAGTGACTTCTGACTATTTTTCACACTTACGATCATTGCAGCATCCCCACCATCACAAAGGCTGGGTGAGGAGAAGCGCCCCTCGACGTGAGTGATGTTGAGTTGGCCACACCCACTCTGTCACATGACCACCCAGTCACACCTACCCAGCTGGTCATTGGGGTAGAGAACTGGTTGTTAAATCATTTGAATCCCACCACTTGGTAAGAACAATCCATTAATGAAATGACTTGCCTTCAGAACTTGTGAGTGCTCCATCACTAGAGGTTTTCAAGAAGAGATTGGACAACCATATGTCCGGAATAATATAGGGCTTCCTGGTGGAGCAGGGGGGTTGATCTAGTAGATCTCCATGGCTCCTTCCAACCTTGCTATCTATGTTCTAATATAATCCCTTTTGTAATTAAGCTCTTGTAACTCAACTGACTGGAGAAATGATTTTGACCCAGCCACCTTCTGTTTACAGTACCAGGCAAGTGTTAATAACTATTGTTCTACAATACAATTACTAGTAGTTCTAAAAGGCATTAGAGACCAACAGGGCAGTAAAAAAATATTTTATTTTATTTTAAAGCTGGTGTGCCTGTTTGTGTGTGTGTTAACTTTGTGTGTATAAATTTAGTGTAACTTTCTGTGTATATGTGTGTAACAAGACATACCTCCATGAAGGTATGGGACTTGGGAATTGTTTTCCCAGAACAGAAAGTTGTATGGCTGAGCAATGGGTGAATAATTCAATTGGAGGACAAGGTAATTACTGCCTGGATTGAATATGTCACAAACTCTGCCAAATTATCTCAATCCAAACAGAATATTCTTAAACATACTATAAGATAAATTATCCTGAACATAATACAGGCAATGTGCTCAGAGGCTAAATTTCCTTAAAACATTCCATTCCTATAGGCGATATAGCATTTTAGCGTATAAAATAATATATTCTGGAACATTTCTAATTAATTTTCTTATTAATCTAATTGTTTTTGTTTATACAGACATTGAACATTTTCCAGAAAGTTGAGCCAGCTATGTTTATAAATATGTACAGTACTCCAGGTGCTGCGTATAAAAAACCCAAAGTGATGACAATAATAATGATTTGTGCCTTTTGTTTATCTTGAATTTTCTTAATCTCATTAGAATGTTAGTGCAGTGCTTTTAATACCATTCCTCAGAATGGGTTTTCTTTTGTTTTCGTATCAATAGATGGATTGCTATAATTTATTTATTTTATTTATTTAATATAATTTATATGCCGCCCTATCTCCATAGGACTCAGGGCGGCTCACAACAAGTAAAAACATAGCCAATAAAAGACATAAAATACATAAGTATACATACATAAAATACATAAATGTATAGATATATAGTTTAAACATATATTAAAACCCATTAAAATAATCAAAAAACCCCTCAGTCCAGGCTGGGTGATGTGAACAGCCATGTTTTTAATTCGCGGCGGAAGGTGCGAAGGTCAGGAGGCAACCAAAGCCCCAGGGGGAGTTGATTCCAAAGAGTGGGCGCGCCCACAGAGAAAGCTCTACCCCTGGGGGCCGCCAGCTGACATTGTCTAGCCAATGGTACCCGGAGAAGGCCCTCCCTGTGAGAACTCACTGGGCGATGGGAAGCCATTGCTGGCTGCAGATGGTCCGACAAGTATCCTGGGCCTAAGCCATGTAGGGCTTTATAGGTCATCACTAGCACCTTGAATCTCACCCGGAGGACAACCGGTAACCAATGCAAGTTGCGCAGGAGAGGTGTAACATGGGAGTATCCGGACCCTCCCATCACAACCCGCGTAGCCGCATTCTGCACCAGCTGAAGCCTCCGAGTGGTCCTCAAGGGCAGCCCCAGGTAGAGAGCATTACAGTAGTCAAGACGGGAGGTGACTAGCGCTTGAGTAACTGTGTGTAGGGCATCTCGGTCCAAATAGGGGTCAAATAATTGAGCTGCAATAATAAGCATATGTGTTATGAAGATCCAAATATATGTATACTATTCTTATTATATATTTTATCCTTCAAATTCATACAATTGAAAATTAATATATTTACACAATGAAAATATACACTATTTTTGTAAAGCTTTTTTCCATATATTTTAGGAATGATATCAATTGTATGATTTTGTACATACCTGTAAAATAGCATCTTTGTGCTAGTTCTGTAGCTTTTATGTTTCTATGCAGGTCTTCCAATGTCAGAAAAATGTAGTGGTTAAGGTGATGAACTAGGAATGGAGAGAACCATGTTCTAATCCAGCCTCCGCCCCAGAATTATGCTGGGTGTCTTTGGGCCATTCATTATCTTTCTTCACATCTATTTCAACAGGTTCTTTCTGGAAAAATGTAGGTAGATGTTGTGATCTGCAGGCTGCCCAATTCTTTAATAGGATAGAAACCAAATAAATAAATGAATGAAATGTGTGTAATTAATAACAGGATAACAGAGGGACCTTGGAGGTCTTCCAATCTAATCCAATCTTTTGCTCAGGCAGAAAACTCTATACTAGTAATGGTGAACCTTTTAGGCACTGAATGCCCAAACCGCGTGCATGCCCAAATTGAAAGGTGTGTGTGCGAACACGTGCATGCGCAAACATGAATTCACACATGCGTGGACATGCATGGACATGTGCATGCATGGACATGCACAGACATGCACATGCGCAAACACATACATGTGCGGATGTGCACATGCATATCCGCTCATGTGCAGCATAGTCCCAAAGACCAGCTAGCTGGCAGGTCTAGAGAAAAAAGAGAGGAAACGGGACATCCCAACACCGGCAGTGCACCAAGAGGTAAGATCTTTTTCTTTTGTGAGCTTCCGTTTCGTCATTTGCAGGGAAAAAGAAGCTCACGAAAGAAACACCACTGAGATTTGACCTGGGGCGATGGTGCATGTGCCAGCAGAGAGGGCTCTATGTGCCGCCTCTGGCATGTGTGCCATAGGTTCGCCATCATGGAAATAGGGGGAAGTTAGATTCATTTAACAGCCTCATGATTTACTTAATAACTGCAGTGATTTGCTAAATAACCATAGCTAAAAAAGTTACAAAATTGGCTACAACTGATTTAACCATCACCTTCCTTAACAATGGAAATTCTGGGCTCAGCTGTGGTCATAAGTCAAGGACTACCTGTATAGGAAGAATATCTCCTTTTCCACACCTCCACATATTCCATTTCTAATATAGTTGATAATGCGAGAACATGTGTTTGCAAAAGTGCAAATTTCTAATTTTATAACCTTCTATGCTTTAATATTAATCCTGAAAAAGTTTCTATTTCTTTTCCTATAAGTTACCCTGTTCCTAAAATATTGTGTAAAACATAAAGTCTTTCTGAGACTAATACAACTAGTTGGATAATGAAATGTCTGCAAGCAAACAATCAAGTTCAGAGAGCACCAAGAACTCAAAAATTCAACCCTGAGCTACAAAATATTCTCTCCCACTAATAAAGCAGCTGTGTTGGAAGACTGGAATATTAATAATACTATGTTGTCAAGTATCTTTAGGAGCTTTTTCCATGTGAGACTGCATATAAATGATGAGTTTAAAGAGAAGCCCTCTTTCAAATCCTTCTCTTTTCTGCATTCATTCTCTGAGAAATACCAGGGGAAGGAGACTGACCTTGGGAGGTTTACCTAGCAATTTCTTTATACTTTATAATATAAAATACTAAATTTTAATGCAACTAACAATTTATTATTTTTATATATTTTAATATTACTTATTTATTTATTTATTTTATTTTATTTCTATACCGCCCTTCTCCTGCAGGACTCAGGGCGGTGTACAGCCAAGATAAAACATAGCATATAAAATTTAAAAAACAGTTTAAAAAACAATTAAATAATTTTGGCCCAAAATTTAAAACAACCCAATTAAAACCGAATTCAATTAAAAACTGAGAGGATGGGATCAAGCCAGCCTGGCTAGATGGAATAAGTGTGTTTTCAGGGCCCGACGAAAAGTCCGGAGGTCTGATATCGTGCGTATCTCAGGGGGCAGGTCATTTCAGAGGGCAGGTGCTGCCACAGAGAAGGCTCTCCCCCTGGAGGTCGCCAGCTGGCACTGTATGGCCGACGGCACCCTGAGGAGGCCCTCTCTGTGCGAGCGAACCAGTTGGTGGGAGGCTATTGGCAGCAGAAGGCGGTCTCACAAATACCCTGGCCCTAAGCCATGGAGCGCTTTAAAGGTGGTCACCAACACCTTGAAGCGCACCCGGAAGACCACAGGAAGCCAGTGCAGCTCGTGCAGGAGAGGTGTCAGATGTGAGTGCCCCGTTGCTCCAATAATCCCCCGCGCGGCCGCATTCTGGAGCCTCCGGGTGCACCCCAAGGGGAGCCCCATGTAGAGAGCATTGCAGTAGTCCAGGCAGGAAGTGACGAGTGCTTGAGTGACCATGTGTAGGGAGTCCTGATCCAGAAAGGGACGCAACTGGAGTATCAGGCGAACTGATAAAAAGCCCCCCTGGCCACGTCCGTCTCATGCTCTTCTAGACAGCCGTGCATCCAGGAGGATGCCTAAGTTGTGAGCCCTCTCTGTGCGGGCCAGTGATTCGCCCCCAATAGCCAGCGATGGCGCCAGCTGGCTATATCGGGACGCCGGAAGCCACAGCCACTCAGTCTTGGAAGGGTTGAGTCGGAGCCTGTTTCTCCCCATCCAGGCCTGCACGGCCTCCAGGCACTGGGACATCACTTCAAGGGCATCGTTGGGATGGCCTGGGGTGGCATTATTGATATTGACATACTGACATTATTCACAGATGAGGTTTTCATTGCTTTACTGTTAACACTTCTAATGTGCTTTTACCATTTATCAGCTTTTAAGTTTTTATTTAGCTATGATTTCCAGGTTGCCCTGGAAATTGTTAATTAGAAAGGTAGTACTGTACATTTGACACAGTGCAGAATCTGTGGAAGCTAAAGGTTGGTTTCTTAATATTCTCTGAGCTTGCTTCTTTTCTTGTAGCACAATTTGAAACTCATGATGAGCATGACATGTCCATTTTGGAGGAAAGTGCCCTGTACATGTCCGTGTATTTTGCATGTCATGGTGATGACTTTTGTTTTTCTTCCCAACATTTCCCCTGCTGTGCAGATTTTCAGGGAGTTTTTTTTTTTCTTGCAAAGTGGGCAAAGTATTGGCTACAGGAGCTATTAGTGCCAAGGAGGTCATGTTTTAACTGTCCCATTAAGAAAATAAGCAGTTGCCTTTGCTAATTAACTGGAAAATCTTTCTGGTAAGAAGAGAAGCAAATTACACTTTTCTGCTACTTAACTCAATCCTATATTGAAATGGCCCTGCCTGGAATAATAATAAACTTGAAACTATTTGTTATACTGGCTTGAACGTCTGTGCAAAAGACAGAAAAATTATGTTTTAGACTTGTTAGGAAAGAGGAATGTTACTGGATGTGAAGGCTGGATTGTTTTAAAACAACTTTCAATTGACATCTGTATGTTTATGATAAAAGCAAAGAGGTTTGCATTGTTTTAATTTAAATTAATCACAGAGCAGCAAGGACTTTTTTTTTTTAATACTGAGACTATTCTGTGGTGTTCTTATATCAGGACATTTTAGGATTGTAGCAAAATCTGTTGATGTTTCTGTGCCCTCAGTAAATCAACCTGTCCAACCCCAACAAGTATGGTCAGATAAGTTAACAATTCATTTCTGTCCATCTACTTTTAATCTGAACCACAAATAGCAGTTTCAAAAGAGACTTTGGATAGGATGCATTGCAAAGATTTAGCTTGAAAGATAATGCCAGCATGAATGACAGCTGTTTGAATCTGAAGGGAAACACCGTCACATTCTCATTAGAAAAAGCAGATGAAAAGCACATTGTCAGCTATGGCTTGATAATAATAATAATCTGATGCACTGAGTATCTCATGTTCTAATTAAGCCGAATTCCAATAGCTTCCTGGGTACCACATATATTTTATGTTGTCAGTAACCCTTTGATTCTAAAATAGTTGATATACCTTGGTGAAAAGATGAAACCTTGGAGCCAGTATTGTGGAATGAACAGGTAAAAGGTTTTGGTTCATGCCTTTCCTTCCCTGCATATTTAATTATTACTTCTGATAAGCAGAGAAATCAGTAGGATTTTTTCTAAATCATAATTTTCTGAGTTGGGACGATATGGTGGTTTATGCTTTATAGCTAACCATAAAGGAAAGGAATAAAAAATGTATCTGCCAAGGAATATTGCCTTTGTTTTCCCATAATGTTTGGTGGAAATCACTCTAAACCGATTCTCTGGAATGAGAGAGAAAGTGAAAGAGAGCGGGATTTATCAAATTGTTTTGCTGAAATGTCATGTGATAATTGAATCTCACAAGATTTCAGGATATTTGAATGAGATTGCTTGTGATCCTTGTGATAAGATTTATTTACTACTTATTTATTTGTAAAATTTATTGGTCACCCATCTTACCACAGGGTAACTCTGGGAGGCTTACAATCATAAAAAGATAAAAACTATACAAAAGCTAAAAGACATAAATAAAATACTGTGAAGATCCAAATACCGTGGCCCAATTAAAAACTGGGGAGGGCAGGAACAGGATGGTGGAGGACGAGGTAGGATCTGTTGTTAATTGATCATCTCCATTGTGATGCTCCTTCATTGGGGCGCCAAGTTGACTGGCAGAGCCAGATCTTTAGGCTCTTACAGAAAGTTGGAAGGGTTGCAAGATGCTCCAAAGGGCAGGTGCAACAGCAGAGAAGACTCTTCTGGACCCAGCCAGACAGAATACTTGGGCCCATGGGGTCTGCAGCATGCCTACTCTGCTGGCAGGGGTGGGGCAGGCCAATCCCACTGGGATGAGATAGCAATAGCACTTAGCACTTAGACTTATATACGGCTTCACAGTGGTTTACAGCCCTCTCTAATCAGTTTACAGAGTCAACATATTGCCTCCAACAATCTGGATCCTCATTTTACCAACCTTGGAAGGATGGAAAGCTGAATCAACCTTGACTGGCAAATTGCAATCAGCCACCAGTCAGCAGAAGTAGCCTGCAGTACTGCGTTCTAAACATTGTGCCACTTCGGCTTTTCTACTTGATGGTCCCTCAAGTAGCCTGCACCCAGGCCACAATGGGCTTTAAAGGTGATTACTAACACCTTGAATTGCACTTGGAAGCTGTCCGGCAACCAATGCAGCTCATGAAGCAGTGGTGTTACATGGACCATCTTTGGGGCCCCAAGAATTGCCTGCACCACCACACTCTGCATCAGCTGTAACTTCCAAATGCTCTTCAACAATAGATTGCAAAGACTACCGTATTTTTCAGAGTATGAGACACACTTTTTCCCCCCTAAAAGAGGGTGGAAATGTTGGTGCGTCTTATATACTGAATACAGCCATTTTTGGCCCCCCAAAGCCCCATCCTGCTCATCCCATTTTTCGCAAAAATGGGGTGCACAGATTGGGAGGCCTGCAGAGTGCTCCTGGGGACAGGGGAGGGCAATAACCTTTTTTTCTTATTTACCTCTTCGAAATCTTGGTGTGTCTTATATACCAGTGCGTCTTATAGTCTTATATCCGAAAAATACGGTATGTGGAATTTGGAATCTCTTTAAGATTTAACTTTTTAAAAATAAATGTTTGGAGCAACCCATACCATTTTCTAAGATGACAGCTGACATCCACTTCCTGAAAAGGTTGCTGATCTATGCCATGATAGCAAGCACTGTGTTTAAATATCACCAGTCTACCACACTAAAACATACAGGGCTTTTTTACCATTACCTTCCACTTGCTCTTACTGGCATATTTTTGTTATAAGAAAAATATTGTCAAGAGTTCAGTATTATGGGAAAGAGAGGTTTAATTAGGTAATATCAATATTCTGGATTTTGAGTTTTTGTGTGCAAAGCCTTTTGTAATGTGAGGCATACTACAAAAGAAGATAATAGAGAATTCTGAAAAGTACTTTAGAAAAAGTCCTTTGAGTCTAATATCCCCCCCCCCCCCCCCGAGGCAGTCTTTGTATTCTCTCTGTTGTGTTATTCTATTCTCCAGTTTGACTCATGATGTTAGAAATTTAAGGGGGATTGTGAGAAGACTGTTTGACATAAAGGGGAGCTCCAAAGAACTTGGTATTAATATCTGCTTTTTAAACCAATATAAGAATGAGGCCAGAAGTACTGTAGACATGCTCTTGACTTGTTTTAATTTCCAAAATGTTTATTCCCCTAATCTGAAAAATAAAAGCCCAGGCAAATTGTCTCTCAGTTTCAGTTCAGAATTTCTTTATTAGTTTAATTTTGACTGATCCTATTTAGAAAAAAAATGTTACATTTATATCAAAACAGCAAGTACAGGTAGTCCTCAATTTACAACCATTCAATTAGTGATTGTTTGACATTACAATGGCCTGAAAAAATGAATTATGACTGTTTTTCACACCTATTGAAGCATCCCCATAGTCACATGATCAAAATTTGGATGCCTGACAACTGGTTCATATTTATGACAGTTGCAATGTCCCAGGATCATGTGATCATCTTTTGCAGTTTTCTGACAAGCGAAGGCAAGGGGGAAGCCAGATTCAATTAATAACCGTGTTACTAACTTAACAATTGCAATGATTCACTTAACTGTGGCAAGAAACATCATAATAATGGGACAAAACTCACTTAACAAATGTCTTGCTCAGCAACAGAAATGTTGGCTCAGTTGTCGTCATAACTTAAGGACTACCTATACCTGTTTCAGTAACAATTGGAATCCATCACGTCTACTTCACATTTTTTTTCTTACTTTGTCTTTTTTTCCTTGGTTGCTTGTATTGTTAGATCCTGTATTTTGACCATAACTATCAGCAAATGAAAATATGTTATTGATTTTACCTTTGATTCCTTCGATGATATTTTGATTGCCTTTGCCATGAAAATAGTTCATGTTGTTGATTCTTATTTACATACAGGATTAGGAGAAGTAAGCCATCTTAGATTTCACACAAATAGTGGTTTTTGTTATTATTATTAATTTAGCTTATATGGCCGCCCATCTTGCCTTAGCAACTGTAGGTAGCTAACAGCATATAAATACAACAATACAGAAAGCATTAAAACAGCAACATATGCAGCCAAAATAAAAACTATTTTATAGTAAAATCATAACAGCCACTACATTGACTCAGACTAACCATGTGACACCCATGCCCACGAATACATTGGTATCTTCAAAGTCTTCCAAAAAGCCAATTCTGTAGATCACGCCCTATCTAATCTCGGGGCTTGTAATATTCCATTTTATTATAGAAAATATGTCTTTGCCTGTTTAGAGGTAATGTCTGCAGCCTGGCATTGTCAGTATTCTTACATGTCAAAACCTATAGATGGAATAATAGTCCTGCTATTTTGATTTCAAAGGATTTCTAAAAAGTTGTGACCTTCAGAGTACACCAAGGTGTATTTGTCAGCAATTTCATATGTTGTTGGACTGTAATTCCATAGTCCAGCATATTTTTTTGTATTCTGTTTCATTATTGTGCGGGACTGTATTATTTGAAGTGTGGGTGAAGATTTGTTGCTGAAATATTTTTGCAAGATTATTGCAAGATTATTTGTAAGATTATTTTTCTGCACAACTGCTTAATTATGGAGGTAATTACATGGGTGGGCCTTATTGAAACCATACTTTCTGACCCTCCCAGCTTTATATGCATTTATATGCATTAAAAAAAAGTAATTAAGGCAACTTTTATGAAATATAAGGGGCTAAGTATTCTTTGTTTCTCTCACTCAGAAATCTAGCACATTTGAAGAATAGTTTAAATATTTTAATATTGATTTGCAGGTTTTCTCTGTGTACTTTGTTTCTGTCGTCCAGATACCTCCTTGTAGAGTCAGAAGCAATACAGCCCAGCCAAGCCTATATAGGTAGTCCTCAATTTATGACCACAATTGAGCCCAAAATTATGTTGCTAAGTGAGAAATTTGTAAAGTGAGTTTTGCCCCATTTTACGACTTTTCTTGCCACATTTGTTAAGTGAATCATTACAGTTGTTAAATTAGTAACATGGTTAAGTTAGGTGAATCTGGTTTCCCCATTGACTTTGCTTGACAGAAGGCTGCAAAAGGGATCACATGACACTGGGACACTGCAACTGTCGTAAATGTGAGTCAGTTGACAAGCATCTGAATATAAATCACGTGACCACGGGGATGCTATAATGGTCATTAGTCTGAAAAATGATCATAAGTCACTTTTTTCAGTGCCGTTGTAACTTTGAACAGTCACTAAGTGAAGTGTTGTAAGTCAAGGTCTACCTATATGCTTCTAGGTCCAAAGTGTCTCCCACTCTTCACCTATAATATCCCCTTATGAAGGAGGATACCAGAGAACAACTCAGGGATTTCTATTTCGTTATATAAAAACAGAAATCTGAGTTTCTTTTTGCAACCCCACTTGCTTACCGATAAATTATGCGTGTATAGAATCAGGGGTGGGTTCTACTTACCTTTACTACCAGTTTGCAGTGGGGCTGCGCATGCGGGCTCGCTTCACTCGCGCAGAAGCTTTTGCACATGCACAAAAGCACTTTGATGATGTCGGGGTCGGTGGGCGGAGCCTCCCACCGGTTTTACTACCAGTTCTATAGAACCGGTGCGAACTGGGGGCAACCCACCACTGCCTTAAATGTCTTGTAGTGCTTGGGTCTGCATTAAATCTAATGTAACTACAGCAGAGCATACAGAAAAATCACTGTTGTTATTTTACACTGCCAGCCTCAGAAGAATGCAGATTGAGACTAGTGGCATACAGTACTGTTTTTGTCTATGGTATATTTAGCATCTCATCTGAAAGTAAGGCTCCCTTTTTTCCCTTTCAGCTCAGTTAGGAAAGAATGTATGTTTTCTTTGGCTTTCTTCCCTGCTTGTTACAAGAGGAAAAAAATAAACTTGATTTCGAGGAGAAATTAATCAGAAATGTCCATACAGTAATCTGTTAGAATTAGCAAGTAAAATAAAAACAGTAAGTTTTAAAACAAAGTATGAATTCTGGTTTTCTGTGAGACAGATTTCTTCCTGTTAAAAATTGTATACTTTTAAAAGTGTGTGTGTGTGTGTGTGTTTGGCATGGATAAATACATTCAACTACTGTCTGTATAAGGTCTTAGTCATCCTAATTTGTATCTCTGTTGGAGAAGTGTGGGAATGAACATTTGGAACAGTGAAGTAACCCAGCATAGTATCAAGCGAATGCTGAGATACTGAGCCAAAATGCAGAGATCAGGCTTAGTGCCAGCGCTTGAATCACCAGCCACTCTACCACTATATTAGTAATTAGGTACTTTGTTTTGTGTTTCATTGACCTCTTTATTCTTTTAAAGGTATAATTTCTTTATTTGCAAAGCAATTCACTGCCTAATTAGAAGTCTGAGACAATAGTGAGATTTTAATCTGTTTTTATTTTTCAATCCCTTTTATTACTGCTTTTTTGCTCATGGAATAAATAGCTATTTCCTTATAAGGTTAGGAATGATGTGGTGCACTTTAAAATTTACGGTAATTTCTTGTCCTTTTAACAAAGCTTCCCCATGACTTGTTACATTATCCTCAGCAGTTTGTGGGCTGAGATCCATGAAACTTGGAAGGAGGAGAACATTAAGAACAATGACACTTAGTGGGTAGACAAGCTTGGGAGCTTTCTCTTACAGGCTGTCAACTGTGTCAAGCCTTTTTAAAGGACTTTTCCTCCTTCAAAAGAGTGGAAAAGCAAACTGTCCATGTTTGACATTCTCTGGTTCTGGGGTTTTTGAACAGGCTTTGGGGTGGGAGAATTTTTAACTTGCTACAATGATTCCTTAGAAACTAAGGATGGAATAAATCTATTCATTTTCTAGATTTTGAAATTTTGATTTTGATTTTCATGTTTTGATATACTCATCCCATTATAGAGGCAGATTGATCTGTACCTGTTTTGGATTCCTTGTGGGGTTTTGCTATTTTTATTCCATTATGGAATACGGAGAAGTTGTCAAACCAGACGTTTCCCTGGTAACTCTAGTTTTAAATATTGAATTTCAAACTAGTATATTTATATATAGTTTTATTAAGAATTTTGATTATAATAGTAAAATCTAACAATTTTCTCTGTATAGATTTTTACTATCTCTTTCAATTTCTTTAAGCTTATAAATAGTTTTTCTTTTGTTCAAAGCTTAAAATAAACTCATCAATGAAGATATTTGAAACTTTTTATTCTGATAGCTTTAAAGTTAATAAGAAATTTCCAAAAGTGATTAAAAAGGGAGGTTTGCAATCTTAGCGTCCTTGAAAAGGCTCGTTTGCGGTTGTGGGGAAGATGGCTAAACCTTTGTCTCCCAGTGTTCCAATTCATAGAAAACCTCTGTCCTGTGATTGGCTTGTGAGGAGCAATCATCCAGAATTTGTGTGATTGCTCCCATCCTGTCCTTATATGGAGAGGTTCCAAGGAACTCACAGTTGTCTTCTCTTTGCCATTCGTCCCCCAGGAGTTAAAATCATATCTGAATGATCAAGTAAATTTTGAGTTAAATTCTAAATCAGAAATTCAAATAGTTTGATTCTCAACTGCCACATGTTAGCCGGGGTGAAATCCAGCAGGTTCTGGAGAACCGGTAGTGGAAATTTTGAGTAGTTCAGAGAACCGGCTAATATCACCTCTGGCCGGCCCCAGAGTGGGGTGGGAATGGAGATTTTGCAATATCCTTCCCCCAGAAGTGGGGAGGGAATGAGGATTTTGCTTTTACAATGTGATTTTGTCTTATTTTCTGCACTGTCATTGCCTATTATAATCACGGTTGTTTATTTTGGTTATGTTAACCTTCAGAATTTGCTCCATCCAAAAGGTTAATTTCTTCCAAACATACATAATAAAAGATAATTCTGGTGTGGTTAAAAAAATGAGATTTGTACAGTATTTGGTTGACCACATGCTCTGTTTTAATTGTTTTACTTGCTTCTGAAGAATTCATTGTACAAAGCAAACAGGACTTCTCTTTTAGAGTGGCATATTTTCCTCTTTGGCTTCAGTAGCTACTGATTCAATACAGTAATACAATAATGACAGTCAGCGGTGGGTTCTAAAATTTTCTATTACCTGTTCTGTGGGCTGGCTTATTTTGTGGGCATGGTTTGATGGTCATGTGACAATTCTTTAGGATTTAGCAGAGGTACTGGTTTACCAGGCTTTTAACAACTTGCAGAACCGTACTGGTCTACCTATTTGTTCTTGGAGCGTTCCGGTCTACCCATTTGTTTTTGGAGGCACTGGTCTACCCATTTGTTTTTGGAGGCCCCAGTCTACCCATTTGTTTTTGGAGCACACCAGTCTATCCATTTGTTTTTCGAGCACACTGGTCTACCACAACACTGCCTTTTAACACTGATCAGCTGTAGGGTGGCCCTTTGAAGCCCCACGGCAAGAGTTTAAACAGTTTTTTTCCTTCTAGCCGATCAGCTGGGACTTGGGAGGCAGCGAATAGATTGGAGGCGGGGCCAAATAAAAGGTAAGAATAACGCGGAGGGGCGGGAGGCCCCAGCTCCTGAACAAAGAGAACCAGTTCGATGACATCATAACATCACCGCTACTGGCTCAGCCGAACTGGGAGGAACCCACCACTGATGACAGTGCAGAAAATAAGACAAATTGATTCAATAGGAAAATAAGGACCATAGAAAAGTCTTGCATTGCAGGAAGACTCTCCTGTCTTTCTTCTTCTGTACCCACCACTTTCAATATTAAGTTCCTTTTCTGGGTCTTAGCAGCTCTTTCCCACTCCTGCTGCTCCTTGCTTTGCTTCTGAACTGATTCTGGTCATTTGTGGTCTTTGGGAGGTACATGTACAAAGGTGGAAGGGTGGTTTTACACACTTGGGTGATAAACAAGATAATACTTATATAGTAATGCCTAAACTCTTGCCTAGTATCCACAAAACCTACTTGTGTTAGGAGGGCTCAGGGCAGGGGCGGGGTGGTGGTGGTTATTATAAAGGAAGGTCTGGATCCGAGGGAGACCACTGTTCCACAGATAGCCGGATGTGAGTCCCTCTTTGTGAAGTGGGGTCGTGGAGTACAGATGGGCTTGTTGGTCACGTACCTGGCTCCCTGCCACGTGGCAACGGCCCTGCCCGAGCTGCTTAACGTTATAGCCGAGGTGGCAGTGGACACCCCCAGACTTGTCATCATGGGGGATTTCAACCTGCCATCTATCGGTGAGACGTCTGAAGTGGCTCGAGAGTTCATGGCTTCCATGACGGCCTTGGACCTTACTCAGTTAATTCATGACCCCACTCACATAGGGGGACACACTCTGGACTTAGTTTTTGTCTCTGGTCAGTGGTTGAGTGGCCTTGATATAGGGGATATAGCCATCAAACCCTTGTCATGGTCTGACCACTCGCTCCTTCGACTGGACTTCCTAACCGCTGCACCCCGCCGCAGGGAGGCGGGACCGACCAGGTGGTTCCACCCCAGGCGCCTGATGGACCCCGATAGGTTCCAGATGGAGCTTGGGCCATTTCCTGAGACTCTGGCTCATGACTCGGCTGAAGACCTGGTGGCCGCCTGGGATAGTGCGGCTGCCGGGGCCTTGGACCGTGTTGTGCCTTTGCGGCCTCTGACCCGGCACCGAACTCACCTAGCTCCTTGGTTCTCTGAGGAGCTTAGGGAGATGAAGCGCCGGAAAAGACGCCTGGAGAGTAGTTGGAGGACCAGCCGCTCCGAATCCGACCGAACACTGGTGAGGTCTCATATTAAGACCTACCTAGTGGCGATAAAAACGGCGAAATCTAGTTATTTTGCCGCTCATATCGCGTCATCAGATAATCGCCCGGCCGCCCTGTTTAGAGTGACCCGCTCCCTCCTCCATCTGGAGGTGCGGGATGACCCCTTGCAGGGCCGAGCTGAGGACTTTGTGCAATATCTGTATGACAAAATCGCTCAGATTCGGGAAGGGCTGGCCTCTGACTGGGTATGTCCGGACGGGATGACTGAGGCAGGTCTTGAGAGTGTTATCTGGGGGGAGTTCGATCCTGTGGCTCCCGAGGACATGGACAGGGTCCTGGGACGGCTGAACGCAACCACATGTTTATTGGACCCGTGCCCCTCCTGGCTGGTACTGGCTTCCCGGGAGGTGACACGAGGCTGGCTCCAGAAGATTGTTAACGCTTCTTTGAGTGAGGGGGTCCTGCCGGCTGCTTTGAAAGAAGCGGTTGTGAGGCCCCTCCTCAAGAAGCCCTCTCTGGATCTGGCTGTTTTGGCTAACTATCGTCCAGTCTCCAACCTTCGCTTTGTTGTGAAGGTTGTTGAGAGTGTGGTTGCGCAACAGCTTCCCCGGTACCTAGATGAAGCTGTCTATCTAGACCCGCCCCAGTCCGGCTTCCGGCCTGGGCACAGCATGGAAACGGCATTGGTCGCGTTGGTGGATGATCTCTGGAGGGCTCGGGATAGGGGTTGTTCCTCTATCCTGGTCCTGTTAGACCTCTCAGCGGCTTTTGATACCATCGACCATGGTATTATGTTGCACCGGTTGGCGAGGTTGGGGGTGGGGGGCACCGTTCTGCGGTGGTTCTCCTCCTACCTCTCTGACCAGTCGCAATCCGTGTTGACAGGGGGGCAGCAGTCGACCCCGAGGCACCTTGCTTGTGGGGTGCCACAAGGGTCGGTCCTCTCGCCCCTTCTGTTCAACATTTATGTAAAGCCGCTGGGTGAGATCATCCGTGGCTTCGGGGTGGAGTTCCATCAGTACGCTGATGACACCCAGCTGTACATCTCCACCCCAGGCCACCCTAACGATGCCCTTGAAGTGATGTCCCAGTGCCTGGAGGCCGTGCGGGCCTGGATGGGGAGAAACAGGCTCCGACTCAACCCCTCCAAGACCGAGTGGCTGTGGCTTCCGGCGTCCTGATATAGCCAGCTGACACCATCGCTGGCTATTGGGGGCGAATCACCCCACGGAGAGGGCTCGTAACTTGGGCGTCCTCCTGGACGCACGGCTGTCGTTAGAAGATCATTTGATGGCCGTGGCCAGGGGGGCTTTTTATCAGGTCCGCCTGATACGCCAGTTGCGCCCCTTTCTAGATTGGGACTCCCTACGCACAGTCACTCAGGCACTCGTCATTTCCCGCCTGGACTACTGCAACGCTCTCTACATGGGGCTCCCCCTGGGGTGCACCCGGAGGCTCCAGCTGGTCCAGAACGCGGCCGCGCGGGGGATTATGCGGCCGACGAGGCGCTCCCATATAACACCTCTCCTGCGCGAGCTGCACTGGCTCCCGGTGGTCTTCCGGGTGCGCTTCAAGGTGTTGGTGACCACCTTTAAAGCGCTCCATGGCTTAGGGCCGGGGTACTTACGAGACCGCCTTCTGCCACCAATAGCCTCCCACCGGCCAGTACGCTCGCACAGAGTGGGCCTCCTCAGGGTGCCGTCCGCTAGACAATGTCGGCTGGCGACCCCCAGGGGGAGAGCCTTCTCTGTGGCGGCGCCCACCCTCTGGAACAACCTCCCCCCAGAGATACGTACAATAACAGACCTCCAGATTTTTTGTCGGGCCCTGAAAACCCATTTATTTCAACTAGCTGGGCTGGCTTGAGTGAATTTTAAATCGATTTTAAATTGGGTTGTTTTAATTTTCGGCCAAATATTTAATTATTTTAAACTGCTTTTAAATTTTGTATGTATTGTTTTTTACTTTGGCTGTTCACCGCCCTGAGTCCTATTTTGGAGAAGGGCGGTATAGAAATTTAAATAAATGAAATAAATGAAATGAAATGAAATGAAATGACTCTGATTTTCAGAAATGAATCAATAAAATATCTTATGCCACCAGACTTCAAATTTTGAGCTTAGACAACTTAGAACTACTCTGACTTCGGTCTGACTTAAGTGTATTACATAAAATTATCTGCCACAATGTCCTACCTGTCAATGACTACTTCAGCTTCAACCACAACAATACACGAACAAATAATAGATACAAACTCAAGATAAACCACTCCAAACTCGATTTCAGAAAATATGACTTCAGTAACAGACTGGTCAATGCCTGGAATGCACTACCTGACTCTGTGGTTTCTTCCCCAAACCCCCAAAACTTTAACCTTAAACTGTCTACTATTGACCTCACCCCATTCCTAAGAGGCAGGGATGGGTTCTACTTACCTTTACTACTGGTTCGCAACAGGAGCACACACATTCGCAGATAGTCAATTATGACGTAGGGGTGGGTGGCGGAGCCTCCCATCGCTTTTACTACAGGTTCTAAAGAACCAGACAGAACCGGGAACAACCACCACTGCTAAGAGGACTGTAAGGGGTGTGCATAAGTGCATCAGCTTGCCTACTGTCCCTGTCCTAATATTCCTTTTTACTCTTATTCTTTTCATGTATTCAAATTATGTTTATACTTTTACCTGTTATCTTATATATGCTTGACAAATAAATAAATAAAATAAAATAAAAATAAAACTGAAATCTGGTGCTCTATTAAATAAGCAAATAAATCTATGGCTCATCTTATAGCCTAACAGCACATATATTCCAGGACTGTTAATGAATTTAATTAGCACCTAACTTCTAGATGCTTTTTCTATAACAATATTAATGATTATGTAGGCTGATCTGTGGAAACAGTGATTGTGATTTGCTATGTAGGAGTAGGAGGCTAAAATTTAGTGGATTTGTTCCTTTCCTATTCTAGGGTCCTATAATAAGCTTTTTCTAAGCAGTAAATAATAAGCTTTTTAATATATTAAAATGCTGCAAAGTGTTTTCAAATGTGGTAGATATTTTTATTTATGTATGTATGCCTCTTGAAACAAATGCAGATCATTTCTGAGGTTGTGCCTGCCAGTTATTCTACTGCTCTTATATGATGGTGTTTCATGTGATGTCTGTGACGTTTGTTATCTTCTGAGTTTTTAATGCTGATCTTCCTTTCTACAGGGACATTCGTATCAGCTTTCACAGTCTTGTGTGGAGCCCGGACGGATCTCCCTGACAGACACATTTGTTGTGTGTTCTGGTTGAATATTGCAGCAGCTCTGATTCAGATTCTCACAGCAATTGTGATGGTTGGCTGGATCATGAGTATATTTTGGGGGATGGACATGGTCATTCTTGCCAGTAAGTTTTTGTTCATTTTTGTTTGTTATTCTAATTATTAAGAATTAAAGTGAGCTTGTGGGAATTGGGATAGAAGTGGGTCCTAGTTAAATCAAATAGTTCTCTAACAGCTAAAATCTCTTTTTTGTGTGAGTTGATACCTTGATGGAATCTGTTTGTGGAAACAAGCTAAAGATGCTTCCTTCTCTTTTTCCCTAATATTTCTTTGAACAAAAACAACATTAGGATATAGAGATCAGCTTTTGTCATGGAGTGACCTCCAAAACACTTTCTTTCACATTCTTTTATAAATGTACCATACTTGTTCTCTATACTAGTCAAGCAGTTGGCTCCCGATAACCATAAATGGTGCATAAAGGGAATCACGATTTATCCATTTTTTAAAAAATTAATCAGTTTGGCTATCTCAATTACCAAAGGAATTCTAGGCAGTATACAGCAATATAATAAAAACAGATTAAACAAACATAACAAATATAACAAAAAACAATGTACCAGTAGAGCTTCTCATTAGGGAAATGTTAATATAATTATATGGCTAACAAATATCATAAACTGGGTCACAAAGGAGCCTATCCAGGGGCCTAATCAAAAAGCAAGATCTTCAAGGCTTTCCTAAAGACAACTGGGTCCCAAGTAATGCTCTTTCAGAGGGCAGTGGCAGACAAAGAGAAGGGGTCTCTGGGGTCCCATAAGATAACACTCCCTTCATCTATGGGATCTGGAGCATGCTTATTCTACAATATTTACTAAACAAGCAAACAACCAAACCACAGAGAGAAAAAGATACTCATGTAGGTAACTAAACCCCAATTCATGAAGGTGCCAACTAGCATGTTGAATTGCAACTGGAAGCCAACTGGCAAGTGGTGCAGCTTGTGAAGTAGAAGTGTCACATGGGTGGAATGGTATGCATCTGCAGCTACTCATGCTGCTTCTCCAACTGCAGCTTCCAGGAGCAACCCCAGCTGGAGCATGTTGCAGTAGTAAATAAAAATATCTAAAACCTGAAAGACTATGAGAAAGGCCTCCCAAATCAGAAAAGAGCGTAATTGGCTAACCAAATGTATTTGTGCAGAAAGCTTTCTTGGCCATAGCTGCCACTAACCCCCCAAATTCTGCCTGGGTTACTGCAATGTAATTGAGAACTAATATTAGAAAATCTCTAAAACAGAAGGTCTTTGCATCTTCAACCATTCAGTGTTGCTAGGCTTGTGAAAAAAACTCACCAAGGCTGAGAATGAAAACAAAAGTATTTCAAAACATAACTAATGAAGAGCAGATGGTTGTTTCAGTGTCAGGCTTATCTGGGAAAAAGGGTGGTTAGTGCTTCAGTTTCACAATCTGGGGAAAAGGTTCAATAATTCAGTGATCCCACCTTAATGAATTCATTCCTAAATGTAGATAGGAATTTGGCTTCTTTGGTTTCCAAGGTTCTATATCCTAACCGATTATTTCCTGACAATAATTAAAGACATTTCATGTGACTCTTGCTTCCGTGATTGCTGAGGTCTGGACAGGTTGACCCTGATCCTGTTCCTCTGTATCCAGATCCAACATCCTTGAGGCACTACAAAATATTGGCAGTGTTGCCCAATGAGCCTGGGATTGAAATAGACTATGGGATGTCACCCACATATTGACACTCCCTAACAATATTTCCAGATTACTCCACATAATACCCTCATGTAGATGTTAAATAAGAATGGGGAATGTGTTGAATCCTAAGGGCTCTTACAAAATGAGGGTTTCAGGTGTCAGGGTGCTTTCCCTCCCAACACAACTGGACCCAATCCCAGAGAAACTTGGAAACTACAGTATGATAGTTGTCAGCCATTCAGTCAACAACTGTGTGTTGGCACTGAAATATGAACTTAAAACTGGTCCTTAAAATTCTAGCCATCTCCACAGTCACATGATTGCAATCCAGGCACTTGAGAGCCTGGCTCATGATTAGCCTGTTGCAGGGAGCTGTGACCTGTGATCACCACTTGTGAACTTTTCTGTCAGATTCCCACAAGCAGAGTCCAGTAAGTTGCCCCTACCTCTTTTTCTCCAGGGAGCCCATTACAGAGATACCATATTCCTTAGCGCCAGTGGTGGGTTGCTACCGGTTCACCTCGAATCGGGCGAACCAGTAGCGGCGGTGGCAGGAGGCTCCACGCACACACCCGGTCATCTCTGCACATGCGCAGAAGCGTCTGCCCATGTGCAGAAGCATCACACATGTACATGAACAGTGTGTGCTCCCACGAGCGAACCAGTGGCAACTGGGTTTGAAACCCACTACTGCTTAGCGCCCCCTCCTGCCCGCACTCCATAATGCACACCTGCTCACAGCACCCTGCCCACACCTTCTGCCAGCTTGCCCATGTTCCCCATCACCTACTGGAGTCCCTCGCTAGCTTGCTCACACTCCCTGGCATCCACCTGCAGCTGTTCTGCCCCAGCTACAGACTCCAAAGAACACAGCACACACAAAGTCCGTAAAACCTTAGTTTACTAATTTAAATCAGTCTTTTTTGAACAAAGGCTGTTAATTTAACTTCATTAACAGCCGACAAGAATCCAAAGAATAATAAATCAATTCTGAGGCACAATATTACACAGTAAGTGTAATCTTACTGTGGTTGGCAGAATGCCCAGAAGAAATTTGCAGGAAAACTGATAAGAGAGAAACAAGAGCCGAATCAAGACATGAAGGAATGTGAATGAAGTTGTTTCCTGCAAATTGCATCAGTCGTTGTCCTTCCTTAAATAGGCTAGAGGAATGGCCAATTAGCCCCAAGCCTTACTCTCGAGGAGATCTCCTCCTGAGGAGCCACTCTTGCCTTTTCGCAGCTCTGCGCGCTCATGCATTGAGAAGAGGCTTCTCCTCTTCTTCCTCTTCACTTATCGGAGTTTCTGGAGTTTCTGAAGGCTCTGGCTGAATCCCTGCCTCTGCCACCACTTCTTCACCAGCCTCTTCATTGTCTGACTGAAGTGCCAACTGCACAGGCTGCTGGCGCAGCACCACACCAGCCTCCTCGCTGTCGGAATCAGCTACTAACTGCACAGGCTGCTGACAGGCCACAACAGCAGCCCTTACTAGCTCACTCGTGTTCTCCAGAATCCACTTTTCAGTCTTACCAAGTAGACTAGACAGGAAACACACCCAAATAAACTAATTCTATTTTATTAGCTACAACAATAGAATCTTGCAAATCTGAAAATACAGTTTTCCTGCCATCACCTTTACAGCCCAAGAACTCAGGGAATTTCTTGCTTCACCTTGCTATACAGCTGCAGCCTATGTGCTTTCTTATCTGGCCATTCCTTGCATTATATTTCTTTGCACTGCCTCCCAGGTTCATTCCCACATATGCCGCCCTGAGTCTCCGGAGAAGGGCGGCACCTAAATCAAATGAAAAAAAAAACAAAACTTATGTGCGAGGGGAACCTTTACCTTTACCATGTTCTCTGTTAAGTTTTTTCCTCTCTATGCTAGCTAATACAATATCCTTTGATAGCACATTTAATCCATTAATTCCTCATTTGGATTGCCATTTTAATATATGTTTAGCACTATAATATTCTTTTGGGAAGATAGCAATTAGAATTGTACTTAGGGTACGAAGTATGGTCATATTGTATTAATGTAAAACATTGTGATATTGACAGTTTTATTCATGATATTATCATTTTTGCTTTTATTTATTTATTTATTTGTTTGTTTGTTTGTTTGTTTATTTATTTATTTATTAAATTTCTATATCGCCCTTCTCCAAATAGGACTCAGGGCCAAGGTAAAAACAGAGCATACAAAATTTAAAAACAGTATTAAAATAATTAAATATTTGGCCGTAAATTAAAACAACCCAATTTAAAATCAATTTAAAATTTAACTCAAGCCAGCCCAGCTAGTTGAAATAAATAGGTTTTCAGGGCCCGACGAAAAATCTGGAGGTCTGTTATTGTACGTAACTCTGGGGGAAGGTTGTTCCAGAGGGTGGGCGCCGTCACAGAGAAGGCTCTCCCCCTGGGGGTCGCCAGCCGACATTGTCTGGCGGACGGCACCCTGAGGAGGCCCACTCTGTGCGAGCGTACTGGCCGGTGGGAGGCTATTGGTGGCAGAAGGCGGTCTCGTAAGTACCCTGGCCCTAAGCCATGGAGCGCTTTAAAGGTGGTCACCAACACCTTGAAGCGCACCCGGAAGACCACCGGAAGCCAGTGCAGCTCGCGCAGGAGAGGTGTCACATGAGAGTGCCTCGTCGCCCCCATAATCCCCCACGCAGCCGCGTTCTGGACCAGCTGGAGCCTCCGGGTGCACCCCAGGGGGAGCCCCATGTAGAGAGCATTACAGTAGTCCAGGCGGGAAGTGACTAGTGCCTGAGTGACTGTGCGTAGAAAGTCTCAATCTAGAAAGGGATGTAACTGGCGTATCAGGCGAACCTGATAAAAAGCCCCCCTGGCCACGGCCGTCAAATGATCTTCTAAAGACAGCCGTGCATCCAGGAGGATGTCCAAGTTATGAGCCCTCTCCGTGGGGGCGAGTGATTCGCCCCCAATAGCCAGCGATGGCGTCAGCTGGCTATATCGGGACGCTGGAAGCTACAGCCACTCGGTCTTGGAGGGGTTGAGTCGGAGCCTGTTTCTCCCCATCCAGGCCCACACAGCCTCCAGGCACTGGGACATCACTTCAAGGGCATCATTGGGGTGGCCTGGGGTGGAGATGTACAGCTGGGTGTCATCAGCGTACTGATGGAACTCCACCCCGAAGCCACGGATGATCTCACCCAGCGGCTTTACATAAATGTTGAACAGAAGGGGCGAAAGGACCGACCCTTGTGGCACCCCACAAGCAAGGTGCCTCGGGGTCGACCGCTGCCGCCCCGTCAACACAGATTGCGACCGGTCAGAGAGGTAGGAGGAGAACCACCGCAGAACGGTGCCCCCCACCCCCAACCTCACCAACCGGTGCAACATGATACCATGGTCGATGGTATCAAAAGCCGCTGAGAGGTCTAACAGGACCAGGATAGAGGAGCAACCCCTATCCCGAGCCCTCCAGAGATCATCCACCAACGCGACCAATGCTGTTTCCGTGCTGTGCCCAGGCCGGAAGCTGGACTGGAGCGGGTCTAGATAGACAGCTTCATCCAGGTACCGGGGAAGCTGTTGCGCTACCACACTCTCAACAACCTTCGCAACGAAGCGAAGGTTGGAGACTGGACGATAGTTAGCCAAAACAGCCAGATCCAGAGAAGGCTTCTTGAGGAGAGGCCTCACAACCGCTTCTTTCAAAGCAGCCGGCAGGACCCCCTCACTCAAAGAAGCGTTAACAATCTTCTGGAGCCAGCCTCGTGTCACCTCCCGGGAAGCCAGTACCAACCAGGAGGGACACGGGTCCAATAAACATGTGGTCGCGTTCAGCCGTCCCAGGACCCTGTCCATGTCCTCGGGAGCCACAGGATCGAACTCCCCCCAGATAACACTCTCAAGACCTGCCTCCGTCATCCCGTCCGGACATACCCAGTCAGAGGCCAGCCCTTCCCGAATCTGAGCGATTTTGTCATACAGATACTGCACAAAGTCCTCAGCTCGGCCCTGCCTTTTGTGTTGAGTCAAGATTTTAATTGATCTGATCCTTACAAACCCAGGGTTATTTTCCTTCTCAGATTCCCTCAATGCATATCCAGTGCATATTCTAGAAGCAAATTTAAATTCTTGTTAGTTAGGGATTTGCAAAGGAAAAAAAGGTTCAATTCTAAAATACCATTCTTTAATAAAAGAGAGTAGCTAATCACTGTACTTATGTTTTTCCATTTTGCTCTTTTTTGAATAATTTCTTATAATTATGGCTTTGTTTTTCTCTTTTATGTTTCTTTCACTTCTTCTGAATGATCAACCAAGTTTCACAAGGTATGTTTTTATCTGATATTTCCCCCCACAATTTAATTAATTTAAACATAAACACTTTTCCTCAAGGAAAATGTTTCAAATACTAAACTAAGCCTGCATTCTTTTATTAATTCAAACCATAATGCAATTGCTTTGTGTGGGGCTTAGGATATTGTGAACTAAGCCACCAATATTACTAAATCATCACTTTTAACTTTGCTTAAACCCAAAGAAGTGTGATTTATTCAGTAAATCACGATAAAGCAAACCCTACCATAATGCACATGAACCCCATCTTTAAGACCTTGGCCAGAGATCACTGAGGACAATTCCTTGATCCACATGTTTCAGTTTCTTAATCTATGAACTAATTTTGCTTCTTCACATTATGAAGCTTGAAACAAACTGCTTAAGCTTCAAAAAATTTGAATTGCATGGGTTAGAAGCATACTCAGAAAAAAATCTGCAGAAAAATTAGGTGGGCAACCATTTCATAAAATATCTGTGTGGGGAATTATTTTTTTTATGCCAAATGTTGCATTCAAATGTGTCCATTCCTCCTCCCCATCCAAACCTAATGTTAATTTGCTTTCCAATCCAATTCCATTTAAGAATATATATATATATATATATATATATATATACTGGGATCCTGCTGTACCTGATACTGTATATATTATAATAGTGGCATTACTTGTAAATTAAATCCGAGTTCTTCTTTCTGTAATTTTCCCACATCTGATTTACAAGCCCAGACAAAACCAATAACAAAAAATAAGTCCTATTAAAATGTATTTACTTGAGGTGAGTAACAACTGAGGCCAATTCTGAAGGGAAGAATATGTGCCAAGCACATACAGTGTCCCTCTGAGCTTCTGTCTTGATTTAGCATGATGCAGACTAGAATGCAAAATATGTGTCAGCTGTTATTTACATGATGTTCCTTGTATCACAGAAAAAAAAAAATCCTTAAGCTGTGTTTAAGTTTATTCATCCATGTTTTAAACCACATTTACATATAAGGAACTTTGGAGAAATAATGCTTGCAACATCTTGAGACACAGCTATTTCAGACTCCTGGTTATTTCCCAGGATGAAGTGAGAAGCATATGAAAACACCTTTAGAAAATGAATGGAAACACTGTTGGCAGTGTAAATGAAGTTTTAATTTAATATATCATGCCATGGATGCAGAGCAGGGGTACTTTTTGAGTGTCCTTAACAATTAATTCTCTGAAAACTCGGATATGTATCCTGAATAAAATCAAGGAACTCTTGTACATAATTATTTTCTTATTCTTTCACTTTGCCCAGAAAGGCAATGACTATGTCTAAAGTTGCTAGAAATCCTTACCTTCTACCCTAGTAGTTTAATATCTATCTCCACACCCGATTTTTAAAAATCAAATATTGTTTTTATGTTTGCATTTATACTTTGACCTAAATAAATAATTTTCAATAAAATAAAATTAATGGTAGAATTCCCAGAGACTGACTTTGGTTGCTAATATTCATTTCTATACTCTTAAGTGCAATCACAGAATATTCTCCTCCTATTTCATTAGCTCTGAGCAATAATCCAAAATATTAAGATTTATCTTATTGCTTAGTGCAGATTGTTTAACCTTCCTTTTCCACCAGAACCTAAGATACTGTTGGATTCCAATGGAACCCAACAATAACTTCCTTTCCGTCTTCTTTCTTTCTTTTGTGTGTGTGGTTGAGTATCCAGCAGAGCGGAGGTGCAGATCAGCAGAGAGTGACCTTCACTGATCACTTGGACAGCTAAAACTGCTTATGGAGACTCTGACGTGGATTTTTGAACTGGCGCAGTCAACATGCCAGGATGCCAGCCAAGCCATTCCAAAAGTGGAGGAAAGACATTGGTTAGGTAGGGATATGGCTGAGGAGGAAGATAACATTTGCGCAAACATCACTGAAGAAGTTGCATTTTTTCCATCTTATGGGATGAACTACATGGAAATATTTCACTTCCTTTGTCACTTCTTGAGGAAATGTCCTAATGTGAATATCAAGAAGCAGAGGAAATATTGATAGATAATGTGCAATATATCAAAGCAAACATTTGAAGGGAGATTCCGGTCCCCCCAAAGGCATTCTTTAGTGCAGGAAAGTTCAAGTTGTGACTTTCTTGCTTGTGTATGTACTTGTGGGATTTTTTTGGTGCTTGTTAAATAACTGTTTTCTGCAACCAATTTAAGATTCAGCTTGCTGCTTTTGTAAATCCTGTCATTATTGCTTACCTATTCATGCATTTTGCCACCTTTTACCTTCTGAATGTTGGAAAGAAGCTGTGAACTCTTTGTCTAACCAGAAGCAAGTATTTGGCTTTGCTAAATTTTATTTCCACCATTACTTTTTACAGATGTTTTATTCTAAAGTGTGAGGACTGGGTTTTAAGAGATTATAATATGGAGAACATTTTATTGTATATTATGGAAAATGAAAGAAGAAAGAAGTAATATTTTCTGCTCCCTCAAAGAAACTGTGCCAGTAAATGTTAATGTATTTTGGAAATGTGCATATAAATGATGGATAGTATTTGTAGCTGAGCTGCAGTCAAGGTGTGATATCTCTCTTTCCTAGTATATGTGCTCATAAGGTTCATTACAGGTAAAACAAGTTAATACTTTTAAGATACTTACAAAAATAAGGCTGACAATTTACTGAAGTTAACAGAAACAAAGCCCTGTTGTGGAATTTGTTGAGCAGAACTCTGTTGTGTTGTTACTTATACATTCCAAGACCTCATAAGAGCTTAACTATTTTTTACCAGCATCCATTCAGATTCTTGGTTATGACTGTTGGCATCTTTATAGATCATAATGAGAAGAGTTTAATAGACAGATTCCAGTCCTTGTTCAACCATGATGACTTTGGTTCAGTTGCTTTTTCGGCCATAATATCATTAGATTGTTTTGAAAGAAAAAAATAGTTGTTTCTGTGTGAAAATCATTAATGCTGCCCGAATGGTAAAATAAACACATAATATTGTGAGTGAAACATGATGCTTTTTTCTGTTCAGGAAAAATGCTTTCAGGAACTGGAAGTCAACTACCAAAAAGGAGGTTCAAGAATTCTGTCAAGTACATGACTGCTAAACTGTGACTTTTTTGCTCACACATTAGCCAGATAACAACATTCTATAGACAATCATGATTTTTTTAGTGCCGGATTTGAATTACTACTGCTGTATTTAAGATATTCATTGCCTATCATTTTAAATGTGTTATTGGTTTGCTACCCAACCCTGAGTTAGATATTTAATGGAAGTATCTTGTCATAAATGAGAGAGCTGACATATGCAAAAAATTAAACTAAATATCTAGGAATCTGTAATTTTATAATGTAAAACACTGTAGGACCAATTCTGATACTTCAGCCCACCTTCCACCAGGTTTGTGAAAACTCTAATTATAATTCAGGTAGCTCTGAAAGCTGTGCAATCTCTGTGCCTGTGACAAGAAAAAAAGGTACTGTGGAAGCAATGACAGTGGTGGGAATCCCAGTGGTGGGATTCAGTTGGTTTGCACTAGTCCGGGCGAACCAGTTGTTAAATTACCCCTCCCCCCACTATCAAAGTGGGTCCTGTGTACTGCGCTGCACTGCAATGGAGAAATGGACAACGGAGCAGCCGGCACAAGGGAAGGAAAAGGCCGCTTTCTCTCTTTTTTCTCCCTGCTCCTCCTTCCCTTGTGCCGGCTGCTCCATTTCCCATTTCTCCATTGCAGCGCCGTGCCCAGGATCCACTTTGATAGTGTCTGTGTGTGTGTGTGCGGGTAATTTAACAACCAGTTCACAAAGGGTCCGGTTGGCCATCATGGAAGGCTCGTCCCACATGTGCAGTGGAGCAGGAGGACGGGGATGGGCCGTGTCACCCACAACAGCCAACCTGACCCTGGGCAAACTAGTTGTTAAATTACTTGAATCCCACCACTGTGTGGAGGTTATGGCTGTCCATAGCCTTTGAAAGTGAGCTTTGCAACATAACAAGAACAAGTTAAGCTCTTCCTTGCAAATAAAATAGTTACCTATTTTATTAAACTCAGCCTCTTTTCTTTAACCCAGTGAAGTCACTGAGCAAGAACCCAAATTTACTTCATAAGAAATAATAACAAATATCCTTTTTTAAAATTTATCATACCTTTTATTTTTGCTTGTAAACAGAGAATTCTATTCTCTCTTGCAGTAAATCAAGGGGAAATTGTTTAACACCTTCAAGTATCACAGCATCGCCATAGATGGATTGTAATTGATTGACCAACCAGCCTCAATTTCTAGTCCTTAATGGAACTGCATCTACATGGAGGGAAGTATGCAGTGAAGTACCTCAAGGTTCTGTCTTGAGTCCAGTCCTCTTCAACATCTTCATAAACAATTTAAATGAGGGGATAAAAGAGGAACTCATCAAATTTGCAGACAACACCAAGCTGGCAGGAATAGTCAACACTAAAAAAAATAGGCTAAAGATCCAGTATGATCTCGACACACCTGAAAACTGGGGCCTATCAAACAAAAATGAAATTCAGTGTTGAGAAAAGTAAGGTTTTACACTTAATAAAGAAAAACCAGATATACAATAGGTGGTACCTGTCTCAACAGCAGCAACTTTGAGAGTAATCTGGGGTTTTTGTTGGATAACCACTTAAATATAAGCCAGCAGTGTACTGCAGCCACCAGAAAGCCAACACAGTCCTTGGCTGCATTAGCAGAGGGATAGAATCAAGTTCACATGAAATGTAAGTACTGCTTTATAATGACTTGGTACCACACTTGGACTATTGTTAGTTGGAACCAGTTTTGGTCGCTACAATGTAAAAAAGATTTTGAGACTCTGGAAAAAGTGCAAAGAATAGCAACAAACATGATTGAGGGACTGAAGGCTAAAACATCTGAAGAATGGTTGCGGTAATTGAATATGTCTAGTCCAATGAAAAAAAGGACTGGGGGTGACATGATAGCAAACTTCCAATATCTAAGGGGCTATCATAAAGAAGAAAGGGTCGATCTAGTCTCCAAAGCACCTGAATGGGTGAAAGCTTGAAGAGCCTTGATAGTACAGTGGTTTGGTGCACCCTGTCATTAACACAGCTGCCTGCAATTTCTGCTGGTTCGAATCTCTCCAAGGCTCAAGGTTGACTCAGCCTTCCATCCTTTCTAAGGTAGGTGAAATGAGGACCCAGTTTGTGGGGGCAATAAGCTGACTTTGTATAAAATATACAAAAGAATGAAGGCTATTGCTTAACGCATTGTAAGCCGCCCTGAGTCTCCGGAGAAGGGCGGCATATAAATCAAATTAAAAAAAAAAAAAAAGCTAATCAAAGAGAGATCCAACCTAGAAATAAGGAGAAATTTCCTGACAGTTGAAACAATTAATCAGTAGAATAGAATAACAGAGTTGGAAGGGATCTAGTCCAACCTCCTGCTTAGGCAGGAAACCCTACACTACTTCAGACAAATTGTTATCTAATCTGTTCTTAAAAACTTCCAGTGTTGGAGCATTTACAACTTCTGGAGGCAAGTTCTTCCACTGATTAATTGTTCTAACTGTCAGGAAATTTCTCCTTAGTTCTAAATTGCTTCTCTCCTTGATTAGTTTCTACCCATTGCTTCTTGTCCTACCCTTAGGTGCTTTGGAGAATAGTTTGACTCCCTCTTCTTTGTGGCAACCCTTGAGATACTGGAAAACTGCTATTATGATCCCCCTAGTCCTTCTTTTCATCACTAGACATACCCAGTTCCAGCAACCGTTCTTTATATGTTTTATTCTCGAGTCCCCTAATCATATTTTTGTGAAGCGGCTTGCATTCAGAAATCGTGGGAGATTTTTAAGAAGAGATTGGACAACCACTTATCTCAAATGGTATAGGATTTCTCCAAATGGTATAGGAGATCTCCAAAATCCCTTCCAACTTAGTTTTTCTATTCTGTTATGCTCTGTTTTATTCGTCATGGTATAATACATTCATTACTCTTCATGCTGCTTTTATTTTGTTGTAATTCTAGTAATTGGGATTGTATCTTGTCTGGGCTTCAGTGAGGCATCCCTATGAAAAAATATTGCAGAAAAGCAGTACAATATCCATGTAGCTGATTAGTAAGGCACTTATGGGAAACAAAATGGCTCTTAAGATCAATACTTTACTGCCAAAATTGAGATCTTTCCTACCTTACACTTTACCTCCTATTGGGATTAATGAAGCTTTAAAACTTCTAACAAATCTGACTTTTGGTTGGCTAATACTCTATTTTAAAATCAGCCACTACCATAATTATATGCTTATTTAAAGTAAAATCTCCTTCAAGGAGAACTCAATTTCTGGCAACTTTATGAAGACATCCATTTAGTTCCCTTGGCAACAGTACAGAGACAGTTTCCTATTACATTCTTCCAGGATGTTTCTCACCTTTCCTGCCTAGCCCACAATCCTGGTTTTTCCTGGTAGTCTCAAATTCTAAACTAATCCAACCCTGTTTAGCTTTTAAATATAAATCAAGGTCAGGTATATGCTGCCACCTAGCTGAGGATATGCTTATTCACTTCTGTATTTGTATCACGTTGAATAGATTTGTCTTGTTCTTGAGAGGAAGCTCACTTTTAAAAACAAAGTTTATCTGAGCTAGAATTATTTGATGGATATTGATATCTCTGTTTTAAATATATATAGGCAACCTATGGCCTTCAGTTGTTGATGAGCTAAACTCCCCAAACAGACCAGATAGCAGATGAGCACTCTTTCTTCAGAATTTGATCAGAAACTTTCACTAAAAGTTCAGAAGTATCCCTTTTTTCTGGGGAATATTAAAATTGAAGTAGCCATATTGTCAAGGACAATATTTCTGCATACTGTCAAGATAGGATTATATCCTATTGACTAATTATGTGCCATCATGTTGGTATCAACTCTTGGCAGGCAGAAATATAGACTTTTACCAAGATGTTCATCTCCAGTCTGGACCTTTGGAGTGCATGGCTCATGTAGTTAGGGCACTAGATTGGAGGTTAGCAACCCCACTTAGGAAACCTGAGTGCTATTGTGTGATGGGGTGAGCTCTTGTCATTTGCTCCAGCTCTTTGACGGGACATGAAATCAACCTCTGATCAAGTTCAAAATAACACATACATTCTGAGCAATAATGCCTTGTCATTTTCCATATTTTTAAATGCAATCAACAATAGATTTGATTTGACATAAAGAAGAGATGTGTAAATGATGACAACATCTAGATAGTAAAAATGGGGAATATGCACACTCACACTCACACACACATACATACATACATACATACCGTGTTTCCCCGAAAGTAAGACCCTGTCTTATATTTTTTTGAAATAAGCGCTTGGCCTTACTGCCATGTGCTCAAAAACCCAATTGGGTTTATTATCAGGGGATGTCTTATTTTGGGGAAAATAGGGTACATACATGTGCACGCACACACACAAACCTCAGTTTCACAGACATTTAACTTATTTTTTCACAGACATATTACTTATTTTTCTTCTTTAATTTTATTCATGTTTAATATTTATTCCTCCTATTTTCTAAATGCTTTCTAATCTAGAAAGCATGGCATAAGCAGAAAACTTCCATGGCATAAGCATGGAAACTTCAACAGAAAAATCATTCCAGAGTCAAGGAGGGATGTAAGTCAACACAATACCTCTTGCTGAGCATTAGGGCAAGAAGGACAGCCAGTTTTGAGGGTCCTCTGTATCTGACATCTCAAAGTTCCCAACTTCATTATTTTTAAAGTATCAATTAACTGAGAAAGAATTATAATTAGAATTTAAAGAGCAAAGTTTGTCATTCCATTTTCCTTGCTTGTTCAGATTATTTTTATAGACACTTTATCCAGATTATACAAGTGATGCTCTTTTCACAAGGCAACAGTATCAATAATTGTGTTACAGAGAAGGTTTTGGTTAAGAAAATAGAGAGATTTTTAACTGTTAGATGAACTTTGCAGTGGCAAAACCCAGCTCAGTATGTTTCATAGATTCTTTCATTTTTATATGAGGCTGTTCACCGCCCTGAGTCCTGCTGGAGAAGGGCGGTATACAAATCAAAATAATAAATAAATAAATATGTCCATTTTATTAGTTGCTTTTGGGGCTAAAATAGCATTCCAAACAAGCATAAAAATCATTAAAAGCAAATCACTGAAACTAACACAAACTCACAAAAGAGCATCCTTGTGTTCATAGGTCAAGGAATAGGGAGGTTCCACAGATCAAAGCAGGAGAGATGCCATCAGTACTTTAGGTACTAGATAATGTACCTTGAGCTAGAATGAAAAATCAGGTCTCTGAAGTTGGACCACAACTTCCTTTATCCCTGTGGTGGGATTCAAATAATTTAACAACCGGTTCTCTGCCCTAATGATTTCTTCCAACAATCAGTTCACCAAACTGCTCAAAAAGTTAACAACCGGTTCTCCTGAAGTGATGCAACCTGGCTGAATCCCACCACTGTTTTATCCTTTCCACTGGCTATATTGACTTGAGATAATAATGTATGTTGGAATCAGGCAGTGTCTGGAACCTTGCAGATTTTCCGCTACTGTACTAGAAAGTTTTTTAAGTCCTATCACTCTTTTGAATAACAGAATTCGAATGGACTTTCGAGGTCTTCTAGTCCAATTCCCTGCTCAAGCAGGAAACCCTATACCAGTGATGGCTAACCTTTTCTGGACTGAGTGCCCAAAGGGTGCATTCGCCTGAACCCCCAAAATGCAATGTGCACTGGGGGCCCATGCACACGTACCCCTTGCATGCGCCCTGCCCCCACACATGTGCCAGCACCCACCACATGCACCCAGTCCTCCCATGTATGCATGTGTGGACCCCCTGCATGGAGTCCGCCTCCCCCCAGCATGCGTGCCCAACCCCCCATATGTGCCCTCCCCCGCACATGTGCGGCAGAGACCCAAAGACCAGTTGGCTGGTAGGAGTTCACATGCATGCGTAGCAGAGCTAAACTGGGGCAACGGCTCATGTGCCCACATATTATGGCCCTATACCATTTCAGACAAATGGTTGTCCAGTCTGCTCTTAAAAATCTCCAGTGCTGGAGTGTCCACAATTTCTGGACACAACTGGTTCCACTGATTAATTGTTCTGTCTGGAAATTTCTCCTTAGTTCTAGGTTGCTTCTCTCCTTGATTAGTTTCCATCCATTTCTTCTTGCCCTGCCTTCAAAATATTATTTATTTATTTATTTATTTGTTTGTTTGTTTGTTTGTTTGTTTGTTCGATTTATATGCCGCCCTTTTCCGGAGACTCAGGGCGGCTTACAATGCGTTAAGCAATAGCCTTCATACTTTTGTATATACCTGCTTAGTAGGGCTTTCGGCCCCCCCCCAGAGTGGTGTTCTTTTTTATACAAAGTCAGCTTATTGCCCCTACAAACTGGGTCCTCATTTTACCTACCTTCGAAAGGATGGAAGGCTGAGTCAACCTTGAGCCTGGTGAGATTTGAACTTGCAATAATTGCAGGCAGCTGGTGTTATCTTAACAGTGCTTTAGTCTGCTGTGCGACCAAGGCTCTTTTAAATAGATATAGATTGGAGAATAGATTCTTCATTGTGGCAGATCCTTTGAGTTTTTGAGTTTCTTTCCTATAGTGAATCATATCATTAACTTGCACATACGACTTACTTTTGTTATTTAAACAGTAAAGTACCAACCCCTACTCCATTTTTAATCTATTTCCTCTTCCTTTTAAAAAAGTAAAAGTACATTAAATCAAAGTAATATATGTGCTAAGGAGGGGCATTAGATCCATCTAGATTAGAGCAGTATTTCTCAACCTTGACAATGTTAAAATGTGCGGATTTCAATTCATGGTGGTTGGAGAATCCTAAGAACTGAAGTTCACAGATCTTAAAATTGCCAAAATTGAGAAACACTGATCCAGAAAATCCCTGTATTTTTTGACTTTGTAACATGAAGAGAGAGTTACTCTCTGAACGTCCCAGGAAGGCGTAAGAACTTGATCTGCCTGCTTATTCATGGCTTTTCTGGATGCTTTTTTATCATGGGTTTGTATATTCCAGCAAGTACACTGAATCAGGAAACAGTTGCTATGGAAATCTTGAACTCCAAAGGATTGCCTGTGTATTGTGAGACTACTTCTATTTAATTATGCTTGGGCATGTTGACTGCTTTCATTGTTTTAATGATGTTGCCAAAGATCACTTCATATGTAATATGAGCTGGCTTAAGGATATATAATTGGTATGTAAATGTTATTTTATTGCTTTGGATTTTTTTAAAAAAATATCCACAATTGTGTAAATTAAATGTTTTAGTTGCTTATCTGAAGTGCAAATGGAACAAGAATCTATGAATTAATTGCATGCTGAATTGTGCCTTTATTTCATGAAGAAAAGTGCCTGTCAAACTGAGTTTGAGTGTCCAATCAATTTTAATTAACAGTGGTTTAATCTCCCATGTTGTTTTTAACCATTTAAATATCACCTAAGATTTACAAAAAAACACATAGAATTAGTTTCCTTTAATTTCTCACATTTAAAAACATAACAATAGCCCGATACTATTCAAATTTTGTTTTAATGTTTCTTGCTCAAAGTCAATTTGTAAATACCTACATGACAACATTTAGTTAGGGATAGAAATGGATTGACTTGTGATGGGCTTTTTGAAAGTTGAAAGCACAAAAATCTGATAAGATTTTCTAAAAGTAGGTCAGCTGAACAACTGAAGAGACTCAAGTGTCTGTTCTTCTATGTCCCACAGACATGGTGTATTAAGTGTGATTAGGTGCAAATTTTAATAAATGCCATTACTGTTTCATCTTGGATACTACTCAGACACAGATATCTGAATTAATAAAATCTGGGAATCTAATAATTTCAGCTTCTCTTCCCTGAATAACTCAGTATGTGTTTTAATAATAAAATCTTTTCTAGTTCTTAAAATCAAGAGTCTACTTATGCTAGCCAGCATAAAGAATTAGTGAAGTGGGTATGAATTCAATAGATTTCAATTCAGCAGAAACTTTCATAGTCTGCTTTGATCAATTCTAAAGTACTTTGTTTAGGCCACTGGCCTGTCTAACTATCAGCAACATAACAAATTCTCTTATACCAGGTATCCCATGGTTTCATTGACTAATCCAAGATATAATATGGTTTGTTCAGCTCTGTCTTAGCTTACTATTGGAATCCAGCTACTGAGATTCATAAACCAGGGATATATCTTAACAAATTGCATGTGGTCAGGCAAATGTAACTTATTCAAGAACCATGGCAGGACAAGCAATGCAAATAAGCAATGAGATCCCAGTTGATATGTCTATTGTAATCCTTCTTTTACAAGGAAAGGAGGAAGGAACCACTAAAAGAGGAGAAAAGATTACTCAGTCCTGGGGAAATGGAAAGCATAAGAAAGAATCTTAAAATAGCCTCAGCATGGTTTTGAAATAAAATGAGATAGAGAGAAACTAATAGACTTTCAAGATTCTGTTATTTTATAACAAGGAGCTTTCCTGAAATCCATGCTGCTTTTGTTTCTTGACCTTGCCCAACCTTGAAAGGCTGACATCCATGTAGCTCTATACTGTCCTCTCTGATTGGCAAAGGTTCCCCAGAATTTCAATCAACCTTTTTCCTAACTCCTGCTAAACAGATCCTTCCTGCTGAAGTAATTGTAGTTTAATTCTGTAGAATGATTTTTCACCAACTTGACCTCCTCCTCCTCCTCCTCCTCCCCCCCCCTCCTCCTCCTCCTCCTCCTCTTCCTCCTCCTTCTTCTTAGTGCTTTTTCCAAAAGGCAACTGGACTTTTTTTTCCTGTTTGGAAATGTTTCACTTCTCATCCGAAAAGCTTCTTCAGTTCTCATTTTGTTAGAACTGAAGAAGTTTCTTGGGTGAGAAGTGAAATGTTTTTAAAGAGAACCTCCACCCCAAGAAAGTCCAATTGCCTTTTGGGGAAAAAAGGCACTTTTAGGTTGCCTTGTAGAAATTCTTCAGTGTTTCTCAGAGGTGCTTTCCAGGTCCACTCTTAAACAGCATTTTTCACAGGAAATATAAGGAAATCTTCTGCATATAAAATGCATCCTTTATTACTGATTATAATTATCTTTAGAGAACAATGTATGGGGGAACAACTTTTTAAAATCTGGGTAATGTTTCCAGATTTGATAAACTTGATAGATCTAGTTTTATTTAATAGAAAATATAGTATGGTCAATAATCAGCAGGGCTCATAAATCATATCATAAAGATGTGGAATGTCTGATAATCAACTATTGCACAGGGAAAGTTGAAGGAAAGGTCACAAAGCAATTTCAAATAGTTGGAATGAAGAGAATATTCATTATGTATCTCTGAATGCGAAAAATGAATGTGAAAAATGAACAGCCCTGGTGTACATTTTAATGGTGTGTTAAAGAAGTATATGGAAAATATCTGCTACCTAGTTTGCACAAGTATTTGTTTTTGTTGAAAAAAATTGTGCAAATTTAGCATATAAGATCTGGTTAAAACTTTACAAAAGAAAAATTATTATTGGCTACCATAGTAATACACTGACTTTGAACTCTTTTCTATTTAATTTTTCCTTGAGAAGACATCCCCTCATTAAAGCAATCCCAATATTTATTTATTAAATTTATATGCCGCCCCTCTCCAGAGACTCAGGGCGGATTTCCTTATGACAGTCATTTGTCTGCAAGTACCGCATGTTAAAAGTGTTGACATGAAAAACACAATTGGAGAACTGAAAACCTTTTTATTGTTGTTGTCATTATATTAACAGAGTGATAAAGCTGCTTCTACCAAAGCATTTTGGGCAGCAGGCAACTAAAAAGCAAGAATCCTTATCAGGAAAAAATTGCATAAAAAGAAATAGCAACAGTAGTAAAGGTCTCTAAAAATATCATAGGAATAAAACAAATTGACCTGCAGCCATATCAGAGCCCCAGTAGCACCCTGGGCACAGTGCCTTGGGTACGTGTGAAGTCTTTATGGTCCCTTGGAAGGCCAGCAGGTTAGGGCCATTCTGTCTTGGGGAAGGCTATTACACAAGATACGTATCATGACAGAAAAGTTCTTATGTTGCAGCATTTCAACTCTCCAAGCCTGCAAATTGCAAAAGCTTATGAAAACGAGGTTCTATGAACTGTTGATTCAGACTTTCTGAGAGCCAAATGTGCATCTCATTGCTATACCTCTGGCTGGCAAAGGCCCAACAGCAACAAATATCACCTCATCCCTACTCGACACAAAGGATATTTTTTAAAACAAATCAAAGAAGTTTCATGATTTGTAGATGACTGATCCATTAGAGAAACGAGTGGAAAATTCACTTCTGTTATTTGGCCTCATCTAAGGAGGAGTTAGGCTTAAGCCTAAACCAGCATTCCCTTTCAAGACATGTTATATAGTCAGTGAAGTTCAGGAGCCAGAGAGTGAGACATAACAGTTTCTTCCCTCAAGATCCAAAGAGCTCCACTGTTTCCAGCTAAAATCAACCTGAGAGCAATTCCTCTTGTCCCACAACTAAGTGGCCCTCAGCTGGATCAGAGGCCAACCTGAGAGGAACACATGGAAGTACTACTTAGCTGACTAACCAATGACCTGCTCAAAGTTATACATATATCAATTCCATTCTTATGGCTTAATATAAAATCACACACACACATATACAAACAGGATTTTAAAAATAAGTTTACCAAATGATGTACTTTATCTTTATATAAATACTACAAAGTACTTTATATAAATATAATACATTTTTATTTTTACTTCATAAATACATTTTTATATACTGCAGGCAAGGTTCCATCAACTTTTTCATTAGGGAAAAAAAGAGGAATGGGGAGAAACTTTTTAAAAGCCAAAGAGAACTGAATGTGGTCCACATAACTATATTCATTAGTTATTGTTTTTTCAGGTTTTTCTGAATGCAAATACTTGATGATTACTCAAAGTCCTATTTGCCTGGAGGAATGTCTGCAGAGTGCAGCCTTGAAAATCAAGATGATGTTTGTGATGGTACAATTAAAAGTTTGATTGTTTGTATCTGCACCACACCCCTGCTTGCTTGACTTGTGGTTTCAGAGATTCTTTGAGGTGAGAATAAACTTCCTTTATTTGAGAATTGGCTGCACAAAGCAATCTGGAAGGTAGGTATGTGTAAGAAATTATCTTGAATGTCTTTTTCTTGCTCCAGAGCCAGGATTTCTTTCATATGGTACAGAATAGGTGGTACCTGGCTCAACAGCCGTGCTGTAAGAAGTATTTTCGAGTCCTAGTGGAGAATCACTTAAATATGAGCCAGCTGCAGTTGCCAAAAAAGCCAATACATCCTTGGCCGTATTAGCAGAGGGATGGAATCAAGTTTCCATTAAGCGTACTACACTTGGACTATTGCAACCAGTTTTGGTCTCCGCAATATAAAAAAGATGTTGCGAGTCTAGAAAGAGTGCAGAGCAACAAAGATAATGAGGACTGAAGGCTAAAACATATGAAGAATGGTTCCAGGAACTAGGTATATATATATCTAGTTTAACGAAAAGAAGGACCAGGGATATCATGATAGCAGTGTTCCCATATCTAAGGGGCTGCCACAGGGAAGGGGGTCAACCTATTCTCGAAAGCACCTGAACACAGAAGAAGAACCAATGGATGCAAATTAATTGAGATAACCAACCTAGAACTAAGGACAAATTTCCTGATAAGTTAGAATAAATAGTCAGTGGAAAACCTTGCCTCCAGAAGTTGGGGGTGCTCTATCACTGGTGGTTTTTAAGAAGAGATTCAATAACTATTAGTCTGAAATGGTGTAGGGTTTCCTGCTTGAGCAGAAGGTTAGACTAGAAGACCTCCAAGGTCCCTTCGAACTCTGTTATTCTGATATGGTGTTTATAGAAGCCAAAAAAAGTAAGCTAATATGCTCCAAAAGAAAGCACCAATCTTCATCTTCAAGAGCATTTCTCAAAAAAATTCTTAAAAACAAATGCTTGTAAACAGCTCCTGGCATCTTATTTTATTGCCTCTTCTGCCATTGTCTGTTGGATCCAAGCTACATCTGCTGAATATCTGCCTGCCACACATAACTGTACCATGCCAGAAATAGAAAAGGACCCCCCATGCGGCTCCTTAATCAGAGACAAGCTCTCCCATCAATCACTGCCAATCATTTGAAGCATCCTCTGTAAAGTAAATACTGTAGAAGTAACATTTATTTCCTTGTAAACTATTCCGATAGGATTAAGACAAGGATGGTAAAAATAGGTTTCAATGCCAGCCCAAATAATAACCATGAAAAGGGCAGCAGCTGCCTATGAAAAAAGAAAGAGGGGAGCCTGTTTCCTGGATCATTCTTGGATCTTGTTCAATGTATCAAAAGATATACAATGCATGGCAAAAATGTCCCCAGTCTACTGTAGACTCAAGATTCAGCTCTAGAATAGAATAAATAGAACAGGGGAGGGGAGGGGAAATGGGAGAGGGGAGAGGAGAGGAGAGGATACTTTACTTGGCCAAATGTGATTAGACAGAATGTGATTAGATTAGACAAGGAGTTTGTCTACAGTGCAAAAAGAAACAGTAGATTGTACTGCTATGGGCCACAAATCTATGGAACAGAGAAGTTAATTAGGCACTTCTTTAAGTGCACTCCTTTCAAAACAAAACAAACAAGGTGATTCCTTTTATTTTCCAAACTCAACTTTGTGACAACTTCCCAAAGAGCTCTCCCTCATCTTCCAAACTCTCAAGACTCATTGTTCACAAATATTTTGAAGCCTTAGTGTCAGTTAAAACACTTTTCTTCTCTAATATGCAGGCAACTGTGGTGGGCATGATGCTACATTTTTCCTATGGCACTTCTCAGCAGTCTGTTATCCTCCCTCTTGGGCATATTTAGGCATAAAATGACTCCCACAGGTAATTTATAACTCATTTCCTTTTGCTCACTAAACTGCATCAGACAAGACCTCCCCTTGTCTTCTATCCCTCCCTGCTCTGCTCAGCCAAACAGCACTTCCAGATAGCATCCAATGCCATCTGCCATCTTATTGCTCTGGATGGGATTCTATATAGCCTCATTTTAAGCTGTATTCAGTCAAAATTCTCCTCTTTGGCAGGAAGATTTCAAAAAGTTGGTAAAAGGAACACATTGCTCTGACGGAATCAGCAGAAGGGAAAATACGCTGTTACTACTTCTCTGAGCATCAGAAGAGTAACAAAGCAAATCGAGCAGAACCAAAGTTCCATTTAGATAGGATGACATAATTCATTGGCAGTAGTAAATGTGGATAATTCTTTAAAGGTGAATAAATTGCATGAATATATTGTATTTTTCACCATCAGTGAGTAGATGAGATTTGGGTTTTCTGCTTTAGGAAACAAACCAATATTTTATATACAGAAGGACCCAAATTCAGTCAATGACATCTTCCATTTAAAAAAGGTGCTCAACTATCAAGAACATTGCCCAAAAGCCAAACTTAAAGTGATCCTTAGTTGCATTAGAAAGTATTCATAACTTTTAAAATTATCTCATATGCATGGGAAAAGATGCCCCAAAAGATCAAAATGAACCAAGAGTTATAGTTTTATTTCAGTTGCTCTACTGTCTAACATAGTGTTTTGTAAAAAAAACCACTGAATCAAAAGAAAATTAAAAATAGAATGCAGAAAAGTGTATTTAGATCCCCATCATATGAGGAATGGTTAAGAGAACTAGGTACGTCTAACCTAACAAAGAGAAGAATTAGAGATGACATCATAGCTATCTTCCAGTAATGAGGGGCTGCCACAGAGAGGTGGAGATTTATTCTCCAAAACTCTTGAGGGTAGGACAAGAAGTGATGGATGGAAGCTAGTTAAAGAGAGATTCAACCTGGAACTAAGGACAAGCTTCTTGGCAGTGAGAATAATTAATCAATAGAACAGCTTGCCTCCTGCAGTTATGGATGCCCCACCACTGAAGGTTTTCAAGAAAATATTGGGCAACCATTGTCTGGAATGATATCAGGTCTCCTGCCATGGACAGGAGGTTGGACCAGAAGACCTTCAAGATCTCTTCCAGCCCTATGATTATATGACTTTGAGACTGAAGCAGTGAAGGAAGGGAATAAAAAAAGAAATTACACATAGAGGACTGAAACAGTCAAGATTAAGATCAAATTCATCTAATCCAGGATTCTGTTCATCTCAACATCCAATGTAGCTCCCATTTGGTTGGTTTCCACCATCTACTCAATCTAAATTGTGTTTATAAATAAAAAAGATTGGCTTCACACTAGCCTAAATAACAACTTACATTTGTCTTAGTTTGATGTGCAAAACTGAATCCTAATCTTATTTCTGATAGATTTCCCCTAAATTATTTTTTTTAATCTAGATACTGTAAATGAATGGTCTCAGAAAAGATGAATTAAGAAAAATCTTTCCCCTTAATACTGTTCAAAAGCTTATTACAATTGATAGAACAAGCCTTAGTTATGAAGTACTTTTTAAAACCTCCTAACCTTCATTGATCGTAATCCAAGAAAAGATTCCCATTTCCTTTTGTCTAATTCCTCAGGCCCTTTAAGATGCCTGGGCTTCACAATTCATGGCTAGGGAATTCTGGGAGTTGAAGTCCACACATTTTAAAGTTCTTGTAGTTGAGAAAAGCTGGACATTTGATTCTATTGACCTTTTAATTCAGAGGTCTGGTTTCTGGAATAAGGAGAGATTGTCTAAAGAATGGTCAGATCTGACCCAGGTACAGCCTGTTGTTGATAACAATTTGAGACATACCTAGTCTTAAGCCTGTCTTATTAAGACTCTTCAGAATATTTCTTCTAAATCAGTGAATTCAGTGGGTTGGGGATTCAACCAGGCAATGCATCTATATCAAGGGCAGTGAGATGCTGCTATCTCAGTTGGGGATGATTTAAACAGGTAATTCATAAACTCTAGATTCCCAGTTTGGGAAGAAGAAAAGAAAATCTAATTTCTAGCAACTTTTGTAGTGAAAATTACAATACCAACTTGACACAGCTGCCTTGGCACACATTGTGCTTCCTTTTATCATTACTCAGATGCAGGAAAAACAATTTCATAACCTAATGACTGTATTTGAGCTAGTGCTTTTGTTCTTTGTTCTCCCTGCTTTGTTTGCTTGAGCGCTTCTGAAGCTCCTTTGTTTCTTCTCCAAAAGGTTGCCTCTTGTCAAAGCTGCAGTTTAAAAATAGATCTGATAGAACCCAAGCTTCTGGGGAAAAGCAATACAAATAAAGATGTCACTTGCATGAAACATTACCAGACATTTTTTGAAAACTGGAAAAATGGCATTTACCCTGTTAGATCCATTTAATAAAAACTGATAGTGATCTAAGGCAACAGTCCCCAATCTTTGTGTCTTGGGGGTGGGGGGAGAGGGGAACCGGGCCACGTGAGTGATGGGCCAGCACACAACTCAACTCACACAAGTGGCAGGCCAGCACACAAGCATACCAATGGTGGGTTGCTACCGGTTCGCCCTGCATTGGGCGAACTGGTAGCAGTGGTGGCGGCAGGAGGCTCCACCCACCTGCCCGGAAGTCTCTGTGCATACACAGAAGCTTCTGCACATGTGCAGAAGCAGCACACGGGTGTGCAAGCACACATCCATGAGTAAACTGGTAGCGATGGGATTTGAAACCCACTACTGGCGCACATGCGGCATAGTTTGGTTCCGAATAGGCCATGGCCCAATAGTGGGCTGCACCCAGGGGTTGGGGACCTCTGGTCTAAGACACTTTATGATCCAATCAAGACAGCTAGGATAGTTTAGTTATCTAATCAAGTGTGCTCAGATGTCAACCAACATGATTTTGTGAAAGTTCTTCCAATTACTTTCTGCCTTTCAGCTTTCTAGATCCTGTTGAAAGTACTGTCACACTTTTAGCATTTTAAATCAGATTGACCTAACCCCAGAGTACATCCTTCTGAAGGAAATCTTAAAATGGAAACATCTAAAAAAAACAGACTGAAGCATTATGGCAGGAGCAAGAAGGGTATGGTACTTAAAAATTAATCAAATGGCGACCAAAAATCATTAGTCTAATTATAGTGAAGTAATGAGTGGATTAAATCATTTTTGTGGGTGGTTCTACAATTTCCAAGGGTTGAGAGTTTGAAGGGGTGGATCCCCATCTTTTGAAGTAGTGTTAAATTTTTCCAGTGGCTTATGAACATTTCTGTTTGTTCCTACATTCCCCAAAGAGCCATGTTTGCAATTTTGGCAGTACAGCTTTAGGAGTGCAGAAAAAGCCAAACAAGAAATGCAGAATATAGTTTTCCTACCTTTGTCTTATAGATTCTATGCAGAGGTGGGTTTCAGCAGGTTCTGACCAGTTCTAGAGAACCGGTAATGGAAATTTTGAGTAGTTCGGAGAACAGGTAGTAAGAATTCTGACTGGCCCCGCCCCCATTTCTCTGCCTCCCAAGTCCCAGTTCATCATTGCATCCCCCACATATCATAAATGGCTTTGAGCTCCTTGAGGGGGAAAGTGAGCTAGAAATGTAGTAACCAAGCAAGGAAGTTGGCAATAAATTAATAGCTGTCAGGACAGGGAAATGATAACATATCTGAAAGTTGTCATATTTGGAGAGACTCACTGAGAAACCTCTGCCAGAAGATATGAAAAAAGCTCACTTGGAAGCACTGAGTGTCAGGCCTGGAAGCCATCTTTTGCATTGGATCTTCAGGCCTGCCACATTTAGTTCTGTGGGAAACTGGGAGGGGGTATTGTATGGATTAGGAGAGATATATAATAATAATAATAATAATAATAATAATAATAATAATAATAATAATAATAATAATAATAATAATAATAATAATAATAATAATAATTATTATTATTATTAATAATAATAATAATGTATTATTATTATTATTATTATTATTATTATTATTATTTTATTTCTATACCACCCTTCTCCCGAAGGACTCAGGGCGGTGTACAGCCAATTTAAAAACACAGGACACAACAATAATTAAAAATTAAAATAATTAAATAGATATGGCCAATTTAAAGCCCCAAAAATTAAAATACCCCAATTTAAAATTATTATATTGACAGCCCTGCCTGGCGGAACAACAGGGTCTTCAGTGCGCAGCGAAACACCCAGAGGTCAGAGATCTTACGTATTTCCGGGGACAGTTCATTCCACAGGGCTGGGGGTCCCACAGAGAAGGCCCTCCCCCTGGGTGTCGCCAGTCGACATAACTTGGCTGATGGCACCCTGAGGAGACCCTCTCTGTGGGAACAGATTGGTCGGTGGGAGGCTATTGGTGGCAGAAGACGGTCTCGAAGGTACCCGGGTCCTATGCCATGGAGCGCTTTAAAGGTGGTAACCAACACCTTGAATCGCACCTGGAAGACCACTGGGAGCCAGTGCAGCTCGCGCAGGAGGGGTGTCACGCGGGCACAATGAGTTGCGCCCATAACCACCCACGCGGCCGCATTCTGGACCAGTTGGAGCCTCCGAGTGCTCTTCAAGGGGAGCCCCATGTAGAGAGCATTACAATAGTCCAGCCGGGAGGTGACAAGGGCATGAGTGACTGTGTGCAAGGCGTCCCGGTCCAGAAAGGGCTGCAACTGGTGAATCAGGCGAACCTGATAAAAGGCTCCCCTGGCCACGGCCGTCATATGCTCTTCTAAAGACAGCTGTGCGTCCAGGAGGACACCCAGATTGCAAGCCCTCTCTGTGGGGGGCAAAGATTCACCCCCAATAGTCAGCGCTGGCACCTGCTGATTATATCGGGATGCCAGCAGCCACAGCCACTCGGTCTTGGATGGGTTGAGTCTGAGCCTGTTCCTCCCCATCCAGACCCGCACGGCCTCCAGGCAGCGAGACATCACATCAAGGGCATCATTGGGGTGGTCTGGGGTGGAGATGTACAGCTGAGTATCATCAGCGTACAGATGACACTTCACCCCAAAACCACTGATGATCTCACCCAGCGGCTTCACATAAATGTTGAACAGGAGGGGCGAGAGGACCGACCCTTGCGGCACTCCCCATGCGAGATGCCTCGAGGTCGACCTCTGTCCCCCTGCCAACACAAACTGCGAGCGGCCAGAGAGGAAGGAGGAGAACCACCGCAGAATGGTGCCCCCTATTCCTAACCTGCTCAATCGCTGCAGCATGATACCATGGTCGATGGTATCAAAAGCCCCTGAGAGATCTAATAGGACTAGGACAGAGGAGCAGCCCCTGTCCCGGGCCCTCCAGAGATCATCCACCAACACGACCAATGCCATTTCTGTGCTGTGCCCCTGCCTGAAGCCCGACTGGTATGGGTCCAGATAGATAGCTTCATCCAGGTGCCTGGGCAGTTGTCGTGCCACCACACTCTCAACAACCTTCGCCACAAAACGAAGGTTGGAGACCGGATGGTAGTTAACTAATTCAGCTGGGTCCAGGGAAGGCTTCTTGAGGAGGGGCCTCACCACCACCTCTTTCAAGGCGGCGGGAAAGGCACCCTCACTCAAAGAAGCAGTTATAATCCCCTGGAGCCAGCCTCGTGTAACCTCCTGGGAGGCCAGTACCAACCAGGAGGGACACGGGTCCAATAAACATGTGGCGGCACTAATCCTACCCAGAACCCTGTCCACATCCTCGGGAGCCACAGGATCAAACTCCTCCCAGATAATATTCTCAAGACCTACCCTTGTCTCCTCCCCCGGACTCACCCAGTTGGAGTCCAAGCCGTCCCGAATCCGAGCGACTTTATCATGCAGGAATTGCACAAAATCCTCAGCTCGACCCTGCAAGGGATCCTCCCGCACTCCCCCCCGAAGAAGGGAGTGGGTCACCCTAAACAGGGCAGCTGGGCGGTTCTCTGCAGATGCGATAAGAGCGGGAAAATGGTTAGATTTCGCTGCTTTTATCGCCACTAGGTAGGTCTTGATATAAGACCTCACCTGTGTGTGGTCGGAATCGGATTGACTAGTCCTCCAGATGCTCTCTAGGCGTCTTTTCCGACGCTTCATCTCTCTCAGCTCCTCAGAGAACCAAGGAGCCAACTGAGATCGGCATTGGGTCAGAGGCCGCAAAGGCACGACACGATCCAAAGCTCCGGCGGCTGCACTCTCCCAGGCGGCCACCAGCTCTTTAGTCGAGTCGTGTGTCAGAGTCTCAGGAAACGGCCCAAGCTCCGTCAGGAACCTCTCTGGATCCATCAGGCGCCTGGGATGGAACCATTTGGTCGGTTCCGTCTCCCTGCGGCAAGGGGAAGCGGTAGGAAAGTCCAAGTGAAGGAGTGAATGATCTGTCCATGACAAGGGTTTAATGTCTAAGTCCCCTCTACCAAGATCATTCAACCACTGACCAGAGATAAAAATCAAGTCCAAAGTGTGTCCTCCTATGTGAGTGGGGCTTTGAACTAACTGGGTCAGGTCCATGGCCGTCATGGAAGCCATGAACTCCCGAGCCACCTCTGACACCTCACCCGCAGATGGAAGGTTGAAATCCCCCATGACAATAAGTCTGGGGGTATCCACTGCCACCCCGGCGATGACGTCGAGTAGCTCGGGTAGGGTCGCTGCCACGTGGCAGGGAGCCAGGTACGCAGTCAGCAAACCCATCTGCACCCCACGGCCCCACTTCACAAAGAGGGACTCACATCCGGCTATCTGAGGAACAGTGGTCTCCCTCGGACAAAGACTCTCCCTAATAATCACCGCCACTCCCCCACCCCTCCCCTGGGCCCTTGGCTGATGAAATGCACGAAAACCTGGTGGGCACATTTCAATGAGGGGGACCCCCCCTCTTGGCCCAACCAGGTCTCCGTAATACCTGCCAGGTCCGCACCCCCCTCCAATATAAGATCACAGATGAGGGGGGCTTTATTAACAACCGACCTGGCATTACATAACATCAGCCGTGGACCCTGGGCTTGAGACTCTGCACAACCCAGGCCACGAAACACGCATTGGGGACCGGAATGCGCAATTGCTCGTAAACAGCGTATGCGCACCCCCAACACATGATATGGTCCCCTGCGCCCGTCATACATTCCTTTCTCTGAGAGTCAAGGACATACTGCCCTGCACCTGGAGTGGGGTGACTGGGAGGCATCTCCAGTTGGGATGGTGCATTGATTGGGCCATGTGATGGACATGTGGGTACTGGGCAGGGACTTGGACTTTCCTATGGGTGGGGAAAACCTGGAAGCTTTCAGATTTGGGTTTTCCCAGATGTGCCAATATGACATATCTAATAAAATGGAACTTTTGAGGAATCTCTAGCCTTGGAGTCTTCTTTCGTTGGGGATGTTACTTGGAACTCTGACACTGAGACTTAAAAACTTCACACGTCTCTTGAGTACGTAACGTTCCTCCTCAAATGACTGCAGGGAGTAGTTCATCTGAGCCAGTGCCTTCCTTTCACTCAAGAGAATGCTGCTTGTGTTTCCAGGATGCACACCAGAGGTGGGTTTCAGCAGGTTCTGACCAGTTCCGGAGAACCGGTAGCGGAAATTTTGACTAGTTCAGAGAACTGGTAATTACCACCTCTGACTGGCCCTGCCCCCATCTATTCTCTGCCTCCCAAGTCCCAGCTGATCAGGAGGAAGTGGCGATTTTGCAGTAACCTTCCCCTGGATTGGGGAGGGAATGGAGATTTTACAGTATCCTTCCCCTGCCACGCCCACCAAGTCACGTCCACAGAACCGGTAGTAAAAATTTTTGAAACCCACCACTGATTCACACCATATCAGGTCATAAGCTAGTCCACTTGTTATCATATACAGTACCTCAGACCCAGATTCTGTGGTTAGCTCATGAGTCAGTCTGTCATGCAGAACCAGAAAATGGGCTTAATTTCATAAACTAGAGCTAACCATGGGCATGACATGTAAAGATAGATGTTGAATTGAATCCTTGCCAAGAATATACTAGTCATTTTCCTTTAGCAGGAAAGGGCTAAACATTCTTCTAGCTGAACTACTATTTCAGCACTGTACAATTCAGTTTTAAATCTCATGGCTGATCTTGTATTAGCTAATATTGGGATCCATTTCATCGTCTCTAAATTGAGAGGGAAGTAAAAATGAAATAATGCAATTATTAAAAGAATTTAATAATTTAAAACAATTCAAATTAAAACCCATTGACAATTTAAAAGCTAAAAAACTAAAAAAGACTAAAGGGGGTGGTGGTTCACGCCAGCCCTGCTTGATGGAAAAGAAAAGTTTTCAGGGCATGGCGAAAGACCCGGAGATCCGATATCCTTCGTATCTCCGGGGGCAAATCGTTCCAGAGGGCAGGAGCTGCCACAGAGAAGGCCCTCCCCCTGGGGGTCGCCAGCCGACATTGCCTGCTGACGGCACCCTGAGGAGTCCCTCTCTGTGGGAGTGTACTGGTCGGTGGGAGGCTATCGGCGGCAGAAGGCGGTCCCGCAAATACCCAGGTCCTATGCCATGGAGCACTTTAAAGGTGGTAACCAACACCTTGAAGTGCACCTGGAAGACCACTGGAAGCCAATGCAGCTCAGACGGGAGAGGTGTCACATGGGAGCGCCCCCTTGCTCCCATAATCTGCCGCGCGGCCGCATTCTGCACCAGTTGGAGCCTCCGGGTGCTCCTCAAGGGGAGCCCCATGTAGAGAGCATTGCAGTAGTCCAGGCGGGAAGTGACGAGTGCCTGAGTGACTGTGCATTCATTATTTTCTGGTAGCCTTTCTAATCAGAGTTATCATATTAGAAATATGTGATTATGACAGTTCTGTACTGGAGAGCAGCCATCATTCACCAGACCATGTAAATGTTACTTAAGATAGTTCAATCTTCTTTCCAGGTGTGACTTGCTGTACTTATTTCTGAAATTTAAAAAATAAATTACCACCTTTATTTCACAAGGCATGTAGGAAAAACTGATGAGTAATTATTCCTATTGATAATTTTGTTGTATTTCTGCTTTTGTTGTGGGTCTGATATATTTGATTATGTTTTACTGTTAATTGTCTTGCATAAATTTATATTATTGTTATTAAGCCATTGTAAGGCTATCAATGTTAGATCTCTCAACTACATCAGAATCAAATAAGATGTACATGTTTTCATTTTTATAACATCCAGATTTTAATTATGCAGAGAGTAAAATGGTATACAGGCAGGGGTGAAATCCAGCAGGTTCTGACAGGTTCTGGAGAACCGGTAGCGGAAATTTTGAACAGTTCAAAGAACAAATACCACCTCTGGCTGGCCCCAGAGTGGGGTGGGAATGGAGATTTTGTAGTATCCTTCCCCTGCCACACGCACATAGAGCCAGTAGTAAAAAAATTTGGATTTCACCACTGGTATACAGGGATCTGAAATTGCTAAAACGTTAATAGGCCACATGTTTCTGAAACCTATTGCTTCTTTCTTACGAAACAGGCACCTGCTCCTTAGTTCTATTATGAAGACATGAGTATCATTAATTCTGAAATGTTATTTAAAAAAACTAATTTGGATCAGCTTGTTTTTATTTTGTTCTTGCTAGTTTGTAAACAAGAGAAAGTGTTTGCAAGTCTCATAGAAAAATACTGCCATCTCTTGGCTAGATTGAGCACAACCATCTCACTTTATAGGAAAGTTGTTTGTAAAGGCTATTGTTAAATGCACAGCCGGATCTTTTGCCTGAATTAAATAAAAAATGCTGAGAGTATATTAAGCTGATTATACCATATGTGACAGATCCTGATTATTTTTAGCCCTGATTACTAAGAATTATGGGTGGTGAAATCCAAGAATCTGGAGCAGGGGTGGGTTCTAAAATTTTTTACTATCGGTTCTGTGGGTGTGGGTTATTTTGTGGGTGTGGCTTGATGGTCATGTAACAATTATTTAGGATTTAGCAGAGGTACTGGTCTACCAGGCTTTTAACTGCTTGCAGAGCTGTACTGATCTACCCATTTATTGCAGGCACTGGTCTACCCAATTATTTTTGCAGGCACCGGTCTACTCATGTATTTTTGCAGGCACTGATCTACCCATTTATTTTTGCAGGCACTGGTCTACCCATTTATTTTTGCAGGCACTGATCTACTCATGTATTTTTGCAGGCACTGATCTACCCATTTATTTTTGCAAGCACTGATCTACTCATGTATTTTTGCAGGCACTGGTCTACCCATTTATTTTTGCAGGCACCGGTCTACTCATGTATTTTTGCAGGCACCGGTCTACTCATTTGTTTTCTTTTAACACTGATCAGCTGTAAGGGTGGCCCTTTGAAGCCCAGCGGCAAGAGTTTAAACAGTTTTTTCCCTCTAGCCATCACTGGGACTCAGGAGGCAGCAATAGATTGGGGGTGGGGCCAAATAAAAGGTAAGAATAACGCGGGGGGCGGGGGGCCAGAACCGGTTCGGTGACATCATATCGTCACCGCTACCGGCTCGGCGGAACTGGACCGAACCGGGAGGAATCCACCACTGATATGGAGGGCACCAAGTTATACAATAAGCCTGTTCTGTTTCATTTTGCCTTAGTCTTTCTTAGTCTCCGGACCACTTGAAAAAATTCAGAGACAATTACAAGCAGAAAGCTAGAAGTATTGCCATTTCCCCCAGTAATGAATGAGAAATTACCAGGAGAAGAGAAAGCATTGAAATTGAACAGAATCATTGTGTAAAATTTGCATGCAATGAACCACCAAGTACAAGAGTCAAGAGATCAGCAAGGTGGCTATAAGTGAAACTCCCATAGTGATTTCTCGCCCTTTTTAAAAATCTGAATGCTGAACCAACATAGCTGGTTTTCAGTAAAGGCAAAGTTGAAAAGCCGATAAAACTCTATAGAATTCACTAATCTGTGTCAAAAGTTCACCTCAGGGTAATGGAGCAATAAGAGCCTGTGCAATCTTCACTAAATTTGGTCTTTCTCCACTGCATAATCTAGGTGCTATTTTGAGGTTAGTGTGAGATTTCCATTTTTCCTGAGTTCAGGAATTATGTAATTACATTAGACAAGTGCCTTAACATTTTTTCTGACTCTTTTGAAAATGGGCAACTGTGACTACTGAGGTTTATGCTTATTCTTAGGTGTGAAAAACATCCAAAAGTTCCATAGCATAGCTCCCAGACTAGTGCAATTATTTTGCATTTGCATTTGTCTCTATAACTGTCTGGTCCAATTTTGATATGGTAACTGGAGTTGCTCAGAAATTAGTTCCCACCTCATAATGAAGATGACGAACCAAGGTAATTCTGAGATAAGAGTGAACGGTACCTTTCCCTCAACATATAAAGCAACACAGGAGGAACAAATCCAGAAACACTGTCCCTATTATGTTAGTTTGTGTATGTTTAAAATGTGACTAAATTTGTTGCATGTATCAACCAAGCTGTACACCATTCAAATAACTTGATAGATTGTTTTACCTAATTCTGGGATATCAGGATAAAGTCCAATCTGGGTAACTGAAAAGAGCCAGAACTTCCTACTACAAACAGTTTAATATAAATTTGCCTCAACAAGCCAGTATGCTATTTAAGTGACAGCGCTGGGATTTGTTTCCAAATCGACTACTATAGTATGCACAATCTCATGTGCATTATAGAGACCATACAGAAAAATAGAACACTGAACTGACTTACATTTTTCTATTACTTATTCATACCCCAATGAATACTTATACCTCTCACCTTGTAGGGATATGCATGTGCTTGTTAAGAACAGACAATTTGTTTATTGAGATACATAGTGAGATGGAATAAAAAATACTGGTATGAAAAATATAAAATAATTGGTGTTTAAAAATTCATTAGCATGGCTTAAATTCAAGATGTTAAAAATCTCTAAAACATTACTCTTTGCTATACTATAGTTTGAATTGACTAATTCATTGACTTGAACATCAAACAATTATACCCCTATACCAAAGTCTAAATCTATGTCAAGGTGTTATGTAGATATATTTGGAAATCTTAGTAATTTTGGTATGATTGAAATCCTAAAATTTAGGACTTTGATTGTCCCACATTGTAAAAATTGTACTACCGGTCAGTAGATCAAAGTATTGTATATTAAAAAATATACAATTTCCTACACCAGTCTCTCACTACCAGAATATTAGAAATAAATATTACACAATTAGAAATGATAAACTATCACAATAAAAAAATCATGTTGTATGTTTTTATTTTAAGTTGTTTGACTTACAGGCACTGTGCATTGGTGATGTTCTGTAACTCTGCAAGTTCCTCATCTCCTTGCTAATCAAGGGGAATGGGGTGGAAAGTGTTAGGAGAAATACCTCACAGCAATAGTTCCAGCCTCCAGAAAGATCCAAAAAATATCTGGAGAAATATTTCACTTCTTTAAAAGCCAAAAAGCAAAGAATCTTATTTTACAAACAAACCAGCATATTTTTTTTAAAAAGTATGTAATAGAAGTAATTTAAAAGCTAAATACATTTTTAAAATAGGATGACTTGAAGCTGTTTCATGGTCTTCCCCTTTCCATAAATGCGGAAAGAGATTTCAAAAGCCAAGCATTATCCTTTAAAAAAATTCCATGCATTAAGACTTAGTGTTCTAGATAACTAAAAGTATGGCAATAAATAATACTTTAAAAAAACCCACAAATTTTTTTTCATGACACTGAGTGGAACAGACACTAGTCCATAAGGCACTTTCAGCATAGGCTATTATTAAACAGCAGAGGAAGCCTGAAGGGAAAAAAAACTTCTAAGCAAAGCAATTATTTACAACAGCATTAAGAAAAAGCAACATTATCTTAGTGATAGATGAATGGAGCAACACTCAATGGGATAGAATCTTTCTGAAACGCTTTCAAAGGGACTGTATGCCAATGAATAGTCACCCTCTAAAACAAATGCAGTTGTTTCAAGGACAGCACCTCTGGATGCAAGAAACAGGATTACAGCATTACTGTTTGAAAAAATAGTAACAAGAGGCTATAGAGGAATATGGAATACATTATAAATATGGAAAGGTTTAAAAAAATAGCCAGGAAAGGGCTCAGAAAAAAATGTAACATAAACTTATAGTCTCAACATCCAAGGTTTCTGCAGTATTATGAGTTCTCCAAGAAAATCAAATGCACCAATAATCTTTCTCTCCCAGTTGCTGACCACTTAATTTCAGCAGTCTAATTCAAATGTTCCAGAAACTTATATAATAACTTCTATACCCTAAATAGAGAGTCAGATATATTTGCAAGACTGAAAGTGGCAAATCCTTATTTAGAGAATCTGCCTATATTACCTACCAAATTACTTGCCATCTCCTTTTTCATATACTTTGCCAGGCTTACAAACATTATCAAATGTTATCATTATAATACTCTGCTTGCTGATATGTTAGGTCTACTTAATCTCGCTTCATACAATGGGAGATATGGAATGATTTGCATGAGCTCACCTGAGAATGCATTATCATTTTCAAAAGGGACTGCAGCGCTAACAAAAAGACACCCAGAGGATGGCAGTCAGTGTCTTTGTCATTCTGCAGCAGCCCCTTTCCTGCCATGTGACCAGGTCATCCCAAGCTAATGGAAGGGTAGAGAAGGGATCAGATCCTTGCTCTCAGTAGTCCAAACTAATTTCAGTAGCTAAATGGATGCACCATGTAATGTAACCCGCAAAGGAAAACTTTTGCAGTTGCTACAACTATGTATATATTGCACAGTAAGCCAACAAGAAACTACTTCCTTATGTAGAAAAGTCTATCTGATGTTAATTATTCCTATAAACGATTATATTTTAATTCTTATATTTAGGAAAGTTAGTAAATATAAGTTGCTACCATTCCTTTTGTGGGACATTCCCATGAAGAAAGAACACCTATAAGAAAATGCCCAATATAAGCATGCTTTCAACATCAGTTGCGCCAAATAATGCTAGCTTTGGACATGAGAGGGCAGCAGATAACTACAAATGCATCCTTCACTCTAGAGATACAATTTAAACAAGTCTAGGGAATTATCTTTCTAGTGCATACAAGAACTTTATCAAATTTTTTATATACAAAAGTATTTTCTGTTTTAGGATGCAGGAGACCTAACTCCTAAGATCAACATTGCTATCTGCTTTGTCTAATTTTTAACTTCTTGTTCAGTGTTTCTTTGGGCACATCACATTTTATTTACACCTTAAATAAAAGAAAAGGAACGTCTAAATTTTAGAACTGGAAGAGAAGGTGGAAGAAAAGTGTCTTGTAGTGCAGATCAGAAAGTCAGTTGGAGGAACTAGGTTGTGGATTGTGGAACCTTGGCTTTAATGCAGATCTTCACATTGAGACAACTCTGTTAGGATCTCAATTAGATTATCCAGCCCCCAGAGGTAGCCATCCTCTCTGTTCCCCTCTATCCAGGGCACATTGTGCTTCAGAACTTGTCCCTCTGGAAGTGGAGTGGTTTTCCCAAAATCAATCATCCATACTTTGGCCTGCTCCCTCTTGTCATGGATGAAGAGAAGGGAACTCCCAATTACCTGCAAAAGCAAATGCAAAAGAACTGAGTATCCCAGAGTAGGAATTAAGAACAAATGTTCCAAATTCTTCTGAAGATAAGATTGCAACTTAAAAAAAATATATCTCAACAGGATATTGGTATTAAAAAATTAAAAACTGAAATTTTAGGTTCTGAATTTTTAAAAGTAACAATATTTCAACATGTGAGGCAGTAAAAATTGTTTCCTGGTATTCTCAGTGCACAGGGTTGTGATGTATATGCATTCTTTTGAATTTTCATGAAATGATTTCCATTTGTGTGTTTAGGTGATATGATTTGACCTAGCTCTAGTTTTTTAAAAGACAAAAAGGGAAATGAATGATTTTACCTCATGGGTCATGAAGAATGGTGATGTTTCCAAAGTATCACGTATCCCCTTTAACCGGTTAAGATAACTGTTCTGAAATTGCAAGGAAAAAAATGATAAGTCATACATACCGTATCTGCATGCACATGTGTGTGCGCACACGAACACATACATACACAAAGGCGTTATTCCTGAATCAAATAAGTTCCATATCTCAGCCCAGATACCAAATGACTTATGAAAATGAATAAAAGGTGAGAGTAGAGGAGGGAATCTCTCCTCTTTTTCTCATAATCTTTTGAGTGCCGTAGTTGGCTCTGAAGCACAGACTGTCCACCTTTAACATAAGATATTTGGATTATGGAATTGTTCAACTTTAATTTTGTTCACACCTTCCTACAAGACAAGATTGCAAACAAATTTATTTGCATAAAAATGATTTCACATTGAACATAGCCAGTATCCCTTCCAGCACTGCTCAACCTCATTTCTCAATTACTCAGGTTTATGGTGCTGGGTGACTTCAGGTTTTCCTTCTAGGTTGAACTTTCAAAGGTGGCCCAGGAATTCATGGCCACCATGGCCTTGTACCAAACCATCCTGGCCTCAATCCAGTTGAGACGCCATAAATGAGATCTGTTTTTTGTCTTGGAATGAGAGTAGATAGCATTTGTAGTTTGTTGTGGTCACCAGATTCTGTGAGGTCAGCTCTGCCACTTATACTCTGTCACCAGATCTTGCCTTTCCTGACTGGTAAAAGCAGGAAGCAGGGTTAGGGCCAGAGTGATGGTTACTGCATCCTTGAGAAAGGAGATGCTGTCACTGGTTTCAAAGTAGTGGTGGCCCATCCTCATAACATTACTGCTGAATTCAGCTATGTTAAGTAACTTCCACAGTAAAAATGCCTAGAAGAAATAGATTTATGTTTTAGAAACAGATTTTCTAGACTCATGGGCTTGAATATAGCACTGAAGCCACTTTGATCATACTTGCAGATGTAAGTACATTCACTACATACTTGTAGTGAAATTGGACAATGATACTGTGCCTCTCTTGGTCTTGCTTGACCTCATGGTGTCCTCCTTGATTGCCTATATGGGTTAGATTTGGGGCAGCTGTTTTCCAAGTTGTTCTCTTCCTTTTTGAGTACTGGAGGAGAGCTCTTATTATGGTGTCTTGCAAAGCTTGGTTTTCTCACTTCTTCTTTTTAACATCTCCATATATGAAGCTATTGGAAGAAGTCATCTGGCAGTCATGGTGAAGAATCTTCAGTATGCAGATAGAACTCAGTTGTATATCTTGATCCTGGGCCAAACAAGAGACATGGCTAATGTTCTCTCTTGATGGCTGGAAGCTATCAAGATATGGATGGAAGAGAAGAGGCTTAGGCTTAATCCCAGCAAGATGGATAGCTAGTTCTGGACAGATTGCACTATCCTAGACAGAACTGATTCAAAATCTAGGGCTCCTCCTGCACTCCCAGTTCTTTATCAAGGAGCAGGTGACATTGTGGCTAATTGGGGTCTTTGCATAAATTATATCTTGTGCATCAGGTACAACTTTGCCTGAAAAGAGTCTCATTCCTTAATTAACACTTTTTGGAATATTGCAATATGCCCTGTATTGGCTGCTTCAGAATGCAGTGGCTTGAGTAATGATAGCTATGACAAGGTTTTCTTATGTAACACCACTATTTCAGGAACTGTGACAGTTGCTAGTTACTTTCCTATAATGACCTATATGGTTTGGGACCTGGATATCCTGCTCCCATTTCCATTTCCATCCATATGTTAAGTCCTTTTTTAAGAGAACATCATTCACAGGGATTCTGAGGATGAGTCTTCTTTGTGAAAACTGTCTGTCCACCCACTCAGCCACCCACCACCGTAAGATTAAACTAGTCCCTTTCCTGTTAACATTCTGAAAAGGTCTTAAGGTCTGGCTATTTCAAAGCCATTTGATTTTGTGTAGAAGGAAGCTCCCTACAGTTGTATGTGTGTGAAATTTGTTTATTACTTTGTGCAAAGTTTATTGCAATGGTAATTTATTGTTTGTCTTAATTTGTTTGCTATTTTAATATATTATTTTTTAATCCTTTTACTGGAAAGGAGTTTGTAAACTGTACTGACTCTGTGGATTAGAATGGTACACTGGCTCTAGAAAATAAACAAAGTTTATTTCTTCTCATCAGGATAGTAGTTTAATAAAAGAAAAGGAGAAAAGGATTCCACTAAATCTGACGGGGCTTAACATTAATATGTTCAATAAACTAAAGAGATAACACAATTTTGATTATATAGTCCAGTTTTTATATGCTTCCTTTCAAAATCAATTTGTTCTAAGGAACATTTAAAATGTTGTTTATAGCATGAAGAGCTTGAAAAGCTTTTGAGCAAGATGTCATAATTTGAACCAATCTATTTAGGGTTTAGTTTAGCTAAAGCAAGAGTTAAACAACTTTATTTTGCTCAGTGGCAACACTTATTTTTATTTTGGAGCCCTGCAAAAGCATATTGCTATGACACCATCAACTATTGCAAAAAACAATATTTTGGCTGCAGTGTTTGTATTGTTTTTACCCAAAGTGGGTGTTAAGCCCAGAGGTGTGTCACTTATTTTAGGGGTTCATTAGTAAAAAGATTCCCACCCAAATCCTGACATTTTACTGCTGCTGAATTTTGGCAGCATGATATTGGGGTGGGAGAAGAATTCAAAGGAGCATAAAAATGGATTTGGGGGCAGTTGTGGCCTGCTGATCCTTGAGTGAAAGTATTGCCCATTTCATTACACATCTCCCCTTTTCATTTTGGCATGTGGTTTTGGATGTTAAATTAATCCAAAGTAAGGAACGTCAAAGGAAATAGCTGAAGTGACTCACCAGAATGTTATGGTTTCCTTTTGTAAATTCTCTAAAGGCGTCCATGACTTGTTCCTTTGTCCGAGTCTTCTTGAAATCCCTGTTCACGGTGCCATCTTCTTTCTTTTAAAAAATGACAAAAACATGGCTATTACTCAGAAGAATCGTTTTCTATTACTATCACTTGCTGCTCACTAAACAGAATGCAGTATACCCTATGACAAAATTTAGAGCAAAAATTTGAGATGGTAATCAGAGCTTAATAAACAGTCACGGAGGGGTAGGGGAAGACTACTTTTGTTGTTGTTGTTCTGGGGACACTGGAGAAGTCATTTCTATGTTTAAAGCTTTCAGTGAAATCAGTTGCGTCCAGCTGCTGCCGTCGGAGGCATTTTTCTTCCATTTGAAACTTTTTTCGAGGGTTTAATGCAAATTATTTTGGATATGATTGCAAAGGAGGTGAGAAAAATTCATTTCATGGAGCAAATATCATATTGAACAATCCTAGATATGTAGCGCTTCAACACAATGCATTTTGGCATCATGGAAATTATAAGGCTGGAAAGAATCTATATATTTACCCCCAACTTTCTGTCTTACAAGTTGTTATATTAAGGTTTTAATGTAGTAAGCGATTGTAAGGAGATTGCATTCAGTGCAACAATTGGAAGTTGAAGGCCATTATTTCACTAAACCCAGTAATGTTATTCCTAAATTTACTACCCAATATTCGTTCCAACCCATGGAATTTATTATATAACCCTCCTCTTAAGGTTTAGTTTAATGAGCAGAGATGTCTGAAGTTGGAGCTAATATAAGCAAGCAGATATAATCCACTGGTGTAGTTTAGATCTGGATTGGAATATCAAAGTATCTCTCATTTGGCACCATAGTTCCTCTATTCAAAACGCTTACACCATCTTATTTTTACTCTTGCTTTCACCTTCCTGAAAATGGAACACTTGCATGCTTTGGGCTTCAATAATTTTTCAGATAGCATTAAAAAAAAGCATTGAAAACAATAGGTAGAATAAAAAATCTTTTTATTGTAGTTTCTATAAGAATTTAATATTTCTTTCCTAGCAGTTTAGCTTTATTAAGAACTGGTATCTGAAACCACTATAGACACAGCCAAAAGTTTTGATGTGTTAATGTCACTCCAATACCCGTTTTGTACTTATCCAGATATCCAAACAACTGGGGACATGTTGTAATGTCTGCAACATCCAGTAAACCATTTACATCTGAGCTTTTACTGTTGCTCAGGTAGACAAGGAGGAGTAAGGTATGAGAGACTCCACTGATATGAACATAAGCAGTGCCCTGCTGAATTAGACTCTGGCTCATCTAGACCAATAGTCTGTTCCCCAATACTTTCCCATTGTTCCCCATGACTTACTTACTTATTTACTTACTTACTTACTTACTTACTTACTTATTTATTGAATTTGTATACTGCCCTTCTCCCAAAAGGGACTCAGGGTGGTGGACAGCCAAAATTAAAATACATACAATACAAAAGTTAAGATAGCTAAAATAAATTAAATCAATCAGCCTCCCAATTTAAAACCCCAAGTCTATAAAATTTAAAAATTCCCATTAAAAAACCATTTAGGCTAGGCCGGCTTGTTGGACTTTTCAGGGCCTTATGGAAAGTACGGAGGCCTGGGATCAGTCGTATTCCAGGAGGTAGCTCATTCCAGAGGGCGGGTGCCCTCACAGAGAAGGCTCTCCCCCTGGGGGCCGACGGCCGACATTGCTTGACCGACGGCACCCTGAGGAGGCCCTCTCTGTGAGAGCGTATTGGCCGGTGGGAGGTTATTGGTAGCAGCAGGCGGTCTTGTAGGTACCCTGGCCCTAAGCCATGGAGCGCTTTAAAGGTGAGAACGTGCACCCGGAAGACCACTGGGAGCCAGTGCAGCTTGTGCAGGAGAGTGTTACATGGGCTCCCATGCCGCTCCTATAATCACCCGCGCGGCTGCATTCTGGACCAGTTAGACTTCCATGAATCACTCCATTCCTTTTTTGTAGCCAGACAAAATGGTTTCATGACAGGGATGAGGCTATAGCAAATCTAAGCCTCCGAAGAATCATACTGGATTGCGCTAGTCAGAATTTCTTAGGAAGAATTCACATGTTGCTATATTCACCATTCATAAGACCAGTCTCTTGGTTGAGTAAGTAGGTTAAAAGCTACTACTACATGACCGTTTATGACTATACATAATAATATAACAGGGCAAGGCAAGGCAAGAAGTTTTACATCTGTCAGCTGTATGAGTCCAATGATTCAACACAAAAAGGATAAGGGAAAGAGTTAATGCCACAAAGAATTCCATGATCCTGCCATAGCAAGTTAATAATGGGAAATCACATCTGTCCCCCCAAAAACCTGTCTCAATAACATGTACTCTGCAAAGATATATTACATATGGAATGGTTAAACCTAGACAAAAATATTTGACATTTTACATTACATGACAAGTTAATCACATATTCATTTCCCATGCACTGATGCAACAAACAAATCTGAAAGGCTACCTTTATTCCTTCAATTCGGAACCCTAACGTTGCTGTAGAACTTATAGTTTCTCTCCACTGCATGTATCGAGGCTTGGTCACTGCATGTTGAGAGTTCTCTTCCTCAGTTGGAGCCTCAGGATCTACTTCGATCATCTTCTGATACATATCTTTCCGCAAACTTGGCTTCTTTCTGGCCTTTGATAATTCCTCTTCTACATAAGTTCTGCAAAGCCAGTATATGTTCACATTATCATATTTGGAAACCGATTTATTACTACTGTATCACTGATGTTTGGGCAGGTGCACAGGTTCCTCCCTATCTTTTCTAGAATAAGACAGGCAAGATGCAGTCATTGAAACATAACTTTTATTGTTGGGCCTCATGGAGGAATACAAATTACTCATCCATATTCTACAGCATCTTCATTTATTGCAGTATTATGAAAGTCAACATCATCTATAATCAGTACAACAATAGCATTTTTTTTGAGCGATTCAAGTGAACATATTGGCGTCAATCAGATTTAAATATTGGAAACATTCTCTAATCGGACAGAATTATCCTCCAAGGGTATAGTCCTTCCTGTATAGCCTACTCTGAAAAGTTGAAGACACTTTAGTTTCCAAAGTACATGATATGAAGAGTGCTTGTAAAAACAATTGTTTTGTTTTTCAATGATACATACAGTAAGTAGCCAGAAATGGTCTGAGTCACTAGTTGTTCTGAAAGCTCCATGATAGATGTGAATGGTTTCCTTAAGGTATTAAATTGTATATTTTGGAATGTTTTCCGTATTTAAAGTGCTTCCATCGTTTACTGGCAAGTAGACATGAGAGAATGCTATTTGTAGTACAATAAACCTAGGTATGGAATACAGTAGATTGAACAAAAATGGGTTTTTTTGGTTAATTTTCTCTATTTGCCCACTAGAGAGCTCTGTCCTCCAACATCAACAGCTATACTTCTTGAAATATCACTGCCAAGTACTTATTCAACAAAAGATATGCAACTACCTTGCATTTTTTCAGTGTCCTGTAACCTTAAATATTTCTGATTCTGGTTTACAGATCCTATAGATTTAATTTTACTTTAATTCAACTCCACATTTGCAATACACTCCTAGACATGAGAGCTTCTAATTTCTGAGCATGTCTGTTTTGTATCTCAAACATGAAAGGCTCTATATTTACGTGGGAACATCAAACTGAGAAGAGCATACAATATGTGCAAAATGTTCACTGACATATTTATTGATCTCAGAATGATAGCATCTTAAGTCATGGGCATATAGGGGTTTTACTGCTCCCATAATCCCTTGCCATTAGTCAGCCATGCTGACCGAGCTACTGAGAATTGAAGGGTCATACACTACTATCTAAAGGGTCAGACAGGTTGCTTTTTCCTTTCTTAAATTTTGCCATGATAACTAGAACTCTACCAGATTATATTAAGTGATCCCACAATCCACTATCTTCTTTATAGCTTCTAAAGCGACAAGCAGAGCATGTGTCTCAGCAACTTCTGTGCAGCCATATTCTAAATCTGGTCTTCAAGATAATGCTTAATAAATGTCAATATATCTCTATTCACTGATTTCTTTGAAAATCATCTGAATTAATGATTAATGACACCTGTATGGAAATGATGCCCATATATGTGTGAGGAAACACAGTTAGTTTGTCTATTGAAAATTAACTTAATTGTGCAACCTTATTGTTTGAGATAAAATAAAAATTAAAATATTGAACTGATCCTTCTCAGCACTCTGGTTTCTGAATATTGGCACCAAGGATTGCCCTATACTGAAGTATTCAGTAGACCAGAAATACATTCTAGAATTGCATTCTGCTAATCAGAAATATCAAACGATTTCATATGCTGTAGTTTTTCCGAATTTATCCAATATATACTGTTTTTTACCAACCTAGTTAAGAACCTAGTGACTCTTAGAACTCTGTATCTGAAGTTACTTTTGCCATTGGCCATGATATCTGGAAATTTTTGGATCTGAGGTCCCAACAAATCTGGGAGACATCAACTTGCTTGAAATATATAAACGGAGTCACAGATCTTTAATACATATTATTAAATAGAGTATTTTCTGTATATTTTATTTTCAATAGAGCAGCCAAGGTTCTATATATAATTGAAGAGCTATGCTAAACACACTGTCAAGCACAGTTATAGAAGAACAGCAAATTTATAGTTGTTTCTAGATCAAGTAAACTGTAGTAATCCTCTATTATCTATCTGACGAGGATGTTCTTTTTTGGAGAAGTGTGATGGTCAGCCCACAGCTTTGAATGCTTTTCTATTTGTTCATGCAGTTAATTTGATTCTTGTTTTCCTTAAGTGCAAAAAAATTCTAATTCTAATTCTAATTCAAGCAGCAAACAACCTTTTTCACAAAGAGTAAATTTATGATGACATAGGGCAGTAAATTTCCTTATCTATCATAGGTATGGAGTGGCTAGCAATTCAATACCAAAAATGCTATTAAAAAGTAGTTTATGAAGGACTTTTTCTTCAAGAAACCTGGAAACCATGATTCCAGTTCCACTTTAAGCATGAAAGGCAGCTTGATGACTTGGGCCAGTCACTCTCTCTAAAACCAAACCACAACACACAGGAAAATTGGAGGAGGAAAGAGTATTAGGTATGTTTACTGTCTTAAGTTATTTATAAAAATAAAGGTGAGATAAAAATAAAAGTCCTAGATACGCTACTGGCCCAAATGAGTTAGAATTCATCGTTCTTTCAAATTCCCATGTTTTAAATTATTTAGATAAGAATTGCAGACTATTCATCAAGTTATGTTAGACATCACCACTCATATCAATCAACATGACCATCTACTTTACTGGTCCAGGGTAATGGGAGTTAATAGCAAATCAGAATGGCATTAGATTAGGGAAGTTTCTTTTGGATTGTTCTTTCTGTTATTCAGTGGAGAGAACAAACTTTTGCCTATAATCAGGCTTCACTGGTCTGTTCATGCTTAAACTTAATGAAATCATCTGCTTCTTCCAAGGTAATAATCTCTGCCAGATTTCAAACAGAGATAAAAATCCTATAGTGATCATACAAGAACAGGGCTGTCAAACTCCCAGCCCACAGGCCGGATACATCACGCATTGGCCATGCCCAGTTTAGCAAAGGAGGGGGGAGTCCTGATACATCACATGACGCTGCTGTGATGACATAATTTTGACATCTCTGTGCAAGAACATCTGATTTGAAACTGAACTTCAGATTTGCACTAGAGCAAACCAATCAGTAGGTTTTTCACTGTTGCTTTAACAAGCCCTCAGCAGGGTTAGGGCAGGGCAAGGCTAAATTATTTTCTGGCCTCACATACAGATAATAAAGTCTATATTTGCCTCACATTAATTTTCAAATATTGTTGTAACAAGCAGGTTACTCTATATTTTTGTCTATAAAGAAAAGCTAACCTGACTCCCATCTTGCAGTCCATGACACAAGGAGAATCAAAATCAGCTAGGAGATCTTCCATCTGATTATACCTCTCCCCATCCTTCACAATATCTCCATGATAGGCAGGAACATAAGGCTTAAGGACATCATTCATCAAACGGTCCAAACAACGCTGTTCAGACTCACAATGCTTCTTTAATATCCTTCCATTTGCAGCAGCTTTGAAGCTACCTGAAAGACAGACCAAAACAAAGTTGTTTTTAAAATGCAAATGAAAGCATGTTTAAAAATTGCCACAAAGAATATTTCACCCTTTTATGGAATGCCTCAGCTGTCCTGCCTGGTACCCTTCAGGTATGCAAGATTTCAGTTCCTATAAAATTCAGCAGCATCTGGGCAGCAACAAGTTGGGATCGGCTACAATTCTTTGCTTTTTCTATTGTATTTAATCAAGGCTATATCCCTGAAATTTTATAGATGCTGGTTGCAGGGTGAAGTGAAAATGCAAACAAGATTACTCTTTTGTTCTCTGACACTGTACACATAGACACTTTCTATTATGATATTAAATGAATGGCAATAATATAGATCTACTTCAGACAAAGCAGCATAAAAAGGCCAAATATAATATTTTGTTCAAATGGGTTTTTCCCCCCAGCTAATGTGGGAAAGAGATAGAAAATGAGACTGAAAAAGCCTCACATCCTAACTAATTAAAGTGTTTCTTTCTTTCTTTTTTTTTTAATTTGATTTATTTGCAGGCAGCTGGTCTTAATAACCAGCTTAATAACAGGGTGCCTTAGACCACTGTACTACCAAGGCTCTTTCAATAGACTCTCTTATGTACAAGAGGAACTGACCTAAGGTTACTCTCTTATGATTATGAGGCTGAACCCAACATGATCGGCTTATTTATTTACATCATGTCCATGTTATTGACATATGAAATATATGCATCTCATGTGCAAGTTGAATGACTATAGAGGAGAATGTTGCTAATCTCACATACACAAATACTATTATACAACTGACTTTCTTTCTGGTCAATTGTTTTGCTCAAAACACAGCTCTTTTCTAGCTTTTTGTACTAAAGGTTATCTAAAAGTTGCGAGGGAGTTTGTATAAAGGATAAAAGGGCTAGGGGAATGTCAAAAAATTACTCCATGACACTTTTTAAAGCATTTCTGGGTTCTTCATTTTGTTTTGTTTTGATCAATCCTCTGTCTGTGAATAAGAGAGAAAGGTGAGCAGAAATCTATATCCACTACAGTCCTACTTGATTTAGGACAGATACCCCTGTTCATGTGCAGATCATTCAGTATTCCCTGAGTGATGGTACAACTTCATTGTATCAGGAATGCTAGAAGGCAAAATAGCATATGCTCATTACCTATCCTTTAGTGCAGGAGTGAGAATATTTACTCTTTTTAATGTTATGATTGAAGGGCCAAATAACCTCCCAGAATGCCTTCTGAGGCGTTACCAGTACAGAATCCCTCCCCCACAGAGGACAGCAATCTAGTCTGTATTTCCTTTTCTCGCAATGAATTGTGCACAGAATACTGCTGATATATAGACATGGAGGGAAAAACCGGTATATCTTTTCTTATGACATCTTCATTTTGTTTCTGTAGATGGGACTTTGTGGAGGGGAAAAGCTCTTCCACAAGAGCTTTGGTATTAATGGATATGCAAAACTTACAGACTCACAGACCAGAGCTGCTCCACCCCTACTTTAATAATATAACTCAGAGCTGTTTGGATAGATAACTAAGGAACTCTGTGGGAAGAATGACTCCTATCACATAGTAGCAGATGGAAATTAGAGGGAAGTCTAACATTTAAAAAACTGCATAGGAAACTAGCAATATTGCTTTGCTTACAAAAACAACTTTACAATTCTTTATAGGATATCCTCATTATGGGGAAGGGCTTATACCATGGGTGCCAAACTCACAGCGTCATGTTGCTGTAACATGATGTTTTGTGAAGTTTTTCCCATTTGCAGAGCTGGGGTGGGCATGGCCTGTGTGTGAGGCATCCGGCCCACAGGCTGCCAGTTTGACACCCCTGGCCTATACTGTATGGTTCATTCTGATGGAGTATTAGAATATTATTTTTTTTCTAAGAAACACAGAAGATTTGTTTTATAAGAAATTCAGACAGTTGTCTGCCACAGACACATAGGCTTGCTTTGTGCCCAAACTGTTAACATGACAGGACAAGGGGAGGATACAATATATTAGTCCTTGGGCCAAATATTTAAAGTAGCATGACATTTTCAAGACTTTATATATAATTTAGAATTAAGCAACATTTTGGAGTTGTTGAGCACAACTGGAATTTTAACAGAAAATCATGGGTGATCACACAAAGTGGCTGTCATAGGAAGTTATGCATACTTATAAAATGGTTGTCTGCTTTGTTTCAAAATTACTTCCCAAGGATGAGTTCATGATTCCTTCTAGCCCGCAATTTATTTTTATCATTTTTCATGGCAGGTGACACATTTCCAGACAAACACTAAATTGCAGCCACATTATTTTTATTTTCAAGGAATGTTTAAGGAGTCTATATAAGGTAGAGTCATTCTCCTTAACCAAAAACTCAGAAATCCCAGAGTAACTGGGAGTTGGGCAGCATATAAATTTAATAAATTATTATTATTTAAAATTATGCTAGAAGCCGGTGTCTTGTTACAACACTAGCTTTGCATTTATTGTAATCATTTAATTAAAATAGTTTTTAAAATCAGAACAGTGAATTTCTTGGGCATTAATGATTTCCTCAGGTGCCTGCTCTACTATGTCTAAAACAAATCAGCAATTCTAGTACAAACTTAATCTGACATTATTATAATAAAACAGTAGGAAAAAAAACACTAGTACTTATAATTCAATTTACAGAAGTAATTTATGTTGAAACTAGCTAATTATCTTAAATTCCCCAAGAGACTATCTGAGCTTTTTCCTTTCACTAAATGAAGTTTCCCTTTGAGAGGGAAACAGCACAATGTGATCTGTAATACCTGCATGCCCTGCTAATTGGATCCAGGGATATTTCTTCTTAAAGGACATAACAAAGGGAGACCAATGCACCATGTTCTTGATTTTCCGCCACGATTTGCTCTGGAAAAAAAGAAGATAAATTAAAGTGACTACAGAAATTGTATTTATAGCAATACCCAGTTTAAAAACTCTGGTTAAATATGAATAGTGAGATATTGGTGGCAGAACAAGCTCAGCCAGACACCTATGCTGAAGAAAACATCAACTAAACAATTCAAGATAAGCCAATCTACTGTGTATTTCTTCTTATAAAACTCGTTCAGATGTTCACACTTTCATGATTTGCTTGCAATTCCCACCATTATACTTGTTGTATACATACCTGATAGAGGAAAAAGAAAGATATATTTGAAAAGTAAGTAAAGGAAGGTATCTGAACTTTTTAAAACTCTTTCTTTCCATTCCCCACACATAACTGATCTTTTGTTTTTGCTATGCTCAGATTTAAGAAACCCGTTTTTCCGAGAAAGAGATCTGCTTTATTTATTAAGTTTGGACTTAAATGTCACATTAAGCAAACATTGAAGCAAATGCAGTCCCACCTTTGATTACGTCATTATTATTACGTCTCCCCTATGCAGATATGCTAGGAGCCCACTGAATGAAAGGAGCAGTGAAAAACAAGAGTTGCCCACTTCTTTTCCAAACCCAGCTAGAGCAATGTGCACCATTCTGCTACTAGGAAATATCCATGGCAGCAGAAAGCAGTGACACAATATTAGCTAAGACCAGAAAGAGTTGTATATTAATTACACAAGAAGTACCTTGATACTTCTGTCCTTTTTCTCTTCCAAAATATCTTCAGGGTGGAGGAATCCTTGAATAAGTTGGTCTTGTTATTATCTTTTAGGAAGAATTTTCTCCAAAAAAAGGAGAAACTTTAGCGAGCTACATCAGCAAAGCGCCTTTTAGAAAACAGAGGAAAGCCTCAGTCCTTCCTGAAGGAAAATAGTTTCCCACAATTTGCACAAATGGAACATGTGGCTAAATTAAGGCTGAGGTGTTTCTTATCTCAAAACCAGAAGGCAGAGTAAACTGTCTAAGAAGAAATATGCAAACAAAAAACAATGGGTGGAGTGATTAAACAGGAGAACAACAAGGATTTTAACTCTAAGCAGTCAAGTATCATAGTCAAAATCCACAGTGAAATGTCGAACAGAGGGCAGAATAATGTAAGACATGTAAAAGGAATAAAATGTGAAATTGGCGATTATGCTTAAAACAATCATATCTGAAATCTGATACAGTGGACAGAACTATCCTGTGGCACATATGAAATGCTTTTAAAATTTAAAAGTATTTATAGTTAAGAACATGATAATTTCACTTGTACTAGAAAACCAAGGAAAAGCTCAGCCAAAAACCATATGGCAGTAGTTTTATTCAAAAATACAATATGTGCAATGTACAAAATTTTGAATAATTATTCTCTTATATTGGAACTTTATCATTCTTTGCAGGCCTGCCGTTCACTGTTTTTCCATCATTGCAAAATCATATGCAATCTATGCAAGTTTACCTAAATTTCTATAACACACTATTGTGAACACACCTTCTGGCCATGAAAAACTTAGGAGCAGCTATGACATGCTCAAGAAGAGGAGTGAAATAATTTCAGCGGCCTCTTTTCCTTCTTCATCAAGTTCATGTTTATCCAGACTTGTAGCTTTAGCCAATTTACTGTCAACATTGCTAAAGGCATCTTCCTATGCCAACATGTGGGTTTCCAAGAAGAATGCCAGGAGCGCTGTACTTTGGCTTTTTTGTTCCTTGTTGGCAGAAAGCACTGTTGGATTCCCCTTTACTAAAGTGTTTCTTTGCTTTGACTCATATTTGCTTAATTCTTTTAAAAGGAAAGCCTCTCGGGGGAATCTGGGTTTCCACATCAATAAGACTCAACTTGCCCAGAAGAGGGATCCTCCTATGAAAATGCAAACATTAAGTCATTCAGTCCCAGCATAAAATGTTCATGAGAGAAGTCACTGTTCTAGAGCCAAATTTTTCTTTCCACAGTGGTTAGAAATCACAGAGCAGAAAAAAATCTGAGCTACTTCAAAGCCAATGTTAAATGAAACAAGAATAGTACATAGTATCATAATAGCTTTCCAAATGCTCCTTGTCGAGGTTAATATTTCCATTCTACATTGATAATGTTCAAGTCATAAAATTATTGAAAAGGACAGGGATCTGGGATAAATGTGTATTAAAAGGGTTGAAATTTATATTTATGATCTCAAAAATAATTTTTATAAAATGATGTATGTACAGTGTCATTGGAATTATCAGTGTCATGATATATGTACAGTGTCATAAAAAATTATCTAAAACATATAGCACTTCAAATGAAGGTGGAAATGTAAACAACAAAAATATTCATGTTATCATGCTTAGTAAATGTGTAAAAAAGCTAAAACATTTGGATCCAAATACATATTTTGATACAGAGGATTTTCAAGATCAACTGAAACTGGATTTTTTCTTTTTAAGATTAAGAATATATTGTCAACAGTTCCGCTGACTGGAAGCATCTTATGGGCTTTTTGCATAAAAATGAAGAAATAAACTTGTGATTTACAATTTTGATAACTTTAGTCAAGTTAGATTATAGAAAGGAGAGTAATATGATGTAACTTTAGAAGGAGGTCAAGATATATTAGTGCTTGTGAACTGCCTAAATAAAATCAGAAGCCATTACTTTATATTTTCTTTCTTTTCTATTTTCTATTTGTATTTTTTTATACTTTTTTCTTTTTCCTTTCCTGCTTTCTATTACTCTTTCCATCTCTTGCTCTCTCTTGTTCTGATCATTGTTCTCTGTGTTCCACTCTTTGATCTCCTATTCAGGTGTTGGAAAAATGCTTTCATATCCTGATTCAGTTATTTTTTTTCAAGACTAAACATACTGAACTCCCCCTAGTTTCTCTTCCTAAAACTTAATTTCCAACTACACTTGTTGATTTTCTCTGTATCTGGTCAAGTTTCTTTGAAACTTTCTGACAACGTGGAACTTTGAACTAGGCATATTATTTCAGGTCTGACCAATGCAAAATAGTAAAACTATTATTTCCCATAATTTGGAAAATAAACTCTATGGATATAACCTAAAACTAGTGATTCACATTAGGTTGTGATATACTTGTGATATTTCCAAGTGCGATTAACAAGTCAGGTGCTCTCTGTCCTATATCTGTAAATGTGATTTCTTGTTCCTAGGTGAAGTACTTTGTAATTTGCATATTACATTTTATTTTGGTATTTTCAGCCCCCTTCTGCAACATTACTATTAAGCCTAATAATACATGCTTTTTTGGAAGGTAAGTTTACCTTCCAAATGTACATGTATTTTATGCCATGTATTAAGGGGAACAAAAAACTAATTGTTATGTGCTGGCAAAGTCTTCCCTTTCATGTCACATGTGAAAACTTATTATTTTAGGGAATCCTTACCTATGCATTGTCTATTAATGTGTGAAACATGCATACCTATACTTGTTTCTCTGGAATATAGACACAATTCACTTATATAATTAGATAATACACAGAGAGTCAAGTTGGTGTAGTAGTTAAGGCACCAGGCTAGACCATGAGTTCTAGTCCTGCCTTAATCTTAAAACCAGCTGGAGGACTTCACTTCTGGACTGAGCCAGTCTCAGCCCTAGAAAGAGGCAATGGCAAACCCCTTCTAAGAAACCTTGCCAAAGAAATTCTCCAAGAATTGGCCACAATTGAATGAAAGAAAGAACAAACCCATAGATAAGTCCTTCAACACTAACATTTCAGCATAAGCTGCTGAAACTGGAAAGGATTTTTAAATAGCCTGAGCATAAGAAAAATTAACTTTAAAATTATTACTGTAAACTCAAAAAATAAGACTTATGATTAAAGAAAGCAGAATTTGTTCAATGAGCATCTATCAAGCTTAGCTGTTTTCTTTTAGTTTATATTAAAAATAGTAGAAAAAATAAATATTGCTTTGTCCTCATCAGGAACATATCAAAGTGGCTTAATGATATTTGAATAATTGGCATTCATTCATCTGAAACACTATATAATTCTCTAGAATTATAGAAAGAAAGAGAGCATTATTCTCTAGAATTCTCTAGAAAGAAAGAGAGCATTATTTTTTAGTAGATGGGTGAAGACTATGGAATCTTCTAGAGATTGCTGAGTACAATTGAGTACAATTCCAGGACTTCTAATCATTAATCATGATGGCTAGGGGTCTCTAGAAGTTGTAGTTTATATTATGGACCTCTACTGCCGATTATATATAGTCTTCACTGGGTGGCAGGCACTGATATTGAAGTAATGGGTTGGTAAGAGTAGTCTTTCATGCAATTCCTTTGCCTACTCAGCAGCTGGGCCTTTTTATAGAAATTCAGAAATAGAGAACCTAAATAGAGAGCAAGAATTTCAAATAAGCATAACTAGATTTTGAATTTAAAACTGATTTAAGTAATCCAGTGTATTTTCTCATCCATATGCTTGTGCCCAAGAAGTTTATGTTTTTTTCGGTGTTTTGTGATTCTGTTTTATCTGGTTTCATTTCTGAATGGTGAAATAGGTGAAATAGCATTCCAAGGTTTTGCACATGTGTCTGCACTCCCATTTATTACAGAACAGTTGGGAGGAAATTCACTGCTTGTGGCGATTTTTTTAAACTATCATTTTTCTAGCCAAGGTTGGATAGGAACTGATGTAAGATAATTCTCAGGAAAAAATGGTATCATACAATCTATCTGCCTTTTGTTCTAGCAGCAAATGATATCTCTTAAATGGGCAAAAATCTGACTTCTTGTGAATTTAAAACTTTGATTAGCTTCTGTGAAAATATTCTTTTATTTGTCTATCCTTCTAAGTAAATTCATATTCAGCAGATAAGGAATGGTATTCTGCCAAATTTTCTCAACTTATTTTTTTTTTCCCCAAAAAGAAAGTGAGGAAAAATGGAAGCTAATTTAAGATATTTATTGGCCCAGGTATATGGAGCAACATGAAAAGACTGGAAACAGCATTTTGCTCTTCAAACATAGCTTTCTTTCTTTTGTGTAACACTAATGAATTCTAAGACTAGTCAAAAGAATTTTAAAGAAGGAAAGGTGCTTGCTGCCACGCTCACTTTTTAAAGCTTATAGTGTAAACAGTCAAGAAATGGTACACCTTGGTAGCAAGCAAAACTTTCATCCTTACAGACAGTTGGATAGTTTTTAAAGAATGAGAGAGGTTTTTAAGAAAATGCAGGAAAAACAAATACATTCCCTCTTCCTGTACGCAATACAGAAGTCTATTTTGGACAAGGAACAGTGGGCTCGTCTGTTTGCAAGCCTTGGCAGGTAGAAACATCTGGTTGAATGTCTTACACCAAAGCACAGCTATTTCAGATGTTTGGATTTCTCTGAGAATACATAGAGACGCTTTAATTTACAGAAAATAGTTAGCTGTGAGTGTTCTAGTCATATCCAAAGGCTTCATTATGTGCTGCTGCTTTTAAAAACTTCAGCTAGAGTGGAATAAAATTATTTGGAGCCTACTGGGGCTTGAAAGTCAAATCCTATTACACCAACTCTAAAATAGCTGTACTTGTTGTCAGTTTGTTTTCAAACATGAGTCAGTTTATTGTTTGTTTATAAAATGCCCATATTTTGGATCCAGGTTATTTGAATATCTATATAAACCTGCTTGGATTCCAAAATCAATTTTGGAAGTCCTATCTGTTGTCCCATTACAAAAATCTGTAAAGTTGGATAATACTTGAAATAGGATCTCCTTAGGACGAGTTGCCAACCTAAAAAAGTATCTTGAGCAAGGCATAGGTTACACCTATATGTTGTTGCTTTTAAGAGGGTGAAGAGGTTTTTTCCAGACTTTTAGTTGAAAGCCTTGATGAACTGCAAAAAGAGCCAATCAGTCAGTCCTGGACTAAATAATGGCTTGAAGTGATGAGCAACAAGCAAAAACTCACATACTTGGCATGCAGTGTGAGGGGATGACGGATTGGAAAAAATGGTTATGCTTGGCAGTGTTGAGGGAAACAGTAAAAGAGAAAAAACAACAGATAAGGAAGACAAATGGGATCAAAGAAATTATTGAAAAATTCTTGGAAGAGCTACAAATCATTAAAAGGCAAGATTGAGGTGACAAGTACCTGTCTACCTAGTCACCCAGGACTTGAATCTGGTTGAATGGCACCTAAAATATTTTTGAAAAATGGTGGCATTGAAAAGCAAGTGAAAAATAGGCTGACCAAATAAATAAAATTACCTCAGGATTTCTTTTCCTATTTTGATTACTATATAAATTTCAATTCTAAACTTCAAAACTAAAAATTTGTAACTAATAATTCTGATTGGTGTAAAATATTCTATACTTTGTCATTTTTCATCTAGCAATTGATATTTAGAGACTGGATAATAGATAGACCTTTTTTAAAAAAATAGACAGGTGTATAAAAATTGAGCGAACATCAGATTTTTGGCAGCACCCAGGGCAATCTCTGATTTTTAAATCAACACACTAGTTCTCTGAACTGTTGTAATTGAAAAGTTCCTTCATTGTACATTTGGGAACCAATGTGGAAGGAGGTATACAGGAGTTTGGGATATATTTAGTTGTTTTAATATTATATGGTGCTATGATTTTTATGACCGTGTTATGATTTATGAAGCACCTGCCTCCCTTCCCTCTCACCACTTACAATTATGTTTATGACCAGTTCCAGTTTATCTATGTACTAAATAATATTAGGAACATAGTAAAGGAGAACACCTAAGTTTCCAATGGGATAAATTAAGCTACAGCTCAGTGGTGGGATTCATTTTTTTTTACTACCGGTTCTGTGGACATGGCTTGGTGGGCATGGGACAGCTTGGTGGGTGTGACTAGGTGGGCGTGGCAGGGGAAGGATACTGTAAAACCTCCATTCCCTCCCCACTCCAGGAGAAGGTTACTGCAAAATCCCCATTTCTTCTTGATCAACTGGGACTCGAGAGACAGAGAATAGATGGGAGCGGGGCCAGTCAGAGGTGGTATTGACCAGTTCTCCAAACTACTCAAAATTTCTCCCGAACTGGTCAGAACCTGCTTAATACCACCTCTACTACAGCTCTAAGAAACTGATGCAATCCTGCTAATAAAGTTAGTGTTTTAACAGTTTCCTTTTAAAGATCTGTGAGCAATAGTTTATTCTTCAAAATTTGGAAAAACAAATTCTAAAACACAGCTCAGTTTTTAATAACAGAAGTTATTCTAACCAACTTATTTAAAAAATGGATCATGTTTAACAAATTACAGTTTTTAAAACCAAATAAATACTGCTGAACAATCCTGACATTTTAATTCCTTTCAGTTTCTCTTAATTGCTTCTGGTTTACATTTGTCATCAGCTACATCAGTGTTTGGCCACTCTTTAGTAATTTAAAACTCTATTTGTAATGTTATTATTTTGCAAACTTTGGAACTGAAACTGAGTGTTCGTAAGAGGGCTAATAAGCTCAACGAGAAGTCCTACATAAATGAAACAGAAGGGTCAAAGTGATGTATCTCTAGGATAATCTGACAACGTAACTGTTTTAAAGGGTATTTTTTGCAGGTAGCACAGAATTATAGTACTAATAAAAGGAAAGTGTTCATGGTGCCAATTTAAAAGTTAGGGAATCAAGTACATTTAAGCTTTTTTGAAAAACAACATGAAAGCTTAAAACTGTATAAAGCGTAAAACAAGGTGAAGAAATATCTTCTAAACTAAAAGGGAAACAGTCACTGGAAACAGGAAAGTGGAATGTTTTAACATTAATTATGGAACAGCATTTAAAAGACATGCGCATGTTTGCAAATCCAAAAGAACAATGCTGAGATAACAGACCAGAAACAATTCTTGCAAAATCTATTACTCTGGGCAGGATGTGTCCATTGTCATTTATAGTACATATCATACAAAGCCATTACAATCTTATCTGGATTTCCTCCAAAGAGTTCATAGCTTGAAAATGGAATCACATCCATGTCTCTAGAAGACACTTTTTTTGAGTAACAGCCCTTAGATGATTTCACACCTTTAATCATGTACAGGTGCCTATGTAAGAATCTCATAAATGCAGAAATGAAGAAACTTTTTCCGGGACTGGAAGGTTGCAGCATATAAGTTTAATACAGTAAATTATATGTGTGATATGATATCACACAAATGCTGAACTTACATCAGGCATCAGAATGTAAATATATAAATTGAAAGTATATTATAATGCCATTGTATTTTATTGCAGACACTTTTGCTCCTGTTTCACATTTATAAATTTAAACGAAGCAGATTGAACATAAGCGCATCCCTACAATATCAGACAAAAGTCCATCCTAAGGCAATTTTATCCATAATAGTGTTGGATTTTCATAGTCAACCAGCTGCTTCCAATGTCCTCAAAACAAGAAGTAGAGACATATCCCTTTTTGACTATTAATGTTCCCCTGCAACTGAAATTATAGGCACATTATGCTTAACTAGAGTTAACACCAGATTCTTAAATACCCCCTTATAAACCTACTCTCCTTTTAAAATCATCTAAAACATCACCATATTATGTGGAATATCAAAGGCCACTAATATGCTGCACAAAAATACTTTTTTGCTCTCTTTTAAGTTCTCCTTTCCATCTATCTCACTGGATGACCCAATTCTAAAGTTTTAAAAGAACAAAAATTTCTCCCTGTCTACTTTCTCTACACCTGATTTTATGTACCTCAATCATTTCCCCATCTCAGCTGATTTTTTCCAAGCCAAAGAATCCCAAACATTTCTCATTGGGATGGCATTTGGGCCCCTTCCTCATTTCAGTTGCCCTTTTCTGCAATTTTTCTAGCTCACTTAGGTTATTTTCAATATGCAACAACCAGAACTGTACCTGTATGCCAGATGCAGATATTCTACAGAAGAGCAAAAGGCATTACAATGTTGTCATTTCTCTTTTCAATCCATTTCCTAATGAACAAAAACACGGAATTTGCCTTTTTCCTAATTGCTACACCTCTTGGTTGAGGCAAAATATTTTATGTAGATCAAATATTGTATACAGAAATTTATTTTTCCTATTAAAATGGAAAGTCAGAAGCCAGTGAATTCTCAAATTGTTTCCAGGCCCCTAATAATAAATGTTTACTACAAAGCAACTTAAACAGCTCTTAGCTGTTAAGATGAACATGAATCACTAGCAACAGGAAATGCTACTGTAGTTTGAAGAGGCTTAACTCCTCTGAACCAATAACCAATGGCTGAACATTTTCTGCTGTGTTTAGAAAGCCAGTTAAATTCTTGGCATAGCTCACAAAGTATCTTTCTGTTGGCACAGTACTAGTTGCAGTGACACCAGGAAGTTCTGGTATTTCCCTGTTCTTCAGCATCTCACTCAGTGGGGGATGGTGGGGAACACAAATTGCACTTCAAAGCTTGTGCAGAAACTGAAAGGCAAGTCTGACTATTAAGAAGAAGTGCAGCACAGTGGTTGGTTGCTAAGTTACCACATGACGTACATACAGAGCCCGTGTCTACATTTTTCCATTACATTCTCCTCAGTTAGACTAGCAGTCTGAATCGGAGAGGTCCCTCAAACAAGTCAACTTTATACAGATCAAAATACTTTAAGTCTTATAAGGAAATTGATCTCAAACTCTTTAAGGAAAAAGCATTACATTATATGTGAGCATAGTATGACAACAGAAATCTTGATGGACTTGCACAAAATTTATACCACGTGTGAAGCATAAAAGAACAGAACTGTCTGTCTTCCCACTTGATTTGAAGGAGTATACTTTAAATCACAGTTTGATAAACAAGCCATAATGTCTGGTTTACATAAAATGCTAAGTCACATTGAATGGATTGACATGTCATGTGAAATCAAAAATAACCACATTATATCTTAGTGCAGAGTGTGAAGTCATTAAAATCGTGACTATTTTAAAAAAAAGAAGTTGTATATAGGGAAAAAATGCTTCACACAGTGGTTTGTTTGGTTTGGTATTTTGGATTTGACTTTCCAAATTAATGAGATGAATCACAGCTTCGCTTCAGAAATCTGTTCTTTGTCTATTTTGTTTACTGTTCAAATGTCTTCTTAAATAGATACACGCTAAAATTATGTGAACGGGAAGTATATGTTCTTCAGGTATAGTCACAAAGGTACATTGAACATGATACATTGAACAATCAAAAGTGTTCTGATGTGCAATCAAAAATTCAAGTATCAAAACTCCTAATTGGGAGGGGGGCTACTTGACACTTTGGAAGATAAATAAATTTCACATTCTTGACGAGAGACCTATGAACCACGTCTTATGAAGCTGAAAGATGTATTTAAAAGGTTATACAATAGTGACACTAGAAATAAGAGAGCAAGAAGATAAACAATATCATTTGATATGGGATTTATTTATCAATGGATGGACAATAAAACTTGGAGATAATTATGAAACTAGTTATAATTTTAAATAAGTGGAAGTTGAGATAAGATAAAATAAGTGAAAAAATGTATATGGAAATAAATTGAGATGTTTAGTGATAATGTGAATAGAAGAGCAACACAAAAAATGTCACCGATCGACACACTGTCTATAATTGTTTGAAATGATAATGTTTTTATGTTTTGTTTTTGTCTTAAAAAATAAAAAAGTTGTTTCAAAAAAAAAATAAAAGGTTATATAATAGTGATCTTCAAATAATCTAATAACCCAGATATTGATATAAATACTAAAACTAACAACGTGGCTATTTCGCCTGGCCGGCCTAGACTGATGGGGTTTTTTAAAATGGATTTTAATTGATTTTAGGTTTTTTATGTGTAATTTTTAACCCGGAGTTTTTGTTTCATTTTTCTGTTTTATTATTGTGAGCCGCCCTGAGTCCTCTCGGAGAAAGGGCGGCATATAAATCTAAACAAACAAACAAATAAATACATTTTATTTTTCTCTAGAAAATAGAATTCATGTCCAATAGGTTCAAATTATAAGAAAGGGAATTTCAATAGAAATTAACCACACCTCATTATTAAATTAGACTTTGAAGAGTCACCTACTGAAGATGCTATAAAAAAAGTTCTTATTAAATCTTATTAAAAAATAAATATACCAAATTTGAATTATAGTTGCAATTGAGGGTTTGTTTTTTGTAAAGCACAGATCTGAATAGATCTTTTTTACCTGTGCAAACAACTGTTTCCTTATATTTTATATTTAAAAAAATAATAATAGGAAAAATTCCCTGCCTTAGTGCTAATTCACGTGCATAAAAAAGAAATAGGACGTTGTCTCACCTGAACGTCCATTTTCAGTGTGCTGCGACTCCAATCCATGGACGGGTAGCTTCTCCTTAGTTGCTGGGCAGAACTGAGTGCTGATCTCCTTCCTTCAAACTGGCCACGCCCACGCTGACCATTCAACACCAGTCTTTCCTCACGAAGGCGCAGGAATTCCGAACTAGAATAATGAACAAAACTGTAAAAGTCCAAACATAGCAGAAAGCCCAAGGGAGGGTATGGATTGGAGTCGCAGCGCACCGAAAATGGACGTTCAGGTGAGACAACATCCTTTTTCCACTACGCTGCTCCTCCAATCCATGGACGGGATGTACCCAAGTTCATCGTTAGGGAGGGGGCTGCCTGTACTCAGAGTCCTGGGCTGTGGCCACTTGTTGTAAAACCCTGCGGCCAAAGGAAGCTTCAGAAGAAGCATACGAATCGATTTTATAATGCCGAATAAACGATGAAGCAGAAGCCCATGAGGTTGCACGACAAATGTCCAGAACTGAAGCCTGCGCAGTCCAAGCCGCCGTGGCGGCAGCACTCCTGGTAGAATGAGCATAAATATGCGGAGGACGAGGCCGTTGCTGAATATCGTAGGCGGTCGCTATGCAGGCTTTGATCCAGCGAGCCAATGTGGCCCTTGATACCTTCCACCCCATAGATGAAGGGAGAAAGGAAACAAACAGAGCTTCGGTTTGTCTAAAGGATTCTGTCCTTCTGATATATCGACGAAGTGCCCGACGAACGTCCAAGGTATGCCATAAAGTCTCAGATGGATGGAGAGGATTTGGGCAAAAATCTGGTAATATCACCTCCTGGGTTCTGTGAAAGAGGGAATTAACTTTTGGTAAGAACGTCGGATCTAACCTCAGGACGACCCTGTCGCTGTGAAAGGTACAGAGCTCCCTGCGTATGGACAGAGCTGTGAGTTCTGACACCCGCCGCGCGGATGTGATAGCTAACAGAAATGCAACTTTAAAGGTCAGAAATTTCAAGGACACCGAGGCCAAAGGCTCAAAGGGTGCAGAAGTCAGAGCTTTAAGGACTAACGGCAGATCCCATGACGGGTACCTATGTACAACCGGTGGAGAGATGTTGGTGGCACCGTGCAGAAACGCCCGAATTCTGGGATTCAGCGAAAGTGTGCGGTGACTTTCACAGGAGATGACAGTGGACAGAGCCGCAACCTGGCGTCTCAATGTCGCCGGGGCAAGACCTTTAGTAAGACCGTCATGTAAAAAGTCCAACACATCAGGAATCTCTGGAGAGGTCGGGTCCACATGGTGTGCTAGACACCAAGATGTAAAGGCACGCCACGACGCCTCGTATATTCGTGTCGTGGAGGGACGCCTGGCTGATTGAATTACAGAGATGACCCCAACGGAAAGTCTGTCCTTCTGTAACTGGAGCCGCTCAAACGCCAGGCGGTTAATCAGAGCCACAGCGGGTCTGGGTGGACGACGACCCCTTGGGTTAGCAAGTCTGGACGGAGAGGTAACGTCCAAGGTGGAACAATGGAAAGCTCTAGTAGATCCGCGTACCAGGGTCTCCGAGGCCACCGCGGGGCTATCAGCAACAGCTCTGCACCTTCCTGGATCAGCTTCTGAATTAAGCGAGGGATCAAGGGAATCGGGGGGAAGGCGTAAAGAAGTCCAGTGGGCCAAGGACAACGTAGCGCATCGTTGCCTTCTGCTCTTGCGGCTGGGTAGCATGAGTAGAAGCGGGGCAGTTGAGCGTTCAGGGCTGTGGCAAACATGTCCACCTGAGGCTGACCGAACTTGTGTGTCAGCTGTTCGAAGACGGCATGGTTCAGGGTCCACTCCGCCGGATCGATGATCTCCCGGCTGAGCCAATCTGCCATCACATTGGAGTGACCCGAAATGTGGTCTGCTACCAGAGAGGCCGTGTGGAGTTCTGCCCAGGCCAACAGCCTCTCGGACTCCATCATCAAGGCCTTGGAACGTGTGCCCCCTTCCCGATTTATGTGTGCCTTGGTGGTGATGTTGTCCGTTCGGACCAGCACATGTTGCCCCTCGAGGACATGACGAAAGTGGAGTAGAGCGAGACAAACAGCCCTCAACTCCAGCCAATTGATGCTGTTCGCCCGCTCCGCCTGGGACCACTGACCTTGCACTACCGCTTCCTGCAGGTGAGCGCCCCAACCTTGAAGACTTGCGTCGGAAAAGGCTGGTAAACACGGGTTTGTCCGGCAGAAGGCCTTCGTCCTCCGAGAATTCAACATCCTCAGGACAAATCTCGCCCGACTCAAATTCATCAGAAGAACCCTCGTCAGTTTGTTGATTCGCAAGTCTCGCAGGTCTAGGATCAGCTCGAACTGGAACAGGCGGAGCAATGGAGGGAAGATTAGAGCCCACTGCACCTTGTTGTATGCCAGCCGCCAGGATCTTAGCTAGCGCATCCGATAAGGCTGCCTGAAAATTAACAGGATTGTCCGACAGTTCCAGTCGAAGGCCAGCTGCCGTTGGAGTAAAGGTTGCTTCAGGTAAGCGCCTCTGAGAACACCCTGGGATAGATTGGCTTGACACATCAGGCAATGACATTGAAACTCCCTTAGAGAGGTGAAGACTGGAAGAGGTGTGCAAGTCTCTATCGCCTGAAGAAGAGCCGGAATGTAAGGGTCTGGAACAGCCTGCACTTTCATCTGCAATTGAGGCCTGTCCCTGGACTGACGACTGCTGCCTGGCTCTCTCGAACTGTCTTTCTAAAGCCTGGTGTCTGCGCTGTTCAGCTTTGTTAGACCCAGATTGTGCATAATGTTTCCGCTGTTTGGTCTTGGCTTTCTTTGTCCGAGCCTGTTCTTGAGGCCGCGGAGGAGAGCAATCCAGGTCAGAGTCAGAAGATAGAGGAACATCGGCCATCTTGATGGTGTGAGCCAATGAGACAATATTGCCCCTGGACTAGTTGTTAGGGGTCAATGGGAAATGCACCCCTTATGTATTAAACAATGGGCTCAGAAGACGCTGAGCTCCAATAGTAAAAAGGAGTAGGCCTCAATCCGGAGCGTAGCAGAAAGGGATACACCCCCTGCAAAGCCACTGGAATGTGGTCCAAGGCTCAGAAGCCGCTGAGCTCAAGCCCTTATGATAATGTCCACCTCCGAATTACAAATGGATCCTGTTTAGCGCGATCCCAGGGCCGATGACAAGAGCGCTACACCAATTGGTTGAAATGGCTTCCAAAATGGCCGTCTTCCGTGTCCCAAAATGGTGGCCGTCACAGGGAGCGTGGCTCTGGCGGGAAATTTAATTAAGTCCAACAACGCGTATAGCGCCTCACAGCAGGTCGCTCCTCACACCGGCCAAAGAAATGACGTCCGGAACGATTCCCAACTGCCGCCACGGCAGCCTTACTGCCGTGATGAACCTGGCGATTTCCACGTGGATCCGCCCAGCCGGGTCGGATCCGAAAGTCTGCAAGCTGAGGAGAGGCGGCGGGAACTGCAGCTTGACTTTCTGAGCTCGCTCACGGCCAGACTGCCTCAGGCCGATAGAACGCAGCTCCGCTCAACAGCGAACAACAATTTCGCACGGATCCGCCCAGCCGGGTCGGATCCGGAAGGCTGCAAGCCGAATGAAGCCGGTGTGGGCTGTGGCTTGGCGCCCCAAGCTCGCACGCGCCCAGCAGTCTCGGAAATTCAGATTAGAATCCAATAAGGAAAAGGAAATGAAATAAAATAAAATGAATAAAAAAATGGAGGGAAGGAGACAAAAATAATAAACAAGGAATAGTTAAATTTAACGGAGCACTCAGAATTGCTAGTTCTCACAGCAACTGAGTGAGAAAGACTGGTGTTGATTGGACAGCGTGGGCGTGGCCAGTTTGAAGGAAGGAGATCAGCATCAGTTCTGCCCAGCAACTAAGGAGAAACTACCTGTCCATGGATTGGAGGAGCAGCGCAGTGGAAAAAGGCATGTCCAATGGAAATAAGATAGATACATCAACAATAATTTAAATGGTCATAACTATATATATTAAAGACAATATTGTTTAAGAATTGTAACCTAGGAAGGACTGTACTTTCCAAAATATCACTTCTTTTCATTACCTTCTTCTCATATAACTCTAGACTAGACAAATGGGGAAATACTGGATAGTTTAATTTGAACATGTTTTATTATTTTTAAGACAGTGGTTTCAATCATAGTCGAGAGAAGTAGTTGAATGTTATATTCACTGCTTATCTGTCTTCTTCAAGACACACAAACCTACATATCCAAATATCCCTCCAAATAGTAATAAACCAGGTGGGTATATCTGTAACTGAAACAAACAAACTTAGGAAATGCATTCATGTATGTGATAGCACATTTAAGCACCACTAGTTGTTTCAGGAGAAACGGTTACAATTTAATACTCTGCTTCCTTAATTAACATATGCCCCAATGTCTTACTGAAATGAGGTTCTAGAGAATAATAAGCAAGAAATAGTTAGCAGCTGTGGTTAACTGTACTGGAGATAGAAATAAATACCAAGATACCACTATTCTAAAAAGGACATTTTTAAAAACAGAACATTTGGATCAAAATCATTTGTATTTGGATAGATTACTTTTATGTTTATATTTGCCACTGTAACAAGTTTTCATTAAGTGCAACTTCCCTCTGATACCAAAACAACAACAAACAAAAAGACAAACAAATCTTTGGGGAAATGAAGGAAAATCCCTAATTTACAAACCTGATGTGGCCATATCCCTTGCACACTCTCTACAGTCCTTTATCATTTTATAAATCTATTATCTATAGCCCCTAGATATCCAAAAGTTGAACATGATCTAAACAATCACTTACCACCTTATTTGATGATTTATAGAATCTAGTATAATTGTAGCCTTAACCTTATTAAACTATTTAAATTATGATTCTATAGACAGGGTGGATAGAGGATTTTTCTGACATGTGATAGGAGGCTTTCTGGACTGAGAAAAATTTGCAAGTGCAAGGATATGCTAAGATATAGGTACATGTGTAGACACAGGAAATTATTAATCATTTAAATGTTGCAAACCGGAGTCACCTATGTTTGCTCAAACCATCAACTCTTGAAAATAATCATAATAAAGTATCTGGAGTTCAAGATTGTCATTTTATTATATTCTATCATATAAATAAACAGCAGATATAACATAGCTACTCTGTTCTACTTAAGACCAGAAAGCCAGTTTCTACACAAATAAATTCATAATGCAAACACAACAGCTCGTGACTTCATGCTCTACCCTAAATAATCATTTATTGGCACAACAGCTCATGAGAAAAAAAATGCCAATAGTTTAGATATAATATATGTCTAACACTTAAAATAAGTGAAAATAATACTAATACTAAAACTTTAGCAACAGTGGGAAAAATAGCTGCAGGACTGTTCTTTACAAGGTACTGCAAAAGCTAACAAGTTACATTATATTTTTAGGATGGTGGTGTTAAATCCACAACCTGAGAAACATCTTCATTACTTTAGCAGAGTTTCATGAATTTGCAATCACTGCAATGTTTTTTTTTCCTTCAGGGAGTTGACTCAAATTGGGAAAACTCACTGGCTGGTTTTCATGTGCCTTTTAAAATTATAGTTTAATGAAAAAACCCCAATGTCTGTATTTAGATAGACCATGAAGCCTTAAACTATGGTTTAGAAATCACAATGGCTTAGTTCACTCCAAAACCATAAATTGGCTCAATATGATATGTGAACAGGAGCTATAATATGAGACTGCAGCAAACTATTTACATTGCATAAACATTCATAACTATTTGATAATGATCTCCCTTCAGTGATTATATTGTTCTCTTTATTTGAGAAAACAGCCTTACGTTACATTAATACTGTAGTGGTACTCAAACATTTTGAAGCAGGCAACATCCTTCTTTGAAGAGTTGCTATTTATAATTATTGAAACTTATGTTCTATTAACATAGTTGTACAGTATTAATCTATCTGTCTTGGATGCTAAGAAAAATTTGCAGTCTCATTCATTGAAGAGGCTATTTCCTTACCTTAGATAAAATGCTTTTGGGAAATAGTTCTTGCCCATTGAGGCTGTCCCACTTTGGAACCCCTGGCATTGCCATTCAACCTTCGTAAGTTCTTTTTTCTCTGAGAATATAGTGCATGATCAGAGTAAATGGTACCAGCACTATATTTAGCTCTTTCTTGTTCTTAATACCTCTCAAAGTGATTTGTGTTACTTGAACAACACTCCAGCCAATCCATCACAGAGATTTCCCACCTCAACTGCATAGCGATTGGCTTTTGCTACTAATCAATTTTTTTCATTCCAATTTGTGTCAAGGTGGAATGATTACTTCACAGCACATATTGTTCTAGATAGCAATTGATTCCTGTAAACTACTGCTCCAATTCAAATAAAACACTTCCTTTTTCCTTCCTTCCTGACAGAAACAAACTTAAAGCCATATAAAAACAATGAAAAGAGAAACAGAACTGAGACTAGCAAGGAATCCCAGAAATCTCTGAAGAACATCTCAAAATGCAATGGTTGCAAAAAAGCGAGGTATCTAGCAAATAGTCAGCACACATTACTGCTATTAAGCTTTTTGGCAGCCTCTCTTAATTTTGTTTTCCAGGGAAGAACCTTGCATAAAAAATACTGTATATAGAGTGTGTTTTCTTTCCTATCATGATCTCTTAATGGTACCCTTATTGATCTATTGCAGAATCCTTATGTTCCATAGAATCCCAACTAAAAAAAGCTGTCTTTTGGACATTCATGTTATATATATATATATATACACGTTTGTGTATGTGTGTGTGCATACATGTATATATTTATGTATGTGTATGTATGCACACACATATACATATATTATACACACACACACACGCATATATATAAATTGGTGGCAAATGGGGATAACCACGGTATGTATAAAAAATTTTGGCTACTTCACAGAAAAAACAACAGCAAAGAAACCATAATAATTTAGTTATTTTTGTTTCTCTCTCGAAACATGAAAAATAAATCAATTGAAGTTGATGAAAAGTAACAATAGCATTTTAAAATGTTTAAAGAATGGCTGGCCTTAACTATCCTGATTATAGAATACACAATATAAAACATTTGCTTTTTAAGTATAGCTTTTTTGTTTTTTAATTTTTCATAACACTATACTAAAATACAGTATAGAGTGTATGTTTTATTATATCTGTTCTACCTGAAAAAAAAATATAAGGATCTGAATTGAATACACATCACATTTTCCATAATATCCTTTGTTTATTGTCAACCAATTTAAAAGATCCCTTCAACTAAGAAAATAAGTTGTGGCTTAAATTTCTTTAGTATCTAACTAACCAAAAATATAATCAGTTAATAATACATTCTCATTAAAGATTCTTTGTAGTACCAGGGACACCATCTTGCTATATTATCTGGGACTCTTTTTGCCTGTAAACTTCAAGGAAGTGAATAGAGTGCTGCCTAGGTTGTCCTCTTTCACTTGTTCTTTGGACTTTTACACATTCTGGCTGTTGTGTGGATTTAGTGAAAGGATAACCAGTTTAATCCAGACTGTTCACAGTATGGGGGCTCTTTCTGGGCTCACAGCTCCTAATTGAACAGCAGGTGGAAAATGTGGCTAGAAGGGCATTTGCCCAGCTTCTGCTGATGTAACAATTGCAGATTTACCTGCTTCAGGACATCTGGGCTACAGTAACTCATGGCCTCATTACTGCCTGATTAAGCTAGGACCATATGCTTTATGTGTGGCTGATCTTAAAGACTACTTGGGAACTACATCTGGTCTAGAATAAGGCAATCCACATACTAACTAGCTCTTCAATTAGAAGAAGATCTGCAAGTTGTGATTGATTCAATCTCCTGAAGTTTAATCACAATACCCTTTATTGCTTGACACCTCCGTGCCTGTTGGTCTATCAACTCTTAACAGGAATTGGCCCAACTTTTGATTTGATTTGATTTATTTATCTGATTTCTATAGCTGCCCATCTCCACAAGCGACTCTGGTTGATGTACATCATAAAACATAAAAAACAATTTAAAACAATTAAAACAATATGTGCTAGCTCATGGTAGGATATCATCTTGATTTTAGAACTTCCACATTAAACTGCTTGAGGTTTTGAATTTGAAATGAACATAAGAAAGATAATTAAATAATGGCAAAATTAAGATCTGATACTTTGTTACATGGACAGTAAAGTTATCCTTTGCAGATTTTAAACTGTTGGCTGGAGATATTGAATGAAAAGAGGTAACCCTTACTAACCAATTCAGAAAGAGGTTAACAATGACCTTCAAGATGAGTTGGTAAGGCAAGGAACCCCAGGCCCTGGATGAACTATACCAGGGACTGTTTTAATTGACACTTGACTGGAGGAATTGAAGCAGAGTCATGGTATCAAATACAGAAGTGGCTATGGGTTGACATTCAGGGTCTCCCTTCTCTGGCTGCTGTGATCCCGAATCCAGGAGTGGAGGAACCGACACAAGCTGACTTTGGTTGCAGAAAGCTGACAGAAAGTTGCTTTATCTATCAACCACAGGAAGAAGAATTGCTATTAGTTAACAATAGCAACTAAAACTGCAGGGATTGCCATTGATAAACAATGCCGTCACATTTTATGTCCTCATTGTTTAATCATGGAAATTCCAGTCCGAATTGCTATCGTAAGTCAAGATCTACCTGTACTATCATATATTGCAAAGAATATATAAACACAGAGACTGCATGCAAATAATCTTGAATATGAATGTGTTCTATGTTCATTGGTAATATATAAACATATACCAGAAAATCAGAAGTTTGACCAGCTTATCCATCTATTTTATATAAACAGTAATCTGTCTAATCCTGTTAGAAGGACCTTCTGGGCATGTACAACACATGTTCAGAGATGTAGGAAACAGTCTCAGTGGCCATCGTAATTCTTCAGAAAGATGTGGCTTCCTCAAATGGTTTGTCCTGCCTTAATAAACAGATGCATAGTTTTCACAATCCAGTTATGTTATACCTAATGTTTTGCAATAAAGATAAAATGAAAATGTCTTCTTTATACATAACTGCTTTCCACTAAACAAAGTTAATAATTTGATATAATATATCTTTGAGTGATATATCTTTGCACTCAAGTTTTTCATTACATCCATTTTTCCTAATTTTAGTTATTATTTTGTAATAATGTATATTATAAAATTATAAGCTTAACTAAATCAACTTAGCAATAGAAAACACAATCCATTTCAAGATAATTTACTTGATTTATTTTTATTATGAAAATAGAATTTGCATAGTCTGATAGGAAGAAAACAACCATACAAAAGATGACATATAAACTATTTATCCTTTACACAGGATCACTGAAATTTACTAAATTCTTCTTAGTAGGAATTACTTAATCCTATTAATTTCTAAGAATGAAAGTTCTTAAAAGCAGTAAAAAGAAATGAGATACTTTTAGAAAAAAAAACTAATAATGTATTTACGCACCACTGAACTAACATACTATAATGAATTGGCAGAATCACCCTCCCTACATCTGAAAGTCATAATCCTGCATTTCTATTAGAAGGCATGTGGAAAACAAAAAGCTTTTGTGACCCACAGTAAAACTGACTTGCTAGTGTTCGCAAAAAAGCATTTTTGCTTTTTAACAGTTGGCATTTAATTAATATTCTTTGCAAATGCAACATGGCACCATTTCAAGCCTTCGTATATTTCAAATGAAAGAGTAACTTTAAATCCATAGATTTATAGGGGCCACAACATTGCATGACAGGCCAAGATGCAATCTCCAAAGACACTTTAATGGTTGATAACAAATTAAATTTTTTATTATGGCAAACAAGAAAATTGTTCGACACAACAGGTAGAAAAATAAAAATATTATACTTAATTTAAAATATGTTTTAATGTAAATAAAATAAAATGTATTTTTCTTGGCCTTACCATTTGTTTGTCCTAGTCCCACCTACATTGTACAGTGGCCTCCGACTGGAAAATGTTTGTAATTGTCATTCTACAAATTGCTGCAACAATATACTATGGCATGCAACTAGAAATTTAAAAAATACAATTCTCATGATTTTAGTCTTTCTAAAAGTTTTCTGATCATGCATGCCATCATCTGGAATTGCTGAATATCATGGGAAACACATTTCACATAACTTAAGTACTTCTGTATTCTTTTTCACCATCCACACTTTTTTCTAACTATATGAAAATCATGATGATGTTCAGACAAATCCTGAGACATAATTTATCGGTGAGCATAATGTTTAGTATGTATATTCTATCCAACTCTTCCAATCCTAATAACCTGGAAAATATTTTAACAATATTCCAGTCCAATCTGCCACATGCTAAGTATTGATGGAACCAAAAAACTTCATAAATTTGCAAGTAACTTGACTCTTTAATTCCAAATGATACCAGAGGATCATTTTCTTAGGACGAAAGATGGGTCAAATATGCAAATTAAAGCAGATGCTTTTTTTCCTTTCTCGGATGTTTTCATATGTAAATTAGGTTTGTGCAAATGGATCAGCTTTGTAAAAATATGATCCAATTGATATGTACTAATGTACAATGAAATACATGTAAATTATCAGATATATCCTATTGCTAATTTTAGGCACATTTTTAAAGATAATTGCATAGCCTCGCTTTATGCTTTGACCTCTAATGTTTCTTCTTTCCTTATGTTAAAGTATTTAAGGGAGTGATGATTATGCTTTATCAAATGAAATACACAAGTAATATAAGTTAATGAAATGAATTCCACCTTCCTTACTCCTTTCTATTACCTGATATTATTTCTATATTTTAGCTGGGGGCTTTTTAATATGATCTCTTCTTCTTTTTCTTTTTTGCATAAAATCCTAGGTAAGATTCACATAGCTATTTTGCCCTGCTCCCATTTCAGAGCCAGCAGGGAATCAGCTTTAACACACAAAATTCTAAGGGCCATTAATGGTGAATTTCCTCTACTAGTCCGGCTACAATAATCAACTATATGAAAAGCACAGTTAATGTGCACAAGGTTCTGTATTTTTTTCCTTTATTTATTCCTATGAAATTGATATTGATTAAACTTTCAGGGCTTTGTAGTCTCTGGGTCACTAGCCTCTTTAAAACATTAAAAAAAAAGAATTTGGATGCTGGAATTCTGTTTTCCTTCATGGCCAAGAGGATTGAGGAGCAAACCCCCTTCTCCCCCCCCCCCAAAAAACCAGAATGGAACAGAACAGGGTTAAATGGAAGAAGGTTCTTCTAGAGCAGGGGTCTCCAAACTTGACAACTTTACAACTTGTGGACTTCAGCAAAGCTGGTTGAAGAATTCTGGGAGTTGAAGTCCACAAGTCGTAAAGGTTGGAGACCCCTGTTCTAGAGGAAACTGGCAGACATAATTGCAGCCATGAGTTTGCTAGCACATGTCTGCTTAACCCACGTACATCAACATGTGCACATCAGCAGTGGCCGTACACTGCCTTCACATAATATCTGGAGTAAGGACAAAATATGATTTGCAGGGCGGATCATCTAAAACCAAACCGGCTCAGCTGCAGATATATAGTAAGATTTGTGTGGCATGCAAACATATCTTCTACAAATGCATAGTGGACCAACTTTATGCTGAAGCAAGGAGGCTGGATGGATTTGGACCAACCTCTCATATTTAAGCCACAACCCACCTGAAATTCTTCCTATATAACATTTATATAAAAAGAGGGTTTAAATGTGTATTTATACATGTTTCAAATTCCAGTTATGATCTTCTTACGAAGAATAAAATATGTATATTGTAATAATTGTAATCCTAGACTTTCTTCATTCTTTCATTCTCTATCCTTATTCTGAATATTTTTATACTCAAATCTTACACTATATCATTGATTTAAATGTACACCCACACATTTAAAAGGCCCAACCAAATATGCACACTTGCTCCTAACCAAATGCACCCACACACTTCCCTTCTATCAGCTATAATCTGGTGAAAGTGTTCGGATGAGGCAGACATGCTCACAACATTTGTTAAATAGAAATTGACTCTTAATTTACTCATAGTCTGATTTTCCCATTCTAATCCTCAACTATCACAAATATTGCAATCTTTTTAATCAAACTGTAAAAATTAGAGCAATGCTAATTAGCACTATTTACAGAACCATTGCTGTTGCAATCACTGGAATGATTTACTTTGAGATAACCCCTCAATGCAGAAAATTCCACTTGGATAGGCATGTTGATAGGCAGATTGTTTCATAGTTACTTCAGTTTAGCACATGCAGAATGTCTTTTCACAGCTTTGGGCACGCCTGCTCTAAAATTGCTCAATTTCTAAGCAATATTCAGGTCTTAAAATAGTTAAGATCAACTCAATAAGTAGAAAGATTTGACAGACAGCCCTTTGATCCTTTGGGGCACAATCCTTAGAATTTTGACAGCGACACTGACGTTGGAGCAGACATTCCCTCATGTGATATTACGAATGTACTCTCACATTGTAACACAATAGGACATCTCAGAAAGACTGATGACTAAGCAGAGAAATAAGTAATTGTAAAAGTCCTGTGACTCAACTGAAGCCTAAACTCAGCCTGGTTTTAGGAGTTTTTTTGGCAAAACCAGAGGAGAGGAAAAGGCAAGGCTCAACACTAGAATGAGAATAATGTGAGCAACATCAATAAGTGTAGAAAATAAATTAAAATCCTATACTTGCAACTGAAGACTGTACAATCTATCTTTTAAATTTCTTTCTCTCTTATAAAAGCAAATATATGCATTGCTATATAATAAGTCTCTAATTTTATAGAGGAATTGTATGATTGTATGATAAAATTTACAAACATCAGCAATCCATGGTTTATTCATCATCCCAAAACCTAAACCGGAAACTATGCCAAAATGATTGGATTTGTGTAACATGTAAATCAAACAAATCTCATAGTTTAATTTGATTGGTGCATAGAGCTTGTTGGTTCTCACAAAATGAGAGATAGCATCCCCCCCCCCCCTTCCATTCAGTCACATCCAATTCTTGGAGACGGCCTGGACAAGTCTTTGCGGTTTTCTTGGCAAGGTCTCTCAAAAGTGCTTGCCATTGCCTCCTTCCTAGGTCTTAGAGAAATGCCTGGCCCAAGGTCACCCAGTAGGCTTTGTGCTGAACATGGGACTAGAGCTTATGGTCTCCTGGTTTCTAACCTGATGCCTAAATTACTGCACCAAACAACAAAAATCTCACTTCTTAACTTGATTCGTGAATATTGCCTTTTGGTTCTCATAAAATGAGAGACAGCATGATGAGGATAGTAAAAGATAAATGTAATTCTTCTCCTTAAAGAATTCCCATTTCCTCAAACTCTTTCTAACTATCTTTGCTATTCAGAATAAAAAGCAGGATATCAAAAATATAATTATGTTCCTATAATCTTCTAATCATCTCTTAATGTACCAGTCTTATAATGGCTACTCTGTGATTAATCGGTGCTAACGGTATTACTAAATCCACAAGCATTTTTTTTCCTGTTGGTAAGTGCAATAGTTACAAAATAATATATTAGTTCATCATTATAAAAAACCCTAAAACCATTTTTTTCATTATGCGTTCTGAGGCATATGGTTTGTTCAACATCATACAACAATTCCAAATCTGAATTCAACAAAAAGAAATAGCTTGGAGAAACCATTTACGCTTTTGCTTCTAAAATTAAGCTTACACATAAAAGTTACCTGATTTGAAGAATGGAAGAACATATATAAATAAACCTAAACTGTGGCAAGTATTGTTAGATCCAGAATCCCCAAATATACATCGTACCTGTGTATTATTACTCATTTGTGGACTAGATCTGATTTCTCATCATTATCAGGTAGTAGAATTTTCAGTGCAGTAAAAAAACATGGTACTTGAATAGGGAAGAACTCAGGAAATTCAAGGTTGTTTTCTAGACTAAGAATTAAAAAAAATAAAAAACTCTAAACCAACAATGGCAAATCACTTCCTGATGTTTCTGAGAAAACATTATGGCAAAAATCACCAGAATTAAGTTTAATATACCCAACTACATGACAGTACCAAGCCATCTTTTATTTAAGTAAGTATTGTTTAAGTGAGGCAAATAATACAATGTCTATGGAGATTTTCAGTCATCCAGGTCATGGTTGTCCCAAAGCTGCTTTTTGAAGAGGCAACTGGACTTTCTGGCTTTTCTTTGAAGACATTTCGCTTCTCATCCAAGAAGCTTCTTCATCTCTGATTGAATGGTGGAGAATAGAAGGATTTATATTCCTTGCAGACAGCTGGTCATTTGCAGTATTTTAGAGAGTCGTGTAGGCTACTTGGAGGTATATCTGTCCCCTAAAGGTCATCTGAGTAGTGCAAATGGATGTGGGGCCTTCTTGGAACTGCTGAAAGTACTGTATTGTAGACTGGAGTATCACTTCCCCTCTATTGAAAGGGGGCTTTTCAGTGTTGATATAGATGGCCTCTTTGACCCCTTTCAAACCAGCAGTCCTTTCTGTCCAAAATGTTAACTTTGCTGTCTTCAAAAGGGTGTCTTTTAAATGCAGATGGACTACTGAATCTTGTCCTGATGGGTTTTGTTCTCTTATGTTGTTCAACTGAATTACAGTGGTGATGAGTGCCACTATTGGAAGATCTGAAAGACCAGGTTAGGTACAAATTGTCATGAAGAAAATCTATCATGTGGTCTCTAAGACTTGATATCAACTTGACTGCACATTATTAACAAAAAATGGGATTGGAATACTACTCCAATTTCCATTCCTGTTCTTAATTCCTGTCCTGGCAGGTATTACAGGTATTACGGAGACCTGGTTGGGCCAAGAAGGGGGGTCCCCCTCGTCGAGATGTGCCCGCCAGGTTTCCGTGCATTTCATCAGCCAAGGGCCCAGGGGAGGGGTGGGGGAGTGGTGGTGATCATTAGGGAGAGTCTCTGTCCGAGGGAGACCACTGTTCCTCAGATAGCCGGATGTGAGTCCCTTTGTGTGAAGTGGGGCCGTGAGGTGCAGATGGGTTTGCTGACTACGTACCTGGCTCCCTGCCACGTGGCAGCAACCCTGCCCGAGCTACTCGACGTCATTGCCGGGGTGGCGATTGATACCCCCAGACTTATTGTCATGGGGGATTTCAACCTCCCATCTGCGGGTGAGGCGTCAGAGGTGGCTCGGGAGTTCATGGCTTCCATGACGGCCTTGGACCTGACCCAGTTAGTTCAAGGCCCCACTCACATAGGGGGACACACTCTGGACTTGATTTTTATCTCTGGTCAGTGGTTGAATGATCTTGGTAGAGGGGACCTAGATATTAAACCCTTGTCATGGACAGATCATTCACTCCTTCAATTAGACTTTCCTACCACCTGCCCCCACCGCAGGGAGATGGAACCGACCAGATGGTTCCGTCCCAGGCGCCTGATGGATCCCGAAAGGTTCCTGAAGGAGCTTGGGCCGTTTCCTGAGACTCTAATGCACGACTCGACTGAAGAGCTGGTGGCCGCCTGGGAAAGGGCGGCCGCTGGAGCTTTGGACCGTGTTGTGCCTTTGCGGCCTCTGACCCGATGCCGATCTCAATTAGCTCCTTGGTTCTCTGAGGAGCTGAGAGAGATGAAGCGTCGGAAAAGACGCCTAGAGAGCATTTGGAGGACTAGTCAATCCGATTCCGACTGGGCACAGGTGAGGTCTTATATCAAGACCTACCTAGTGGCGGTAAAAGCGGCAAAATCTAACCATTTTTCCGCTCTTATCGCATCTGCAGAGAACTGCCCAGCCGCCCTGTTTAGGGTGACCCACTCCCTTCTTCGGGGGGGGAGTGCGGGAAGGTCCCTTGCAGGGTTGTGCTGAGGATTTTGTGCAATTCCTGCACGATAAAGTCGCTCGGATTCGGGATGGCTTGGACTCCGATTGGATGAGTCCACGGGAGGAGACCAGGGCAGGTCTTGAGAATGTTATCTGGGAGGAGTTTGATCCTGTGACTCCCGAGGATGTGGACAGGGTTCTGGGTAAGATTAGTGCCGCCACGTGTTTATTGGACCCGTGTCCCTCCTGGTTGGTACTGGCCTCCCGGAAGGTTACACGAGGCTGGCTCCAGGGGATTATAGGTGCTTCTCTGAGTGAGGGTGCCTTTCCTGCCGCCTTGAAAGAGGCGGTAGTGAGGCCCCTCCTCAAGAAGCCTTCCCTGGACCCGGCTGAATTAGCCAACTATCATCCAGTCTCCAACCTTCGTTTTGTGGCGAAGGTTGTTGAGAGCGTGGTGGCACGACAACTTCCCCGAGACCTGGATGAAGCTATCTATCTAGACCGGTACCAGTCGGGCTTCAGGCAGGGGTACAGCACAGAAACGGCATTGGTCGCGTTGGTGGATGATCTCTGGAGGGCTCAGGACAGGGGTTGCTCCTCTGTCCTAGTCCTATTAGATCTCTCAGCGGCTTTTGATACCATCGACCATGGTATCATGCTGCAGCGGTTGAGGGGGTTAGGAATAGGGGGCACCGTTTTGCGGTGGTTCTCCTCCTTCCTCTCCAACCGCTCGCAGTTCGTGTTGGCAGGGGGACAGAGGTCGACCTCGAGGCGACTTGCATGGGGAGTGCCGCAAGGGTCGGTCCTCTCACCCCTCCTGTTCAACATTTATGTGAAGCCGCTGGGTGAGATTATCAGTGGTTTTGGGGTGAAGTGCCATCTGTACGCTGATGATACTCAGCTGTACATCTCCACCCCAGACCACCCCAACAAGGCCCTTGATGTGATGTCTTGCTGCCTGGAGGCCATGCGAGTCTGGATGGGGAGGAACAGGCTCAGACTCAACCCCTCTAAGACCGAGTGGCTGTGGCTTCCGGAGTCCTGGTATAGTCAGCAGGTGCCATCGCTGACTATTGGGGATGAATCTTTGCCCCCCACGGAGAGGGCTTGCAATCTGGGTGTCCTCCTGGACGCGAGGCTGTCTTTAGAAGAGCATATGACGGCGGTGGCCAGGGGGGCCTTTTATCAGGTTCGCCTGATTCGCCAGTTGCAGCCCTTTCTGGATCAGGATGCCCTGCGCACGGTCACTCATGCCCTTGTTACTTCCCGGTTGGACTATTGTAATGCTCTCTACATGGGGCTCCCCTTGAAGAGCACTCGGAGGCTCCAACTGGTCCAGAATGCGGCCACGTGGGTGGTTATGGGTGCAACTCATTGTGCCCATGTGACACCCCTCCTGCACGAGCTGCACTGGCTCCCAGTGGTCTTCCGGGTGCAATTCAAGGTGTTGGTTACCACCTTTAAAGCGCTCCATGGCATAGGACCCAGGTACCTCCGAGACCGTCTTCTGCCACCAGTAGCCTCCCACGGACCAGTTCGCTCCCACAGAGAGGGTCTCCTCCGGGTGCCATCGGCCAAGTTATGTCGGCTGGTGACACCTAGGGGGAGGCCTTCTCTGTGGGAGCCCCAGCCCTGTGGAACGAACTGCCCCCGGAAATACGTAAAATCTCCGACCTCTGGGTGTTTCGCTGTGCACTGAAGACCCTGTTGTTCCGCCAGGCCGGACTATCAACATAATAGTTTTAAATTGGGGTATTTAAATTTTGGGGTTTTTTAAATCTGAGCCAATTTATTTAATTATTTTAAATTTTAATTGCTGTTTTGTCTGTGTTTTTAAATAGGCTGTACACTGCCCTGAGTCCTTCGGGAGAAGGGCGGTATAGAAATAAATAATAATAATAATAATAATAATAATAATAATAATAATAATAATAATAATGATGATGATGATGATGATGATGATGATGAAAAAATAATGGCCCAAAATATTTCAGTGTCAGTGATAGAGGAAGAATGTTGGAGAGTGAGGAGGCAAATTCTGGAACAATGAAGAATTGTAACAAGGCAAATTACATTCTTGTAAAATGATAACAGAGAAGAAATCTCTGTATAGAAGAAATCAAAGGAAGTTACAACTATCTACATTTTCAGAATCCATTATTACATTGGTAGCATTATATTTGGATATGGAGAATACTAATCAAGAGCAACAAGGCTAATTAATCAATTTAATCAAATAAAAGTATACACCAAAATAGCTAGATAACCATTATTTGTGAGAAGTATTATTCTTTGGTCAACTACTATGTAAGTATTGTTTGAAAGAAGTGGGGGGAGATATGTGTTATATTTTTAAAGTATTTGCTGACTGTGCAATGACTATATCATTTAAAAGCTGTTCGCAGGGATTGGTGGATGAATTGTGCTAAATAGTAAATTTTAGTATTCATGAATACATGTTAAATTTAAATCATCCTGTTGATAATCACAGAGATCAGTACCATGCACATGACCATTTTGTCAACCTTCTAATAAAGTGAGTTGAATATGTCAGAGATCAATTATCAAAGGTCAGCTGATGCTGAATTTATTGCATATTATATGTCACATTTATTAAATGAAAGCAGAACTGTCACAAGGAAAAACAGAGCTACTTTATGTCTACGCTGACTTTGCATTCTCGAGTCAGAAGATAAAGCCATAAAGCAGGGAAGGCTGGGTTGACCAATATCCAGTACAATTAAGGGTATGGAAAATAAATCCTATGTGAAGCCTGAAGTGTAACATAAACAATTGCCAAGAGTAGACTGCAGTAACCAGAGCTGAAGAAGCTTCTTGGATGAGAAGTAAAAAGTCTTCAAAGAAAAACCAGAAAGCCCAGTTGCCTCTTGAAACAGCACCTTTGGGACTGCAGTAATGTGTTTTACACATACTGTAATCACTGCCTGTTTGTTAAAGGCCTGGAGGGCATGTATCTATATAGAGATTTTTCCATATGATAAGTTTAGTCAGTGATCTTGTCAAGCTGCTCCCCCGACCATCTCTATAACATAGATTATTGCAAACAAAGGAACTGCCATAAAGTTGAGACAATTTCCTGCCACTTGTGATTATGCTATATATACTGTAACTGTCTTCTAAAGAAAAGAGGAAGAATTGCTATCATTTTCACCTGAAAAAGGCTCTGAGCTTTTCTCCAAGCAGACAAAATGCTTAGCTTTTTGAATTTATCCTTGTTACCCAGTTGTTCCATTTGTCAAAATACAAAAAAACTGGTAACCCTATTAAGTCAAAATTATTGAATCATGCCTTGAAACACGTTTTCAATCCAACAGAGCCAAGTGACTGGATTATGCTGCCACTGAAATATAGGGAGCACATAATGAAATAGTATGATTCCCAGGTTATAAGTGATAGGCATCTATCACATGCCTCTTTTAGAAAGGCATGCTTGTTTTATTATTGTTTGATGCTTGTTTTATTATTTCCGAAATAATAAATGTACCATTAGGCTATGCCCTATCCTAAATTGCTTTCATCAAACTGTAGTTAAAGCTTTTTTTTTTTTTTTAATTTGATTTATATGCCGCCCTTCTCCGAAGACTCAGGGCGGCTTACAATGTGCTCAGCAATAGCCTTCATCCTTTTGTATGTTTATACAAAGTCAGCTTATTGCCCCCACAACTGGGTCCTCATTTCACCTACCTTAGAAAGGATGGAAGGCTGAGTCAACCTTGAGCCTTGGCGAGATTCGAACCCTGCAGTAATTGCAGGCAGCTGGTCTTAATAACCAGCTTAATAACAGGGTGCCTTAAACCCCTGTACTACCAAGGCTCTTTTCATGTCTCACATCACTTTTTCTTTTTAAATGCCTTTTGGTATTCATGAGCTTTTTTTGCTAGCTGTGTAGTCTGAAGATCAGCACTTCTGAAAATACCTTTTCTTCTGAGCAATAATCTCCCCAAGGCCCGTGGATTCTTCATATACAAGTTTTATAAGAATATAAACACAGCCAGCTTTCCTCCCTGTTTTTATTTTGAATTTTCAAAATGTATTTCCCATTCTCCTATCGAAGAATTAGAAATAAAGAATAGTAGCATATTAAGAATAGCCAGATAGCCGTGCAACAATGGGTCTAGGATTTGTTTGTTGCCTGTCCTTCCTGCATTCTTTGTGGATCTGTCATATGCTGTTATTCACATGATGAAACTTTGTAAAAGATTGTTTCCACACAGTTATTAGAGTACAGTTCATTCGGCCAAGTTTTCCTTTTTAGACCATGAGCCCATATGAAGACAAACTTCATTTTATTCATCCCTATACGTTTTTGTCAGCCGTTTCCTCCCAGTGGCCTGAAAAAGCAAAATGTAATAAATGCACATCTTGTCTGATGAATTTTTAGATCTATAAAAAAATTAAAAACATAATATTAACACTACATTCTAATTACAGAAGGGTATTCCTGAGTTAAATTCTTAATTCTGGTTAAAACATCTTCGCAATATTTTTGGACGAGCTGTGTGGATTCTTTTATAATATTTCCCAATAGTGTGCTCACAGAACCCAATTAAAAAGCTATCCATAAATCCAAATATGAAGATCTTTAATAAAGCTGGATTGCACACCAAATACTTTCACTCTCCCTCCCTATTTCCTGCCCCCCTTATAACTATAACGGATGTTGTTTGCTTATGATGAAGCACTGACTGACTGACTGGCATTCCATTTAGCAAACAAGTTGAATAGCACAACTGTTAAATAGCTGGAAGAATTAACAACTACCTTCTGCCTATATATACATTAAGGCCTTGGAAATTTCCAGAACTACAATTCAGTTTCTCCAAAAGCTGTTATAAATATCCAAATGTGTTACAGCTTTTCCTGAGTTACAGCTTTTTTTATTTGATATTGTGCTATTTGAGTTTAAATGATAACCAAGCATGGTAAAGTTCAAATTAAATTGTAACTCTAATAGTAGTAACAGTTTTATTTATTATTCATATATACCTAGAAGAGGAATTAAGCTCATTTTCACAATTACAGCTGTTCTGCTATGGATAAATTCTGGGCAACGCAAGATAACTGTATCTTTGGGGTTGTTCCATTACAAAGATATGATCTGAAGTAGCACAATTTGATGGCTGCCCAAAGCTACTGACTCCCAAGATCACAACAATTCCCTCCTTTTTCTATTAACTCCTATTATATCCTTCAATCCTCAGTAACATTTCTCAGGGTATACTTGATGTCTACTTAGATTCTGAATTTCTACATCACACTATATGGTAAATAGGTTGTGTTGTCTCTTTTAACTATCTTCCCTAGCAGGGGTGGGTTCTACTTACCTTTACTACCAGTTCGCAATGGGGCTGTGCAAATGCACAGAAGCTTCCTGATGACATCGGGGTCAGTGTGTGGAGCCTCCCGCCGGTTTTACTACCGGTTCTACAGAACCGGTCCGAGCCGGGGACAACCCACCACTGTTTCCTAGTAATCCCTTTGCCCTAGAATTTCTCTCATCCTTCCCTAATAGTTTATGTGCGGACAAATATAACTTAAGTCCAGAAAAAACTACACTAGGGCAGCAAATGGCACACTATAAGTATTTCAACAAAACGTATTCTACCATTCCATATGATCATGTAGTCACAAACAATCCTAAAAATACTTTCTATTGAATGCATCGGAATACTAAGACATTATATTAGGGTTGTGTGCAGTTCAGTGTACTTTTAGAGGTACACTGTGTGCACCTATGTTTAAGAAATATTATGCACAGTTGGATACTTTGAAGAAGTTAAAAAGAATGCTGGCTGCATCAAGGCAGTTGAACTTTAGCCACTTTCTCAGCTAAAAATAAAACAAACAAACAAACATATCAAAGAAAAAACATTCCAGAAGGGCCAGAGTTAGGGTTAGGGTCCTCTTACAGATAGTTGGAATCTGGTTTATACTACCAAATTGAGTATTCCTAGACTGAGATGAAATGGATTGAGCTATTTCTAGAGCTCTCAATATGGTCATGAAGCCTTATGACTCTATCTGCAGTTTAGTATGTACCAGTGTGAAATCTAAAATTTGTTACTACCGGTTTTGTGGGTAGTGGTGGGGGATAATGTGGGCGTGGCCATTGGTGGTAGTGGTGGGGGATAATATGGGAGTGGCCATTTTTTAAAAAAACTTTTAAAACCATTTTTTCTACAACCTCTTCAGTGAAGAAGTTGTAAAAAAATGCTTTCAAAAGGTTCTGACGATCCCAGCTGAGTTGCCTGATTGGCAGAGGCTCTTTTTCTTTTAAAAGCCTCTGCCGATCAGGCAACTCAGCTGGGATCATCAGAGGCTTTTAAAAGCATTTTTTACAACCTCTTCAGAGGTTGTAGAAAAAATGTTTTTAAAAGAAAAAAAGCCTCTGCCGATCAAGCAACTCAGCTGGGATCATCAGAGGCTTTTAAAAGTATTTTTTCTACAAAATATATAAAAAAATGTTTTTAAAGCCTTTGACGATCCCAGCTGAGCTGCACGATCATCAGAGGCTCTTTTTTTTTTTTTTTTTTTTACTTTTAAAAGCATTTTTTCAGCCGAAGAGGTTGTAGAAAAAAATGCTTTAATTTTTTTTTTTAAAAAAAAGCCTCTTATGATTGCGTGGCTCAGCTGGGCATGGGGGGCGTGGGGGCAGGGATTTTTGTTACCAGTTCTCCGAACCACCCACCTCCATCGCTACCGGATCGAGCGATCCAGTCCGAACTGGAAGCATTTCACCCCTACTCATCTTAGACTATTAAAATAAACTCAGGAGTCTAAGCAGCAGAGTGTGAATATATTCAATCTGTATATATTAGACTATGCAAATGTTTTAAAGAAACACAAATTGTCAAAATAGCCATATATTTTTAGGCTTATTGGGTTGCTTTATACACTCAAGAAGTAGCAATGTGAACCCAGAAAAAAAGATACAACTAATTCAATAATTTGAAGAGAGGTACCTCATATACATTATACATGCAATACAAAAGATCTCTTCTGAAGCATTGGCATTGCCCTAATATTTACTTATACTGCTCTGCCGTGCTACTGCTTCCTGAAACCAATAAATTTATGCAGCAATTCATAAAGAAGTGTGTCATCAGGTATTTGAAAAACATATGTGTATAAATGGTGTCTGGCATCTCGTATGTCTCAGTTTATGAATTCTTCTCCAAATTCTCAACTGGATATAGTATACCAGTTGAGTCGCCATGGGCGAATAGGCGGCAATATAAATCTAATAAATAAATAAATAAATACTGGAGGGAAATATAATATTCATGGGTCTAGCTGCAGAAAATAGGTACTAAGTCAAATATTTAGAGTAAAGCTGAAGGATCTTTTCAAAGCCCCTGTTAACATCTTTTTCAGATGTTGATGAAAGAATCCATTTTAATTGGTCCAGTGTTTGTGCTTCTATTAGGGATTTGCTATTAAGTTAATTAAGAGAAACATAAATAAACCTTATGTTGTATAGTTTACTTTTGTATCTGGACACTTGTCTTAGGATCATAACATTACTTCAATCAACTGAATTGAGTTCATGTTGAAAATGACACAAATAGGAACATTAGATTTCTAATACTTACAGATCTGCAATAGCTAAACTCATGCATTCAATGTGTAAATGCATGAGTCATTAACTCTTTAATTCTGCTATTAACAATATACCAAACATGTAACACACAACACTGAATACCATGTTATTATCACAAAGTAGAAAGTTAAGGCTACTATTTTTATTAGGAACTTTAAGAAACTACTTCACTTAAGTCTTTTAAACTTGCTTTAGGATCATTTTCCACAACTGTTACTATGGCAAATTAAAACTATTTTAATGTGGACTAAATTAAAAGAAGTGCAATTCAAAATATTTGTATATACATAATTCTGGTGAGCAAACCGCTAGTTCTCCAATGAATAGCATTTTTGTTAATTCCTATTTGTGAATAAGATAGATGCAGACTTTGATTATTAATTTCCTCAGCAATTATATGAAAAAAGTAATACTTCATTAGAACAAAATAGTTCTTTTGTAGAAGAAACTTTGGAGTCCTCTTCAGTTTAAAAAAATATATTAGTATTTACACATTTTTATAGTCCTGCCTAAAATCACGATTACTGTTTCTCTTTGCAAACCAATGTCAAAACAATAGTTTCCATGTGAAGATATTAAAGGATTATATTGTTTATATCATTTATCTTTCTTGTTTACTGTTCTAGTGGTAGCACGAAGTGGATGGGAAACAGAATCATTACTCAAGCCACTTCTTAAATTTTTACCATTAAGCCTGTTAAAATAATTGCTTTCAATATGCAAACACTGATTTTTTTTTCAATCTAGTATTTATTTAAAAAAGCACAGAACACTACAGTGTCTTATTGGATTAGGCAACCTGATTCAACTCCAGGTGTGGAAGAAATACATAGCAAGAGATCTTACAGAATTATTTGTTGTGTGACTGAAGTCATCAAGTTGCCATAGATAAAGATAAAAACAAATGTAGTTGATTTGAGCCTGGAAAGAATGTTGCTAAAATTGGAAAAACATTTCATGTGAGTTGCATAGGGGTATAGTAGCGCTATGCTTTAACATAAGGAAATCAAGCTGTGCAAGCATACCAAAACATTGCAGACTTGGCTCTTTAATTTCCAGATCACAGAAGCAAATCTCCCTATTTGGGAATTGCTTTCCTAGCACTATAAATTCAAACACAAGGACAAAGTGTTTGTGGAAACTACTCAACAAACTACCCTACTATAGAAGCAACATCATAACTATTTACAAAAGTTTAGTGCTTACAAAGCTTCCGATAAGGATAAATAATAGAATGTCCATGTGAAATTTAACTAATTACCACTATTAGTAATGGTACTTATCTATTAACATATGGAAATGGAACAGCCTGTAAATCACAATAACAGAATCCAATTAATCTGTAACTAACCATGCTTTTATTTTATAATGTGCCTAACCATTTTCAAGAAATTATAATAATGCAATTAAAATAACTTTTCCAATCATTGTTTTCTTTGAAATGGGAGACACAGACTTCAAGAGAAACTAGAAGTATTTTGGTTTTCCCCCCCAGGTCTCCTATTACAGAATGGCTAAAGGACTCATCCTCAGCCACTGGAGTGTTTTTTGTTTTCATGAACTGTCACATGGGTTTCATGTGAGCAACATTTAGGTTAAGAGACATATGCTATTTTCAAGATTTTCTTGTTGATTGCAACATGGAGAATTTAGGGTGTTTATTTATAGTTTTGCATGGTAAAATATGAGCATGGGTAATGATCTGTAAATAACTACAAATGGCTAAAAAATAAATTCATTAAAAGCCTAAAGGTGCATTTGTAGGGTAAAAAAGTTTTAAAAGAAGCAAACTACCATTGAAATCAACATATTCTGATGAGCATTTAGCCATAAACATATTTTCAAGATGAAAGTAGACTTCATTCTTTATATAGGTTAAAGTATAACCAAAGTTATTTTCAAATCGTGTTTTATAAATATTAAGATACAACTTTAAAATGTTTCCAAACCCTTAAGCAACTGAGTTTAATTATAGCCTCAGTATAGCCTCAGTACAGGAATCACCAAAGTGTGATGCGTTGGAGAGTTGGGTTTTTTAAACAGAGAAAATAGACTTCCTGGATATGTAGCCATATTGATTGTTTATAGTTCTATAGGCTGCCAGATCAGTATACTTGGAAGGCCCCTGACTGGGAAAGGCTGTCGTTTTTTTAAAAAAAGGACTTACAAGTATTTTTGTAGAATTTTCACCATCTTACCAACAAGGGAAAGTCACTCTACACAATCTTTCTTTCAACAGGATTTTGATGAATACTTATCTGAAATATGTATTTATCTACACCAAAGATTGGCAGTGAGCTTTCAGTGCTCAAACACCAACATTTCTGGGCAAGAACAGTCAGACCCCTGTTCAAAAAGGTTTTGGGCTAAGTATGTTGAAATCATGTGAGATTTGTAATCTAATTATATTTTGATTATTGAAAATACTTTTTGATGTTTACAGCACTAGTACTTGGCACCTAAAGAGTTGCTCATTATGATTTCCATATTATGTATTTAGAAAAAAAAACATTTGAAATTACTCTTGGGAGAGAGAAAAAAAGCAATACATATTATGGGTATTATTCATATCTATAATAATCTCAATAAAATGAACATTTCTATAATACTTCAGACATTTTCCAGTCATGCTAGAAAGTCTTGAAGAAAATCATAGAAGCAAAGAAAACAGAATATAAAAAATACAATGCAAAGGTTTGTCCATAGCTGACTGAAATAGCTAGATCCCTGTAACATTCTGAACTATGGGTATGTGAAGAGGAACAAGTGAAAGTAACATCCTATATGTCATGACAATATCCCACAAAGGATGCAAACTCAAGTCATTTATATGATGTCATTGTGATGACCATGGTTTCTATTGGATGCCTATTTGCTATACCAATTTATTTTCACGCTGCCCAAAGTCACTCTATTTAATAAAGGAGAATATTTGTAGGTCAGGGTTGACATGAGGTCTCCTTGGTGCTCTCTGAGCTTGTTTGTTTCCTTGTAGACATTTTATTACCTGAACTAGGTAACATCATAAGTGCTAGTAAGGAGTGCAGTTTGCTGCACTCCTTACTAGCACTGATGATATTATCTAGTTTGGGTAATGAAACATCTGCAAGGAAACAAGCAAGCTCAGAGGGCACCAAGGATCCTTCAAGTCATTCTATTTGCTTGGTATAGACAAATAAATACTAAAACCTAATGATACAATATGCAAAGTGTAAATTCTGCAGGTGTGTAAACTAAAGTGACACTTTATACAACATTCCCTAAGCACAAAAATATATATTATGTCTACAATGTTTAAATCATGCATCAACAAAGGCTATTATTTTATGTACTGCTACTACAGAATCCTGAACTTTACATATTACAGTATATCAGATTCTGCTTTATGGCTGTCACTGAGAACCCATTTATATCAAATACAGAACCAAATGCATTGTAATAAATAGTTTTAATGGTACCAAAACTATGAAAGAATGTAAAAGTGCCCTTGAGAATGAAGAAGGAATGAGCAAACTCTAAAGGGGAGTGTTTTAGAAAAGACTACTCAGTCTTGAAAAAGAGGAAAGTGTGAGGAAAAAAATTAATAAACTCCATTTTGATTCAGTTTGGCATAACTTTATAATCCAAAAACTCTAGGTTTCAAAGATTTGTTATTCTACTTTACAACTAGAAAGAGCATTCCAGGAAACCCACTGAAGCTGTAGCTTGATCTTGTCTACCTCAAAGGGTTATATCAATCTTGACAGTCTCTTTACTCTCACTACTTTCTTGAGAGAGACTGGAGCTTGCCTTTTAGACCCAGTATACAATACCAGATCCTGTAGTAGGACAATAGGTGTTCTACTGTCAGCAGAACACGTTTCTCAGGCATTATTACACCAGCAGCAGTAGGTGGATATGCAAGTAATGCATCTACCCAATGCCACAATACTGTTAATACAGCAATACTTGCCATTTTCACAGTTATAACCTTTGTAGCATCCCCATGATCATGTGATCAAAATTCAGATGCTTGGCAACTGGTTCATATTTATGATGGTTGAGTGTCCCAAGGTCATGTGATCTCCTTTTGCGACTTTCTGACAAGCAAAGTCAGAAGCCAGATTCACTTAACAACCAGATTACTAAATTATCAACTGCAGTGATTCGCTTAACAACTGAAGCAAGAAAGGTTGTAAAATGGGCCAAAACTCACTTAACAAATGAAATTTTGGGCTCAATTGTGGTTGTAAATTGAGGACTACCTGTATTTTGTCATATATTCTGTCTTACAGCAATAAGGAGTGTTCTTGGAATCCTTGCTGTGCCTGTTTCTGGATCCTGTCTACCCCAAATGGTTGACAAAAACTAACAAGGATGAAAAGAAAGCAACTGCACTTTTGACAATCTGAACATTGTACTTAAAAATATTTTATTAGCTTTTATGTCAGGATCCTGTTTTTGGTAGGTACAGACTTCCTTCTAACATTCACCTTTGTTAACATTTGTTAGAGGGCAAAACCCATTAAAATTATGTAATAATTTCTGAGAATACTTAATTTCTATATAATGATTACAGAATTCTAAAAATATATGAAATGAAAAGTTGCTTTGGCTGTCTCCTAAACCTACTCAAAATAATTGGGTATATTCATTTTCTGAAACATAAGCATGAACTTTGAATGTTATGGAAAGTTAGATTTATTCACTATGGTGTCTATACTATATACAGGTATTAACATAAATGGAAATGTGACTTCAGTGCTACACAATGTTTAAAGATTACTATTTAGCTCATATTTTAAGTAAACTTAGATTGATTCTAAGTCAAGATGTCAAATAACAGTGAAAACATGGGGAAAATTATACCATGTTCTCTAATGACATAGATATGTTACTTTCTTTAAAAGATTAGTAAATATTTAGATGGCAACTTGAAATAGTCTATAATTTTAGAACTTATTTATCCAAATTAAAGCAAGCAGATTTTTTTTAAAAAAAATTATGCCTTATGTGAGTATATATATTTGTAAATATGTAGAGCCAGTTTGGTATAGTGGTTAAAGAATCAGGCTAGAGCCAGGAACCTGTGAGTTCTACTCCTGCCTTAGGGCATGAAAGCTGGCTGGGTAACCTTGGACCAGCCCGTCTTTCTTAGCCCAACCCATTTCACAGGGTGGTTGTTGTAGTGAAAATGGGAGGAGGTAGGAGTATTGTATTTGCTACTTGAGTTATTTATAAAAAACAATAAAGGTGGTATGTACAGTATATATATGTGTGTGATGTATGTATGGCAGGAACAACTTGTGATTTCTTGTTGGCGTCTGCATTATTTTTGTTATGGGAACCTTGCAAGAAACATGTAAAATTCTCCTTGTTCAGCACCATTATTATTTGGAACAGTTGCTAAACAAATAGCTGTAACCCAAGGACTACCTGCACCAGGTATTTTAATGGAGGATTTAAATTAAAAAAAAATCTAAACTAATGAACACTAGCTTTTTCAATTGCTGAACTGTCCCTTTTTAAAAAAAATTGCTTAGAAACTCTGATTGGAACTCCTTTTAATATGTCTTGGGTTGTCAGCTCCAGAAAGCTAAATTCTTCAATCCAGCCTTGGGTCCTATAAAGTCAGTTTCAGATAAAAACATGACCTGAATTTCAGACTGCTGAAGCACAAATAAATGTTATCTACTTGTAGATCTCTATCAGTAGTTGATCTGCAGTCTCTTCTTCAGAAATATTTCTAACTCGCAGAACCAGAAGCATACGTATGCCCCAATTGCATTGCAAAAAACTGAGGATGCTCTGGTTATTAGGAATAAATTATTTGGTGGAGGGACTACAAACTGAATTTTATCTTGATATTTAGAATATGCTGGCTTATTTAAATAACAAATGAATAACCACCCTCAGCAACCATATCATTAGCCAGGTTTGCATAGATTCTCCAAAAAGTACTTTGGTTTTGTTCATTGTCACTTTGTATCTTTTTGACTAGTATTCCAGCAAAAACTTCAAAATTAAAATGGGAATAAGACAAAGCTGTTTTGATTATTTAATATATTTATCGCTAATTACATAAGAAATGCCTGTGGTGATAACTAAAGATGTATGAATGAAGGATATGACTACATATACACTTTTATATACAAATATTGTCATGTTAATGACTGATAGCCCAAATTATTTGCAACAAATATTAGATACCTATACACTGCAAGATGGAGTATAGATCTGAAAATTAATGTACCAAGCAGCAATGCAATTGGGTTTGACATGGAATTAATTGAAAATTATACATAAATGGTGAAAACTAAACCAAGTAGAAGAATTTGTATTTTTTTGGTAAAAATACTTACTAAATGTGAGACAACAGAAATTTTAAGATGTGTAAATACTAATAGATAGTGAGTAATAAGTGGTTTGGGGAATACTGAAAAATCAAACAGTAATGGTTGGCTGGACCGGATTAAGTTCACAAAAAACCTGAGAAATTTAAAGAACGAAAGTGATTTAGAAAGCAATTCATGGACATAGTTGATGCAAGGATGTTTTATGTAAACTAGTTTTAGATATGTTTCCTTACTTTATTTTGGGACCATAATTTATTTCATTTACTACTTCTTACTCCTTTTCTGCACTTTATATAATGTTGCTTACTCTGAAAGTGAACGGTATGCTGTTTATGTATGTACTGTATTTAATTCTAGTTTCTGTTTTTCTTTCACAACAACTAGCACTTGCCACATAATATGTTTATTTGTTTTCCCACTCCCAAGTTCCTAGAGAAGAAATAAGAATGGTTTTATATAGGAAATTAATCTTTTTTTTTGTTATTGCTGTTGTAATCCAGTGCTTTTGAACTCCTCAGGAAAAACAAAACCAAGGGCTATGCTTGTTGCTTGAATAAAATATACCATTATAAACTATAGTAAGCACATTTCAACATTATTTCTCACTCACTGCCAATCAAATAAATGAATAAGCTTTTCATTTCAATACCAAACAAGTGCAACACCTCAATCTTTTGCTTATGTTAACAGTGTTTTTTGCTCAAAGTAGGCAACAATTTTAGAATGCTTTGTCTTGTGCTTGTCCTGGGAAACAGAAATATAGAAATGATTGTTCTATTTCAGTACTAAGAAACATTTTTCAGTAATTGACTTTAGTATATGAGGCAATTAAATAGTAACACATAACCCTTTTTTCTACTTCCCCTGGAGCACCACACCGTGCCATTGGAGAAACTAAACAAGCACTGGGTCCAAGAGAACTAAAAGGTGATAGGTCAGTAAAACTTTTCAAAATATTTTTATTACAAACACAGCATTCATGAACTGTTGTGACTATGTAGCAAATAGTTTACCACAAATCCGTCTCCTGTCGTAATATTTTGGAGGTCACTGATCCCTTTGCTCTGATTAAATTTTTATATTAGGATCCTAGTAGCAGTTATGAAGAAAGAGTTTCTAAATGTTTCAACAGTTCTGTTAAAAGTTAGGGAAATCTTCCTTCATAAAAAGCTATATTGGTTTGATAATCTGGAAATTGAAATTCTAGTACATCTAGAGGTTACCAGCTTGGAGAAGAGAGATTCGCCTTCATGGCCTAACTAACCTCAGCAAGCATAATAGGTTTCTATGTTGAACAGGAGCAGCAGCAACTATGCATAGACTAATTCTTTCCAGTCAAAAATGAGCACATTTATCACTTTAATTTTTTTTAATTCAAAACGTATCCTCTTTAGTGTTCTTATGAAAATGTTGTATATAAAATCAGAAAAAGTACCTTAAAAGTGGTTTGCTTTTTTTTTTTTTGCCAAAGAGAGAATAAATTATTCTTACAAGAACTGGAAAACTGTGTATACACTATTGTGAAAAGAAAGAAAGAACTAATTCCTTTTTCTCTCCAAATCCTATTTAAAATAACTTTTACAATCACCAAGTAAATTAGATACAATAATGAACTTTTATCAAGATGCAAAATTAGCAAAGCATGCCATCAATATCATTCATTTTCCAAGTGAGGGGTTATCATAAGCTTTATATATAACACAAATGTATATTCTTATTTAAAGCCTCCATAAGAGGCTTTTTTCATGTTTTTACAAGAGCATACTCTCAAAATCACATACGTAATTGAACTGAAAGTTAACATTCTTAACTGTCTCTGGGGAAACCTTGCAAATTCTGAAGCTGTTGTTGAAATGTTGCTATATATAGATCTTCGTTTAAAGACAAACATATTGTTGGTAATGCTTTAATCTAAAGCATCATAAACAATCATAATGCTTAACCCAAAGCACATGTTCTATTTTTGAAACAGGAATCTGTATTTTTTTTAAACCATCTGACACGTACCATTATGATACATATTTCTCGATACTAATTTCTTGCATGCTTTGTTGGGGACTTGAATTTACAGTATGAGAAGCTTCCTTTCAAAAATATTTTAGAACAAGGCTGGACCAACATTACAATTACATCTTCAGGGACTAATTGTTCCTGTATCCTATAATCATTTTCTATAATAAAAGATTATGGAATTAAAACAGAATGAAGTATGAAATACATGAGACTGAAAGAGAGTTTTTCCATTAGGAAAGAAAAATTGTTAAAGCATTATGGATAAAGTTAAACTTGTCATGCAAAAGAAAAAAAACACAAAATATGCCCAATCACGTTTATCTCATTATTAGGAAAGTTCTGGCCTCAGAATACATCAATCATGATTTTTTTTTTCCCCAAATGAAGAGGGCTAAGGGAAAAAAAATGGAGTGACTACAATAGAACTTAAAACTGAGTAAGTTTTAAAAACATGCATTTATGCTCGCAAATTCAAAGCAATGTTTTATTAATTGCTTCAAATCCAAAATGAGAGAAGACACACATCTCACTAAGTGTGAACAACACAGATGCATATTGTGGATTGTTAGGAGCCAACACTATCCAGAGAGTTTAAGGTATTTAAATCATATCATGTCTTTTCATCAGAGTTCTATACTTTAGTAACAGCTTTAGTTAAGTGAAATGAAACATGTGATTTGTTAAAAATCGGAGTAATGTTACATTCCATGAATTCCATACTGTGTGGGGTAAGAACTTAAAACCAGCCTGCTAGATCACAACATTCATTCATATAGTTCAGAAATCTAACTTGAAAACTAGCCAGTAAGATATTTCTGCAAGTTCATAAGCAAAGCATAAAGATGACAACCATCTAATTATTCCAGACATCCTATATGTATACATATAATAATAATAATAATAATAATAATAATAATAATAATAATAACAACAACAACAACAACTTTATTGTCATTGTACATGTATACGCAGTATACCCATACAACGAAATTCACTTAACACCCAAAGACCAGATCCAACACACATAACAATCCCCAAACACACTCCCACCCACCACAATTTCCTACCCCTAAACCACCCAAACATCCACACAACAGACCAAGTAATACTGTCCAACAGCTCACCAATGGTGGCCCTTTAGTTCATTATTGAGTGCAATTATAGCTCTGGGATAAAAACTATTCAGAAAATGTATGGTCTGAGTTTTAATTGTTCTGTTACTGCTTTTAAACATATGATATTCCATTCTTGTCTATTATATTAAATAGCTATTGACAGGATTATTTTCCTTGCTCACAATCATCTAAAACTTTTTACATTACCATATCTTGTGATACGTAATTCTATAAAATACCTTTGTTAAATGTATTTTTGTCTTTCTAGAGTCAATTATCAACAGCTTCAGCCAATAAACCTTAATTCTCACTGCATAGAAATTACAGAACTTCAAAGAGCATAATGTAGTATGATAGATATGAAAGATATGATGCATATTCCCTTATTTATTATGAATTTTTAATAATCCTATTCTGCAATACTTGTGAATATTAATCTATTAATGTATTTTTCAGTAAACATTCTGATTTTTCCATATTTATACATTAGTTGTTATATTGACTTTATATCATCACTTTTATATCTGTGTTTGCAAATTGATATCTGATATATTTTTATCCATTAGATTTTTTTGTGCAAAATCTGTTTTTAATCTGAATTCTTTTTTTTTTTTTTGAAAAAATAAATTTTGAGTCTATGAGAATGAATTGAAAAATGATTCTCTCATAGGTACAGAATCAACATGACATCTATGCTGGCAGTTTGTCTAAGTAGGAATATTCACTGCAAAATAGAATGTGATCTAGGTTCTAGAATAGAGAAAAATAGCATGTGACATACTTCAAAAGAATGACTAAACTTCATTGGCCCAAGGCAACACTAAGTCAAATGATGAAAAGTCTTGCAATTCCAATACATAGCAAAATTAAGATGTTAAAATTAGAACTGACTCCTTTCCAAGTATATGTTACAATATAACAATTTGGTTATATTAAACTATGGTTTGCTTCATCAAAAAGCTGAATATACAGTATATTAAATCATAAACCACTGCTGATTCACATAATACATTAAATACATTAAATTAAAACCACAAGCATTACTATTCCTTAGAGTGATGTGTGAACCAGACCACTAAATTACAGGACATTAACCTATTACAGGATATTAGAAAATAACAGAGAAGCCTTGTTGAAAGTAACTGAAATGCTCTGCAGATACTACTGGCATAGAACATAAGTGTTGCTTGGTGTTCTTATCCAGACAACGACTAATTACATAATGTATCTATATATGGTATTGTACACAATTTAAGCAGAACCTTTTTAAAGATAGTGATTTAGCATATTTTGATACAGAACTGAAACAATAAAATGGGAATTGCTTCAGAGTGTCTTTTTCAGAATAAAAATATATTAATTTTAATCTAAAGCTTTCTAGTTTAAATAGGAACTATGGATTGAAAAACATATTGAAGTAATATTGTGTTGAGACATCAATGCAGAAACTTACCCACAAAAAACATGAGTTACAAGAGACAAGCAGATGTTTCTGAAAGATTTCCTCATCATTCGGTGTTGATTAAGAAAAGGATGATCACCAGAGCCTTCGGTGTTGAGTATTTAAATAAGGTGTATACTACTTCAAGTCATCATTAATTCTATGTCCTTATTAGGACATTCAGTTGAGTAACAAAAAGAAAAATATTTCACTCCTACATTGAACACAGCTATTATTTAAAAGTTTTAGTACATGTGCTGGTTATAGGGGAAAATTACAAAGCAAAGGTTATATTTGGACAATAGTTTTAATAGGAAATGCTAAACTAGAAATTTTAAAAAGATATTGCTTGGTTACTTTATATTTATTTATGCATTTATTTTTATTTCATATTTCTAAACTACCCAGGTCCCTTAAATAAAAAAGTATAAAATTAACATTAAAATTAAAAACTGAATTAGGGTTAAAAAATTTAAATGATAAAATAATTAAATATCAAAAGGGAAAGATAAATCCTAAAATGGCTAATTAATGTTGGAGGTTAAGGTGGGGAGGCTCTCGGGGGACTAGCCAGCCCCATGCTTGTGTTGTCCTCTGTGGCCCCCATGCAAGACCACAGAGCCATGTTTTGACCCCTTTGCAGAAGGCCAAGATACTGGGGGCTTTCCTGTCCCATGTAGGCCTTTATAGGTGATGACCAACACCTTGAACTGGACCTGGAAATAAACTAGTACCCAGGGCAATTTGCAGAGCATTATATGTGCCCTTCTTTGGGCACCCAGTATGGCTCATGCTGCAGTTCTCTGTACCAGCTGAAGCTTCCGGATACTTTTCAGGGGTAGCCCCATGTAGAGTGCGTTGCAATAGTCCAATGGGGAGATCACCATATTTCTGTATGGATCACGGATGTCAAACTTGCCACGTCACGTTGCCGTCATGTGATGTTTCATGATGTTTTTCCCCTTCGCGGAGCTAGGGTGGGAGTGGCCTGTGCGTGATGCATCTGGCCTGCGGGCCTCCAGTTTGACACCTCTGGTATAGACCATAATTGTTCTCAAGATCTGGATGCATGAAATTATTTCTAGCAGATAATTAAACAGGCAGCTTCTTAATCATGAAAATACTATGAAGTGCTTGCAGATGCATATATTAAAAATTCTTCATACTGAATTGGCAAAGGGGGGAGATTCCCAAGCACATGAATACTGAGGTAAAATCAGAACAATTTTCAATCCCTTTTATACTTTGTGTTTTCAAACATTCAGACAGAAGGCTGGTTTGCTTGGGAACATTACTGATTTTTCAAGCATTAAAATATAGCTACAGAATATAGCTAATCGGCAAAGATTCGGGGAATGTTTATCAAAGTATCAGCAAAACTGTGTCTCAGCTATTGTGCTTGGCCATATAAAAACACTGGATGGGATTAGTTGAGTGGATTAGACTGCAGGTTCAGTTTTCCCATAACTTTAAGCTTTCTTCAGTTTGGCACTTTCCAGGTGTGTTGGAATGGCAATATTCAGAATTCTCAACTACCCATTAGCTAGTTGATGGAAATTATAATCTCAGCATATCTAGAACTTGCACTTTAGGAAAAGCATGTTTAACACTATTGGAGAGCATATAGATTCAATTTCTAAAAAGTGCTTCAAACTGTAAAGGAGCACATGTATAATATTTGTCTGTTTAACCAGCTGCACTTTTTCTGCTCCATAGTACCTTTTAGAGATAAAATTTTGAATAATATCCCTTGCTATGATCACTGTATAAAAAAGAAATTCTTACACAATTCGTAATATCATAGAGTGTCAGGTTGGATTCTAATCTAACAAGCCCATTAGAGAGCTTCGTTCTCAGAGCAATCTTGGTAATCTATCTTCCTCTCACCAGATTTCAAATATTATGTTGTATTAGGATTTAACCATGTTTTACAGAATCAGCCACAACTGGATAATCTTTCAATATATACTGAATATGTACTGAACCATAAATCATAGTTTATAGCAAACTATAATTGCTAGATTTACAAAGCACTCTAAACTAAAACCAAGAAACCATGTGAATTAGTTATGGTTTAGTTAGAAGTGTGAACCCAGCCATTAACTCTTCTAATAGGTGGGTGATGCTCTCCCCTAAGACATAGTGGTATCCAGAGTATGCAATCCAATGTCCCTGTATTTGTTCTTTAAAATGTCCAATTGTCTAGTATCTGCACTAGCTTTCTTCTCTTATCCACAAGATAATGACTACAGATTCTTCCCTCAGAATTTTTTTAAAAAATATTCTATTTTGATTTCATTCTACAAAGCTCCATAAAAATGGCAAATTTCAAAATGTGGTACATTCTAACACATATTGATAGACTTATTTTAATATCTGACCAGATGAAAAATGAGTATTAGCAAATTTCTCATATATATTTGGGAAAATCTCACATGCTTTCACAGTATGTTCGTATGCTTGCAACAGGGATTTCCTGAAGCTATGAGGTAACTACATTTTGTTAACATGTTGTCCCAGATATATATTATGCAATTTCCCCAAAATACCAAATAGTGAATTACAGTACCTTCACAACAAAAATAAGAAGTCCTATGGCATCTTAAAAGTATTAAATATACCCTCATCTGCTCATGCTCTTACTAAAGCATCCAGAATAAATTTCACAGTCTAAACTAGGGAATTATATGCCAGCAAAGCAGCTTCTACCTTGACAGTAATGCCTATTTTTGCAGCAGTGGCCTAGTTCACACATATTAAGTCACAAGACCATGTATTTAAGCATGTTATGATAAATGAGGGGCATTGTGGTTAAGTATAATGTGTATACCACTTATCCATTAACTGTGAGCACAGAAAGATTATTTTTGTTTATTTGTAGTAGAAATTAGAAATATATTAAAGTGAAAATCTGGTGTACTGAGTTATGCTCAAATCAAAAGTCCAGGAACCTGTTTCAGAAGTTGAATTTTGACAACCTGTCTATTTTATTTATATACTGTATGCTCCTGGTACAAACCAGAAATCAGGAAGCAGGATGAGGATATTAGGGCATATTTTCTGCACATAAGAATGTTTGATTACAACTAGAAAAGCAAGGGAATAAACCAGAGTTAAATGTTAACATTCAGTACTATGAAGTAAATTTTAAAAAAACACCAATAGTACAGAAAATCTCAGAACATCATTCTGAAAAGCTTAATAAGGAATTATGGACTGTCTGTTCAAATAAAGTTTGCCTATAAAGGAGAACATATATAAGGTTTATTATCTTAATGGGTGTATTAGCTAAATTAGCATGATTTGCCTATCAACAAACACTAGAAACAAACTACAACATAGTTTTCTCCAATGTTCTAGATGAATTGGTATGCAATGTGTAGAAGGCTCAGATAACTTTGAAGACTAAATTTTCCTATATATATTTTGCACTGTGACACTGAATGTTGTACTGTACATATTTCTTTGTCCCATACCTCAGAACACTTAATATCCTTAGACTGGAAGTTAGCTAAGTATATTGATGTTGCCTTTGACAAATATACACATTTCAGAATGAAAAAAGTTAACATCATCATCATCATTTCCTCTACTTATTTATATGACTTATATTACAAGTTGTCCAAGTTATATGCTACTTATAGCTGTTAATAAAAAGCCAGAGCTAAAAGAACTAGGGAATGCCTGGCACTTCTTCTGGCTTTTTATTTCAGAGTTACAGCATGAAACACCCCCAATTAATAACAGCTGATACATTTCTCAATAATGAAATAAAATTGTGTGGCAAATTGGCAACTTTTTAAAAAGTGACAAACAGTCATTCTTCCTATTGATTTGGGATAAATGCTAACAGCTGAAACTCTCTGCTCTAAGCAAAGCCTTAAAATTCAAATTAGTAATACAATATGATTATCTGTCCTCATTTTTTGTTCAAATACGATGTGGTATTTGATTATGAAAAGCTGAACCTACAGCAATTATAGGCCTACATGAGTTTCAAAATGATCACACTTGTTGCAAACAGTATACCACCATCTCATCTGTCTTTTCAACACTATAGTAGATTTGTACAACACCACTATTTATACTAGCTGGGCTGGCTTGAGTTACTATACTAGCTGGGCTGGCTTGAGTTACTATACTTCAACTAGCTGGGCTGGCTTGAGTTAAATTTTAAACTGATTTTAAATTGGGTTGTTTTAATTTACGGCCAAAATATTTAATTATTTTAATACTGTTTTTAAATTTTGTATGCTCTGTTTTTACTTTGGCTGTGCACTGCCCTGAGTCCTATTTGGAGAAGGGTGGTATAGAAATTTAATTAATTAATTAATAAATAAATAAATAAATAAATAAATAAATAAATACTGATAGTAAGTTTAAACCACCCTTTTCCCTAATATAAATTAGTTCTTCAAGTGGAAATCTACATTGCAATCTTAGTCTTCAAATAAGCCATATGATTTATGTACAGATAATGACAATGGAAATAGGTATCTGATGTCCAAAGACTTCTGCAGTACATGTGAATTTTTTAAAATGATATTTTTGCTTGCATAATGCTACACTTTGTCAGAGCAGTCAGCATGCATGCTTGATTAGAAGAATTAGAAGGTCAAGAATGTCAAGGAATTTTGATTTAAATCCGTAGTTCTTTAACTTTGGTGATTTAAATAATGATTAGTTAATAATTTTCTTTAACAGATTCTGCGAGGGGACAGGGGGTGAGTCTCAATGATGTCTGGAGTGCATTTGAAATTTATGATTCTGTTTAGATCTATTACACACTTATTGAGGAATAAATGCCACTGGGTGCAGAATGCTTCTCAGCAGATATATACAGAATTGTGCATTAAATTATTAGGCTTAATCAATCACATCTGATTTTACCACAAAAATTAGGTGTAGTCCATTTATGCTTCCCCTCCCCCCACACAATCTAATTTCATTATGTTGTAGTTTTCCCACCAATAAATTCCATGCCAGTAGATTCCATAATTGATGTGGAATGGTCCCTTAAAGTCACCTGGAATTGAGATACAAATTTTATAGCTCAGTTTGCAGACTTAATGCTTTTACTCTTTTTCATTTTTAACGATACAAGATCAACAGAACAACTCAAATGCAGGAAAAGTTAATATCACAGAAACTTATTTTTAAAAGGCCATTCTTAAAAAAAAATGTTAAGGGTATTCTATCTCCATTAAAGATGGTCAGAGAAATTTTATCACTTTGAGAAGACACCTGGCTCCCCTAATCATCCGAGACATCGCTTACTCAGAACTTACCACTCTAGGTTTATCCAGGGTCTGCAGGAAGGCTGGACTCTGGTCCAAGGATCGCTCAGGATCACTGGAGATATCTTCTTCAGACTCTTCCCAGGATGAGGAAAAGCCAGTGGAAGAAGCTGAGGAAGAAGACAGCTTCCTGATTGGCATGTCCTTTGGGGGAGCTGCTCCTGTATTTTCCTCTTCCTGAGCATCCAGGTCTGTCACAATAACAGCAGGAATGCTTGCACCTCCACAGCAGCCCCCACTTTCCACTAGGGACCGCCTAGGTTGTGGTAGTGCTGCAGAGGTCCCTGAGGGAAGCTGCTGTTCCTGCAGCCCAACAGCATGGCCTTCAGCCATAATCTCAGACAAAGACTGCTTCTCAGAGAATGTCAAAGCGAATAGGCTGCTGCTACCCTCCTTGCTGTCAGTTCTGGCAAAGCAAGACGGGTCTCCTGGAGGGAGCGGCTCTCCAAGGGGCATCTCTATGGCTCCTGAGCCCTGCCCTCCAGAAAAGTCCCTCCTCCAGAGCCCAATTTCTATGAAGCTTCGACTCTCACAGCAACTGCTCACCTTGCTCGACCCCTCCAAAAGTTGTGCCTCGCCTTCACCTGGCTGCATCATGATGCTCATCTCATCAGAGCCCCGAGTTTCCTCACAGCTTCTCCTGCTCTCCATCTCTTTGGAGTCTTTTTCTTCCAGAGGCTCACTTCTCACCTCAAAGCCCTGCCTCCCAATAGGCCACAGACCCCTTTCCGCCTGCCTGGACTCCTGTACCCTGGAAATCCCATTCACCCTCCCCATCTGGTTAGAATTGGGCCCTTTCAACAACGCACATCCTTTATCCATTGGTTCTGAACTCCACATCCCAGTTTGGCTCCTGCTCTCCACCTCTTCTGAATCCTGTGCTCCAAAGGTCTTTTTTGCCGATGGCATCGTCTTTGGGCGCTGCTCTCGGAAGAGTCCATTTTCTTTCTCAGTAGAAGGAGACGACCAGTCGGTTTTTCCCTTGCCCCCCACCTGTAATAGATGGGTATCCCCAGAACCCTTCTCTGCCTCCTTCTCTAACGCCTTCCCTGTGGTTTCCAGTCGAAACCAGAGTTTATCGAGCTCCTTAATTCCCTCCTCTATCTCTCGTTGCCTCGACGGGGTATCCTCCACCAGCTGCAAGGGGCAAGGTCGGCTTGGGGAAGAAGGCGACTTTCTCCTGGGCAGGCGGGGACTCTTTAGGGGGAAAGTGGCGCCCCCCGAACTGTTGTGCGCCTGGATGTGCGCCTCGAACAGCCCCACTTTCTCAACCACCTGCACGTTCTGCAACTCCCGTTGGAGGACCCGGGACGTCCTGCAAGATTCTTTCCAGCCTGGCGAAGGAGACCGGCTCTGGGGGCTAGTCCAGATAGGGCTGCTGAGCTCTCGAGGGGACTTGAGAAATGGAGCCTCCTCCGGGGCCCGCGGCGGCTCGGCTGGAGGGAAGAGGAATGCAGTGGGGGAGCCGCTGGAACTGCCGCCGCTGCCCAGAGGCAAAGGGCAATAGCTGCTATGCCTCTCGCTTCCCCGGACGACTTCAGGCGGCCCTTGCCTGCGCGTGGCAGGCGGTGTCTTGCTCCTGCCTCCTCTGCAGCCCCCGCTCTTCGCCTCTTCCTCGCCGCTCTTCTTCATGATCACTAGGCTGTTAAGCGCATAGCAGAACACGGCCATAGTAATGGGTCCGGCCGCCGGGGGACAGGCTCCGCTTCCTCCTCCTCCTCCTCCTTCACCCAGGTCAGTTTCTGCCGAACAGCCCACGTCCTCTTAGGAGGGGGCGGCGGCGGCGGCAGCTGCTGCAGCATTGCCCAGGGAACGGGAGACGAGCAGGGGCGATGAGCGGACCCCGGTCCACAGCTCCATAAACACGCAAACTGGATGGAAAGACAAGAGAAGCCACAGTGAGCGCGCGAAAACGGAGACAGCTCAAACCGGCCCTGCCAATTGGCTACGGGAGACACAGTTCGGCCAATGGCTGCAAAGCTCTCGCTCTGGAGCCCGGCTGCCAGAAAGACGTGAGTTTAGCCTCAAAGGTTCAGCAGAGTCCAGCTCCGCCTCTTTTAAAAGTTCATTTCGCTGATCAAAGGAAGAGCATATTAACCTGAATCTTTACATAATCCAGATTCTAATGTCAATGCCAAGGTTCAGTCCCAGAATGCGCGGATAATAGAGAAGGATCCTTTATGTGAGTAGTACAGCAAGGATGGAAAACCTATGATCCTCGGATTTGCTCCAAGCCGACAGACCCCGTTTGATCACAGGCTAAAAAGTGACAGTACAGTTTCTCGTCATTTTAACGTTGAGAAACACATTGCGTGTTGTAAGCGTTACCCCACCCTTTGGTGAAATATTCTAAACTCCCCCAAAGTGCTAAATGCAACCCTTGGTCACAAAATGAGAACCTTATCAACTTTGAAGTAAGCTGTTTTACATCCATATAGAGGTAAATAAGCTCTTTACATTTTCTACAGTTAAAGGAATGAGAAGAGAAAGAAAAGAGAAAACAGAGAGTGAACAGGCCTGTGAAGGCTACCGCAAAATAAATTAGAAGCCAAGGCTTAACATCTATTTTTCAGTAGAATAAATAAGCAAGTAACACAATTGATAGGTAAATTAGAAGAATGCCTCTGAACGTGTGCAAAAAAAAAACAAAAAACAAAAAACAAATATCTCAGCAATCACAATCAATATTAAAGGCAAATATACGTGTCCCAGGCAGTGGGGAAATCCAATTTTTTTTACTACCGATTCTGTGGGCATGGCTTGGTGGGCGTGGTGTGGCTTGGTGGGCAAGGCAGGGGAAGGATACTGCAAAATCTCCCTTCCCACCCCACTCCAGGGGAAGGATACTGCAAAATCCCCATTCCCTCCCCACTCCTGGGGGAAGGATATTGCAAAATCTCCATTCCCACCCCATTCTGGGGCCAGCCAGAGGTGGATTTGCCAGTTCTCCGAACTGCTCATAATTTCCACTACCCATTCTCCAGAACCTGTCAGAACCTGCTGGATTTCACCCCTGGTCACAGGGTAATGATGGGACATTGAATTTTGGTCAGTCAACCAGACATTTACTCTTCCAAGCTTTTGGATTCAATGTGGAGTCCATCTTCAGGGAATTTCTCTTTACTACAGTTGGCCATACATGTGCTTTGGGGCTGTTCTGTGAGTCATGTTTATCTGGTGCCTTCTTATTGCCTGATTGGTATGTTGATGGCTGGCGATTGGCTGTCATTTCTTTGTGCTGCCAATTCCTTGCTTCTATAATTCCCTGAAGATGGGCTCCAGCATGAGTCCCAAAATTTGCAAGGGTAAATCGCTGGTCCCAGTGACTGGCCCAAATTCGATCAATATTCCCTATGATGAAAACAAAAAGCTTAATGGCAAAAAGATTGGTCTTCTTGGTCACCTTAAGTTGGTCTTAAATTCAGATTTGTTTCATAAAAGGATAAAAGTATGGCTAAAGCTGCATGTACTGCTTCTCAGGCTAAGCCCCAAGAAGACACTGAGATGGTCAAGAAATGGAAAAGCTTGAGATGGTATATTATCGTAAATTAGTAGCTAATGTTGCCAATCATCCACATTCTAGCCATGGATCAAAAGAAAACAGCAGATAGGAAGAAAGTAGCCAAGTATCAGAAGATGTTCCATGAAAATAAAGGAGCAAGTGGACTAAATGTGGGTTTTCTCCTGGGAGGGTGGGAGGAAGAAGTCATGGGACCTAGGAAAACCAAAACTTACTACACAGAATTTTTCTTTTTAAAACAAAAATAACTATGGAAAGGAATGGTGGAAGGCCTTAAATGCTGGCTTGGCAAATTGTGAGAAGTAATGGTGGAAGTCTCATCATTATATGTTCTAGAAATTGCATTTGGGGAAACTACAAATAAAATAATATCATAATTAAAACAATAGTATTCATAAATATTTGAAACATAAAGTCAGAAGCCACCACAAGACTAAAGGAAGCAGAGCTGCAGCTTTTCCTCTGAATTCGTTTTTTCTGTGGTGGAACAGTATTGTGCAGCAACACTTTGCTCTTTTACTTTATTTCTTATTACATGACTTTAAACTGTACCTGTACTCATTTTTACTCATTATACAGTATTGCCTAATGGGAAGATACAAAATGTGTAGCCTTCTTGCTACTATTGCACCATCTCCCATAATTCCTGGTAGCCATACTGATGGAGAGTGATGGAAATTGGAATCATCTTGAAAGTCACAAGACACATTACTGTCTTGTTGGGTTAATTAATTTTTGAACTGTTCAGTAAATTGTCTCTTTATTGAAGTTGTTGGGATTATACAGGTAGTCCTTGACTTACTATCAAAGTTATGACAGATCTAAAAGAGTACGTAAAAGACCTGGCACAGTTGGGCTCTCTCCAGGGTCAAGTGATTGTATTTTGTACATCCAGCAACCGGCCTGCATTTATGGCCAACTGAAGTGTATTGTAGTCACATAATCACAATTTATGACTTTTTGCCTGAAATAGGTGTTTACTTTCGGTTTCCAGCAAAAAACATCCATTGCAGAGAAAGGATTTCTTAATGACCGCAGTTTTCACCTAACAACTACAGAATTTGTGTTAAGTTCACTTAACTACTACTGCAAAAAAGGTTGAAAAATCAGGCATGGTCACATGATGACCCATGTAATGACTGGCATGATTTACAACTGTAATTCCATGCTCAGTTATTTGCAAATCAAAAACTATGACCGAATTCTGTATTAGAGTTAATTCTACTGATCTGAGTGGGATTTATTTCTAAAATCTGAGAAAGCACAATATATAATTAATTCCTGCTGTAAGGATATATAGTTTTATTAGTATTACCTATTTAAGTGTATATTATATATGTGCTATGCTATTTATGTATTGTATAAGTGTAGATATATTTATAACCGCATAATATGCATCTGTGTGGTACTGCTTCTCCAAATTAATCCACACCTCTTATTTTTCTATCAGTTATATGCTAAGAATTTTGATTAACCCAACAAGACAGTAATGCCCTTCATGCTGTGGCAAATGTAATTGTTTATCTGTCATTCCATGTGCTAGTCTTTGGAACTTATCCATCTACCTGCGTACAAAAATAAAATGTAGATTTTTAACTTGCTAATAGGTTTGCCTAATTACTTATTCTGCCTTGAATATTTAAGTTTCTATGCTGTTGAAACTGAAGTAGAATTATATAATGTGCACACCAAAATTGCTGGCAGGAATAAACCATAATGAATTTTGAATATGGAATTAGCTCAATATCTATTCATATAGTCCATAGTCATAGTCACCTGGTTAAACAAATAGCCAATAGAGGAGGTAATATGAGTTTTGTAACGGACAAATGAGACAATAAGCATATGCAGGTATTATGTGTAATGTACTGTTGGTCTATGCACTTTTTATATGATGCTTGTTCTATACTACAACAACATTCATTTTATAATCAAAAGTGTGTGATTTTAAGTATATGTGTGTGTGTGTGTGTTTTCTATCAAGACATCTGGTCTTGATATATAAAGGATATATATATATATATATATATATATATATATATATATATATATATATATATATATATATATATACTTTTTAATGTCCAATTAGAAGAGTGAGGAACCTGATAATTTTAGGAGATGATATTTGATTAAATAAAACAACATAATGTGTAATATATACTATCGTTATTACTTTACAATGTTCTAATCCACACTGGATTTTTCAACCAAGAGCCTGGTAGAACTTGAAAGGGGACTCCCAAAGGTGCTTTTTCAAGAGGTGATTGGACTTTCTTGTTTTTCTTTGAAGACGTTTAGCTTCTTCAGCTCTGACTGGATGGTGGGGAATGGAAGGATTTATATTCCTTGCAGACAGCTGGTCTTCTGTCCAGCTGTCTGCAACGAATATAAATCCTTCCATTCTCTACCATCCAGTCAGAGCTGAAGAGCTTCTTGGGTGAGAAGTGAAATGTCTTTAAAGAACAAGAAACTCCGGTTGCCTCTTTAAAAAGCACCTTTGGGATAACCATGATCTGGATGACTGAGAATCTCCATAGACATTTGGAAGGACATTTAATAAATACATGGGGTCTTAACACATTTTTATCAGAAACATAAAAAATCATGTTCTCTACCCTTGATGATCAAGGTAGATATGGAAATGTATACTTTTTAAGTTTTTGTTTGTTTTTAAGTCTTAATAGCTGATATGGTGGCTATAGTGGAAGATGAGTCTAAATATGGTAAACATGCTAGAACAATATTTAACATTTCCCCTTTGTATTGGTTTTTTTCAATTCCCAATTAGTATCTTCATGAAGAAACTAATATGGTATTCAATTTAAATAGGAAAGACAAACAAGTTTAATAGCCTCTCATCCTGCCCTATGGTCCTGATTGAAATTGCCTTGCCCCATTTATTTGTTTGTTTATTCCTTTAATTTATATGCTTCCTGTCTCCTTATCCTGAGTGACTCTAGGCAGCAACTTACAATAACTTTATTGCTATAATTAACAACTCTTGAAGATCAAAATAATTGGACTCCAGTATTTTCTTCAATTTGGCTTCTTATCAGTAGATGTAGGCCGCAATAAATTTGATACCATTCTTTCCTGGATTTTTTCCACCCATCTTAAATAACAATATATTATATCATTTATTATCAACTATATAAGATTTTTTAAATGCTGAGATCATACTAAATCTTAGAAACATACACATTACAAAATCCACAGCTTCTTTCTAATGAGGTAAATATTTAATATTTACTAGGTGTGACTTGTCCAGGTCTTTTATATAGTATGTTAACTGGGAATGAACTAAAAGTAGCCCCTTTCTTTAGCTATCAGCTGAGTTGTTTTGCTACTTTAATTCAGTGATTTGCTTTTCTTTTATCCTACTTTATCCTCTTGTGCAGCTACATATGAGTTTGTAAAGTTGTTGTTGTTCTTTGAACCAAGATTGTGCTTGTTTGTAATTTATTTCAGCAAGTTTCTAAGATATTGCTTCTTGGAATATCAATAATTATATGTCTCCAGGCAATGTTTTACAATTGCATAGCAAGCATAGTTATATTTATAGTTTCATGCACATTTCTTCAACTTTTGTCTGATCCATTTTTAAAAAAGTTTTCTTGAATTTCTGAAAAGGGTTCATTATCTTGGGAGTCTTTATTCATCTTTTATTCATGTTTTAAATAACATTTATTTCTCACAATTCCAACAGTTGCCATGCCTATGCACATAATAGTGCACAAAGTAATTTATTTGTGGATCGAGTAAATAGGAAGTGTGGTAGCTCTGTAGGGCAGTGACTTAACTACTGGAAGAAGGAGCAATCATGTTCAACTCTTGTCTACTGGGCAAATTCCGGATCTCTGTCTCTGAAGGATTCTTAAAATGACACTTAAGTTTGTAAAAATCGTGTGTCCAGTATGACAGCGGGAAGGCAGTGATGTGAGTTAAATATTTGGTAAATTTACTGGACGCGGCTGTGTGTGTTTGTGTGCAAGCTGAACCCTGTGATGCGTGTCTTGCCCTCATATTTTATGGAGGAAACAAATGATGGCAATCTCTATGGAGACCCGAAGATCAGGGCTCTTTTCGCTGTTCTCTGCAACAAGAGTCGATTTGGCTGAAGTGCTTCTATTTCTACGGAAGACAGCTGAATATGTGTGTGTAACTTATCCGAAAAAGACAGTGCGCCAGAGGCGCCCCCGCCAAACGAAGCGGTTTACCATAGTCCTCAATAACGAAAGCTCGCTGCCCCTTTGAGTTTGGCACTTTTCAGAAGTAGGAGCGGTTTGAAGCTCGTTTTTCGCTACTTATCCATGCCCGTAAAACCTGATTTCTCGCCGGCTACTGATTCCAGCCTTAAATCGGGTCTTTTTCTCCGACCCGGTCTCCAAATTAAAAAAAAAAAAAAAAAGCGATCGCTTTGATGAAGCAAGAGTTGCAAGTCAGGAAAGAAAGAGAAATACGCCAGGATTAGGAAGGATGCGCGGAGAAATGAGCAAAGATTAAGCGAGTGAAATCGGAGAGGTTGGTCATACCTGTCCAGGAGAGATTGGTGCACCTTGACTATCCAATTGCTTCGGAAAAAACTCTAGCCATGAAGACGCGCAGACTTGAAAATTGCTCTAGAAATAACCCCTTCCTCCTGGTCAAGATGTGTAGGCGTCTCTCTTGTCCCCGCCTGCGGCGCCTAACTGAAAAAAGCGAGCAAATTCTATTGTCGGCTGGATCTGTAACTTTATTATTACTGCTATTATTTTTCAACTGTTCAGCCGCCGCGATCGTTACTCGTCTCTTCCACCATCACCCTTGTCATTGGCTGTTTCTTCAGTGTTTGTTGAATGTGCGGGAGCGAGAGTAGGGAGGGGAGGGGGTCGGAAAGCAGGAAGGAAGTTGTGAGCCTGTCTGGGGTTGAACTCAGCGGAACAAGTTTCTTTTCTTTCTTTTTTCTTTTTTTCCTATTGCTTGGCAGGACTGATGGAGGGAAACATTTAAAAAAAAAGTTTCCATTGTTAGCGAGCTCAGAACAAAATCTGCTCCACCCTTTGTGGGTTAAAGATACATCGTCCATTTTTTTTTCCACTCCTTGTTCCTCCTTACTATGTATAACTTGCTTCAGCTATTTAAAACCTTTTAAATGCTCCAGCTTTTTCAGGAACAAGATGAGATGCTGGGGTTACTGCTTTGCAGATCGGATCTCCCCTCCAAAGGCCTTCAGAGAGCAAGTGAAAAACTGTGACCCATGTGAGATCATGGATATTTTTCAGGTATAGTGACTATATATCTGTAAATCTGTTAAGAGCCTAAGGTTTCCCTTTAGTTTTATCTTAACTTTTCAGACTAATTTTAATTATTATGAGAGAGGTATAGTCAGTGTTACACACTAAAAAAAAAAAGGGAAAGTGGCCCTTTAAGAATATGTCAACTCTCTTTAAACCAGTCAAATACTTCGGGGCTGAAGGAGACTCCAAATATGTTTTATCACAGTACTGAATGAAGCTAAACAATGGGGAGGCCAGTTACCTCCCTTAGCCCAACTTAATTCACTGGGTTCTCATTCTGGGGTAAAATAGGAGAATGAAGTGTTATGTATCCCACCATGAGGTCCTACACAAAAGGCAAGGTCTAAGCCTAAGAAATAAATAAATAAATGTTTCTAGATATTCCCCTGTTTGGTCTGCAGCTGGAACTCTACAATTACCTCAACAAAAGGAACTGTTCACATTTGAATTATTATTAATTTAAAAACCAGAAATTAAACACATAGATCTTAAAATCCTATCCGTATGGGTCACTTCAGGTCAAATATGCTTAGGGCAGAAGAGGCTAGTGTGACGTATACTTTTGTTTAGGGAGTCTTAAGTAATGGGAGCTTGCCCCACAATATGTATTTCTGATTCTTCTGTTAGAAACGATTCCACCTTCCTATTTCAAAGAAGGAAAAGCGATATTAGAAACCCCTTTGATCAGCTTTGCTTAGAAAAAAATTCCATTTGACCTGGAATGATCTCCATATGGCATTTAATTTTTATGGATCTCCCAAAAAGGTATAAATCAAATCAGAAAATGTTGGTGAAATCGTATACACACATGTGCAACGTGGCATACATTAACCTAAAATAATCCCAAACCTAAAATCATAAATCAAGTCTCCGTTAAAAAGAAATAGGAAAGATGCCCTGTATCTCCAGGTTACTAAATAAAATGTGGTCATGTTTATCTATCTCTGAAGATCTGAACTGGTAAGTAAAAAATTGGTCTATGACACATTATAATAACATGAGGGGGAACTATAAAATTGGAGCAAAGAGAAATTGCTATATATCTTTAAAGATTCTTAGATTAGGTGGATAATTATTACTGATTCAGATTCCCATAGCCACAAGGGCAAAGTCCCTTACATTTAATACCCTTATGGGGAAGCCACTATATTTTGCAATGAATCCTAATCCTAAAATGAGCAACTATTATATCAAAGAGCTAATCCATTGATTTTAGAGATTTTTTTTAAAAAAAAACAAAGGTTAAAATAATTTGGAGTCAGTGACATTCAACTGGTGATTTACTTGCATTTATTTTCAGCAAAATTGTGTCAATTTAAGGCAGGCATTATTAATATATGTGCTCCCACTCCCACTCACCTATTCTTATATGTATTTACTTATTTGTTTGGCTTATAGGTTTACAACATAATTTGGATTAAAATATACAAATATGTAACACTCAGAAACTAAAACCAAAACCATACAATATAAAGTAACAGTAAATTCTGGGAATCAGCCATATCAAAAATAATGTTAAAAGTAATTATACATCCAGAGGGACAGTGTGTCAGTTATAACTTGAAACTGCAGGAGTAAAACACATTTGAAGGGATGGAGAATCTGCAGTCCTCCAAGTGCACTTGGAGGACTGCAGATTCTCTATCCCTTCAAATAGCCTGTAATGTTTTGTCTTCAAGGTGCTACAAGCTACACTTCTTTGATATACACATACTTACATATACTATATGTGTACACACACACACTTCACATCACTTTAATGTATTGATTGGGGGAGGCGTTCTATTATACCTAAATTGTTGGTTAAATCAGAATGTGTCAGCCATAATACCATTATGCCTCATTTCACATCACCTGCATAGTGACAAATACAATTGAAATTATATTTGAAATCCATTGCCAGACACTAGGTTTTGAACATTTCTTATTTAATAAATTCATGATTGAAACCTTGTCTCTTTTCAAAGCGCAGTTAGATGATTGATCATCCGGAACTCAGAAATTTGCCACCATTATAACTAGTTTGGCATACCAGGGTTATGCATTAGGGAAATGAATTGTAACCGGCGAAATTTGTGCCATGAAGTCTATCCTGAATGTCATGTGATATACTGTTGTTCTTTTACATGTTTTCTCTTTGGAGTAGGATCTGCAATGACTAGCAAGCCGCTCTTTGCAGGATCAGAACCACATTAAGCACAGTTATGGTGTTTTTCTTGAAACATTGCCTTTCTGTTGAAACTGTCTTTCAGGCCCACATTTCCAGTGCAGTTTACATTAGCTGATAAGATCCAGGAAAACAGTTTGCATCAAAAAAGGCAATGCCAAAAACAATCAGACCTGACATTTTAAAAACATCCAAATGAAAGAGCCTGGGGAATATGCATACTGAGCAATATCTGTCTGTCATAAATCAACATCCTCCTGCTTGCTCTTGAAGTGCAATCTGTTATGTGCACTCTCTTCTGAATAACCATATGGGTATTGCCAATCTACGTTTTAGAGGCTGTTCAACTCTATTGCTTCAAAAATGATAAAGGTGAAAAGCAACACATTAGTTTTAGAGGCTCTGTGTATGCAACTGTACGTAGAGCTGAACAGAGGGGGGGAAAGATTGAAGATAATATTATTTATTAATCAAATTTATTTGGTCACCCATCTTCTCCCAAAGGGGTCTCTGGGCAACACACAACAATAAATAAAAAAGCCAATAAAAATAAATTAAAATCTTCGCATAAGAATAAGCACACAGAACAAAGCAGTGGAGAAATTGAGGTGAAGTCATTGTCCACTTATATAGAAAGGACACTGTTGTTTAGTAGTTAGAACAGAATCCAACATTAGTCACAATCACAAAGGTCACATATTATCATTACTTGCGATTTTTTCTCTCAGCAAACCTACCTCATGAGGTTTTGATGAGAATAACAAATCGAACAGAGGAACCCTTAATCTCTTTAAAGGAAGGATATGCTAAAAATATAAGAATAAAATATTTACTTAACAGTTATCCTGTCTCTATTTCCATTTTGGGTTCTGTGTGCATGCACGCATGCCCTTTGATGTAAAGGTTCATTCACACAACAGACCCTGCATCATTAGAACTAGCAGATCTGGACTGCAAAACTCGTAATGAACCCTGAATGGCAGAACAAAAAATAAAGAAGTACAGTAAAGTTAGTCCTTGAATTACAACCGGTTGCTTAGCAACCGTTCAAAGTTACACAGACCCACCTGCCCCAAAGGTACTTAAGATCCAATTCTGAAGTTCTGATGGCTGCCTCCCGCCCCCCAGTCACATGACTGCATGTTGGGCACTAAGTGACCAGCTCACATTTACAGCCACAGTTACATGATCATGTTTTACAACATTTTTGCTGAAAACTAGCAGTTACTTCTAGTTTTTGGCAAAAAAAAAAAAACACCTTATAGCGAACCATGGATTTGTTTTATGACTGCAGCATTTACTTTACAATTGATGCAAAAAAATTCATAAAATTGGGTCAGTCATATGGGTGATCTGCTTTACAACTACCATGATTTATGACATAATGGGCAGGTTCCATTATTGTTGAAAGTCGAGGACTACTTGTACTATATATAGTTCACGCCACGTAGTGGCTGTCTGGAGTTTTGCAGCCATAATCTGAAAGCACTATGCATAATTAGCAGGCAACAGATTATACTGGAAACATAAAAACAGGAAATACGAGACGTGCTCAGTCTCTGCTTATGTGTAATTTCCAAGAGATCCTCCTCAGTACAAGCCTTATATCCAGGGAATTTGCTTGTCTATATCTGTGATTGAGCATTCTGTGAAAAAGCTATTTAGATGTATAGATGTTCTGTTTTCATTCCACCATGCATTCTTTATTTAGATGATTGAATTTTAACATGACATTTTTAAACTTGTGATGGTATTTGTGTGGGACAGCACGTCTAATCTTTATTATCCCAACATAAAGTGGATTTCATAGTTGAAAGATGAAAACTTTGCTGTAAGTGAAATATTATAGGAAAAGAAATTATGGCAGCTGTTTTTTTCTCCAAGGATGTTTTATGCCCATGTAACTGGTTGGAAACAAAACAAAGAGCAAGCAGATAGTCTTGGAGAGTAAGAGTTTTCCATCACTTTTCAGTATTTTAGTTGTTATCTGCTCTGGACTACAGAGGCGAAGCAATTATATTATAAAATAACTACCGTAATTTTCAGAAGCATTTTAAAAAGCCAATATTGCATTACCCAAACATGCAACATGCAAATTACATATGTAATTTTGCCATCCTAATACATGTTCACTTGGCGTAAGACCACTGAGTTGAAAAGGACTTGCAGTTTGGAAATGTCTGTATACTAATACTAATCTAATCAGAATAAAGCTGGAAGGGATCTTGGAGGTCTTCTAGTCCAGCCCCCTGCTCAAGCACGAGACCCTATACATTTCAAGCAAATGGCTGCCCAATCTCTTCTTAAAAACCTCCAGTAATGAAGCATCCACAACTTCTGAAGGCAAGCCGTTCCACTAGTTAATTCTTCTCACTGTTAAGAAGTTTCTCCTTAATTACAGGTTGCTTCTTTCCTTCATTAGTTTCCATCCAATGTTTCTTGGCTTGCTTCTGGTGCTTTGGAAAATAAGGTGACCCCCATTTCTTTGTGGCAGCCCCTCAAATACTGGAATATTGCTATCATGTCATCCCTAGTTCTTCTTTTCATAATAAACATCTTTTTTTCCTTCTTTTCATAATAAACGTAATTCTTCTTTTCATAATAAACATTATAATACACATTACAATGTTTTGCCAGGATCTTAGTTTAAATAATAGCATGCTTTAATGTACTATTTGTTATTAATTCTGAAATGTATGTATGTATGTATGTATGTATGTATGTATGTATGTATGTATATGTCAGGTTAAAACCAGTTGTACATTTTTTATTTTTTATTTAAAGCACTTAGAATCTTTTCCTTCAATTAGCCAAAATAAAACATTACATCCTAGATAATCTTTGGAGAGGGGTGGCATATAAATTTAATTAATTAAATAATAGTACACCATAAGTAAATTAAAATAAATAAATATATCAACTTCATCACTATTACTGTGTAAGACACATTGAACTTTCATCTTTAGAATTGCTATGCCATTGATGCTAATTGGTGGGTGAAGCAAGAGAGAACTGATTGTTCCTGTCCTGCTTGTGAGTTTCTCATAGACATCTGGTTATCCATTTTTGGAAACAGGATGCTGGAATTGAAAATTACATCAAAGTAATGCAAGTGGATTTTTCGTCCTGTAACAGGACTTCCCTTATTCTATCTTTCTCTGTACTTCCTGTATCTCAATCTCTAACCTCTAAGCAGATTTGGGGAGAGCAAGGGAAAAAAATGAAAGGGGGGGGGGGCTGCTGGCTGATCTCCTCTGTGATTGAACAAATCTGCTCCTGCAATCAGAGGAAAAGATGGCAGCTGTTTAGAATCACAATTAAGACAGGCTGGGGAAGTTTCCTTTGTTAATTTAGCACACTTTTTTCTTAAGATTGTGTTTGGACAGATAATTATTACAGTATAAAAAAGGGAGAGTGGAAGTCTACAATATGTCCCAGAAAATCATTTTCTTCTTTTCCCTTCTTGGGTACTTTTCTTCTCTCCTTCGGCTTATATGTATTTAAATATATATGTATTTTGTGCCGTTACGGAAATAATCCACAGCACCTTTTATGGATGACATGAGCTGGAAATTACAGGAAACAGTATGAAAGTTTCCATTGTCTGCAGCTTATTTTGTAGAAAAATAGTAAGGTATTGTGGGCTTGTGAGGGGAAGGAATCACTCTGTAACATAATGGGATGGTGGAAACTTCATATACGCAAGATTTTAAACTGCATTGTGTATTATATATAAATGAATATAATTTGCCATATGTGGTGATGACTTAACGATACAATAAGTTTTTAATTTTATCAATGGGAAAGATCACTCTGAAATCATATGGCAAATATTAATAAGTTTATATATGTTACTGCTAATTTTGTAAAGCTAAAAACATAAAACTATGAAAATACACTAATTGGTAGTGACAATTTATCATTCTTTTCATAAACAAAGTCTAGCTCATAGGTGTAAAGCAATAGTTATAAGAATCTCTCAAAAAAGGTGATATTTGGAAAGTTATCTTATTCCTTTCCATTATTTCTTATTCTATTAATTTCAGGCACCGATTGAGTCCAAAGCGAGTCTAGGTAGCTTACAATATAATAAACCACAATAACAAAATACAAAACAAAATCTGTCGCTCTATACAAAAACATAGACAAAACACATCTAACAAGAGACTCCAGCCATCTTAATCCAAGGTCTTCAAAGTTAACCACCTATTTGAAGCATTTTGAAATGCCAACACAGTACAGCCATAAGGATTTCAAGAGAGATCTCATTCCAGAGAGCAAGCACCATGACAGGGAAAGCATGTTTCCTGAAGTGGCATTGTTTAATTGAAGGAATCCTGAGTGTACTAACTCTACCAGCATATACTGATTAGGCAGAAACTACGGGAGAAAGATGGTCTCTCACATCATTTGGCCTTATGCTGTGTAAGGCTTTATTGGTCATAATCAGCATCCTGAATTCTATCTAGAAGCATAGATGAGGTCAAGGAAAAGAGCCTCCTCTGCTGTTGCCCCTGCCCATCTTGCTCCCAGAGATGAGGTTTGCACCCAATCTTCCGATCCTTACAGAAGAATATGAAGATCTGGCTTTGCCAACTGGCATAGGGATTGAAGAGTGGCACACAACGGTGGGTTGGCTGATGATTTGAGGTTAGCCCTTCTGCCTTTTTAATTTGTATTTTAACTTTGTCCCTATTTTATCCTTCAAATTGTTTCTAATGATATGCCTTTTATATGGTTTTAATGTTTATATCTGTAAACTGCCCAGAGTCACTTGGATAGTAATGTCTATCCAAATGGGATGGGTGGTGTCTCTTTTTGATTAATAAAATAAACAAAACAGGTAAAAATAAATACTGGCAACCAGTGCAGCTTTCACAGTAGGACCATACCAAGGTATGCTCATCACTGCTGGTGCTATTGATTCTGGACAAGTTGTTGCCCACCAATAAACCAAGTTATTGGTTTTCATAAGTAGCTCCATTGCACATTGCTGTAATTAAGCTGTGAGGTCACTAGGACATTTGTGCCTGTCCAAAGGGGCCTACCAATTAATAATGTGTTTGACTGGCACACCAGATGGAGGTGGGTAAAGATCTTGGCCATAGCTGCCACCTGGTCTTTGGGAATTTTGAGCTCAAGACACTCTGAGATTAAGTTAATTATCTCTCAGAAATATTGGAGAAAGATGATCAAAAGCACATTCTACATGATCCCTGTCTAATGTATTTAATTGTTCCATCTTTGCGTTGTAAATCATCTAGAGACAAGTGATGACAAATGTAATGTAAGAGTAATCATTGGTCACAGTAGATAACAGCATCTCACTGGTCTGGTTGATTTTCGAAAAAAAAGCTAAATAGGAGATCAATAGAAAACTGTAGGGCTGCAGTTTAGACTGGAAGGCTATTTGAAGGACTGCCTCTTCCGTACTACATCCACCTGAATGGAAAGGCAGGGCATGTTATGGGTCCCATTGATTAGGGCTGTACATCCAATGGGACCATGAAAAAGGGCCTTCTCAGTAGTGGCTCCTTTCTTATAGAAATCATTTCCTCCCCATTACTCTTCTGGAAGACACTAAAAACATGGTTTTGTCAGCAGGCCTAGGGATCACAAATGGAGATGGAGCCAATCAAGTGGCTAATGTTCTGTCCCCGTACCACACACGGACCCCCACAGATGGCCCGGAGTTAAAAAGCCACACAACAAAACTCTTTGAATTTAAAGCTGGCAGCAACCCAGTGGCTAGCTGCCAATTCAGACTTTACTCACACAAAACAAAGATTAGACTGCAAGCATTCCGATAAAACAGGCAGAGTGTCAACAATACAAGGATTAATCCAAATGCAGTAACGCAGAGATCATGGATTATTTCCAGTTTTTGCTCGTCACAAACTGAACCGGCCACCACACCCACATTTATACTCTGTGGGGTGTGGTCCAGTGACTCAGCTAATCTCTGGCACGCCTTCCCCTCTGCTGCGCACGCTTATCCCTGCGCCTCTGCCAAGGGTCCAGCCAGTACTTATCTTCATCGTCACTGTCCACCTGTGGCTGCGGGGACGTGCTTGGCTCTGAGCCTATCGTTTGGCCTTTGGTGTCCTCCGGAGGCATTGCCAGAGAGGAGGGTCCTGGAGAGGGAAGCCTTGCCAACTCCTCTCCCTCACTCTCAGAGTCTGCATCTGTCGATAGCCCAGGCTCAGGCAACGGAGCCACAACAGCTGATTTAATTGTGGCATTGTTGCCATGGAGGGGTGGAGATGCTTTTTAAAAATGGGTTTTTATTCCATGGTGGATTTTTTAAATGTTGTAAGCTGCCCCAAGTTACCTTTATGTAAATTGGATGGCTATATGCATTTGTTTAATAACCAACCAACCAAACAAACAAACAATAAGCTAACTTATTAAACAAACATCCCATCAGATGGCAACAACAGATGAGTTTTGAATTGTACTGCGGCCAGGAAAATTATGTGACAGTGCCCCTATGGTCACCAGGAGTCAACTATATCTCAAAAGAGACTTTAACTTGATAGGAACAATAATGCAAGAATAATCTGTTCATGCCAGAGGAAGGAAAGGAAGAAAATATCACTTTAGCTAGTCAAGAATGTGATTTAGGATGAGAACACAGAATGATAAAAACTGTATAGCTTATTCAACTGTATGCTATCATTTCTGTTCTTGATATGCCTGACAGCAATCCCAATATACATAAGCCTACAAACTAAAGAGAAAAACAGAATTTGAAGAGAAGGTCAGCTTCGAAATATATTGTGAAAAGCTACACATTTTGTCTACTTCAATATATATGAGCTAGAAAAACACTAATGGAAACTGACTACTCGTATTCATTTGCTGCAGCTACTTTTCCCATTTTTTATAAATTCCAAACTGGAATCCCCAATTTTTGGATAGTGCAATAAGCAGCAAGAGGGTTGTGTGTGTGTGTGACATGATGTTTAATTTTAATCCTTTGTTAAGTTAGAGCAATGTTTCTCAACCTTGGCAACTTTAAGCTGTTTGGACTTCTACTCCCAGAATTCCTCAGACAGCCAGAGAAACATTGGGTTAGACTGAGGAAAGGTTCCAAGAAGGAATCATCACCTGGAGAACCATCATACAATATTCTACTTCAGAACTTTCTAAGCCAGTAGATTTTATCATATTCCTTGGCAACCCCACAATGCATTCCCCACATGAGATGGCAGCTGCAAAATCAACAATGGCCCTGTAGAGAATTCTGACTGCATGTACGCAATAAACCAAGCCACCTTGTGGCTATGTCTAGATAATTGTTAGATAATAGTTTCTGGATCACATCATGGACCAAATTGTTTTTAGGAAACCTTAGCCCCTTTTGGAAAGAATGCTTTGTCATAGGTTATTCGCAAAACATTGTTTCTGATTGTCATTCAGACAGAAACATTCCAACTTGTAAAAGATGATTCTTATACTAACAATGAGACTTGGAACCATTATGTAAGCAAAACATAAGGTCAAACTGCCTTGAAAAGATTGGTGTTGTCTCAACTGAAACCAAAAGCTGAGGTGGAAGAATTCCAAGGTTAGTGGCTTTTAATCACTTATAAGTAAGTTCAATTTCTAAATGCAAAATTACTTGCCAAATATTTGAACTAGCGCTTCAGCGTTTTCTCTAATGCTTCTTAATCTGAGTCCAAGAATTGTTTCTTGTTCTTTTCCAGTCATGTTTCTAGGCAAATCTTATAATCAGGAGTCACTGTGAGTGAGTTGAGTGGCCATATAAAATTTCTTAAATAAATAAATAAATCTTAGACCCAGAGATAGACAATTGAAGCAGCCATAAAAATTAGACTTTCAGTGACACGGTTGCAACTGTTCTTTATTTTTTTCACTCAAGCTGAAGAAAATCCTATCCACAGATAATGTTCGCTGGATCCTGCAAAATAGTTACTGGCCAAAAATGGCAGTTTACCATCAAACTGTTGCTAGATGTTACAGAACTCATTGGTTTACCCATGGTTAGTTTCAGACTAGACTGTTCTGGTAAAATGAACAAAGTTTAAAGGAGCCATGGTTAACAGGACATCCAGGGCTAGGTCTCTGTGTGATGCTGTAAAAAAAACTGGGTGCATTATAGTCAGCATCTCTTTCCTGTAAACTAAGTAAAGCTAAAATATTTTATAAACTGAGCTGCTCTTTGCTGATGTAGATGCTTTGTCAGAGACCTTTTGACTACTACACCTAATCATTGTTATGCTTGTACAATTGGTGCATATGGAAAATTTTCTAGGAAAACTAATTTGTTTGAAGTGGTGTAGGGCTTCCTGCCTCAGCAGGGGGTTGGACTAGAAGACCTCCAAGGTCCCATCCAACTCTGTTATTCTATTTCTAATGCTAGGATTTATGCTTTTGAAACTAGCCACAGCTACTCTGAATATTTGGAGTCCAACAAATGCATCATACAAGCTAATATACTGGTAGTTTGTCATGGCCTTCATTTCTTTCACAATCTAACAAAAGATTCTGATAAAAGTAAGTTTCAGCTATTTTTTCACAGAAGAATGATCAGTATTTAAGGCTCTCATGGACAGATGACACTATCTTCCACCATCTCTGATGTCTAAACACTGTGATAAATGTTCTGATTACTTAATGTAAACATCTGCATCATCACCTTCCTCTTGTCCTACATGGCTACTTAATTGTCATAGCCCTTCTAGGATTAAGCACAACAAAGCAGCTCGTACCTCCAGTTAACATTAATCAGAATTTAAAACCATAATTATTTGTAAGTTTCACGTTTCAGGTAGTGCTAACTTGAAATGATGTATGGCATTTGCAGATTACTCTTAACCACAAAAGAGCTGTAGCTAAAGAGGATGCTAAGTAATGAGGGAGCATGTATACTTAGGTTAGCCATTTGGAATGGGTTCACATGTTGTGTCAGCAAGTCTGATGACTTCCATCCCTCTGACAGAATAGAGTTGTGAGCTCTTCAACCAATTAGCTTGTCCAGAAACAGAATTCACAGTGTTGCAGGGCTCAAAAGGTTTTAGTATTTCATTGTTACTACCTGCAAGAAATATCTGAAACTTACACAATTCAACAGCCCCCACTCCTCTCAATAAATATAAAAACTAATAATCTAATCAAAGAAGATTTGAGCGCCCCAGAGAATTTAACATCTGCTTGTGATTCCTTAAAGGAGCTGCATCTTTTTCTGAGATAGCACAGCTGTCCATTAGCCACACAATCTCATGACAAGACATGCTAAACGCATACTGTGTTTACACTCATAAAGTGACAGCTATGCTCATTTTCAGAAAATGGCTGCAAAATAATTTTCTTTTGCAAGAAATTTTTTTCCCTATTGTTCTTCTGGCCCCCAGGATGGTCTACTGTCTCAACTTGAGTTTGGTGGGTCTTTCTTTCCTTTTTGGGGACTCCTTCCAAAAACTGCTGGACTGTAGAGACCGTCAGCCTGCTGAGGGAGGTAGTCCAGACAAGAAACTCATCCCAAAGTATTAGTTCTAACCTTATCGTAAGATTACATTAACAAAACCATGAAGGTCTGAACGTACATCTTTCCCCCTCCAACTTTATAGTCCTAAAAACTAGGAAGGGTTCCTTCTAAGTTTGCCATACACACATTCCTTCTGCAGATTCAACTGCTGCTTGTCTGTGTCTAGTTTGCAGCTCTTTCTTCTGTCTCCCAAAGTCATTCCCATAAATCACAGGTAAAATCTATGCAAATCTATACTGGTACATCTATGCAAGTTTTTTTAAAGACACATGAATTTTTTTTTGGTATGGCACTCAGTATGCTGATCACTACTGGTACTATTATGGCCAGTTTATGCCATAATCTTTCAATTTCAGTTTCCAGATCTTGATACTTTGTAATCGGCTCCAATTCTTTGTCGTCTATCCTATTATCCCCTGGTATTGCCACATCAATTCATCCACACTTTCTTCTTTTCAACTACAGTTATATCTTGTGTGCTATGAGCCAAAACTATATCGGTCTCTTCAGAAAGCCCAAAGTATTTTAAGCTGCTCTTCACCTCCTTTTTCAACTCTAAATGCTCACCAGTTTTTCATTACTGGTACACAATCATTTTTACAGATGTTCCAGTGAATCATTTTGGTGACTGTGTTATGTCCTTTTTTTATAATCAATTTGTACAATCTTTTTGCACAAGCTGGTTATATGATCTGTTTCTTCTGCTTCTTTTCACAATTTGCACTTTGAATCATTTGATGATTTTTCAATTCTGACCTTGATTGCATTTGTTCTAACAGCCTGTTCTTGTGCAACTAAAATCAAGTCTTGAGTTTCTTTTTTAAAATGTTCCAGCTATAAGCTATTGTAAATTTTTATGTTTATCCACTTTCCTCAGTCTTTTGTAAAAATTGACCATGCAATGCCTTTCCGCTCCAGGATCCTATGTGTGTTATTACATTATTCTGATATTCAGTTCTTGTTTCCTGTACATTTAGTATCTTCCAGTTTTTAACCTGCATCAATGCTTATTCTTGGCTATCTTTTATATAATCAGCCAACACATGCTTTTCTTCTTTGATAATTTGTTTGACTTGCCTCCATTTCTGTGAGGCAAGTTTAATCTATCAATAACGTTATGAGGATGTAATGCATAGTGAATAGACATCAGTTTTCTTGTTTTTTGACCAAAATTGTCCAGTTCAGTTTGTGTCCAGTTAATAATTACAGCAGTACATCATATCACAAGTATGGCACACATATATTTCTTACATCTGATATAAATTTAAGGTTTTAAAAGAGGATTGTCTTTTAACAGATTTTGACCATCAGGATTTACATTAAATGAAAATTTTCTTCCTGCTGCTTTGAGCTGGGATATAGAAATACCCCATAAATAACATTAGTTATTCATATAGTTGATACATATAACATCCTTAACAATGTTGGACAAGGTTTGGAAGAACTGTTTGCTTTTTAATGAGTCAGTCCCATGTGTATTTCTTTGTGCTTCCCAATCAAAATACTAAGAGTTACTTCTGGAAAACATGCATACAACTGATTGACTGAAGCCTAAAATGGGGCCCCACTGTTCACTGGAGTCGTCAGTTCCTGGGAGACTTAATAGAATGTAATACGTCTGTTGCTTTATTTATTGATTTTATTTACATGGAAAACAAATCAGAACAACTGCTGTCTCAAAAGGATATCTTGCCAACAGATATATATATATATATATTGGCAGATCTACAAGCTTTAGCAATAGAGTTACTTTGGCCAGGTTGGCTAGGAGTCCTAAGAGCTATGATCCTAACACATTTGGATATCTCCAGAATGAGGGAGGCGGTTTTAAGCAATGTCTGTAGAACACAAGCAGAAAAGTTCTGCTCTGACAACAGCAGGGAGAATGTTAAAGACAGATTAGGGATTTGACTTTTTGGAAATTTTATTTGGGGAAAAAATGTACAAGACCAGCCAATTGCATGACATTTTCTTCTTTTCATTTCAAGTGTAATCCTCCCACATCTACAAGATCCAAAGTTAGGATGAGCTTGCTAATCAAAAGTGGAGGAAATCATGACAGAAAATTAAGCACCAGCAGCGCAATGTGGTCCTGGAAAGACCTCCGAGGAACATTATGTACCCTTCTCTTTCCAAACCTTTAATGGAAAAAAATGTCATAAAGGTGCCATCTTTAGAAATGTCATGGGATGCACTGAATGTTCTGAACAGTTATTGTTAAAGACAACAACAACAACAAAAAAAAACCTTAAAAGTGAAATATTCTATATAACTGGAATGCTGACTTGGGAATAAAATAGTTTTAGTCCATCCTCTTTCTCCCTTGTATTTTATAAATCTAAGCTATAAATCTAAGAACAAAATGCAATTGCAATTTGTCCACTAAATGCAAAAACAGTAATTGCAGACATTAAATGCCTGACACAAGCTGAATTTAATGCACTCCTGGTACAAGCACAGAAATTTCACAGGACTTTTTAAGTTTGTATCAGTACAGATGAGACCCTCCTAAACCTGCTACTCTCCAGATGGATCCAAGTGATAATTTTCACAATTATCAGCTAGAAAGCATGTGTTTGGAATAGCAAGCATAGGAATATTAAGTTTCATAATGTTCAAAAGGATGGTCAAAAGACTTTGGTGGTTCTTTGCTTTGTTTTTTCTTCAGAATCTTAGCAGAGAATAGAATAGAATAGAATAGAATAGAATAGAATAGAATAGAATAGAATAGAATAGAATAGAATAGAATAGAACAGAACAGAATAATTCTTTATTGGCCAAGTATGACCTCCTTGGAAAATCTGGCAAGTTTTGGTTTGAACTATTACACTTTTTATGGGGCTACCTTTGAAGACCACTCAAAAGCTGCAGTTCACAGAATGCAACAGCCCACTTACTGATGGGAGAAGCTACCAATGCCACAAACTCCAGAATTATTAGTCACCAAAAGGCGTCTAAGTACAATTCAAAGTGCTGGTTATAATTTATAGAGCATTTATGACTTGGCATCTAGATATCTACAACCCTGCCTATTTCAGGAGAACTGTCCCATCCAATGAATTCAGCCCTCAAACGAGATAAGAGAAGAGAGGGGGAAAGTAAATATTTTTTTATGTTATGTGCCTCTTGTGTGGAACATCTTGATTCCTCCCTTGCTGTCAATTTAGGACAACAGTGTTCCTTTGGAGAGCATTTGAGGTGTGAATTATGAAGAAACTGCTCTCTTGTCAGGGTTGCTTAGCTAGAGGTTTTTTGGGTGTGTATCTTAATATTTGTTTTTACAGAATCTATATGTTGTAACCTCTGTATTCTGCAATAATCCGTTTTCACTGCTAGCAGCTTGGCTACTACATTTTCTACCAGTTGTAACTAATAAGTCATCTTCAATGGCAGCGTGCCTAGACTCCATTGCAATACTGGCTGGACAGCTAACAAAGGTTTCTTAATCACTGTTTAATCACAGTAAGAAAGGAAGCAATAAAACATACCAATCCAGGGACACTAACACGACCCTTAATTAAAACAGGCTCAAATAGCATCCTAGCTCAACCCTGGTATTTTAAATACATTAAATTACTGCAAAGCATCAATAAACTTCTAATCACTTACTAAAGAAAGCCAGACTTAAGAACATTCTGTTCCACTATCTTTCTTACCATTGCTGTTCTTATTCTGACTTTTTCAAAGTGACACAACTTTATCATTAAAGGAAGAAAGAAAAAGATGAAATAGTCTGTTACTTTTAAATAATGTTTAATTTCTTCCAGAGAAAGAAAGAGATATGCTTCCATTATTTAACTCAAAATGGATGGTTGCCTAGTCCCGAATGCAGTTGCTTTGGTTACCATTTTGCTGGGCATAACAACAGTTATTCAACCAGCAAGGAACACCCCACCTACCCCACCCACTCACCCATTGCTTGTCTAATATCCTAAGAAGGAAGCAAAGGCAGATGCCTGCCTCCTGTTCAGACAGACTGTAACTGCACAGGTTGCTCTCTCTTTGGGAACCAACTTGTTCTGCCAACAATGTGTAATGCCTTGTCCTATCTATAAATGGTATGAACTTTGGCAGTTCTGGCCATCTAATTCATTCTGGTAATTCCTGCAGAATTACCCAAAGGGCTTATGCTGGTGATGTTTCTTTGTTTTCAGTATTTTTATATTTCTGATGGATAAGCAACATTTCTTACAGTAGTTCCACAGCTACTGGTCCTGGTTCTCAGCCAACAGTCCTGAGTCTTATAGTTCACTTGTCGTCAGATGTCCAGGAACTTCAACATCTAGCACAGTTTTATTGGTCTAAGTGGCAACTGATGTGATATGGGTTTCTGTACTTATGTCTCACTATATTGTTTAAGGGAGAGACATTCTTCATTCGGCTTCTCTGATGAAATGTGTCCAGTTCACTCTAGTGAACACTGAAGACCACATATCTTTTTTTTTATTGAAAAGTTTTACAGAAAAACAAGAATTTTCTTCCCCCCATGTTCCCCCCACACTTTCCCTCCCTTCATCCCCCCCTCCCCCGACTTCCCAGAGCAAAATACAAGGTATTTCGTTTAACAATCATAAACTAGATTAACCTACTTATCCTCAGACTACTAACCCCCCCGAAACCTTAACTCCACTATAGATAACATAATACCTCTAATACTTAACGTTCATTCATAAGCTATTTGATATTTTCTTGTCTGAACTTATTTTGAATATAATCAATCCATCTTCTCCATTCCGATACGTATCTTTCTTGTGTATAGTCCTTCAGGTACGCTGAGATTTTCGCCATTTCTGCTAAGTTCGTTACTTTCTTTTTTTTTTTTATTGAAAAAGTTTTCAAATACAAGTTTTTCCCCCTTTCCCCCCCCCTCTTCCCTAACCCCCTCTCACCACCCATCCCCCCCGTGACTTCTTCACAACAATAAGCTAATTCATAACTAATTACATAATATTTTACCATTCCCTTACTCCCTCCTCTAAATACTGACCCTTAGCATAATATTTTCCCATTTTCGCAATAATCTGCCCTTTTTCTCCTCCCCCAAACTTATAGTATATTATTACAACAACATAACATTTAATCTTTTATATATATTAATATAACATTTCAAAGCAGCCTTCTCCCTACATTCAAATTTAACATTTATTCAATTCTTTCCAATTCCTCCACTCCCCTAAATATATGACTTAAAAATCCTTTTTCTTAAACTAATCAATCAGTAAACTAACCTATTTCAACCCAATTTCCTGCAAAATTACCATGCACTACAATTCTAAATATAATCCACTGCCCACTCTGCTAAAATATACATATATCTATGTATACATTCCATTTTATAAAAAGAAAAAAGACAATAACTTTAAATTTATAATCCATATAATATCTTCTTTGATGTCTTTCCACTGGATTGTTAAATCCATCGTCCATAATAGGGTAACATAGCATGCTGGTGCAACAGTTTGTTCAAGATCTTCAATCATCTTCTGCCCCCATCAGTAATGAATATCCTCATATATATATAAAAGTAAAAACAACCACCCGAGTGACATTATAATTATATTCCATATAGTTGTAATTGTGGTTTTCATCAGGATTATTAATTCTCATCATCCTAGTGGGTAACAGCCAGATCTTCTGCATGCCCCAGCGAGACTCTCTTGCCTTGTAACTCGAAATAGTTTTAATATATTTATCAGTAAAAGAAATCCAAAGTAGATAATTCAAATCCAACAATGTAAGGCTCTTTTCACATCCCAAAATCACGGCATTGCAGAGATCTGCCACTGTCCTCAAGATAGTATTAAACAGTAGTTCGCCTCCACTATCTTTTCACATATTCATTCATTTTTTAAAGTCCCTGGCTTCACTGTTGCTTGGTTTAGAAACTACTATTTCTATGAGATCTGTTTCTTTTTTTCTTTTTCTTTTGCGGGTTGAATTTCCATCCTGGTTTCCTTCCTACAAATTGTGTATCAACTGATCGATTTTCATTCTGCTTTATAAGTTGATCTTGTTGGTTTTGTTTTGATATCTCATATTTCTTTTCCATCACTTGTATATCAACTGGTTGGTTTACGCACTTGTCTGTAACTTGATGATTCATCACATTGGAGTCGGATGACACTGCTCTCATATTTATAGACAGTCCAGCTGGGGTATCCAGGGAGTCAGAAGACAATTTATCTACCACAGCCTCTGTAATTTGATATTTTCCCTTTGTTTCCAACTCCTTTTGCTTGTCCTGTATTATGCCTAAAGATGTTGAATTCATTTTCAAAATTTTTTGATAAAATTCTTCCGCTTTTTCAACAGTGTTCAGTTGGTATCTTACTCCTTGGTGTCTCAATATTAAACCAACTGGAACATCCCACCTAAATAGGATATTTCTTTTTTTTAACTCAGTCACTAGAAAACCAAATTTCTTCCTCTCCGTTAACATCTTAGGCGGGAGCTCCTTAAAAATCCAAATCTTTCTTCCATAAAATTGCAAAGTAGAATTAAAAGAGTTCTGCACAATATTATTCCTAATTTCTTTATCTGTAAAATAAATCACCACATCTCTAGGCAATTGCCTTTGCTTTGCCAACCAGGAGTTTATTCTATAAATTCTGTCAATCCTGCAAAACACTTCATCAGGTTGAACCTTTAAAATCCCAGCCAGAATTTCAGAAGATATTTTCCTTAAATCATCTCTGTTATTTTCCTGCAGACCTCTCAGTCTAATTGCATATTCTGTAAAATTATGTTGGATCATTAAAACTTCTCTTTCAATCCTCTGTTGTACATTTTCTTCATTACCAGTCTTTTGGTCAACCTCCATTTTAGGTTTGTCTTCTGAACTATTATCCTGAGTGTTTGCCAAATCCTTTTTAATTTTTTGAATCTTGTCATCCAAATTCTCCTCAGTTTCTTTCATTTTAGACTCTAATAATTTAGTATTTGCATCCAACTGAATCACAAAGTCTGATAAACTGTTAGCTGTTTTTAAAATCTTTCGATCCAAAAAGTCAAACTTAGATTTCACCAATTCACCAATTTCTTTAATTTCCTGCTTAAATTTTTCAAGTTGCTGATTCACAATCTCATCCCTTCTTACAATCTCCTCAAGGAGGAATTCTATTATATTAAAGTCAGGTTTCTGAGACTGGAGAGTTAGAACTTGTTCATGTAATTTGTTAATGGGGGAATCCCCCCCCCACTGCCTGTTTGTCTAACTTTATAAGTCTCAGTGCCATTTTTCCACACAGACAAGATTTACTGGAAAAGAGAAAAAAAGCTTTTTTCCAACCAAGATCAATATCAGATCCCCAGGAGAAAAAGAAAAAAACAAGAGTGAGAGTGAGGTTTTGCCTTCAATTACAGCCAGAAGTATTCATTCCGCTACTTTGTAATAGAAAACGGAAGGACTTTCCCTTTCAGCCTCTCTTCAAGCCGCAGCAGTCGCCATTTTAAAAATCTTTTTTCCTTTCCCTTCTTAAACAACTTCAGTAACTTTTATAAAATAAGTAGAATACTTGCGCTTCAGAATCAGAGGTCCAGCTCACGTCTTCTTTAATTAATTTAACAAATTTGCAGGCTTGCTTTTGCCACCTAGCTCTGCATGTAGCAGAGATCTCCCCAAGCCCGGAGCATCGGCTGGGGATATGGGGAGCCTCTTCTGCTCCGTCCCAAAAGTAAATAAAAAACTTTTGGGATTAGGCAGAGGGCTCTACCCACCCCAGCCGGCTCTATCTCCGTTTCCTCATGGAAACGGAGTTTTTTCGAGCCGCCATTCCGCTATAAAGGCGGCTCTTACAGGCAGTGGGTTCGACGATCCCGAAGGAGCGTCCGGCGGCGACAAACAGCAAACCGGAAGTCTAAGTTCGTTACTTTCAGTATCCACTCTTCAATAGTAGGCAAAGAGTCCTTTTTCCAATATTGCGCTACCAACAGCCTAGCTGCTGCTATTAAGTTCAAAATCAATTTAGCCTCTGATACTGTACAGTCCGTCGTTATACCCAATAGGAACAATTGAGGAGTAAATTTCAACCTTCTTTTCAGAATATTCTGCATCACCCACCAAATTTTTATCCAAAATGCCTTGATTTTCTTACAGGTCCACCATATTTGATAATAGATTGCATCATTACATTCACATCTCCAACATTTAGCTTGCAAATTCGAGTACATACATGATAATTTTTTAGGATCTAAGTGTCATCTATAATACATTTTATAAAAATTCTCTCTCAAATTTTGTGCTTGCGTAAATTTAACATTTCTGACACAAATCTTTTCCCACGTTTCCATCATCACTGATTCCTGAAAGTTTTGTGCCCATTTTATCATACAATCCTTACTCTTGCCCAGCCACCTGAACTTTATTCTTGTAGGAAGCTTGTAAAATATCATTTCTGATCCTCCTGGTTGTAAAATAAATCACCACATCTCTTGGCAGCTGTCTTTGTCTTGCCAGCTAGGAATTAACCCTGTAAATTTTATCAATTTGGCTTGCCACATCTTCTGGTCTTTCTTTAATTATCTCTGCAATAGCATCAGCACAAATATCTTTTAAATTTTCTTTGCTATTTTCTTTCAGGCCTCTCAATCTCAAAGCAAATTCCATGGATCTGTATTGTAACATTACCAGTTCATCATCCACTTTCTCTGTTTTGGTCATTACATCTCCCATTTTGCTTTCCAAATTTAAATTAGCTTCATTAATTTCTTCCACTTTCCCATCAAGCTGGATAACAAGGTTTGACAATCCTGATGCAGCATAAACAATACCATCTCTTATTTCATCGTGTTTTTCTGCAACCACTTCTTTAATTGATCTTATATCCTCCTCAACTTTCTTTAATTTCCCTTCCACAAGTACTGTTAAATTATTCATTGCTGTGGCTTGATTATTCATAGCTTCTTTCATTGCTGTTGCTTGATTATTCATGGCTTCTTTCATAAATTCTTTAAAATCATTAAGTGCAGCCTCCTGACTCTGTGAATCAGCCGGAAGTTGTGCTTTCTGTGTCACCACTGACACAACTGGAGAACCTCCCCCTCCTTTAACAACTCCTGGTTTCACTTGTTTAGAAGCCATTTTTCCCCCTTTAAAAAGATCTTTTTTTTCCTTTTTTTCCCCCAAAGCCACAAAGTCCCTTGAACAACTTTAAAATGTTTGTAATTTATAGTCTCTGATTTATCAGGCAGGATAGTTTTTTCTCCACAGCTCTCACTTCCCAGCAGTTAATAAGCAGCTAATCCACTCTCCCAGCGCAAAGTTCTCAAGTTTCGTTTCTGGCTTTGACTTTCAAAACCATAACAAAGACGCCATCTTCAGCCTCCAGCTCAATGAAATTCAGTTTAAAACAAAGTAACTCCGGAGTTAAGCTCTGCACTTATTAAGGCTTGTTCTCCTGTTTCCGCTCTGCCTGCGTTTGTAATCACTCAGACTCACTTTTGACAGCAGGATCAGATCGCGGCTTCTTGCTCTGCTTTCACAGAGTCGTCCCGGCTTCGGAGCTTCTTGGCGGGCTGACTGGGGAGCTCTCACCCTCCGAGCCTCTGGAAATATTCCAGAGGGCTTTCGGGGAGCTCTACTCTCGTCCACCGGCTCTCCTCTCCTTCTTTGCCCGAAGGGGAGGTTTTTCAGCTGCCAGACAGCCGGTTTGCACTGTCAAAGCAGCTTTTACGAAGACACAGGGCTGGTGGTCTAAAAAGACCGTCCATGAAGCCTGCGGTGCCAACCGGAAGTCCCTGAAGACCACATATCTTATTAGATAAGCAAATTTCCATATTCATGCAATGATTAGTATATATTGATGTCTTTACATCATTCTTCCTTAGCTTGGTGCACTCTAGTGGTATTGTATTTGAATTTCTAACATCCCTAACCAGCACCAGATTAAATTAGAGAAGACTAGTATAACCATTTTAAGATGATGTACATTGAAGATCAATATATCTGGACAGTACTTAACTACAGAAAATGGTTGTTTGCCAGAATGATGACATTAAACAACTACCTAGAACTGGCTTATTGCCTCTACTTTGAGATTGTGAACAAGCTTCTTGAAAAATACAATTCAAAAACAGTTAACCACTGATCAATGCTGTGAACACTTCTCCCTGATGCTTGCTTCTTTTTAGTTCCAGTGGTCAAAAAGTCAGAATGAGGATTTACATACGTACTATACTAGCAAATAGCTGGCCCTAATTCAAATTAGTTTCCATTGGTTAGACGTGTTTGTTTTGTTTTTAACTTTCCATCTGAAGTTGTGTGCCCTGACATAGTGAATGCTTGTCCTTGTAAAAACACAACGTAAATGTGATGTTATTGTAATTGCTCGTCGAAGCTCAAATGTCAAGTCTTGGGACCTCTGCCCTTACTGCACATTGCCCAGGGAAGTCTTAGCAACACAATGGCCATGGCTGCTAGTAATCCCTGTAGCAGGAAATAGATTTCTCTTACACTCAATGGGAAGATTCATTATTCAACCCACTCCAGACTGCAGGGGGCATTTCATTCAAGAAGAAAAAGGAGACTCAGAAAGTATAGAACTTTCTTTAGCCTCCATCTCCACTTTCATCTTATTAAAATCTAATATACAAAAAATTTCCAATTTTCATCTGTTTTGGATATCTTACTACAAATACTATCACTTAGGTTACAATGGCTGTGCTAAGTCATAATATAGTTTATATGATTTGTGACACAGCATGTTCTAAGTTTCCAGCCAATTGTTCAATCTACTCATGGTTAAGTCAGGCCTGATTTACTGTAATTTGCAAACTAATCTGATTTAATAAATTCAGGTCTCCAGGTTTTATCTGCCCTGTTTGATATGGCAGAACTACAGTGACATAAAATAATGCTGCATTTGTTAATCAAAACAGCCATATAAAACATTAAATTAAGTAAGTCTTTTCCCCCCAAGCTAAACTAGAACAGGGTCTGAATCTACTATCAACATACTTCTACTGCTAGAAGTGGATTCTCCTGCTTCCTTAAACTTTCCAGGATTTTAGATGACGGGAACAGAACATTAGATTCTTTATTTTACGGCTTCTATGACAAAGTACCTAATAAAGTGGTTAATGGATACTAAAGTTGAAAAAAAAACCTCCTTATGATCATGATATAATTATGTAGATGCTAAGTATCTGTTAGTCTCTCTCTTGCCTATTTTTTACTTTTCCTGTTTTATTGAGTTTAGATTCCCATTGACTCTGGAGAGCTTACAACTTGAAATAAAAAAATAATATAGGAACATTTTTATATTTGGGTAGGAAAAATTAAAGGTTTAGATTGGAAAGATGTAAACGCAGTAAGGATCTAAATAGCTTAGTAGATCACAAGCTGAACATGAGCAAACAGTGTGATGCATTTACATCACATGTTATACTGATTCAAAAGAAGTACACTGTCAAAATCAAGATAGGTCAACATGCCTCTCTATTCTGCCTCAGCTAGTAAATTATTTCAGGTTATTTGAAGGATGGCTTTATCCATACCTTTCCCAGAGTGACTCCAGTTACGATGGTCCTTTTATGGACAATGGTCTTTTTATGGACAATGGTCCTTTTATGGACAATGGTCCTGTTATGTAGAATGGTGTTTGTAACAGCTGTTTTTAGGCAGTTGTTGGGGTGTTAGTATTGTGAAATACTCACTAATACTAACTCACTAATACTAACTCACTGGACCCATGCTCAAGGTCCAGCCTCAAAGGCAGCTACCATCTCCCTGACATTGGGCTGATCCTCATTGGTATATGTTAGTAGAGACAACTCTTGGGATGGTTGAGAAGGAATTAGCATAGGTAAGAGGCTGTGACTCTTGCTTGGATATTTTCCATGCTATGGCTCTAGGAGTAGACGCTTTGTATACTTGCTATTGGTGTATGATAGAGCCTCTAGAAAGCTAAATCTGTACTTCAGAAAGATGTTAGCCAACTGATTAAAGTGGGACATAGTGAGCCCATCCGGGAACCATTCTTCTTCATGGCTTTATCTTGCCCGTGTAAAGGTGAGAGGTATGGTTGAAGCCCCTCATTATTCAAGTTGTTATTTATGGATTTCTGATGATCATACACCCTTTCATTGCTAAGAAATTTGAAGTGAGAGGTACATTACAACTCTCCCATGTTTTCCCATATTTCTTATGTGTCATGGGTAAGGAAGTCCTACAATCAGGATATCCCATGAGAAGAATGGGCATCCCAATCCTGAGGATAAGAAATTGAACTGGGCATCCTCTATATTTATGTTGTCTTCTCTAGCCAGGACTGGGGAATGTGGGGCACCGATAATGGGGTGAAAGAGTTCTGTGGGATCAGGAACGGTCCTGGTACTGAGACTAGTTACTCAGGGCTCTTCTCTGGATGACTTCTTTCTGCTAGCTGGGACTGGATGGTAAGGATGGCTGACTGCTTACTTTCTGTCTTGTAGGAACCTGTGGGAGATTTGGTTGGATAACATGGGATGGAGTGATTTTGAGTGATAAGCTAATTCTTGGGAATTAGCTGTCCAGGTCAATGAAACCTTTCTGGATGGTTTGTGAGTCCCCTTCTCTAACTCAGAAAGTCATGGGAACAGGACCACTGAATAAACTGAGGGAAATGCCGTATCAGCAAATTTGCTGTCTGCCCAGCCTTGTCTTTTAAATCTGTCCTTCAAACAAAAGGAAACACTTTGTGTGCTTGTGATTCAAAACAGAATCACAACAAAATAACTTTTGAACTATGTTCTACTTGTGAATAGGGTAGTGTAAGTTCAACATTTCAGAACATTTGAGAAACGTGATGTAATATTGACACAATATCCAATTTGAGGTACTCGGAGTTGGATGCCAGCCTTATTGCAGGTCTGTAAGAAATCCTTGGGGAGGAGTCTTGCCCAGTCATTTGGAAATTGTCTGAATTTTTTGGACCTGAGGAAGTGAACACGTTCCTTGGGACTGTGAGCTCAGCCACCTGAGATGTATGTTTTTCCTGGCTTGTTAAAGTGGCCCAGAGGGTGTTGTTTTCCCAAATAGCATACAAATTTAATAAAGTATGTTAAATAATTCTATGCATCAGTGATACTATATTTTTAACAAATTAGCATGTGAATCTGCTTTCTATTTGTGTAGTACCTCAAGGATCCAAAGAATTGCATTCAGTTGTGTCTGTAGGCAGGCAAAATAATGTGCTTAAAGTAACATATATAGTTTGGATTACAATTTCCATCATTCCTTAACATGATTGCTAGGATGGATGAAATCAAAATCCAAAGCAAGTTACAGAGAACACAGTGTGGCCTAGCTTTAGGAGGAAACCTTTTCAAAGAAGCAAAGTCCCAAAGAAGAGACCTTGTCCTCTTCTATGGTAAGCATGAAAATTTGGAGGCAGGCATTCCCCCCACCCCACCCCCCGCAAACTGGCAATTTGTTTGCTTGTCTCTAAGGCCAACATGTTACTATCATATCGCAGTCAAACCAATTTTCACACCGCAGAAGTCTCTTTCTTATTAAATTAATATAAAAGATTTCTGATAATTTCCAAGCTGTCTGAATTTTTCATAAAATGATCTTTATCATAAAACAGTTCATTTGCAAAGCATTACAGGGAGCCGTGTTTGTCCATCAAGGGTGGGGGAGAAGAAACAACCAAATTCTTCAGCTATGTTCAAACCCAATTTCTGTACCACCAACTCCCCATAAATTAATCTGAACAGAAGTACAGTATCAGCAGGAAGCTATCAAGAAAGCAAATCCACATCCATAAAGAGAGAACACCATGTTTTAAATAATCTGTCATTTACAAGGTCTGCTGGAATACTCTGATGCCATTAGTAACAAATTCTCCTGTTAAGATGAAAACACGTCAGTTTCCAAACAATTTCTGAACAATTCAGGCAGGCAATAATATTCTATTTTTAAACAGCACAACTCAAACTTGAATTACAGAAGGCATTGTATAGATACTCACAACGTCCCATTTTACACTAAAGGACAATTATACAGAAGACTTTCACCCCCTAGTGTTACATTCTTAGGATTGCCATTTATGGGGGCAGAAAAAAAACCCAGACCACTTAGTTACAGATCTAATATTTTAAATTGGAATTACAGTTTCCAACCAGATGTTTGACGTGTTGGTGAGGAATTCTTAAAATTGGAACCCCAGAACATCTGAGAGCAACAGGCTAAGAAAGGTTGGCACAGGTATTTCTTTGCTATTTAAATATATCTTAAAATCTCCATCTTTTTCTGGGGAAAGTAGATTCAAATACAATTCAAATCTTATTACCATAATCTTATTGCTACAATATTCCTATTTCTCTCTCACACACACACAAATGATTATTCTGTTTTAAAATAATTTTATTGAAGTTTTTAATAAACCTAGTAAAAGCTAATACAAACTAAATAGAACAGAAAAAGTAAAAGGAATAGAAAAAGAAAGGAACAACAAAGAAAATAATAAATAAGTAGCATTACATGGAGTATAAGCTAATATGATGCTTTGCCCTTCTTAAAATTACATATAAACCAACTCTTTCCTTATGTTTTATAGAACATATAATAAAACATTAGTTTGATCTATATGCACATCAGAAATCATTATCTTTTCAGTCCTGGTTAAGCAAAAAATCCATTAGGAATTACCAGAAATATCAAAAAAAACATTATCCCTAATCAAATAGTCCAACCTTATATTCTTCCTTTGTATGCTTCTCTATCTTAACCTTTACATTATTCCAATAGCATCACAGGATCTTTCATCAATTTTTGGCATTCAAAGCTTTCACTAGTGTCCTTTGTAAATCCCATAAAGCATTGGCAGAATTACTTGTCACAGCTGTTCCATGTCCAGATCCTTTTCTTGATATGTCTTTTGTATTCTCATGTTGGCAATCTCTATTATGTTATCTACTATTCCAGGGCTTTCAAACTCCTGGCCCATGGGCCAAATACGGCACACGTTGGCCACACCCATGCCCAGCTTAGCGAAGGGGCGGAAAGTCCCAATACATCATGTGATGCTGCTGTGAGTTTAACACTCCTGCAATATACTATGCCTTCAAACTCTATAATGTCTGTCAGGCAATTTTTTTCTCATCAATCTTGTAAATATTCTTTCTGAGATATTAGTTTATATCTTGGAAATATTAATATCACAACAGTTATAAAAAAGAAATTTCTTTAGGGTAAGCAAAAATCATAACCGGCTTAGCTATTTTAACTTTTTTTTGCCTGGTTCTTTAATTCCCCTCCAGTATCCATTTGCAACTTCTATCATGCCTCAGTTCCTCATATGAGTTTAGTTCTGTTTCAGTCATATGTTACTTAAGCATGTTACTTAATTATACACTTATATACTTACAGCAAAATATTCCAAATTTCTCTGATCCCCACATCTATAAAAATTAATGAAATCAAATTGTTTTTTTTATTGTATGTTATTTTAAATTCTTAAATCTCTCTTTATTTATTTTTTAATCCAAAGAAGGTAAAACTCACCAGGTGTTAAGCTCATTGTTTTGAAGGTCTTTAATATCTATAAAGAATTAAACTGAACTTTTCCAAATGTGATCCCAAAGAGTGTTCAGCTGGCTTTTTAGTGAGAAAACTGGTTCAGTGCTAAAATCACAAAGCTTATTTCTAATATTAGTTTTAAAACAGAGAAGTTATCAGTTAGTAAACACAAATAATGCTTATCTTATAAAAATCTAATCTGGTCCTACTGATTTCAGTACAATTTATTGCAAGCTGTAGCCTTAACTGGGTGTAGGTTCCAGCAGGTCTTATAAATGTTCAAGCTTACACTTAGTCTATCCCTTTTAATATGTATGTTTTAATATTTATTCCAAGGCGTATTCTGTTTTGTTTAACAGAATAAAACAATATATATGGATATATACTGCGCCTTGGTGGTGCAGCAGACTAAAGCACTGTTAAGTAACACCAGCTGCCTGCAATTACTGCAAGTTCAAATCTCATCAGGCTCAAGGTTGACTCAGCCTTCCATCCGAGGTAGGTAAAATGAGGACCCGGTTTGTGGGAGCAATAAGCTGACTTTGTATTAAAAAAGAACACCGCTGGGGGGGGGGGGGGGGGCGAAAGCCCTACTAAACAGGTATATACAAAAGTATGAAGGCTATTGCTTAACGCATTGTAAGCCACCCTGAGTCTCCGGAAAAAGGCGGCATATAAATCGAATGAATCAATCAATCAATCAATCAATCAATCAACCTCCTCAAAAGGGCCTCAATACCATTTTATAAAAACATAAGTGCTCCAATATATTGGAATAGAGAACCATTAAATTCAGCATACTGATGCTACTGGTTAAGGCCGAACTAGCTACTAGGTCGGGTGTTGGCAACCCATAGCTCCCGAGTCACAAGCAGCTCTTTGACCCCTTTCCTGTGGCTCCCTGCTGACCCGGTTGCACGACCTGCTCTCTACCCTGAGACACTGGCCAACCTGGCTGCGGCAGACACCAACCTCACTAACCCGAAGGCTGGCGCGATGGGAATGGGATCCAGGAGGAGGGTATGATGGAAAGGGGGATAGGTCCACAGCTGTGGAGTGAGCACAGAGAATGAGAGAGAGAAAAAAGAGAGAAACAAATGAGAGGGAAGGGGGAGAGGGAGAGAGAAATGGGAGAGACCTGAAGGGAGAGAATGAGAGAGGGAAAAGTAGGAAACAAATGAGGGAGAAGGGGGAGAGAAAGGAAAGAAAGAAAGAAAAAGGAAGAAAGAGGGAGGAAAAAGATAAAAACAGAAATGAGAGGGGGAGAAAGAGAGAGAAATGAGAGAGAAGGAGAAAAAGAGAGAGATAAATGAGAAAATGATAGAGGGAGAGAATGAGAGAGAGGAAAAAGAAAGAAACAAATGAGAGAGACAGAAGGGGAGAGGGAGAGAGAAATGAGAGAGACCTAGAGAGAGGGAATGAGAGGGAAACAAATGAGAGAGAAGGGGAGAGAAAGAAAAGAAAGAAAGAAAAAGAGGGAGAGGAAAAAGGTAGAAAAACAGAAATGGGAGGGGGGAGAGGGGAGAGAGAGAGAGAGACCCATTTCCCACAGAAGACAGAGGGAGTCACAAAACATGGGTAGGCATGGCTGGAGGGGGAGTGTCATGTGACTGGGTGGGAGTGATGTTGAGTTGGCTACACCCACCCAGGTTTTGTGGCTTCCTGTGTTTTCTTTTCTGTGGGAAACCAGTCCAAATGGCTCTTTGAATATTTAAGGTTGTCCTTCTACTAGGTATACAGTCCACTTTGGAGTGTGGTTTGACAAGCTTTTCCCTTTGCCTGTTCAAGTCGCATGGATGTGCATCACAATTGGACCATTGTTCCTATTCTGTCCAGGTAAACAATTATAAATAAAAAATAAAGAAGTAATGAGAAGTGAAAATGGCTTTCTTGGAAATAAAATTCAGAATTCAAGAATTATTAAGACTAAGCAAGCTCATCCTTGCCATATGGTTTTAAATTCGATAATTATTTTCAAAGAAAATAAGCTTCTAAAGTTGCAGGGTTCTCTCTTGCACCAAACAGACAGTTGGATTAGATGATTTCTGAGCTTCTTCCAACTCAATGATTCACATGACATTATGTGTATTTGTTCCTGCCCAAACTCAATGCAAATAAAATAATTGTATTCATGGGAAGAAGGAAGACACACAATTCATTTACCCATCATAGGTGGTCATTCCTATCAAAATTTGAGAAGCCCTGGCTTAGGATACTGCACCATATCCAGGAACTGTCAAATTCGAGTTCATTCTCAGCCTTTAAGATAGCCACTTAACCCAATCCATCCTTCTTCACAAAGTGGAAGGAGTACAATGTACATTGCCTTTCGCTCTCTGAGACCAGGCAGGCAATGATCATCAAAGGCTTTTTTTTTACTCTTAAAAGCAAAAAAAAAAAATGTTTTTAAAAGAAAACAAAAGCCTCTGACGATCAGGCAACTCAGCTGGGATCGTCAGAGCCTTTTAAAAGCATTTTTCTTACAACTTCTTCGGAAAGGGTGTAGAAAAAATGCTTTTAAAAGTAAAAAGAAAAAAAAGTTGGTCATGCTCACCCAGTCACATTACCCCCCACCAAGCCACGCCTAAAGAACCAGTAGTAACAAATTTTACATTTCACCACTGGCTACAATAAATTACCACTTTTAAATGTGTCACTTCACATAGAAAAGATTATCTACTACAACAGAAAAGCTAGCACATAAAGAAGTAATATGCCAACTTTTTTTGCTAGAAATATTATAGAGAAATGTGCATTCCATTCATTCAGGCCAATAATCTACATTTTCCCTGAACTCAGAACTGCTTCAGCAAAGAGTCTGACATCCAACAGCTTAATGAAATGTAACATACTAGTGTATTATTCAGTGTTCCCATGTGCCAGATATAATCTCTTCCAAAATACTTCATTGCAAGTTCCTTTTATTCTTTTTCCCAACAATTGCTCTGTGTTCTATGGCCAATGAATACTCTTTGTCCTTATTGTGATAGGACTTTGGGGGAGGGAAATGGTATATATTTTAAAAGTTCCTTTCAAAAAGCACTATAATAAATCAGTTATACTTAATATAAACCACCAATAGAAGCATTAATATCAAATAACATTGAAATTTAGCACATAGGACAATCAAATCATCAGCTAATTAAACACAAGGAAAAATTACTGAGAATAAATAGGTCTTTAGGCCTGTACAAAAACTGACACCACTAAGAATGATTTTAATGAGTAGGCAGATTACCGTAATATAATCATAGACCATGATAAGGTTTTGATATCAACCTTAGTTAAGTTGCAAACCAATAACTATGCTTTGCTTAGCCATAATTTCTTGTACAATTTTCAGTTCAACTCACAATATTAAATAATAGAGTAAACCATAAATCATGGTTTACAGATCATAGTAACTGATACAGCAGACTAAGCTAAAACCAAATGATCTTTTTTTTTAGTTTGGTCCAATCTATGATGCCCATCTAAACTATATAGCAGAACTTTACAGAATGGTGCAAGCCATTTGGAATCTGAGAAGAATAGGATAGAATAGAATTCTTTATTGGCCAAGTGTGATTGGACACACAAGGAATTTGTCTTGAGCTCATAACAGTTGCTGAGTTTTGCCCATTTTATGACCTTTCTTGCCCTAGTTGTTAAGTGAATCACTGCAGTTGTTAAATTAGTAACATTTTCCCATTGACTTTGCTTGTCGAAAAGTTGCAAAAGGTGATCACATGATCCCAGGACACTGCAACTATCATAAATACATGCCAGTTGCCAAACATCCAAATTTTGATCATTTAACCTTGGGAATGCTGCAACGGTTGTTAAGTATAAAAAAGGGTCATAAGTAACCTTTTTAGTGCAATTGTAACTTCATATGGTCACTAAATGAATAGTTGTAAATGAAGGACTACTTGTATATATGCATAGTAGAAGCTATGCATATTTTTAAAAAGTAAACATATAGCAAAATACATTCCTGTACTTGCCACTAGATCCTCATTCCTTCCTTAATATTCTCTGCTCTGCAAATAAAGATCTTAAATCAAATATTCTGGATTCACTTCAACAGTCTATTCTCCCAAGATAATCAGCAATACAAATCAGAATCACTAGAAACAGTAATTAAGTTTCCTCTAGGGTCAGATGTTTAACATGTGATAGTAAATAGCAGGCAAAGCTTGTAAACATTTAAATAGCTCTTAGAGATACAAAAAGCTCTAAGCTGCCATACTGTTGTTGTTGTTTTGAAAAACAAAAATTTCACAGCTAAAACATTACATTTTGGGGCAAATAAGGAACTGAAATTAAAAATCCATTTTACCATTCTCAGTTAAAAACTTTTGCTGTAACCGAATAGATTTAGTGTGAAAAAGAGTAGGGATAAATGTTTGCTAACTTTCTGTAATTATTTTCAGGGTTTATGATTTGGCTAAAACATAATAAATAATATTGATATATGTTGCCTGGAATCACAATCACACAAGCTGGATAACTATAACTTTTTTGGTCTTGGACTCTTAATAAAGAAACATAACTCTTCCGAACAAAATAACATCACAAAAAACTATATACTGATAATTTCCTTACTTCCCTTTCAGTATTCAGCTCAGCCAAACAATATTACATATAATAGTTACTAGATATTTGTACACCGCATTAGTCATATTTACAGCTACCCTAGTGTCAGTTATGAGGAGTTTCTCTAAGCAAATAATTGATAAGAGATGATAGACATATAAAATCTCAAAATTGCACACATAATAATAAGCTACTGTTTAATAAGAACAAGGAGAACATCTCAATTCTTCCAGTTTTTTAAATACTGCACCCAAAAAAAAAAAGGGATTCTCCTCCATCGCAGCTCGTATAGCAAAAGCCTTCAAGCCACTAATCCTCCCGGCTTGATTTAACCCCGCTCCCCCTTTTTGCTTCTGCTTGTCAGCGCTCATTCTCCATTGGCAAATTGCTCCGCCGGCCGTTCTTCTTCATTGGATAAGGAATCACTTAAAGGAGGCGTTTTCGTGAGTGACAGCCGGCTGGAGCAATAATACGCTGCGCTCATCCAAAACTCACCCTTCCGAAATAGGTCGTGCTGCAACTAATGAAGGGCGTCAAGTTGTTGCGGTTTCCGTAGGGAGGAGTTGGTAAACAACGAACCCCGATAATCAGGGTTTTGCAATCCCGCGGGATCGCTCCAGGGCAACGAGCAGCGTCGAAGCACGCAGGTGAGGGATCCTTAGGAGCGGCTGTCGGCGCGCGCTCCGTTAAAAAAGCAGCCCGGCCTCTTTCGTAGGTATCTACTTCCTGGGCCGGCTTCTGGGAGACCTTAGCTTGGGACATTTTGCATTTCGGCATCTTGCCTTGAATGGGTGCAAAGTTGCCGCCTCTCGGGCGCGTGCGGTACAATCTCGGTAGGAAAGGTTCTTCATTCGGGAAGATAGGAGGAGCTTTCGGTGTGAAAATGGCTCTTCCTGTGAGCATCCCTAATGGGGGCCTTCCTTAGGAAGTAGATAAGATTAAGGCTGTAAACCCTCGGAAGTGACAGTAGTTGAAGTCTCGGGCTGGAAGCAATTCTCACTGTTATGAAGGAGAAACTTCCTAACAGGACAATTAACCACCTCGCCTTCAGAAGTCGTGGGTGCTTCATCACTGGAGGTTTTTAAAGAAGAAACATTGACAGCCACTTGTCTGAAATGGTAAAGGGTCTCCTGCTTGAGCAAGGGGTTGGACTAGAAGACCTCTCAAAGTCCCTTCCAGCTCTATTCTGAATTGAATTGAATGGACTGCTTTCAAAGTAAATATGTGGGGAATATGTAGTCAGGTTCCCTCTTTTGCTCAAAGTGATGCCCGCAGCCACTCTGCTGCCTTTAAAACCTCTTTCTTTTCCTCCGCCTCCAGTGAATAACTGCCCAATTAGCAGTTTTAATGTTAAAAGGTCAGTTAGAATTTCTTCAGTTTGTTTCCATTGTTGTATGGCTGAAAGTGGACAGGAAAAATACCTAGGTGTCGTTTGGTGTGTGTGTGTGTGTGTGTGTGTAAATGGTGGGTTTTCATTCTGGGAAATGTGAAAAAAAAAAACCAGCTTAATTGCTGTTGTCCTGTAATTGTCCTGCAGAATTTTCAGCGATGTTTTCTATACATGCTTTCCCATTCTGTTACACATACAATATATGTTCACATATTCCTTCCCAGAGGTGCCATCCCCATAAAGGGCTTGTATTATGTGAAACAATTATCAAATGCAATCAGTTTTGAAACTAGTTTGGTTAGGGAATAAAGAGATATTCTGAGGCATATCATTTGGTATTCCTTGTAATTGTGTGATTGGTGACTGAGGAATTCTGGGAGCTGAAGTTCATATATCTTAAAGTTGCCAAAAAACATTGCTATTGCTGGTATAGGCAGGCCTCCTCTCTTCCAGGGCCATTCTGATTTGGGTAGTATGAGCATCTGGGTCCTTCAAACCTCTACCCCTTGATCCAGTAGATCCCTGAGCTGATCCCAAACTTACAGAACTGACTTTGAAAAAGGAATTACACCAACTAACAAATGACAAGCCCTGGAAATCAGGAAGACTATGACACCATGGAATAGTTCCCATGTGGTTGGTCAGCTGAGTTATTGTAAAACATAAGTGCAGTGTTCTTTCAGGAGAGTACTAAACCCATGTTTAAAACAGCCTGATGATAGGCCCCAGGGTGTGCACCCCATGCAGTCTCACCCCCTCCCTAGTCAAACGTAACAGCTTATAGGTCCAAAAGAGGAAGCCGTGGCAGAGGGGAATACAACTCTTTACTCACCACATAAACAATAAAGATTGAAGTAGCCCATCTGCTTTTGTATTTTGTCTACTCTTCCAGCCCGGGAATCAATTATCTGGACCTTCACAAAGCTTTAAGGAAATTTTGAAGATGCCTAAACAGGTCCATTCATGATTACTGAGAATGATTGGTAGATATTTTCCTGCCAGTTGGTGATATTTATTGAGGGGAGAGGAAAGCGAAATCAGGGGATCCACCATTTCCTTAATATGCCCTGCACACAATAAATAAGGGCATCATCATTAGGTGGGACACTTCCTTTAGCAGGATACAGATTGACAGTGGAAACAGCAGGCTTTATGCTGGTATGGTTTTCGAATGGCAGAAGAGTTGGTGAAAGATTGTTTAACAGAATCATGGGAAGGAGCCTTTTCAGGATACAGGCCAGTGTAATAGTGTTCCTCAACCTTTGATGATTAGTGGCAACATTTGGAATTTTGACACGTTTTTGATATAATAACAAAAGACTACTGGAATGTGCCTGAATTCACAAAATGTCTGCCATATGTGAAATAAGCTAACATACCAATTAGAATGTTATCTGCTACCTTCTCTGCCTACTTTTCTGAAGAATGTTTCTTACAGTTATGCTTTTTCTGAATTGGGTAAATTTTCAAACAGCATTGGGAAACAACATTTCTATAATCTTAAGAAAAGTGTGAGGTCATATTAATATGAGGTCATAGTAATACTGAAATTTTCCACAGATTAGCTCCCCATTTTAACCAGATTCATTTCTTGGAAAAGTACAAAATTAAGTGGGACAAGGTATCTGGCAGGCACATAGACTGCAAGCCACATAGGTACTTTAATTGTATGCACTAAATGTGGCGTAAGCTTTGTTGAAAGTAATAATATTTACTTTCAAATACTCATCTTTGGGTGTTGATATTAGGCTTTATCTTTCTACTTAAAATAAACATGAATTAAATATAAAATTTGCAGTCTTAACATTTTAGTTTTGCTTTTTTTTTTATTTTTAAGTTTTCTTTCAAGCTTGACATTGTTCTTGGCTCAGAAAGGGCCCCCTGTATATTGGAATTTAAAGCCAATGGAAAATACCTCTACAGAGAAAGGATGTGGTTTATCTTTGCAAGCAGAGAAGTTCTATTGTGTTTTTAAATAGATACACTAGATCTGCTCACGTCTATTTACTCTAAATGCTTTTTTAAAAATTTCATGTAATATTTTATTCTTATCAGACCAGTATATTTTCAGTAGTAATTTGGCTTCTGGCAATACCCATTTATACTTTTTTCCCAACTGATTTAAACTAAGTTATATGAATATAACTCAGACTTTACTGTTGTGTTACTTTTATTAGAATTTCAAGGGTTGCTAACCAGAACCAGGTGAAAAAGCAAGAATGTTGGTGGAACTAAGTATCTGCTATATCTTATGAACAATTCTTCAATTCACACCTGGAGCTAGGCTAATTTTCTTTTTTCCCCAATAAAAAAAAGTATTGTTTTCTATTTTTATTCTTTTTTTAAATGTACATCTTCCAGAGTTTCTTGCAATCAGGCAATAGCTACATAAAATAATTGTTGGTTGCATATTCAGCCAGATATTTAGACTGGATTTTGCATTTTTATCCACCTATTGAAGTTTTCCTGAAGACCTGGGATAAGCAGATGTTGTTTGGTGGTGTTTGAATCGTGGAATCATATGGCTGGAAGGGACCTTGGAGATCATCTAGTCCAGTTTCTTGCTCAAGGCAGGAGTCCTCATACCAGTTTGGATAAATGATTGTACAAACTTTTCTTGAAACCTCCAGCAATGGAACACCCACAACTCTGGGAAACACGCTGTTCCACTGCGTAATAGTTCTTGCTGTCAGGAAATTCCTCTGTATTTCCAGATTGGATCTCCCACTGACAAGCTTCCACCCATTGTTCCTTGTCCTATCCTTAAATACTATAGACAATAAGTCAATGCTGTCTTCCCTGTGGCAGCCTTTCAAGTCTTATCTAAGTCTTCTCTTCATGAAGCTAAACATATCTAATTTCTTCACCTGTTCTTCATAGGTTTTAGTTTCCAGACATCATCTTTGTTGCTCTTCTCTGTAATCTTGTAGGACATCAGCATCTATTTTTATATTGTGGTTACCAGAACTGGACATGGTATTCCAAATATGGCCTCACTGGTCTGGTATAGAGTGGTACTATATCTCTCTTGATCTTGATACTAACCTCTGTTGATGCAGAGTTGGCTACTGATTCATCTTTAAGCAGTGGTCCACCAGGACACCTTGAATTCTCTCATAGGCAGTAATGTTGAGCCTATCCTGTACCTGTCTACCTGATTTTTTCTATCTAAGCGCAGGACCTTTCTTTTTTTGCCACTGAACTGCATCTAGTTGGATAGGGACCCATGCTTAAGTCTGTCAAGATCTTTCTGACTCTTGAGTCTATCTTCTGAAGTGTTAGCAATTTCCCCTGACTTTGTGTCATCCCTTTATCTAAGTTGTTTATGAAGATGTGGCATTGTCATAGAATGTAATGTAAGCTATTCCAAGCAAAAGTTTCTTTTTGCAATTAACTGATAATGATTTTTATCAATGTCAGCATTCAAGTAGTGCTAGTGGTATTTTTTGCAGATATTCCAATGAACCATTATTACTACTTTATCATTGTAGGTAGTCTGTGGAATCTTCTTGCAACAGCTAACAAAGTGCTCCACTGTTTCTTCACATTCTTTTCAGAGTTGGCATTTGCTGTCTCCTGTTTTTTTCAATTCTGGCTATATATGCATTTGCTTTTAAGGAACAAATTTTTTTTTTAAGGAACTGGAATTAGCCTTCTGTCTCTTTCTTCAATTTTCCTGCTCTTAGTCTTCTTGTTATTTGCTTTGCCAGCTATTTTTTTTCTGTACTGGCCATGTAATACTTTGCCTGCCAGGTCTCTTTTCTACTCTTCATTTGGCCTTTCTTGTAGGCCAGTTTGGTCTCTTTCCACTGTCTTTCAGATACTCTTCCAATGCCCTTCCCCCCCCCAACTCTCTGTGTACTTACAACTTTTCATGTCCAGCTATTTTCCTTGGTAAGCACAAGGAAACAACATTGCTGCAAGGATGAAGGGCATGATTCATTATCATTATTTTCCTGATCTTCCTATCCAGAGCTTTTCGTTCTGCTTGAATCCAGGCCACTATTCCAACTGTGTATGTCAGTGGTCGGCAAACCACGGCTCGCGAGCCACATGCAGCTCTTTGGCCCCTTGAGTGTGGTTCTTCCACACTCGTGATGCCCTGGCTGGCTGTGGCTGAGCCGGGAGCGTGCGCACGCGCAGGGAGACCCTCCTCAAGCGAGCGCCGAAGCTCAGGAAAGGTGCGCACATGGTGGGCAGCGGCTTGCTTAAGGAGGGTCTCCCCACGTGTGCGCATGCTCCCGGCTCAGCCACAGCCGGCCAGGGCATCACGAGAGTGGGAGGAGGAGGAGAGTACAGGAGAGAAGCTGCTCTGTACCTACCTTCGCACCACATTTGCACGTAAGGCAGCCTTTGTTTCCTGCCGCTTCAGGCTGGAGTTTGCACCCTCCGCACTCAGCTGAAGAGCTGCTGGGGGTGGGGCATGAAACAGCAAGATGATGGCCAGAGCATTAGTGCAGGAAAGAAGCCCCATCCTGTTAAGACCATCCTAATCGAGCAGCCGCTCACCCCGCGGGTGCCTTTGCTGTGCTTTGGTGCTCGTTTGGGGAGGGTCTCCCCGCCCATGCACACGCTCCTGGCTCAACCACAGCGGTCCGGGACATCACAAGAGGAGGGGGAAAGACACAGAGAGAGAGAGTTGGGGGGGAGAGAGAGAGACATAGAGATACATACAGAGTGATACATAGAGAGGGGTGAGAGAGGGGAAGAGAGGGAGAGATACAGAGGGAGAGAGACATGGGGGGTGAGAGGGGGAGATAGGAAGAGGGGAAGAGAGACAGAATGGTTTTGTGACTGGGTAGGCGTGGCTGGGGGGGTCATGTGACTGACTGAGTGAGTGACATTGAGTTGGCCACACCCACCCAGGTTTTGTGGCTCCGGCGTGTTTTTTTTCTGTGGGAAACGGGTCCAAGTGGCTCTTTGAGTGTTTAAGTTTGCCGACCCCTGGTGTATGTAATGACTGGAATTAGCCAAGTATTAATTGCCTTGAAGGTATTTCCTCCACTGAGTTTGGACTTTAAGATCTTTTACACTCTCAGATGTATTCACTTCTAACCTTCTTCCTGACTTCTGTCTGGTTGATGTTGTCAGCCTGAAGGATACCCAGGTATTTGTAGTGATAATCTTTATCCAGACTCTTGATGTTATTTCCATAGGGCATCTTGATACCTTCAATATTCACTATTTTTCTCTTATGTGAGGATGGCATATTTGTCCTGTTCAAACTCCATTGCAGTATGTTGGCAATATTTATGGACAGTGTAGAGCAGCAAAAACAGATTTTTCCCAGTAGTTTTGTATGACTGCATACATGCTAATTTTTTCCTGCTTTGTTCTTCACATTTGAGGGTCTTTTTTATATTAATAGCAATAGCAGTAGTACTTAGATTTATATATTGCTTAATAGTGCTTTACAGCCCTCTCTAAGGGGGTTACAGAGTCAGTAAATTGCTCCCAACAATCTGGGTCTTCATTTTATCGACCTTGGAAGGATAGAAGGCTGAGTCAGCCTTGAGCCATTCAGAATCGAACTCCTAGAGCGAGCAGTGAGTTAGCCTGCAGTATTACATTCTAACCACTGCGCCACCATGGCTCAGTTAATATGTTAATATGTAACATTCATGGTGTATAACTTTCAGATACGGTAACTCAGAAGAAGAAAGGGAAAATGCACCATGAAAAGAATGTCTTAAAAGAATGCAATTTTGCATGCACTGTGCATGCAGTATACTGTATTTAGGGGTAACTAGAAAACTCATGAACCATTGGGTTGTTGTTTCAGAGACACTTCTGTACCTAAACAGAAACCGAATGACCATGCAGAAAAGCCATGGGAGCAGCAACAGCTTCTGATTTTCTGCTGTCTTTCGCATTGATTACCTTTGTGGGAAGCTGGCAGGGAGCATTAGACATGATGGTCACTGTGGCTAAGGGCAACAGTGCTAAAGTGGCCATAACTTTGCCAAATTTCAATCCCAAGGGAGGTAATGGGTCCTGGATTTTAGAGCATTCTTTAAGTTAGCCTATTTGTGGAACGTTCATTCAAAATTTGTTGCTCTACAATGCACCATTTTGCCCAACTGAAGGTTTCAAACAAACAGCTGAGTTTTTGTAGTATAGACAAAAAAAATACGTTGCATCTTTCACTCTTGTGGGGGAGACTGTGACTAGCCGACTAGATGATAAAAATCTGTTATTAGTAACATACGGCATTTAAACCAGAGGTGAAATGGTCCCGGTTCCGACCGGATCACTCGATCCGGTAGCGATGGCAGCGAGTAGTTCGGAGAACCGGTAACCAAAATCCCTGTGCCCCCCCCCCCCCCCATGCCTAGCTGAGCCGCATGATCATCAGAGGCTGGTTTTTTTACTTTTAAAAGCATTTTTTCTACAACCTCTTCGGCTGAAAAAATGCTTTTAAAAGTAAAAAAAAAAAGCCTCTGATGATCACGCGGCTCAGCTGGGATCGTCAGAGGCTTTTAAAAGCATTTTTTCTACCTCTTCAGCCGAAGAAGTTATAGAAAAAAATGCTTTTAAAAGCCTCTGACGATCCCAGCTGAGTTGCCTGATCATCAGAGGCTTTTAAAAGCATTTTTTCTGCAACCTCTTTGGTTGAAGAGGTTGTAGGAAAAAAAAATGCCTTTAAAAGCCTCTGATGATCCCAGCTGAGTTGCCTGATCGTCAGAGGCTTTTAAAAGCATATTTTTCTGCAACCTCTTTGGCTGAAGAGGTTGTAGAAAAAATGCTTTTAAAAGTTTTTTTTAAAAAAAAGTTGGCCACGCCCACCCAGTCACATTACCCCCCACCAAGTCACGCCCACAGAACCGGCAGTAACAAAGTTTAGATTTCACCCCTGATTTAAACCTGTTTCTCTGTTTGGTAGAATTGGTATACAACAGTAGCCTTTCCCAACCTGATTGCCAGCGTTCCAGAAAGACCCATTCCAATTAAAAACTCTGAGGCAAGCATTTCTCAAAGTTCCATTTATTAGAGTAGGTATACTGGCACATCTGGGAAAACCCGAATCTGAGAGTTCCGGGTTTTCCCTCAGTAAATTAAAACCCCAATCTAGCCTCTGCACCCATCAGTCTGTCACATGGCCCAATCATCATCCATCCCAACTTGAGCCATCCCTGCAACCACTCCTCCTCCAGATGCATAAACATCATGACCGTGACCGAAGGGAAGAATGCTATTATGTCTAACTACAATCACTCTCCTGAATCCCCCCTCCTACTTTCCCAAGTGCAAGAAGTTGGCAGCGTGGAAGCTTCTGGTGCTAAGATGGCTTCCAAAGCTGACATGGATGCTCTTCAAATTTAGTGACAATTACTAAGTCAGCTAGAAGGAATTGGTTTTGAGCGCCCTAGAAAAACAGTATTAGCCCTTTAAAAATTAAATTCCAATAAATTTTATAAAAAAAATACACGCCATAGCATCAAAAAAAAGCAACTTTAAATAAAGGTGAAATATTTTTTAATAGTTCTGGAATACTGGTTATTTCAGAAAAAAAATAATCAGTTTTGGAAGCTATCTTGTTAAAGGGTCTTCAATTTTGTAATTATTCTGTTTTGCTTTTACATTACATTAATTCTGTAATTATTTTGTTTTGCTTTTACATTACATTACATTTATATTACTACATTACTTATTTCTGCAGTGTCTGAAGTGTGATTAAGATTCTCCATGAAGAAGGAAGCATGATCGCCTTCATGAACAATTCTGACAGTGAAGAGGAACCTTGCAATGAAAGGACATCATTGATGTCATCTGAAAGCCCCCTTCTGCCTTCATATCATGATGGAGCACAAGCACCTGAAGCTATAGAAACGCTTTCCCACAGGGTAGGAGTCTTTGGAAAAGAATGTGCAGGTTGGCTTAGAATTGGCAGGGATTATAGAAGTCACTTAGTCACTTTAGGGCTATATTGTTTCCAAAAGTTGTTGCTCAATAATCTTTAGGATGGAAAGAGTCTAAAATCATTAATACATTATCATTAATACATACCATATGAGATATTTCCCTCAGTAAATACAAATTCATTGTATTTAATGAATAAAAATTAGTTTAATTGCATTTATATGAAATCAGGTTTTGTCTGGGCCCTGAAAAAAGTCCCTAATGTACATTACTTCCTGCGCAATGCAGTACCTATTACAATGTCCTTGACTGATGGCTATTCAACCTCTACTTAAATAGATCAAGCAAAAGAAAACTCACTATATCCCAAGGCAGTTCTAATGCTGAACTGTACTATCAGGAAACGTCTAAATTTAGTTAGAATCAGATTTGTCTTCCACGTGCTAACAGAAAACAAATCTGCTCCTTTGTCTGAATAGCATCCAGTTATAGTATATAATGGTGATCCTGTTCTCTGTGTGAGGTCATTTCTGGGAGTCCTTCTTTTGTATCTTTCAAAGGGCTAGACTGGTAGTTTTAGATATTGAAGTACATTAGGATAGATTTCCCATTCTTCCCCCATCACAGATATATTGGACTATGTACTAACCAAGTAGGACTATTACCCATCCTGACTGGGGGTATGGAGTTGACATCCAAAGCATTGGGCTGGTTGTGTTAAAGTATTTGAGCCTGAGCCACCTTCTCACACCAGGACTTCACATTAATTTTTAAAGTCAGCTAGTGGCTGATAAATCAAAAACCCTCCCTCCTACCATAACCTCACATGGTAAGACTGCACAAGTAAAGATATGCTCTCACTGAGGAAGTGTGCCATCAATTGTGTTCTCTTTTTTTTCCTTTCATTTAATTGTGCCTGATTTTTTTGAGACTGCCTGGACTTTTCTTGTAAATTTTCCTTCAATTTTCTTCTCAACGTTTTTCAGATGTAATTTGCCATTGTCTCCTTCCATGGCTGACAGAAAGTGGCTGGCCCAAGGCCACCAAGCTGCCTAAGGCAGGACTAGAACTCATGGTTAAGAGTCCATGAGTTCTAGTCCTGCCTTAGATTAACTGGCTATAGACTCTATAGATTCTATATATAGATTCTATATATAGACTCTATATCTATATAGATTCTATATAATTACTATAGGCTCTTGGTTTTACAATTCATGACAGAAGTTGGCAGATTTTAGCAGTTAGTAAGGACAATCATGTAATTGTGAGGGTCCATATTGTATTTTCAGAATTTGATCATGGGGATAAAGGATGGGGGAAAAAAGGTAGTATTGAACTGGATTATTTTGTGCAGCCTTCTGTCACATTATGTCAGCTGAGGCATTATGGTTGCTGGACATGTTCCTTAACCTCTGAAAACAGCAACTTTCTGAATAATTTTCTTTTATTCCTCAGTTTCCTACAATGTTTTTGTCTTCTCGGTTTCTAGATGTCTGAAATGACCCTTTTAGCAAGATGCCTTTTGAAGGCATTAAGCAGTCCAGAAAGAACTTTGTTGGGAAAGTAGATCTATACAATGGTTGCTAACTGTTTCTGTTTATTGTTATTGCAGAATAGACGTACTGGCAGCACTAGCAGCTCTAATAAAGCGGAGGGACATGGGCCTGATCCAGAAAGAGCAGCAAAAGGACATATTGTGCTGGATAATGAAGAAGAAGAGTTGACCTTAAAATATGGAGCAAAGCATGTGATCATGCTGTTTGTGCCTGTAACACTGTGCATGATTGTAGTTGTTGCAACCATTAAGTCAGTCCGTTTCTATACTGAGAAGAATGGGCAACTGTAAGTGATTCCTCACAGACTCTAAAAACAACGAATGCATTGTCCCAAAAGTGCTTTTTCAAGAGGCAACTGGACTTTCTTTGTTTTTCTTTGAAGACATTTCACTTCTCATCCAAGAAGCTTCTTCAGCTCTGAGGAAGCAGAAGCTTATTGGATGAGAAGTGAACCGTCTTCAAAGAAAAACAAAGTCCAGTTGCCTCTTGAAAAAGCACTTTTGAGACAACTATGACCTGGATGACTGAAAATCTCCATAGACAATGAATGCATTATTTACATTAAGATTATTTTCTATTTAGCTTCTTCCGGGGGGGGGGGGGGGGGGGGAGGGCATTGGATTGCAAACTCCCATAATTCCTAAGCAGAAATAGTAAATTTGTGGTAAAGCATGGAGACATCCAGGACTCTTAATTTTTTTTAATGTATGCTGTGTTGTTGTAAGTCCACATGAAATCAGATATATATAAATACAAACACTACTGGATTTCACAAGTTGAAAATCCCTGTACTTCAATGATATTTCCATAATCTCTGCATAACAAGTTGCTTAATTTTTTCCAATCTGGAATCATTCAGATGTTTTGGTGTTCAAATCCCTTTGGCCACCCTGGATAAAAAATTAATGAGTGGAAATCCAGCATACCTTGATTGGGGAATGGTACTGTAGCTAAAGATACGGTAAATTCAAAAGCTACCTTGCCTGATTTATAAATGTCTTGTTTCTATTGCCTCTGTGTTTCAACTAAAGATTGGCATTTTGTAATACATATATTTTGGAGGGATTGGGTTTTGTCTTGGTAGTCAGTCAGCTTCTTCTATTAAGATACTTTGCCTTTTCTTTCAGGATTTATACCCCCTTCAGTGAAGATACCCCCTATGTGGGCCAGCGTCTACTGAGCTCTGTGTTGAATACCATCATCATGATCAGTGTTATTCTAGTGATGACCATCTTTTTGGTTTTGCTGTACAAATACCGTTGCTATAAGGCAAGGCTTTGAATATGTTAGTCAAGGGCCTCAAATTATAAAAGCTTTTTAATTAATTCTGTCAGATACTTTCATTCCATGGCGATCAGCATTCTTTAGGCATGATCCTCAGTGATTCTTATGGTATACATTTGCAACGTTGTTTTAGGCAATTTGTCTGCATTTTTGCATGGATTGGAAACATTTAAAAGTGTTATCACACCTTTTAAAAAACGTTGATTGCAGAAAAGTAATATTTTAAAGAATTTTGCAGGATTTAGAAGACCTCAATGTTATTTTATTCAATGTTTTAAATTGTTCAAACTGTTGGTGAAGAATTAAGATCTTTCTATAGTTATATTTACTCAGTTAATTCATGACCCCACTCACACGGGTGGACACACTCTGGACTTAGTTTTTGTCTCTGGTCAGTGGTCGAGTGGCCTTGATACAGGGGATATAGTCATCGAACCCTTGTCATGGTCTGATCACTCGCTCCTTCGACTGGACTTTCTAACCGCTGCACCCCGCCGCAGGGAGGCAGGACCGACCAGGTGGTTCCGCCCCAGGCGCCTGATGGACCCTGATAGGTTCCAGATGGAGCTTGGGCCATTTCCTGAGACTCTGGCTCATGACTCGGCTGAGGACCTGGTGGCCGCCTGGGATAGTGCGGCTGCCGGGGCCTTGGACCGTGTCGTGCCTTTGCGGCCTCTGACCCGGCACCGAACTCACCTAGCTCCTTGGTTCTCCGAGGAGCTCAGGGAGATGAAGCGCCAGAAAAGACGCCTGGATAGTAGTTGGAGGACCAGCCGCTCCGAATCCGACCGAACACTGGTGAGGTCTCATATTAAGACCTACCTAGTGGCAATAAAAGCGGCGAAATCTAGCTATTTTGCCGCTCTTATCGCGTCATCAGATAATCGCCCGGCCGCCCTGTTTAGGGTGACCCGCTCCCTCCTCCATCTGGAAGCGCGGGATGACCCCTTGCAGGGCCGAACGGAGGACTTTGTGCAGTATCTGTATGACAAAATCGCTCAGATTTGGGAAGGGCTGGCCTCTGACTGGGTATGTCCGGATGGGATGACTGAGGCAGGTCTTGAGAGTGTTATCTGGGGGGAGTTCGATCCTGTGGCTCCCGAGGACATGGACAGGGTCCTGGGACGGCTGAACGCGACCACATGTTTATTGGACCCGTGTCCCTCCTGGTTGGTACTGGTTTCCCGGGAGGTGACACGAGGCTGGCTCCAGAAGATTGTTAACGCTTCTTTGAGTGAGGGGGTCCTGCCGGCCACTTTGAAAGAAGCGGTTGTGAGGCCCCTCCTCAAGAAGCCCTCTCTGGATCCGGCTGTTTTGGCTAACTATCGTCCAGTCTCCAACCTTCGCTTCGTTGCGAAGGTTGTTGAGAGTGTGGTAGCGCAACAGCTTCCCCGGTACCTGGATGAAGCTGTCTATCTAGACCCGCTCCAGTCCGGCTTCCGGCCTGGGCACAGCATGGAAACGGCATTGGTCGCGTTGGTGGATGATCTCTGGAGGGCTCTGGATAGGGGTTGCTCCTCTATCCTGGTCCTGTTAGACCTCTCAGCGGCTTTTGATACCATCGACCATGGTATCATGTTGCACCGGTTGGCGGGGTTGGGGGTGGGAGGCACCGTTCTGCGGTGGTTCTCCTCCTACCTCTCTGACCGGTCGCAATCTGTGTTGACGGGGAGGGCAGCGGTCGACCCCGAGGCACCTTGCTTGTGGGGTGCCACAAGGGTCGGTCCTCTCGCCCCTTCTGTTCAACATTTATGTAAAGCCGCTGGGTGAGATCATCCGTGGCTTCGGGGTGGAGTTCCATCAGTACGCTGATGACACCCAGCTGTACATCTCCACCCCAGGCCACCCCAACGATGCCCTTGAAGTGATGTCCCAGTGCCTGGAGGCCGTGCGGGCCTGGATGGGGAGAAACAGGCTCCAACTCAACCCCTCCAAGACCGAGTGGCTGTGGCTTCCAGCGTCCCGATATAGCTAGCTGACGCCATCGCTGGCTATTGGGGGCGAATCACTCGCCCCCACGGAGAGGGCTTGCAACTTGGGCGTCCTCCTGGATGCACGGCTGTCTTTAGAAGATCATTTGACGGCCGTGGCCAGGGGGGCTTTTTATCAGGTTCGCCTGATACGCCAGTTGCGCCCCTTCCTAGATCGGGACTCTCTACGCACAGTCACTCAGGCACTAGTCACTTCCCGCCTGGACTACTGCAACGCTCTCTACATGGGGCTCCCCCTGGGGTGCACCCGGAAGCTCCAGCTGGTCCAGAACGCAGCCGCGCGGGGGATTATGGGGGCGACAAGGCGCTCCCATGTGACACCTCTCCTGCGCGAGCTGCACTGGCTCCCGGTGGTCTTCCGGGTGCGCTTCAAGGTGTTGGTGACCACCTTTAAAGCGCTCCATGGCTTAGGGCCGGGGTACTTACAAGACCGCCTTCTGCCACCAATAGCCTCCCACTGGCCAGTACGCTCGCACAGAGTGGGCCTCCTCAGGGTGCCATCCGCCAGACAATGTCGGCTGGCGACCCCCAGGGGGAGAGCCTTCTCTGTGACGGCGCCCACCCTCTGGAACAACCTCCCCCCAGAGTTACGTATAATAACAGACCTCCAGATTTTTCGCCGGGCCCTGAAAACCTATTTATTTCAACTAGCTGGGCTGGCTTGAGCTAAATTTTAAATTGATTTTAAATTGGGTTGTTTTAATTTACGGCCAAAATATTTAATTATTTTAATACTGTTTTTTAAATTTTGTATGCTCTGTTTTTACTTGGGCTGTGCACCGCCCTGAGTCCTATTGGAGAAGGGCGGTATAGAAATTTAATAAATAAATAAATAAATAAATAAATTATATTTACACATTAAAGGGGTTCCTCTCCTCTATATGTTCTATATCACGGGTGACAAACTGGATTTCTTCAAGGGCCGGATCAGCATTGTAGTTCTCCACGGGCTGGTGGTGTTGGGAGACGGGACAGATGCCTCCTGCAGCACCCTGCCAGCCAATGTGGGGCACGGGGGAATGCACACGGCCCCCCACACCTTGTTTTCATCCTGGCAGCTTCTGCACCACCCTGCCGGCCAAATTGGGCGCCCGGGGGTGGGCTGTGCACGGCCACCCCACGCCCCATTTTGCTGCCAGAGACACTGCGGGCCGATCCTTTGCTATTTGCAGGCCAGCCCCGTGGGCCAGATTTAATGACCCCTTGGGTTGGATCTGGCCTGCGAGCCTTGAGTTTGACACCCCTGAAAACTTTAAAGATCAATTAGGTAGCAAAATAAATGAAGCGGAAATCAAGCTTTTTACTCTTGTCAGAGCTGCACAGAAATTACATAGTCCCTTGGCAGTAATTTTTCCCTGAAAAACTCTTGGCATTTTACAGTGAAAACTTTTTTTTTCTAACTTCCTATGAATTTTTTGACTTTCATTTAGAGTTAGAGGTCCTCTTAACTCATCTTTGTCTTCCTAAGGAAGCCCTCCCCCCTCTCTCCAGGTATGCTAGCATGTGCTGGGAAGGCTCCCTTGCCTAGGAAGTGAATTGAAGAGAGACTTATAAGCAAAACCAGGTCAATGTAGTCATCTTTGGAATGTGCAAGAAAGATACCTAAATAGCATATTGTCATCTTTTGCAGTTCATTCACGGGTGGCTGATTCTCTCATCGCTGATGCTTTTGTTTCTCTTCACTTACATCTATCTTGGGTAAGTGAGAACTGTGAATCCTAAATCACTTAGTATTTCTTTAAACAAGGATAGACACAGGTTAGTGTAGATTCCTAATGAGGGATTGCTAAATGATTTACAAGGGCTTTTCCTTCAGATTTTTGAAGAATAACAGGAAAACATATATGATCAGCAAAAAAAGATGAAACAACATGACACAAAAAGAGAATAGCATGAGCAGGGAAGAGGAAAAAAGCAAGTTCCTTCCAAATGAATGTTCATTTTTAAATAATGAGCGTCTTTATATGGTTAAAGAAGGGAAATAGTCTGTTGGAGCTTTGCTTTCATTCTCATATTTCCTACAGTCTGAGAAAGCAGTCACTGCTTAGTAACTATGCCAGGTCATTAAATGGTATTTGTATAATTGTGTGAAATTTAGGTTGACTGTGTTAGCAAAATTTCAGATAGCATTTGAAATATATTTATGATAGACAAGACAAGATGGCTCTTGCTTCTATTTGTTAGCTTTTAAAATTAGGTTGAGTTAGTTATTGTGTAATATCCCCTTTCTAATCTAGTTGGTCCATTTGTATTTTGTATTCTGAATTAAAATATCAGCTTTCCCACCCACTTCCGAGGGATCTGTAGTGGGGACGATGGCTTATTAGTTAAGTAGTTGTAGAACATCTCTAATGTGGTTGTTGTCTTCTCTTTGACATCACATAATAACTTACTGGGACAAAATTATGCTGATCCCAAAGAGCTGTGATTAGATTAGTATCTGCTTGGCTAGATGGTCACATATTGTAATGTGACATGGGATCAGGTATTTTGATCCTATTTTGATCCCATGAGCCTTGGAAGCTCAGTTATACAGCACATGATTTTGATCATATATCTGCAACTTCCCTGTTCTTCCTTTCTCCTATATAGTGCAGGATGACCTTGTGTTAGTTAACAAGTTACTACATCATGGCAGCGAATTACTTTTTGGTTGTTGTTTTTTGTCTGACAGCGAAGTACTCAAGACCTACAACGTGGCTATGGATTACCCTACCCTGTTCTTTGTCATCTGGAATTTTGGAGCAGTTGGGATGATTTGCATCCACTGGAAGGGGCCTTTGAAACTTCAGCAAGCCTATCTCATTATGATCAGTGCCTTGATGGCTTTAGTTTTCATTAAGTACTTGCCAGAGTGGTCAGCTTGGGTCATCCTGGGAGGCATCTCTGTTTATGGTATGTCTACAACAGAACGATTTGTAAGGTGATCCTTCTCTGCAAACTGAGTGTGCCTTTTGTGAGGAGACTAAACCAAGTTAATGCTGCATCCTAGAAATCATAAATAATGATAAATATTAAATCTTTGCATTTCACCTCAGAGAGATTATTTCTGCTTTGAAAACTGTATTCAGAAAGTTGCATTCAAATATTGCAGTAAACCTTGATTTATTATGGTCTTCTCCAGGCTGAGTTTGCGTATTACTCTAATCTGATTGCAAGCTCCACTCTGATAATAGCCGCTAATGCTTTCCAAACCTGACAAGCCATAGATTGTCAAAAATGGGAGAAGTATTCTAACTGTTCTGTGGAGCCCTGTGTAGAGACAAGGAGAGCAAACTGTGGTAACTGATTATAATCATTATTCATTATGACATTGGAATGTGGTTCCCAGTCGGCTGCATTGAAACAACAATCAAAGCAAATCTTTAAAGGGACTTTTTAAAAAAATCCAATAATTGTTCTAAAATACATGCTAAGAGACCGTGGCCAATTTTAAGTACTATAGATCAGAGATGGCTAACCTTTTTGCTGTTGCGTGCCAAAAGCAGAGGGAAACATGGAGGAGGATGTGCCCAAACCCATGATTCAGTGCCTCCCTGTGCCCTGTCCCCCCTGCATAGGTGCGCGTGCCCCTCCACACTCCCCTGCGCATGCGCGCATGAGCCCCTTCACACCCTGTTTTGGGCCTAGCAGGCCTAACTGAAGCCTCCAGAGGGTGAAAACAGCCTCCCCCACCCCCCAGAGGCTGGAAACAGTCCATTTCCTGACTTCCGGTAGGCCCGGTTTTTGCCCTCCCCAGGTTCCAGAAGCTTTCCTGGAGTCTGGGGAGGGTGAAAACGGCCTCCCACTCCCCCTGGAGGCCCTCTGGAGGCCAGAAATGGCCCGTTTTCTGACTTCCAGTGGGCCTGCTAGGACCTTTTTTCACCCTCCCCAGGTTTCAGAAGCTTTCCTGGAGGCTGGGGAGGGCAAAAACCGCCTCCCTCATCCCCCCCCCGAGGCCGGAAATGGCCTCCCAGAGCCTCCGCGCGAGCCCTGTACTTACTGGCATCCTAAACAGGCCGCATGGAGACCCCTGGGAGGGGAGATATGGGTGGGGCCAGCCGAAAATCAGCTGGCCAGCGCACTGGAGCTGAGCTAGGACAAGGCTTGCGTGTCAGAAGATATGGCTCTGCGTGCCACCTGTGGCACGTGTGCCATAGGTTCGCCATCATGGTTATAGATGGTTGTCAACTTACAACAGTTCATTTAGTGACAGTTCAAAGTTACAACTGCACTGAAAAAAGTGAATTATGGTAATTTTTTGGTTATAATTTTTGTAGCATCCCCATGGTCATATGATCAAAATTCAGGTGCTTGGCATCTGGTTCACACCTATGACCATTGCTGTGTCCCAACGTCTTCTGATCACCTTTTGCAGCCTTTTAGCAAGCAAAGTCAATGGGGAAGCCCAAATCACTTAGCAACCAGATTAGTAATTTATCAGCTGCAGTGATTCACTTAACTGTGGCAAGAAAGGTCATGAAAAGGGGCAAAACTCACTTAACAAATGTCTCAGTAACATAATTTTTGGATTCAATTGTGGTTGAGGACTACCTGTATACAAAAAATGTTTCTCAAAACTAATCCTGTGCAGTCTAAGAATATGTTTTTACTTAAATATTTCTTCAATTCTAGTTTATTTCCAATTGTCCCTTTTGCTCTTTCAATTATTATATTGGCTACATTTCTTCACAATATTTTCATTGCAAAGGAGGGGTAATTAAGAGACAGAGAAGAATTTGCAGCTGGATATAAATGAAGTAAGAGATTGTTTGCCATCTTTTCAGTGATATCAAAATTAATTCATAAGTCTGTTACCTTCCTTTGCCTAATGGTAAGGTTGGACTGCATTTGTCAAGAAGGATTAGATTCTGTGTGCCATTCTGTGTTCAGTGGTTTTATTTCCCTGGAATTGCTTATATTATATGCGTGTTTTATTCCCTGAATTCCTCTTTCCCTGGTTCTGAAATTGCATTTATCTCCTCATTTCAAAAAGGAAGCTCTCCAAAATTCAGAATGCTTTCTTTGTATATTGTACTCTATTTTACTGCTATTATTATGATTTAGTAAAGCCATAAGTGCCTTTTGAGAGAAGTGTGAAAGAATTCCCTGCCATGTATCGGCAGAAAATTAGATGTTGAGAATGCTACTTGGAATTAAATTGACATTTTTTTTCTGTCCACAGATTTGATAGCAGTTTTGTGTCCAAAGGGACCTCTCCGAATGTTGGTGGAAACAGCACAAGAGAGAAATGAGCCAATATTTCCTGCACTTATTTATTCCTGTGAGTAAAATACAGGCTTCTTTTTGTGACTGGCCTTTATAGAATTACCCCTGTTGTAGCAACTAGTGGTGCCTTGTTAATTGAAAATATTATCTCAGAATGAAAACAAAGGAAAATTGAAATTCTCTGTTGATTCTCTCCTGTACAGAGATATTGTTGGATATTCTCAGATTGTGGAAATAGATATAAAATTAAACTTTCTGATTATCTCAGCATTTTTTTAAGAGGAAAGTTTCTGGCCTACAAAGTTAGGTGTTTGCAAGTATGAGCCTGATGTCCAGATTTCTTTTGATAAGTTACAAATTTTCTCTAGTAAATTTTTAAATTTAGGAAGGAAACAGGAATCACTGTTTTGGTTCGGGCTCCTGCTACCACTAGAAATGGCAGTGGTATATTGAATTATAGATGTACTGTTACTCCCTGCTGAAAATAAATTTGTAATAAGCCCTGTTAATTGCAGCTCCTTTTAGTTTTCCTGGTCTCCTAAATTGCCTACTGTAATGAAGCTGCTGAAGAATCTTGTAAGGCCAGTGGGAAGAAATTGTGTGGATAAAATCTAATTTGCTCTATGTTTAAAAAAGACAAAGACAAATTCAGCATGATTAGGACAGCCATTATTTCATTTTGATATTACTGTACTCCAAGGCCACTGGGAATCAGATTAATTGGATATCTGGAGTCATATCTGATTTGGCTGTCCAAAAGGGAGAGTAACCTGATTTTGCCTCCTGGGTCTGAAGGGTTTTTTAAGTCCAAAATATTTGTTTGTGTGAATTTGTGTACTTCTCCCATCTTTTTGTTCCTTGCTTTTGCCTATAAAACAAATTATGAAATAATTTAAATGAAAATAACATAGACCTTATCTGCAAGTTAATAGTATTGTTAAGCATCTATGGAGATTCCCAATCATCCAGTTCATGATTGTCCCAAATATGCTTTTTTTCAAAAGGCAACTGTACTTTCTTGGGTTTTTTTTTTCTTTGAAAATGTTTCCTTTCTCATCAAGAGGTTTCTTTAGTTCTGAAGAAGTGAACTGAACTGAAGAAGCTTCTAGGATGAGAAGCTTAACATTTCAAATAAAAAACAAAGAAAATCCAGTTGCCTTTTGAAAAAAATATTTTTGGGGATACTGTTAAGCTGTGTACTGATAGGCAAATACAAGTATCTATAGCATTGACACATTTTCTTAATATATGACAATTGAGAAATGTAGGGTGGGCTTTTGATTATACTGTACTTTGTAACTTTGAACAATCCATCAGTCTTGTTTCATAAATTGTATATTGTTTGCTCTTTCTTTCAGCTGCTATGATGTGGACAATAGGAATGGCAAAGCCAGACAATGCACAAAGAAGGTCTTCTCAGGAGATACGGGATCCAGGTAATTGATACACTTGATACAACAAGGATCATTCTTTTGTTGTTAAATAGAATTTAAATGGAATCTGCAATGCATTATATTCACTGGATTTCTTACTTATTGCAAGCTATTATAAAGGGAAGTTTCCATGAGACTTGTATGGGAACTGCATTAGAAATCTCTGCATTGAAAGAGTTAATTCAATTACTGACTGAAGAATGGTTCTGAATCCTTTGACAATTTATGCACAGAAAAAAGATTTTTTTTTAAATGTGAGAGTAGTTTGATTGTAAGATTCAGATCCAGCATGACCAGTCATATGAATTTATGAACCTTGTAAACAATATTAGGAAAACTATAAATTCTACAGCCTAGCTCTGTGACAACAGAGAACAAATCAGTCATCTTCTCCATGACAACTGGGGTAAATCAGTATTATTGCACAGTCTTGTTACAACAGAGGGAACTTTTATTCTAACATTTTTTTTTCTTAAATTTTACTGTAATACATTGATTTTTCTTGTTTGGGCTTGTCTTTTTCTCATTGTTATGCATCAAATTGGCTGAAGAAGCAGAGACCCATGACAATTCTTCATATGCTGAGCCTGAAGTTCCAGAAATGAGAAACTCAACTATTGATCAAACTGGCCAACAACTTGGTCAAATTGCCCGCAACTTTGAGGAAAGTCAGGAGGAGGAAGAAAGTAAGCTGTTGTCACTTAAGCAAATTAAAAATTCACTATTATTAATCCTTTAAAATAAGAGATTGCAGAAGTGTTTTAGTGACATCAGGGTCGGTGGGCGGAGCCTCCCGCTGGTTTTACTACCGGTTCTATAGAACCGGTGCGAACTGGGGGCAATCCACTACTGGCTACAAGGGAGTGTGGTTTGCTCTGTGTTACAAGTCAGTGTTGGTGGGAGTGTTCTTGGTGATTCCTTGATTAGTTTACTGTGTGATTGTCTGAATGGTTCCTTGATTAGGGAATTGTTTACTACTTGATTGTTGGCCTAGTATTAATCTTGGTGTTAGTCTTTGCTTATCTGGGTGTTGATTACTGACAAGGAGGTGTTTTGACCTTTTCGTTTCTTTTTTAGCTTTTTGTTTGTCTCTTTTGAATGAAGATGTTGTTTGTGCTTGTTGATGGCTGATTTGTCTAAATTCCAGACTTCCCAAATGTTTTTGGACTTAGCTTGGTCTAGAATGATGATCACAGTTTCCCAATAGAGATCCAACACCATTCACTTTTAGCATTGATTATGTTACCTGGCTGGATAATGAAATATCTGCAAGAAAAATAACTAAGCTCAGAGAGCACCGAGAACCTCACTGATATTGTTCAACTTCCTGGACAAAATTCTGGAGGAACAGCCAGGACTTCAGAGCCTTATGGAAAGACTAAAAATGTTGGGGTCTTCAGAGTCTTGGTGATGGTTTTCTACAAGCTGGGGGCAGCACAGAGAAAACATGTCTCCAGGGCCCAAGAAAATGGCATTATTTGATGGAGGAAACACAGAGTATGCCCTTTTTGCTAGACTTGGTGGGTGGGAAGAAACAATGGGGGACAGGTGGTCCCACAAATAGCCTGATCCTACGCCATGTAGATCTTTACAGGAGGTAATCAGCACCTATAAAAGTAAAAAAGTTATTATTTTTAAAAGTCAGAAAATTTGGTATACAAAGGAAAGTTTCTGAGAGCCCCGTGATGTTCATAAATGTCATGTTTGCTAAACCTAACTTAAATTATGTGTTGGACCAGAGATGCAGCTATCTGATGGAATTATTTTTACTTCTAATAGGAGGAGTCAAGCTGGGTCTAGGAGACTTTATATTCTATAGCGTGCTTGTCGGCAAAGCAGCTGCCACTGCTAGTGGAGACTGGAATACAACATTGGCTTGTTTTGTAGCCATCCTCATAGTAAGTAAAAAAAATACAGTAAGCCGGTACCATTGTACTTTCAGCTTCTTTCCCTGTTGTGCTTCCTTTTGAGTTCAAACCTGAGGATAAGCATTATCTCAGAATTGTGACCTGTTCTGGGATTATTTTTTTGCATGGGAGAAAAGACAGAAATGATTTAAATACCTATTCTTCATCGTTTGACATACTATAAAACAAGGTTAGCAGCATGGATTATCAGCGCTGGGTCCTAGACATTTGAATACTTGAGACTGAAGAGTGAATCCCAGTACAGTTTGGATCACACTTGATTGAGAGGGCTTACTCAAATGATAATAAGTGGGTTTTTTAACAGGATCAGTTTGAATCTTTAGGGTGATATGACATTCTGTTTAGCTTCTATTATTAAGATCTGAAAGGTGATGACAACCTAAATATTATTTTCTTTTTTCACTATTTAAGTAAGTGTTTCTAAACCTTAGCAATTTTAAGATATGTGGACCTCTACTTCCCATATTTCCCAGCCAGCCATTGTTTAAATGCACATTTAACACTGGTTTAAATGTTTATTTAAATATTTGGTACTCAACCAGATATTAAAAATGCCCCAACAGACGCAAGAATAGAAGAATGTATAGTTCAGGAATATAGCAATAGCACTTAGACTTATATACCGCTTCATAGTGCTTTTACAGCCCTCTCTAAGCAGTTTACAGAGTCAGCATATTGTCCCCAACAATCTGGGTCCTCATTTTATCCACCTTATAAGGATGGAAGGCTGAGTCAACCTTGAGCCGGCAAGATTTGAACTGCAGATAGCAGACAGCTGAAGTAGCCTGCAGTACTGCACTCTAATCACTGCGCCACCTCGGCTCTACAAATATATACTCAGTTGTATGCTTAAGCAAAGCTAGAAAAATTTCGGCATCCATATTCTAACTCAAGTTAATAAGTTTACCTCTAGGCAGCTAAAGCATATTTAGGGGACTGAAGTAGGGTACAACATTAATAACACAGTGGAACAAACCCGTACCATATTTTTCAGACTGTAAGACACACCTAAATTTAGAAGAGGAAAACAACCAAAAAAAGTTTTTGGCCTACCTTTTTTCGGGCCTTTTCCAATCTTTTTTCGGCCTGTTTCTGGGGCTTTTTTCAGCCCATTTTCAAGGCATTTTGGGTCCTTTTTCGAGACTTTTTTGGGCCGCTTTCAAGGCTTTTTTGGGGCCGCCTTTGAGGCTTTTGGGGGGCTGTTTTTTCAAAAAAAGAGCCGATAAAAGCCTCAAAAACATACTGAAAAAATCCCCGAAAATGGGCCAAAAAAAGGCCTGAAAAAGGCTGAAAAAAGTCTGGAAAACAGGGCATGTAGAGGCCCAAAAAATGGCTGGTGGGTGGGCGGGGCTTTGGCAATATTCAGTCTATAAGACACACAAACATTTTCGCCCTCTTTTGGGAGACAAAAAAGCACGTCTTATAGTCCGAAAAATATGGTATTTTATTTTTCTCACACCTAGTAAGCTAATACGGTAGGGACCATCCTAGTCTCAGGGAACAAGATGTTTATATATATATTTATATATATATATATAAAGTGCTGCAATTGAGAAGGCCATTCTCCAACCCCCTGTTTTCTTCATCTTCTGAGAAGGTGGAAACTTTCCAAAACTATCTTCTTGCTAACGCATACCAGGGGAGATTTAGTAAACAGTTTCAGGGTAACATGGACCCAATCCAAAAGATCCTGTAGCTAATAAACAGCACCTTGAATTGCAATCAGTGCAGCTGCTATAACAGGAGGAGGAATTAAACCCATTTTGTTTTCTTAAACCCATTTCTTCAGTTCAGCAATCCAGCAACTACAATTTGTGCCAGCTGTAGACTTTGGATCATCTTCATGGGGTAGCCGGCCATGTAGGCCAATTTGCAGGAATCCAGCAGAGTTAATAGCAAAGGCATGAATGAGAAATTATTTCATCTTCAGATGAAATAATTTCTCATTCATTTCTTGTTTCTGTATCACAGGATTTTAATATTTTTTACATTTATCTGTACAAAAAATATTCTAGCTAAGTATAGTCCTGCTGATCATGTTCCTTTTCTTTCTCTTAGGGTCTTTGCTTAACTCTTCTATTGCTTGCAGTCTTTAAGAAGGCACTACCTGCTCTTCCCATCTCCATCACCTTTGGCCTGATCTTCTACTTCTCAACAGATTATCTCATGCAACCTTTTATGGACACCCTTGCAGCTCATCAGTTATATATCTAAGAATAATGGTGATCCTGTTTAAGAGCTTCCACGGGCAGCAGGCCAATTTTCAGTGGATAAAACCTTGTGAATTTTACTCTTAATTCCATACCTATTTCACAGGAAACACTAAAAAAAAAACAGTTTTGCTAGTTTCCCCTGGAACTTCGCAGCTGGTTCTTCAGACTATTAATGCTGCAGGTATCAGAATCTATGCAGCCTGAACTGACTTGCACGTATTCAGAGCTGAGTTCACCCAGATCATTTGGAGCATAGAATTATTATTGATGACCTTTCCCTTCATTTTTTCATATATTAATTTTTTACTTGGTGTAGAAGGTAGATTGATTGCATTACCTTAAGGTAAAATGGAGAATCTGTCTTGAGAGAGCATTGGTATTGAGAAGTTTAAAGTCCACTTTATATAATTGCACAGTAATAATAATACAGGGTATTTTTTTAACATTGAAAAAGCACTCTTTGAGAGAAATACAATTCAAGTACAGGAACTGTCTGAAAGGAGAGCAGAGTATAGGGAGTTGTGGTTTCTACAACTACACCACTAAAAGTGGGCTGTTCAAATCTCTTATACAATAACAGCTAACCATGGGCTATCGTGGAACTTTTGACATTCCTGGTTTCAACAGTAAAATCAGCAAGAAGCAAATTGCAAACAGCAGAACTGTTTTAGTGATCCTTTGCTTTCTCTACTGGGAGGCTTGATGCTGACATAGATTAGTTTACCTTCCAGATACTCTAAATGAAGGTATCTTAATCTCTGGCTATGTTCCCATATCATTCATAGCCAGATTTCATGTAACTATGATTTGCTGAATAATTGGCTGGATTCATGTTATTAATTAAGTCACAAATCATGATTGATATTTATGGGTTCAACATGCTTAGCAACCTCATATTGCATGTTAGCCCTGATTTTATATCCTTTCAATATCCTTTCAATTAAAAACAAAACGAGAAGTAAAATGATGCAAAGCACTACTCTGTAGGTTTTTATAGTGATGGGACACAATCTTGCCAGTTAGCCTTCTGTTAAATGACTGTGTGTATCCCTCATTGCAACCATTTGTGGGAACGTCTGTAAACTGTTCTCAAAGTTCTAAATGTTTCACAGCTCACAAAGATTAATGCGGACCTTAAACTGGGTTCACATAATATACTATGCCAAAATTCAAATAAATCACATTATGTGTATAATGTGTGAAACCATGTCACACGCTCAGTCCCATCTGCCCATTCTGTAATCACAATAGTTTATTTGGCATTGCTCATGTAAACTTGGGAAAAATGACCCAAGGAAAAGAGAACTCATGGTATAGTTATAATTCCATTATTGAATAATCCCATAATGATCCCATAATAACCCCATAAATAATGGCAAACAAGTTCTCTTTCCTTCTCCTCCTAGATTGGATAGCATTAGTGTGACCAAGAAGCCATTCAATAGAGAGTTGAGACTTGATCAGTGGAGTAAATTGGGACTGCTTTAATTCCTTAATCATGAATCCTCTGGAGGTTTATCTTGTACTCCATCAAAGGATGACTTTTTATGCCTGTTAATAAAACTAGATTGGGTTTTGCTAGCAGTAAGAATTCTGGAAGTACGTACAGTTTGTCTTGCCCTGGTTCCTGATCTTCAGAAAGTCTTATGCTTAGAGGAAGAGGCTTTTATGCATAAAGCATGATACGCAAAAGTCTAATTCACTATATTTCTTTTATCTAAAACAGAACAAGAGCACATGTAATGTTGGCTGAAGTATATATAGTGATACATACAGTAGTACATGTAGATACAGTATATGCTATGTAACATCTTTTTAATTAAAAAAGATAATTTCCCATCAAATCAATACTTTATTACTATCAGAAAAAATAAATAAAGGGGGAAATGAAATATTAGCTTGTTATAGTTCTCAAAATTGAGTTCTTGCTGAAAATAGTATTGGCTGCAAAAGTAATATTTCCATTTCAACTCCTTTCATTTTCTCCCACAAAATCTCTTAATATTTTGTTGCATCAGAACTATTGTTCTGCCACACTTTTTATTAGACCAACTTGGCACAGGAAGTTTTATTCCATTTCATTTTTCTATGCAGCCCCACATAAAATAGAGCCAGAGGAGCTTCAATGATATTGAAAGTTATAAAAAGAGATTTGATACATTAAAGTAGATTGCAATTCATTTTCAGTGGTTTCTTATGTAGATAGATACATTACATACTACATATCTTATGTAGATAGATACATTACATAGCTATTATGTGAACTGTAAGTGAGGATCAGTATATTGTCTCTATTAATTTATTGTGTGCTTATTGTTTATTCCTCACAATGCATGTTCCTGCATTTCTACCCTAGAGATTCCTTTCTGACAAGTCAGTGCATTTAAATATCTCTTTGCATAGACAAAGTACTTATTTTAGGGGAAGACAAGCATTTTGCCCACCTACATCAGATTATTTCTTATTTTAGTAGTAACACATGGAGCTAATGCTGGGAAACTGGAGCCTTAAAAGGAGATTCTTCCCAGCTAGATTTAGGTTCCTTGCTTCAGTGAGATGTAGATATTTTATTGTTTTAGATAAAATAACTGCATAATTGTTTAATCTGTTCAACCTGAAAAAAATGCTAAAGCTGTAAAGCTTAGAATTTCACTTTCCACTTTGGAACTTCTTAGTAAAAACAACTTAGCTTTGGCTTTCCATTGAGTTATGTTGGAAAGAGAGGGTCACTTTAGAAGTGTTTTTAGGAATACTATACTTTTTTAATTTAAAAGTGAATTATTTTGGAACTATTATAGCTCATAATAAAATTGAAAGGTCACATTGGGCTTATTATAAAAAGTCTAAATAAGAAATAGTTAATTCAAGCTTCTTTCTAGGGACATCTTTCATTGTAGGGTTTGCTTATTGGTGCTTTATGCTTGTTTTACTGGAAACCTGAGGTTTTTGGTTTTTTTTCAGATGTTACCTTTTGTGAAAAACTTCCTTGATTTAAGTGCAAAGGAATAATGAATTGACCTTGAATATATATTTCCTGAATATTTTACAGGTAATAAACTAGATTTGAGGCCAGTCCAAGGTAGAAAAACCCAGTAGTGTACCCTATTATTTCATGTCTTAATTTATTTCACATGCTGAGAAGAATTCCATTACCATTAGCGACACTGACAAGGGCTAACGGGAACTGTACCCAAGCACATCTCTAGGGCACCAGTTGGTAAATGTGAAATGTGCTCCTTGAACCATATCTGATTTGCTATGCATTTGGCCTACAGTGATTAGCATATACCATATTTAATTCTATAATCCTATATCATCTTAACCGGAATTATATGGTAAGGAAGAATTCATATCTAGCTAAATACAGATAGTCCTTGACTTACAATTGAACCCAAAATTTGTTGTTAAGTGAGACATTTATTAAGTTAGTTTTGCCCCATTTTACAACCTTTCTTGACACAGTTCTTAAGTGAATCATTGCAGTTGTTAGGGGACACGAACTGTCATAAATGTGAGTCAGTTGCCAGAGGTCTGAATTTTGATCATGGGGATGCTGCAATGGTCATGTGAAAAATGGTGGTAAGTCACTTTTTTCAATGTTGTAACTTTGAACCATCACTAAATGAACTGTTGTAAATTGTGGACTATCAGTACTTCCGGCCAGGGCCAGGGCGGAGAATTTAGATCTTTAAGATGTTGAAATAATTCCAGCAGCTTAAATCAGAAGGATATTCCTTGTATAGCAATATTTAGTTGTACAAGGGATGTTTCAAGTCTAGTTCCAACAGGTCACATTCTCTTTAAGTGTTCTATGCAGTCCCAAATAACAAATCAATAAAATGAATATTGCACTTAAAATCCATGCAAGTTCTTATTGCCAATGCAAGCAGAATTAAGATGTGTCATCTTTTTGCTGGGAGGCAAAACTTTACAGTTGGCCAGTATGTGCAAGTATTTGCGGGCACAAGTATATCTAAGCATGTATGTTTTGTATATATACTGGACTTCTGGTCACATTTTCTCTAGGGCAGAAAAGACTTGCAAATGTTAAAATGTTTTAATAGGACTTTTCTTAACCATCTTGAAATCTTCATTCCAAAAATCCATTAAATACTGTACATGTCTCATTTGTTTCCTTTAGAATGACTTTAGTATAGGACAGAATTTGAATGCATCCAGTGCAGCCTTTGGCTTAAAAATAAGTGTGGGCTTAGTCCAGTGGGGAAATCTAAATTTTTTTACTACCGGTTCTGTGGGCGTGGCTTGGTGGGCGTGGCAGGGGAAGGATACTGCAAAATTCCCATTACCTCCCCACTCCAGGGGAAGGATACTACAAAATCTACATTACCACCCCACTCTGGGGCCAGCCAGAGGTGGTATTTGCCGGTTCTCCGAACTACTCAAAATTTCCACTACCGGTTCTCCAGAACCTGTCAGAACCTGCTGGATTTCACCCCTGGCTTAGTCAATGCCTGGGTGAGAAATAATTAGGAAAGTTTCTCTCTCTCCCTATAAGTGCTTAATAACAATGTTTTATAATATATTAATTTTGCATAAATTAATTAGTAAAGTCTGGACAACAGAAACAACCAAAAATCTGTTTGAATGCATTCCTAAATTGCTGGGTTCTCATGATGGACGTAGTATGTGTGCAGGGACAGTGCAAATATACAGAATATGTACAGAAAATTATTCTTAAAATATGATTATTGAAATATAAATACAATAAAGTGATGGTATAACTACCAAGGACTGTTGATTTGTATACTGAAGTTATTCTGGTGGGAATAGTTAATAGGCATGCAAATTGGATTTATTTAAGGTGATTTAGATCGTACCAGTTGTGCCACTCTACCAGCAAGGTGATGAAGCAAGACAAAATTAGTTTCCCTATTCAACTACAATTCATTTTCATTATTTACTTGTGATACTTTTTTTTTAGCAACTAGAAATAGAAGTAGCAAGTTTTATTTAAATATCTATTTTGATGTAGAAAAAAATCAGTAGATAACTTTAAATGATCGTGAAAACTTTTTTTCATTAACTTGAAGATATAAAGTCAAAATTCCAAAATTATTCCACTTTTTCCAGATGCTAACATTTTCCTCTATATTGGATTTTATATGTTATTTCCACAACCAAAGTTCAGGAAACTAAATAACATCGTTCGTATAATATGCCAATTTTAACAATGGAGGCTAAATCAATTTCTGTACTTAGTGTTAACTTCCAAAATTGAATATTGTCTAAAAGAAACTACACTAAATTACTACACTAAATACACATTACTAAATTAAAGTACAATAAGTTAGCCAATCTCTAGCCATCTGTTCTCAGCATATGATAATACGAAATGTTTCACGTGATACTATGGCCCCCAACCTTTTGGGTACCAGGGCCTGGTTCTGTAGAGAAAGATTTTTCTGTGGACCGGAGGGGGCTTGTTTTCTCATGCCTGCATCCTATGGATGGTGCTTTGCTTGTTTTCACGGCCCGGTTTCTGGCATGCCATGGCCTAGTGCCGGTCCACGGACTGGGTGTTGGGGACCCCAGATGTAATGGATACCTCCACTTTAGGACACAGTGGCTACTTTCATATTTTTTTTTTAGAAATGCCCTTTGTTAGAAAAAAAATCAACAAAATGAAGTTTTGAAACATTGTGCATTTTGTCTGTTGTTGAGGGCTAGAGAATGCTAATTTAGTGCAGTTTTATTTTTAACAAAAACATTTTTTTTAATTTATTTAGAACATTTATATGGCCACCCATCTTATAACCAACTATTTTTTCCTGCTCTTTAGAAAGTTCCATCTACCACTAGGGAGCAGTGTGGCAACAGAGTAACTTTTCTCTTTTAAGAAGATTCCAACTCTGTCTTCCGAGTTGTATGAGATCTCTAAAACCTTTATTTTTTTTAGTTAAGTTACTATTGTTTTCACATTGGTAGCAAAATAAAGCATAGGAGTGATGGAAGATAACAGTTCAAACAGAATGGTGGGGAAAAGTACTATTCATGTTCTGTTCAGGAAGCATTTTTAAGATAGACTGCTGAAAAAACATTCCAGCCTTGTGCATATGCTAACAAATGAAGCAGAACAGACGCAGCATTGTAAGAGGAAAGCACAACAAATAACAGCTCCTCTCATTATGTAGAAAGTGCAAGTTTTCACTGTTGATCAAGCACTGCCTAAACAAGCTGATTGCTCTTCCAGTCCATGTCTAGAGGACATGGTGTCCTTGAGATATGTTGGACTGTAACCCCATTATCCTCAGATTGGGAGGATTGTATTAAACCTGTAAAGAATAATAATGTCCTTCCCAAACACAAAGTGGTTTTAATATAGGCAGTTTCAAGTTACAGTCCGCTCTTAAGCAGTGAAACATGTCAAGCCCAGGAGGAGGGTGTGAAAAGAGCAAAATGTGCTCCTGCAGTAGAAGCCTGCAGTTCCTTTTATAGAGTGACCATAGTATTTTGTTTATGACATATCGGTTCTGTGCTCGGAACCTAATGCACAAAGCTGTGCTCAGCCTCTGACCCGAGCTCATAAATGATCTCACTGGCTAATTATGGGTTCAGTTTCAGTGAACAAAGACTTGCAGCAAAGTTCTTGCCTATGTTTAAAAAGGTAACAAGCAGGATAAAAGTGGCAGATGACCGAAGACACTGACACACTTTCTGAAAAGGGATTGTGCTTTATCAGCTGATACTGGCAGAAAGAAGGACTTTGGGTTAAAATAAGAAAAGACAATCTGGTGCCCTTTGGTTGTTTGGGAAGATTGGTTTATGGGGCTTATATGGTAATTAATCCAATGTATCTCTGGCACAATGTTGCCTATCCCTGCATTAACAGATCAACAATAACTTTAGGAAAGTAACTATTGCAATGGGGAGAATAGTATTGATATCTCCCCTAGCAAATGGCTTGCTTATTTACTTTATAATTTATCTATTTATTCATTTATCTGAAAAGGTATAGGATTCCTGCTTGAGCAGGGAGTTGGACTGGAAGAATTCCAAGGTCTCTTTGTTATTCTGGTATTTACCAAGTTATTTTTATAATGCCTGTATATCTGGTCTTTTTGCTGAGTCAGTTGAGAATTTCAAAACAAGATTCACAAGAGGGGAAGAAAAATCACACTTGTATTCTGTGTGACCATATAATGTTCCCTTCAAGCATGTATCTCTGAAAAGCCCCACCACCCAGAGAAGGTAAGTCCTTGTACATAATTTGACGAAAACCAGCCTCATATGAAAGCTGTTCGTCTTCCCCCCTCTCTCCAGTATGCACATAATTCTGGTTACCAAAGTTATTTGGGGTCATTTGTTGTATCTTTTCCCCAGAGTGGGGGAGGCAGCTGCAACTGAAATAACCCTCAGCACCACATCACTGGGTGGACTTATCTCCTACTACATACCAATCTTGCTGATAACAACAATTAAAGCTAGCACAAATGAGAGGCAGGGTGCCGGCCTCTCCAGGAGTATCAATGCCCTGCACTATTTCTGGAATTATGTAAAGAGAGATATAAATAACCAGAGGCTCTGAAGTGATGGCAACTGGGGACATTTGTATTCCAGCTTGGGAGGCAGTTGCGCTGGCATTTTCTTTGAGCTTATAGGTTTTAGAATAAGGAACAAAATGGATCCTCTCATGAACAATTCAAGTTGAGAAGAAATCAGCCAGAAAGTAAGTGAGTTCATAAGAAGTGCTCTGAGCTTCTATGTATGACAATAAGGGACCCACCACCAGGAGACAATACATACATTCGTCCTTATTGTGACTCTTCAAATCCTCTACTGGGAACTGAATATAGACCATCACATTTTAGATTATTATATACAGTATATTAGCTTTTCTAGATACCCCTTCCTGCGTTTGCTAAGCATCAGGGTACGTAAAGCTCTAAAAACTAATAGGCTATATAGCCTTGTACATTGCCTTGCCCAGAGTGCTAGGAATAAAAGGCGCAGCTTGGAAAGAATATGCAATTGGCAGTGCATCCCCACACTGAGAAATTACAATTTGGATAGCAATCCCCCAAAATTAACCATTTCCTATATACTCAGTGTATCCTTGCCAGGAACTTATCAACCGTAATGCTGACCTAATGGAAGCTCTTCCACAAGCTTGATATTCCTGAATAAGCAAATAAAAAATAAACACTTGCTGGCCAACTTTCTGGTCTCTCCAGCAGCCAAACCAAAAATTACCACCCAAGACCCAGAGGCCAGCAGCTAGATGGAAAGGGATGGTTCTGCAACAGGCCAATGGGGGCCCTGAAGCTCAAAGATTCCACTTCCATGCACTTTAGAATGTTCATATAGGTTTTTTTTCCTTTTTACCATAGAAAACACCCAATTTTCTGCCAGTATGTTTGGTCCAGTCTTTATCTGCATCAATCCAAAAATGGTCAAAATGGATGGTCAATTATGACCGTACATCCTCCTCAAATGTAAATGGAATGTCTTCAAGCCAGTGCAAGGAAGGTGTATGAATGCATCCACAAAAAAACTACACGAAAAAGCAGAAGAAAGTAATTACATTTTTTCACTCTGAGATATTTTTCTGCCTGGGGTGAAGAAGAATTAGATGCTACCCCACCTAACTCCATTCAACGCAGGTACCAATTGGATTTGTAATTGGCAGGGGAAGGCACTTCCATTTGTACTCAGCTTAGCTATAAATACACTACATAAAATTACTACAACTACTCTTTCTTTGTCCTGCTCCAGAATTACCTCCAGATCTGTATTCTTAGGCTGTCTGTCTTCAGCAGTTGAGTTGATTTATTTCTGAGCTACTTATGTTATATCTAAAAGGTCAATACAATTTTGCATAGCTTCTGGGGCCAGACTCCTGCTTCAGCCCATCTTGTGGCTCTAGGACTTCAGCAGATACTGCATTTAATTCATGTTATTAAAAATGACAGATGACTTGAGAGGTGTCCACACAGCTTGTACTAAGCTCATCATTGCCAATCTTAACTTATAACATTGTTTGTATTGAGCTGGATTGTATTACCACATCATAGATCCTTGCAATGGTTACCTGTATTGTACAGTAGCACAGTGCCAGAGAGCTGAGTGAAACTAACAAACACTTCTGCTTCCCTCTTTTCTTTACTGGGAGGAGCAAAAATGCAAAGCACCAGTGTGCGAATTGTTGTTTTTCCTTGTTTTGTGGAAGGGGAGGTGTGGTTGCAAAATAACTGTCATACTATTTTGCTAGCTGTTGCAATTTGTCACAGGAATATAAACCCCCACCCCCCACGCCCCCAAAAAAGAATGGCTATGCAGTTTGCTTTGCAATCCCTCCTTTACAGAAGTTGCATGGGGGGGGGGGGGTGTTTGTTGCAAACAATCTGGAAATCCATACGTATTTGAGGAATGTGTGGTGGGGGCTTGCAATTTATTATTATTTTTTCACTTTTAATGAAAGAGTGAAAAACTTATTCCCTTGACAGGACTGGCAGAAGTCTGAGGCAAGGTATTGACTGAATTATATTTTTTGCACTCTGATCAGCTGGAGGGAGAGCACTGACTGGTTTGAGGTGTTCCCTGTCAAATCTATATTCCAAAGTCAAGAGAAATAAAAAGAACCATGTGGGCAGCTTCAAACCAGTTTGGAGGAACTGGGGAAAACCAATGCTACTGTATGGAAAAGCCATGAATCTTATTTCAATACTAGTGATGAGATGACATCTTCCACTGCACTAGAGGGCAGTGAAATAATTTATGGGGAATAAGGCAGTTTATCTGATACACATCACTTAGTCTTTCAACACTTCCCTACTGTGTGCTCACTGGTCTGCCTGGCACCTGCTTTCAACCCACTCAAAATGTTGCAATGCAGTAGTGACAGTTTTAATAGACATTACATGAACAGAATGAAGCAGGTACACAGCTTGTTTCTAGTGATCAGGTGCAGTTGCTTCTTCAGTCACTGGACTTTCCCAATGGATTGAAACAACCAAAGGAATCTAGGTTGGTTGAGTCAAGTAGGCAACAAACAAATATTTTTGCTTGTTGCTGACTTGATTCAACCTGCAATAGAATGGCCGGTGTTTATGGAGGGGTGGGGGAAGAGAAAGAAGATTGTCACCACAATTTCCCCCTTTCTATCTTATCCACTTCCTGAAAGCTTTGGTAGATAAGACAGAGCCCAATTGTTATCTTTTTAGACAAAGAAAATGCCAGGCTCATGTCTCTGCAGACTGTTTTCTGTAGAGTGCTTCCAAAAAGTCCCATTTTTCCTAGTCATCATCCCCTTATCTAAGAGGACTTGTCTAAATAAGGATTTTATTTTTGGAGGCAGATTGTTTTTTTTTTTCTCAGTCCTTGTATGGCAGACAAGATTTTCTTCTGGCACAAACTGTGTGATTCTTCCTAATTTGTTTGTGTATGTACACGTGTGTGTATGCAGTGTAAATACCACTGTCCAAATATTAGAAATGAGTAAGCTTGGAACAAAGTCAGAATAAGAAGTAAGAAGCCGACACATTAATCAGCTTTTGGGTTATAACTCCCTCCTCCCAGGACAGCTAAACTTTCTTCCTTCTCAGAAAGTTGGTGGGTCAGACTCTCTGGGCTTAAGTCCACCTAGTATTTAGTTGATGTTGGGTAAAAGATCAGGCAAATCATTAACTTATCTATAAAACATACTGAGAAGGTACCTCCCTAGGAAAGTACCAAGTGCATCCTGCACAGGCTTTTTTTTTTTATTTATTAAGAGGACCAGGCAGAGAGAAGGAGCTGTAAAAGAGATCTTGAAAACAGGTTGGAAGAGCATCTGCACTCAAGAGGGGTTAGCACATTCCAGAACAATGGAATGTCTCTGTAGCTATTCTTCTCTTTTTTCATAACAAATGCTGGCGCTTATTTTTCCCAACTAATGTCAACTGCCTTAATGTAATCCTTCTATGGGTTCTTATCTCTCTATCACATTACTATTGGCAAGGCAAAGAATCTTTAACTGCCCAAATATTTTCATCAGTAACTCTAGGTTTTTATAATGTTCAATGCTTGAAACCAAAATCCTCTTGCAATAAAGGTTAATTATTTTTTCCTACACTCCCCCCCGCCCCGCAATTTAAATGGTGGCATACAGTATTAATAAAGTTCAGACATCCCGAAGCAAAAAGAAAGAGCAGATCCCATTGTACTGTTTGCTTTGATTTACTGAAATTTAGTTAATTATATGAATGGACTTCAGCACTTGCAACCTTCATAGCTGTATGAAAGAGAGATAGTACAGAGCAGATAGGAAACATTTTAAATGAAAGGTGACTGGAACATAATGTCAAATGGGACATGGGGAATTCTGGGAGTTGAAAGCCACATGGCTTAAAGTTCCAACACTGAGAAATACTGGTATAAAACAAGACTTATCTGAATGGATCAGTTTGTGGGGTTGATTGGCTTAAGTTGTCTACTGCAGCTTTCTTCAGTCTAGTACCCTTGTTGAAAATCTGAGCAAAATATTCTCCTGAAGTCACATTTCATGCACAACATAAGTGAACTGCCTGTAGGTAGTAATTCAGGAAGCAGGGGTGAAGATGTGAGCATCAAAGTCATTTACTGTTTTTTTCCCTTGTTCCTTCCTTTCTTCTTTTACATTTCATCTTCTCTTGCTGTGTATATTTAATTATTGTTTCTAGCTGAGGAAAAATTCTGATCACAGTCTGAAAGTTAGAGCTTCATTAACAAATACCTTCTTAGCTCTGGTCAAATGTTTAATTTTGTCATTTACGACAAAGCTATCTTCCAGTTTGAACAGGTGCATTGATTCAGCCTCAAGGCTACTTTTGTTTTGCACATAACTTACTATATACACAATGCCCCTCAATGTTTCTAAGGGAGGAGTAGCACCAGGCTTATCTGAGCTCTGCAGAACAATGTTGACTGCCTCCCCCAAACTTGTCAATATGCACAGTTAAGAGATGCTTGTAAGAATTCCCATGCACAAACTGGAAAAATACGAGTATTAATAAAGCCTCATCTTAGAATGTGGTGTTTTTTAAATCACAGGTTATAGTTGCCTAGAGCTTCTGCAAAGCAAATGAGGCAAGGAAAACATTTCAACTAGGAAGTAATAAATTTTCTTTGTTGTCTCCAGTTATTGTTATGAGATAAAGGAGAAGAGTTATTACTATATTTTTAAAAAACATTCAGAGCTCTACAGCTCTCTTCCCCAAAAAGTCTCCCAAAACAGAGTTGATTTGCAATCAATAATTGCAATCAATAACAAAAATAGTTTCTGATTTGCAATCAATAACAAAAATAGTTTCTGTCAGCAGACTTCAAAACAAAACGAGATGCCATAGAATATTTACTTGAAATCCTGCCTGGCCTCCAAGAACCTTAAGTAGCTTTGAAGCACTACCCTTTCCCCCATGTTCACAATAACAACCCAGTGAGGTAGTTTAAGCTGAGAGAGAATGATTGGCCCAAAGGTCAGCAGCAAGCTCTATGGCTGACTGGAGATTTGAACAAATGCCATTAAAAAAAAAATCTCCAGCTTTCTTTATCCGTTCACTTTCATTTTACTGAATAAAAATTTGTTTTCAGCTTTTTTTTTTCCAGAAGGGAATGTTGATAAATGTTTGTAAGTGAAATGTGGTATTTTTATGCACAATTTAATTAGAAGATGACCAAAAGGATGCTCTATTTTTCATTTTGCAATCATTTCTCCAGCTTTCTGCAGCATATGTGGCTTCTCAGTTCTCCTCCTACAGGGGGGAATTCTTTCCATTGGATTTTTCAGATTGGGAAATGTAAACAGCCAGGAAGACTTTAGCATGATGGAAAGACTTAGCCCTTTTCACACAAACCTTAGCATTTAACAATGCTAACACATTCCGATATCTTCAGCACTGGGCTAATGTAAATGCATTGCCTTATTATTGCCAACAATAGCCATTGGGTACAAAAGTAGGGATGCAGTGGCTCAGTGGCTAAGACGCTGAGCTTGTTGATTGAAAGGTTGGCAATTCAGCGGTTCGAATCCCTAGTGCTGCATAATGGGGTGAGCTCCCGTTACTTGTCCCAGTTTCTGCCAACCTAGCAGTTCGAAAGCACGTAAAAAATGCAAGTAGAAAAATAGGGACCATCTTTGGTGGGAAGGTAACAGCGTTCTGTGCACATTTGGCATTTAGTCCAGTAGTGGGTTGCTACCGGTTTGTGTGTACTGTTGGCGGAAATTTGGCCAAGGTCACTGAACTGGTAGCGATGGCCAGCTGGCCACGCCCCCAAACCAGTCCCCCGGTTGCCGCTCACTTGCCCCGGCTGCCATGTTTGCACACGCGCATCTCATTGCCTTACAAGTCCAATGGGATGTGCATGCGCGAAGAACATGGCGATGAAGGGAGCAGTTTTTTCCACCAATACTTTTACTCTCGCTTCTCAGCGCTCTTAAAGTCGATCTTGAAGAGCTGGAAGATGTTTCCTTAGATCGCCGCCAAACTCATTGTTGGAAGCATCAGGCTAGCCCATGAATATACGAGAAGTCTTGGGCAAAGTTCTTCCAAAGTTCAGCCAAGTCTTCTCCTTCTTCTCGGCCTTAACGTGTGTGAGCAAACACGCACACCATGAGGTGTGCGCACCATGAAGTGTGTGCAACTGTGCATGTTTGCTCTGTGATATGGGGCCGAGAAGGAGGAGAAGACTTGGCTGAACTTTAGAAGAACTTTGCCCAAGACTTCTCATACATTCAGGGGCAAGCCTGATGCTCCCAACAATGAATTTGGCAGCAATCTAAGGAAACATCTTCCAGCTCTTCAAGATCGACTTTAAGAGCACCAAGAAGCCAAGAGCAAAACTAGCAGTGGCAAGGGCAACAGGGGCGTGTGACGTGTCCCTCCGGGGTCCCCTCCTGGGTGACAGCCAGGGTTTCACCACTTCCTCTTTTCCTCAGAGGCATGGTGTCTGCCTCCAAGTCCTTGTGGAGAGACACACACACACACGCCCGTCACCCCCTCTACTTTTGCTCTCGGCTTCTTGGCGCTCTTAAAGTCGATCTTGAAGAGCTGGAAGACGTTTCCTTAGATTGCTGCCAAACTCATTGTTGGGAGCATCAGGCTAGCCCCTGAACATATGAGAAGTCTTGGGCAAAGCTCTTCCAAAGTTCGGCCAAGTCTTCTCCTCCTTCTTGGCCTCGTATCACAGAGCAAACATGCACAGTCACACACACCTCATGGTGTGCATGTTTGGTCACACACGTTAAGCCGAGAAGGAGAAGACTTGGCCAAACTTTGGAAGAACTTTGCCCAAGACTTCTCATATATTCAGGGGCTAGCCTAATGCTCCCAACAATGAGTTTGGCGGTGATCTAAGGAATGTCTTCCAGCTCTTCAAGATCAACTTTAAGAGTGCCGAGAAGCCGAGAGCAAAAGTAGTGGCAGCGGGGGCGACAGGCATGTGTGTGTGTCCCTCCGCAAGGACTTGGAAGCAGACACCACATCTCTGAGGAAAAGAGGAGGCGGTGAAGCCCTGGGTGTCACCCAGGAGGGGACTGCGGAGGGACATGTCACATGCCCCTGTTGCCCTCACCGCCACTACTTTTGCTCTTGGCTTCTTGGCATGATGTCTGCCTCCCTTCATACTCCTTGCGCACACTGAGAATGCTGAACCGGAGCGGGAAAGGACGCACAGGATCAAGAGCTCATGAAGTTGGCCGCTGTTGGGTGAGCGCCTTGGCTTCCCTTCTTGCTCCTCACAGTTGCCCTGAGCTGAGCCAGTGCAGTTCTTTACTTGAGCAACCCCGACGACCACAGCAGCAACAAGCAGCGCCACAACAGCAAGGTACAGTAAGATTTGGGAGCACAGAAATTGTTCAGTAAAAAATAGTGCATCTCCGAGGGTTTCTGGCAAAAAACAAAAAAGCCACCCCAAAACAAAACCCAGGCTTGCAGCAACAGTTTGGAGCTTGTTAAACGTTCCTCCACCCCAGCCATGCATTTTCCAGTCCAGGCTGCTCGGCAGGCAGGTTCAGCAGGCATCCTCGGCAGGCAGGCTTTTATTTTGTCAGGGGGGAGGTACATAGGAAATCACCCTGTCTCTGCAGTATCGGTCATGGGACTGAGTGGACATGGCCAACTCGATGTCACTCACAGCAAAGTGCCGCCTCATCTTGCCGTGAGTGATGTTGACTTGGCCACGCCCACTCAGTCACATGATCACCAAGCTACTCCAACTCAGTCATATGACCACCAAGCCATGCCCACCAAAAAGCCATGTCCACAGAACCGGTAGTAACAAATTTTGGGACCCACCCCTGGTTTAGTCATGATGACCACATGACTACGGAGACGTCTTCGGACAGCGCTGGCTCTTCAGCTTTGAAATGGAGATGAGCACCACCCCTAGAGTCGGGAACGACTAGCATATATGTGCAAGGGAAACCTTTATCTTTACAAACTATGATTTCTTGAAAATTATTAATTGTGTGCCATGATTTCATGATGCAAACTGCAGATTATCCTACTTGCATCCTAATGTCACATTCCAACATCTTTGTCCACATAAAGATTCAAGTTTAATTATTTGGTCCCCATGTGTAGCACCTTAATGCTGATTGGGGGCTTCTCTTATTAAATGTGTTTAGTGAAAGTGGATCGACTGTTTTTTCTATTTAATAGGTGGAATTTTAAATCCTCTGTATTCACTGAATTTGAATTCTGATTAGTATTAACCAGAAACAGAAGTAATTTGCCATTCCTATATTACACTTAATTAAAGGAGTGACTGAATAGAAGAAGCCTGGAACAGGGAACCAAATATACCAGTATGTTCTACATTAATTAGATGGAATGCTTTAAAGTGTTGTGTAAACAGACTCATAGAATATTACAAAATAATATATCATCATGGTGTGCACAGTACTACAATGAAGATCATATCATTACCATAGTAATTATGATTATCACATATTTTTTCACAATCCTTTGTAAATAGTCTGTGTCTGCTCTGAACTTAATCTGCTATCATCTACAAGGGCTCCTAGTATTAACAACATAGGATGCACACACAATTAAAATGTTCATACCACACAAAATTAAAATATCCATTCATGTTATAAAATATGAATGTATTTAAATTGTGTGGTAATTTTTTAAAAATTAAAATCAATTAACAGATAAGTGAAACCATCGTACAATCATATAACAGCACCACTACATAAATATCCATGGGAAAGATGATAGAGTCTGGCTATTTTTTTTTTCCTATCCTCTCTTTCAAATATCTCCAGAGCATCTTCTGAGAATTAGAACACTTTCCAGGTCCCCTTGCCTTTTTCAAATCTCTTTTAAACATTAATTTTCAGTATGTCAGTTTATTACTATCTTTTTAGTGTTGTTTGCTTTTGGAAAAAAAATCTCATTGCATTGACCAAAAAACCCATATTTCCTTAGGTCTGGAGTATTTCTTTAAAAGCTTTCTAAAATTATACATTTTGGAGGGAAATGATGTGTAGTGAGTCTTACCGTTATATTTATCACCTGTAGCCTTTTCTGGGCAAGACATGCCTTATTTCAGTGACACTGGCAATGTTTTTATCTAGAATGAAATTTATTTATTTCTTAAATGTATTTGCCGCTTACTTTGCCATGGAGCTACTCTGGGAAGCTTACAACAATAAAAAGGAAGAAATAAAAAGAGTGTAAGCAAAACTGAAGTAAAGTAACAAAACAATAAACAATGAAAAAGAAAGGAAGAATACATCAGTGTGATAAAATGGGTAACATGGATGTCTGTAATGTTCTCTCGGAACTACCTTTGAAGATACATGTAGACTGGAATAATATTAGTGCTTATAGGATTTTTACATATTACACCTAAACTATGCCTGTTGTGAGGGATGCGGTAGTTCAGTGGCTAAGATGCTGAACTTGTCAATCGAAAGGTCGGCAATTCAGCATTTTGAATCCCTAGTGCTGCGTAACGGGCTCCCATTACTCTTCCCAGCTTCTGCCAACCTAGCAGTTTGAAAGCATGTAAAAAATGCAAGTAGAAAAATAGGAACCACCTTTGGTGGGAAGGTAACAGCTTTCCTGCACCTTTGGCGTTTAGTCATGCCGGCCACATGGCCACGGAGACGTCTTCGGACAGCGCTGGCTCTTCAGCTTTGAAACGGAGATGAGCACCGTCCCCTAGAGTTGGGAACGACTAGCATATTTGTGCGAGGGGAACCTTTACCTTTATGCCTGTTGTACAGAGTACACGATTAAACTTCCAAAGAGATGAAACCAAGAAAAAGGTACTGTTCAGTGGGCTTGCCCAGGCAAAAGAAAAAGAAACTGACAGTTTTAATAGCTAAATCAGCCCTCAGATCATCTGAAAAAAATGATTCATTTCTGTCCTCACATGGCTGCTGGTTTTCAGCAGAAAGAGGAATATGTTGTGACTAAGCTCATGTTCTTCTCTTCTTCCAGGTCCATGCAACCTTATTTTCTGGAATATTTTTGTCACGTGTCTAGACTGCCTGCACTGGAGGGCAAAACTAGGAGATACTGTAAACCAAACTGGGGCCATTTCCTGCTTAATTTATATTGCTGATATTGGACTGGTCCCAAACCATTGTGGCTTTTGAAAACTGAAAACTCCACACTGGGAGCCATACTGCCCATGAATTACAGCCACCAGATGCGTACAAAGCTTGTGCTGCAATGGCCCTCCCTCTGTTGAATATTCTTCTCAGAGCAATTATCTGTGGGTTTATAAAATAATCCTGTATTTTTAAAAAATAAAATTCCTCTTAGCTTTTGAATGTGTTCTATGCACTGTATAGAGCACGTTTAGCTGCTGCTCTTGTTTTAATTTCTTGGTTTTGTTGATTTATTAAACACCATGGCAGAAGTCAGAGATACACTCTGGCACCAACTATGGTATATATATCATAGAACTTAAAATCCCAAATCAGAGAAGGACCTTTACCCCATTAGTAAAATTCTTCCTTCAGCATTTTTGGCTGGAAGATAGAACTCCCTACCCCCAACTCATTACCAGTATATCCTTGCAACTCTGTAGATACTACAGAAACTATTGCCAGTTTCTTATGGAACCTTGAAACACACTAATTATCCCATTCCAAAACAGGATACAGCAATCAACAATATAAGCAATTTCTACTTTCTGACATCAACCCTGAGATACCAAACACGGTTGCCAGGTTTTGTGTGGCAGCATGCAAAATCAGGTAAAGAATAATTAAGAGCAATTGAACCTGCCTGAGTAATGGATACAGTAGTCAGAAGTGGCTTAAGCTGAGCATTAACAATTGCCTTGGGGTATATGTGCTATGTTAGCTATTGTACTATATTTTTCTTAGATATAACAGGGATCTATAAGAAATTATAATTCTTAAATCCCTTTTTAGTTTTTATTTTTGAATACATGTATTTGAAATGTATGTATGTATGTATGTATGTATGTATGTATGTATGTATGTATGTATTTGTATTTGTATTTGTATTTGTATTTGTATTTTATACCATTTCAAAGTTTATATTAGCCAAATAGCTAATTTTAATTTGTTTCCTCCTTCCTGCATATAAGTAGCCTGAGCAAACCCTTTAGCATATTTTGATTTAATGTTCTCTTTTACCTAATTTTTTTAATTATACTTTTCTTAACTATCCTGACACTATCAATTTACTTTTGGATATTATTTTGGATACCAATTCTCTTGTGATGGTTAATGACTGCAATAAAGTTAAGTAATAAAGATTTATTAAATAATATTGCATCACTTTAATATAAGTTGATTAAAAAAAACTACTAGCTATATCCCCATCTCTCTTTTGGGTGGTGAAGGTTGCATTCACATAACTCTTCTAATTTATCTCAATAACTTTCCTGTAATAAATAGGCTGAGAGATAGTATTACTTCCTGATCCTAATCCCAGAATCACTTTAGTTGATCATGTTGTTATTTAGCTGTTTTATTAGTTAGCTTGCAGACCATATTGGAAGGATAAAAAGGTGAAACTTAAGTAAACAGAAATCATCATAATACATATTGGTAGTTGTTATATAATATCTCTCTTGCAAAATGGTCTTCACAGGGAGAAGGGCGGTATACAAATTCAAAATAAACAACATATAGATCAGATCCAACAGAATGCAAGTACAAGTTTATTGCCTCTTGCTCTGTTTGAGTCAACAGACTCAGTGATAGGAGTGAGGTTGGGGGAAAGAACTGCAACTTTCTGTTTCTTTGATCATCTTTTGACTGGCTAATGCAGTATAAATCTACTTTGGTATTCTATTTATGAACAATCTATGTGCACAATCACACATAGGGAAGTATGGCCTCCTATCATATAAAGAAATGGAAGTTTAAAAATCTCTGCCTGTTTCTACATACATGTTATGTCTGTATATGGCTACTTCTGTTCCAATTTTTGGGTGAGGGAGAGGGGACAGTACAGAGAGGTAATAGTCATCAGGCATTTGTGGCTAATTTCACATCAAATGCATAACCACTCAAGGAAACAACTGCCAGTCACACAGCATGTTAAATGAGGTTTTAAGTCTTGCTTTTAGTACTAAACATAGCCTATTTAGTTTATTTAGGCTTTAGGGCATTGTACAAACTAAAAAATGGATTGATTCAACAGTCATGTGAATGCAGCCACAGTGTTCCTTACATCTAGGACATTACCCAAAAGAATTTGAAGTATTCTCTTCTTGCTGGTTCAGAATAGAAGCCTTTTCCAACTTAGTTTTTTGAAGATGTTTCATGTGACTCTCCTTTCTGTATACAAATATAAAAGCACAACTAGCCCAAGGCATAAACAATTCTGAGATATCAATGTATGTTTCTAGAAGCAAGTCTTATTTAATTCATAAATAAGTCATAAAGTCATAAATTTATTTTTATTTATTTATAAATAAATATTTATTTTATTTATGAGTCATAAAGCTTATTCATCTGTACCTCTAATTAGAACTTGAAGAATTGTTATTTAAAGATTGTACATGATGATATTTTCCCCCTTTCCCAGGATATAATTGAGGACCCCTAACTTTGTGTTCATTTGATCTGATGTTAAAATGATATTTTCCAACTCCTCTTGACACAAGCTTTCTCTGGGTGTGATTCTAGGGGCTTCATTAGTAGTATGGCTGTGGTGGGCAGGGGCTCCAATTTGCCCAGCTTCTATTGACTGCTTCTGGCTACAGTGTACACATGTTGGTTTAAGCTGCTGGATAGATGTACCACCAGGAATGGTGTAGCAGAAGCAAAATCCCTGGAGAGACTAATAAAGTAACAAATATAGAGATAGATAGATGATTGATAGATAGATAGATAGATAGATAGATAGATAGATAGATAGATAGATAGTTGGGTGGATGGATGAACAGATGATTGATAGATAGATGATAGATAAAGCTCTTTAAAAATGGGAGAGATTCCTACAGTTACCTAAAAGGTGACAATTATGATGATCACGTAGTCAACATGAGATTCACTGGCAATGGAGAAAGAGTGCCAGGCCCGTGATTTGCAGTCTCCCATAATTCAGGACCAGCCCACCATACCATAAGGAGAGCAGTTGCTGGCTCTTTTTCTTGCCCCAACGGCAGAACTGCTTGTGGGAGGGAGATGCATGCAATTACTGTTCCATAACTTGCCGCACATGCTCTGGCTTATTGTTGAAGCTAAATAGAAACTGACTATAGGGTGAGAGAACACTCTGTTGTTTTTATATTTGTGTATATCTCAGGGAAGGAAAACATATTCAACTGGTTGTCTGGATCAGCTCATAATCTCCCCCCAGCCTATGCTAAACTATTATTTAGTTTTTTATACAAGATTCTTATAGTATTCCCCACGTGATTAGTTTGACATAATAAAATCCCATTACTGTCAAGCGCTGAACATTATTTGCTATCATAAATTGTGAAGGCAGATTAAATGAAATAATTTGTGGGGTTAAAACAGGGTCGGCATAACTTGTGCCTCTCACTAGACCTCAGACGTAGCACCCAGAATACTTCCAAAATTGTTTCAAATTATAATTTCTTGCAAGTGAACAGAATATTAGGAAATAATTATATAAAAATGGTTGTAACTCTATTTGTATGTCAGCAGGATAATGTTCCAAAATTTGAAAGAACAGGATCAAGTTTGATATCGGGAAATAAGCCAGAAAAAGAAAGGTTGAAAATGGCTCAGATCAAGGAAGTGCTGGAGAACATAATTTCAAGAAAATTCTCCCTGCAATGCTTCTCTATGCAACAGACAGCTGGGCAGCAGATGAGAACAATACAGGATGTTCCATTCCAAGCCTCTCCCTCTTGATCACATAACCCTTACTGAAGCATACTCAGCCCACCTTGTGCTTCTTAGTGAACACATGCATACAAATATGCAACATGAGTTGTGGTGGCGCAGTGGTTAGAATGCAGTATTGCAGGCTACTTCTGCTAACTGCTGGCTGCCAGCAGTTTGGCAGTTTGGGTCTCACTGCCTCAAGGTTGACTCAGCCTTCCATCCTTCCGAGGTTGGTAAAATGAGGACCCAGATTGCTGGGGGCAATATGCTGACTCTGTAAATCGCTTAGAGAGGGCTGTAAAGCACTGTAGAGTGGTATATAAGTCTAAGTGCTATTGCTATGAGGCAAGAGCAGAAAGACACTCATGCAAATATGCAATCTGTTATATCATTCAATATACTCAACAATGAACTAAAGGGCCACCATCAGTGAGTTGTTGGACACTATTACTTGATCTGTTGTGTGGATGTTTGGGTGGTTTGGGGAATTGTGGTGGGTGGGAGTGTGTTTGGGGATTGTTATGTGTGTTGGACCTGGTCTTTGGGTGTTACATGAATTTTGTTGCATGGGTATACTGTGTATACATGTACAATGACAATAAAATTATTATTATTATCATTATAATATAAGCACCTTCTTTGTGGGGGTTTTGCAGCCCACGTGGTATCCTAGTCATCTTATTCTAAACTAGGGGTGCCAAACTCAATTTCATTGAGGGCTGCATCAGGATTGTGTTTGACCTTGGAGGGCCGGGGTGTTGGTGGGCATGCCTGGGGTGTGGGCATAGGCGTGGTTGGGGTCATGGCCAGGATGGGCGTGACAGACTTTGCCAGCCAAAACGGGGTGCGTTTACAAAATGAGGGCTTTGCTTTGTGACATCCAGATCCAGCAAGCAAGGGGTGTGAACTGCACAGAAAATACACTTTTGTTTGGTTATGAAGAAATATCCTCAAAGTCAGATGTAAACTAAATTCACAGCAAACACCAAATGTATACAATGTATGCTCCAGGTAAAGACGATTTATTTTAGGATGAGTAACCACAGTTTGCATGTTGGAGGTTCCTAAAGGAGTGCTGGGAAACTCTGTATTTTAAATAACATTTGAGGAAGAGGTGCAAATAGCTCTTCTCTGCCTGAGGCTGTAGAGACCCAGCACCAATCAAAACACTTTTTGTGAAGCAACTGATCAACACTGACAGGGTAAGCCACTAGTATAGAAAAATAAGAGCAAACTCCCCTCCCTTCTAGTACTGATAGTGCTAGTTTGGTAATGAAACATCTGCAAGAAAACCATCAAGCTCAGAGAGCACCAAGGACCCCACAGTTCAACCTTGACCTACAAATATTCTCTTCTATCGATAAACATTTTTTGGTTAGAGGGACTCAGAGCCTGCCTTATATAAGATGGCTCCCACTTTTGATATGATATCTAAATTTTGATATGATTTCTGTAAATAAGGAATGTAGAATTATAATGGCTGAGTCTTTGATCCTTCATACAACAAAAAAATACAAAGCTAAGGGATAAACAAATAAAAACAGATTTGAAAAAAGAAAAGGCTCAGGAAAGAAGAAGACTGAAAGTGTAAGAAAGAAAGAGGAAAAGAAGGAAAACTGAAAAAGAATGACTTCCAACTTTCTTTGGTACAGATATAAATAAAAAAATATCACTCTTACTCTAAGATTAACATTTGTCTACCTTATTTTCATAATCCCATATCTAATCATCAAAGCTCCAGATCAACTTTTAATTTTAGTTTCTCATAAAAAGTCCAGTAATGGTTTATATTGCTTTAATCACTATTTATTAAGGAAACCACAGCTGATTTTTTAAATTTATTTTGTCGAGTACATATTAGATAATATATATAAGCATGAATTGCATACATAAAATGAATACAATTAAAGGGAACATTAGGACAGGGATGGTAGGCACGCTGGTGCTCTTATGCACACCCCTTACTTGTTATTTCCAGGCCTAAGCACCCCGCAGGCTGGATATGGGCCGCAGGTCTTGAGTTTGACACCTGTTCTAAACAGAATGAAAAACTTATTTTTGTTCAGAAATGATAGTAATGGACTACATAATTTTAGCTAGATTTTCTTCAGTCATTTTCTTCCATTGCCATTATTTATATTAACCAGTTGTCTTTTTATCTGGTGTACTTAGATTCATTCTCCCGATTTTTTTTCTTGTGACCTGCTTTGGAACATTCCTAGTATTGAGTTCATGTTAGAAAATTGTTATTTTTTGCAAAAGCAAAAGCTTTGTGAAATGGTATGACTATTTTTCAAAAAATATGTATGAAGGCTGTATTTTTCAAAGTACATATTGTCGATTAATCCTGAAAAAGAATGGTTTTACTTTAACAATCTCAAGTTCATGTATATTAGTAATATATGACTATATTAAAAAGTCACTCTGTGTGAGTATAAATCTGTTAATACCTTAATTAATTAAAAAGGAAGCTGCATCAAATGTTCAGGGAGATTCTTTTCCACCTCTACCTACATCCTTTCAAAATCTGTGACAAAAAGCCTTCAAAAGTGCTAAGTTAAGTCTGGGAGAAAAGCACCAAAAAGAAAACAGAGAAATTGACAGTATGGTAATAGAGTTATTTTATTGGACAGAAGCCATTCAGTGTAGGCCAAAGATCCCATCATTAAAACATCATTGTCAGTGTAAATTATCTTAGGCCATACAAAGCTGAAGGCCAGTTCAAACAAATCAGAGGCTAATAAAAATACTGATGTAAAAGAAGATATCTGAATAATATTTATTCCAAGGGGAGGAAAAGGAAAATTTCTGTTATAGAAAATACTGAAATCCACTTCAAATTAAAATTATATAAATTTACACATAATGTAACATAATGAAATTTAATATTTTTAATGACACTTTTTATTAGTGACCTTGTTATCTACAAATATGTTATACATATTGTGGTCTAGCAAGAATCCTAAAAAATTCCTTTTTAAATTCAAAACCTTTCTCTTTTTGTATGTGCGTATAAATACAAAAGGGTAATATTTCTGCACTGTCCCCTCTATTGAGAGACTTTGACCCCTTCTTGTGGATGACCCCGACACTAAAGAGAGATAGCTCCTGGGACTGACATTATTTCTATGCCAATTTATTACTTGGGATACTCTGCATGCTACAAACTCCAAGTTTAATCAGAACTTGGGAAATAATCTTAGCTCTCTCTTTCCCTTTCCCATCTTTATTTGTCTCCTGCCAGAGAATGGTCCAGTGTTTGCAAAGAGAAAAAAAAATCCCTCTACAGAATCAGCAAGTGTATGAGATTCTTAATTTGTACTAAAGTAAGGATCCCTCTTCAGAAATATCTTGCCTGAGATAAGAGGATGTATACAGCAGCTGTCAGTTTTGTAAATGCCAGGTGGCATCACAATACATGCATGTAACAGAGATAACTTTTTACAGCTTCATAACTGAGGTTGTTTTATTTTAACACAACATCTCTAATTATGATTTATTGGACCACATCTAAAAATGATAGTTGTAAAACACACTTTTCAGAATGAGCTCTTTTAAAATAACAGGATTATATTATATGAATATTTGGGAGTAAACATCCTTGAATCTCATATTATTGGTATAATTGCATATTATTTACAAGTTCCTAATATAATGACATTCCATTATTGATCTTTTCCAAATGAATTTTTAGATATATTTGATAATTTTCATTATTACCAGTTGCTTTTATCTCATATATTTGTAAGAAAATAAAATAAATTTGAACAAAAGATATTTGGAGAAGACGACGTGAATGAAATAAAATTGTATTTAGATGTCATCTTATACCTTTCAAGTGCCACTATCACAATCATTTTACTTTCATTAGCTTGAAATCTTAATATTACAAACATTTCTCAACCAGAGAGGTAAGGAGAGTACAGTAGTGATTTTCAAACTTTTTCAGTATATGGAACTTGTTAGTTAATAAAGGAAAAAATCCCAGAAGCCTTGATCAACAGGCTCCACAATAGAAAAGTTCCACAATAGAAATTTGATTTGTGTCTATGTGAAGAGGTGTGAGTGTGCATTGCTTTTAGTCTCTCATGAAATTCCATTAAGTTTTCATAGTAGTTTGAAACACAATCCACTCAAGCAGTCATTTAGGAGAAGCACAGATTTTTATTTATGCTATGCAAATGAGACATACTGTTGTTTCTTTAGAAGAAACAGCTGAGTACCAGTAATTTTAATATATGCATAATAAGAAATAGTAAATGGTTCCTAACTATCACTATTCTATGGTATAAAAATTGCTTCTCGAGGACATTATCCATAAAAATATATACTAATTGGTTATGTACCCAATTCTTTATCTGGCACTTTATTAGGCTAATGGCCCAACATACCCAAAGTATAATCTAAGATCATATAATCCCAGCAGAGTCATCCAAATATATAATCCCAGCAGGGTCATCCAAGGCATGAAGGTCATCCCAGCTGTCTAGCTAAAGCAAGCACACATCTATATTGGCAGCAGTGATATAGGAAGATGCTGGAGGTGAGAGATCTGTTTAATAACAACAGTAATGGATAATTTCATGTTCTGCAGGAAAAGTCAGTGGTAAACCAATCTGTATTTTATCAAGAAAATCATATGGATGAACAATATACTGTAAAAATGGCACATAATTAATCAGTCAATTTAAGAAGGCAGTTGGATAAAAAGGACTGTATGTTATATCAAGTTTAAATTATTTGCATCCTCTTGGCACATAGGAACAGATGGGTTCCTTGACAACCAATTGTCATTCAAAACTCAGAGAATTTAACACAAACTATAACAATAGTAAGATAAAATCTAATTAACTGCAGTTAGGTTGTAAAACAGTTTTATTTTAATAATAGAATGCATGCAATCTACTGAAAAGACAAAAGATTATCAATATCAGAATTTGTTTTTTTTTACTTCTGTTCTTGATGAGACTGGGACCCTAGGTGTGAGGTTGAGCACATACCCTAATTGTGCTAAATGTGCTGACTGGTTTTATTTCAGCTGCTTTATTTGTTATTTAGTGTTTTTGTTAATGGTGTTTTTATTATTAGCCATATATATGAGATGGATATAAACTGAATAAATAAATGCTGTCTACATAGCTCTGCCCTTGAAGAACATTTGGAAGCTAATTCAGAATATGGCAGCATGCTCAATATATTCAGCACACCACAGTATACCCATGTAATGCTGCAAGCCGTCCCTAGCCATTTCAAAAAGAAATGGATGGCGAGTAAATTTAATAAATAAATACAAATGACATTGCTCTACATGAGTGGACTTAGTGGGCTTCCAGAAGCAATTCAAGGCACTGGCAGTCATCCTGAAAGTCCTACATGGCACACGGGACTGCCTATCTTTGGTGTCTGTCCCACCAGATCTGACAGGATGAGCATATTCGGGGTCTCCTCAATATAACAGCATCACCTGATGGGGCAGAGAAAGCATGCCTTCTCTATCATGGCGTCTGCCTTATGAAACAAACTCCAGCCCCAAGGCTTTTTGAAAGGCCTTGGTTTTCCCCTAGGGCTGAGATGTTAATGGAGGCTGTTAGTGTGGTTAGGATGATTTTTTTATTAGGGCCTCTACTAAATTCTGTTAACTGATTTAGTTCATTTATTGTGTTTTTATCTTTTGTTTACTCCCTAGAGTTTTCATTGACTGGATGGGCAGCTCTATAAATTTGGTTAATAATAAATAAACACAGTAACTTAAACCAAAGTTCATATCAAAAGTACATTAGTGTTCAAGATGATACAATTTTTTCTGCTACATTTTTTCCTCCTACAATTTAATTGCAGCTCAAAATAATTTAATCTGAACTATGACTGTATAAATTGGATGACTACAATCCTATACAACTTTACCTAGACTAATCACTGAGTTCAATGGGGCTAACTGTCAGGTAAATGGGTACAAGAGTACAGTCAACAGCAGCAATCTTATCAGAAATATATCTTGAATAGAGTATCTAATAAGTGCACATAGAACTGCATCTTAATTATATACCGTAGTCCATAGGACAAATTCCTGTCTTCCCCAATCTTGTCTCCTCCCGATATATTGGATCACAATATCAAATATTCCCAGCCACCTGAAAAGATATAAAAATGGAAAGGATGTTCATGCTAAAATTTAAAACAAAACAAAATTACTCTTTGTTCTCCAAGTTCCCTAGAAAAGTTGTTACAATATAAATAAAAATTAGTTTACATTTTTACTTAAATGTCGCAATAGGAAGTCAAATATTTTTGTTTTAAATATAGTTTCAAAGACAGGAGTTTTTCAAGTACCAATGTTAAATATCCAGTTTAATTTATATTGGCTTTTCTTCAGCTGTGTGTAAATAATCATGTTACAAGAGAACAGGGAATTCTAGGTCAAAGGAACAAGCCACAATAATGCAATGTGCTCAGTGACAACTGGCTGTTAGAGCTGGAAAATGTGATTTTTTTTTAAATTGACAAAACAGCAAGGCTGTTGAATGAAATGAAATATTTTATATAATTTATGTACTTCCAAGTGATTAAGGGTGACTTTTAGAAAAATCCCGTTTGAATTTCAAAAGGAACAAAGAGATCTGAAAAAAATGCACTATATGAATTACGAATTGAATTTACAAGATTACAATACTGCCCTCCATAACTTTCCTTCCCAGCTTAACAAACATTTTTTAATTCAATCAATAAGAAGGAAGGACGTGTTCATCGGAAAGAGTCTAAGCATCCCTGTTCCCCCTAGCAACATAAGCATCGCCCCTTATGCCCACCGAGTTGCTGCAGTATATGTGCAGGAAGGCACGTAGCTCAGATTCTGCAGCCCACCTTCTGGGAAGGCGGCCTTTGAAAGAGAAAATCCCATCTTTGCCTAATCATCCAAAGGGAGGGCTGAGCGCAACCCACCGTAGAGCCCTCGGGCTTTGTGAGGAAGCCTGAACGTGCCCTCCCGCACATGCACCAGGCCTGCTGCTTTCCCCGCCCCCAAAGGCTAGTCTACGTCCATTTCCACCCAGGGGCCTCCTGTCACCATGCGAAAAAGCTCAGCAGCTAACAGCTCAACATGGACGGGTGAAGGCAACCCCGCCTTCTTATTGGCCGAAACTTTTTCCGCCTCGGCTTTTCATTGGACGGAACGCGAACTCCACGAGTCGAGCACGCTCTCCCCGGACTGACACCTCCGTTTTCGCTCTAATCTCTGGGCGACGGAAAGGAGGTGGCTTTTGAGGAGCCAATGAAAGCGGGAGGGGGCGGAGCCTGGGGCCGGGCCTCAAACCAAGAGGGCAGGGGCGAGTTGGTAAACAAGCTCCGCGCCTCGTGGTGCCACGGGGCGGGTGTCGGGGACCTGGCAGTCGGGGTTGGGAGCGGCGCCGTGCGGGCCGAGGTGAGCTAAGCGTTGGAGACATACGGCGAGGCCTGGCACCCATATGGAGGAGCTGGGAAGGCCTCTAATCTCTGCCCGCCTCCCGTTAGCCTCTACAGCGCATCGGTCCTGTAGCGGCCTGAGGGATTCGGCCAAGGGGAAAATGGTGTCCCCATAAGCGGGGGAAGAGAGATTTTGGCCGCGGTCGCGCGCTGCGAAGACGTTGTGCCACGTGCCGGCACTCGCAAAGAGGGTCTTCAGCTGTGCCTTGCTGGGGTGGCGGGTGAGGGGAAAAACAACCGAATTGCTGCTCCTGTGGCGCTGTGCGTGAGAAGAGGGGAGTGGGGGTGGGTGGGTGTCTGGGAAATAAAAACCGGGCTGAGCGTGCTGAGACCATCGCTTGAAAGCAAGCTTACCTTGGGGCGAACCTTTTACGGCCCTTGAGATGCGTTGGATTCTTAAATTCCATCCGACTTGAGCCTGCTGGGAAAGTTCTAGCATAATCCGTCTGGAGGGCGCTGGGTAGGTAGGGCTGCACACTGGCCCGTAAGAGTTGCCTTAAGACGCAGTGTTAATCACAGGATCGGATTGACAAGCTTTCCACCTAGTCCACGTTTGAGTCAAGAACGTGATTATTCGTGGTTAATTACCACGAGACGGCAAAGCCGGAGCTAGTTCTGCGTTGAGAAGCTACAGCAGGAGGGGGAGGCGTGATAAACCTTGTGTGTATTTGTGTTTGCCTGGGCGGCAATTGCACCTCGGTTTTCGCTCCCTGCCTTATATTTCATTCATGCCCACTACCCCAAGCTCGCTTGCTCACTCCCTCTGCTGAATTTTAATGTAAAATGTTTGATATCGGTATATTTTGCTTCCTTAGGAAATAAAAAGGATTGGTAGGAAATCCTGATTCAGCATTTTATGGTTGATTCAGAATGTATCTTTTCTTTTATGTATACTGAGAGCGTATGCACCAAGGCTAATTCCTTGTGTGTCTAATCACACTTGGCCAATAAAAAATTCTATTCTATTCTATTCTATTATGCTAATAAGTGAATTCTTTAAGAATTGGCAGAAGTAAAAAAAAAAACGCTAGAGTCTAAGCAGTTTTAAATTAGATTGGTGAGAAATATTTACTGGGAAACTGTCTTGAAAATAAGATTTTTTAAGCCCCACACTATAGGGCAAATTATCTAAATAGAAAAAAATGTGTCCCGTATGTATGTGTATTTCCCATTTAAATGTGATCTTTCCACATTTTATTTTTGATATGCAAATTAATTTTAATCTTTTTTTCCCCTTCTGATCCTGTGAACATTATTTAAAGACATTTTGCATGAAATGCTTTTGTGTGGAATCTGCCTCGATGTGCTTAGAATAGTGTAAGATGTGCTGTTTGTGCCATTGTAATAATACCCTTTTTGGTCTACCTTATTGGTCATGTTCTTCTGATGAGGCTATGTAGCTTCAAAAAGAGCAATATCCCAGAAAATTACTGGTCTGTCAAAAAAGTAAAATCAATTCTAAAAAAATGAAATAGCATTTAGATTTCTGCCATGAATTTAGTCTAAAACAAAAAAACTTTTTAAAAGAGATAAATTGTCATTTAAGATCAATGGGCGATATTTGAATTTAAAACTTTGTTATGTGGCATGGAAGCACAAATGTGGCAGGGCACAAATATCCAGTGGCTACTTTGCAGAGATTGGTTTTCTATTTTGTAGAAGGTTAGAATTTTTACATTTAAAATAATAATAGTCTTATTGCTCAATTATTCACACCCAACTGCTGAATGATGGGTGAAATCAGTGCTCCAAATTCTTAATCTTTCCATTCAATGCTCATAAATTTAACTCTTTAACAGAAAAAGTGTTGCAATTCTGTTGTAGAATGTTGTTGCTTTGATCACAGAGGAGTTCTAGGATTGCAGGCTGGTCATTCCTGGATTAAATCACTGTATTGAATTGTATTCATAAAAGCTAGCAGTGAAAGATAAAATTAAATATTTTAAATGAGAGTTACTATAATTAGTTTAACACTGGTGACTGCTTATTAGAAACACTCAATTCCAGATTCCAGTTATGCAAAGAAACATAAATTATTAAAAGTTCCAGCATAGATTTAAATGCTTGAGTAACTTTGTTGGTCAAGCTAAAATATTGTAAGTGCTTCTTACATCCAAAATGGTAGCCTATAGAGACCTGCCTGGTTGGAGTCCTGGAAGATTTCTGTTTATGCAATTTGAGATTTGGAATGAAGGCAACTCCTCCTCCTCATCTTTATCAGTGGCTAACCCAGTTATTCACTTGCCTTGACTTAACAGTCTCTGGAACAAGATCTCTACTTTTAGTCCAGTGGGCAGATTTAGAATTGTAGGAGCATGCTGTGAATATTCTTTTAGAAAGGCCAATGGTATGCCCAAGTGTTTCATTCACAAAATGAATATCACAAAGAACATGACAAACTAGTTACAAAGCAAATTACAAATTTACCAGAAGGACAGGCTGGTGAGGATGCTCTTTGGGATCCCTGTAGCCCCCGACCTCTTTCTCAGCAGACTCTTCTCTTTCCTCCTGGCCAGATCCGCTGCTTGAAACACGGTACACTTTTTTTGTCTCTGCACACACCCCATGTTTGGAATCGGGAAGGGGATCGCGAGTTTGGGCGGCTTTGTTCCCCAAAGCTGCTGGGCAGATTCCCGCCCCCTCCACTGTCCGGAAGAGGGAGGGTTGTGCCTCAGGCTGTGCTCTGTCCCTCCCCCCAGAGCATGCTAGAGGTCTCTTTGGGGGAAAGCGAGTAGTCCCTGCACTTCTCGCTTGCAGGAGGAAGAGGAGGGTGGCGCCACCTTAAATGCTGGTAGGCAGAGGTAAAATACTTTTTTCCTTATTTTCCTCCCCCAAAATTAAGGTGCGTCTTATACTCCGGTGCGTCTTATACACCGAAAAATACGGTAATCCATTAGCTAAGATAGCCAAATAACACCCCTTATGTTCATCATAGACTTATATGTAAATACTACATGTTGTGACAAATGTTCAGTTTGTATTGTTATTTTCCCCAGCAAGTTATTGGCTAGCTGCCATTGAAGATGGAACACTGATAGAAATGTTTTAATACAGCAAAATAATTCAAAAAGTATAGGGGAATCAAAAATGTTTGTGTCAGTGCAAGAAAAAGATATAATGGCCTTGACATGCATGGCTTTAATGCTGAAATTTGTATTTATTTACAAATTAACAAAGGATGAATGTAATGAAGACTTAATCAGTACAAACATGGACCTTCTTCATTTGACTCACCAGCATTGAGAGCAATGATCCTTGTAACTTTGAAAACTAAAATAAATCATACCTGCCAAACTTTATCTTAACACTGATATTATACATGAATTAAGAAAAACATGACCTTGAAAAGCTCTTAAAAACAAAACTACTGGTATTTGGGGGAGGGAGACTTCTCCTTTCCAAGAACAGTTGTATACATGCAGGTAGTGATGGAATATATTTTCATATATTGGTGGCGCAGTGGACTAAAGTGCTGTTAAGTAGCACTTAGCTGCCAGCTGCCTGCAATTACTGCGAGTTCAAATCTTACCAGGCTCAAGGTTGACTCAGCCTTCTATCCTTCCGAGGTAGGTAAAATGAGGACCCGGATTGTGGGGGCAATAAGCTGACTTTGTATAAAAAAGAACACCGCTTAGTGGGGACCAAAAGCGCTACTAAGCAGGTATATACAAAAGTATGAAGGCTATTGCTTAATGCATTGTAAGCCGCCCTGAGTCTCCGGAGATGGACGGCATATAAATCGAATCAATCAATCAATCAATATGACAGTATAAAGAGGTGGAATCTTCATTTTTTTAACTTTGTTAAGAATTTAAAAAAATAAAAATTGCAAAATATGGAAGTGTTTTTTAAAATAATTTCCTGTTCTCTTTCCTGAGTTTTGCTCACTAATAAACTTATTCTATAAATCTGTTTATGCTTTGACTAGCTGTAGAAAATAGCTAATAATAATATGTAAGCACTTCCATGTTATCTCTTATCAGTGATTAACTGTAGTTAATATATTGTTTATACTGATAAAAATCCCTATGTTTGTTAACTTTATTTGCAAAACTTTGAAGAGATCATTATTTATTTAAATCTTCATAGCCTTCCCAATATCAGTGTATCCAAGGGTGGGATGCTTCAGAAACAAAGCAATAATATAAATGATTTAGGTAACCAAAAATACAGACCAAACTACTTACACTGACATCCAGCAACTTGTCATCCTGAAACAAAGTTAATGTCACCCTTGCCTGTAATGTAAGGACATTTTGTAATCTGTGTGCCATAGCTGAGAAGGCTTTCTGTCACGTCTCACATAATCTACAGCTTCCAGTAGAGGGAGTGAAGAGCCCCCTTGGCATTTCCTCATATTTGAGGTAGAAATATTTATGGAAAAGCTTTCCCTCAAATCCTAAGTTTCAAAGTAGTTGAGAAGAACTTCACATAAAGAAAGAGAGAGAAAAGGATGTTTAGGTGCAGTTGAGAGAATATTATTTTAGTGGGCTCTAAGAATCCAATTTAACTTGCCTGCTTCATGCAGTTATAACAGAAAAAAATGAATATCCCACTTTGGCACTTGAACATAAAAGCGAGTAGAGGGACCTTGATAATTAAATCACAGGAGACAATTTAATGCGATTGATTCATGTGAAATTGGAATTAAGAGCATTCCAGTCCAGATTCTATATAACACATGCATTTTCAATTACCTATCAGTTTTCCTGTGACACAACAATATGTTTGATAGAGTGGTTATAATGAAAGTTAAAGTGCAATTTATGTTGGTTAAACTTGTAGCTGGTTAAATTATGTATCTGTCTTAACTCTAGGAGACTCCCTTGCTTCTACCACTGAAATGCAGAGAAATTATTTGGGAGCTGATTATAAAGTTAGAAAAAGGATAGGCAGTTTTTGGGAGATATACAGAAGTTTACTAGTTGTCCAGAAGTCCCCCAATTCTTGCTTTTACACCTGGCCGTTTATCTCTTGTTAATTTTGCTTTACTGACTTAGCTGTGATCACTGGAGCAGCCATCTCCTTTTATAAAACATCAGTTGAAATGGTTAAAATGAACATTTTAAATGAAATTCATAGTACTAAAACTATTTTAAAAGTACAGTTGAAGCAGTGATTAATAATCCAATAATTTTTTGTAGCAAAGATATAAAAATTCTAATTTATAATTTTAAATATAGCTTTAAGACTAATTGACAGCCAAATTCTCACCATTCCATCTATTTCAGTCTCTAGTCTGGGCATTCCTATCATTTGACATTTTTCTCCATTTGTAAATTTTAGGTGAATTCACAAACTCAATTTGATTTTTCTGGAGGAGGAGGAGGACATCCTTATCTAGATGTAACTCTCCAGCCAGAGAAGCAGTTTCTTTACCTGTTTCGTTTTATCTCATCTGGATTATTTTACAGCTTGTTCCAGTCCCTCCCCTCATGTCTCCCTGAGCTCAAAAATTTCACATTCTCCCTGGGAAAAGTAAATGGATGGTAAAATTGAATGTCACAGGCATAACTAGAACATTTGTGCCCAAAGTTCTGAATTATTTCCACTAGCCTTTGCATGCAGACATTTACAGCCTGAAAGAGAAAACAAAACATTGTGATATATCTTGCTACTGAACATGAAGGACTTTTTCTGTTACTGGTTCCCTAGAAGGGACTGAAGCTGTGGTCACAAAATTAATTTATGTGGCATATTTGGTGCAGGCTGCCCAAATTAGGAAGGAAGCAAAATATGCTCAGGGATTGAATACATAGCTTTGACAAAAGCTGTGAAAGGAGAAGAGTAGATGTAGCATTTTGCTTTATGACACATCAGTGGAAAATTAACATACATCCTTGAAGTATAAAATATATTAATGTATTTTTCTGTTAGATTGTGAAAAGATGCTGACTGTCCCTAAAGTTGACTATGCATCTCCTTAGCTGTTTAGGAAGAACAGTAATAAGTTCTGTACCTTCTGCCAGTTAATTGTGTTTAAATCAAGATTAAGTAGGATGCTGAATTAGTTCAGGAAATGTTCAAGTTCAGTTTGTCTTGTTCTCTGGCTTCTGTTTTGCTTTGTTTTCTGCAAATGTGGATTTATGTATTCAACCTGGAATACAGCAGAAAGTAAAATCTTTTCTTCCTAAGTGTTTAGTAGGAACTAACTCCTGCTTAACATCTAGATGACTTCTGTTGATGAGTTTAGATATATAGTGTTTTATGTCATCTCACAGTATTGCCATTAGACAAACGTAACAAATTCCACCGAGGGCTTATTCATTGTTTGTGTAGAAGCAGATAATTTTTCCTGATACGTATACATTAAAATAACCCATGTTTGAGGAGCCAGTGGGAAAATATAAAAGATATTGCTGAATATGGAATTGCTTTATCTGTAATCAAGCTTCAGCAAAAAACCCACCAAACCATCTTCTGGAATATACAGTACATTTCAGAGTAACAAATACTTAAGTAATGAAAATAGGCCTAAGTACTATGTTATTCCCACTTTCCTCATTCCTGTGGTATAATGATGTTGTATAAATGTCATTTTAACTGGGCATTTATTCTTGTGTTTCTCATAGCCCAAAAGAGAAATACATATAGCCCCAATAGCACAGTTCCTCTCCTCCTAACAAAAATAGAATGTTACTTTTTTAAGAGATGCCAGTAGTCCCTGTCCTAATGATAAAAGCAGCTGCCACAATGCTGTTGCATTACTTTAACCAGAAAATAGATCAGTGCTTTGGCAACTGCCCACATATACCTTCTTCAGTCATTAACGTCAGAAAAGTGGACAGAGGGAGCACATGAAAACAGCTGACATAGTATTGAATCATTTTCATGTCTTGAGATATGCCCATTGCACTATGGCAGGTGCACTTGTGATTTCCATCTGTCTTTCAAAGGATTGAAGTCATGACTTGGTAAATGAAGTGACTCACACAAAGTAATTTGCTTAAAGTTTTGCAAAATGACCTTGAAATGTTACAGAATGGCTGTTAATTATATAAGGGAGCAAACAATTTTTGAGAATGAAGCAGAATTTAAAGTATATCTGATTTTACAATCCTCTGTACATCTACAGTTATTGCTGTGTTTCCCCAAAAATAAGACCCTGTCTTATATTTTTTTGAACCCTGAAATTAGTGCTTGGCCTTATTGCCATGTGCTCAAAAGCCCGATTGGGCTTATTATCAGGGGATGTTTTATTTTGGGGGAAACAGGGTAGCATCCAAAAACTTTGGGATAGCTGAACATAAAGTATTGTTGGATTAGACTAAAAATTTCATAGAACCACTTTCTGCAGACAGATAATTATTTTAGTCTATGGTAGCCAAACAGGAGTCTGGCAGGTTTTTTTTTTCAGACTTATTTTTAATAAAAAGCATAAGGTTTCATAAATAGCAGCTCATTTCATCAGATGTATGGAATTTTGGTTGCTAATAACTGGATTTGACATGGTTTGTTTTGATGATTAAATATTTGGTGATATTGGTCTCAGAGTTATACATTTTATTATTTGTCTAGAGATACCAGTGTACATGAGCAAATATTGTTATGTACCAGGTTTTAAAATATATTGTAATGGTTTCAGTTATGACATTGCCTGTGAGAACTTTAAAAAAATCCTAAAGCACCCACCCACCCACAATATGAAACAATTGTGGGGTTTTAACACATAGTTTGGCTGTGTTAAATATTCTCCCTGGGCTTTAACCCTATGGCCACAACCCTAACCATACTATAGTGAGAGTAGAAAAATGTATGTTGCCTATTTTTATAAAACTCTTGCATTTCTAGTCTGTAAAAAATAAAATGCTCTGTAATGAGTGTTATCTACTGTATAGTGTGCACATTTTCTGCAAATAATTGAGCTTTATTTGACATTGAGGGAGAACTGAAATCTTACATGAATTAATTATTTGCAGATTTGTGGAACAAAATACATTAAAACTATTAAGCATTTGTGGTTTTGAAAGTAATTTGTTGTTAGTCTCCTATAATTTATTAGATGAATAACTTAAGCTTATCTTAAAATATATTTTAGTTACATATACCTGTAGTCTGTAGAAATGATTTTTTTCTCCAGCAATTGACAGATTATGATCTATGCAAACTGTAAACCTAGGTATTTATTGCTAACTCCAAAATTACAAAAACAGTTGGGTACCATAGAAAATAGATAAATAAACAGTAAAAGCTAAGTCCTTATTTAACCTTAAGTGATTGATAATAAGTAATTTAGATCAGTCCAGCTCAAGTTGCCATCCTTTAATGGGTTTGGGGTACAATTTATGGTATCTAGTTATCCTGAAGTTGCAGACCTAATTATCTGGACATCTCCCATGTAAATTTCCAAAGTTTTAGATGTAACAGGAAGTGCAAGATAAAAGGGCTTTGAATCTAGATTATTATATGTAAAGGGGCTGCTAATCTAGTCTATTTCTCCATTGGCTGCAGGATATTGCAACTCAGCACCAGTCAGATGAAAGGAGGAGTAACTGATTTATAGATCTGTTATCCTACTCTCAGTTTTTAGATTAAATTCTAACTGCCCATTCCTGTCTCCTAATAGTGTTCCAAAATGTCAGTTTTTGGACCACAAATCTTTTTATGTTAGTTTGCCATTCATATCAAAATACAACCAATGTTTTGGAGAAACACTGTATGGTGTAAGTAGCACATAATTAATACTTTTAACAGTTTTTTATAATAATGCATTTAATTGAATAAGTTCTAGTGAGATGGGCGGCATACAAGTTTAATAAATAAATATGAATTATTTTAAATCCTGACCATCATAAATAAAGGTTCATTAATTCCAGAGATGCAGTTGATGGCTAGAATTTTTCATGTCCCCAGACTAGTCAGACAGACGTAAATAGAATTGTCAGGCTAGAACTTCTATAGTTAATTTGCTGCTATATCTTTACTTAAAATAAAAGAGCTGTTAGACTTGATCAAAATTGGAATGTTACCCTTGATTTTTGCTTCTTGAAGTTTTTTTTAAGGTGCAAGTGGTACAGCCCTACTAGCCTGTCATTTTAGCAGTTGAAAAATATTTGTCATTTAAGCAGCTTCAATACAAAGTTACACTGTAGTATTTTATGTATGAAAGGATTGAAGTAGGGTATGGGATTCATCATTTTAGTTTGGAGTGATCTAGTCAAGTATTTACAGTTGTGGTGATAACTTCCTTACTCCCTGGTGCAGAATTTCCCTGTGTTTCATTTAACAAATATGTTTCTCAGGCTTGCTTGACTTACTCATGGATTTTCTTGTATCCCAAAATACTGTACAGTATAATATCCCTCCACAACTTGATGCTGTATAAGTATATTGACTAAAACTCACATCATAATAATTAATTATAGTAAGAATAACACATATTTCCAGTTTTTTTCTGAAAGAGAAGGAAATATATGGTTCTCCTGAGTGATAGCGGGAGGGTCCAAGAATGGGTATTGACAATGTCCTTTCTGCCCAGAGACTGAGTCATTAAACTGAAGCCACGCCCTGTTGCCTCTCTTCTGGATCCAGTTTTCGATGCAGTCTAGCCCAATAGAGACGTTTAAACTTGCTGGTCAACAGATTGGACATTGTTAATCTTTCTTGGACTCTCCGGACAGGAAAAACATTGGATATCTTCAAAGCAGTATTTAAAGCGCTTCGGGAGATCGTGGCAGAATCCTGTGTTCCGGACTTATTCTGGCAGAATGTGCTGGCTAATCCAGGGCTCTGGCACAGCCACCGTCTGCCTTAGGGCTCCAGGCTACCCTGCCTTGGCTAGCACCCCTGGTTTCGCCCCAGCATTGCTGGCTGAGCCGCGACCTTCGGGCAGAACGTGCTGGCTAATCCAGGGCTCTGGCACAGCCGCCGACTGCCTTAGGGCTCCAGGCTACCCCGCCTTGGCTGGCACCCCTGGGTTCACCCCAGCATTGTCGCCTGAGCCATGAGCTTCTTTGAAGCCACCGGCGTATGCGCTGGCTCACCTGGCTCGCCGGCGCAGCTACCACCACCTCCAACCCTAATTGTCAGTAAAGCGGTGAGAGTCCCTGCCTTGGGGGTCCTAGGCATATTTCTGAAACTGCAGCAGCAGCAGCAGTATTTCCCTGAGGATCAAGCTGCCTGGGAGGGCTGCAACAAGGGAACAAAATGGAGGAGTGTTCCAAGCCTCCTAATAAAAAAATCTGACAAGGCAAAAACGGCTAGAGCAGCTGCTGCCTGGAAATGAGGATCAAAAGCCCCTTCTATCAAAAAGCCTTTGAAGGCTGACGAAAAGGATGACAGAAGGCAAAAAGCCCTTGAAAAACAAATCTCCAGGGCTGAGGCAGAGCGAATGAATCTATCAGATCACTCTTTTGACAGCTCCTACAGCTTCCCGCCCTTTATTGCCTGCACTGTTGGTGCACACTAGCGATGCAGTTCCCTGGGCTTGGTCACCAGAGGGCGCTGGTGAGTCATTGCCTCAAGCAAATCTGCCTAGCAACAAGGAGAAAATTGGTGATTCCTTTTCCTGTATGGCTTCAACAAGCTGTCAGCAGCCTACCATCAACTGGGAATCAGGTGCCTGAAGCCACAATTACGCCTACGGCCGCTGGTTTAGGTCCTAGTGAGAGCCTGGAGGACAATTTACCAGAAAGCTTAAAGGTTATTATTGCCCAGACCATCTCTCAGGGCATTTCTGCTGGGTTACAGCAAAGGCAATATCCTGCTTCCTGGTCTTCTGACTCATAGGCAGTCCCAGTTTCCTGCAGACCTAACATCGCTGTAGGATCAATGTTCTCACACTCAATCTTCTGGAAGTGATGAATCCTTCCTAGGAGAAGACACCCAGAGAGAGTTAGACTTCTCTGAGGACGAAGGCCTGGTTCCGGGCCCACCAGCCTTTACAGGCCTATTTCCTCCCATTTTGCTTAAGTCTCTGCTTCATAAAGCAAAGTCATGGCTCAGTTGGGAGCAGAGTCGACCCCACCTGAAGCTTCTTTGGCCCCTGTGGACTCGGACACAGGGCTCTTCTCCGAGCCACTGGCAGAGCAAGAGGAAATTTCAACTTCCAAGCCTTGGAACAGGTCCTTGTTGAGAGCAAGGACAGGAAGAAGGTTTTGCCTTACCCACTGCTGCCCATCGCCCTATTACCGAAAGCCTATCTTTCAGTCTCATGAATTGATTTTCCCAGCAGCAGAGGTACTTTCCTCAGAGATCTGACCACCAGCTGGACAGGCCCAGATTTCACAACCGGCCCAGGCAGCAGCTTCCCACCCGGCAGCCCTTTCGTGGAGCAGGAGGTCGGCCTTTCTGTAGAGCTGAGTGACTGTCAGCCCAACCCTCTCATTGGTGGCTGATTGGCTCTCTTTGCAACCCAATGGGAGGAGACCACGAGGGACAATTGGGTACTCAGTACGGTAAGGCTGGGCCTCACTCTGGAGTTCCTCTCCACACCCCCAAACTACTTGGTTCGTTGCCCTGTCTCAAAAAACAATGAAACATGAAGCCTGATGGAAATGGCTATCTGACACTGGTTGGATATCCAGGCTATAGGGCCAGTCCCACAGGATCAAAGAAGACAGAAATTTTATTCCAAAGCTTTTGGGACAGTGGAGAGCAATGCTGGATCTAAAAAATCTCAACACCATTTAGTCTACCATAAATTCAAAATGAGCTCCCTTCAGTACATCTTGGAGGGCATACGGGAGGGTGACTTCCTGGCCTCCATCGATCTAACGGAGGCATTCTTCCATGTGCCGATCCTGTCAGCCATTGCCGGTTCCTGAGGTTTATCTGCGAAAGGTCACGACCAATACGGGGCCATGCCCTTCGGTCTAGCCTCGGCACCCAGGTGTTTCACCAAGGTGCTGGTGGCACTGGCAGCTCACCTCAACACCGTCCCAGTGAGGCTCCAGTGCTACCTGGACGACCTCCTCATCCAGGCCTCTTGTCCATCTCAAGTGGTAGAGGATGTCCGAATGACAATTCGAGTTTTGCAGGAGCATGGCTTTTCCGTGAACTTCAAAAAGAGCCACCTAGTGCCCACCATTCAAATTCTGCACTTGGGCACAGTGATCGACACTCAGCTGAGTGAGGTATATCTGTCCCAGGACAGAAGATACCCATAGCTCTCCTGTCTCAGCTACTGGGAACGATGGCTTCGTGCGTTTCCATAGTTCCCTGATCTTGGTTGCACGCCAGGCTCCTGCAATGGCTTCTGCTCCCAGTCCAGTGATCACGCAGCAGCAACTCGCAGGCCAAGGTTCGGGTCATCTCATCTGTCCACTACTATGGTGGACATCTCCGGCTCTGTCCAAAGGCCACCTATTCCAGGAGCCCAGCAGAATGGTAATTACAATGGATGCCAGCCTCTACGGCTGGGGCACCCACCTGTAGTCTCACATGACTCAGAGTCGTTGGACACAGGCGGAACTTGCCAACTACATAGATTGGCTGGAGCTCAGGGCAGTGCACCTGGCCCTGGCTCAGGACATCATCCAAGAACATTGTGTCCTCATTTTGACTGACAATGTGGCCACCAAGGCCCACATCAATCATCAGGGGGGCACCCACTCACGGTCCCTCATGAGCGAAGTGAGAAACTTGGATGGAAGCACACCTCCTTTCTCTAAAGGCAGGGCATATCACCGGGTCAGCCAATGCGCAGGCGGGCTCTTTAAGCACAATCGACCGCTCCGAATGGAAGTTTCACCCAGACGTCTTCAGGGAGCTGTCCCTGAGGTTCGGCTACCTGATTGTGGACCTGTTTGCCTCCCCAGCAAATGCTCAAGTGCCACGGTTTTTTCACCAGGTTTCCGACACTGAGAGCGGAAGGAACGAATGACCTTCGCAGCCCTTGGCCTAGCGGCCTGTTGTATGCCTTTCCTCCTCCTCCCCTTATCCCAGGGGCTGTCCAGAAAGTGCTAGTAGAAAGGGCGGAGGTACTCCTGGTACTCTCCACTGGCCCAGGTATCCATGGTACGCGGACCTGGTGAGTCTGTTGGTCTCCCGGCCCTAGAGGATTCCTCGGGAGAGGATTTCTCTTAGCCGGGGGTCCTGGCCCATCTGGAGCTTCAATGGCTCCGTTGACCGTCTGGCACTTGAGAGGATTCTCTTGGGGGAGGACAAGTATTCCTCCAGGGTCATGTATGTATACATAGTCTGTATGACCAGACTATGGATAATGCCACCTGGAAGGCTTTTGCCACTTGGTGTTCGAAATGGCCCATTGACCCCATTGCGGCTTTGGTGCCACAAGTCCTCAACTTCCTTCAGGATGGTCTGGATAGGGGTCTTTCATTCACCACCCGCAGGCAAGTAGCAGCCCTCTCCACAATATTGAATTGTGGGGAAGGGGACCTTCTCTCTCATCATCTGGTGATAAGACAATTTATCAGAGGTGCTGTTAACTTACATCTGTGGTCCATTGATATCCCAATTGGGATTTGTCCACAGTACTACAGGCGCTTGCGTCGGCACTGTTCGAGCCGCTGAGGACAACTACTCTCCACTATCTGACCTTTAAAATCGTATGTCTAGTGGCCATAATATTGGCCAGACGTATTTTGGAGTTGGCTGCTCTGTCGGTCAGGGAAGACTTCTGCACATTTCATTCGAATAGAGTAGTTCTCAGACTGGATCCCTCCTTCATTCCCAAAGTAAACTCCTGGTTCATCGGGCCCAGGGGATTGTCCTGCCTAACCTCTGTCCAGGGCCTTCCCATGCTCTGGAGAGACAATGGCATAATTTAGATGTACAGAGGGCTCTCCGGATTTATATTAGGAGAACAGCGAAATCTAGAAAAACAGAGGCTCTTTTGCATCGTTCCAACCAATCAATGGGCTCTAGAGTAACCCCATTAACAGTTGGCAGATGGTTGAGAACTTGTATGGCCAAGGCCTACCAATCTAAGGTCCTGCCATTACCCGGATGGGCAGCGGCTCACTCGACTAGGAGTGCAGCCACAACGGCAGCTTGGGCAACACAGCCTTCCATTGAAGAGATTTGCAGGGCGGTGACCTGGGCTTCCCCATCGCCATTTATTAGGCACTATAAGTTAAGACTCGTTTGCATCAGCTGACGTGTCCTTCAGGAGGAGGTGCATTCCTCAGGGGGGACTCCGGACCAGATGGTTTCCCACCCTTAGGGCGGTAGGCTTTGGTAAATCCAGGGGTGAAATCCAGCAGGTTTTAACAGGTTCTGGAGAACCGGTAGTGGAAATTTTGAGTAGTTCGGAGAACTGGCAATACCATCTCTGGCTGGCCCCAAAGTAGGGTGGGAATGATGATTTTGTGCAGTATCCTTCCCCTGGAGTGGGGAAGCCCAGGGGCAACTCATGGCACGTGGAGACTTTTATTCACAGCTACGCCATCGTCGAAAACTGGAGCCAGAAGAGAGGCAATGGGGCGTAGCTTCAGTTTGATGACTCAGTCTCTGGGCAGAAAGGACATTGTTAATACCCATTCTTGGACCCTCCCGCTATTCATCAGAGAAGGAGCATATCAGGTAAGACCAACGGCCCTTTTAATGCAATGCTATCATAGTCTTTTGTCAAATGATTACTTAATCACAGGAAACAATGAAAATCTGTAGTTAGAAAACATGCAGCTATGTATCTAAACTCTTTTTTGCCTTGTATATCTTTTCATCTCAGTTTGTAGCTAAATGTATATATAATGAGTGTGAAGAAGTAGAACTTGATAAAACTGTACCGGAAAGGGTTTCTGCTCCTGAGCTCTTTAGTTTAGCTATAGGAATTTGCCTTTGCAGCTTGAACCTTTAGGTTTTTTGCTGAGGTTTTTAGACATTTTATGTTCAAACTTTTTTAAAACAACCACTGTGCTTTTATTTTATAAAATAGTAGGAATTCCTTCTATAATTTATGTTCAGTGATTTTCCTCCCTTAGAGACTTGCATATTCACCCTTTTAAAAAAAATATGTTGAAGAGCATGTTATCCTTACGATTCCCAGTCTGTGAATAATTCCTTCTTCCTCTGTCTCTTTGTGCTATGTCTTGCTTCTTTAGTGGGTCTTCATTCTGTTATCTTTATTGCTTTTGTGCATGATTTTTTATTTTTCATTCATTCCATTATTCTCATCCTTGGCATGTTTCTTGTGTAAAGCCTTTGGATACATACCGTATTTTTTCCTAGATTTTCTTACATTTCTTAATCTATCTTTGATGTACACTCCCTCTAAAGATCTGATTATTGGGAAAATAATGACTGAACATATCTATTTGTGCAGAAACTCTTCCCTTATTTTGTTTTTAATTAAATTATTTGTATTAAATACTTAGATATGAAAGTAAATTAAGAATGAAATAGTGATTCTCCAGTATGCTGAGCAGAGAATCCAAGGAATGGGTTAACTCTGCTCTTCTGCTCGGAGATTGAGTCAATCAATCTTTTGGTCATGCCTCCTTTGCCTGCGCATGCTCAGTTTTGATTCCGTCTTTGCTCAGAGGAGATGTGCAGAAGAGTGCTCTTAGAACAAAGAACAGAGTTATTCCTTGGATTCTGGAAATTTTACAGTAAGGTGCCAGCTCCACATAAGCCTTCGCAAGACAGCGAATGGCTACGCTGGCTCCCCCGGTCTTTCCGGCATAGCTGCCTCACCCTTTCTAATTGGCTGACTCCCCCAGTCTGCCCGGCATAGCCACCCTCATCACGGCTAGCTTTCCCGGTCCGTCTGGCAGAGCCATTTTCATTCTGGCTGACTCCCTGGTCTGTCCACCATAGCCGCCGTTGTTCCCGCTCCAGGATAAAGCCGAGGCTCTATCCTGGACAGAGGTGGAACTTTGGTTTTGAAGCTACCAATACTTCGGGGATGAAAAAGCAGATAATCATCTTGGCTTTCAATTGGGTAAACTTAAAAGGTTGCAACATACTTCCCTGCTCAATGGCTTCTTGAGTCAAAGCCATTCCTTCTGTATTGCTTGATCTTGCCCACATTGGTTCAATCAGCTTTGAAATAGAAGATAGCTCTAGGAGGATAAAATTGCTGCTTCTCTGGTTTTAATATTTTTAAAACCAAAAATAAATGCTTTGTTCAGAACTTGGTGCCAGTTCAAATCTGCCCCTTGTAATCTCCATTCACTTAAACTGAGATAAGGGAAGCATTTTTAGAATTGCTTTAAAATGTGAAATGTACATTGCCCACGTAAGTGTGGGCGGGGAAAAGGTCAGCCCTATGCTTGAAAAGAAAACCTGCTATTGAGTTCAAATGGGGTGGGAAGAGGCACAGTCTTCCCACTAGTATAAATATGATCAGTTGTCAGATTCAATAATATTAGTTATTTCCTATTCCTACCCACATAAAGATTGAATTACCAAAACAACTTTGTGAGCCAAGGGGATATTTTTAAAACTACCAGCTGTTGATTTAGTGTATATATTTCTTTTAAGGCATGCTGTCAAACTCGGATCGCGTCACGTGATGTATCGTGACTTTTTTGCCTTTGTGGAGCCAGGTGGGCGTGACCTGGGCATGACGCATCCGGCTGTGACCCACTAGTTTGACACCCCTGCTTTAAGGAGTAAAATTCTAGTATATAGCATTTGTAGACTTGATCCCTATACAGTAGCAAGGAAAGGGATGGTGTTCTAAGAATTCAGGTACATTGTTACTGCTTTGAAGTTGAAGCTCTCATTGTACAATTTTTCATTGCAGCCTTAAAGTTTAGCTTTTCTTTAAAACAAATTTGAATTCTCATGTGTGCACACACACACACAAACACACACATACATACCAATAGTAAAATCTTGTGACCGCTATAAATCTTGCCATTTAAAAAAAATGTTCTGTTGGCATTTAACACTGATTGCTAGTTTTCTCAGAAGGTATAAGATTGCCAGTTCATTTTACTGTATTTGTTTAGGCAAAGTTGTTAAAATGTTTTGCTTTAAAATATCTAAAAAATTCTTAGTGTGTTGGTTATACCTCCTTTTAGTATTTTAGTTTAGTACAGTTCTTTTATTTTTCAATATTACCATTTGTTGTTCTGATAATGAGAATCATATGTACACAAACTGATATACTTCCATAAGAAGAGAAGAATCTGGAAGAGTGTAGAAAAAAAAATGAATATTTTTAAAAAGTTAGCTGTCACCATCATTCATTGATTACAAGGTGCTGACTTCTGGACAGATCCAAATTGTTCTTCAACCTACACACAGCCATTTTATAACATAAGCAATCAGTGACCATCAGAAAGCCATTCAACATTAGCCTATAAGACCCAGGCCAAGTCCAATGCTTCCAAGGTGTGTTTAATGAAAAACTTTGCTGGCAAGATACCACCAAAGAGTTCTTCAGTGCCATAAAGCTAGTGTATGGTTCTTCTAAATCAGGGTGCTCCCCCTTGCTGTCATCTGATGGGTTGAGCTTGATCAGAGACCAAGAAGGACCGAAACCCGCTAGGCTGAACAATTCTCAAACCTACTCAATTGGCTCAATTGATCATGATGTCTTACAAAAGATTCCTCAGCTGCCAATCTTGGATGCCAGTTTGGTGTAGTGGTTAAGATAGGCTAAAAACCAGGGGACTGCGAGATCTAGTTCTGCTTTAGGCACAAAGTCAGCTGGGTGATCTTTTGAAAAACTTGCCAACAAAACTGCAGGAACTTGTTCAGGCAACCTCTGAGAATCGGACACGATGAAGAAAATAAATAGATTATCTAGTCTAAATTCACATATTAAAAGCTTTACACTAACTTTTCTTTCATTCTAGTATTAAATGTTCTGATTTAACTGTCTCATAATGACAACATTTTGTAGTTAAGTCGATTTAAAACATGGCTGTTTTCATTGGCCTTTTCGTTTGAAGCCAGTTTGAACCATAAATAGATTAGGAGTTTCAGTGGAACATTGCTAATAACAAGTATGATCCAATTAATTTGCTTATTCATGTAAAACTAGCAAAAGGGAACTGTTCTTATTTCTTCATGCAATATGTTTAGCTTTTTTAAAACTTTGTGGATGTTGAGCAATATAAATGTGCCAGTAGTTTCCTTTATAGCTTACCGTTAACTTTATTTTGGAAAAATGTTGTAAAGAGGCTGTTCCACCATGACTGACTCTTTCCTTTTGCTGCTTGGCTCCTTAACTTGTTTTCTCTTTCCTGACTTTGTTATGCCGAACAGAGCATTCTGGCACAAGGTCTTGGATAAAGGAGCTTTAGAGTTTGTTAGATCATTCATCAACTTTCTCTAGTGTTTTCTGTTCTGAGGGTTGGCGCTCCCTGGTTTCAAGCAGAAAGAACATTCCTAGCTCTGCTTCATGGCTAATTATTTAAAATATCTTTGTCCAGATCTTATAACTAAAACAAAAAGCAGAGTAGCTTACGAATATCACTAGTCAGATGGTCCCTTTCAGTAGATTTACAATTTCAAAGATATAAAACACAACAAAGTTATGGAAAAGGTCAACAGTATAACCACTAGCGTTTAAAGTTACAGTTCTGTGATCAGCTTGAATGCAAACAATTCAAGTGGTATGTTGAAATGTTGCTAGATGATACTGAGTGTTGGCTATGGGAAAGTCTGCATGAATAATATATACTTTATCATTGTGTAGAGGCATGTTTCCAATATTCTTGGTATGCAGAGATGTGAAATCTACTATTTATGTGTGTTATTCAGATTGAAGATATTCTTTTTTCCTCCTTTAGCATTTGAATATTAGAATGTGGACATTGGATTAGCACATTTTCCATTGTGTCGGGAAAGATCATCCAGGAATGGGTAGTACTCTGCTTCTCTGCTTGGAGCCCGAGTCAATTTTTCTTGGCCATGCCTCCCCTTGCTTGGGAGCTCCGCAGTTCGACTTGATCTTCCATGAGTTGAGACTGAGAAAAGAGACTCACCCGTTCCTGGATTTCTTCACAATGTAAGACAAATGCAATTTGGATGGCCTTACTGAGCGAGGCTCGGCGATATTTGGCAAGCGATCCGGGGGGTTACCGGTCCAAATATAATCTGCAAATCCAAACTACCTTTTAGGGGATGGTTAACTTCTTATGTCATACCTGTCATAATTACTAAGTTCTGTTGAGCAAAACATTTATTTATTTAATTGAGTGCTTTTGTACCGGAGACAAATTCCTTGTGTGTCTAATCACACTTGGCCAAATAGAGAATTCAATTCAATTTTGTGGCTGCCCATCTCAAACAAGTGATTCTGGGTGGCTTACAATAATCGTCCCCAACAAACTGAAGAAAAACAGTTATAAGTAAATAGTCAGCAGTTGAGATAAAACATCATCATAAATACAATACAAGTAATTTTGGTTTCAATAGCCATTCTTCTACAGGTAGTCCTTGGCATAAGACCATAGTCCTAAGACTATGTCTAGTCCTAAAATCACACTAAGTCCTTAGTCTGCTGTTGTTCACCCTATTGACCCATGACTGTTGTGCTAGGTTTACCACCAACCATATTATGAAGTATGCAGACGATACAACAGTAGTGGGCCTTATTCAAGATGACAACAAGGATGTTTACCGCAAGTAGGTAGAGGATTTAGTGAACTGGTGTAACAAAAACAGCCTCATTTTAAATGTAGGCAAAACTAAAGTGATTATTGTCAATTTCAGAAAAGGTAAGCACAGCCACACACCTTTATGTAGTAATACCTGTGGAGGTGGTTAGCAGCATCAAGTTTCTGGGTGTGCAGCTAATGAGTAGGCTAGCTTGGTCGCTTAACAGTGAGACATTGGTGAAGCGGACCCAGCAGTGCCTACATTTTTTGTGTCGCATGAGAAAAGTTCATCTTTCTTCCCCTGTCCTTACCACTTTCTATAGAGGGACAATCAAGAGCATCCTGTCATATTGCATTACTGTCTGGTTTGGAAGCATTACTGCTTCAGACTGGAAGGCAGTGCAGAGAGTAATGAGGATGGCAGAAATGATCATGGGTAGTTCACTTTCTTCTATCCAGGACAGCAAATAAGCGATGATTGAGCAGAGTCTGCGGGATTGTCTGGGACACTACATATCCCCTTCATGACCTGTTTTCCTTGTTATCTTCTGGGAGGAGGCTTTGTGATATCCAAAGCAGAACATCTAGATTTAGTCACAGTTTTATTCCATATAAGCATACACACACACACAGAATTTCATTTTTAATGTGGGCCAGTGCTGTGCTCACAGTAAAAAAAAAGAAAAAACAAAGTTATTTTTATCTTATCTTATATTTGGGACCAGTATTTCTGTTGCTAAACAAGGTGATTGTTAAGTGAGTCATGTCCATTATATGACCTTTTTGCCACAGTTGCTGTGTTTAACTAGATGAATCACTGCTTAACTTGACCTTAATGTACTTGTCTTTCCTTTTGAGGAAAGATCTCCTTTTCAGTGCATGGCATATGGATTTGCTGCTTTGAAAACAGAAGTCATTCAGAAGAAGAAATTTACTACATGTTTCTTCGACTGTTGGCCAGGATGTTGAGTGAAATAATTGTGGTATTTAAACAAAATATTAAGATAGAAATAGCGAATAAGCATTGTTTTGACAAAGTTATTTATTTGTTAAACTTCTACACTACCCATCTCACCTATGTGACTCTGGGCAGTTTACAGTTAGGGATTTTATTGTAGTGTTTTTATGTGTTAGTTGTTAGTCAAAAGGAAAGGTTCCTCAGAATTAATTCGATTCTCAAATATAGTTAGATGACTTTGGTGTGGATGAAATTTATATTAACCCTTTTATGACATGTCGCTGAAGTCAAGAAAAAAGTGTGCTGAAGGTATGGCAGCAAGCAAGGCAGAAAAAAGTACTTATGGGACTATGTCATAGAAGGAGGTGAGATTAGAATCTTGTCCTTTTGGGGTTTATTTTTTGTAGTTTGAGAATGGCATTTTTAAAGTTAATAAATTTTTACAGTGTGTACTTTCCTTTCCCACCAAAATCATGCCTTTCTATAGTTATAATTTCTGCTGTATTTCAGCAATAACTCCTTAAGGAGCTCTAAAAACTTTTTAAAAAGCAGCTCAGGAGCTAAAAGTGTGCTGTGGGTTTCCCAGTGCTTAGAACATACAGGCAATAGACAAGGTTCAGAAGAATATTGCCACTAGTTTCTTTAGTTTCTTAGCCAAAAAATGTATAGCATCACTTTCAGCCCAGATATACATGTACGGATCTTGTATAGACAAATAGGATCATTAGTATGTGTAGATGTAGCATAGGCAGGAATCCATGTACACCAATGATGAGTTTTTTGTTTACCTGAGAAGGGAACTTTTCATTTAGCTCTGTAAATGTTTTAAGTAGGTAACTATCAGCCCTCCTGGGTAAATAAGATAGGAAGCAAAACTAGGTGAATTAAATCTACTTTATTGTAAAGCTACATTAACAGAATCTCATAAGTCTGAAAGTACAAAATTTCTCACCCCCACTTTTAACTGTTTGATCCATTAGGATGGGCTCTCTCTTTTCTGATTGTTTACTAGGCAACATCTTTTCCCTGATATCCCGAAGGTCATTCCCATGTTCCATTACAATCACCCTGCAATAAGCAATCAATAGAATGTGTGTGTGTATTCATGGACTCTCATAATTTGGGTTTTACCTGACTGTTATCTTATGTCTTCCAGTGCTGGAGGTGATCAGTCATGGCAAGTGATGCCATCATGATGGTGCGAGGGCTGACAAAGCTCAGTAAGGCAGTCCTAGAGACACAGGCAGGACAGCTACGACAAGTACTCCTTGGTGGGGATACATTAACCATAGCTCGAAGCTTTCAGGCAGTTGCTGAGGAACAGTTCAGTGCTGCTATGGGGAAAATGCAGGTAAAAATATTGCTATGTGTTTGATTTTGCTTGTCTCTTTCCCCTTTAATTGACAAATATTTGCTACTCCCCCCCCCCTAATGTCTTGCATGTAAAAAGCATAAGAATTTTTTATTCAGTACTAGGGTTTTTTAATATATGCTGAATTTTTTTTAAAAAATGTATTTGAAAATAATATAGCTACATTGCACTAATCTGGGAATTATTATAATCTTGCATTGACAAATTTTCCACAAAGATAATAATATTCAGTGAAATATTTCACTTGATGAAATACTTTACTCTAAAATTTAAGGATATATTCTTGGTGTTATGATTGCGGTTTGGGGGAGAAGATGAACTTTGCCCATTAACTGAATGGCTGGAGTGGTTATATAACCAGTGATAAAACAAAAGAAAAAGTCAGATGGGGCAGAAAACCTTAAGGGCATCAAGAGAAGTGACTTTGGGCACACTTATAAGAATGGACATTGACTTACCTGAATGTCCTTTTTCAGAACGCTGCGGATACACTCCAGCACTGGGAAAAATCCTCATCTCTGACAGCAACTGAGAGACCTTATATTTAAATTAAACTCCCACTCTGTGCTCCTAACACGCCCCCTTTTGCACTCAGAACCCCAGTCTTGAACGAAGGACCAGCAAAGAAACAGCAAAAACAAACTTTATTAAACCACAACCAAATCACAAAACCACAAACGGGGGGAAATGGAGTGTATCCGCAGCGTTCTGAAAAAGGACATTCAGGTAAGTCAATGTCCATTTTCCAGAACGCTGCTACTACACTCCAGCACTGGGACATACCCAAGGCTAACCATCAGGGTCGGGTAAAACATCTCTCTCCACAGAGACCCCAGAAACAGCACCCTGCAGAACCCTGCATCCAAAGGACGCCTCAGTCGACGCATAAGCGTCAATACGATAATGTCTCACAAAAGGCGACAAGGAAGTCCAAGTGGTCGCTCTGAAAATGTCCAGGACAGAAGCCTGAGTTGCCCAGGCCGCCGAAGTAGCCGCACTCCGAGTCGAATGAGGCTGAATTCCCGCAGGAACAGTCCTAGACTGTCTCTCATAGGCAGAAGAAATGTAGGCCTTAATCAAACGACCAATCGTGGCCGAGGACACCTTCTGTCCCATCGTGGCAGGATGAAATGACACAAAAAGCGCCTCCGACCTCCGAAACGAAGCAGTTCTGTGGATATAACGCCTCAAAGCCCGGCGAACGTCAAGTGTGTGCCAAAGAACCTCACGATGATGACTGGGTGAAGGACAAAAATCTGGTAGAACCAGCTCCTGCGAGCGATGAAACCACGAATTCACTTTGGGCGTAAACGCCAGGTCCAGACGAAGCACCATGGTGTTGGGACGAAAAATGCACAAATCCTCCCTGACGGACAAAGCAGCCAGTTCGGAAATCCGCCTGGCCGAAGTTATTGCCACAAGAAATGCAACTTTGAACGACAGAAACTTGAGAGAAATCGAACCAAGAGGCTTGAACGGAGCAACAGTAAGGGCTTGCAGAACCAGCGACAAATCCCAGGAAGGATAACGATGAACGGTGGGTGGTCTCAGGTTCGTGGCGCCATGAAGAAAATCCTTCACCCAAGGATGATGAGACAATGAAGTGTAAGGAGGGAAAGATAGGACCGTGGCCAAAGCCGCCACCTGACGTGTCAGGGTGGCCGACGCCAGTCCCTTGTCCAATCCCGATTGGAGAAAGCCTAAGACATCCTGGATAGTTGCAGACGTCGGGTCAACATGAGCCCCCGCACACCAGCGACAAAAGTCCCTCCACAAAGGTTCGTAGATCCTAGTCGTGGAAGGTCTGCGGGCCGCCTGCATCGTCCCAATCACGGTATCCGGGAGGCGGCCTTTCTTCAAGATGACACGTTCAAATGCCAAACGGCCAACTGGAGCCATTGGGGCTCTGGGTGGCAGATGGCCCCTTGGCACAGGACAACCCGATGAGGGGGAATCACCCAAGGATCGGTTACAGAAAACTCCACCAGGTCCGCGAACCACGGTCTTTGCGGCCAATGGGGCGCCACCAGCAGCACTTCCGCCCTCTCCACAATCATCTTCCTGATCACCCGCTGAATCAACGTGATCGGTGGGAAGGCGTACAGCAGCCCGGCCGGCCACCGACACCTCAGCTCGTCCACGTCTTCTGCCAACGGAGTCTGGTAACGGGAGATGAACCGGGGCAGTTGGGCATTGGCGGGACTGGCGAAAAGATCCACCACCGGCTTTCCGAAGCGAAGAGAGGCCTCCTGGAACAGCATCGGAAGCAGCTGCCATTCGGCCTGATCGATCACCGTCCTGCTGAGCCAGTCCGCACGCGTGTTGGCCGCCCCCGAAATGTGGTCCGCTCGTAACGACAACAGGTGATGCTCCGCCCAGTTGAACAGTCTCGCCGACTCCAGCATCAATACCCGTGACTTCGTTCCCCCTTCTCGGTTCACGTGAGCCTTGGCGGACGTGTTGTCCATGAGGACTAGACGTGGCGACCCTGGATCAGCGGCTCGAAGTGGAACAGGGCAAGACGAATCGCTCGAAGCTCGAGGAGATTGATACTGAGCGCACGTTCCTCCGGGCTCCACTGCCCCTGAGTCATTCGGGCACCTAGATGGGCCCCCCACCCGTGGAGACTGGCATCGGTGGTAACCACAATACAGTTCGGCTCCAGAAAACTGCAGCCCTTCAAAAGAGCCGACGACTCCCACCAACGGAGTGACAGACGACCTGGGGGGGGGCATGAACACCTTCCTTGCAGAGTTGGAACAGCCCTTCCGTTGGAAAGGGAAGAGAAGCCATTGCAACTGGCGTGAGTGTCTCCGAGCCCACGGCACCACTCGGAAGCACGAGACCATCTTCCCCAATAACTGCGACAGAGTCAGCAGAGACACCGATCTTCGGCTTAGGACCTGGTCCAGCAGTAACCGGATGCTCCTCACCCTCTCTGATGACAGGGACACTTGCCCCTTCACAGAGTCTATCACGGTGCCGAGGTGCAGAATCGAAGTAGAAGGGACGAGCTGGCTCTTTTCCAGATTGACCGTGAAGCCGTGCTCTCGGAATGTTGAGAGCATGTGTTCCATGTCGCGTGCCGCATGCGCCTGGGATGACGATAGGACTAGAATGTCGTCCAGGTAACATAGCACCCTCACCGGGACAGTACTGAGTGTTGCCGCCACCATCGCCACCAACTTGGTGAATGTCCTGGGAGCCGAAGAAAGTCCGAACGGCATCGCACAGTACTGGTAATGCTTGCCCGCATATTCGAAGCGTAGAAATTGTTGATGAGAGGGAAGAACCGGAACATGAAGGTAGGCCTCTCGCAAGTCCACCGACTGTAAGAAGTCCCCTTTGCGGACCGAAGCCAGAATTGAGCGAAGGGAGTGCATCTTGAAACGATGATAACGCACTGCCAGATTCAATTGCTTGAGGTTGAGAATCCCCTGGACGCCTCCCGAACTTTTTGGTACCAGAAAAAGGACCGAGTAGAATCTGGTCCCTTGTTGATTTAACGGAACCGGTTCTATTGCCTGGATCTCGAGCAGATGCACTATCTCCGCTTCCATGAGACCACGAAGATCCGCAGCCAGTGGTACTGGACACTTGATGAAGCGTCGAGGAGGAAGATCCGTGAATTCGATCGAAAGTCCATCTGAAATCGTGCGACGCACCCACATGTCCGGGGTGGACATCTCCCACCGGCGATGAAACGCTTGAAGACGACCACCCACAGGACTCGGCACTGGTGAGTCATTTGCCCCTACGGAAGGGCTTGGAGTTGGCCCCGCGAAAGGGGCGCTTCGACGTGGTCTGAGGTCTGCTGCGGTCTCAGAAACGCTGCCTGTCCGTGAAGCGGTCGGACGACTGGAATGACTGCCTGTAGGAGGAGGGTCCTTCCGATGCGGAATAGGACCGAAAGGGCTGGCGTTGTGCGTACGGCACATAACGTTTATCTTGCTTGCGAAAGGAAGAAGGCAAAACTTTTATCCTTATCCTCGACCAAAACCGGATCTAGGGCTTCACCAAACAAAGTAGATGCTTTATACGGAGTTGCCACCAGCTTCCATTTCACCTTAACATCGGCTTTCCACGGACGCAGCCAGAAAAGGCGCCTAGACGTGATGGTAGCCGCCAACGCACGCGATGCAAACTTGACAGAATTCAACGAGGCATCTGCCGAATATTCAGTGGCTGCGATGATCTTGTTAACATCGTGGCGTAACCTGGTTTCCTCCGGAGGCAGGCACTCCTGAAGCTGGCGCAACCAGATTAGCGAGGCACGATTGAAGAAAGAAGTTGCAGTGGCAGTTTTGATAGCCCAGGCCCCAGCCTGATGGGACCTCCAGAAGGCCAACTCCGTACGCCTGTCCTCAGACTTGAGAGCTTCAAGAGGATCAGACGATACCATCGAATGAGAAGTAAGGCCTGCCACCGGAGCATCCACTGAGGGTAAGTCCAACAGCTTCTCCAACTCAGGGGCTGGACAGAAAAGTTTTTTATCCAAATTACTGGGGCCAGTGGACGACCCAGGTTGGGCCCAAAGAGCCTGCAACAACTTAGTGAACAGTTGAGGACACGGGATAAAGTCTTTTTCTTGCTTGACTTGCTTGAATAAGGCATCATGCAGACCAGTCTCTGTCTGTGCAGCAGGAGGCTGGGCCCCAACCGAACCCAGGTTCGTGGTCAACGTGGCCTTGTGAAGAAGAGATTTAAACAGAGCCGGATGAAATAAGCCCATAAAGGCCGGAGAGTCGGGCAGCAGGCCCTCGTCCTCAGAAAATTCCAAGTCCTCAGCACACTCCTCCTCCTGGTCAGAGCTCTCAGACGAATCAGACTCATCGTGATGAGAGGGCCGGGTCCGACGCGAGGTCGAGGAAGACAACACCCCCGAAGAAGTCCCGGCTGCTGAGGTTTGGGCTGCTGTCTGTGCACTCGCTGCCATAATCGAGGCCAAGGCTGTAGAGAGCATGGACTGGAAGTCCATCTGTGAAGCGAGTGGAAATGGGTCCGCTGCTCGAAGTCCCGCAGCCGTGGGTGTGAACGTGGCAGAAGGGCCTCGCCTAGAAGGCATTGAGAGGTCGAGCCCCATGAGCGACACATCTGGCATCGATTGCGAAACACCTCTACGGAGGGTCGAAGAAGTGGGCTCCATCATTTGCGGCTCAGGCCCTCCTGCAGCAGACGGCGACTGATGACTTGAACCCGCCTCCCGGCCAGGTGACGGAGCTGCTGCCTGTTTGGCCTTCTGCCACTGACGCTCCAAGGCATTGTGGCGTCTAAGTGCGTCTCTGTCAGCAGCGGATGAGTTCCTAGTTGTGTGGGCCTCATGACCGCTCGAACGAGACTTTTTGCCCGACTTTTTCTTGCGGGACTTAGAGGGCCGTACTGGACTGGCCTCTGGCTCAACGTCCGAAGAAAACGAGGAATCGGCCATTTTTTTTTTATAAAAGCAAGGACCCCGCCTGCCGGTAGCCCACAAATTCACAGGTCTGCGCTCTGCCCTAAGGAATGGGCAGGTATCACGCAAGGGCAACTAGGCCACGCCCTGCCTGGACGGGCCAGAGACAGTCTCTGGAGGCCCCCCCTTTCTCTCCTGTGGTGCTCAAAGTGGCACAGCCTCACTAGCGGGAAGCCTCACCAAATCCCACTTCCAGGCCAGCGGGAGAAATTTGCTGGCTCAGACCAGGCCCAACAAAATGGCGGCCGCCCAAGAATCCAATATGGCGGCCGCTATGACTGTGCGGTAAATTGAAGCGTCCAACCAGGCCGATGGAATAGCCTCCCCCCGATGCCTCTGCCTTGGGCGCCACGTGGGAACGGCTCCTAGCGTTCAGCTCTTTTGGCGGAGGGGCGGCGAGCCACGACAAGCCGCACCACGCCCCCCCTTAAAGCCACTCACTCAGCCGGTTCCGGGCGAAGAATCGGCCCAACCACGTGGCGCCGCCCGTAGAACCTAACGGAACGGACGCCGGAAAGGAGCCGCGGCGGCAACAGCCTCCAAAATTGACGTTCCTTTGATCCGCCGCCTCCTCGCACACTATTGAGCCGCTGTAGGGGAGCAACAGTAAAACCGCCCTGCCCCAGTCCCTCCGGCGGCAGAGACCCGCAGGGACAGAAGCCGGCGGCTGCAAGCGCCCCTCGCGCTCGGGTCGGAATGGCCCGGCTCCCCGGGCACGAAGCCGACTAGCAGCTGTTCTGTGCGGAATCAGGCAACAACAGAAAAACACTGAAAAGGAACTCCAACACCTCTGAAAAGAAAAAAAGGGGGCTAATCAAAAATAAATAAATGCCTCACGCAAACATTAGAGCACAGAGAAAATCCTCACAGTCTGTCAGCAACTGAGAGAAAGACTGGGGTTCTGAGTGCAAAAGGGGGCATGTTAGGAGCACAGAGTGGGAGTTTAATTTAAATATAAGGTCTCTCAGTTGCTGTCAGAGATGAGGATTTTCCCCAGTGCTGGAGTGTAGTAGCAGCGTTCTGGAAAAAGTTCTAGCATGCTATTGGCAGAGTTCACTTGGGCTGAGACATTTCCTTAGGCAGTAAGTCTGAAGGCAGCATAAATATCAGAGACAGAAGTACAACTTTGCCTCTTTGAAAAAGCACTGATAACTCAGTATATTTGTTTTCATATTATTTTTGTGTTTTCAGTTGGTGTGAGGACTTGATTTTGTTGTTGTTCAGTTATTAAGTTGTGTCCAACTCACTGTGACCCCATGGATCATAGCACACCAGGCCGCCATGTGCTCCACTGTCTCCCACATTTGCCCATATTCATATTCATTGTATAATGTTTATTGTTTTCTTTTGATAGCCAACCATGTTTTCCTGGAGAATTAATTTCAATGCTTTGTTTGCAGGAACTGGGGAAACGACAGGAAAACTTGAAAGATATTGGTGAAGACTTTGGGAAAGAATATAACTTTTCAGAATCAGAGCTGGGAGGCATTACAAAGGACTTCTCTTCTCCTCAAGACCAGCCTCACAAGCACAGTGGTACCGAGGGCCCATCTTATTCTTATGATGTCAAAGGACCTGTTCAAAGTGGTGGGAGTGGAGATGCTACTGCAAGTCAAAATCCCATTTCTGCCAAAATAAATACAAAGCTATTTGAAGGCTTTAGGGACCCTGGGAATTCTTTTGCTCTTTTCTTTGGCCAAATCCGGCCTTTTCACCAAGACCATTCCCCTGTTGGTGGATTAACAGCTGAAGACATTGACAAAGCCAGGCAAGCTAAAGCAGATCCACAGCAAAAGCCTCACAAACAGATGGTAAGTATGCTATTTCATGGAAGTGGACAAGCTTCTGATACAGCAACTTTATATGTGACCATGTTTAGCTCCTAGACACTTGGTGTCCAGGTTGTGTTGGGAGATATATGGTAGTTCCTATTGTTTTTAATTAACCAAACTTTTGGCCTATCTTATAGACCAGTACATACAGTGTGAAATATACTGAGGAAAGCTAACCCCTTTATTATATTCATGTAGTATAAGTAGGCAATCTTGCTATTTATTTAAGTCTTGCTATTAATAGCAATAGCACTTAGATTTATATACTGCTTCATAGTACTTTACCAGCCCTCTAAGCGGTTTACAGAGTCAGCATATTGTCCCCAACAATCTGGGTCCTCATTTTACGGACCTCGGAAGGATAGAAGGCTGAGTCAACCTTGAGCCTGGTGAGATTCGATCTGCCAAACTGCTGACAGCTGGTGATCAGCAGAAGTAGCCTGCAGTACTGCACTCTAACCACTGCGCCACCATGGCTCTCAACCTATTAGATCTTAATTAACCTATTAGATCTTGCTATTAACCTATTAGTTTATTTGACAAGTTCCTAGCTGGCTTACATCCTGGAACTCTAGTGTATCCTGCCCTTTTTAGGGAAATAACATAATGTGTGAATCTGCCTTTTGCTTATTTATATGAATTTGTTTTCTTTCTGATTGCACGTTCCATGAAATGAAACAGCAGAGAGATTTTATGTTCAGATAAATGTGCACAGATTTGTTCTCTTCTTAGCTTTTTTACTTATGAATCATGCACATGTCTAAGCTTCTTATTAATAATGTTTTTTTAATTAAAAAGCCCTGTAAACTGCTAATTTTTTAATTTTTTAAAATTAAATTTAATGATTTTAAATTAAATTTAATGATTTTTAAATTAAGTTTAATGATTTTTTAAAACATATTTTTTCATTGATGTTTTTGTGGTATGCTATCTTTGAAGTCTTGGCAATCAAACCTCAGAATAGGGAGAACTTAAAATAATTTAGTATTTTATTTAGTTTTGCTTTTCTAAGATAGATGTACTGTATGTGAGTGTCTTCTCAAAATTAGTTCAACTTTCCTAACAACCAGACATTTGTTTAGAAAGGTCATGATATTCCCTAGAAATAGACTTCTTCTTTTTAACAGTTAACAGGTGTTCATCTTTCCTTTGCCGGACATTTGATATTTTGCTAAATTGTTGGAATGGTTAAGATGCTAAGATTTGTTAGTTGTTTTTTCTTCTGTCCATGAAATTAAAAGTCAAACAGATGCAGCAAAATTTGCTTATTATTCTTTTTTGCTTTGGATTTTTTAAAGAAGAGTCAATTATGTTTATTCTGTATCCCTAAATATATTGTGATTCAGTTCCTATAATTTTATTGGCCATCTGGGTTGGAATTATGGGAATTGAAGTCCAATAGTCCAAAGAAGGAGCAGATTAAGTTAAGGAATGCAGTTTAGAAGGACATAGTGGAATAGAAAGTTATATCACTACAAAGAACTGAATAATTACAATGATTTAGGAAATGATCCCAAATATACATTTCTCTAAAACAAAAATACTATTCTACTGAATTTGAATATTGGAAAAAAAGTTTTTGAAAAGTATGAAGAACAGTTTTAGAGGAAATTCTCTTTTAAGTGTTAATTCTCCTGTCTTCTTAGAGCTTCTGGTTGTATTAATACCCATCTGATGTTTCTTGAAATGAAGACTTTGGGGAAATGCAATTTTTTATCCCATAGAAATTAAAAAAAAAACAAAAAAACAAGGGACCTAACAGTACAGCAGGCCAAATTACAGCCAAGAATGGCCAAGTTCTGCCTAAAATTGGATACGCATTAAAATGGGATTTGAAGTTGTCAGCAGTGCTTATTCTGATTAAGTGAAGACAAATAAACATAATCCCTTGTTCATTTTGTTTTTTGCAGAACAAAATATGCATTAAACAAAGTACTCTAGGGTAGGGGAAACAATACTTGTATAAATGGCTGTGTTTCTAATAGTCTCATGAATTGTTGAACAGATGTAAAAATTGGGTAGATGAGAGTAGCTGTGTGTTTCTTTAAATAATTTTGAAATAATGTTATTTGTGTGGCAGAAGTTCCTAGCACTTGGTGGGAAAACTCTATTTTAGACCATCTGCTTGTGAATTATTATTTTTTGTTTATTAGTAGATCAAGCGTCTGTTTATGCTTTTTTTTGCAGCTCAGTGAACGTGCCCGAGAGCGAAAAGTGCCTGTTACTCGAATTGGAAGGCTTGCTAACTTTGGAGGTGAGTCTCTTAATTTAGCGGGGGGAAATGACCTGAAGATGGAAAATTCTGAAAAGACTAAAAGTCTGCATGTTACATTCAGACAAAGACTTGCTCATCTGTTAATAAAGACAGATGGCCCTGTGCTCTGGCTCTCACAGTCTTTGATAAAACATAAGAGATGGGGGAATGAAGGGTAGAGAGAGCTGCTCCTCAAAGTCAGAAAAAAATGGCAAGTAACCATCAACAACAATAAAAATGTACTTTTTAAAATATAATGATAAAAACATGTACTGTATTAAAACTAATATATTGACAGAAGCCAGGTTCCAAACTTTTCATTCAGTAATTCAGCCTTCATGAAAAATATTCCTTTAATTTTTAATTTAATTTAATTATTTTATTTTTATTTTATTTATTTTATTTATTTTTGTACAGCTGCCCATCTCATATAAAAGTGATACTATATATTTAATTAAGTATTGTACATCTCTCTCTATCTCTCACACACACAGCCCCAATTAAAAACAAGTATAAAAACACAGAAAACAGAAGAAGATATAATATAAACCACAATAAGGAAGCCATTGCAAGTTCTCCCCAGTTTCCTGGAATCCCAAGCTCTGACAAAATGGCCTAGTTTTGACGGGCTTGCAAAATGCTGAGACGGATAGAGCTAATCTCACAAAATCGAAAGATTGGGAGGAGTTTCCACAAGATGGAAAGAGAAGACTTAGTTTGAGATCCAACAGATGTAATTCCCTAGTGGGTATTTCTTTTAGTAATCAATTGAATATTTCGTTTAGGAATCAATTGAATTTCAGGAAAATATTCTCTGAAGACTATATAAAATAATTTAACAGCTAAATAGTTAAACAAATCACATTCACATAGTACTAGCTACTTATTACATTTTAGAAGTGTTTAAAACAATTTCACAAATATTAAGGAAACTTTTTTATTAACACAATTGAATAGATCACTTCCGGCCACCTTTTTTCTACAATCCCCAATCTTTTGATGATTTTGAATTAGTTGTAATAATGTATTGGTAATACTTCAACTAATACTTTCTGTATCAACTCATGTTAGAGAGGAGACAAGGTTCTGAGATTTTTTGTCTATTAATTGAAAGTTGTCTAATACCATGGAAGTTGGTAGGCTGGAGAAGCATGAGGTAGGAGGAGAAGGAATGTCACCTTTCACCAGATCTTTTTGGCAGCCAATGTGAAGTGAGCACATATTAATTAAAAGAGAAGCCTCTCTATTTTATGACCTTTCCTATTTATAGCCAGAGTTGGCATCTATCCTTTATTTTCATTTCTCCCAGATGAGATTTACTTCTATATACTTTTTGAACATTTCTGTTTCTATAACAGAGTGATAAGGAACTTGCCTTTTACTAGGTAAGTTACCACAGGCCTCTGTATGTACTATATACTATCCCATAAAATAGAAAAGAGTAAACATTTCCTTGAGACAGTAGTTGAAATGACTGCATGAGTGCCATTTTTGACTCTTACCACTTGTGCCTGTAGTATATACTTCCTGTTTGTTGAATATAATCAGTCCTGCAAAAAATTATAGATGTTTGATATAGCATTGGAAATTATTTCTTTCTGTGGCCATTGGAGTCTTTTAGCACTTTAAAAAAGCTATTGTGTTTGGCACAATTTTTGTGTGACATACATGCATGTGCAAGAAGGTGGCCTATTCGGAACTGGGCCCTGTGAGTGGCAGGCTGGCATGCATGCATGCATGCACAGCTTGAGCGGTGGGCCGTGTGCACCACTTGCACAAGTTGAGCTACACTCGAGCGAGTGTGCATATTCACTTCTCCCCCATTGCTGGGCCGCCAAGCCGCAATGGTGCGCCACGCTGCAAAGATGGTGACACTGGATGTTGTTAACAACTTTCCTCAGAAGACTGGCCATATTAACATAATATGCTGCTTCTGAAATTGATGAAACACTCTTCGTATGGAAGCATTTTTACTAATTCTAATAGTCATATTTCTGCCATATGAGATGATAGTGGGAGGATTTTATGGCTTCTACAATTTTGTATCGGAAGCTGGTTTGTGAGATAGAATAGGAAATGGTTTTGTTCATTGAACAAATAGATTTATAGCTTTGCATTTGAAGCTATAAGCCAATGTGTTTCTCAAGTTCTATAGCCACACTCTGCAGTGTTCTATTGCTGTCATAGTTCAAATGGAGAAAATCAGCTGTTGTGTTAAGATCTAGTTTCTGTATATACAACAGTTGATTGAAAGAGGGTTGGGAGCTAGTGCTTTTAAGTGGGCCAAGAATGTGCTAGAATGGGAAGATCAGAAGGTGATGCTGAACAGGCCAGGCAAAGTTATTGACTTGAACAGAACATGCTTGACCGAGAATGGAAATGTGGGACAAAGTGATCCTATATGTTACATGAGGGGTCCTCAACCCTTGGTCTGTGGACTGGCACTGGTTTGCGGCATGCCAGAAACTGGTCCGCGCAAACAAGCAAAGCCCCATCCACAGGGCCGCTGAGTTAGATCCATCATGACAACAAAACTTAGTTAAACTTGGAGCTTAAATTTGCTTATGTCTTAAAAAATTTTCCTTATGTTGTGAAGATCTACTTCCAAGATTGCCTTTTAAGAGAACTAGAGGGTGTTTTAAAATCTTTCTTCCTCAGAATTTAAGTAGACTCATTTAGATGTTATAACAAACAGTATGATTTTATGGTATGAGGGAGTATCTTAAGGAATTTGAAGTTTACGCAGATTCCTTTTCCTGACTTTAGACAAAACATGCTGCTGTTTTGGCTGAATCAATACAAATTGGGGAGAGGAAATAGCCACACAAACAGTTTGGAATTATTATTTGACCAGATTTTTAGGACAGAATAAAACTTTAGTTTACCTGATTCAGAAATGTAGAAAATTGTGATATATTTGTAATAAGCTTCAGATGAGAACTAGTTTAGCCCTGAAGTTACTTAGTTTGGAACTAAATATCTGCAAGCAAGCATCCAAGCTCATAGAGAACTAAAGACTTCATAATTCCTTTTCATGCATTTTCAAAAGATAGACTTTCCTTATTCTTTGTAATTACATTCTTTACAATGCTCCTTTTCTCTGTGTATACATTGAATGGACATATTGCACAAGGAAAGAGAAGAAGAGAACGGTCACCAACAAGATAGATGGACTCTGTTACAGTGGGAATGTGAGTGCGCTATTGGAAGACCTGAAAGAATAGCTTAGAGACAGATCATCATGGAGAAAACCTATCTATGTGGTCATTAGGCGTTGAAAACAACTTGATAGCACATAATTCATCATCAATAATTATCACGGATTGCACAATGTGTGATAATTGTATTTTGAAACAATCATTCTTTTATGTGCATTCTCATCCATAACATCTTTTAATTTTACTAAGCACCTTTACTTTCTACCATTGTGATTCCTCATGCCTTACTTTATCTAAGTAGTTTTCATATTCCCTTGCACCCATTTTCCACTCATTCTATTTGATGGTAATCTTCTAAAACATTTTCATAGAGTCCTATTTCTATACTCACTCTGTTTTTACTCTGGTTTTTAAAATTTATCTCCCTCCCCCAATCAGTTTTTTCTCTAAGAGTCACTCTCTTTCTTGGAAAAGGGGGTCTGTGTTACACTGAGAATCCTTCATCATCCCTTTATTGACTGATTGTCTCAGTTTTTCATCAAAACATCCAAATTGGTCAGATTAATTCTTTTCTTTGTAGACATTAATAGACTTAACATTTAAACCATACAGTCAAAACAGTTAGCTCTGTCTCTAAGCATCCTCTTTTTCTTTCATTCTTTGGTCTCCAAATAATTTGAGAGTTGCAGATATATGGCCATGTGGTGATGTTTTGCGTTAAGGAATTTGAGGGATTTAAGATGAGGTCATTTGTGCTTTTTTAGCAGAGTAGTGCCTGTAGCCTTTCCTCCTGAAGGATTACCCCAGGTAATAAGGAGTACCCCAGGAGACCTGTGCAATCTTGTGGCCATCTGTGCTCCAGGAATGCCATGTTTTTTATTTTCTGGTATCTGAATTCTAGTTGGTCTTCCTTGGAGTACTGGGCTAATGCTCTCAATCCTCTTTTAAGGGCAATAAGTGTTGTTAATTTTAATGTTTAACTTTTAATACCTAATGGTTTAAATCTGTAAGCCTCTCTGAGTTTCTTGATAGTGAGATGGGCAGCATACATATTTAATAGAAATAATAAATAAATACAGGTAGCCCTCAACTTGCAACTCTTTTGTTTAACAATGGTTTGAATTAATGGCTTCCAAACAAGTCAGTTACAATTTAAATTAGAAGTTATGACTGTTGCCCTGCCCCTTTGGTCACATGATCATAATTTGGGTGCATTGCTTAAATTTACAACCATGCAGTGTCCTGCAATCCTGTGATTGCGGTTTGTGATATATTTTAGACCTATAAGTTTCAGAATATTTCAGAAGTGTACTGGAAGTACAGAAAACATCCTGCAAGTATTATATATGTTTACCTCCCTGAAAAGTACTCTACTGAAATTATTCTTTGTGTGTATGTGTGTGGTGTCTGTGTATGTTTGTTTTTGAGTAAATTTTTTGACTCCTGATAACAGTCTGGACAAATCCCTGTAGTTTTCTTGGCAAGGTTTTTAAGATATGATTTGCCATTGCCTCCTTCCTGAGAAGGAGTGACTGGCACAAGGTCACTCAGTTACTTTCATCTTTAAGGCAGGATTAGACTTCACAGTTTCCCAGTTTATAGCCTGATGCACAGAGCTGTATAGATTACCAGAGTTGTAGGCCATCTAGTCTAACCCCCCCGCCCAAGCAGGAGACCCTACGGCATGTCTGACAAATGGCAGTCCAATCTCTTCTTGAAAACCTCCAGTGATGAAGCTCCCACAACTTCCGAAGGCAAGCTGTTCCATTGATTGATAGTTCTCACTATCAGAAAATTTCTCCTTACTTCTAAGTTGAATCTCTCCTTGATCAGCTTCTATCCATTATCCCTAGTCCGGCCTTCGGGTGCCTTGAAAAATAGTGTGACCCCCTCCTCTCTGTGGCAGCCCCTCAAATTCTGGAACACTCGCTATCATGTCTCCCCTGGTCCTTCTCGTCACTAGACTAGCCATACCGAGTACTTGCAATGGTACATTGTATGTTTTAGCCTCAACAATTATACCAAACTGACTCCGATGAAAAGGACATGGCGAGAGTTTATATTGAAGCTGAGAAAATGAAGAACAAAGAAGAAGCAGTTCATCTAGTGTTCTACACAGAGGTTTTCATGATGAAACTTGAAGGAAAAACAACAACTCGATAATTTTACTAAGGCATTGTCTGGCAACTGAGCATGCTCAGCTGGAATCTTCAGTATATACCTGCACAAATGCAGTTGAAATATGTAATGTAAATTTAAATAAAATGTGTGCCACCCAGGGTCTTTGTAGAATTGGGTGGCCTTATAAATAGAAATGAATAGAACAAAGTAAATGCTATAGTAAATGCTTAGAACAAAGTCTAATCTTGACTATAATTTTGTGTAAATGTTGCTTAGTAAACATGACATGATTGTATATCTCCTGTAGTTATAATAGTGAACACTGAAAAATGAGGAAAATTAATGTTTCAGATTTCAGTGATGTGTCCTAGAAAGAGTTTCAGAGTTGATACATATTAATACACATGAAGATGTAACTGTATGACAGAGGCATTTTAACTTACTTCCTCTTCCTCCTTTTTTATTTCTTTGTTCATTTAAGGCTTAGCTGTTGGTCTTGGCATTGGAGCATTGGCAGAGGTTGCAAAGAAGAGTCTCAGATCTGAAGAGCGCAATGGTGAGTTTTTCTTTGTTTGCTGTTAATAAGAGCTCCCAGTTTCTGAACTCTCCTTGTTTCTGACCATGGCGTGTTATGCAAGCACAGAGAATAACAACTCTTTGAAATAGTTGTATTAATGGATAAACATGTCAGCATACCTTTTGCTTTTAGCTTGTTTTTCCTCCAGAAGTTATCTGCATTTCCTACTTATTTGAATTAATATTTTAAGAATAAAGTCGTGATGATGCTGTTCGTTGAAGAAAGACAAAGACTGCCTCTTGTCCCCTAAGAAGGATTGGGGAAAAAACTGACCTATGAACTGAGAATGAGGCATGGAAAAGAAATCATCTGCGTCTTGAACTTGGTCAATGCAGATGTCTAACCTGTTTGCTTAATAAAACAATCATGCTGGATTGTCTTATTTTACTCCGATCTTTGAACATTATTTTGAAAATTGACCTATTTTTTTCCTCTTAGATTTGTGTTTATGTTGATGCCCAATCTTCTCTGTGTATACACACACATATGTACACAGATTAAAAATATAGCTTTCTTTTTAAAAGCTCTCCTGTTCGCCTATGAACAGTCAGATGCTGAAGTAAAGGTTATATTAAAAGGAATCTAAGATAAAGGAACAGGATTATTTTACAAAAATATGTGGCAAGAGGATATTGTTTTACTCATATTGCTGTTTTACAACTGAACTTCCCCAATTAGAATTCATTAAGGTAAGAGGATGTGAAGCAGGTTAGACTTGATTCTGTCCAAGGCACTCATGCTTGACAGGTATAAATAAGATACCTTTACTTGTGTGAGAAGAAGAGTATCATGCAGACATTTTGTTGCCACATTTTGGGCTGCTTACACATGTTTTGGCACTCTCAATTACTTCAACAAAGAATACTTTAACATTGTTAGTGGCCAAGTGTCATTATGCCAAACATTGACAACAAGTTCAATATTGGTGTCTTAATCTACTAAATAATGAGCAGCTGTCATCTTTGCAACAGCTTCTTGAAGAATGTCTATAGGGGAGTAACATAAATAACATAATTAACTTGTAATTATACTTCAGTTTACCTAACTGTTAATTCCAATAAGAGTATGTTTTCTGCTGTTATCTGGCCATTTAGCTTTGTAGGGGAAAAGATACATTTTCATAGCACTACTGACTACTAAGGCAGTCTTATGTGACCTTGACAAGACCTTGGTGTTTAATATTTACGGACTAACCTTTACAGGTAGTCCTCGACTTACGATCACAATTGAGCCCAAAATTCTGTTGTTAAGTGAGACTTAAGTGAATTTCATGACCCATTTTATGACCTTTCTTGCCTTAGTTTTAAGTGAATCACTGCAGTTGATAAGTGAGTAGCCCGGTTGTTAAGTGAATCTGGCTTCCCCATTGACTTTGCTTGTCAGAAGGTTGCAAAAGGTGATCACATGACCTTAGAACACAGCAATGGTCATAAATATGAACCAGTTGCAAAGCATCTGAATTTTGATCACATGATCACAGGGATACTGGAAAGGTCGTAATTATGAAAAATGCTCATAACTTTTTTTAGTGCCGTTGTAACTTTGAATGATCACTAAACGAACTGTTGTAAGTCAAGGACTACTTGTATAGTCATTTTGCTACATATGGTAACAAGGTACTAGATATGTTTAATTTAAGGAAGAGGGTGATTAGGGGGATATAGGTGTCTTTTAATACTTGAAAGACTGTGACGGGAAAGAGGAGGTCGATTTATTCTCCAAAGAACCTGAAGGCAAGTTAAGAAGCAATGGGTGGAAAATTGCTGGAGGGAGGTCCAACCTGGAACTAACGAGAAATTTCCTGACAGTGAGAACAATTAGTCAGTGGATCAGGAAAAGCTGTATATAAATAGCTTTCAAATGTTGTATTTCCTTGTATGCTGCCAATATGCTATATAATTATCAAACAAAAACATACTGAATTAATAGCAATAAAATGGCATTTAAAACAGTGGATGTCAACTTTTGTCCAAAATGCTAAGTTTGTAACTTGTACAATAGGACTTCTGGGGCAATAGTTATAAGCTAAGGGCAGAGTAAAGAGTATTTATTACTATCATGGTATCTAAAAGAGTCTTGAGAAGCAGGCATGCATATTAACTGTGCACTTCTATGCACATTCACTCTACGTAAATAAAATAGTAACTTCAGAAAATGATGCTTTATCTGAATATATGATTGAAAAAAAATGACAAATTCATAAATACAGAATATGCTGTACTGTAAACTGCATGGATAGAAAGATGAGACATTTGGTGTGAGTGCATTCACAACATGGGCAGAATCCTTGAAAGCATTTCTTTGCTGCAGTCTTGTTTCAGCAGACCTTTCCCAGGACGTTGGTTGTGCAATCGTTCTATTTACATTTTCCTGTTTTCAAACAGTACTTTGTTTAACTGGGCACTCCCCAATCTGAATGCAGGCAGAACAAAACTAATTACAAGAAGTTAAACTTGTGGCTGCTAACCAGTTTAAAGCTGGAGAAACGGGGACAGATTGATCTTATTTCCTGAGTTTAAGTAAAAAGAGAAACTAATTGTTAAGGGCTTTTGTTTTCTACTAATTTAAAGAGCTTTAACACAGAAGAGCCTTAGACATTTTTGTGCAGCTTTTAAGTTCAAAGACTACTTTTCCTATTGTTATGCATAGCTTATAGGTTTCCATAACACAGCATAATAAAAAAAAGGTAAATATCAGAGGGTCCATTTTGAGGCCTGTGCCTACTTGGCTCTGTGCTATTGAAATAACATATATATTTTTTGGTCTTCCCAGCTGGATTTTCCACCTGTTTGTTCTGTCATTCATTCCAGAGCTTGCAACTAGAGATGTGTGGCTCCCCCACCCCGCCCCCTGGGGTTGATGTCACCTTGTCAACAAGAGCAACAGGCTTACTTTGTGCTTGTAGTTGGGTCAAGACATAGAAGCTTCAGGACTGTGACTAAAATAATGGATATGTTTTCCCCTCATTTGAATTCCTTAATAACCTTTTTCTTAGTATATAGTTAAAGAGCCACAAAGCAGTCTTCAAATGAGAAAATCCACTCGTAGTGTAACTTTTACTGAAATGAGATGCTGAAAAAAGAGTTCAGAATTTGCTTCAGAGAAGGCCATGTTTTAGCCATCAGTTATGGCAACCTTCCTCAACCTGGTGGTTTTTTTTTTTTTTAATGAATGTTGGTTTTCAAATAATGCCTTATGGCACCGAATTGGAAAGTTGAGTGATAAAATTCTATATTCTTATGTTTATAGCACAGAAGTCCACTTGTTAAGAGTTTTGCCAGACAGAAGAGGCACAGAACAAAAATGACAGCAAACAAATATCCAAAATAATGCAATATTAAATCAACAATTGCCTATTCTAGTGAACGTATTTTAGAAAAAACCAAATTAATTGGAAGAACACATAAATGTGTGTAATCTTGATGAAAATAATATTTCACATATTCAGATTCAGCATCTTTGTTTAAAATGACATTGCAATTAATAAGTGGTGCCAATTTTGATTGAATTTATCTTTTCAGTGAAGAGTTGTTTTGTTCTTTGTATTTTTATCTAAATAAATGTCTCTCACCCCCATTTTTAATCATCACTGATCCAGTGAAGCATGCCCGTCTCAGTCTGTGGGTGGTTTCTCTATTTTCTCCAGAAATATTTTTCACTACAGCTTATTGGCTTTACTCTAATGCCAAGTTGTGGTTTGCCATAGAATGAAAAGGCACAGACTATAGGTTTGTGCAAGTATATGTATATATTTAAGTATTGGACCCTCTGGCTTGACGGCTATTACAGCCAAATTATTTTAAATAAAGTATATGTGGGCAAGAAAGTGCTTATTTCAAGCATTAATTGCAGATGAGACTTTCTGTATTACCAAACAAACAATGTTTAAAAAAGCTTTTTGATTAACCTTGCCTTTCAGAACCATTGTAGTGTTTTTGATGGGAGATATACAAGCCACATTAGGTGAAAGGACAGTGTTTCCAGGAATATAAAATGTAATTCAATCTTGATACGCCCTCTTGTGTTGGGGGATGAATGAACTTGAAGGTCAATTTTTTTAAAAGTTCAGGAGCATGATTTAACTTTCAGTATTGCAAAAACAAATACATGGTTATTGAGCCAGAGAATGTAGACATTTGTGAAGTTTTTATGAATTGATAAAAAACATACTATGATGGATTATATTGCCTCAGAATACTTAGAAAAATTGCATAGATGAATGTGGTCCCAGATTATGCAGTTTTGTTACTATATGAAGCTATATGAATATCCTTAACCAAGAATAACCAAGAATAGTTTAGTTTTCTCCTTGGCCATGCTTCTTTGTACAGTTAAGGAGTGTTTTCAGTATGGGGGTATATTCATACATGAACATGCACTCGTGCACAGAGAAAGAGAACAGAATACCTTGAAGAAGTATGCAATAGTTATTAGGCTAACAGTTTAGCCTTAGTAGGGAGGGACGGAGGAAAAAAATCAGAAGATTGTCCTGCCTTGATTCTATTTGGTATGAGTGAATATATAAGATGCTATCAAGGTTCTGTTGTTATACCCTGTAATAGTAAAGTAGAGTTCCAGTATTCTTTATGGATTCTCAAAGGAGTAGACACACAGGACACACAAAATATTCTGCAGAAAATATCTGATCCATTATCCAGTGATCCTATCCCTAAGTTAATATCCTCTAAGTCAGTGGCCAAAATTATTGATGCTAACTGATATTGAAGGGCATAATTAGAGACAGTGAGATTGGGGAAGGTTGTTAAAAACTTTGCTTTTTGATGTTTAGGAGGTGAAACTGTACTACAAATCATTGAAGAAAAAATATACAATACAGGATTTATTAAGTAATGAGTTTTTCAATATGGTTGAAAACCAGAGTAGCCACAGGTCAGGTTATAGGTAATTAAAAATATATGTCTTCTAATCACAGTCCCGAATATTTCAACTGGTTGACTTTTCAATTTGTCCTGGAATTACAGAAACCTGTGTAGCCTTGCATATGTTTTGGCTGACCATATTTCAATTTAATAAGCTAAAATATTTTCAAATGTTTTGGCTGCATATAGAGCTATAGCATAGAAATAAATCAGTCTGTGCTTTATTTTTCATGAATTGTAATTTTCTATTTATAACATTTAATTATGTAATTTTATAATTATATAATTATATAATTTTCTAATTTGTAGACATTGCTAAAAATAATCTCAGTAGGATTTTCAAATTGGCAAATTATGTTTAATAGCCAGCATTATATTCTGGCATTCTCATTTTTTCCTGCTGAATAAATACAAACTTGATCATCTAAATGGAATCAAAATATTTCTCTTCAGTTTTTGTAAGGATTATTATGTATACGTATATGTAAAAAATAAAGTTTGCTGTCCCCTAGCACAGTGGTCCCCAATCATTCTGGCTTTTTGGACTGGCGGGGCAAGGGGGAAGAGATGGTTCTGTGCGAGTGGTGGCTGAGTGCATGTGTGCAGCTTCATTTGCGCCAACGGCAGGCACTGAACAGGCTGCGTCCTGGTAGTGGACTGCAGCCTGGAGGTTGGGATCCATGCCCTAACATATTGAAGAGTGGTGAAAACAAGTGATCATTTGACAAGTCACAATTGGAGTTTTAGTTATAAGTTGGTTCATTATTTATATTTTCCTGCTATGTTGGAAGAATTTTACCTCATTTGTGTCTCAAAATTTTCTAATGAATTTCTTCATTATTTGTTGATTGACATGGAACATAGCTGCATTAGAAAATAATTTTTGAATGTTTCTCATCTTTAACAAAATGTAAATGCAACAAAACCTGTGCAAGATAGTAAAAAATATTTAGCTCCCCTCCCATTATATTTTTGTGTAAATTGTTCCATTTCTACTGTTTACAGCATTAAATCCTTAGCCAAACTAGCATCTTCTCCAGATTAACATGTAGTTGAGAATTGCTTGTAGTTAAGAATTGTTTTAAACAGGATTTAAGATATATATCTTGCTATATAGTGTGCATTTTGGCTTTTTGGCAATTGTGTAGAACTATATGCTTGAGTTTTCTCATTTCTCACTTTACGGATACACTTCTCTGTTTGTTTAGTATTTCAGAAAAGGACTCTTGACTTCCTTAATCATTAACTTTCTCCTTAATATGTTACTTGCTGGAGATCCATTTGTGACCAGAAAAGATAAATTCAAGGTGATGGGGGTAGGGAGGAGGAGTGTTGTATTCAGCTTGAGCTGTTACTTTCCCATGCTGTAAACAGCTTTATCTTTAGCTCCTAAGGGTATATGAGCACATTATTTTTTTTTTTAAATAGGAAGTTATTGAGTTGTTTGTACAATGTATTAATGGTGCTGGTACAAAGGAAATTGTATACAGATAATCCTCGACAGTTCATTTAGTTCAAAGTTACAACAGCACTGAAAAAAGTAATTTATGACCATTTTTTCACACTTATGACCATTGTAGCATCCCCAGGGTCATGTGATTTACATTTGGATGCTTGACAACTGTCTCACATTTATGACGGTTGCAGTGTCCTGGAGTCATGTGATCCCCTTTTGTGACCTCCTGATAAACAAAGTCAATGGGGAAACCAGATTCATTTAACAACTGTGTTACTAATTTAAGAATTGCAGTGATTCACTTAACAAATGTGAGGAAAGTCGTAAAATGGGGCAAAACTCACTTAACAAATTTCTCACTTAGCACGATAAATTTTGGGCTCAATTGTGGCTGTAAATTGAGGACTACATGTATTAGCACCCATTCCTTTAATTTTCTAAATATCTTACTCTGCTGGTCCCCAGGAAAGAAGGCTGTTTTGGATTCCAGCCCATTTCTCTCTGAAGCAAATGCTGAAAGAATTGTGAGTACCCTGTGCAAGGTTCGAGGTGCTGCACTGAAGTTGGGACAGATGCTGAGCATTCAAGGTAAATATAATAACCCATCTAGGTTCCCCCCCCCCCCCTTCTTTTTTAACACTCTTTAAGTTTACTGGGATGAAGTACACATTGGGAAAAGCAAGGATAGATGAGCACATTGAACAGTACTGGATAATAATTTATTAAATATATTTGCCACCTGACTCTGTCATTCCAGAGGGCACATAACATGTAGTTTTAGAAGATGGTACATAACGAAAATGCCTTTCTCAGTAAATCTCAAAGGCTCTCCCCCTGTCTTAAAGGAACAAGTCTTGTTGAAGTTTCATCCCTCCTAGAACCAACTAGAGGTTGATTTTGCTAAGATTGTATATCTCTACCTGGATCCTTGTTATATTTGATAAGTAGTTATTAATCTCATTTTTTCAAAAAGTATGCTGGATCAATCTAATTCACCTTTAGCCTGTCCTGTGCTGAGAGGACTAGATTTCCAATTGCTGGAAGGATTTGTAAGAATATCTAGGCGAATATGGTTGCAAATTCGAATGTGATTAAAATTCTTTCTCAGACTTATCCCACAATGCAAGAAATTTGGAACTGGGATTTGTAGACAGCGTATAGATATTGAGTGTTGGATTGCATCCCATGTCTGTTTATAATAGCTGAGTACATACACCAAACTGAAACATGGATTGTTTGACTAAGAACTCTGAATAAGCTATAGTCAGTAAAGTTTACATATAGTACTAAGTTATAAATCATGTTTGGGAACTATAATTGTGGAATTTATATGACATACTAAGCCATAACATGTTTTGGGTTTTGGCTTTGCACGGTGTATGAATCCAATCAATATATCAACAATGAAGTAGAATTTTTGTAATTTTGATATCATACTAGCCCTTTTTTCTTCTCCTGTTTAACTCTAGGTGTTGCTAAACATCTAGCCTGATGCAGGCTTCTAAGAAACATGAACTCTTGGTCTTTGGTCATTCATCTTTTGATTAAAGTAACATGACTGAAAAATGCATTAAAAATGCATTTTTAAAAAAAATATATGAGAAAAGAAAAAGCCTCAAAATAATTTAGATTTCAGAAAAAAAAGAAAACACATTTCATTTTTCAAAGCAATAAAATAAAGAGAGAATTGAGTGGCTTAGTGACCAAGGCAGCTGTCATATTTTCACGATCAGACAAAGGCAAACTTTTCTTAAAAACAGTGACAAGAAAGGGCTACTGCTCTGAAACCTGGTTTGGGGTACTTCCAAATACAGATAGTTGGTTTGTGAGAAGCAGGATATTGGACAAGTTAAATCTTCGTTCTCTTCAGGATTAATAATATGTCAAGAGATGCCACTACATCTTATCCCTGTAATTCTCCACTATAGTTGCTTATGTCTATTACCAAGATCTTGTAAATAAAGAATTTATTTGACACAGCTTGGTAGGTAGGTAGATATATCCTTCACAGTCCTTACCCCTATACCACATTTTTTTAAATGTAGAGGATTGTCTCAGGTTGCTAATGGGTTATTTGTTAACCTTTAAGACATCCTAACATGTTGATACAATGGACTAACATTACTCCCTGTCTGGAAATTGGGCTAGAAAATGTTTCACTTATGTGACAAATATACCTAAATTATGCCATTTCAATCCAGCAGTTCATTAGGTTCACGTGGACAAATATGGAACTGAGTGTGTTGTAAAAGAAAATGGAATTTAGGTATAAATCGTGCTGTGCAGACCCAGCGCATGCAAGTGGAATTGTTAATATTAATGTTATCAGAATTATGAAACCAGGAGAAACAACTGGCAGCCCAGCCCTTCCTGTTTAAAATTAAACAATTTTTCTATTATTAACAAAGCATTGCAAATGTTTCTGGAGGATTTCAAAGGGTAAGCAAAACCTAAGCGAAAGCAATATTAACAGAATCGATGGACGTACAATTTGTATTCTTTCTCTAAATTCTGCCACTCTTTTGCCAAGTTTTGTGTTTTTCTTGCTCTGAAAAGAATCAGGCAATTGGGCTGCCCACGTCAGACGTTTAGCTTAGTTTACCGTCAGTAATAATATTTGTTAATTTTTAAGTCAATGTTAGGATAAATACTGCTTTAATGTTTTACCTTCTTGCCTTTATTGGTTATAGGCTGCCTAGAATCATCTCTGGGTGAGATGGGCAGCATATACATTTAATCAATCAATCAATAAATAAATGGGTTGCTGCAGCCTGCTTGTAGTTGTTTCATGCCCTAAAACTAACTGCTAACTCTATTTTATGACTAATATGGTTAATAACAACTCTCTGGGGAAAAGGAGCCAGCTGAATTTTATAGATTATCCATATTTATAAAGGGATGGATATCAAGAAGAGAGCTCATTTTTCCCGTTTACTTCAGCTGGGTGCATCATTGCTTGGAGGTAGTTGCAAAAAAAATTATTTCTAGGACATGTCTGATACACAGAAAAACTATGAAATGGATTGAATAGTATGCTACATAATGCAGGACAAATTTACCCAAAGTAGTGTCCTCCAGATATGTTTCACAAGAATTGCCATCAACCCCCAGCCAGAATAACTCAATATTTAATTCATCATATCTGGAAGCCACCAAGTTGGGGAGGGCTGTGGTAGGGAATGCATAATGCTTTGTGGTAGCTCTGCTTCATTCTCTTAATCTATTCTCCTTCATTGCTCACTCTGTTTGCGTGACCTTACTTTCAACTGATTTCCTGATTTACCAACCCTAGCAGGTGAGTTCCAGCTATATTTGCTCTCTGTTCTGTCTCCTGTCTTTTAAAATGGTTTCCTCACAACCTTCCACCACCTCTTATAAATTATAAATACGCAATGTAGAGACCTTTGTCATCGCCACATGATGTAGGTATGTTTTGGGTGCCTCTGCTAGATGGAAAGTATCAGACCTGTTAGTACATTGCAAGCAAGGCAGATATGTCTACAAAGAGAGATATCTGGTCACATTGTTAAGATTTACATTCTGCTTTTTGGGTGGAGTGAAAGATAGGATTGAGACAGTTGATATATTGACAGTTAAGAAGCAGCTGTTATCATGAGAATAATCTGCTTAATCGAGCTGTTTTAATACGATTCAGTGGGCACAGGTCTGGAATAATTGATTTCAGCACTGAGAATTTCAAACTTGTTTCTTAAGAGCAGATGAGAGAGTAATGTTGTGGGAGAGTCCAAATTCTGTATGCTTCTAAAAATAGCATACATGAAATCTAACACCCCAAATTTTGCTTTGACACACAGCTCTTTGGCCTGCATGTCCACTATCTTATTTGTGGCCTTCCTGCATGGAAGTGCCAAAATGCTTGAATTTTAGTCGTGCACATTGAGTCCACTTTTGGAATGTGGGTAGTTAAGGGTGGGTGACTGCCTGCTCCCATTTTCATCCTTAATCCCTCCCATGATTTTATTTAAAAAATTGACCACATCCCTTCTGAGGGATGTCATAACATCATCAGATTGCATTGCCTTCTGTGTTCCCCCAGAAGGTCATGAGTCTGAATTGCAGTCTCTTTTCCAAGAAACTTTACCTGATCCTTCTTTAGCAAAATGTTTGTGAACCTTTTGAGCTATAAGTATGAATGTAAAGATTTGGTATAAATAGTTAAGATGGTGACCTAGAAAAAAGGAGATTGAAAGGTCTTCTTTAAACCTGAAAGCCAACTGGGTAAATTTGGACCTGTTACTCAGCCCAGCCCACCTCACAGGCACACATAGAAAGACACACAGACGGCTTGATGAAAATGCCTAGGAATACCTAGGGATAGCTCAGAAGTAAGGTTCCTGTCACTATGAATAGCAGAATGAGTATAAATTGTGCAAAATATATACTTTTATAAACACTGTATTGGTCATCCTTCTTAATAACAAAATGGCTTCCTAACTGTTGCTCAGTATTTTGATTTAACACCTAGAATGTGCATGATCTTCTGTGGTGTTATTTGTGCTGAGGATAAGAAAACCATAATGCACATCATACATTATGTTCCTATCACACAATGAAGAAGTTAAAATGTTTGGCTGTGACTTGGCTGACAATAATAGAGATTGGAAATAAAGCCTTTTATAATTGTGGACTGCATCATGTTTTTGTCACTATGACTGACCCTTGTTTGGGTTTTTGTTTCCATTCTTCTTGATAGATGACGCTTTTATCAACCCACAACTGCAAAAGATTTTTGAACGGGTTCGGCAGAGTGCAGACTTCATGCCTTTAAAGCAAATGATAGTAAGTCACTGGTTTAGGAACATGAGAGGTGAGAACTTGGGAACGGAAATAGAAATCAGACCTTATCATTTATACAATGTCTCCTTATTCAGACTCTGGTATTCTTAGGCAAATGGGTGAAACACAAGACCTATTCTTGCTATATTGTAGCCATAAAAGTTCAGCCTGTTATTTTTTTTTTAAAGATTACCTCTCTACTTTGTAAGGAACAGTTTGGGGGACTATGGTGCAAGTAGATTGCTATGGGCTTTGAAACACATTGTTGATGTTTATTTAAAATAGTCCATATCTTATAGGATATAAGAAAGCCTAATTTATATTTAGATAATATATTTTGTTTGCTTGTTTTTATTTTGCTGCTAGAAAACCTTGAACAATGATCTTGGCCCTAACTGGCGTGATAAATTGGAGTCTTTTGAAGAGCGACCTTTTGCTGCAGCGTCTATTGGACAAGTTCACTTAGCTCGTTTGAAGAACGGCAAAGAAGTTGCCATGAAAATCCAGGTGAGGCTGGTATCTTCAGTGTTCATCCCAAATGTGTTTTCTGATAATATATTTGGCAGTAATATGCTGCTCGGGATAATGTTTCTAGCTTTTTGATGGGTCCGCTGATGGACCCATCATGGTGGACATTACCAGTGTTCCTGATCTCTGCCACTGTTTAGCCTTCTGATATTTAGGAAAAGTACAATACAAATTTCATATTAGAAATAGAATTCAAAAAGACATGCACCTGTATACCTCCAATGAAATAAACTAAGGAGCTCAACTGAGGGAGCTCAACCAATCTCATTGTACATATGTTGTGCACCGACAATAAAGATTTGAAATTCGAAATTAAGCCAAAAATCCCAAAGGAGTAAAGGCAATGGGAAATTGAAAAAACATTCCAGATGAAGTTACCATATTTTTCGGAGTATAAGTCGCACCTTTTTACCCCCCAAAAGGGAGTGAAAATTTAGGTGCATCTTATACACCGAATGTAGCCCTGCTCACCCAATGGCCCCCACCCTTTGGCCTATGCCTCGCAGCAGTTACCTTCTTGTCTGCAAACAGCAAGAAAAAAACAGCCCCTTTCAGCTTCAGCATAGGTTAATTAGCACAAGTTGATTAGATCGGCCTCCCGACTCTCAGCTGATTTGCTCTCAGCTATTTTGCGCAGGGCTCTCCTGCTTGCTCCAAAGAGTGCTGGAGCAGATTTTTTTTTCCTAGCTATGCTGAAAAAACGAAACTGAAAGTAAAGCAGGGTCTTTGCTGCAAAGTGACAAAATGAGGCAGAGAGAGATTTTTTTCTTTTTTCTCACAAAAAAGGTAGGTGCAAACAATGGGAAATTTAGGGCAAAAGAGGAGAGTTCAAGATTTTAAAACACACACAAAAAAAGCTCTATTTAACTAGGGAATTGTAATAATTGAGATACTATTAATTGTATATTGTGTTGAAAGCAGAAATGGTTAAGTTGTGGTTTGGAGGAATATATGGGGGAAATTATTTCGTTTATTATTATTGGTAAATATAATTAATTGATTTGTAAGAAATTGGATTGCATGGAAATAATTGGAATATTCATGTTCATATTGATTAATATACAAAAAAGATTGTTATAACTGATTTATATAAAAATGTTGAATTTGTATTAAACAACTGTAATATTAAATAATTAACCAATGTGAGGATGGATATAAAAATAGATGACAATGGGAAGGGGTATAATATAGAATGGAAGGAAAAAATTGAATTTGATTAAGATTAGAGATGAGAATGAAGGGTAATATTGGTTTTTTTAAAAAAAATAGATGAGGAATAAATATGGCAAAAAGGAAATATAGAAATTGTAAATTTAATTGAAATGACTAAACACTGGTTAAATTTGTGAACCGGCCAAATACTCTGTTCAAAGAAAATACATTGTATGTTTGTATGTGGGTTTGTCTAAAAAAAAAAAAATCTTAAAAAAACAACAACCAAAAAAGGTAGGTGCGTCTTATACTCCGGTGCGTCTTATACTCCGAAAAATATGGTAATAGGAAACCATTTTTGTCTTATTTGAAAGAAAAATAACACAAACATGCACTGGTAATGATCAGAACCTGAGTACTACTTGATTATTTCATTTAAAACATTCTGAAAACTAAGAAAAAAATTAACCACTTTGTTAAAAAATGTCCCATATTTAATCTTAACTTTAGAATAAGCAATTGAGTTGAACATTCTTTGTCTATAAGGCAATACTTACTTGTTGCCAGTTAAGCATAATAACTGCATTTGCCTTTTCCTTTTATGGTGAAATCAGAGTGGGTAAGGGGAAAATAAGCTTTATTGGGCAGCCTTGACTGCGTCAGGCTCATGCCTTCACAGCTTGAGATCAATTGAGATATGATCTTAGATTTATTCTTTGGCTATGACAATTTCAAGTGATTGGTTCATGTGTATTAACTTTCCATGCCTGTTGATCAAACTGAGTATCTGAATTTGCATCTGGTATCTAATTCTGAGAATGCAAAGCATTTTGTGTATGGAAATCCTGGCATTGTAGTTGGCATAATTCTTAATTGTTTCGGAGTTCATTTCTATCAGTGGCTACATTCCTACTTCTTTTTCAACAGTATTTTTTTAGAATCTAGAAATCTGGGCTAAGATAAGAGGAATTGAACTGTTCTTCAAACTGTTTGTGTCAGTCAGCCATCTGGAGCAAAAATATTGAAATGTGAAGGTGGCTTTTCACTCTTTAAATAAAAGGAGGCAGCATAATAATGTATCTGCATTTCCTACGTCAGGGTTTTGCTAATTGATAACTAAATATGAAAGGCTATTCCCCCCCCACCCCCAGAAAACATAATTTATAAGCAAAGATCTTAGTATCTTTCATATACCTCTCCAGAAAATAGTGGGAAAGACTTGCATTTGTAAGTCTGCTAGCAGTCAGTATAGATATTATAAAGCTAGATTGGCTAAAGATCAAAGTTGGTAGTAAGCAGCCTCTTAAGATCCTCTGTTCTTTTTTCTATGCCGAGCCCAAACCATTATTATATTCTTTAGACTTAGAGTGAAGAATGATATATATTCTTCATTTATGTAGATGCATAATTAGTTGCTTTAAGTGGGCAGGAAAGCTGGAATGATCTTAGAAATATTTGGAAAAACATCTCTCTTTATTATTGACATATTACCTAGGACTGCTGGGTTCTGGCTCCGCACTATCAGGAACACTACAGATTTCCCACCACTAATTTAAAGGATATTAAGATTCAGAATCAATTTTCTGCTCATCATTGTCCTTTTCTGTCTTGCAGTATCCAGGAGTGGCCCATAGCATTAACAGTGATGTCAGCAACCTGATGACTGTCTTGAGTATGAGCAATGTTCTTCCAGAAGGTAAAATTGTTCAAGAGGGGAGGGAATGTTAGGTTTCAGAGCAGGGTGGATTTGATTTAAATCGAGTTGATTTAAATCACAATTTAAATCATGATTTAAATCACTAGTAAAAAGGCTTGATTTAAATCAACTCGATTTAAAACATAATTTTTAAAGAGCAACTGTCATCTCTGCTACTCCTTTGACCCACTGTTGACTCACCGATAGTCCCAGTGTTGCAGAATATACAGCCTCATGCTACATAACTAAGCTCCATTTCATGCTGAATAAACTAAATTATTTATGTATCTTAAATAGAAAACTATCTTATGATAGATTTTTACCCCAAAAGTTTTTTATTAAAATAAATTCGATTTAAATCAAAAAAATCCAATTTAAATAAAAAAAATCTGATTTTTTTTATTTTTTTAAAAAAAATCATTGATTTTTATCCACCCTGTTTCAGAGGTTTGTGTTGAAAGAGTTGATGGGAAGCTTCATATGTTTCCCTCTTCTAAGCGATACTCCTAAAACAGATTGTGCAATTGGGAAAGCCTCTACGTTTTTGAGAAGTGCTTCCCATGGTTAACTACAGCATAACAGAGTAGGGAGATTTGGATGGACTCCACACTGTTAGCCTTCTGTGAGACACTTAAAACCTGGTTGTTCCTGTAGGCATTTGCATAGGGATGTTAATGAACTCTGCTAGCTGGTTGTAGTAAATTGGGAAAACTTTTCCTTGACACTGAACTTTGGTCATGTGAATTATTATTTTATTGTTTGTACAAAATCTTTTTTGTATTGCCCAGAATAATCACTGTGAAATGGGTAGCCATATAAAATGTTCAAAAGACAATTTTAGCATAAAAATTAAGATGCACTGTTTATGGCTTTAGCCTCTGTGTACTTATGCTTTATGTATCTGAAAAATGACCAGATCTGTAAAAGAACACAGCATTCATGCTTAGTTTTAAGTATACAGAGAGAGAAGATGAGAGAAAGATTAGCTTGTTGTGTAATATAGTATTCTTTGTCCTATTGGCAGTTTGTGGACTTTTTCTACTTGGCCACAAACTGCCAATAGAAAAAAGAATACTGAACACAATTTAGTACCTTTATTTTGTAGATTTTGTTAATTTTGATAATGAAAGGATGGGGTAAAATGACTTCCACCTTTTTTGTGTGTGTTGTTTTCTCTAGTTTGGATATGGTGATCAATGGTTTCCCATACTTGCCCTATGTACTTCTTTCCTCTTTTCTTTTGCATCTAGGTCTTTTCCCCGAACACCTGATTGAAGTTCTAAGGAGAGAACTGGCCCTGGAATGTGATTACAAGAGAGAAGCTGCCTGTGCCAAGAAGTTCAAGTGAGATCCTCTGCCTCTCTTTGTTACCGATCTTCCTCTTTTAGGAGACATTATTGGGGAGGTACAGTAAGATAGCATTTATGCTGTAAATGGTGAATGCAATTTTATCTTAATGTAACTCTTGGGAGTAGGAAGTATCTGAAGCTAAAAGAAAAGGCTGCAAAACAGAGTGAATGCCTTGGGTAAAACATTTTAATATTTGCTGATCAAATTACGCAGAGGTTTTAAGATGTTTCATCAATTTGTTGCCACTCAGGGAACTGCTCAAGGACCATCCCTTCTTTTACGTCCCTGCTGTGGTGGATGAGCTGTGTGGTCAGCGTGTCCTTACAACAGAACTTGTGTCAGGGTTTCCACTGGATCAGGCTGAAGATCTAAGCCAGGAAATTCGTAATGAGGTACACTTTCATCTTCAGTGATGACAAAAGAAGACCTGTAAATGGCCACAGTCTGACTTCTTTCTCAGACATTTTGTAAGAGACACTTGTGAAGTCTGTAGGTTAGAGCTCTGGTAAGGGTTATAATCAGATTATGTGGTTGAGCATCTTTTGTTTCATTGGAAACGATATTACGGAGTCAGTTCTTTGCTTGGAACAGTTTTCAAGTAAAAAGATATGGAAGTCTTTTTGCAACTGTTGATTTAACTCTTTAAATCTGTGTCTCCAGTGAAAAGGTTTTCTGAGGTACTTCAAGATTTTTCAAGCTATGCATTTCAAACACTGAATTTCATCTGGAAGGTTATCTGTAAACTGAAGGCTATTATCTGTTGGATTTTACTGGTTAATCAAGAATGAATGTATATATTTTCGAAGTTTTCAAGAGATCTCTTTTCCAGCTATTGGAAAAGAGCTTACAAAACTCAAAGATAATTCTGAATACAGGGCAAATAATATTCTGAGTAGACAATTCTCTGCTGCTGAACATTTCCTCCCCTCCCCAAGGTCTGTTCCTGTTAAACAGCTTTGTGACCTTGTGAGTAGGACGACAAGCTTGCCAGAAAAGTTCACCTTCTATTTTCTTGGCCAAGTAATGAGAAATGCATCATCTTCTTATTGCATAAGCACCCAAATATAGGTTTCCAAGTTAGGGGCATTTCTAGCTGTCCAAGGCTGATGGAAAAGTACTGTCAGTAAACAAGAGACAGAGGAGAGAGAGAGTTGAAGCATGGAAAAAGGAGGAATTGGAACTGAATATGGCAAGGATTAGAGAGTTAACATTAGGTCTGATAATCCCGCATTGGCAGACAGAGTTGTCCTGGTGTTTTAACATATCCTATAGGAAGCTGTAAACATGTACCAATTATCAGCCTAGTGCGTATTTGCACCAATATTAGTAATTGGGTAAGATTATCTGTATAGGCTTGCATTATTGTCTGAATAAATGTAATTACGTAGTACTGCTAGAATTGTGTTGCGTGAGCACAGCTGCCCACAAAACGCACAACTTATTTGCTAGAAGCAACAGAATGAAAAAAATGTATTTGGGTTTCTATTTTAGATTGGGTCAGAGTTGAAATACATTGCTTTTTCTAAATTTTACCTTTTCTTAACTTAGCTTAGTGTGGTCTGTGGTAGTCTTCATTCCCTTGTTCATTTGCAACTCTTTTGGTCTTCTATTAGTTATTTTAGCTCCCTTTCCATGCCCTTTAATTCTTTCTATCACCACCCCCCCCCCAGGTAAAATAAAATGTTTATGTTCATGTTTCCTTTCTACTACTTGTCTATGTCTTGTTTCAAGCAAATGTTTTTATAATAATTTGAGTATCTAAGGCGGTGTGCTTATTAGAAAACTATGTATAATATGGATTATTCTCTTGTATCGTAGAATATTAAAATATCACTATTATACAATAATGATACCCCTCTTTAAAAAAACCCATAAATTCTAGAAAAACAAATGGTCAGATGGCAGTGCATTTTTTGACTTTTAGTAAAAGCTTCCTTTTTGAAAAAAAGATTTGGAATATTTAAATTTTCAAGCTGTAGAAGAATGCAAGTTCTCTGTAACTATTTGACAGCTGTAAAGCAATAGTGCTGGTTTTTCCTCATCATGCAAGTTCTGCCTTAAAAGAGAAGAAATACTTCATATATCCAGTATTATAGTTATTGAGTTGTAATTTTTTATGGTTTATGTCCTTTAGGCTTACCGCTGAGGAAGCTGCTACAGATGTTTTGATCCTGCTCCATTATGGAGTAGTCAAATCTTTTATCAGATCAAATTGCTTTTGCATCTTGAATCATACATTGGAATCTAATCTTAGGACCTATCTTGAACTCTATCTTCAATGATTTGTTTACTCCTAGTATATATTGCTTTATTTATTTTTTACTTATATTCCACTTTGTTTTGTTTGTGATTATATTTGCAGATCTGCCACAACATATTGGTTTTGTGCCTGAGGGAGCTATTTGAGTTCAGGTACATGCAGACTGATCCAAATTGGTCGAACTTTTTCTATGACCCAGAATTGCACAAGGTAAACTCTCTGAAAGTTAAAATGCATACTCTAGGATTTATTTCCTTTTTGCCTTATTTATTATTTCCAGTAGCTTTGCAGTAGGACAAGTGGACGCCTGTTTTTAAAGTATGTATCAGTTTTGAGGTGAGGGGGCTGTATTAGTACTGGAGAAGATTCTGAGTCATTCCAGCCATTTTTTGGTTCTTATGAAGCACTGGTTAGACCAGACAATATTTGTCATCTTGCCATCATAGGGTCTGTGTTTCAGAAGAAGCTTTGTACCCTGTAGCATCAACATATTTCAGGAAAAGGAAGGTGACATGTTACTTTTATGCCAAAATATACTGGTTTTCTAGCTAAGGAAACTATAAAAGGATTTGGGGGAAAAACTTGAGAGAATGAAAATTCTGGAGTATAGAAATTGAACAGTGTTTTTATGATGTTCTCTGTCTTCCTTTTACTCTCTGAAAGTGAACAGAAAAGAACAAAACAAATTTTAAATTATAGCCCAAGGCCTATGCAATGTAACTTAAAACAACTCTTGTTTAGTCCAAAGATATTATATTGTAACAGTTTAATTTATGGTGGAATTCTGTTATTAGTCTGAATATGCTGCAGCCTTAGGGCTGACGTGCAAAAATTGGTAATTAAAAATATCATTTCCAGACACCTTTAACAAAATTTCTAGATACCATTGATTGGAGAGGCTGGGTAGTCTTTCCATCTAACAATGAATTAGTTAGGAGTAAAGTTCTTCTCTGAACTTACATTTTAGAAAAAAAACATATTATTGGCTGCCTTTAAGTCTGCTTAAGTACTGCAGGAATTTGTTTATATTTGCCATCCATAATTGCAGAAGGAAGGGGATTAAATCTGGAGAAAGCCTATTTGGTACTGGGTATAGGGCAGTGATGGCTAACCTTTTTGCCATCGCGTGCCGGGGGGGGCGGGGGCGGGTCGCGCGCGCACATGCCCATGCGCATGTGTGTGCAACCCCCTCCCCCTCCACCCCCCGCTCCTGGCACATGATGGCCTGGTAGGCCCATTTTTCTTTCTTACCTGGTTCCAAATCCTCTCTGTGTATCTGGGAACGGCGAAAACAGCCTTTCCCACTCCCTTGGAGGCCCTACGGAGGCTGAAAGGGCCCATTTCCCAACTCCCGGTGGGACAGGAAGTGACATTTTTTGCTGTCCCCAGCCTCCAGAACCTCTCTAGGAGTCTCTAGGAGCCTCTCTAAGAGTCTCTGGAGGCCGGGGACAGGAAAAACCGTCACTTCCTGTCCCACCGGGAGTGGGGAAATGGGCCCTTTCAGCCTCCGTAGGGCCTCCAAGGGAGTGGGAAAGACTGTTTTCGCCGTTCCCAGATACACAGAGAGGATCTGGAGCCAGATAAGAAAGAAAAACGTGCCTCCCCCCCCCCCCAGGCCCTCCAGAGGCAGGAAACAGCCTGTTTCCCTACTTCTGGTGGGCCCAGAAGGCCCGAAAATCAGCTGGCCGGCGCATGCATGCGCCCCAGAGCTGAGCTGGTGTGCCCACTAATATGGCTCTGCGTGCCACCGGTTCGCCATCACGGGTATAGGGTAACTTAGATAAATAACATGCAGGATCTGATTGTCTTGATCACTGAGGAGGCACATTATGCTGAAGTTCAGTGTCTTCTGGTCATTGAAGAGTCTTTGATAGTATCATCAGGGAATACCTTTATCTGAAGTGGCAAACTGCAACTTTCCACTGCAGAGACAAGAAGAAAAAAGAGCCTGGTCTTTATACCCAATGTTAAAATATTACTCTACCAGATGAAATAGCTTACTTGTACTACAGATACTCCTCGACTTACAACCACAATGGAACCCAAAATTTACATTGCTAAGACAGTTAAATGAGTTGTGCTGCATTTTATAACTGTTTTTGCCCCGGACTGGTTAAGCAAATCATTGCAATTGTGAATCATGTGGTTGAGTGAATCTGGCTTTCCCCAGCTGGAAGATTACAAATCACATGATACAGGGATAGTGTAACTGTCATAAATACATGCCAGTTGTCAAGTACCCAGATTTTGATCATGTGACAGTCTGGATGCTGCAGCGGTTGTGTGAAAACTGGTCATAAGTAACTTTGAACAATCTCTAAATGAATGGTTGTAAGTTGAGGACTACCTATATACACCTCTTCAGCTGCTATCAAATATTTTACTGCTCTATTTATCCAAGTAGTATGCTTATTATAAGATGTACTATTTAGTAAGGTAGTGTAATGGTATCATTTTAGGATTTTTTCAGCCATTCCAATGAAAAATAGATGAAGAATGTAGCTCCTGAGAAACTAGAATAAGCATTCTTTCAGACCATTCATTTAGAAATGAACCCTCTGGAATAGTTCTGCTTTCATTCAGAAAATTTTGTACATCTCTCTTTCTAGGTGGCACTTCTGGATTTTGGAGCAACACGTGGCTTTGATGAGAAGTTCACAGATACCTACATAGAAGTAAGGGCTCTAAATTGCTACAGAGCCTGTTGTGGGGCTTGCGACAAGTGGATGATAACAGCTTTTTGTTGCATACATTTTGTGATTTTTAAATTTTTTAATTCAGTTTATAGGTAGTCCTTGGGTTCAATGGGAATTGGAGCTGGATTGTCATTGCTAAAAAACATGGTCATGAAGCACATCAGGTGGCTGCATTGCTTAGCAACGGCAGTTCTAGCAGTCCTGGTTGACATTGTTAATCAAGTATCACATAGATCATTTAGCAAGATCCTCACATGATCATAGCTTCCAACTTCTTGCCGGCTTCCCTGTTGACTTTGTGGGATGTTGGCAGAGAACGTCAGAAATAGTTATCACGTGACCATGGCTCACTGATGTCATAATCGTGAGCTAGACACCTGAATCCAATCATGTGTCTGCAGGGATGCTATGATGCCTAGAAGTCTGAGGACTGGTTGTAAGTACCATTTGCTCAGCTAATTGTAATTGCAAGTACCATTCGCTCAGCTCAATTTTAACAGTTGCTGAATAAAGAGTTGTAACCCAAGGTCTACATGTATATCTTCAAACTCTGAGAGTATGTTACTCCATATCTCAGGAAACATAACTTTACTTTTCTTGACTTTGCCTCCTAAAAGAGAATCAAAAATATTTAATTATTAAGTCCAGACTTTTCTTTTGAGGAAGAATGTTTTCTTTTCTTTTCCTATTTATATGGGTTTCTCACCCCAGATGGATATTAATATTAAATATCAAACAGTTGTTCGTATTTAACTAAACATCATGATAGCCAGCCATCCTATATGGTAATTTGGTTGTAGTATAATGTATGTATTAGAGGGAAAATAGAAAATAGCTATCTGATCAGCTATATATGAACAATTGTTTGATATTTGTTCTACAGCAGGGGTGTCAAACCCCCGGCCCAGATGCGTGATGCACTGGCCACACCCACACCTGGTTTAGCGAAGGGGAAAAAAGTCACGATACATCATGTGACACCGCCATGACAACGTGAGTTTGACACCCCTGTTCTACAGGATCCAGATGTGATAAATATCACATTATTTTTTTAGGTCTTTTTGTGTTCCTTTTGGAAATCTTACTTTAGTTTCCTGGTACTGACCTCTCAAGAGAATTATTCAGGTATTTCTCCTGAAACGGGTTCAAATTTCTGCCGTACATGTTTTGGGAGACAGCAGAAGCTCTTGCTTTTTAAAGCCAATATATTTTAGGAGTTGCTAAGATAAGGGTGACTTGCTTCCTTGTGAAGTAAATGCTGTTCTTGACTGCAAAAAATGCCTAATTATATTTGTTTTTGATTTCTTGCCTCTTATAGTTAATCAAAGCAGCTGCTGACATGGACAGAGAGAGAGTGCTAAAGAAATCAGTAGAAATGAAATTTTTAACTGGCTACGAAAACAAGGTAGTAGCAGAACCAAACAGTCCCTACTTCGCCACTGCTATGAGTGAAGTTTGATTTTCTCAATAGAAGAGAATGCAACAAATATCCCTTCTCACACACAAAAAAATGTCTGCTATTTTATAGGGTGTCAAATTTTTCAACTTTCCAAACATTAGGGGTGCTCTAAAGTTGTGACATGCCTTGGGGATTGTAAATATATTTTGGTTACTTTAATATAATTTAGATGTGCTTGATAAGTAATTACATAAATATCATAACTTTTTAACATTTTGTTCATTTCATAGCTACTCAATTGTTACATTGCAATCTAATAAACCAGGTTGCCAAAGTGTTTTCTGTTTTAATGTGTGATGAGCAGAAACCACTTCCATCTGCTTCTCTTCCTTTCGCATAAATAGCTGAAACTAATCTGGAAGCCTTAGTTGGTTTAAACTGTGGTTCCAGTTTCTTGCTCACAAGCAGGCAAAATTCTAAGGTGGTAATACAAAAAAAAAAAAAAAGTATATTTCCTAAACCTGAAAATCACTGCAACTGCTGAATCATAAGTCACCCTCTTTCTCTTCCCTCATATAGTTTAGTATGTCATGTTATGAAATCTTGACAATCCAGAAACTCTACTTTAGCTGCTGATCTATGGCAGGACAAACATCTGTCCTGGTGATCTTGAAAAGAGTCTTCACTGTCAAGTGAGCCTTTTTCAGATTTGGCTTGAGCCTTTTTATAGGAAACAATCTAAAATAGAAAAATGCAATCTGAGTTAAGCCATCACACACTTACAGAAGCAGGTGCTAATGTTCTACATAATATTGAAAACTCAAAATTTAGTTACAGGCAGCATTTCCCATTTTGTATAACGGAAAGGATTTCAGCGGAATATTTTTATAAATAAATGGATGAGGGACTGGTTTATAAACTAGGGAATTTTTTCTTTGCTGTTCTCCATAATTTGAGGTCTGTGTATTGATATTGTATTGAAAAAGCTGTAGTTATATAATCATATTCCCTATTCTAAGTATATGCTTGCTTCAAATTGACATGCTCGTGATACTGTTTTCATTAAATACGTTGAATTTGAATAAAAATATGTAGAATTGGATTGGAACTATATGCTACCCTGGCTATTCAAATTCCAGATTAGGGTATAAGAATGTTATGTATCTGCCCTGTTTTAAGACTTGCACTGCAGTTATTTATTATTCTGCACTATATTGCCAGCCATAACCCTCTTACCTGTGCTAAGAAGGCAGAGTCTATTTTGTATATTAAACCAAGAATCATTGCTTGTGGGTTATTATTCCAGAGCTGGGTTTTGACTACTGATGCTATTTGTCAGACCAATTTTGTCTGATTTATGTTGGTGATTATTGATTCTTTCATTTTCTTTTCAGTAGACCTGCTTGAAGTAGCTGATCACAATCACTTTCTGTTTTGTTTTTAATCAGGCTATGGAAGATGCCCACTTGGATGCTGTTCTTATTCTTGGAGAAGCTTTTGCATCCCATGAACCTTTTGATTTTGGCTCTCAAAAGACCACTGAAAAGATACATGGATTAATCCCAGTCATGCTGAAGCACAGGTTGGTCCCTCCACCAGAAGAGACCTATTCTCTTCATCGGAAAATGGGTGGCTCTTTTCTCATATGCTCCAAGCTGAAGGCCAAAATTCCATGCAAGAATATGTTTCAAGAAGCCTACAGTAAATACTGGAGTAAAAAGACCAAAAACGAGTAATGGCACAAAAGAACTATTAAATATTTTTGTCTTATAAATATGGCCCAATCATCAAGCTCTGGCATACCACAGTACTATTTCTTCTCTATCACGCCTCCAGAATTGCTTTAGCAATGCAACAGATGGTCTTCTGGAAGCAGAATAATTTTGAGGAAATTGTGCTTTTATTGGGTACAGTTCCTCTCAACATTCTCACCAGATTTTAGGTGTATCTCCTGTTTTATAAAAAAAATAGTGGTTTGCTAGTTTAGAAGATGTGGAGGCAAAAATGAACTGCTGCATTTCATACTGTCCTAGATCTTGGCAATCTTTTTCATATTTTAACATCGGTAGCTGAGTTGACTTTTTTTTAAGAAAAAAAATACTGAGGAGCAACATGAGTCAAAATGAGTTGGCGTGGAAATTTATTTGTACTTCTTTAAATGTTATTTTCCCCATCTTCAAGATTTTTTTCAGTTTCCTTCAAAGGTTGAAAGGCTTTTTTCTGCAGTTTCATACTGCAAAGAATAGAATGCCAACATAATTTACAACAAGACCTTATTTTTGTATGATACTTGGTGGGAGTCTCTAATGTCTGGGATTTTCTTATAGAACAGTGTGAAATATATATATGTGGAGTCTCTGGTGCTCAACAAAACGGGATTTTAAAGAATCTGATACAAACAGTTCATTGGTGTATGTAGAACATCTTACCTTGAAATTTGGTTGCTTATCTTTGATTCTTTGAGCTATAAGTAGAAGGAATGTAATTAATGAGGTCTCAAAAATTGGATTTACTTGTTAAATGGAGATTTAGAGAAACCAAAGCTCAGTGGCATTTATAAAAGCCCAGGAGCAAAACTCTAATTTCTCCGTCTTCATATTTGGTAGTGCAACTTTTGATGAAGACAGAAGATGTATAATCAGTATCAATTATGTTTCAGAATTGCATTGAAAAGCATGATCTACATTTAAATAGCTCAGTGCACACATACACACACAATATATATATATATATGTATATGTATATGTATATATTATATGTATACGTATATACATATATACATATATATGTATATGTATAAATGAAATAAATTTTGTAACTGTCCAACTTTGAACTTATTTGAAATAAAGAGGTGCTTGTGCAAAATATTGTGTTGGTGGAATTAATTGTCTCGGTGATAAGAATCTTGTATTTTTTTGTTTCGTTTCAGTCTTTAGATAGTTGGAGGAGCATGTTAGACATAATTCAATACAAATAAACTACAGCCACTATCCATTGAGTAGGAAGATTTTGATATTTACATGTGTTCATCTGAACCTGATTTTTCAATTTATATACCTTTATATCTTTATGTAAAATAATTGTTAATTTAACCCCAAAGTCAAACTCAGGTCCCAAAAAAGTTTTAATAACTTGAAAAGCCTCAGATGAGGATGTGCAATGCCTGCTTAACAAAGAATAGAGGAAATTGTTGCCAAAGATCTTGTAGTCCTGCTTTTCCTTTATGTATTCTGAAAATGTCTTGAATGCATGTGCAGGCTTCATCTGGACTCTTATTTTACTAAAAGCAATACTTTAAATGTAGGCAACCTGACACTCTGCAAATGATTTGGGTTGTGCCTCCTATAGTCTTTTGCTATTGCTCCTGTTGCAGTTGGAGCTGATAGTTGTCCAAAACCTCTAGAAAACTAAGTGCTTCCCTATAATGTGTGTTAAAAAATACTGCTATTATGCAAAGAATAAGATTTGTCTGAACCTAAGAATTGAAATAGCAAAAAAAGTTGGAAAGCTGAATTTTAAAAAAGCAGGCTAGGAAGAGTTTTGACGCCTTTGAACTTGGTAGTTGTTGAAGACTCCTAAGAATACCATGGGCAGCCAAGAAAACAAACTGATGGATCACTGAATAAATCCATCCAGAGTTCTCAGATGAGGCACAAATAGCCAGGTTCAAATTAAACTATTTTGGACATATTATGCAAAGACTCTGCTCTCTGGAAAAAAAGTCTAATACTAAGAATGGTGGAAGGAAAGAGGAATAGGATGACCAGCAACAAGGTAGGTTGATTCAGTTATGTATAGTGATGAATGCCACTGTTGAGAGATTTGAAAGATGTTAGGGATAGATCATCATGGAGAAAACCAATCATGTGGTTGCTAGGAGTCAAAAATGATGGCACATAATCAATTACAGCAAGTTACCCTGTGGCCTGGAATAATCAAAGTAAACATTTGCTTTGAAACTATGAAGCTTAACTGCGACATTCTTTAGCTGAATTCTGACCTACCGTAATGCCTTTAATACTTTCTGCTTAAGATAGTTAATTCTGTTGCTAAATGTGTTAATAATAAATTAATTGAATTTATTTATGCTACACCAGAAACCATAAATCCTGCAGGAAGGAAGTAATAACAAATATTTCCCACTTTCTCTTGCCTAAATCAATTTTCCTACTAGAATTTAGGATAATGGATGATGGAGAAAGAGTCTTGCTGTGGATACACCAGTAGTTAAAAATGTCTTTCTAATACTATGACAGAGCTTCAGAAGGTCTGCCATTATTTATTCCAATTTACATCAATTTTGGCTTATCTCCTAAGGCACCAAAGTGATTGTCAGAAAAGATTTGATAGCACGCAGGTTTTGTGGAGAGTTCTCTATGTGTGTATGTGTATCAGTCACTTAAACACAAATTGCTTCTAAAGAGGATATGCATGTCATATTTTCTACCAGTCTATAGTATGAGTATTTTTTATTGATTCGCACTACTTGCTTTTCAATATTATAATTCATTGTCAAATTAGCAAGGATTTGGGAAGGGTGTCTACTTGTCATTTTATTATTTCATTGGTCCTAAACCTCTCTCTTGCTGCCTAAAATACCTTGCAGATTGCTTCTATACATTTAGATAAATTGATCTTATTGAAAGGATATTATGGAATTCAAGTCCTAAATTCATAGAAAAATGAATAGATGTTTGTAAATTATAAAATATTATTTATAATCTGGTGCATTGTTCCAATAGACCATTATAGTCTTCATTTCACCCAACAGGAAAGAAACATTTTAAAATTCTGTACTCTATGCTGCAATATCAGAGAGTTAAAGAGAGAGATGAAATGTGTGAAAAGATGGAATATGAGCATTACTAAGAGTATAAAAAGCTGACAAGGGGCTTATTAAACCAAAAATATTAACTGCCAATAGGAATCTGCTTTTTGAGGAATTTTAACATTACTGTATAAAGTATCACTCTTCCAGATGTGATTATTCAATTACCTTTAATCAAAGAAATTTACTATCTCATTTACAAGGAATGTATTTGAAAAATTTAATGCCAAGAGAAGAAAACCACTTCCTTCCTGCTTGTCACAAAAAATTAAGCTCCCCTAGAATCCTTGAAGCCTTTATCTGACTGTTCCCAAGAAAATGCAGTCAGTCTGGTGAGATTCTTGTAACTTGTGACTAGCAATAAAGCTTCTGTTTGCGACTATTCACAAGTGGTTCTGGTTGCTTTCACTTGACCTGATAGTGCTTCATGCATCATTTATGAAATGATTTTCCAAACAAGAGGAGCGATTCAGTGAAACACAGGTCTATGTCAAAGCGAATCAGAAATACACACTGTAGTGATGCGGTCACTAAATTCTCTGAACATCTCATGACTGAAGTTCTGCATGTCATTAAATCTTCACAATCAAAGAAAATACCAATACTATAAGTTATGTGAATTCAAATTATTTTTAAGACAAAGCATGGTTGATTTGTCTAGAGTAATAAAAGTGGTCCAGCAGTTTGATGTTAGAACTATCAGGATATTTAACAATGTACTTGCCATAGAAAAAGGCATGGGCTTTTCTGTGGCGGGTTTTTAGAAATGGCAGGAATGCTTGTGTGCAGGAATAACGTGCATTACAACTATGATATTTAGCAACTGTACCAGACATCCTTCCTAATTGTTTCCTATAAAATAAACTACTGTAAATAGCACACTGGGCAAATAGTATTATGATGGAAGTGGGCTGGGGTGGAGATGGCAAGGTTTTAACAAAAAAAAAAAAAATGCCCTCACAGCTTTTTCCTAACTAAAAAGCTGCATCTATAGGGTTGCACAATAAATTCCTGTTTTCTATTTGATTGTTGCAGTGTATCACTAAACGAAAGCAAATTAATATTGACCTGACATTTTTAAGTTCAGTTTGTCCTTTATATTCATTAAGCTCTATTCACAAAACAGTATATTCAATATGCATCTGGATTCATTGCTTGCAAACCACATGCTGGAGAAAAAATACGATGAGCTTAAATGTTTTTATCCTCAGCAGCATTGAGCAAACAAGAACAGAATGTATGATTAGTCTATGGTTTAAATTAAGTAGATGCTTTGGAAGAGAGCAACCACTCCCTAACGTTTCCTGGCCCAGCACTTCTAATGTAAGAAATTAAGATCTCAATAGCTGAATTTATGGGCCCATTCTTACCATAAAATTGATCTGAGGGAGAAGGGAAAAGAAGACAAACGATCTGAATTTCTAGTATTCCCCTGTTTTATTGCAATACATCAAAGTAGGTTAATATTAAGTGTTATCAATGTAAAATATTGGTGGTCTGCCACTTATTACACTTTTGACTTGATCCACCTTAAATATTTCTGTGCAATAGAATCTACATCATTGTTCTGGAGCAGAGAATCTCTTACAATGTCCTCTACAACACTGAGGACATGAATCAGAAAGACGAGTGAGAAGAGCCAAAGCAGAAACTTCCCCCTGCCACGCACACACTTGTCAGCTTTTATACTCTAAACCAAAACAAAAAAAGTGATTACATCTAGGCCATGCAAAACTGTACAACAATATTACAATGAAAAAAAATCCCTAAAAATATCTTTTTTTAAAAAATAAATGATATGAAATCGTACATAAAAAGGCAGGTATAATTCTGTTAAATACCATTTTTTGGTTGTGAATTGCTTCCTCATCAGTGTGACTGTTTTTTATGCAGAATGAGAAAGGAAAATGATTTTTTTTTTTTTTTGTGGAATTGCTTTAACATGCAATGTGGTCCCCCAAAACTTAAAGTCCCCAGCTTCACTGATTCCTGAAGGCCCCTAAGATGAAGAATTGCAAATCTAGTTTCCCAGGAAAATGATAATACTTTGAAAGTGACAGGGTAGTGTCTTGATTAGTCTTGCTGCTCTGGGCTAAATTTTGCCAGGAGCCTTTCAGTAACCTTCCTCTGAAGGCACATGCATGTCCTGGAGTCTCCAAACTGTGCACCAGATAAAGGACCCCAGTTATAAAGAGGTAACTCTGTGGTATAATCCTAACAAGCCAATTTCTTTTCATTAAACAACAGACAAGGAAAGGAAAGGAATAATCTCTGCTGATGCTGCTACACATGTGTATGTTATCCCTGAAATCTGGTAGCTGAAAAATCACAAGTATTTTTAGCATCCACCATCCTTAATTCAATTTATCTCCCAAGTTTTTGACTTTGGAACAAAAGCTTTGTTTGTGACTTAAGATGTATATCTGGTGAATCACATACCCAAAAGTACATTATTGCATTAATATGTATCATATTAAAACATTAGTCTGTTTCCAAATACCTGAGTTTAACATAAATGTTATAGTGAATTCCCCCCCCCCCGCAACCCTGCTGTTCTAAGAAAAGAAAAAAGATAAATAGGAATACAAAATAACCTGTCAGTCAAATTTTAGACAAAGCCATTAATGAAAGATTGATTTAGAAGACAAAAACTATACAATAGGAATATATTCTGAAAAAAACAACATGAATGTTGTGTATAGATTGTTTCTATTTTAAATACACAAGAGTCTCAAGAGGTGAACCATCTGAGGTTCAGTTATAATTATAATCCAATTTATTGAACCTCTTAAATATAACAGGGCAATGAATGACGTGCCTGAATCAGTTCAAAGCAAGCTTCTCATTTAAGGGCCAGCATAGCTTCAAGCTGCATACAAAAGAGATCCTAATAAAATTAGTCAGGATTCAATCAGAGCACGTGAAAGTGCCTGGAGAAACGGAATCATGTAGGAATGAAAACAGAAATGCACCGCAGGAAACTTCAACTTTACTAGCTAACTCTTCAGAGATATAAGAGTGTTTGTGATGGGTACAGTCGGAAATAATTATCAATATTGGTATTGGAGGTTCACAAATCTTAATGAAGGGTAGTGCTTACATTTATTAAATAGTTTGATATTATGTAAAACTATTTCTAATCTGCATATTCCTTCCCCTTAGCTCTTGTTTGCATGTGTGACAACTATATCTTCAAGTGAAACAGCTTGATTGCCATAGGACTTGTTGAGGGCTTCCAAGATCATTTCTGAAGTCAATAATTCTGCAAGCTAGGTGCAGTTTAAAGCTAGACCCAGAAGCCTTTAAAAAAACACCAGCCAATTGGGGGTGGAGGGAATGCTAACCTTTTCGCCATGGTATGCAGCAATGGCAATGACAAGAGCATCGCTATAGGAAAGACTGAAGGGGTTGAAACAGGATCTTGGAATAGTCACTGTCAAAGGAGTCGAGAGCTAATAGATTTTATATGCTGTTCTTGTCGCTGTGACTCAATTCCTTGGAAAAGTCTTGCAGGAAATTCCTTTAGTATGTTTAAGTGGTAGCTCTGAATTTCAAATCTTTTGTTTCTAACTCATGACAAAACACACTTCTGAGATTCTTAATAAAGTCAATTCAACAGACAGGTTTAGGATACAATGCTTAATAGCAAAATTTTAAGTTTGCTTCCTACTGCCAATTATTGTCCAGCATAAGAGAGCTAAATGCAAATCAAGACAGAGATAACAGACTGAATACACCTAGATGATTAGAGACAGTGATCTCTATCTTCCAGTAGTTAATCAGAATTTGGCGTGATTGTAGTTGATGATTTTTCATCAACTACATGATTAGGCAGAGGTGACGTAGGAAACTGTTAGATTTGTTGTTTTTCCACTGATGTTAACTCTAATTGTTTGACAATATCCATGATATATTACAAAACCTGTAGAAACTCTTATCTTTTTTTAAAAAATTACCACCTGAATACTTTATCCACTTAAGCTTAAATCTAGCCTAAAGAAGCAATGATTTTAAGAAGAAAAACAACATTTGTCTAGTGTGAAAATGCAAACTGTACTCATTTTATTCAATAGCACGGGAAAAAAAAGGGTTTGCCTTTCCCCCCCATCTGCATGTTGTCTTTGCCACTGCTTTTCTAGGTGACGATGGATCTCGACTATTCAGACAGAAATGCTGTGCGCTGATTAAGCTTTCTCTATTAGATTCAACCACTAGAATTCTACATCAAAGACAATGGGCATTCTGGACCAGGATGGGTGAGCAGATGACCGCAATGAAAATCTTTAGAAGTCTTGAATAATTTAGCAGTGTACAACTCTACAAGAGGCATGTTAACTTTCAGTGATCAAGAACAAACTACAAACTTCTATTTCGGACTGAATGATCCTTGAATTCAGTGAATGTAGTTAGTTAACTAAGAAAGTTACTTAAGAGCTTGTGGTGATTAAAAGGCAAAATGGGTTTGAAAGCCTAGCCCTAATCTTCCAAAAGCTCATTCATTTCTATTTGCTTACTTCAGCTGAGGAGATTCTATAATTGTTTGGACACCCTTCAGTTTACCATCATCTGTGTATTAGTAAACAATAGGTTTTGCTTGTAAAATAAAGAACAGGCAGAAAACAGGCAGAGAAAATTTAAAATGATGCTTATGGCTTTTGTTTTTCTACTGATAAGGAGGAAATGTCACAGAGCAAAAATTGTGAGGATGGAGTCTTCATCTAGGCTGTATGTTTTTTATCCAGTGCCATGTTCTAAATTCAGATCACACCCTCAATCCATAGATTATTTAGTATGAAAAAAGGAACACCACAAACTTTAAATTAAAGGATCTCTTAAATAGGAATCCATCTTCTGCTGCATTACAATGCTGCTTTTTCTTTTATTATATACATATGTACTAACTCTTAATTTTGTGTATTTACTTAAACTCTATTATAGTAAAATATGCATCATTTCCCCCCAAAATCAATAAGATTTACTGGTAGCAATCAGACTGACATTCAAAGTGTCTGAAAGCATGTTTATCTTCCTTAGCAGGGCAAATTTCACCCTATCATCAAACATGGAGGATGTTGCTGTATTTATTCCTGAAAAAATATAATATGGGTCTACGTGTTCCAAAGCAAATCTGTCTGGTTTCCTGTTACATATTGTGTATATCAGCCTACACTACCATGTTTTGTTTGGAGTGTGGTGTATTGCATAATATGCCATACAATGGAATTTCATAATCCTATGAAATAAAATTGATAATAATAGAAATATACCAATATTTCTCATATAACAACAACTCCGTGCTGCCCTCCACCAAGGTTTTCTTTTGTTTGCTGGCTACTATTAGGAGGGGAAGAGAATTGCGCTACTGGTGCCAATTATGGCACATACACTCTCTTCCTCCCCCTCCCACCCACAGTTTGATTCTTGTAGGGAAGCTGAGAGGAGATGAGAATGAGAGCAAATGGAGAATCATGGGGACCAAAAGCTGCTGAGATGTCAAATCTGAGTGCCGAAGCAGTTCATGAGTCCCAACTCACGTGGTCCGAGCTCTCCAGGGAGAGGCTCTTGGTCTTGTGAGGAGAAATGGGACTGGGAGGGCTGCTCAGGTTGGAACTGTTGGAAGCTGTAGAATGCCTTGGAGAGTCAGAGTCCTGTAGCCCAAAACACGTGAAGAGAACATATTAGTGAAGAATAGTACGGCAACAAATGGAAAGAGGGAGGCTTGGAAACCTATAGAGGGATTTCCTCTATAGGAAGGGACAACAAAGAAACGGAGTGCCAAGTGGTACCTCTCCTTTCTCTGCCTGGCCAGCAACCCTATCAAAAATAGGCAATGAAGAATACCCATTTTGAGTCCATGCAATGCTGTCACTAATGCAGTAGAACATATATTTATATTTACAATCTGCCAAATATAAAAGCACACTTATTTTTCTAGAGTTGTTATAAACTTCAGAGGCAATTAATACATTTAGGGACCTTTGTTGATCTAATTTTTATTTTCCTGTATCTGCATCTATGCCTATAAATGCTATAATCACATTTACATAAAAGTTTATTTGCATAATTTCCTGAAGTGGCTTTGTTTGTACTGCACTGTATTACATACACCTAAACAATTGCTTAACAATAACAACAACAACAACAAAATCGTATGAACAAGAATCTCCCCAAATTGTTTCTTGGAAAATTTTTTGCTTGTTCAACAAAACATTTTTTAGCTGGTGGTTGTTTCCACAGGGGATTCAGCCCATTTGAGAAATTTACAATTTGGATTGATCCCCGGACCAAACAATTCAAAGATTTCTGGCCTTCTGTGATCAGATGACTTAACAGATATGTTGTATGCAATTTTCATAAATCAGGCTTGATATGATGGTGCTGAGATCTAAAACGTATGGAACCTATTTAGCTATTGATAACAAAATTATCAATGTAATACATGCTACTGGAATTTTTATCATATTTTGCAGAATAAGACTTTCCCTTTCAATTATTGACTAGTGAACTGGTTATGTGTCTCTATTTTTGATTACTTTAAGCATAAACTGAAGCTTATACCCACCTCTCTCTCGTACTCCCTCACTGGTGCATCACTGCCTTGGTCCAAGCCACCAGAAGACAAAGAGCCATCTGAAGGGGATGCCATTGGCTGACGCTTTGCTCCATAGCTGCCTCCTGAGAATTCTCTCCGCAAAGCACTACCATTTTGTGCAGATGTTCCTAGAAATGCATCCAGGAATTTAAGTACATACCATGTAAAAGCATTAGAACTATAACCCATAGTATTCATTGTCACCCTTTACCATTATTTGGTCTACTGATGGTTGCCAGTTTTGTTTTTCCATCGTCATGCCTTTCTATCAAGGTTCCTCTCCCTCTTCCATCCCAGCCTCCATTTCACCAAGAATAAAAACAATTTTATATGCATTGTTGAATTAACATCTCTGTGTTGGTTAAGGAGAAAGTGCTAGGTGGGGTAAAGTATAGGAAGGGAGGTTTAACATCTTCCACTTGCACTGAATCTCAAATATTTTGCCAACATTTCTGGAAACGTTGCTTCTATAGCAGTTCATTGCAGATAAACAGCAGCTCTGATATAGATCTGAAAGTATTATGTAAATGCCCCATTTCCTAGTGCCAATCCTGATTAGGCCTCCATCAGTACTGCTATACACCAATAATGAAAATAGTACAGAATGTGAAACGGGATATGTGCATTGAAGTACATTTGTTTTCATAAGATATAACCATACTTTCAATATTATTGATATTTTTGCAATTTAATCCCTGCATACAACGTTCCTCATACTTCTCTACAGCAATATGCACTTAGTAACAAGTGGTTGTACAGCTAACACTTCTTTACTGTTGCCAAGAAAAGTCCATGGGCCCTTCCATGTAATTATCAGGACTTGGGTTCAACTCATTTCTTTAAAAAGATTAAATTTCATTAGTACTCAATTCTGCAGCTCTTTTTCATATTCAGATGAAATGAAAATACTTTTTCATATGATTGTAAGGCTTTATTCTAGGTACTCTGTTGATATATTTCATAACAGTGAAATGTGACAAATAGGCAAAAACAAATATACTTTCCCTTTTTTTAAATATAGAATATGTGCCTGATCTCAGTTCATAAGCATGTGTCTTTTCAATATTAGGGAGTTCCAAAAGTTAACTAAGAAACGAACAAAAATATACTGTTTGTAAACAGCTCTTATATATACATAATATATACATAAATCCAGTGTTATTACCTTTGAAAATTATTAAGTCTGCATTGCTCTCATATTCTCATTCTCATTCTCATACTCTCATTCTCAAAGAGAATCTTTTCTTGACTAAATTCCCTTTGCTCTTAAGGCCGTATATCCTTGACAATCAAAATGTCTGACCCTTTCATAATACATTCTTCAGGAAGCAGACAAATGCAGAGGTAACAGTACACCCTTCTCAAGGAAAACAGAGAAAGAGGCTGACACCAAGGTAAGGCTCAGAAACTTACTTGCTGCCAAACCACTACTAGCACTCATGGAGCGTCCAGGCTCAGGCCTAGTTTTTGTGATTGAAGGGATGCTGACAGAACCACTAAACATTGCCCGACTTTCTTGAGGCCGAAGGTTCTGCAACACAAAGATAGGCAAGTCAGAAACAGCTAAGACATAAAGTCATACAAAATAGAAACAGCAAGTGGACCAGGTTTGAATTTAAAGACCTTGACTGACTGTCTCACTAATGAATAAACACAGGAGTAGAATGGCATACGAAATGCCAGGGTTATCCATCCCATTGATTTGGATGTGCTAAATTACAAGCCTCCCCAGCCAGGTTACTGAAGAGTGATGATGAGAATTTGGGGGAAACAACAGCAGGGTTAAGAGTGGGTTGGGGAAAGCTGTGATAAGCAAATGGCCATCAGTGACAGGAGTGATTGAAAAGAAGCAATTGAAAAAAAGAAATGAGAGGCTGGAGATTTTTGACCTGAAGTTCAAGGAATCACACAAACTGGCATTTTCTTCCTTCAAATATGAAAGGAAGAACATATGCCAGCGATGCTTCCCTTTTGTGCCATCTTTTTTTCCTTACTTTTGTCATTTTATTGCTATGTTGATCATTAATGTTATGATTTTGTTTATTTGTGTTGTTTTACTCATACTATGGATGTTTTAAAGTTTGCATGTAATGTAAATTGCTGAGATTGTGATAGGACAGAAAATCAATACATTTTATTTTTATTATATTTCAGACAAATTCATTTCGCTTTTGTTATGCATTACACCAGGCTGTGTGTACTTACCATGGGCAGGTCTTTGAGGATCTGTATACCATCTCCTGGGCCCATGTGTGCTATATGGTTAAAGTTAGTTGGGTGAGAAATTAATTTATTTCTCATTTCTGGATCTCGCAGCATCTCTCTGCAAAAGAAAATATTCAGGTATTGCATGTTGAAGTGGCTATTTGTAAACACAAAGAGTAAATATATACTAGTCATATAAATTATTCCACAACAAAAAATCAAATAGCCAAATATTTGGCTAAATTTTAAAAGGAAAGTACTTTAAATTCTGATACTGATTCTATCTCAGCTGTTAGCTTGATGGAAGGGAAAAGGTCAGGAAGAACAGAGGTTTGGCTTAAAAGCTTAACAGCCCATGTTCATAAAAAGTCCAAATGGTTACTGGGTCTCAGAGTGCACTACGAGAGGGAGTTGAGACAACATTCAAGAAAAGGTGTAGAAGTGGGCTCAGTGATGATCGGATGCTGCAAAGATGGAGGCAGAAATGAAGGATAGAAGAAAAGAAAAGGATTAGAAGGATATAGCACTACTCTTTGCATTTTACTCTTACAATAATTTAAAGAGCTTTAGAGAAAGTTGCCAATGTGTTGTAGGATACAAAGGAAAATTTTTGAGTGTTTTTAGAAAACCTAACAGCATAAAATTGGTCCTAATCATAGATTATGTCATAAATAGGTCTAAAAAAGCCTCAATAGTAGTAAAAAAAAAAAAAAAAGGCTGCCTTGAGAACAAGCAAGTTCAATTATTTCCCTGTTTTCCCATAATTATATACAAACTTTTATCAGCACAGCCTATACATGAGAAATGCTGAAACATTAACTCCATATTTTTTGAAAGTATTTTCTTAAAAATCAGAATCCTTTCTGAATATTTTCATATAGTCTGACTGCTATCTTGCAAGGTGACCCTTTTGCTGCCTGAAAACTACACAAAATTTGAAAAATAATTGTTATCGTGAGAGCACTGGGAAATATTACAGAGAATCAGATAGGAATTGTGTAAAAAAATAGAATATCAAAACTGGACAATATATGCATAATTAGCAATATAAATTTCTTTTGTAAAACTTTATTATCAGTCATATATACAGTATATACACACATGCACACACAAATGTACTTATGTACAGTAGTTGGAGACATGCATTCCAATTTACAATAGTTCTTTTGCATTGATATTTAAATTAAAATAAATTTAAGTATTGGATTATACATAATGTAAATAAAACATACTATATAACAGAAAAGACAAATGTTTGAACGCATTGACCAGTAATCCATTTTTTTTCTAACAATCAAAGAAAAAAAAATACAATGACGGGACACAACAGTCTTCACGGCCTACAAGCATGGACAGAAGACAAGTACAGGTTGAATACCGACCTTCTCTGCTGCATTCTCTCTTCCTCAGGCACTCGGAATGAGTAGCGCCGTTTATTATTAATATTTCGGACCATTTGCTTTCGACTGTTATCTGATGTCTCAGGAACTACCAACTCATCACCCTCTAAGAGAAACATAAAAATCCAAGCAGGATCACTTTTTTCCCACTGCAGAGGTTTAGCTATAGAAAACATTTCTAAATTAGGTACAACTGCTAATGCTAAAACAATGGAAAAAATAGAAATACCTAGTATAGTGTTATGGCTCTAAGCTTATACTAAGTATATGTTAGCTGTAAACTTTCAGCTTGGAAAAAAAAAAAACAGAATCCTGACTTTGAAAGAAATGACTTTTTCTCAACTGACCATTTTTTCACCCCAAATAGTTACTATGTAACTTGTAAGATCTGTAAGTTCAGAGGCAAAATTATCTTGTTCTGAGACAAAGATGGGTGATGGTGGTGATGGGAATTATCATTGAAACAATATGTAAGGTAAAACTTTCCACTTCTGTGCTTAGTTCTACTTCTTGTCTGCATCTAATGTGGAGTTAAATCTTGCATTCAGAATTTCTTTTAGGAAAAACTCTATGTTTAAGGCAGATGTGATATACAAAAAATACTTGCATGTTATATAAAATAAATGGGTAATTTAAAAATGTTTATTTTTAGAAATTATAAAATAAAACATAAAGGAAAGTTTTTCTAGGAGACTGAGACAGAAAAGTTTACTCAAACGATATTTCTTGCATAGCCTTTAACTATCAGATTTGCCTGCTGAAACTTCTGTAGTGCTAACTGAAACATTGCCTATCGTTCACTTACTGGGAAGTGGCAAGGAAAAACAAGAATGAATTCACAATGCTGACTCAATGATTTAATTCTCTATCTGTAGTTAATTTTTAATCTGAAAGTACTTCACAGATAAATACTATAAGGAAGAATTTGAAATAATTGTCCCCTTCTGTCAATGGAAGCATTCTGAGTGGAACTTTACAATGCTATAAACTTCCAACAACTGCAGTTATAAAGGTTTTATTAATTTCAAAGATCTGGATCTATAATTTAGGAAGTATTAATATATCTTATATTTGAAGAAGTGGAAGTAATTGTTTAAAAAAATCTCAGTGGTAACAAAATCAGTACAAAATATACTGATAGTCCTTGACTTATGACCAGGTGCTTGTGCTCATTTGAAGTTATGATGGACTTGCCATAAGCTACTTATTACCTGGTTCCAGAGTTCAGACAGGTGCACAATCCCCTGCAGCCACATGATTGGATTTTGGGCTCTTGGCAAGTGGCTCACCTTTATGGCCAACTGTAACATGGTCATGTGACTGCAATTTGTTTTTGCCAGTTTCTGGCAAAACATTGTTAGGAATACATTGGTTTGTTTAACAATAGTGATGTTTGCTTGACAACTACTGCAAAAAAATAATAATAAAATCATGTCCGGTCACTTGAGTGCTTGATTTATGACCATCATGATTTATGATGGAAATTCCAGACTCCATTACAGTCGTAAATCAAGGACTCCCTGTAATAGACTTAAAATTCAATTATGCTGAAGTGCTAGAAATATGGGACATCTAAATGGAGTAACTGGTTCCTACTTCAGATAGACTAAGATAGTCTATTTGAAAATATAGAAATATTTTGAAAATATTTTTATTCTATATTTCTATTGAAAAATTGAAATATTTTTAGTTTATCATGATTAGATAGCACAATTGTTTCTCCTCAATTATATTTAAAACCTTGGGAATTGCAGTATTTACAAATTTAATGTTGAAATGCTTCTGAGGAAAAGCTACTTGGATTGCATTCAGTGCCTCAGCATTCTATTAGTGTCTTGAATGAACAGTAATCAATAAAGATAGCAGTCTTCCTTTTTTTTTTACTTACCTGCCATCTTATTTTTGAAATAGATTAATCTAACAGTTTCTAGTCCTAGGACATTTAGCGACCCTTCTGTGTTCAAAGGACGTACCTAAAAAGGTAAAAAAAAAAAAAGGTAAAAAGATATGAAGAAAATGTGGAAGTATAAATTTTCATAAATCATACATATCACAGAGGCAAAAATTCAAGAGGACTCTGGTAGGTGGGTTTAAAAACAGTAGGGTTTTAAACATCACAGTTGTTAAATGATAAAATGGTTGTAATCTGTCTCTAACCTGCATCTGCACAACCAACTTGTTTGCTCTTCCTTTTCTCACCTCCTCCTTTCTCTAACTGAAGTCCTACATCAGTTTAATCACTGATGAAGTGAGCTGCAGCTCACAAAAAATATTCTTTTAATAAAAAAATATTAGGCAAACAATGTACCAAATTCCTTCTGACGAAATGCTAAAAACATTTAATAGGGATGTATGTATTGTATTGTTTAAAGTGTCTTTTCTCTAAAAATTCGAAGTGCTTGAAAGATCTCCCTTCTTTTTATTGCAACAAAGACAGTACTCTGACAACAGCTTCAGTGACTAGTTGCTTCATACCTAATTAGTTTCCATTGCAGACCTAAAGATGGGTGGGTGTCCTCCTTTCTAGTTTATCAGAAGAATATTTTAATTCAGACGGAACTCAATATGTGTTTTAATTTATATTATGAACAACCTATCCAAACTGTTTAATTTACTGTATAATTTATTAGTTACCTTCTTGAGGGGGATGGTCTGAATCCACTCCATTGAGTTCACATCAAATATATCAACTGCATTTTCACTGTAAACTGAGAGGTATGGTGCATTGTAACCTGGAAAGAAACACAGATACATGTCTGGATAATGCTTTATGGACATATGTTGGATTGGGTTGAAAACTGGAAGGTAAGGAAGTCACTTTTCAGTATATATTTTTTGTAGTTTATTTAGAAGTACATTTTCTACAGTTAAAAATAAGCCTAGTTTTTTATTGGTGTTTACCCATCTGTTTAATATTTCTTGAAAATAAGCAATGAGAACCCTACTACCACTCACTATGTTCACATTATATGAATAGCCACATTAAAGGTTAAAATGAAGCCTTTGGAAAAAATAAACCATTAACCAAGCTGAGAAATAAAACAGTATTAAATATTAATCATATATTTGCTAGTTCAATATTTCCTCAGTTACCAAGATGTTGAAATTATGTATAACCAGTAATCATTCAGAAATGAGCAATTAATAAAACAAACCAAATTCTTCTGATGTAGACTGACATAATAGTAATGGAGTGTTTGTATGTACATGTGTAATATATACATACACACACACACACACATGCACGTGCACACATACAAACATACATATGTAAAGGGGTGTTTTTCTGAGGTTATGAATATTTTTTGAAGAATTGAGGAAATGCAGTATTATTTAATACCGCAACTTCTAGCATCTTCCTATTAGCAGAACACCCCTACCACTAATGGCTATTTATTAAGTATGCTCTTTTATCACTAACCATACTGAGAGCTTCAACTGTGGTAACTATAGTTAGTTATATCAATAGGACTTTCCTTCCATTAATTCTAGAAGCAATATATAATAGTTCCCATGTTGCCTCCAAACCAAAGACTTATTTCAAAATCTATGATTCTTCTTTAGAAGGAAAGTGATAATGGTTTGCCAAATAATATTAGTGCTAAAAATAAATGAAGAGGAAATAATGGGTAAAAAGGAAAGGGGAGATAGAGCTATAACATCACAATATTATACCAAATGGATTATTATCATAGCACATAGTTAAAAAGTTATTTATGTTTCAGTATCACATCTCCTACAACTTGTTATTAACTGATTAATTATACAGTGTTATTCAAATTCTGTGAACATCCATCAAGCCCTGAGGAAAAACAGCCCTTTACTTAATTAACGTAATGGCAGAAACTTACAAGAAGAAGAAGGAGTTGCAGGCCACATTAGTTCTTGTTGTCTAGATCTTCGACCCTGACAGTCCACATAAATCCCTACACTGCTAAAACACAGCAGGTATTCTTTATTTGAGATTTCAACAGCACAGATGGCATCAGTTGGCTGCTGTATAATGAACGACAGTGTGTGATCATCTGGATGAAGCAAACTCTGTGGATTTCCTTCTCCATACAAAGGGTACTTTACGAATCCTGACGGGTAGCCAACACAAAGCCGTTCACTAAAGATAGCCATCCACTGGACATTCGCAGCCACTTGGATTTCTTTTATTTTTTTATGGCGTGTTTTGCTATGATTTAACTCGTAACACAGGACCTGTCTTTTCATTGCTACACACAGGCAAGTAAGGGCTCCATGGCGCACTTGTCCAGAAACTATGGTCTGGCAACCTTTAGTTTCTGCCAGTTTATAAAAATCAATCTCTCGACCATCCAGAGCTGTCATAGGAAATAGTCGTACATGACGATTTCGTCCCGAAATCACTGCAATAAGTTGTTCATTTGGGATGAGCTCAATCTGATGAACTTTCTTATTGTCACCAACACGAATTATCTCTGCAAAAAATAAAAGGTTGCAAGAAATTGTCTTGAAATATAAAGAGTGTGCTCAAGGTTATAGTATTCATCTTGCTTATTAAATCTTGGTTTTTCTGGAATAAAAAGTATAAACTTGCTTTTCTAAACTGCTTTTTTCCACTAATTTTCTTCTAAGAATCATTGTATCCCATTTGCATTTTCAAAAGTTTGCCTGTGACTTTTTTTTCTGTCAGGGTAATTACCTTTGAATAGGAGTCTATTCAAGTGTCCTCAAAAAGAAGTTTGTACCTTCTTTTCCCAAAGTCAGTTCTACATTCTTTACACTGCCTCCCTTCCCTTCCTTGTGGATGCTGTGTTTCTATGTTCTATATCAGGAGTGTCAAACTCAAGGCCTATGGGCCAGATCCGGCCCACAGGGTGCTTAGATCTGGCCTGCGAGGCCACCCTAGAAACAGCAAAGGACTGGCCCACAGTGCCTCTGCCAGTGAAAACGACTCCCAAACTCCATTTTCAGCTGAGATGGCCTCCTGCAACCCTGTACCAAGCCCCTCCTGAGATCTGTTTTCACTGGCAGAGGGTTGCAGGAGGCCATCCCAGCTGAAAACAGAGATTGGGAGCCCATTTTCACTGGCAGAGCACTCAGGCCACCACAGGTGCCCCCGATACAAGTGACACCGAGCTGGCCACACATCCCCGTTTCCCCACAGGTGAAACACAACCCTGATGCGGCTCTCATTGAAATTGAGTTTGACACCCATGTTCTATATAGTACCTATTAATATTATGTCATCTATCCACTGCCAAACCAAACCATATTATATTTAGAGAGTTTGTGCCTGCTATTATAGAACTGAATATGTTACACTTGGTTTTATCTATGCATTTTGAATATTTCATTTCTAATTGTGTTTAATTATTTTAGATGATATAATTAAACACAATTAGAAATGAAACATTCATATTAAGCACCATTCCATTCCTCATTAAAAAAAACAACAGCAATAATATTTGTCAGCTGCCCATATGCTTGAAAATGGGTTGCCATATATACTGAATAAATAAGGCAAAACTAATGTTCCAATCTTCTGATATACCACAGACTGAAGAGTTTTTAAGTATAGGTAGTCCTCAACTTATTACCATTTCCTTAATGACCGCTGGAAGTTATGATAGGTATCTTCAGAGTATTTATGCCTTGTTTTTGAAGTTACGATGGAATTACACTTGGAATGATTGGCAACTGGCTCATCTTTAAGGCCATTTGCAGCATCCCATGGTCACATGACTGCAATTTGCAATGTTTTTTGTCAATTTCTGCAAAAATGCCTACTGAGGAAAATGGATTTGCTGAATGTCCACCACAAAAATATCAGTAATCAGAAATTACTTTCTCAAAGTCACCTAGTAGGTTTCCTTTGCTGAGGATGGACTTGAATCTGAGCCTCCCTACTGTTAATCAAATAGCTTAACTATTAGGCTACACTGAATGAAATAAAAAGTATATCTTATTTGAATTTTCACTTTTCCAATATAAATCTAATATTCTTACCATCCTTTGTAACATGAACAACAAATAAGCCTTCTTCATTGCCCAAAGCTATTCGTTCATGATCTGAAACAGTTAATAATGAAAAAAAAATTGAAATACACATTGTGTAAGGAAAAACAAGTATCAGATGCCAGAATAGTTGAAATCAATTTAATATTAAATGTAATGATACCATTATTGTTTCATTTTGCCTTTAAATGAAAAAAACAAAAAAAAACCTCTCTTGAGTTTTTTGTAATAACTAAACAACATAAATGTTCAAAATTCAAAATAGGTGAAAGGTAAAAATGACTAACAGAAAATTAATGCACAATTTTAACTAATGTACACATTTACAGATCAAAGAAAAATACAATATCCAAACATTTTAGAATTCATTTGACTCAAATTATTTTCCATTTTGCTTTCCATTTTTTATCATATTAAAACAGTTTTGTAATTCACAATACCTCTCATCATCTTTATTTTTATTCCAGTCCATAAACTACCAGTTTTCCAATAGGTGGTATGTTATCTTGGCCATTTAGTCTATATGGACTGGTAACCAGATACCTCCCCAATATTATAAACTCGAATGCTTGTTTATTATTGGACACTTTGTTTAGGACTGACAGGAATTGAAATCTAATACATCAGGTTGCCCATTTACCTGGAAGCAAGCCTAATTTAATTCTGAAAGATATGCATAGATTTGTGTATTAGTCTTATACAGATAGTCCTCGACTTAAGACCATAATTGAGCCCAAAATTTATGTTACTAAGTGAGACATTTGTTAAGTGAGTTTTGCCCCATTTTACGACTTTTCTTGCCACAGTTGTTAAGTGAATCATTGCAGTTGTTACATTAATAACCTGGTTGTTAAATGAATCTGGCTTCCCCATTAACTCTGCTCGTCAGAAGGTTGCAAAGATTGTTCACTTGATCCAGGGACAATGCAACCTTCATAAATATGAACCAATTGTTAACCATCCAAATTTTGGTCATATGACCAAATGAAGATGCTGGGGGGGAAATGATCATAAGTCACTTTTTGCAGTGATGTAACTAAGTCGAGGACTCTCTCTATTTTATTTCCTTTTTACAAAACATTTAATACAAAGGCTTGTGAGGTTATATTATCATACCTGTCTGACAAGAACACAAGATTTTTTTCTCTGAATATTTGTAAATGTGTGGAGGATAATTTTACATTTGCTGAGCAAAAAGATCTCTGAAGATTACCAGATATTTTGGAGGGGATGTTGCTTGATGAATTTAAATATTTTTGAAAGTCCTAAAAAGAGCTTCTCTCTTTTCTTTCCTCATTAGTCAAATATTTCTTCCATGTTTTTCTTATCCATACAGGTATATTTTTCCTTATGTTTCCCTTCCTAATACTGTATATTTTGCTCAGTGCATCTCCATTCTTCCCCCCCCCCCCCCAGTACCTGCTGGAAGAAGGGAGGGCTGTGTGTCTGAATGCACTGAAAACATGGTTTATATACATAGATGGGAAATCATGTTTTAAAATGGGATATTATATTTTACAGGTAATCCATTTTAATACAGTGGTACCCTGGTACTCAACTGCTTTGTTACTCAGCAGATTTGGTAGTCAGCTCATTTTGACGTGAAAATTTTGTCCCAATACTCATTGCTTGTTTGGTACTCGATACACAAACTAGAACTTGTTGGCTGCCTTGTGACTCACTAGATTATTCCATACGGTAAAAATATGTTAGGTACTCATTGCGCCTTCCGGAACCAATTAATGATGAGTACCAAGGTACCATTGTATTCGTTATTAATTCAATTAATATGGATTTACTTTTTTGTCCTTGGCCTGTTCTTTTTAAATCAAAACTTGTGGAAGATCTATATGTGTGTGTGTGAGTGCATATTGAACGTGTATCACATTTGTTAGGGGGAGGGGCAGATTTCACTGGATTTAGTACTTCTAGATTAACTTTATTTTTCTGTTTATAATTTTCTCCCTTTTCTTAAACTCAGAGCCAAATCCCTTCCAGGCAAATGGGGGTACATCGCTTCAAAATCCAAATATGAATTAAAATTTCATAGTTAAAGCAAGAAATCTGTAAAATGTTTTTAAAAATACATACCTATAATTGCTGCTGCTTGGCTAGTTTTAATAAGGGGTAAAGTACTATCATATGCTTCTTTGGGAGCGTAGACTGAGCGATCTTTGAGCTTGTTCTTCTTTAAGATCCTATGTAATTCATTTAAGACTCCTACCCATTTACTCTTTTCATTTTCACTGTCAGCTAGGATCAGGACTGAACACTTATTACTTGATGCTAATAGCTGAGAAGCTGAAACCTGGAAATGTTATAGATATGTGTAACTAAAAAATGAGATTCTTTGATAAACAACATTGTTTATTTATTGAATAAATACATTTATTCAATGTACATTTGAATAAATACATTTATTCAAAAATACCCTCAATGTAACTATCTATGTAGTAAATAAATGAAGAAATCAACATCAAATATAAATTACAAAAGACCAATGAAAGCTATCGAGGCATTAAAAAAATGCATAGTGAATTACCCCAATTCAAATCATTATTCACCCAGTGAGGAAGCTATGAGTATCTGTCTCTATAAAAGAATCGTAATGAAGACAAAATGGACAGAATAAAACTATGAATAAAATCTGATTTTAAAAATATAAGTATTAATTTGTATATAGGTAGTTCTTGAGATATGACCATAATGGAGCCTGCCTGTTACAGTCGCATGTCGCAAAAGTAGTTAGGTGAAACATATCACCTAACCTCCACATGCCTGCTCTTCCTAATAAGTCATTAAACAAACACTTGGGTCGTTAAGTGGAGAACAGGGTGCTCAGATCCTTGGAAGCATAGCACAGGATGAGGCCTGCCTGCTTTGACCCCCTCCCTCAGGTCTCTCCCACCTCCTGAGATGCCTCTGCTCTGCTTTCCACCCCCTGGGCCCCCACAGACTTTTTCTATTTCCACAGGGTCCCCTCAGGCCTTTGGCATAATTCCCACCCCATCAGACCAAACACCCTCCTCCTCACCTACCCTTTGAAGAGCTCTGATGCCTTCCTTTGTGCAGCTGCATGGTGCAGTTCCAGAAGTGGCCACCATTTTGTCCTATCCATAAAATGGCAGTCATATCTGAGTTGCCGCCACATGGGCTGGGGACAAACTGCTTTGTTTTGTTGCCTTAAGAAGGTCTGCAGTGCTGCGGAAGCTTTCTGCAGAATTCAGAAGCTTCTGCAGTGCTGTACAGACTTCATTAAGGCAGCAAAATGAAGCAGTTTCTCTGGCAGTTATCATTTTGTCCCTGTCCACAAGTGAGCAGGACAAAATAGCGGCCATATTCAGTCCTGCAGCCAGGGACAAACTACTTCATTATGCTGCCTAAACAGGGTCTGCATAGCACTACAGAAATTATATGCAGCATTCAGAAGCTTCTGCAGCACTGTGGAGACCTTGTTAAGGCAGCAAAACAAAGCAGGTTGTCTGGTGGCTGCCATTTTGTTCCAGTCCACAAGCAAGACAAAACGACAGTTGCCTGCATGCAGCCCAGGGAAAGGTGGCCTGCCTTTCTTCACCAACATGAGGTCCAAAAAGCTTCAGAGAGTAAGTGTAATGGGTGATAGATAAGAGAGGAGCTGCAGAGTAATGGTGGAGTGGGATGGGGGTAGGGGTGCTGCAGTATGAAAAGGGTCTTATGCAATTTAGGAGTATCTATCATAACTTTGAACATTTTGTTAAATGTACTGTCATATCTTGAGAACTACCTGCATAGCATTTTTTAGAACTCTGAAGGCTAATTGCACCATTTCTGGAGGATTAAAATCAGGCTTTGTTGATATTCCTATATTTTATCATAGAAAGCTGAAATAAAAATATGAAATTTCAAAGGAATCCACAAAAACCACACTGAATAACAAATAACTGTTTATGTAATTCTCTGTCGTTTTTGTAAGCCGCCCTGAGTCCTACGGGAGAAGGGTGGCATATAAATTACATAAATAAATAAATAGAGAAATTTTCATTAATTTTTAAAAAATGAATATAAGGAGAACAATTTATTTTCTACCCTGTGTTGCAACTGTAATAGAGTATTACTTACCCTAAAAATACAGGGGATATCTTTTCGGTTTGCATGGATGACATCAGAAGCCAGAACAGAACACACCGAGAATTCTTCATCCCTTTTATAAAGATATTAGTGAGAGATTATTACATTTGAACAGTAATTATTCACATTCTAGAGCCGAGTATCTTAACCCCTCTGTAATGGACCTCTTTGAGAGTCAGGCTATGGACTTTTCAGAAAAATGTATCTAAATTATAAAATAAAAAACATGATATAATTTTTTTAATAAAAGAAATTGATTATGCTCAAATACAGTTATCAAAATATTCAAAATGATAAATATGTAACATAGATATATTCTTCTTTATTAATCCATTAACTCAGTAAGACAAGTTAGAAATTACTGAAAATAAAATTGTGTTTTTTTTTCTGATCCAAGATTACAGACTCCCCGAAATCAATCCACAGACCCCCAAGCAATCCATGGACCTTAAGAACCTCTATTCTGGAAGAAAATCATATCAGCACAACATAGAACTGTATGTTTTATACTTAGTTCACCATAAAAGTACATTACATTCACTCAATATCAGTAGCAAATAATTTCTTCATATAAATGTTTGCTATCCATTTGTCAAATTGTTTTTCTATTGGTATAAAGGGGCAAAATGTAAGAGTGAAAGACAAATCAAGTAATAGCTCTACTCGAAGTGTCACAACAGAAAACTCGGATAAACTTTTATTTACATTTAAAAGAGATTTTCAAAATAATATTGCTATACGTATACCCCGATCACTGAAGACTACACAATCCATTTTATTATCTTGAAGGTATTTGAGCACTTACTCTGAAATTTTATTTGCAACAATTCCTTAACTCTAAAATTTATTTAAGTCTTTAGAACTTTATTTCTTATTCATTTATTCATCATATTTCTATAGCTGCTCATGACCTAAAATATGATCTGTTCTCTACACACCAGCTAAAAATAGATACAGAAAACCCAATTAAACAAAATTCATTCATTTATTGCAGAAAAAAAAATCCAAAAGTGATATATTTGTTGCGGCAAAAGTATGTGAATCTTTAGGTTTTAGGATTATTAGTTCATTTGAAGAGGAAATTAGAATCAGGTGTTTCAGTCAATGGGATGACTGGAAAGGTTGCAAGGAGAAAGTCACTACTTTTCTGAAAGAATATTGCTGCCCTCTACACATTTGCAAAAGATCATGTGGATAAGCCAGAAAGATATTAGAAGTATGTTTTGTGGACAGATGAGATCAAAATAAAAATGTAAGGCTTGAAAGCATTACATTGGTGAAAGACAAACTCTGCATTCCAGCATAAGAACCGTATCCTAGCTAAAAAATCACGATAGTGGCAATATCATGATTTGGGCCTGTTTTGCTGCCTCTGGACAGGATGATTTGTCATTATTGGACCTATGAGTTCTTAATTGTGCCAGGAAAATATCAGAATATCTGTCCATGAATTAAAGTTCAAGAGAAAGTGAGGCATGTAGCAAAATGATCTAAAATATACAAATCATACACACAAAGAATGGTTAAAGCAGAAGAAATTTAATGTTTTGTAAGGGCCAAGTCCAACTGCTGACTTTAATTCTGTAGAAATGTTGTAGAAGGACCTCAGGAGGCAGTTATTGGCTAAAGTGTCTCCCAACCAGGGGTGAAATGCTCCTGGTTTGGACTGGATTGTCCGATCCGGTAGCGATGGAGGCGGGTGGTTCAGAGAACCGGTAGCAAAAATCCCTGCTCCCCCCGATGCCCAGCTGAGCCACGCAATCATCAGAGGCTGTTTTTTTTTTAATTTTTAAAAGCATTTTTTCTCTTCGGCCAAAAAAAAATGCTTTTAAAAGTAAAAAAAAAGCCTCTGATGATCGCGCGGCTCAGCTGAGATCGTCAAAGGCTTTTAAAAGCATTTTTTCTACAACATTTTCAGAGGTTTTAGAAAAAATGCTTTTAAAAGCCTCTGACGATCCAAGCTGAGTTGCCTGATCGGCAGATACTTTTTTTTCTTTTAAATGCCTCTGACGATTCAAGTTGAGTTGCCTGATCGGCAGAGGCTTTTTTTCTTTTAAAAACATTTTTTCTACAACCTCTTTGGCCTCTTTCTTTTTTAAAAGGAAAAAAGCCTCTGCCGATCAGGCAACTCAGCTGGGATCATCAGAAGAGGTTGTAGAAAAAATGGTTTTAAAAGTTAAAAAAAAAAATTGGCCATGCCCAGCCAGTCACATTACCCCACCACTAAGCCATGCCCACAGAATTGGTAGTAACAAATTTTAGATTTCACCACTGCTCTAAACAAATATGATTAACACTTTTGGGGTCTATGGTGCTCTCTGAGCTTGCTTGTTTGCTTCCAGATGTTAATGCACTAATAATGCACTGATTCAGTGCACACCAGTTAGCTAGCTGGAAAATAAACCATCTGAAAACAAACAACTAAGCTCAAAGAGCATTAACGATTCCACAGTTCAGCCCTGAGCTACATACAGTACATTCTCTTCTATTGATTAACAGTTATCAAAAATGTTTAGTTGCTGCCCAAGACTTTCACATCAGTTACTTCCCCAAACATAGATATGCAGTTTGGGATCATTTTCCACAATAATCCAATGAACAACTCTAATATTTTGTTTAATTGGCTTCTCTTTTTCTAGTTTTTGGATTTGTGTGGAGAATAGATCACAGTTTAGGTCATATTTATGTAGAGATACTGAAATTTCAAAAAAGTTCACAAACTTTTAAGCACCACTTTATCTAGGTGTAATTAGCAAATGTTTAAAAAGAAGTCCTACTGACCAATTGTGAATATACACTAATAATACATCCATTTAAAGAGACAGATGATTCTTTACCTGAAGCAACAATTGCTATCATTTTAAAACTTCAGTTTCTAGTTCCATAATTTTCCACCATATTTAAAGCTCAATAATATTTCTATATTATACCACAGCAGTGGTGGGTTGCTATCAGTTCGCCCCAGATGGGGCAAACCAGTAGTGACGGGAGGCTCCGTCCACCTGCTTCTGCACATGCGCAGAAGCGTCGTGCGTGCGAGCACGTGCATGCGCATGAGTGAACTGGTAGCAAACTAAATTGAAACCCACTACTGTACCACAGCTACTGCTGATGTTCTTCAAAGTATACCTGATCAGAAAGGGATAGGCTGTAGGAAAATGGTCAACTTTTATGTTATTCATACCAGCAGAGATTCAAAAGAGAAGCACTTGCTGCCTTGGGTAATAAATTAAAGCATGCCATTCCTACCTCATATCAAGAACCTGACTAACTACCACACTGGGTTGGGATGCTTTTCCTTCTGCTATATCATAAAGGAAGAGTTTGAAGTCACAAACAACAGCCAGGGCTCTCTGCCAGCCTTTCTTCACTCCAGCTGGCTTAGGGATCTAAAATAAATTTAACCACATTAATTTAATTAAATGCAAAAAATCAAAACAGGAAAACAATGTTAACATCTAAGCGTAATATGCAAAATGTACTTTCAACTTTTATACAAGAAACCATTCACCAACTCAATGAGATATACATTAATACTATAAAAATAAGTTGACTTAATGGTCATGTCTTCCTTCAAATAGAGCAGTGAAGAAACTGATGCCTCTTCTACATGCAAAATTGCATTGATCTGAGATCAATGCTAGTTCCGACTTCCCACAAAGCAATGGGTCTTGAATAAATGAACTACAACTCAGCTTGAATTCTAGCAGTATTGCTGCAGTGAAAATGTTGTAGCATTTCTTCTGGAAGTATAAGGCAGGTGGTTCCCACTGGCAAGAGCCCCTAGTTTGTCCCATTTCTTGGGATTTCTTATTCTGTTCTGCAGCTAAGGCAGGAGTTGTGCCACAATTCATGTCCTCTCCAGTCACTCTGGAAGGCAACATCTTCAGTAACCACACAGTGTAATCTTTTTTATTTATTTCCTTTTCCCCCATGGAGTAAAGCAAATATAACAGGAGATTAATCAGTAAATGTTTGGGGTATTAACTGGTTATATTTTTTTATGCCCTTCCACTAGCCAGATGGAGGGAGCACTGGCCACCTTCATAGGATAATGGAGTACAACAGGATAGACATTAGCACACTGGTACAAAACTGCAATACCAGTGACAGTATGGAAGTACCCTGAAAACTACCAATTCCTAGTTTTTTCTCTGAAACTGTAGGATACATTTTGGGGTTAACTGTGTGTGTGTACACATACGTATTGTATGTATACACACATACACACACACACATTCACACTATATACACGTTTGTTGTAAAAATGATAAGAAATTCTCATTTCAGATACACACACACACACAAAATGAATATCAATAGTAAACAAAAAACAGCACAGGTTTTCTTAGACTTACTCGGACATGCCCTTCATAAGCAGTTCCTATTCCTTTCTGTGGATCAATCCCTAAAGGACCTTTTGTCTGTTCAGGTGGGATGGGACATACTGCTGGTGCTTTGTCTGCACAGGTCACATGGCATGAAAATCCACAGACTGGGAGGAAAGACAGTATTTGTAATGAAAATGTACATCAATCCTTGTTGATTGTGCAATGATTATTTTAATAATATGAAAATCAGTTAATAAGAACAAACACCCTTGTCAATTTTTCTTGGCCAATGGAACTATGTGTCTACTATATGTCATGCAGTAAATGTATGTCACTGTAAACTTCCATTCCAGTTTTGCTATAGATAAACATGTATGTTCACTGCATTAATGCCTTCTGGGCTATTAAAACCACAGTCCTATATAAACCAAAATGAGCCATTTCACAGAAATTCCAAATATATATGTTCTGATGAAGGTTTATACTTCTGCGACATTTAAATTGCTAATTTATAAAGGGCAATTTACAAATTTGGATAAGAAATGAATATAAAACTAATTGTTTAATTCATCTGAGATACTGAATTTTTGTTCAAAAAATTACTTTTTAACAGAATCAGATGTTGCTTCATATATATCTTCCATATGACTCTTAGCTTTACTTTCTTGAGCTACAATGAACATCCATAAAGAAAAGTTCATTATAAAAATATTTTGTTCTGTTTGATAAAATGGATAGCCCACCGTCTCACTTATGTTGTAGTAACTGAAATTTCTAGGAGTCCTAAGCAGGGTGATAAACATTATTGTCCTATAAACATATGCATCTTCATACATATAATCATATTCTCCAAGCTTATAATGGTTTCAGTAAAACTGAGATTGCTACACAGGGGAAGTTAAAGTCCTTTCTCCATTTTCACTTAATTTCTCTATGCTGACCCAGCTTTCATTTACTGAAAAGCCTTGTTTTAGACAAGGTTCTGAAACCATAAAACCGTCTCAATACTGAAGCCAACGAAACAGATGCTCAGATTTTTCACGATACTTTAAAAAAAATATTTCATTACCAGAACCAAGGACCATACAATGTGATCACTGGTTGTCTCAGCACCACCTATTGCTATCGCCAATCTAAAATAGCATTATGACATATTCAACTATAGTGTATTATACTAAGCTAGGGAAATTTGTCCCTGAATCTTCAAAAGGTAGTTAAAACAGTGAGCTGTTCACTCTTTTTTGTCACAAGTGGCAAAATGGCATTAACATGTAATTACTATCATATAATAAATATAATCCTTTGTAAAAACAAGCAGATGCCAGACCTTACCTTCACAGGTACAGCCCTGTCTTATTAACCCAACCATCAATGATGTGCACTGATTGCATTTGGTAGGGGTATTAAAGGATTTTACTACAAACTGATGGGCCTTAGGCTGTAAAACAAATAGAAGTATGATTAGGTGACAAGCGCTTTGATAATAAAAAAATCATTGTTAAATTATATAGTTTAGTTAGAGTTTATTTTTCAGTTTCATAATTTCTAAGCTATTCCTATACCTTATACTTTATTCATAATCAGTTCCATTCAGAGAACAGAATCACCATTCTCTATTAAGTTAGGTATGTAACTTTATAATAGTTTTACATCTTATGTATTTTATAGGAACAATCTAAAAAAATTGAATAAATGTTCAAAATCAGTGGATCGCTATCCAAAAAAGGAACAGGTAAAACAGTTACCTTATGTTTTAAATTTCTTTTTTTCACAGCAAAGTACATTAATATCTAATGTACCAGAAAACTCATTGGTAGAATATTTATTATTAAACTATGCAGAAACAAGTGTGGGGGTTTTCCTTTAGCTTTCAAGAACATTTGATGATCAGTAAAGCATTTTGCTCCTTGTAATGTTGACCTAATAGAGAATGATTACTATATTTCTGTAATGAAGTAGAAATCACGGACATGTGACAAAAGAAGTATATAATCTTTTTCCAGAAGTGGGCATCACATACTGTAACAATTGGTTCACCTGGAACCGAAAATGTGAGCATGAGCGCGGCATTGAACAACCGGAGATTATATAGGATGTGATAGTACCAGGACGGGTGGGTGGGCCCCAGTTGCTAATCGGAACTACCAGTTCGCCTGAACCTGTCCAAACTGGCAGCAGCTCACCATTGTCTGTTTCCTTTCATTACATTTAGTCCAGCACACAGCAAATCTTTTCAAATTTGGCATAAGGAAATAAATGTTGTCTAAATTGGATTTGACCTTTTTTAATATTTGAACACTTATAACATATAGAATTGTTTCTTCCAAAGCGGGTTTAGTTCTTACTGATACTAACAACAGCATCCTTATTCATAAGTAAATGATATAGGATCAATAAAGTAGATACAGGTAGTCCTTGACTTAAAACTGGTCACTTACTGAAAGTTCAAAATTATGACTGATTGAAAAAGTTATGTCCTCAAAGTTATGACTGCCACATCACCTCCAAGGTCATCGACTCATATTTTGAGTGCTTGGCAACTGGTTTGTTTTTACAACCGGTTGCAGCATCCTGTGTGTCACATGCTCATATTTTTACAATAGCTTTTGCTATTTTCTGGCAAAAAGTTCCGTTGGATAAGCTGGATTCGGAATTACAACCACACAATTCGCTTAATGATTTACTTAAAACTGTGCTGATTTGCTTAATGACTGTCGTAAAAATGGTTGAAACATCAAGTTCAGTCATATGGACTCAATTTACGACCGCAGTGATTTATGACCAATATTCCAAGTTCAGCTGTGGTCATCAGTTAAGGACTACGTGTATAAGAATAGGCTAAGTTTTTAGCTTCTAATCATCATATTTTATTGAATACCTTTGGCACAGAGAGTCCTGAACCACTATATGGTGATCTCATGGTTGGTGTGTGAACTGGACGCAGAGGATGATCTGAAACCTGAGCACATATATGGTGAACATTAATTTACATTAATATTAACCACCCCAACACCCCCCCCCCCATTAAATGGTGTTGATTTAAGCAAACTGGTGCAAAAAGTACACAAGAATTTGAAATACGCATATAGCTTTTCTTAAAAAAAAAACAAGCATTTACTTTGGGTAACATATTCAGATTTTCCTCACTTGCAAAATACTTAAATGCTTTACAGCCTTTAACAAAACTAAACTGACTGCCTCAAAGTAAATGTATTTTAAGAAATTGGTTTACTGGAAAAGCTTCAAATATTCATAGACACATAAATACACAATTATTGGTAACAGTTATTATTATTATATTATTCATATACTTTTTTTTAAATATTCAAGGTTGACTCAGCCTTCCATCCTTCCGAGGTCGGTAAAATAAGGAACCAGATTGTTGGGGGCAATATGCTGACTCTGTAAACCGCTTAGAGAGGGCTGTAAAAGCACTATGAAGCGGTATATAAGTCTAAGTGCTATTGCTATTGCTAATATACAACTCAAGGTGAAGAACTCCTCCTTCCTCCTCTTTTCCCCACAATAACTATCCTGTGAAGTGAGTTGGGCTGAGAGGGAGTGACTGGCCAAAAGTTACCTAGCATTTTTTCATGCCTAAGGCAGGACTGAAACCCAAAGTCTCTTGGTTTCTAAGCCAGCACCTTAACCACCACTGCAAACTGATTCTCTATGGAGGGGGAAATGGCATAAAGCATTCACATAGTGACTCTGAGGATTATTCTTTTGGATGTGCATATAATAAAAATGTGTTGTTAATCAAACAGCACTTGCCCTGGGGCTGCCAGCAAAGCAACACAGCTGTCCATGCAACATGCATGCGGAGACCCAAAAAAGCTTTTCAGGCAGTCATGCTGACCATTCCAACCATACAGTTGTTTTAATTTTTTGAGAAGAGTTGTTTCATTTGTAGTAATATGCACAGTGAAGCGCTTTTTCCAACATTTGCACTGTTTTGTTAATTATCTAACCCACACACTCAGTTTAACTGTCTTCATTAAGCTGATGTTTAGCTGTACCAATACTGGATCATACATCTACTAGTTCAGGCAGTTATTAAATAAAGGTGTTTATATGGTAGAACTGTGTGATAAATGTTCTTATAAGTGTAGCCAAGGAGTTTAATAAAATTATATAGGTCAGTAGCATGTGCCAGTAACACTTTGGTAACGCTTCATTTTAATTTTATTAAATAAAAATATTGTCAAAGGAACACAAACTTTTCTGAAGCACTATCGTTGTTATAAACTGCTTAATTTATCATGATGAAAAAAATGAGTGTTAAGTAGTTAAAATATTATACTGTAATATAGTATAGTACATATAATGTAATATAATATATACATGAAAAAAAATATGCTTGAGTATCTGTTGACAAGCTCATGTCAATATTAATGTGCCATGATGAAAAGTTACATTCTTTTGTAACTATACTTCTCTTTTTAACAGGTAATTGTGACAGCATGTGGTTACCCGGCTAATTTATGTAAAATCATAAATCAGAATGATTTTTAATTTATGATTCATATTACACTGGATATTGTTTTTAATTATTGAATATTGACTTGACAAATAATGTTCTGAAGACTTAAATATGCAGCACTAATTTAAGTTTATAAAACTAATAAGAGTTTCATTTTTATTTAATCTTGCATGTAAATTTATTTTCTATTTTTTCATTTTTCTTACTTTTACTGCTTTTTTATTTTATTCTTTTTAAATATTTATTAAAATAAATAAATAGGAAAGAAACCAGCTATATAGCATGGTTGGTATACAAATGGGAGATGGCTATAAATGGACAATAACCGCTGGAACTATAGCATAGAATAGCTAAAGAGCTTAACATTGCAAACCCTGTCAACTGTGAAACAATAATTTAAAAACAATGATTTATATTAACGTAAAAGCAATCATGCATATAATTTCAGTATAAAGATACAAGAAGTATTCCAGTTTTGAATACTTTGATAACATTTGAACATCAAACCATGCAAGAAAGGAAGAAAGAGTATTTAATGTGACACGTGAACTATAAAATTAGGTTTTCTGTGAAAAGTCCAAGAAATATTCTGAAGATCAGTGCTTCCATCCAAAAAGTAACAAAACAATCCTCCATCAGGAGACAACTACATGGTGCTTCTAGCAAGCTAATGAAATAAATTGTTATTTTAATTAGAAATGTGGATATATATTCTACCATCTACGCCATATCATAAACTATTTTTGAAACTTTTGTCATTTTCACAAAAAATTTTGCTCCACAGTGAAGATGTTAGCATATATTTAAAATCTTGGCTTGATACAGTCTGACCGACAGGCTTCTAACACATCACAGAAGATGACACCGAATCTCGGAAGGAATTCCACAAGGAACATTACAAAGCTAAGTTCCTTGGCAAAGGACTAATGGAATCAGCAGCTTGCTGAAGAATAATAGAAGAAATACTGCTTCACTCTAGATACAAGTGATATCTGAAAGTAGCAGCAGCAATGTACTGTATTATTTTGTCCCTGTGTTTGCTTTCTGTATGGGTAATTTGCTTTCTATAATGGACAATATAAGTACATGTTAGAAATTATGTGTATGTGAATATGTTTTATCTTGCTCCCATACTCCAAGGGATAATTTACATATGATTTTATATACCGTATTTTTCAGAGTATAAGACGCACTTTTTCCCCCCTAAAAGAGGGTGAAAATTTGGATGCATCTTATACTCCGAATGTAGTATAACCCCGCATCGGTCCCCATCCTTTGGCCTCTGTCTCCCAGCAATTTACTTCCTTGCAGCAAGCAACAAATAGCAAAACAGCCCATTTCAGGTTCAGCACAGTCTGATGAGCACAAGCGGTTGATTGTCGTTGGATTGGTCTCCTGACCCTCAGCAGTTTCAGGCTGCAGGTATTGCCATTGTCTATTGCCACGCGGGCCTCCGCTGCTTGCTGCAAGCAGGCAAATTGCTGGGAGGCAGAGGCAGTTATTGTGAATGTTTTATGGTCTTATTTTCTTCTTTGTGTCCTTTTGTTGTAAAATTTCTGTCTAGAATCAACAATTAGCTGGAATTTAAAAAGCATTTCACTAACTTAATTAAAATGTAACCTGAAGAAAATAAAGGGGGGGGGGGGGAAGCTTTACATCTAACAGATTGTGTGCTAATAACTTACTGATTCTGGTTACAATATCAATCTATGCAAAGAAAAAAACTTAAAACAGTTCCAAACTGGTACAATTTCATATTATTTCCCATATCCATGCACTAGCGTATATCTTGTTTTCCTCCCCAAAAAAGGAGGTGCGTCTTATAGTCTGGAGCATCTTATACGCTGAAAAATACAGTATTTATTTATTACTTTTATGTCTCACTTTTCTGTTTATTCAGTACTATTTAAACTATGTCACTGAGTGTGAGTTTGTCTGTGCACATACATATAGTATGTTTGAGTCCTATGTATGTAAAATACCTCTCTCATATGAACTAGTCCTCAGACTAGAACTGTTTTCAGGAACCACTGAATTCCATTAATATAGGTATGCAGATGCAAAGCAAACAGCAAAACACTGTTAAATCTACCTTTGGCCATCTGTTTTTCATATGAAACAGAAATAAATCTTCCAAAAACACAGCATGTTTATGTGCTTGACTAACTTGAAAAACTCGTAAAATCATTGGAATCATCTTCTTTTAATAGCTATACTATGTAAAGACAGTGAGACTTTAGGCCTCTGTTTACCCACTATGCTTAATTGGCTCATTGGGTTAATCGGATGTCATGTGAACAACTACGGTAAATCTAGTTAAATGTCCAAACCAATTCATCCTCAGGTTAATTCCCATAGTCAACTAACTTTCCACATGATATCTGAACTACTTACCTGAATGCCCTTTTTGATTTGCATGATCATTATGAAATCCTAGAAAAGCTACAAAAAGTTAACAATCTCTGGGCATTATAATTTTAACTCTTTTTCTAGCTATGTGAAGGAGTGTGCGAAACAGGCAGAAACAGGTGAGAGTGGATAAGTTCTCTCTGCTCTCTCCATAATGGCCACAGTTTCTGTATATGCTAATAAAAAGAAGAATCATAAAGAAAAAAATTCTTTGCTCTAAAGGAGTGACTGACCAAAATATTCTAACTCATGTATTAAAAGTGATAGAAATGGCAAGCTCTCTTCTAAGGTTCTGGAAAACTCTTGAGATCTGGGTTTTGGTCCCAGACCTGAGCTTAATGGGCTTGTTATGATATTATTATTGTTGGTTTCTTCTTCTTATTATTATTAATATTTAGTCCAGGCAAGATGTATTTATGTTTTGGGAGTTTTTCTTTTCTTTTTGTAAGTGATCCAGAGTCTGCTGGATTGTATGGCCATAACAAATAAATAATAATAATATGTGACCAACCATTATTTTAATAATATCCATTGGGATGAGTTAAATCACAGGATAAAATGTTATGGTCACCATATTATGAATATATAACCTTTATTTGTTAATATAATTCCCACTTAATTCAACTGAGCCTACTCCACAGTACATTTGCACAGTTGCTTTGACACTGAGCTATGGGACAGACAATTCTTAAACAAATGTTCTAAGAGAGAGTACCTCAATTGGTTCAATGTCACTAGCTGTGGAAGGGGACCTAGATCTTGAATGAAGATGATACTTGATATCTTCATCCCGCGAAGGCGTATTAGATAAGGTAAAATTTTCAACTGAATCAATCTAGAGAAACAACCAAGGGAAAGAAACAAGCAAAAGAAAAGAAATGGAAAATGAAAGGAAAAGAAAAAAAGGGGCGGAAGATTATTAAGAAGCCACATTCGATAAGTACCAGTTTTCAAAAATATAGAAATGCAAATAACATAAATGTAGTCTCCTTTAATAAAATTTGGCTCCTGATTTACAGAAATTGTGGGAAACAATATAGAATCCTTTACCATTCCCTTTTTCAAGATGATTCCACACATTGCCATCTACCCTACAAACTTGAGATTTCCTAGTGATTCAAATATTATGTTGAGTAGATGTCTCTACTTGCTGTGACACAGAAATGTAGAAGAATTACACTACAGTTTTTTTAAACAAGGAAGGTAATCATTATTAGTTTATCCTTTTATTATATATAAATATTTGGTCAACTTAAAGTGGTGAACATAGCTGTAGTTTGGAAAATTTGAATAACTGTGATATCAATATCAGCATAACAACAATTCCTCTTATATTGCATTGATGTAAAGCTCAATGAAATCTACTCTCAGCATTTATTTCTCAACAGTTATAATGAAATCAATTTATATAAAATTAAAGCTATGGGTACACTTGTAGGCCTCTGGTGTTCTTTTATATAGCAATTATAAGAAATAAGCTTGATAGATTTTGATTTGTTGGGGAATAATGAAACAAACAACTACTAAGGACTCCACAATTTTGATTCTTTTATAATCTGAAACAACATTTTAGAAGCTTCTTTTGTATGGTAATTGTAATTTCATATAATAAGACACATTAGAAAGATTATTAATAGTCACAATACATGGCAGTATCATGATACTAATTAATTAGCAAATAAATCATTTTAAACATAGTTTAAAAAATGATCTTAGCCCACACTTATAAATATAAAATAACACTGATCAGGTTTGTTCTAATAAAGGATAAATTTCTAAAGATGACAGTGACATCTTAGTCTATGTTTTCAAATGTATTTTTATCAGTATGTAAAAAGTAATATTTAAATCACAGATACAAATTTTCTTTTGTTTCTTTTAACAGAAGCAAGCAGAATGGTGTACAGGATATATTTTCATTATTTTCCTACACTGCCAAAACACTGTAATTTTGGTTTAATTAAAATATCTTTTAAGAAAAAACAATCTTTTTGGAAGATCTCTGGTAAATTGTTGGTTTCCAGCTAGTTAACCTCCCTTTTTCTCTCTCTAGTTTAGTGTCATTATTTAGGATTGTCAGTCAAAAATTCTATTTTTTAACATAAAATAGTCAAGTAATGTACTTTGATTTAAACCTACATTATCTATGCATTTTATTTTGTACTGAATAGGATTCATAAAATGATATTGTAGAAAGCAAGCTACTTTTAAGTTTAAGAAAAATGTTAGAGCATGATTTGTTGTTCTGAAAACACAAAAAGAGCAGATAAAATATATCTAAGAATCTTCCTTATATGCATGTACATATAAATCTTTGTGAACATTTGTGTATGTGTAAGGTATATGTATGTTTGTGTGTGCCACTTGAATAAACCATAAGTAGAGAACAGATTGAGTGATCAATTTGTGTTCTTTTATTTTGTTGAACATAATGCTTGACTGTTCACTTATTTATTGCAAATCCTAACATAAAGCAAACAGTAACTGAAATTCAGAATGCAGCTCAGCACTTCTTTTAAAATATAGACGTAGCATTATTTAACTGACATCTTTATTTATAAAATGTTCATACCATTTCAACCTGCAGAGACTATAACCAATGACATATGATCGTCAATATAATTATTTGCTACTTGCATATAAACTATTTCAGGCACTGCAGAAATTATTAGCAGAAATTCTTTTCTATACTTTAATTCCACCGTTATTAAATATAAAATTATCTCTCTCTGAACATCAGGGAGAATTTTATTTCTTTTACTTATTGAAAACCTCACTTGGGATCAATAATCTTTTCCATCTGTCCTGGATATTATTATATCAGACAAAGAATATAGAAAATAAAATATTATGAGACACACACAGAGGTAGCAGAGGTAACACCCCCTTTTTGCTATTTTTATTTCTTCCATTAAAAAAAAAAACCCCAAACCAGAAGGGAAATAGAAATGACTAGAAGAATACATAGTTTGTGTTTGTCATGTAAGTTAATTGCAAACTTCTGTTCTTCGCACAGGTGAAGGTAGGTTTTAGGAAAGTCTGTCCACAAAATCTAGTCTGAAACACATATTCCATCTTTCCATGATATAGATAATTAGCATAACTCAGTCTGAAAACACCGAATAGCCGGTGCTTGCTCAATATGGGACACAGCATAAGGGCGTCCATGTATGTGCGTGTACGCAGCTAATTTGTAGCATGTATTTGAAAGAATTTGTTGTGGTGGGAAAAATATGAGGCAGGAGTATTAGGTATGCTTGCCATGTTGAATCACAAAGCATTATAACCTAAGCAAAGCAACCTTCCTTGAAACATTAAAGCAACCATGCCCTTTAGAGAGCTTGGTGCAACTTCTTTAAGGAATGTCAGTTGTATGCAAGCACAGCCAATATTAAAAACAGGACCCACCACCAAGATGAAGTGGTTGTGCATGCATAGATAAGCATAGAGAACAAAGATAGCCTTCAAGGCAGCTGTGCAAACCTTCTAAAATACTTTTTGTGGCTGTTTTAATATTATGAGGTTATTTTCCTTGCATTAACATGTTTTGCAACAAGAATACTTTGCATAGCCTAATACATACATGCATTTAAACACAGACATATCTCTGAATGCTTAGAAGCTAATTTGCAGATTGTTCTCCCCCCCCCTCTCTTTCTGTGTGCATGTGTGTTGTGTGTGTCCGTGTTCATGCGTGTGTGTGTGAGAGGGGGGGGGGGAGAGAAGAAAAGAGAGAGAATATTCAGTGCATTAGACTAAGCATAAATTGCCAAACCAATAACCATACTATAAAACCATACTATGAAATGTTCTCAGACTGATAATACTAATCACATTAAACAAATGGGTTCTTGTCAAGACTTTGGTATTCTTTTTAATGTCAACAAAACTAACTTGACAGAATTGATAATCCTGCTCATAATTTGATGATGACATGGATTAGGAAGTCAGATTTCTGTTTTGCTAAATCTTTGTAATCTAATAAGTTTAAGATTGAAGCATAGTATTGTAATTGTATATGAAACGTATTTATCTCATTTGTAAAAAAAAATATGTAAAAAACATTATTTAAAAATTGCTCCCCATCACCTTAACAAACAGGTGGATTTTACACTAATTTTGCTTTGTTTTTGTGACATCCTAAAGCAAAGAGCATAAAACAGAATAAAACCACACACACATTCTCAAAGCTTTGCACTTAATAAACAGTATTAAACAGAAGGAAAATATAAGAAAAGCAGTAGCACAAGACAAGCAGCAGGGTAAATATGCAAGCCGTAAAAATATCAAGGAAAATGGTCTACATTGAACGAAGGCAAAGCCATGTCCATGATATGACAAACTAAAAGCCAACACACAACAAGACATCCTCTTACACGTCTGCCTTTGTGGGCTGGAATACAGGAGGGAGAGCGCTTTAACAGAGAAAGGAGGAGACTGTTAACATGGGAAAGATACATTCCTTCAATCCACATTTCTGTACAGAGACTGATAGCATTTTGCATTGTAAAGACAGGAATTTGTGTATCATGAAAACATAAATCAGAAGAAACATCAAGACACCAGAAACAACTACTTTCAAATATCATTTTTAAAACATCACGCGTCTAAACAAAATTCTATTTTAGACGAAATCATTTCTTATTAAATGCTCTTCTGCTTTTTTAAAAAATGCAAATATTATCAGAAATACAGGTTGATCATTACTGTACTGGGATTACAGCAGACTTTCCGTGCTGCACCCCATGATGAATGTCTGTTCACGGCTGCCAATGGAGATTTCCCAAAGGAAAATGACAGCTTCTTTAAGGACTGCAGTGGGGGAAAATATTTTTTTTCTTTTTTATTTGCTACAGTCTCAGTCATATGTCTATGGAGATTCTCAGTCATGGTTGTCCCAAAGGTGCTTTTTCAAAGGGCAACTGGACTTTCTGTTTTTTTCTTTGAAGATGGTTCACTTCTCATCCAAGAAGCTTCTTCAGCTCTCAGTGGATGGTGGGGAGATGGTGGGGGGATGGCCAGAGCTAAAGAAACTTCTTGGATGAGAAGTGAAACACCTTCAAAGAAAAACCAGAAAGTCTACTTGCCGCTTGAAAAAGGACCTTTGGGAGTCTGAATCGTAATTTCTTATCTTTGCTAATACTACTTTACACTTCAAAAAAAAATTAAATTCAGCAATGCATTAAGAGTCACATTAGATCTTAAAAGTTTTATTACAAGTGCAAGAAACAATGTTTATTTATTATCTGGTCTTTCAAACCTTATGTAAGGTAATATAACTTTACACAGAATTATCATTATTAGCCCTTTAATAGAGGTGATACTGGTAGTCCTCAAGTTACTATTACATTTCGGACCACAATTGCCAATGCTAAGCAAGGGGGTCGTTGAGTCATGCCTGATTTTACTACTATTTTTGCCATGTTTGTAAAATGATTCATGCAATTACGGTATTAAATGAATCATGTGGCGGTTAAATTAATCTGGCTTTCAATATTAACTATGTTTGTCAGAACTGGCTGGACAAGTTGCAAAATGGCAATCATTTGACTTTGGGACACTGCAACAATCATAAATACATGTCAAGTGCCCAAATTTTGATCATTTGACTATAGAGATGCTGCGATGGATGTAAATATGAGGACTGCTTGTAAATAACTCTTTTCAGTGTAACTTCAAACGGTCACTAAATAAATGGTTGTAAGTCGAGGACTACCTGTATTAGCATTTTGGCATGGCATCTGTGCCTCTTTTTGAAGTTTAAGAAACCATGTTATTTCTTTAAGCCAAAGCAATTTCCTTTGATGTGCAAAAAAAATATTCTGAAGTCGCTGAGGTGTTGCAAGTATTGAAAAAACAAAACAGGTGGAAAAGAAGGTGATACGACATATTTTAAGGGGATCAGTCCTTTTTTACATCTTATCAATGGGTTTTGTTTAATTTGTTGCTTTCTGATGCATCACATATATTGAATGTATGTACCATTTGTTTCTTATATAAAGATTTGATACCCCCGTCTTAATAAAATGTTTTTTGCTTTGCCTAAAGTACTGCAGGTTTTTTGGGGGGTGGGGGGAGTGTAAAAAAGCCAATTTGCAAAGGTTTTTTTGTCAATATCAGGAACCAGTTCCATGCCAATTCAGGTGCCTGAGAAATATAGTTTTATAGGCAACATAACCATGAATCTCAATAAACCTGGAAGTCCTAAATAGCCATTCAACTCTGACTATGGTAAACAAATAAGGAATCTTTAGAGCAGGACTGAAGCCATATAACAGCCTTTTAACACAAGTATTTTGACTTGCTAAGCAATCAACAATGTCCAGGTGATCAGTAAAACTTGAAAATTTAGTCCTGTTCTGTGGACAACAACACATAGATAAACTACACTGAGTTGTGGGACACAAGTTGCTTAGACTTAGAATTTAGCTACCGAGGAAGTTTATTTCGACAAAGCTATTTCCATTTTACAGAAATAGGGGAGACATGATCTAATATTAGAAGAAATTATTTTAAAAACAGAAGATAAGTTAGCTATCACCATTCAAATTTGTTAAGCATGTTGGGACTTCTAATGCTATAAACAAGACAATATTAAGACAATACTCTGTTACTGTCTTTCACAAGGCCCACAGGCTAGGTAAAAATTTCAAAGGAGTATAAGGATCTCAGTAAGCCTTAGATCCTTTCTGCTTCTTTCTTCCATTTTTACTTGCCTAAATAGGGAAAAAAGATGGTTGGTGTATTAAGTGTGCAGATCTTCTTCCAATTACTGGCTCAAAGGCTTAGAAGGAAAGGCAACCATTTTTTCCAAGAAAATCTGACCATTTAACATAAACATTTAACATTCCCATAGATTAATTATTTTAAAAAACCCACAAAATATATCCTATTTTTGTTCCAGTATTGCTTTGCTTTTGATAACCAGGCTAAGAGTTTTTAAAGTGGGAATGAGACCCAAGTTCAATTTCAATTTCTATTCAGCAATGTGATTCATTGATCACTTTTAAGCTTTCAGACTAAATACTACACAAAGGTCACCATTAGATATATTACATAAAAGTTTATAAACATGACTATATGACTAGGAATAAATATATTAATCACAGCCATTATCAATTAAAGACACAGGACTATTTGAAAAAAAAGACACTTGTAGGTTATGATGTCAATTTTGTAATCTGAATACTTCGACAAATGTGCTTATAAATTTTTAAACCCGTATTTATATACCACAAAAGCTATTTTAAATCTGAAATATATTCTTTTGTGGTAAGCTATTGCTGCAAACTGAAGACTAGCATTACTATTATTACACAAAGCCATTGATTTATTCATACAAAGCACCTAAAACCTATTTATTGCTTCTTAAGGATGCATACTATTTTCCAGCTACTGAAAGCAACCTATTTTAGAATTAAAGGTTTTCAGAAGCATTAATATGAAAGAACCTAATCATTATTCAGTCGATTCCATCAGAAACTTGTCTTGTTTAAACCAATCCTACAATCTCCTGAAAACCTGGATTGTATGACCTTTGTTTTGAGAATGTGATAGCATATTTGTTAAATTATTTTGAATATAGAACTATTGGAACATTTTCTGCATGATGCAGAAATTGTAATCCAAGCTCAAAAATGGTGAACAGTATCCTCCAGTGTCTTTACAGTGAGGACAGTCATATTGAAAAATGTTACTGTAATTAGGAGCACTACAGCACTACATTTTGTTCTTATCTACAATAAAACTGACATAATTATTCCACATATACTTGCTAAAAAAAATGTCACTGGTGTATGAGTTTAAACTGACCAGGAAAAAAAAAATCTTAAGAAAGTGACATGCATGTGAATGAAACATATATTCACACTCATCCCAAGCTAAAGTAAAAACAGAATTGTAGAAGCCAATTTTAATGGTATAGTTTTGACCAAGCAATATCAATAATAGGCCAGAATGAGTGTGAATGGTCCCTTGAAACAAGTCATGTCTTGCATCTCAGTTCCTTCAAATAGCAAATGAAAAGACACATATGCAAAACTTTTAGCCCATGCCATGAAAACTTATGCTGAAAACTATACAGAACGGACACATCAGGAGCACAGAACCTGCTGAATTTCATGCTCTTGATGGTTTAAGATGACTGCATTACCATCTGAAGTTGCCAAATCAAATCTGTTTTATTACTGAATAATTTGTGGATTTGGAGATGAAAGACTTACGTCATCCATAAAATCAATCAATGAAGAAGAAGATGAAGAAGAAAAGGAATCCTATTTTAATGCATACAGCAGTAAAGAAACAGAAATAGATAGATGAAAATGTCTGTTTTGTGAAAACAACTGCATCACCATACTATTGAGAAATCAAATAAAGAAAAACTGGAAATGACTAACATATTATTTTGTTTAGCATAACTTCTGCATAGTTTTGTTAACTAATTGTAATCCACAAATAATGAATATTCTTTCACCCACACTAAAAATAGATCAAGGGGCCATGCATTTAGCAGATAACAAAATAATCATCATAGGTAGTCCTCGACTTACAATCACAACTGGGACTAGAAATGTGCTTGTAAGTCATGGCAGTCAGGTGACTGGACCCATATTTTTGCCATTTCTGTGATGGTCATTAAGTGAACTTAACTGTGGTCATTAACCAGAAACTGGTGGCAAAGTCAACGTGGCTGCCAAGTGCCCCAAACGCAGTCCTATAACTATGGGGGCCTGTGACACTTTATGACAGCTGGAAGTGCTTTACAGGTTGTAAAACATCTGTTCCAAGACCATCATAACTCTGAATAATCCTTAAATGACCAGTTGTAAATTGAGGATTACCTGTAATGGGAATGTAAAATTTATTGTCACAATTTTGTCATACCATGTTTTAATATCAAAACTAATGACTGTGAAACAGTAAATATATTGATAGATAAGCTACGTTTAATTGGAAATACATTAATATCAACTTGCTTCATCAGTGAATTCATGCTTCCAAGTACCTTTTCCTTAGGCCTCACCTTCCTACCATCATCATCTTCCTCCCCCTTGAAGGCTACAATCCATCTCTGTCCTAGTTCCATAATATGCGATTCGTTCTATTCTCTACTTCAGAAATATTTAATAACTTTGTTATATTATGTCCATGAATGAAACTGTATACAGAGATAAGTAAGGCTAGGTGGGAAAGGGCATCCCAGGGTGCACAATGGCCTCGTGTGACTTGGTGCAAGCACCGCAAGGTGGCTACTGTGAGGTGTGGGAGACTTATCGAAGCAACTTGTGACCTTCCATGTCAACTTCCCTATTGACTTTGCTTGTGGGAAACCACAAAGAAGGTCACAAATGGGGATCAGATGACCATGGAACTTAGTAACTGTCATGAGTGTGAGCCAGTTGCCAAGTGTCCATTTCATACTACTCATTCAGCCTCAGTCACTGAAAGAGTGGTTGTTAGCCGAGGACTAATTCTAGTTCTGAAAATATTACAGAATTTTCATTATAGGGTTAAGTTTCAAGACTTTAAAAAAAATGGCAAAAAAAGAAAGCTCTTCTGTCATAATATTTGAAATACAGCTTAGGAAATCTGCATTAAAAGCATCATACTAATACTTTTAACATTCTCCTTCTCCTTTTTACAACTAGAAAATGACAAAAGAAGTAAATAATATTCTTTATGAATCAAAATATTTTGATTTTTTGGCAACATAATAACTATAGTTATGATTTCAAAGCAGTAGTGACCATAAACTTCATCCTTTTGTAACATCAAAATATTAAGAAATAAATCAAATGACTTACTTCAAACTGATCCAGAGTAGAGGTAGGTGCATTCAAAAATGCCAAGAAAGAATTTTGTGATTCTTGATGCTTCACTCCTAGAAAACAACAGCATGATTTTAATCAACAGAAAATGATCATCCACATACTGATCTCCTGTTCCTGTTCTTGAGTTGTTGCTTTCTGCTTAGATCAAATTGTCCCCAAAAGATGTTATGGAATTTTTTTTCTGGGAGGACTTGGATTCAAGTCCCTGTAGAATCAGTCTTGTTAACCCATATATTTCCAGCTTTTTAATCTTTAAGGTGGTAGTAAAAATTCATGGAAACCATTTGCTGGGATGGTCCTTTCGGGATTTAAAACGAACATTTTATTTCCAGTTGCTGAATTTAGATACCAATTGTTACATAAGATCTCTCCAATTAAAACATGAGAAACTGGACTTATAATATTATGTCACAATTGATTTGATTGTACGTCATCCAGAGTCCTTCTTTGAGGGAGATGGGCGGTTCAGAAATGTCATAAACTAACAAACAAATAAATAAATGCATAAATACATAAATAACACATACTTTCTTTACACACTACGACACGTAAGTAATACCCATGATCTAAGGCAATTTTTCCTTTCAGTTTTTACTGAGAAGTTCCCTGTTCCCCAGTCTATATAGGTTCCATTAGTGTGTTCCCTCATGCCCAGTGTTCAAAATAGAAAGGAAAGAGATAAAAAAACTTGCTTGTTGCTGAAAAAATGAGTGTCTCTATAAAAACTTCAGCAAAAATCCTGCTATTATTCAATATAACCCACCTGATCTTGTTTGAGATTGGAAGCTAAACAAGGACAAGCCTGATTAGCATTTGAATAGCACACTATCAGGAAATCTCTAAACTACAGATTAGATTGAGAGTTAAAAAACATCTCAGAAAAAAAGAAATGGAAAACTACTTTTGTACTGTTATAAAAAAAATGGCATCAGTATTCCCTAAAGCTATCAGGAGTCAACCTTAATCTGGAGACTTTTATCTACTGTATTGAAGGAAATTAGAGAGACTATTGAATTATTATTTTCTGTTTAAAACTAATCTGATCCTTCTTGCAGCAACTGGAATTCAATCCCAAAGCATTTATTCTGCCCCAATGAGATTTTTTTTTTTTAACAAATAAGCTTCTACCATGTGATTTTTTCTGGTTGATACAACTAAAACAGTCAAGTATTTGTGTATGATAAATGTGTCCAACAAGATACGCATTAGTATAAGATTTGTAAGCCTTGTAAACCATCTGGTGTCACCAACTTGAGTTCGTGGCTACCAGTTCTGGGCTTCACAAATCTGGAAGACTACTTAATAGCAGCAACTCCAATTTTGGTGGCTCACATTTGGCAACTTTACATCAAGTATTCAACACAGAAGGTTCAAAGCAAACTTGACATTTGTCTCTTTAATGAAGAACAAGCATCCTGTAGGTTTGGTTGCTACAAACCAAATAAAATCACCCTGATGTATAGAAGAAGAGCAAGCATGCTTTGAGTAATGCTGAAATATTAAAGTAAAAAGGTTTAGGCAGTAAGGCAATTGTTTAATGTGATTTGGGGGGAAGGGTGTCTCCTGGCTTTAATTATAAATGTAAGATCCATATGCCAAATCAAGTATAAAATAATAAAAAGATGGAATTAGGCATCAAAAGGGATGATTTTTCACATTTAAATTAGAGATGGAAAATACTGTTGAAACGTTATTTATTATAATACATGAGCTGAAGAATTGACTTTCCTACACATCTGACTTACAAATGTGGAATTCTATGGTTGTTCTAAAATTGTATGTTGAACTGACTAAAGATACTTACTAAATAAGAAAGGAATCTGAATGAATGTCAGAAAATTCTTCTGATTTTTTTAACATGCATTTTATTAAATTATTGGAAATCAGAAATACTGGTAAATGCTAATCTATTTCTATCTATCTATTTCTGTCTCCCATCTACTGGAGGGCCAGGTTCAGGAGATAGAGAGAAACACTGCATGGATTAAAATGAAGCAGCGAATAGTATATGCAAAAGAGAAATTAAAATTCAACTGCATATGGCTCTGAACTAAAACTTTTTGATATAAGACTCCTTGAATGCAAGCATATAAGATCTCTGAAGAAACAAATACTGTAAACAGGGATATGTACATTGTTTTGCAATAACCAAACAAACTAGTAACATCTGATTTGTCCAGCAATGATCACACAATACAAAAAAACCCAACAACAACTGAATCCGATCCTCAGTATGCATCCTATCCTTTGCATTTGGCCCTGAGATCTACTCTTTCACCTTGCCTTATCAGTGCTAATATAACACTATAGTACTTTTAAATCTTCATCCCTGATACTATATTGCTCCTGAATTGTGATGAGTGAATTTGTTTTACAATAAGATCATTTCAATAAGGTACACTTAAGTGTCCATTCACAAACTGAAATGTATGATTTTTATAAACAGGTATGGGTTCTATCACAGTTAGAGATCCATTTCCAGGCCTTCTCACATTCTAAGATACTGCTCTATATTTGCTTTCTTAGCTGTTTCTTCCCAAGAGACATCATATGAAGAAAATACTGGTGTGTGTGTATATATGTGAAGTTCTCTTCCTTAGAATAAATAGTAAAATAGTAAAATTGAAACATTTTCAATTATATTAATGCAATTATCAATAGATTAAACTTCCTGTAAATGGTTTACTTTAGAGAACTCATAAGTCTTAATTGAGCACATGGCTTATAATGATCAAAGATCAAAAGACTATGCATTTTATATATATTGCTCAAAAAAATAAAGGGAACACAAGCAGGAGACATCTGAGATCTGAATGAATGAAATACCTTATTAAATACTTCGTTCTTTACATACAGTAGTTTATACACTGCTCAAACAATTAAAGGGAACACAAAACTACTGTATGTAATGAACAAAGTATTTAATAAGGCTATTTCATTCATTCAGATCTCGGATGTCTTCTGCTTGTGTTCCCTTTATTTTTTTGAGCAGTGTATATTCTTTTCTATTCTATATACATGATGTCTGAGTAGTACTTGACAACTGAAGAATAAATTAAGAATCATCTTCTCTTAAGAAGATAAAACAATGCATGTTCTTAATACAGTGACTATAAATGCACAAACAAAAACATGATCTGAAAAAAATGTATTTCAAGTATGCCAAGAGTACATAAGATAATTTTAATTTTGTAACAGCTGTGTGGGTACATCTTATCATGCCAGGGCTATGATGACACTTCAAGAGTCAGAATCTTCAAAATACAGATTCTGTCAGCACTCTGTAAGTGGACATTCTGATTTGATAAGATGTACCCACTACCAGTCAGCTTTATTTGGATGTCAGTGCCCATACCCTTTTCTGACTGAAGTTCTTCTGCCTCTTTTTTCAATCTGTCTATTTCTGATAACAGGTCAGAGTTCTTCTTTTCAGATTCCTGTAATTTGCTTTACACAAACAAAACAAAGAGAGAGACACCCAGTTAGTAAGGACCATGATGAGGTTATATTTGAAAATTGATTGCAGCATCCTTCAATTATGAAAACCCCACTTAAGTCTCGTTATTAAACAAAAGATAACATAAAAATGGACAAAAGCATTTGATTTCAATAAGTAAGCTTGAAAAGGAAAATAATGACTTCTGTTTGATTCATGATTTTGTTTTATAAGCAAAATGAAACAAGATGATTTTATGATTAGTTTAAAATTATCAATTTGGATTGTGATAGTTCCATGATAATTCCTAACGAACAGGCAGAATAGAGGGAAGATATATGTGCTGTGATGATTATAGTATGATTTCAATGATTTCAAGTGCACACCTCCAGTTGTCCAGATGCTCAGCCTCTATCCCACCAACTGATCCTAGGAATTTTTTTTCCTTTGCACTTTTATATGAAAAACAAAGTGGCAAAAACTCACACTTTTATCTTCTTAGGATATCTTTGAGGCCCCAGAACCATATTTGTAAATTATTAATCTACTTAATATAAAGCACATGGCTGGCAACCTTGCAAAAGCCAAGGTGATACACTGGTATCAAAGTCATTATATGCCTGCCAGTGGGTTGCACAAGACCAAAAGACAAAATGTGACTTATGTATTTTTGTTTTGTCAGGACACATATACAAAAGACTGGGATTTGAATTATTACACTGTGAAGTAAGTTTTGCCTTTTTTTTCTAAGTATGGGTTGCACTGGACACTTACATACCTATTCTTGAACTTCATGCTTACTTTAACATTTTTTAACATATATAAATATCATTCTAATGAATCAAGATTTTAAACTATGTTCTGTATAATGATTTACTCTATGTAGAAATTTTTCATCATATAAAAGCAGTATTATCAAACTGCATTCTAACATCAAAGAATATTTATTTATTAGCATAATTTATTGTGGAAAAAACTATGTAGAACTCTTATCATTACAACTGCTTTCTAATACAACTAATATTTCTTTTGTTTTAAATGGTAGGGGTTCATTAGGTTTTACATGTGATATTTTACTTCTGTAAGTCCCTGAAATATCACCGTGTTGGATGGCCATATAATTTACTTACTTACCTACCTACCTACCTACTTACTTACTTACTTACTTACTTACTTAATAAATAAATAAATAAATAAACAAACAAACAAACAAATAAATGGATGAATAAAAGGAAGGAAGGAAGGAAGGAAGGAAGGAAGGAAGGAAGGAAGGAAGGAAGGAAGGAAGGAAGGAGAAAGATTTTATATTGTTTCCTAGTAACTACTTCTAAACAGGAATTCTGAATAAAGAATTTCCTAATTCAGTACAAGAGACAGAAAGACCACAATTGGGAAGCAATTCTTAGAATTCATCAGGTATTCTAATAGGATGTCAAAAGAATATTGTATGTTAATCTTATTAAGGTTGTAAAAGATGACAGGTATTTATTTTCAGCTGAAGTCTTTCAATTGTCTTCAGGAAACAATTTTCAAATAAATTGCAAATTATACACAGAAAATTGGGGTTTTTATGGCAGGCCATCAAACTATTATATTCAGTTTCTAAAACCAAAAACAATGTCGAATTTATCAGGATGAATCTCAACAGAAAGTATTACAAGCTGCCTTAAAATCTTAAAAGGAATAATTAAATCTTACCATTCTGTTGCAATGTTACAAGCTTTAACTTTATTTAACTCTTCCTGAATGGCTTGCTTGGCTCGTATTTCTGCATCAAGGGCTGACTGTAGCTCTAACCTTGCAGACATATCTAGTTTCGCAAAGCGACGCATCTTCCAAGGCATGTCCTTCAAAGACAATGTTTTTAAATATTATTAGCTAATATGTCTCCTAATGAAACCTTAATATTTAAAACTCTAACAAACATTATAATATCACTTTTAGACAGTGGGATGGATCTAGAGCTGTCCTTTTTTGATATGATACTTATTGTTTATTATGGGCCAAAATCCAGTGGAAGGAAAGGGAGGTTGAAGTTTGTTTGCTTTGCTATTTGGCCACTTCTCCTTCATGACTCTGGAGGATTTTTGAGCTTTTTGGAGCTTTCCAAGAAGGGTATAAGGGAAAGGAGCCAACAATCTCCCACTCCACTTTAATCATTGAAAGCATGGTCTTGTTTAGTCTAAGTAATAAAAGTATGGCTTCACTGGCAAGATACTTAGGCTATTGTAGTCTCCCTATTGGGGAGATGGGTGGCATGTAAACGTAATAAATAAAGAGTAAATATTAAACATTTCTGCCAAAGTCTACAGTGAGTATTAAAAGACTAGTTTACAGAGAGAAGAAAAATCGATTTCTGAGAAAAATATTATCCTGTCACTCTTATCCACTCACATAAATTTATTTAATAATTATTTATTTAATAATTACTCTCTAGTACAGTGGCCCCCAACCTTTTGGACCTTGTGGAGAGAATTTTTTCCACAGACTGGAGGGGTGTGGTTTTGTGTGCTGCCTGCATCCTGTGAATGGCTCTTTGCTTATTTCCGCAACCTGGTTTCTGGCATGCCATGGACCGGTGTCAGGCCACGGACCGGGAGTTGGGGACCCTTGATCTAGTGGATTTTTTAAAAAAATTAATTAATTATGTACTTGTTCTACAGAGGCTGCTAAGGGCATATTACAGTTTCATGGATTAAAAAAAGTAGCAAAGAGGAAACCTAACAGAACTGTAATTACTGTTTACATATTTTCCCCATGTTGTTTTCCATGTATAGTTCCTATGAAGTTTACAAATCACAGTTTTTGGTAGGGATACAATTTTAATAACAACAACAACACAAACAGTGACACAAGCAAGATGGAGTTCTCTTATAGGTGCAGTTGTTTAAAAAAAATTGGGAGAAAGAATTTAAAGAAAACTCTAAACCTTGTGTTTACAAATATTTTCAAGCTATACTTTGCCATAATTTACAATGATATAGACAGTCAGTGATTTTTCTGAATTAGAAAACTACATAGTGAATAAGAAGTTAAGTGCCTGGATGTAAGTGTCTGGTTCTAAACTAATACAACAGTTGATACAGCTTACAGAAACGTTTATTTAATGGCTTAGCAAATTATTAGGACCAGAATCATGTAGAAAATGCAAAGCTTACTGTTGCCCTTGCACCCAAGCTGGAGCTCTTCAATGCTTCTAGTTCTTCGGTCATTTTGGAAGCTAATGCTTGAAGATAACCTCGGGCATCTTTTTCATCACTCACCCTGAACAAACAAGGACCAGATTAAAAACTTTAGAAAAGCTAAGGGCTGTATTTGAACATAATTACATTGGAAAATAAAATAAAAACGTTGAGTAAAGCAGCAGTGAAATTTTAACACAATTAACATGTTTATGAAATTATTCTGTTAGCTGAATCTCAAGGTATGACATTACTTTGGGAGTAGAAAAGTAACAATTCCATCAGGTTGAGATCAATGCCTGTTCACCACACACCAGTAATAAGAAAGTCTCTAAAGGCTGGACTGAATAAGGAACTGGGGCTAGACAGGAAGAGGAGGTGTGTTTAAACAAATTCTTACTTAGTCTCTGGCCAATCACATGAGGATTATCCCATTCAATGGACTCTCTAAGCAGTGCAAGGGAAAACAATTGCTACTACATGGTTCTTACTGCCACAATATACGCCTGAACCTGGTCTAGTAAACCAAGAATGGTTTGGCATTCTGACAGAGGTCATTTGGGAGCAATCCTATCAAGCAGCTAATTTGGTATTCTAGATCTTAACCACTTTCTCCACAGAATTGCCAAGCAGCCTGCTAGGAAACTCTCCAAACACCTGTTGGAAACCAATGAAATCCATAAAGCAGCTAGGGCAGACCACTATAATGGATGTGCCCATATTATGGAGCTAAGGAGTGGCTGCAAGATTCAGAATAATCAGATAGAAATCTCACCATCATAAAGGATTGTTGTTAATGTCTTATACTCTCAAATTATATATCAATTACTCCAACACAAAAATAGATCCAATGTGTGGCCCTCAATGTAGGCTGATTCAAAGTTGGCTTGCAACCAGTCAATGAATATAATGTGAATTAGAAATGGAATTATCCTAACTTGCAATATGGTAATTTTATATAGAATCTGATCATCAATAAAATTCCATATGGAGTTTTGCAAACAGATGTCTAGAATTACGGTAAAGATAATAAATAAATTCCCTTGAACAGATGTAACTGCACCATCTTACATATGTACATCTTTATCTTAATCAAGGACACATTTTTTTCTTCATAAATTCATTCTTCATTTTTCAGTTCAATTCTGAAGCAGTCTTTGTCAGATGCATAATTGTGATTTTATTCCATATTACAACTAAATCAATTGTTCAGAATTATTGTATGATGGCCAATTAATGCTCATCCTTATGCAAGATATGCACATATTTAGTAACTGTTGGTAAGAAATCACAACTTTTTAAAATTGTGATTAAATTGTGAAATAACATAAAATTGTTTTATGTAAAGCCCTTTGGATTCAGAAATCTTGGCTCAATATAACTATTGGATTGTTTCTACTAGTTTTCAGTAATTGATCTCATTATTTCTAAATAAAGACAGATAAATTCAAAAATATATGTAAATATATGTGACATAATTTTTGACATTAGGGAAAAATGTGCATCTTTATAATGATAGTTTTTCACTATTTGATAACAGAATTGCATCAACTTGATTCTAACTATTTATAGCATAAGGCAAAATCTATTATGACTTTACTATGACATATATTTTTAATATGAAAGTTTTTTTCTCTTGTCTTATCTGTACTTTACTTATTTTATGACTACCGCATTGGAAGAAAATTTCATTTAATTGAATGAAAAAGTCAAAGCAACACTAGAGTTGTGATCATACTGAAGTTACCAATTTGGAGGGAAATCATTATAACAACAACAGTGATTGACAATAAGGGTCCATAGAATGTAGATTTGTCCGGAATCGGAGTGTGGCATAGTAGAATTAAAATGAGATTTTGTTTTGGAAGAGACAAAAATATTATGAATTAAATATGCAAATGTTCTTAGTAGCAGAGCAGACCATGCTCCCTGCTCCCCTATTTCTGGGTATTTGCAGCAGTAAAATATATTAAAAAGAGGAGAAGGATCAGGAAAGCTATTAGTAAGGCTGAACATAGGAGAAAAATAAGGTTGCTCAAACTGAATGAAGATTATAGAAGTAAATTTAAGGTTTAAGAATAAGGCAGAATCACCAGAGAAAATTAAAGCTTAATAGTTTATTTGAAGAATCCAAAAGAACCATATCATATGCAGGAATGCTATTAAAAGCAGATAACAAGTAAATGCATCTTTCCCCTCCAATCCAAAGCAATGTTTGTATTAACCCCAGTACAACTAATATAAATTGGCATATAAAAAGAATAATTAAAAATGGTTGCAGCATGTAGTTGTCTTTTTAGGGAAATATATGATCATGAAGGCAATATTGCTATTTACTACTGGGTTCAATATAAAGCAGATGTATCTTCACCAATAAGATTATGTTTCCAATGATTGAATGAGACTGAGTAAAATATAGTTTTTCTGCCAATGTTATAGATCAATGTTATATTTTTTTTCTTGTAACCAAAACTTATAGCAAAGGACAAAAAAAAATTCAAAAATTAATAGTACAGTGGTTTAGTGCACCCTGTCATTAACACAGCTGCCTGCAATTTCTGCTGGTTCGTATCTCTCCAAGGCTCAAGGTTGACTCAGCCTTCCATCCTTTCTAAGGTAGGTGAAATGAGGACCCAATTTGTGGGGGCAATAAGCTGACTTTGTATAAAATATACAAAAGAATGAAGGCTATTGCTTAATGCATTGTAAGCCGCCCTGAGTCTCCGGAGAAGGGCGGCATATGAATCAAATTTAAAAAAAAAAATTATGTAGCTTTGATTTTTTTTTTTTACTTATAAGTCAGGCTGTAAAAAAACATGGATCATGGCCTTAGATTTAAATTATGTCAGTTCACCAATGCAAGTAACCTACTTGGACCAATCCAAGTTTTCAGAATGATACAAATTGTCCTGCCATATAAAAGAGAGAGAGAGAGAGAGAAAGAGAGAGAGAGAGAGAACTATTTCTATATAAGGATAGCAAAGTTACATTACAAATAAAAATGCAGATGAGCTAAATGCTTCTCTAAAAGACCTCTGTTTATCTATTTTTAATAAAAAATAAATTACACAGCTGCTATGAAAGCAAGATGAAAATATGTTAGGCTGATAGAACATGTTAACATTAATCAATGTTAAATGGCTTGTGGAAAAGATTGTTAAAATTAGACCTAAATATAAAACAATAGGACAACAGATTATAGCAAAAGTATTTTTCCACGAACAATTCTGAATTCATCCCTGTTTTTCACTCTTAGCTTTGTCACTCAGAAAGATGTCTTTTTGATATAAGCATTTTTAGTGGAAAATCAGTTTGCATTCAATGCTATTAGTTTCTGTTTAAGGAAAGTACCAAGTGTCTCTATCATGTTTCATCCACTTAAAATATTTTAGTATTAGGGACAATAACAGGTCAAGGTTTTTAACTACTCTTTTGTTCTATTATATATTCATTCATGAAACTAATACAGGTAATGAAATATATGCAAGTGTGATTAATTCTCTTAGGCATGGCTTATTGAAAGGTCAAGAACTTTGTCAGGCATGATTTGCTCTTTTAAATAGAGTTGGGATTATCAGAAGGCTCAAAATAGATGACAAAACTGCAAAATTATTTTTTGTTATGCAAAAATAATGTACCTTACTGCATGAGTCACGAACAGAAAAATGTCCTTACCACTGGATGATCTCAGTAATCTGGGCTTCCCAGTGTGCTACAGATTCTTTTTTGTCAGCAAGATCTCTCATCTCTTCTTCAAGTTGTCGGTTACTCATATTTAGTCTTTCATACATTGCTGTAAGCTAAGTATATATTTAAAATATTATAATCACAATTATGATTCTGCAATAGTGATCGGAAAGTGTTTTCTTCTGAGTTATCATGCATAGAAAAAAATCTAAACGAGGCACTAATTACATTCACATATGTATTCCCCCAGGAGGTTTCTTACATGTTACATATATTTATGATGTACTCTTATTTTTCAGTTGTCTTTCTGCGAAAACAGTTGTAATCTCTGAAATTTTGCAAAGTGTCATTGCTGATATACTGTCTGTAAAAATAACACCGTAACAATAAAAACATTTAGGTAAATGCTGAATATATTTTTATTTACTTCAGCAAGAACAGGCTTAAACTCATTCAGTAAGACTAAGTGGTTTGGGATTTTAGGGCTACCTGGAACTGGCAACTTTCCATCTTTAATTTTGGATAGGTAAGCAAAACTACTACACCACTTGCTCCTATTTCAGGAGCAGGTGGCAGATGTGCCTAGGAGGACATTTGTATAACCTTCTGCTGTGCACCGTTTGTGACTTTTCTTGGAGCAAGAGGCACTGCATACCATAACTCCTGTTTTGGTTACCTCTTAAGTTGATTACTGAAATATGTTCTACATGCTGCTGTCCTTGAAGAACATGTGGAAATTACAAAATTACAAAGGTTCAGAATGTGGTAGCTCATCCTGCTACATTAGTTCTTTGCTTCACTGACCTCCAGTTTACTTCTGCTTAGAATTAAAGGTGTTGTTTGTTATTTATAAAGCCTTTTCTCCAACTGACTCTACTAATTTATCAAATCTGGCAGGAGGTCCCATTGAGTAGAAAATGTCATCCAGTCGGACCCAAAAAGTGTGCTTTTTTTGTCATAGTACCTGTCCCTTGGAACGCCATACTATCCAAGTTTAGATCAACTCAAACTTGCTGTCTGATTATGCTGGCCTTTTGGTAAACTCTTAAGAGCTGTTTGTTTTTCTTGGCATATGTATCCAGAGACTAGTTGAGTCTATATTTCTCGGTGGCATTGTTTCTTTGGCAACTATTTTATATTATTTGACTTATTTGTAGTATTTTTTAAAATTTTTGTTAGCTACCCAGATTTATGCTTAGCAAGATTGATGACAATATACATTAATCTAAACAAATATATATGTTCTATTATCAACTTTACCTAATTCTGTTCAATACATTAATGCATGTTAAACAACATAACACTCACCTTGTCAAGCTCATTGGAAAGCTTCTTGTTCTCTTCAGTCAGCAGAATCTTCTCCCGTTCATATTTATGTTTGAATTCTGTTTCAAACTCCTCCCTTTCATTTTGGCTATGGTAAAATGTGCAACACAGTTATCATATATAAAGTATAATTTCCTCATATATGTTTTATCACAACTTAAAATATACATAAAAATATTAAGATCCCACAGAAACCAAGACCAAAAAGAATATAGCACTCCATACGATATGCTCTATATTAGCACCATATGATATTAGAATTTAAGTTAGCAGATGTTTGTGGTTCCAATTTATAAATGCCTTAAACATATGGACTGCTTGAAATATGCATCATTATAACCAAAGTATATCTAGGTTTCACTGAATAAAGCCCTTTAATTTCAGAGCGAATTTTATTGCATGGATATTCTGGATGACATTCCTTCAGCTTCATTATTATAATATATGGTCTATGAATTCAAACAGTCACAGTTCAGAGTAAGTGTTCTGATTCAATATGCTTACTCATTTTTATAACACTGCATTTTCAAAATCCCAGTCAGTACAAAAGAAACAATTGCCATATATGGTTTCAAAATCTGAAAAGCTTGATGCATAGATATTCCCATTAGGTTTTTAAAGTTGGTCTAGTTATAACAAAATTTCTGAAACATCCAAATGCTCAGTTATCATTAAGAAATCTTCTTTAATATGAACATTCCTAATTTTAAGCATTAGTAACATTTTATAGGCCATGAACAAACTTAAAAGTGAGAGGGACAGAAACTTTTCTAAGAAATGTGAACATATCTCCTTACATTCCTGTTTCAGCTGAACAATAACTGTATGTTGAAGGAGAAGCAACATATCTCGTAAAATCTTGTAAAACAGTCTCCAAACTGTTTTGTATTAAACAACCTGCATGAATAATGTTAATTTTGAGATTTATAAAATGGAATGAGAACTGTCTGTCCCCTGCTTCTAAATTTTTTTACTGGATGATTGGAAGATCTTTTTGAAAAGAGAGAAATCAGTGAGGCAGAATACAGTGGGAAGACAGTGGGATCCAAGTCACTTTTCTTTTTAATGCACTTCAACTATATTGTTGGTAATATACACAAATGAAAAATTACAGAAGCTTTCACTTAGGGGAAAATTGTCCTTTTTGCATTTTTCACATGATAACGTGATATTTGGAAAGGTTACCTATATTGTAGATTGCATTTCCTTATCACAAAAACAGCTTCAGATCACTATTTGTTTTCAACTTTTACCTGACAGAATTTGCTTTGTTTTATTGTGGAAAAATGAATCACATATAACAAATGTTTATGAATAAAAAGTGTCCATATACATTTCAAGCTGAACTGACAACTTCCTCTACAATCCAAAAAGTGATTCCATTTGGCATCTGAACTTGAGATACAATAATAGTTATAACTGATATCAAGCCTGTAACTGTATTTTTCAGGTTGATTTTTTTATGGAATAAAATTAATTCGATTGTTTAGTCTGAACTTGTTTTGTGGTTCTACTCCATAAAACAAGATAAAAAAAATGTCATAGTTTCTATGGATGAACACAACCCAAAAAATTACTAAGCTTGTTTTATGGTAAATTCTGGAATAAAGTAGACATCATTTTGTTGCACCTGCAATTTTGAGTATCCATCTAGTATAATTTTATTTGAAGATGAAGCATATTAAGAGTTTTATAATGACAACCATGAATCCTTAAAAACCTTCATAAGTATTACATTAAAATAAAATAAGCAGAATGAAATTCTGCTATAATAAATAGTCCTCAGTTATGTACATGAAACAAAGATGAAATGTTATGGATTTCCCTTCCCACTCCATGGTTAAATGAGACAAAAAAGCCCCTGCCTCTAGTCCCTGCCTACTATATAGCTATTTACTAGCTATAACTCTGCTATATTAGTTTTAATTTTTATATACCTTTACTCAGCAAGAACTGAAGGCAACAGGGAAAGATAGCTGAGAAAATAAGATTGTTCAATCTATCACAATCCCTATAATTATGCTTGTCTCTAGGACAGAATTTATAACTGTTCTCCAAAGTTACTCCGAAATGTTTATCAGCTTAACTATGAGAATAAAATGTAGAGAAAGGGAACAAAATACCCTGCCTTCAAATTATTTTTTTTCAACCAGTCTCTGAAATACAACACAACATATCTGAACCAGTTCTGAATTGGCATGTTGCTAGGCATCATTTGAAACACAACACTTCATTCCAACAGTGTTGCATATTAATAACTGCTGTTCAAACTCTGAATCTGTAATCCAACACCATCCACTCCTCTCTTCAACTAACAGATTCCATGCATATGATGAACATTCTGGGGGAAAGCCAACAAAGATTAAAGCATTAACTCTCAGGGGGATGGATAATGGGTCACACAGCTATGCCTCAGACTGGGTTTAAGGCTAACTTCTCAGACAACAGTTCAACATTCTTTAAATTAAGCATATGATTACATCTTTATTTTGATATATGTGTTTAGCACAGATTTTCTAGAAGTATTTTTTAAAAAAATTCTTTTATTTTGCAATATGCAAAAGATGTGATGCGGAACTTCATGTAAATTCTGATGATAGATTTAGAGATCTGATGTTGAATGCTACAGCTGACGCTATAGTACAAGCTTTCTACAGTACAGTAGAAAGAAATGGAACTGGTTCAGAATAGTACAAGGGAAAATCTGAATTCAAAATTATTTGGTGATTCAAATGTAACAGAAGAAAATTAATTTTAGGTACCACATAGATATGCTTTCAAGCTTCAACCCTGATACAATTTTCTTCTATATTTCAGCACCTTTGGTCTAGAAAATAGCAGATACAAATAAAAAAGCAGAGCAGTGGAATGACATGTTGCAGTACTGTGCACAATTAGTTTAGAATAGTTCTGCTAAATAAGGGTTCCCACAATGAGACTCTCAGTATCACAAACTTGGAATTAAGTATATACTCCTGATATTTTACCAAAATGCAACAAAGCAATGTGGTAAATATCTTTTTGAGTTGTCATTTTTAAAAAACAGTTTTTACAATAGAATGTTGTCTTGGTCATTTCTTTAATAGCCATTAAATATTTCATTTTGCCTATTATCTAACAAACTAAACAGTTTTCTCCTTACAGCATTTTTGCTAGATATTTTAAGAATATCTCTCAAAGCAAGTCCTTCTTTGGTACATGTCTTGATATCAGTATAAATTACAGAAAAAACAACTGAAGAAAGATAAAGCTAAAATAACATGCATTGCAAGAACATTATCAAGATCGAGATATAAACTTTACTTACTTTTATTTATATTTAATGTTTAAAAATAGAAAAATAAATTCCAATACTATTCATTTCAATTAATCTGTACTGTCAGAAGTAATACTTGATGCTTATTTCTCACAAATTATCTGTTTTGGTCACTTTATCAAGTGTGTTTCCTGACTATTTTAATGTAACATCCTTTTTACTTTTTACAGAATCCAAGGCATTTCTTTTCTAAATAAAAATATCAATTATAAAATTATAACTTTGATAAACAGAACATGAAATATTCACAAGGGACAGAATTTGGTTGGAGCCAACCATTCCAGTATTCAATGCTTAATGAAGTGATTTATTAAGCACCAAGTACTATATAATATAATTATCCTGCACAGCTGAAATCCAGGACAACTGATATCCGAAAATTAGCAGTCATGATCCAATAGCATCCCATGTGGTACAATAGCAACTTGTAAACAGATCCAGTTTAGCTCTACTACAGTTGGGTGTAAAACCTCTCTACAGGTCAAATTTTGTTGCGAAGAACCCCACCTTAAATTCTGTGTCCAAAAATGTGCAATACATTCTAGGAAAGATTCAGAAAAACTAGAGCAGTTATTGAGAATTATAATGAGTGCTATTTCATCTTGAATAAAGACTATTAAAATTGGATTCAATTTATCTCAAAGAATGTTGCACAGAAAATCAAAACCATGTCTCTATTGTACAAGATATAAATTAATTATAGGAGCAAAGATTCTAGTTCAAATAGTAGGAAAGTATATTCTGTCAAGAAGAGTAATTCAGCAGTGGAATCAAATGCTACCTTTCTGGATGTGTTTAAGTGAAGGCCAGACAGTTAGGAATTATTTAATACAAGTTCGTCCATGGAGTAGGTGTCCTAAACGTTCCCTTCTAATTCAATAATCTAAATGTGCTTTAAATAATAAAGTACATTTTGTAGCCCAAGTCCTGTTTCTTTGAATAGATACCATCAATCAAAAATATTTTTACTCATGTCTATTTTTAATGAAATCTACTACAAAAGAAACTGCTAGCAATATTTACATATATAAAGACTACATTCATATAATTGGAACAAATTTTGTTTTTGCTAGAAAAATAATTATCAGAATGGACTTCTGCTCAGAATCTTCCAGTTGTGCAAAAAAGAGGAGAATATGATAAAGCCCTATATGTGATATGGGTCCAGGGTATCGGAGGAGCTGTCTCACCCCAATGGGGCTAGTTCACCTCACTTGCTCTAGCAGAAGTGCCCTGCTAGAGACCCTCTCTCAGGAAATCCAGCGGAAGACAAGGAGAGGAGCCTTTTCCACTGTGGCCCTGGCCCTATGGATTATTCTACTACCAAAGGTGAGAACTGCTTCCCCCTCTTGGTCTTCTGGATGTGTATAAACAGTTGCTTTTGCAAATTGGCTTGGGACTCTGAGGGGGGCACATACCACTGGAGGTGGTTGATGGGGTAAGTGGAAGTTCTCATCCCTGTGCCATCCATCTCCTTGGTTCTAGGTTTTTATATGGTTTTTAAAATTTTGTTTTTGTATTTATTTTTTTACTGTTCGTTAGCTGCCCAGAGTTGACTTATCAATGATATGGATAAATAAATAAACATAGTTGCCCACTCTATTCTGCCAATACCATCTGCTCACATCACCACTTTCACTCAGAGAGTTGCCCTATTGACTGGAGCATGCAAGTGTGCAGGAGAATCTTTAAACAAAAAAAGGGATTATCTCCTTCATTCAGCCAACACAGTTTCTCTATTTTACCATAACCTACTAAGGAAAGAGACAGACCTTTATTTATAAAAAACACACACTCTGAATTCAACCAAAATCAGAGGTAGATACATACAAACTATATAGGACAGCGAATGAAGTGCATATGTAAACCCCTCTTTCAAAGTAATTTACCATCATGCATTATTATTCTTCATCTTCATCTTTTAAGTAAAACAGTTTGAAAGCGCTACCGTATTTTTCGGAATATAAAACGCACTGGAGTATAAGACGCACCTACCTTTTTTGGTGAGAAAAAGAAGAAAAAGAAATCTCCCTCTGCCTCTGATTCTGAGAAATTTTGCCTCGTTGCAGCAAACAGCAAACAGCCTGCTTTACTTTCATTTTCGTTTTCAGCATAGCTTGATTAGCACAAGGAAAAAAAAATCTGCTCCAGCAATTTAACTCTTTGCAGCAAATAGCAGAGCCCTGCGCAAAACAGCTGAGAGCAAATCTGCTGAGAGTCGGGAGGTTGATCCAATCAACTTGTGCTAATTAGGCTGTGCTGAAGCTGAAAGGAGCTGTTTTTTCTTGCTGTTGCTTGCAAGGAGGTAACTGCTGCAAGGCAGAGGCCAAAGGGTGGGGGCCAATGGATGGGCAGGACTACATTCGGTGTATAAGACGCACCCAAATATTTATCCCTTTTAGGGGAAGAAAAGGTTCATCTTATACTCTGAAAAATACGGTATGTAAAGACATACTTATTGTATAAATATAGTTGCAAAGATCCAACACATTTAAGATACAATCTTTACATATCTCCTGCCAGGTCATACTGAATCTAACGAATCTTTTTATTCATTTCCTAATAATTTTAGGAAATTATTTCAAAGGCTAAAACACATTAACTTTAAGATAGAATATTATTTGGGTATCCAAATGTAAATATCTGCAGCTGTATCAACTTTTTTAAAATCATAAAAATATCTAAGAACAGAGGAATTGTACATGAATAGTCATACCTTTCTCTCCTTGTCTTTTCTAATTTGTCTTTCAATATCAGAATTTCTTTTTTGAGAGCAAGTTGTTGGATCTCTGCATCGCGCAATTCCTTCTTCAGATTTTTTAATTCATTAGAATGTATTACTTCTCGTTTAGACAGTTCTTCTTCATAAAAAACAATTTTCTTTTCCAAATCAGCTTTTAATTTTGTTATTTCCTGCTGATGTTCTGTGCTGCTCACCCCTGGAGACCAACCAATTTGTTTCTGCTACAAAAAAGGGACATTTCAGAATTAGCTTTTATGATCTGGAAAATTCTGGCATACAGTATAAAATAGGAATAATTCATCCTAGGAGGTGAAAAAAAGGAAAATGAAATTGGTTGACACTGATTTTAAAATAAAATTTAATAAATTGCATTTCACTGGATTGCTTTTGTTCCTCAACTGAGCTTCCTCTTTGATAAATGCTTAACAAATTATGAACTTAATTATCTATTCTTCCAGCATTAACAATAGAAAATAGACCATTGCAAAGTAGATGGATGCACAGAAATACTTTACAAGCCAGATCATTATCATTCTGCTGGGAGGGGGGTTTCATGACTCCTTGGATCATTGTTTTCAGAATTATTTCCTTACCAGAGTCCTCATTCCTCAATGATTGATTTATATACATTTTAGTATGCCTTCCATTTAAAGTCATTCAAAATAAGCTGTTGTAAATGATAATAACTTGCAAGTCTCCTACCCCTACATCAGACAAAGGCACTCACACGCTTTAAAATGGTGAAATCAATAAAGACTAACCTTTAGTCCTTCTAATTCATTTTCCAGCTGCTTAGAATATTGCTCACTTCTCTCACGCAGCTTCCTGTCCTTGGATGCCTCAGCAGCTGCAGCTTCAGCATGAACTTCCAGCTACAAATATAATTTTAAAATCATAAACATTCATTTTAGCATTGCTTTTCCTTACTAATGCACCAGAAACTTCTGGATTCATCTGCATATATAATTCTATCATAAAGATGATATCAATAAGTATATTTAGAAGATTAAAATGAATTGCAGAGTCTGTTATTTATCAATTACCATTGTTTAATTAACTAAAAGACAAACACACGAATTTAAATTTACGTGAACTTTCTTGTGTAATACTATCCCTAAAGTAAATCTGGGGTGATTTTTGGTGCTTTAAAAATTAGATAGATGGATGGATGGACAGATTAAACTTACTTCTTTCTTTATTCTGTCTGTTCTACGTAATTCTTGTCTCAAGCTTTCTGCCTTTTGCATTACCACTTCCATTTCTTCTTCTTTATCTCTAACATGGCGGGTAAGCTTTTGTTTTTGTGAATGCAATTCCGTAAGTCGTTCATTCATCTCAGAGAATTCCTGCATGGCCAGTTTCCGTTGGCTATGTGCATCTTTCAGTTCTTTGGTTTGTGCCTTTAACCTCTCACTGGAGTCAAGCAGTTCCTGCAATCAGAAACAAAATATGACATATCCTTAAATATTAGCTTTCTATCACTAAATGGGGTTAAAACAAGTAAGACATACAGTTTGCAGAACATAAAAAGATAAGTATAAAAGAAGTTAAAAATCTAAAGCTATGTCCATTAAAACTTTAAAGCTAAGCAAAAAACAGAACCAAGGGCATGGATGGCAAAAAACTTGGATAAGGTCTTTTTACCTCATAAACCACCTCCAGTGCTGACTATTCCCTTGGCAAAAGCAAGTTTCTATACCATCCTAGAAGGCCAAAAGGGATGGGAACAATTCTAACATCTGATGATAGAGTGTTCCACAGAGTTGGGATCACAGTGGAATAGGCCTTTCTTGACCCCACCCACCAAAATTCCTTAACAGATAGGGTCTGCAGCAGGCCTCTTCTGCTGCTGCGAGCAGAGCAGACTAATCTAAATTGAGGTGAGATGGCTTCTCAGATACCCTGGATCCATACCTTATAGGGCAACAGCTTGAACTGGACCCAGAAGCAAAATGGCATCCAATGCTGTTTGTAAAACAGCTGTGTTATTATGTGACACTATAGGTGCCCCAAAACTGTGTGTGCCCTTCATTCTGTATCACCTGTAGCTTCCAGATACACTTCAAGGGTAGCCCATATATAGTGCATTGCAGTAATCCAACCAAGAGATGACTAAGGCATGAGTGATCATGTGCAAGACCTCACGATCCAGATAAGGGCACAACATGAAACTGTGCAAAGGCCCTCCTAGCCACGACCACCATTTGCTCTTTGAGCAGGAATCGCGAGTCCAGGAGTACCCCAGATTGTGTACTGGGAACGTCTGGGGTAGTGCATCCCCATCCAGAACTAAAGATGATAAATAACCAGATCCTGAGGACCCCAGCACCCCCATCCACGTCATCTTGCCAGAATTCATGGATCACTGTTTTAATAAAGAATAAACTAACATAGCAATTTTTATGAAAACACAATCAATATTGTATGGTCATAAGAAATTCCATTAGCAACATGCCTCTATTTAATCCCTAACATTCCATATATTATATAAAGTTCAGATACATCTTTTCCCCAAGAAAAAGGCAGCAATTGATGTAGGTTTATTTTTTACTATCTATTATTATATTGATACAGAAAAAAAGCAATTCTATTTTTTATTCTGCAATAAGGAGTGAGATGCTACAAATCAAAAAACTTTGCTTTCTTATTTAGTCACATATACATGTTGCTACTTGTTAGTGAGAAAGCTTTTGTGTGACTTACCTATCACCAAACAACATTCAGCATCTAATATACCTTTAGTTAATATAAATATGGATATTAACATAGGTGATTGCTTCTTTCTATTATCTTAGAACACCTAACCAATTTAAGTATTTATTATAATTAATCATATACAATAATGGATTGTAGATTAATTTAAATTACTTTAAAATGTTTTATCACAGATTTCATAGTAGTTTTTACTAGATAATTTAACCTCCAAGGTTAATTTTCAGATTAATTCAAATATCCTCCTTTCTCTCTGTGCAATATAACACATTCACACAAATACAGAATGTCTGAATGTTATTTATATCACTATTCTCAAACTTTGTATCTGTTTCTTTGGTATAGTTCTTCCATGATCTACCCCATAATAAACAATATTACCTGAGTTTAAGAAAGCTTTCTATATAAATATAGCAGTAAGCTCCCAAATGTCAACACTCACGTCAACTCGACACATCTGAGGATAGGAAATTGTTGGGGCATCAGAGATGACAGCCATGGGCCTGCAGGGGCGTCGGTGATGACAGCCATGGGAATGATGCACAGATATCGTTGATGGCTGGATCGAGGGGGGGGTTGGGCTACATGTTGATGGTGGTTGGTGCTGTGTTAGGCTAGGCGGTCAGTCACCCTGCAGCCAGGTTAGGCATTCATGGTGGGATTCCCTTTGCCTCAGTGGGAAGGGCAAAGCGGGGAGCAGATGACGCTGCTAATTGATATAGAGACCCAGAAGTACGGCCGATTGACTGCTCGGGTGTCGCGGGGTATTTAAAGGGCGTTGGGAGACAACAGCTCCCAACGCCGACTTTATGTTTGTTTAAACCTGGTTTAAAATGTGATTGCTGTGTGGCTATGCTAAGATGATTGAATATAGAAGTGAAGTATTCTAAAACTAAAATAGAAATAATAATGTTGATCAGATTGTTTATACCTTATTAAGATCATCCCGCTCTTGCTTTAGTGCTTTCATTTGCTTCTCGTAAGTTTTGATGTGTCTGGTAGCATCTTCTAAAGCTCTTTGTGCAGAACTGGCTTCTTCAAGTTGCTGCTCTAATCGCCCAGAATCTATAAGAGAAAATTACTGAGAAATATAAAACACTAAAATAGAAGCCTTACTGCTCACTTTGGGCAACAAAAAGGACCCATCATTCATTCCAATGTCCCAGAAGAGTTGAATGTTTAGGTACTATTTGTCAGTTTGTATGTGTGAAGTGCTGACTATAGTAGCAGGACTTTCTACCAGTTAAAATGAGAGGTAAGTGATCCTGTCTCAATTTCTTCTTCAAATTGTGTCTTTGTAAAATGAGCTCCAGACTAAGGCTAGAGATTAGTGTGGGCTCTGTGGTCAATTTTGCTAATTTTAGATTTTCTCTTCCTAGATCTGAGAATTCCCTCCAAAGTCATGGTGGGAATTACACCATTTTATAGAAATGGGATACTGTTCCCCAGGGAGCTTGGCACTTAAAAATGGTTAAAAATAATTATAAAGTTTTAATTTAAAAATTCCAGGTTGATCACAATTTTCTTTCTTCATAGATCAATTAAAAACAAAATAGTAATTTCAATAAAGGCCTTTTTAAATGGGAATGCCCAAATTTTATGGAAGGTCATTAAAACAGGGTATGAAATGACCTTCCCTAGATAAGGGGTTACAGATCCTAGGTGTACAAAGCCTCTAAAGATAAAATATAAACATATCCTAGTTAGCCCATGGTAATTCTATTTCTCTGATATATTTTGTGTGCATAGTAACATGAATAATCTGAATTAAAAAAACAAAAGGGATTTATAGAAAAGCACCATATTAGTTGTCAAAAGGCCCACAGACTGAACAGGAAACAAACATTATATCCTGAATCCACTTGGTTATAAAATGAGACATTAACTGTGACAAATGTCCAGCAGAATGAGAAATTCATTTTTCATTCTGAAATATCTATTCTATACTGATGAGAAATAAAACTGAACAGAAAAAAAATAAAGAATTTCTACCTAGAAGAAACCATATTGGGGTCCTTATGCTTTCTTAACATTTTCTTTATTATTTTTGATACAATATCAACCCATGGTTGTTGTTTTTTAGAAAAAAACATACAAAATCAAGTTAATATCTGAATGTTTTGGTTGGTTGTTCAATTTTGCCTCCATCTTACTTATTTCTGTTACTTCAGAATATCGGAACAGAGGACAGATGACAGAGATATGAAAATATCAGTATGTTGAATATGCAGAGATAATAATTGGGCCTAACATAGAAAATAACATAACCGGGAATAAATATGCTCTTTGCATGTTGAAACAATAGAACCCACAATATTTAGTCTTAATGCTGGTAAGTTTAATTCTAAATAAGGAAAAACATTCAAATCTCTACAAATAAACTTTGAATTCAGATTTTAAGTACCCTTGACTAAGTAAACTTGAAATTCTTATCTGCAACTGTTAATTTCATGATATTCATCTTCATGAAATTAAGAATCACAAGTTGTAATGCAGGTTATGCTATTATTTTCTCTTAAGAAAAATGTAATAAGACATATTGCATAACATTTACATATAGCAGTTAGGTGAGATACTGTCTAAGCCAAAAGCTTTGGTGTATAATTTAGCAAATTAAATTGAAGGGTGCTTAGTATTTTGTGTGCATGTTCTTAAAATCAGCAGAAGTGTTGCCTTACTCAAGACAAAATTTTGTAGTTCGCATCTTATTATACATAGTTGACTTTAATTATCCCTAATTAAAGGAAGATAAATTAAATAATTAAAGCTCTAATTCAATGTAATATTTATTATATTTATTTTATTATTTCTGAAACTGCAAAAGGAATCTACACCCCAAGCTTTTATTTTTAAAACAAATTAGTAGTCACTTAAAAGAAATAAACAAAGCATACAGAATGTTACAACATTCATTTTCATTATGCATAATATCTTGAGCCTAATTTATCCTAAAGTGTCCATTTGTTTTTGCGTCAGACATATTGCTAAGATGGTGACAGATCATTTTCTTGGGAACAAGGAATAAGATAGAAGAAGCTACTTGAAATTTCAAATAGAAAAAAATCTATTTTTTTAACTGTGCTTTTTCATAAAAATATGGGAATATTTCAACTGCATTTCAAAATGCTTAGTATTATAGTCTACAGACAGCAGAGTGCAGAGCAGCAGAGGTCTTAGAGTACAGGCAGGCAAGGGTGACTGTGGCTGGGACTGGACTCAAGCAGCTGCTGCTTTCCAGAGTGTGGCAAGCAGCCCTAGAGCCACGTAGTTCTAGGGATGCTTGCTACCCCACAAGACAGGGAGAAATGTGGGGGAAGATAGGCGAGTGGGGTAAGTTGGAGAGTCTCTTACCTGACTCAGGGCATAAAGGGATCAAGCCTGGAATGACTTGAATTGGGACGAGTACTTGCTTAACAATCCGCAATTCTCAGTTAATAATGACAACAGATATTTCCTTAAAATTAAAGGGAATTTCCCCTTCCCTTAAAAATATAGATCTGTAGTCTGGAAGTCCTCCTTGATGCCACAGTGTATCTACAGTGCATCTACTGTAACAACTGTAATTTTTCTATAGCTATTTGGATCTGGCAATGAATACCAAAGCCTTGGCTAAATCACTGTTAGACTATACAGTCTTTATGTAAGACTACTCTTGAAGAATGCCTGGAAGCTCTGTCATGCAAAATGGAGCAGCTAAGGTGATGACAACAAGACAGATTGATTTAATGCCTTCCAGTCAGACTGGATTCTTGGCAACTGCATGGACAATGCACTTTTCTTGGCAACATTTTTTGGAATGGTTTGCCATTGCCTTCTTCACAGAGCTAAGAGAAAGTGATTGATTCAAAGCTACCTAGCTGGCTTTGTGCCTAGGCCAAGAACTCACAATTTATAGGCTAGTATCTTTAATCACTATACCAAACTGGCTCTGTCATTAGCAACACCTGAAAAATGAAAATAGTTCTGGGCACTACTACAGATACTAAGTAATCAGAAATCTGTAGAACCTTTTCCGACTAGCAATTTAGTAAAAGGTTCACTCTTATTCCTTTTAATAAAATCTATTGGTCAATAAAGGTACTATCATATTCCTGAGTACTAATACTATCTTCCACAAAACTACTAAGATCATATTATGTTAATTTTGATAAATTAATATAGGAACAATTCCATAGTTTTTAATTTTCAAATCCCTTAAAAAGCTCAGGGCCTGAATATTTGAGTGACAGCTATGAAACTATCTCAAAGATGCTTGTGATATTAGAAGCTCACTTGTCAAGAGAGGACTTTTTCTCGTACCATGACCAAATTATAAAATGCATTCCCTTAGAAAGTATACTTAACCTTCATTTTTTTCTGTATTAAAAAGGAAGTCTTAATCTTTCTTTTCATCCAAGTCTTTTAAATTAATTTGTTGTTTTAAATATTATTTTTGAGTTTTGAAATCCAAACTTTAAAGGTTTGAATCTAAACTTTAGATGGTATTGATTAAAAGATAATGGAAGAATGTGCAGAGGCAGCTCCTTTACTTCTTGCCTGTACAGATTTGGGTGAGCCTCTTACTCAAAATGTTAGGCTTGAAACATTCTAGATATGTTATTATGAAAATGCAAAACTCCATATATGGAAATCACAGAGAACAAAATTAAGAATTAGAAACTCTACTTTGTAATTGTGACTACGATTTATTGATGGATTTATAAAATCTCCCTTTAAAGCTAGTAATTATTACATGCTTTATTATAGTGACTTGTATAATAGGATTTCTCATCTATCTTTTTGCCCTTAGTGAATTCCAATGTGACTTAGAATCCTTACTTTTATAATAGCAGAAAATATAAGAACAAACAAAACACTCCATGCTTTTATTCAGGACAGCAAATTAACTATGCCCCCTTGTTATCATCTTATTTGCTAACCTGGACATACTCTAGTAATAATGGCACTCTCATTTCTTCATTTTGGTTATCCCTTTCTCTACCATTTTTGAGATAGGAGTACTAGTCTGAACACAGACTCTAAATGAAATGCAAATGGTATTACATTAATTCAGCAAAGAAGTCACCAATACCATGCTCAAATATAAAAAATAAGCCCCACAATTCCTGCAGTGATATATTATTGTGATAAAGGGGCTATCCTTGTAGGGACAGTAAAGAATGCTGGAGGGTATGCCAAAAATATCCAAGCAGAACAACCCAAGGCATTAAATTTATCCCAGATACCCATAAGCACCTATATCGGACAGCAGCTATTTAGCAATAGCACTTAGACTTATATACTACTTCACAGTGTTTTACAGCTTCTCTAAGCTGTTTACAGAGTCCGCATATTGTCCCCAACAATCTGGGTCCTCATTTTATCAACTTCAGAAAGATGGAAGGCTGAGTCCACCTTGGGCTGGTCAGAATCAAACTCCTGGCACTTGGTAGAATTAGCCTGCAATACTGCATTCTAACCACTGTGCCACCATGGCTCATATATAGAAAGATGCTAGAGACACATGATCATTTTACTGTCAATTTATTTACTATATTTATATGCCACCCATCTTGCCATCAAAAGACTCTGGCAAAAATGGCAAAGGCATCATTTCATATTGCGTGGGAGAAAGGTAATGTAAATCACTCCTGTATTTTATCAAGCAAATCACATTGAGAGACAAGATAAAATGACTTGCAATGTAGTGCTGATGATGGGCCCCTTTATGCTGAGAAGCTCTTAACATGCTACTGAGGAATAATCAAGGGGGTTTTTTTTGGAGCAACAATGGGGTTTATGATACAACTAAGTTAAAACTTTTTGGATACTGCCATGCAGGGAAAGAAAATCTGGAGTTGCCAATACTGAAATACAGTGGGAACATGGAATGTGAAAGATGAACTGGAAAAGCTTAACATCGAGACAGATGAAACAATGGCTGCACATTGATATCTTACGTATCACTGAATTGAAAAGAACTAAAACTGGATATTTTCAGTCAGAAGATCATACTGCTTACTACTCAGGCCGCAACAAACGAAAAAGATAGTGTTTTCATTATCAGGAAGGCAAAGACAGTATTTAGGTAAATGTAGTCAATTGACCAAATCAATTGCAGGACAGCATGCACAGTTATCAGTGTTTATGCTCCAACCACTAATGTAGAAGAAAATGAAGTTGACTAATTTAATGGTCAAATTCAATATAAAATCAACAGAACATGCAAGTAAGACATGCTGCTTGGTTGTTGGAGAATAGAATGCCACAGTTAGAAATAGTAAGGTAGAAAATGCAGTTTGATTGTATGACCTTATAAGCAGAAATGAAGCAAGAAAACACTTTAGTAAGTTTCAACGATTTCTTCACTGATAGAGAACCAGAGGAACAGGAATGAAAGCAAAGAAATTGTTAAGAATGAATGTGAAAAAGTTTCCACAGCCTATAGAATGCTCACCCCAGTATTAGGATAATTGGCAAAAAGGGAGTTAACTAATTAACCTTAGGCTATCTGGTTGGTAAATAGTCAGCATTACTGCATGCCTTTTAATGTGTATTCCCCATTATGTGCCTACTTACTCTCTTGTAATCCCTTTCTCTCCAATTTCTTTATTCTTTAGAGAGGAGGGAGGAAAAAAAGAGATGAGACAGGAAAGATTACCTAAAGAGGTCACCTTTTTAGGCAATCTCTCTGCTCTGTGAAGAGGAAAAAAAGAAAAAAGGGTCATAGATCAATGCATACTAACTGACTGTAATGGCAAACACCTGACTGAGAGAGAGTTGCTATGAAAGTCATGTGTGCACCTTGGTTGCAATTATTTTTTCAGCACTATTTTAACTTCAAACATTCACTGCATGAAGCAGTTGATAAGTAAGGTTTATCTGTTGACATTTTACATTGGATGATAAATATAATAGTTGAAATATTTGTGAAGGAACTTGTTGTTTGCTTGAGCAGAACACAAAAACTAGAAAAGAATTTATAATGTTTTCAATATTAAATATTGGTACTTACCAGTGACTTGTTTTCTCAATGTTTCAATTTCATCCTTCAGGCTTTTAATTTCTAAATCTTTGCTTGCTGTTAATGGACCATCTACAGTTGAATAATGTAGGGCCTGGACTGTTTGTGTGGATTCTTTAAAAAAGCAAGGAAGGTGTAAGACTGCATTCAAAATTTTCAATCTATAGGTTTTGGCATTTCAAAATCCTAATATGGTACCCAACAAGTATCTAGCCTGACAATTTTTGGACCCCAATCTAAAGATTCTATAAAACTTTCTGTCATACCAAACTTTTTGAACTTCTATAAGGAACTGACCTTCACTTTCTTCTAGTGATCAAGAACAGTACAAAAATGAATCTTATACAATTACATTGATCCTATTTTTTTAAAAAACAGTATGTTAACTAATTTACCAAGTGATGGCATTTGTGCTAAGTGTAGTTGCTTTTCTATAACTACTGTCCAATAGATAGGTAAATTGTAGAAAAACAATTAACTGCAGCCACATACTGCTCACTGGTGGTGGTGGAGGCAAATCTTCCTGAATGGATACCCCCATTTGCCCAATCATAGGGGAAAAACTCACTGCTCACCAGCATTTACCACTGTGGTACTGGGTACTGAGGTGGTGCAGTGATTAGGGTGCAGGCTACTTCTGCTGACTGCCGGCTGACTGCAATTTGGCAGTTCAAATCTCTCTAGGCTCAAGGTTGACTCAGCCTTCCATCCTTCTGAGATGGGTAAAATGAGAACCCAAATTTTGGGATGCAATGTGCTGATTCTGTAAACGGCTTAGAGAGGGCTGTAAAGCACTGAAAAGCTGTACATAAGTCTAAGTGCTATTACTATTTCAACATAGAAAACCAATGCTGTAAATCAATCTTAAAAGATGATTTGCTGGCAAGAGAAGGAGAAACTGAAAAAGTTGAAGCCTCCTATACTGTATCCCTTTGGGAAGCAATGGAAACTAAAATATTATGTTGTTACATTCTTAAGTGTCTAAAAAAAGATCAAATTGCATTAAGGGAATAAATGAACAGAACTTACATGGAAGTTATGTAAGCTAGATTCTTTCTACAAATCATAAGCCAGGCTAAGCAAGTATTCAGTACAAACCTCTTCATAATGGGAAAGAAATTTAGACTATAGGTTTTTTTGTTCAATCCAACATTTACACTTTTTGTGTAACCTATAATGTAAAACTCCTTATGCACATTTTTTTTACCTTGCATAGATAAACCACCCTCTATCAATTTCAGTTCTTAAACTATTTTTATGTCCTCAATTTCATATTCAGTCTAACCATCATCACTCAGCAGTTTTCTCTTTTAATTGTCTCATTTGGTTTTTGTTTCTGAATTATTTTTAAATCTTTAATTTCAACATTAAAATACTATCATTTGTATGTTTCTTCAAGCTCTTCCATACTGGATTCTCCGATCCTCCAGAAAAATACCCTAATAAAGCCCTAGAGGTCACTTGTTCTCCAACAACAATTTTCCACATATTCTAAAGTTGTAAACCATGGATTGGGCCCGACTTGGTTTTAATTTTGCTCAATACATTGTAATTTTTTACTTTACTTCTTTTCTTTCTGCAAATATCTTAATACTTTGGCTATATGTGCAACTGTCTTTGCAATATCAAAAATTAATAACTTATTGTAATTTCTACTTGTAAAATATGTTCTTTTCATCCAAATTATTACTAAGCTGTGACACTGACTATACCACAGTAAATTAATGTCCAGTTATATGCGGAATGTTTTCAAATACTGTTTCTACTGAAAATGTAGTAGTATAAGTCTTTCTACCACGTAAATCATGGAATCCAAAATTGACTTAAATAGATAATCATGTATGCTTTATATAGGAATACCTTGAAGTTTTCTGCTAAGTTCCAGCTTTTCTTGCTCTAAACGTCTTATTCGTCTCTCATACGCTTCTGTAGCTAAGGTATCTTCTAGTGTTCTTTGAACATTGGCATCAAGTTCCATTACACGTTGCCCAGCTGCAAATCTTAGAGTACTACGATCCGAAAGCACACTGAAAAGATAGTTATCAGGTTTAGAACAATTTAACATGATCTTTATGACTTTCATATTAGGATAATTAAAAGTTCATATATACATTCCAACAGAAAACGAGGCAGTTAGATCTCTTTATTGTACAGTTTTTTGCAAATGTATTCATGAGGCCAACATAAATGGCTTGAAATCCAATATAATTCAAGTAGGAATCCACTTGAACATTCTAATGAACTCCACTCACAAAGATTGTCTCTCTTCCCTCTTATTACCTTCCAAATTGACTTCTGATGATCTTCCAAATATCCAGAGTCAATTTTAAATGGTGACAGTCATAAAGAGGGAAGAGAATAGTTTGTCACCTCTCCCCATTCCAGCAATGAAATAGCTCTGTCAGTAGAAAAAAATAACTAAAAATTACCCAGATACTTAGGTGTACTCTTAAAATATCTCCAATTATGCAGTGATGCTAAAAGGTTTGTGAAGCCTTTTGAATTTTCAATATTTCTGCAAAAATATGACCTAAAACACATTCTCCATACAAGTCCTCCATACTAAAACTAGATAAACAGAACCGAATTAAACAAATGAGTCAAACATATTGTATTTGTTCATTGTTTTATTGTGGGAAATCATTCAAATGATGTGAATCTTTGCTTTCAATTGATCAATTCTGCACATCAGCCTGGAGGAATTTTAACCCATTCTTCCTTGCAGAAAAGCTTCAACTCAGGAATGTTAATATGTTTCCTCTTATGAACTGCCTACCTCAGGTCCTTCAACAATATTTCTATAGGATTAAGGTCCGGATTTGGACTTGGCCATTTTATTTCTTTAGTTCCTAAGCCCTTTAGTTCCTTAGACATCACTCCTTTTAAAATTCTTTGAGACTTCCCAAAGTATTATATGCCTTGCTCTTAGTGTGATCTTGGTTGGTCAACTACTTCTATGGAGGGTAACAACGGTGTTGAACTGCCTTCAGTTGCACAAAATCTGCTGAGAGTGGACTGGAGGAGTCCAAATTCTTTGGAAATAGTTTTATAATATTTTCCAGCCTGATGAGTATCAACACTTGCTTTTCGGAGAACTGTAGAAATCTTTTTTTTTTTCCAAATCATGACACACTTCCACATACCTGCATTATGAAGATCAGACTTTGATAGTGAATATTCAGAATTAAATTCTTTAAACAAAGTAGGACTTCTGCACTCAAACCTGATTATTAGATTCCCATTGATTGAAATATCTGATTCTAATTTTTCTTTCAAATGAACTGATAATCCTAAATGTTCACATAATTTTGCTACACATTTAATAAATCAATTAAGATTTTGACTCATTTGGTTAATTGGGCTTTCTTTATATAGTTTTAGGGCTTGTATAGAGAACAGATCATGTTTTAAGTGATATTTATGCAGAAATTTAAAAAAAATCAAAAAGATTCACAAACTCTTAAGCAGCATTGTACATACTTAGATAAAGCAGGTAAGGAAATGATCTACAATATAAACTTGTCCAACTGTGTAAATCCTGTATTCTATCAGTCAGAAGCTCTTTTAATAGCCAATTACATATTGAATAAGTATTCTGCAGTGCCAGAATACTTGTCTGCATATTATATTTGTCTCTATCCATTAAAAAAATCCCTTTCAGTTTTGGCCTTTTAATATTTTGCATTCACCTATTATTCTAGGTGGGTTGGCATAGTGGCTCAGTGGTTAAGACACTGGGCTTATCAGCTGGAAAGCCAGCAGCCCAGGTTCGAGACTTGAGCACCACATGATCGGATGAGCTCCCATCCTAGCCCCAGGTCCTGCCAATCTAAGCAGTTTGAAAGCATACAAATGTAAGTAGATAAATAGGTACTACTTTGGCAGGAAGGTAACGATCTATGATGTCATGCTGGCCCCATGACTGAGGAAATGTTTTCAGACAGTGCTGGCTCAATGGCCTTGAAACAGAGATGAGCATTGTCCCCTCAGTTGGCAATGACTACTAGAGTAAAATCTGCAAGGATTCCTCTACCTTTATTATTATTATTCTAGATAGAGGAAACAACCAACAAGAACTATATATTGGATATAACTGGATATCAGCAATATATTGGACTAACATTAGGGATTTTGTCTGGTATGCAGTTTTATTATATAATCTGTACTTTCTATGAAGATGGAAACAATGTGCCATTCAATGTATGAATTTTGTATTACAACTGGTTCGAAATTTTCATGTAAAATGCATACATTACAGAAACAAATATTAACAAATAATGCAAGGAAATATTTGCACTTAATTCTATTTTATTTTTAAATCACAAAATAATTGAGCTATTCTAGTATTATTTAGTATAAACAAACTGGTCACTCACCAGCTACTTGTATATGTGAATCCTATAAATGGCAGATGATGGCCAGAAAATGCAGTATGTGTTGGCGGTGGCATTGTCTCCTGAAGTTTAAAGGAACAAGAAGAGTTTACTAATTTAGAAAAGGTTAATCCATTTGTATTAATTTCAGGTAAAATTAGCACAATGGGTATTCTGGTTCAGAAAAAGTAGCAGATTTAAAAAGACCATCACAGAAACCGCTGGTTTCCTTGGTCATTTATGGTAGTGTAAAAGTAATTTTGGTTCAATGCTTCTTATTTCCAGCAATGTTTACATCACCAAAAGTACAGAACAAAAAGCTGAGAAAGCAATAAAAACCATGAAAAAGAAAATCTGTCTTTTTTCGAGTGTCTGATTGCCATTTTTGCTTATTTCAGAAATTAATGAAAGCTTCTTGTTGTTTGGTTACTTTCCATTTTTTGTGACCCAATGGACATAAATTTTGATAGTAGTGTCAATCAGTAATTTTTATTTGTTTGTTTGTTTGTTTGTTACGTATTTCATTTGCTGCCTATTTTAAATAATGATTGGGGTATTAGTAAAAAGTAAGATATAAATTTTATACATAAATACACAAATATCAATATAAAGTATTAAAAGACACTCTCCTCTATTACTTACAGAATTTTTTAAACAGTCATCATCTACATCAAAATTCGAAGTATCTGTTGGACTGCTGACTTCAGGAATATAAGGTGCTTCACAGTTCTGAATGTTATCCCAGTCAATCCCTGAAAAAAATGGGTGGCTTTTAAAGTCTTCTATTCCATTCTGCCCAAGTCTATGTTCTCTGCTGCAGATAAGCCTTCGAATTAGGTCCTTGGCATTTTCAGACACGTCTGTCATTTGGGCAGGAAACTGAAATCTTTCCTTAAAAGAAAAAAAATGCTAATTAATAAACTAATGCTAACTACTTTACAAAAAAACATACACTAACCACTCCAACCCAAGAAGCAGAACCCCATAGGTTCTGTATGGGTACATTTATATCTTCCATCAGAAATTTATCAAGTACAAATACATTGCCACATAATGTGAGTTACCACTTTCTCCAAGGAAGTGTCTTCAGTAATAAATTTATTCAGAAGTATAAGCACAAATTGGTAAGAAATTTTCAACACTTGTATGTTGAAATCTAGACTTTTTAGAATTTTATTATGCACTTAGGAATTCATAAAATATGTGTTTTGGGGAAGTATGCACAGAATATTTTATATCAGAGATACAGTACCTGTCTTGAAAAAAGATACACATACTAGGAAATGCACCATAAAAAATAAGGAGTAAATGAAATGAAATTTGCAGGAAGATGTGTAAAAATACTATTCTTGTAAACTAATTGACGAGGTGGAAACAAACGAAGAAAAACCAAAATTGACAGATTCAGTCTAGTTGCAACAATGACTGAACTTCTTTTAACAAGAAGACATCCTTGTTTCTGCTCAGTGGACATATCTATCTTTTGGTTGGCAGAGAAAGGACAAAATAGCGCATATTAAATTAACTCAGTACAATTAATATGAATACTGCCTGAGAACGTTATTTATTCTTTTGTCACATGAAATGAAGCAATTCTATCTTGCAATTTTGGAGGCTGCACTCAAAAACAGAATTCAGAAGGTGAAATTCAACCTCACAACAATATTTGTTTGCACTAATGATCTTTTCCTAATTTTGTCACTCTTCCGGATACATGGAAACTTATATAGGGGCAGGAGGAGACACTATTCCCTCCATCTGATCCATTTTCAGAAGCAGTTTCACTAGAAAATCGGTTTCATTAGATTTCACCCAAAGTCCATTCATTAACCAACAAGAATATCAATAAAAATGTTAGGGTAGTTAAAGTCAAGTAAATCAATAAGTAAATCAAATATGCAAAACTATTAATATATTAGCAACAGCAATAGCACTTAGACTTATATACCACTTCACAATGCTTTACAGCCCTCTCTAAGTGGTTTATAGAGTCAGTATATTGCCCCTAACGATCTGGGTTCTCATTTTACCGACCTTGGAACGATGGAAGGCTGAGTCAACCTTGAGACTGGTGGGATTCGATCTGCCAAACTGCTGGCAGACAGTGATCAACAGAAGTAGCCTGTAGTACTGCATTCTCACCACTGTACCATCACGGCTCTTTGATTAATTCAAAGAAATATCTTAACTGAATTAATTTACAAGTTTCATAATCTGGTGTGCCTTTTACTATTTTCTATCATGAGCTGACATGAGAAATGCATTTTGAAAGGAAATATATTAAATACAGGCAGAAATAAATATAAATGAATCACTAAGCAAAACAATTCTAGATTCCTTGGATGCTGTCATTCATTTCTACAGACAAGGATAGCTCACTCACTTTGTGGTTCATTATCTTTCCATATGTCTCCACCAGAGATTCAGCATAAAAAGGTGTTTCTCCATAAAGCATTTCATACATGCAAACACCAAGGGACCACCAATCACATTCGGGACCATATTTTCCCTTCCCATCTTCCATGGCTTGCAGAATTTCTGGAGAAATATAATCTGGTGTTCCAACTGCCACCGAAGACTGAACCTGTAGGGATTATTATTTCACAATGAAACATTACCCATAACACTACTTCTGTTTCTATATGTATAGAAACAGATCCATTTATATTTAAAGTAGTGATAGGTGTGAGTAGATTGAATTAAAGAAGAATGTTTTCCACCATGACAGATTAAAAATCCTACTAGCAATCTGGCATTTATTAATTATAGCTGTTATGCTGTTCCTGAATTTGCAGTGAAGAAAAATTCCACATCAATATACAATCTTGTATTTCTTCCAATTGTACCAAATACTGAAAGAGTGTATTAACAAACTTTGCACATTTTCAATTTTTTCAAAAAGCTATAATATTTTGCCAGGACTTGGGAGTGATGTAAACAAAAAGTAATAACAATAGCAAGTGATATAGAACTAGACATTTAACTTAATTATGAGTTATGGCTAGGAAATACTAGCACACACAAAATAGCTGCAAATAGGCAGTAGCGGGCTCTGGATTTTATCACAGATTTGGCAGAAACCAAGTAGCTGTATTTTTAGAATGCAAACAGGATTTGTGATATTTTTTCACATGTTTTGACACTTTAAAAAAAAGAAGAAGAAGAAGAAGAAGATCTAGATTCAATATTCAAAGTTAGGGACCAGGAGAGAATATACAAATAACATTCAAACATAGTGAGACAACACAAATCACAGAGAAGACCATTACATGAGATAGACTGCAAGAAAAATTACAGGTTTGAGTCAGTAAGAAGGAGTAAGTAGGACTAGAAAGTTTTTATATTTTAAAATGCTAAAATATTCAAAAGACATGCTTGGAAGTATCTTAATAGATATATTTGGTCATTATTACTAAATAAAATTCTTTAATAATAAAATCAAGTTCTATTAATTAACAGCAAAAAAAAAAAGTAAATCTGGCTGCAGGTATTTTTCAATATCTAACTGTTGTTTAAGGACACAAAATCTATAGAAAGGAGTACAGAGCTTCATGTTACTCTGCAATCCATGCTACACTAAAATATTGGAAAGGTACATAAGAAACTGAAGGAAAGTTCTCCAGGATGGTATGCTATATTTGTATTCTGTGATATAATTCTAAATGGCTGTAATCAAAACAACAGAGCTTTAAAGTACACATTTTTGTAAAACTATCCAGTCATAGTGCTACATTATAAAGTACTTTTTAAAAAATCACTACACAAATGAAGAAAGGAAATATCTACATACTCATCTCCACATTTATTTCAGTGAGAGCAATGCAGTCAAAATATCATGGTTATAATAGTGGCTATAGAACAGGAGAATACAAATTAAATTATTCTGTTATACTTGGCATATTGACATTAATGTTGTACCTGATACACCAATTCTCATGTGATTAATTTCCAGCTATAACGGACCCTTAACAGCTTGAATAATATGTCAGGCAATTGACACCAAAAAGGATACTTGGTCTTCCCTTCTGCGAATCTCAATTCCTCATTCCAAGACACTTAACTGTTATAATCCACATACTGTATCCTCCTTCATTACCAATTATTATATCTGTTTTGTTAGTTCTACAATAAAAGCATCTAAATTATGCACTCAGAACCCAAATTATATGGTGAAATAGATCATTGACAGAACAAATAAAGATATTACTCAAAACCTTTGGTAGGTATAACGATATAGAACTATATAAATACAATAAAAAATGGAAGAGTCACAGGATAATGGGAATTATTAAATATTTATGGACAATGATGGTAAAATAAGATATTTGGTGAAGGAACATAAAAGGAGTGCAAAGTGAATTTATAATATATCTGTCGAGACATCCCACGCTCGACACACCGGGGATAAGAGCAAAGCAAAGAGCTCACCATGCAATATTGGAAAGGTATTGAGCTCGCCATGCAATACTGGAAGGATCGTGGGCTGCAATGGGGGGAAGGGCATATTCACGGTGATGGGGGTGCTAGTGGCTCGGTAGGCGGACAGTTACCCTGCAGCTGGGATAGGGGCCGTTCAGGTGTTTGTTACCGCCTGTTGATGCATCCGGGTGACGTGGCAGCTTGCGCAAGTGTGGAGCTGGAAACCCGGAAGCATAGCCTATTGGATGACTGAGTGGCGCGGCTATTTAAACAGCGTTGGGTTGCGGTAGATCCCAACGCTGACTTTGTATTATCGTATATTGAACTCAGCGTTGTCTGCGGCAAATGTGGAGAACAAATAAACCTGTTTCCTGCTTAAGGCTTCATTCGGCTGCAGCGTGGTTTGTTAAAGTGCCCAGGTTTTGCTGAGCGGTCTGAGAATATCCAGCCAGAAGAATTAAAATGGATTTCTATTATAGCTCCAACACAATTGCTCAAAAAGGATAATTTAGCAACCAACAACTTTTCTTTATATCAAATATAATCCCAAAACTGAATTGGTTAACAAGGTGTTGTGGCCCGCCGGTGGCCAGCAGAGCTGGCAGCAGAGTTGAACAGTGAGGAGGTTGGGGAGGAATTTGGGCCAGTCCTGGGGGCTGGGGAAAGCTCCGACAAGGGCTCTGTGTCAGAGGCAGATAGACAGCAGCGAGGCAGAGATAGCTGGAGCCCATTCCCAGTGTTTGCATGTGCAGAGCTGCAAGAAGACAAGAACAATTAAGAAAGCAGGGTCAACTCGGAAGTAAGGCCACACCTTGGAAATAATTGGCCCCTCCCATAGGAAATAAAAGAGGAGCAAATGGAATGGGCTTTCGCAGGAAACAATTTGTTCATTCCGTGACTCTGAGGGACTCTGTTCCAAGTTTTGTCTTGTACTGCGGTTGGAGACAATTTACGTAGCAGCTTGCCAAACAAAATAAGGTATGTTGAGAAATATTTATTTATTTATTTATTTATTTATTTATTTATTTATTTATTTATTTATTTATTTATTTGTCCAATTTATATGCCGCCCTTCTCCGTAGACTCCGTAGACTCAGGGCAGCTTACAATGTATTATAGCAATAGCCTGCATATTTTTTTGTATATACCTGCTTATTAGGGCTTTCATCCCCCTCCCCCCAAGCAATGTTGTTCAATACAAAGTTGGTTTATTGCTCCCACAATAAGTCCTCAATCTTTCAAAATATTACTTTGAAAAACTGTTTGGACAAACCTTGCTGACTGTGAATGAATGTAATTCACAGTCGTGTAAATAAAAGAGGTTTTGCCAGTAATTCCTGCCTCCTGCTTGTTAAGGGAGCCTAGGTCAGAACACAAGGATCAAATATTAAAGATGTTTGAAGTTACATTTTAACTGAGTTTATTTAAAAAAACCTAATTTACCGTTCCATCTTCCATCAGCTTCAGACAAGAACCAAAATCCGCTAACCGAATATGTCCATTCATATCCATCAGGATATTGTCAGGTTTGATATCTCTGTGAACAAAATTCATTTGGGTCATTCCATGTTAAGTGTCATTTTATCAGTTTAAGTCTAATAAAATATTTTGCATTTCAAACACTTTGGGGACAACTGAAATTAAAATGCATATTGCAAAGTAATCATGATTTGATGAAATCTGAATCACATGTATTTCTATCAATTAATGTGCATCAATTAAAATCCGTATACATTTACATATTACTGATATAATAGTAGAGAACTGCAATAATTGTACTTTTAGGTAAGGCATGTAAGTGCTGTATCAAAAATAATATTACAAAATATACGCCCTATGTCAGTGAGGACTTCATAAATGTCTTCTAAGATTGACATGCGATTTCATAAAGTACTTTCTAAAAATAACTTTATATTCCATTGTAAATTTTAAAAAATATTTATTGAAGTATGGCAGAAAAATATATAAACATAAATATAATGCTTCAAAATAAGATACACTGAGTATGATAGATAAGTGTAAGTACGTTCAAGTATAATTGTTGTACATTGTTTTCTTCTTTCCTTGTAAATTTTATTCTTTCAATGATGTTGTTGATTATTTAATGTGTCTTCTCTAGTTCCTTTTTATTATTATTATTGATGATGATAAAGTGTTCCCTACATACTGGATTCATTATTTATTTATTTATTTATTATTCATATTTCTATGCCACCCACTCTCTGAGGACTCTGGGCGGCTTACACCAAAGACAGTATACTAAATAGCATATTGCCCCCAACAATCTGGGTCCTGGATTTCTTATCAATAACATAGAGTACAGGAGAGGAAGCAGCATGCAATCCTTCAGTTATTATTTAATTTTCCATTGACCTGAGCGCAGGTAAAGAGAACTGTAGCCTATCATATCTGGGTAATGACACATTTTTTACTTTGAAAACAAATGCAATAACCAAATGAAAAGATCTATGTACAGAACAATCACATCAACCTCAACCTTAGAAAAGAACATCCCCACCCTACCTATTAGCCATTAAACCTATGCTCTGGGCTGCTAGAATACCCTCCATTTTCCATGAGAACAACATATTCCTCTTGAATCTTTTTCCACCTTAGAAATGAGTACTCTGGGCATTCTTCCCTGTTGCTGATTTTTATCCTGCTGCTTCCAAGCTTAATTTAGGCCATGTTAATAGTGTGAAGTATAGTTGGTCTGTGACTGATGATATATATTGAAGGCGATTTATTATTGTTGCTAAACAAGACTGAGTTTTGCAAAGTACAAATAGTCCTCAACTTACAATCACAATTTATGTTGTTAAGTGAGAAATGGGAAGTTTTGCCCCATTTTATGACTTTTCCCACCACATTTGTTAAGCGAATCATTGCAGTTGTTAGGTTAGTAATGTGGTTGTTAAGTGAATGTAGTTTCCCCATTGACTTTGCATGTCAGAAGGTCGCAAAAGGGGATCTCATGACTCAGGGACTCTGCAAAGGCATAAATGTGAGTCAGTTATGAAGTATCCGAATGTAAATCACATAACCATGGGGATGTTGCAACGGTTGTAAGTGTGAAAAATGGTCATAAGTAACTTTTTCCAGTGCTATTGTAACTTTGAATGGTCACTAAATGAACTTTTGTAAGTGGATGACTACCTGTACAGGAAGCTCTTTTTGACCACAATTGGGACCAGCAACTTGGTCATTAAGTGGAAGCGGTCACTAAATGAAATTGCTACCATGCTTATGATCTTACTTCAGCTTTCCTTTGCTTTACAGACCTGCAAAGGTCATAAATGCAAGGAATGATCATAAACATTACTTTTTCATCACCATTGTAATTCTGAAAAGTCACTAATGAGAACTATCTGTATTTCCTTAGTGTAAAAATTAGGTAAGCCTTATTTATGGGCCAGGAAGGAAGGCTTTTTATAACATAAACCAAGGGTTCTAAACTAGCTACTTTGTATCTAGAAAGCTGAAAAATAAAATCTATTGTATATTTTTTACAGAAATTACATCACATTAACAATATAAGCATTTATTCTTGGTCTGGCTATAGCCTCAAAAGTAAAAATTAGAGCAAGAAAGACAGAGAAGAAAAGGAACAGAGATAACCATATTTTATGAAGTTTAGTTGATTACATAGCTATGTTTTGAATGAATATTTAGCTACCAAAAATATAAGTGATATTTTTGCTAATATCAATACCATAAGTCTTCACCATGGTCTAAAGATTAAGTACAATCTATTAATTACGGCATGCAGGAGCTTCTGAACTTGTGTTGTACAAGAAGTTGTTGGTCAATAAATAAGTAGAAAAAGTAATCTTGTTAAAAATCTGGGAATTCCATCTGTCAAATGAATCCTGAAAGGAGAAACTATAGAGGAATACAAAATATGTTTAGCTGATATGATACAAATTGTTGATACTAATGATTGATATAAATTGTTGATATGATACTGATCAGGAGTGAAATGCTACCGGTTCAGACCGGTTCAGCTGAACCGGTAGCGATAGTGGCGGGTGGTTCGGAGAACCAGTAGCGATGGCGGCACGAGGCTCCGCCCACCCATCATTACTTCCTGGTTTTAACCAGGAAGTAACCTTTTTTTACCCTCTGCGCATGTGCAGAAGGGTTTGCACATGTGCAGGGAGTCCAAGGGTGTATGTGATGTGCGGCACGTTCACTTCTGAACCGGTAGGGAAGGTAAGTAGATTTCACCCCATTACTGATACTGTAATACCTCTGCCACTATTCTATTTTGCCACAACTGGTAAATCTTTTCTGAATTATAAATAGAAGAACACTGGGAATGACAGATGAACTGATTGTTGCCATCTGTAGAGGTGAAGAACTTTACAAATCATACCAGAATAAATTTCTGTTAATCATTATTATTTGCTTTTATGATGGTGGTCAACCATTTATACATGGATTGGATGGGGAATGCAGAATGCATATACAATATGAATTTGAAGGACATGAATAAATTGACTTGAGGTCTAATCCCAGACATAGTTACATGAGAATAAGTAATGCTGAAATCAAGGGAACTTTGAATAAGTATGAATAGAACTATGCTACATATTCAGAATAAAAAGAAGGGAGATGGAAATAAACTTTAGCTCAATTATCTGCAGATGTTACATATTAATTTTAAAATATTTCACAGGTTGTGTCAACGCAAAGTGCTTGTGACTTCATCTTTTTAGTCATTTTGGTCGTTTCCACCAATGGCAAGAAGGAAATCAGTAGGGTACCAAGTAGCCACACAAGTTGAGAGAAAGCAAGGTGAGGGATCAATGGAAAGAAGCCCCAAAGGATTTAAAAAAAAAACAGCCCAAAGAGAGAAAAAAGAAAAGAAATAGAAACAAAGTGGAACAACCCACTGGATGGAAGATTTCTCTCAATCTTGTGGGAACAGTGAACAGAGTTAAACAGACACCACAGCTGTGGTGGCGCAGTTAGAATGGACGTTGTCTTACCTGAACGTCCGTTTTCTGGGCGCTGCGAACACTATCCATGAATGGGTTAAATCCTTCAGCCTTTGGCAAACAACTGAGAGCAATTTAAAACTAAACTTCCCTTTCCCGGCTCCTTAGCCACACCCCCTATTCCCATGATACCCCAGTCTGAACGAAGGCAAAGTAAACGACAAACTTGGTCTAGTACAAACAAAAACCATAACTTTATTAAACAACAACCATAACTAGTGAAGACTAAACGCGCCTTGGCAGTCAGCCATATTCTAGGGGGGGTATGGATAGTGTTCGCAGCGCCCAGAAAACGGACGTTCAGGTAAGACACAAATTCACCTTCGGTATGAAGGCCGGATCGAGACGCAGTATCACCGTGGAGTCTCTGAAGACGCACAGGTCCTTACGGACAGACAGGGCCGCTAATTCGGAGACCCTCCTGGCCGAAGTAATGGCTAGGAGAAAGGTAACCTTGAAAGACAGATGTTTGAGGGCCACTGACTCCAATGGCTCGAACGGAGGCCCGGTCAACGCTCGCAAAACAAGCAGCAAGTCCCAAGAGGGGTATCGGTGCACCGTGGGGGGATGCAGATTCGTGGCACCATGTAGAAACCCTTTGATAAGTGGGTGATGTGCCAGGGACTGGTATGGGGCGCAAGTGATGACTGTAGACAAGGCAGCTGTCTGCCATCTCAGGGTGGCTGGAGCCAGTCCTTTATTTAGCCCCTCCTGTAGAAATGCCAGGATGTCCCATATAGTGGCTATCGTGGGGTCAACATGATGGCGAGACCCCCAGTGGCAGAACGTCCTCCACGATGCTTCGTAGATGCGCGAGGTCAATGGCCATCTAGCCGCCTGGATGGTATTGACGACTGCGTGCGGCAAATTGTCTTTCATTAGGATTACCCTCTCAAGTGCCAGACGGCTAATTGTAGCCACTATGGCTCTGGGTGAGAGACCGCCCCCTGGCACAGATCGACCCAGTGCGGTGGGATGATCCACGGCCGGTCCGCTGATAGGGCCACCAGGTCTGCGTACCACGACCTTCTGGGCCAGTTTGGAGCCACTAGCAGGAGGTTGGCCTTTTCCAATAACAGCTTCCTGATGAGTCGCGGCAGCAGTGGGATCAGTGGAAAGGCGTACAGGAAGCCGTCCAGCCATTTGCAGTGAAGGGCATCATGATCCTCCGCCTGAGGAGTTGGGTAGCGAGACACAAAACGGGGTAACTGCGAGTTGCTCAGAGTTGCAAACAGGTCCACTTCCGGTTTCCCGAATCGGGTAGTGATTTCCTGGAACAGGCTGGGGTGGAGTTGCCATTCCGCCTGGTCTATTGTTTCTCAACTGAGCCAGTCTGCCCTGACATTGGTCGACCCCGAGATGTGGTCTGCCTTGATTGACGAAAGGTGTTGTTCCAACCAATTGAACAGGGCTTCGGATTCTAGCATGAGAAGCCGTGACCTTGCCCCTCCCTCTCTGTTCACGTGTGCCTTGGCCGAGATGTTGTCCGTCAGAATCAACACGTGCTGGCCTTGAACTGTGGCTTGAAAGTGGTGAAGAGCTAGTCTGATCTCCAGACTCCAGACTAGTTACTGGAGCCGTAACTCCAGTAGGTTGATGCTGTTGAGTTGTTCGCGAGGGGACCATTGGCCCTGTGCCACCAGATTGAGAAGGTGCGCTCCCCACCCTCGGAGGCTTGCGTCCATGGTTAGAACCACCCTGTTTGGTTCCAGGAAGTTGGAACCCCTGAGCAGTGCTCAGGTTGTCCACCACTTGAGAGATCGATGGACCTGGATGGTGAGGCTCACTTCTCGCTTTGCGTTGGCTTTTCCCGCCCATTGAAATGGTAGGAGAAACCACTGGAGCGGCCTCGAATGTCTGCGTGCCCACGGTATGATGCCAAAGCAGGAGACCATCTTCCCTAGGAGACACAACAGCTGAAGTAGTGGTACCTTCTTTCTTGCTGTATCTGCTGGACCAGGTCTTGGATGCTCCAAACTCTGTCTGAGGACAGAAAAACCTGTCTTCTGGCCGAGTCTATCACTGCCCCCAAGTGGAGAATTTGGGTGGAGGGATGGAGGTGGCTCTTCTCGAGATTGATTGTGAAACCATGGTCTTGGAAGGCCTCCAGGACCAGATTCCTGTCCCTGGTCGTCTGGACCTGTGAGGACGAGAGGATTAGAATGTAATCCAGGTAACAGAGGACTCTCACCGGGAGCGCCCGGAGTTTGGCCACCACCACCGCTACTAGTTTTGTGAAGGTGCAGGATGCCGATGAGAGGCCGAAGGGCATTGCATGGTATTGGAAATGATGTCCTGCGTACTCGAACCTCAGGAACTGTCGGTGCTCTGGGTGGATAGGCACATGCAGGTAGGCTTCTCGTAGGTCCACTGACTGAAGAAAGTCTCCTTTTCGCACTCTGGCTAGAATGGACCGGAGGGAATGCATCTTGAACCTGCGGTATTGCACCGACTGGTTCAGTCGCTTCAGATTCAGGATTCCCCTCCATCCTCCGGAGTTCTTGGGGACCAGGAAAAGGCTTGAATAAAACCCCCCACCGTGTTGGTCCAGTGGCACTGGTTCTATGGCCTTGATCTCCAAGAGATGGGCAATCTCCTGTGACATTAGGTCTTGGAGTTCCTGGGACTGTGGGATTGTGCCCCGGAGAAAGCAACGGGGCGGGGGACCTGAAAATTTGATGTATAAGCCTGATGAAGTTGTGCGCCTTACCCACAAGTCTGATGTTGAGCGGGCCCATTGTTGGTGGAAGCGGAGGAGTCTTCCCCTTATAGGGCCCGCGGGTCTGAAGTCACTTTCCTGGCGGCTTTGGGGCCGGATCCACGGAAAGGACGCTTGGACTGCTGGTTTCGGCCTCTGTCTCTGAACTGCTGTCTGTACTGTGTTCTATCGCCCCCTTGGAACTGGGACCGGTGAAAGGAGGCCCCTCTTGCCCCCATGTTGTGACGAAAGGGCTGTTGGTATGAGTAGGGGGAGTATCTGCGCTCATGTCGACAGAGGGATGATGGAAGCACCTTCTTTTGTCCTTGTCCTTGACAGGACGGGCTCTAAAGCTGCCCTGAAGAGGTCTGGAGCCTTATATGGGGCTGCAGCTAGCTTCCACTTCGCTTTGAGGTCTGCCTTCCAGGGCCGTAACCAGAAAATCCTCCTGGCTGTGACAGTGGAGGCTAAGGATCTTGATGCGAACTTTGCTGAGTTTAGTGAGGCGTCTGTGGCATAGTCAGTGGCTGCAATTATCTTATTTACGTCCTGATGAAGTCTGGTGTCCTCAGCAGGGAGTCTTTCTTGCATTTGTTTAAGCCAGATGAGGGCCGTTCTGTTGAAGAAAGATGTCGCTGTTGCTGAGTGAATCGCCCAGGCCACCGGCTGGTGGGCCTTGCGAAAGGCCCCCTCCATTCTCTTGTCCTCTGCCTTGAGACCATCCAAGGCCTCTGTGGAGATCATCGAGGCCGAAGAGAGGGATGCCACTGGTTGGTCTACTGTTGGGAGAGCCAGCAATTCCTCCAGCTCAGGGGCTGAGCTTCTTATCCAGGGTACTGGGTGTTGTCAACGAGGCCGGCTGTCCCCAGGGGTTCTGGATTACGTCCGCGAACAATTGTGGGCAGGGAACGCAGTCCTTTTGTGGAATGGAAGATTTGAAGAGGGCGTCGTGGGGCCAAGATAATGATGGTGCTGCTGACGCAGTTTCGCCTGGAACTCCTAGGTTAGTCGTGAGACGCGCCTTGTGGAGCAGCGACTTGAATAGCGCCGGTCGAAAGAGCCCGGTGAAGGCTGGAGTGTCTGGCATGAGACCCTCATCTTCTGAGAACTCGATATCCTCTGGCCCCCCCTCTGCCTGATCAGACTCTTCCGACAAGGATGAGGGGTCCTGATGATGGTGGTTGTGAGATTGAGTCTGTTGCAGCGACCCCTGGGCCGCCAGAGGATGTAACTGTGGCTGAGATGCCTGCTGCCAACTGGCCGCCAAGAAGGATGACAGCGCCGAGGAAAACATGGCCTGAAAATCCAGTTGGTTGCTTGGCCCTGAGCCCCCTTGTGGCCTAAGCCCCGCTGCCATCGGAGTGAAGGTTGCCTCCAGCTGGTGAAGCCGTTGCAGTGTGACCGAACAGGGCTTGAAATAGCCGACTCCGGTTCTCTGGATGGTGTGGGGGGCGCATCCCCAGTGTGCAGTTCCGCACTGGAGGCTGCAGCTGCCGCCTTCTGCGCCTTGGCACATTGGCACTCTAGTGCCTGGTGGCGCCTCAGGGCATCCATGTCCAGGGTAGGAGGCGCCTTGGCAGACTTGGATTTGTGGCTGGAGCTCCCAGACCGCCTCCCTGAGCTTTTCTTAGACTGTTTAGCCCCCTTGCGAGGTGGGCTTGTCTCCAATTCCGGATCTGAGGAGAATTGTGAGTCAGCCATGACTGCCCATGTGTCCTGGCGCTGAATCAGCTCCCCTAGAACCTCTCTCTAAGGCAGACTGCCCCGAGGGGACTGGTCCTGCTGGTTCCTTAACACCCGGCCAAGGGTGGTGCAGTTGGGCCCCCTGGTGCTTCAGGGAAAACCGTCTGCCAAATCAACCAAAATGGCGGCCCGGAGGTCCGTCAAAATGGCGGCCGCACGTGACTGGTGTCCCACGAGGCGGCTAGAGCAGCGGACTTGCACTGGCGGCCCGAGGGTCTGACCAGATGCTGCACTAAACAGGGAGCTAGAGAGAGTTCTTTCTGTAGCGTAGGGGAGAGAAGGGCAGGCTCAGCAGGCTTCCTGGCTGAACGCCGCTGCCGCCCGCCGCTAACTCTTTGAAACTCCGAGGCTTGGAACAGGCATGCTGCGGCTTCGGCGGCTAGCTCCGCTGCTTCTGGCGGCTAGCCGAGCTCGAAAACACAATCACCGGCTGGATTGAGCGCTAGCAGAGCGAGCGTGAGCAGACCGAAGCGCCGAACCCGCTGCCCAGCTGATGAGCACTCTCACAAGATTCAATCCGAAAAGAAACACAAAAGAAACAGCATGCGGAGGCAAAGTAATCAAAAGTAACAGAAAGCCTAAATGCCCTTAGGAAAGGGAAGAAAAATAACTCAAAACAAGAAAGGAAACCAAATTAAAGAAAAGGGAATACCTGTGCTACTCAGGAGCTCCCAAAAAACTCTTCAGCGTTTGCCAGCAACTGAGAGAAGACTGGGTTATCATAGGAATAGTGGGTGTGGCTAAGGAGCCGGGAAAGGGAAGTTTAGTTTTAAATTGCTCTCAGTTGTTTGCCAAAGGCTGAAGGATTTAACCCATTCATGGATAGTGGGAGCAGCGCACAGGAAAATGGATACTGCAGGCTACTTCTGCTTACTGCCTGCTGCCAGCAGTTTGGCAATTCGATTCGCACTGGCTCAAGGTTGACTCAGCCTTCCATCCTTCCGAGATCGCTAAAATGAGGATGCAGATTGTTGGGGGCAATATACTGACTCTAAAACTGCTTAGAGAGGGCTGAAAAGCACCGTGAAGCGGTATATAAGTCTAAGTGCTTTTGCTATAAAAAGAAAAAGACAACTGAAGCTACAATGGAAAGAGACAGTTGGGGGATGGTAGTAGTTGGGGAAACTGAGATTTGGAACCTTGTTCCCCCTTCTTTCTTTCAACAGAAAGAGGAGCCTTCCTGATCACTACAACTGACAAGTGGTAATATGAATGGCCACCATAATGCCAGTGACCTTGCAACTGGCTACAGGAAACCTGCAGCACAGACGTGGTAGTAGTTGGGGATCGTGCAGAAGTGCAGGCAGAAGGTACAGGAAATCCAAAATTTCTAAAACTACAAGTTGTCAAGGTAAAGAATTGGACAAAAGATGTCTTGAGGACATCACAGTCATAAACAGTCAAGAAAACTAAATATTCAGCAGTAGTTACAGCATTTTTAAAAAATTGAAGAAGCAAACAACACCAGTCTACTGGGGCCACATGTGACCATAGGATAGAATAGTGGGAAGAATGGGTGATAGTGGGAGTTATTTATTATCATGAGGACCCAGATTGTTGGGGGGGAAATATGCTGACTCTGTAAACTGCCTGGAGAGTGCTATGAAGTGGTATATAAGTTTAAGTGCTTTTTTTTTTATTAAACAAAGTTATATGGCTGTTCACTCATACATAGGTGACTCTGGATGTCTTACAACATTAAAAAAAAAACACAACATAAAACCAAAGTCTTCCGTCTGCCCCCATAGCAGAAATAACACTGTCAGATCAAACACTTGATCAGCTCCAGCTCATCCAGGGTCCCTAAGCTCACTAACAAAATCAGGTCTTCTGAACCTTTTGGAAAAACAACAACTGCCTTGGTCCCAATTATAGTAATAACTCAAAGATTACTTCTAAACTCCAACTAAATAATACTGGTTGTTGCAGCTGGATGATTAAAGAAGCATTCTGCAGAATAAAAAACAGCCTGGATTAGATATGTTTAAATAGGGAAGTGAAATGAAAACTATGATCAAAATAGATATAAAATGTTAATATGCATTTCTTCTGTTTTGATCACCATAGTAATTCTGCTAAATGGCTAAAATAGATGTCCACATAGTATGCTATGATTTCTCTATAGGAATTAGTTTTGGGCCTTAATAAATGCTGTAAGCTACAATATATACCAAAGGAATAACTCAACACTGTACAAGAGAAGCTGTGTAATAGCACTATTTAGACAAGCAAAAACATACCAGAGCAACCCTGAACATCAGAAAAAGAAATCTGGTCATCTATTCTATATTTGCCAAAAAAAAAAAAAAAAAAAGCAACTTCATCAAAAAGTGCCCTACCACTCAAACCAAAGAGCAAACCCCATTCCCTAACAGTACTGATGTTGCTACCTAGCTTGGGTAATACGGAGTAGGGCGACATATAAATTGGACTAATAAATAAATAAATAATGAAATAATGAAATGTCTGCAATAAAACAACCAGCCTTAGAGAGTACCAAGGAACCCTCATTTCAACCTGAGTTACGAATGTTTTCCTCTATCAGTACTATAATATATCAAAAGTTATTCACACAATTATTATATCTATATTCTTTTATTTGCATATTCCCTTTCAAATAAAGATTTTACTATTCTGGGCCTTCTGTGCTGTGGTATCCATATTATGGAAAATTCTCCCCAACCCCAAATGAAATCAAAATAATTTCTTCATAATAATGTGATCATGACTTTCTTTAAAGAAGCCAGATCTATCCAACTCACAAAGAAATATTATCTTTGGAGCCCAGACAGTTAGCCTATTTCTGCTTTTTACAATAATATGAAAAGAACAACGATCAAGTGAACAAGAAAGTTATTTAAGAAGGAGTTGACTTGTTTTTCCTTTTAATTCATCCTCCCAATATCCCGGCAAAGGGAAAGTCTAGTTTATGTACATCAGTCCCTTTGAAAGAGATATGTGGCTGTGGAGTGGAATAACTGTTACTGTAAGAATTTATATTTTATTTTCTCCACTTCTTAGATATTCTCTGTTTGGAAATATTTCAGATGCAGCTGTCCATTTAGTCATTACTTATAATAATTTACTATACCTTTTCTGTCAATTGATTCTTACTTTTGTCTTATTTTCATTAATAATTGCTAGATTAACAACATACACAAAAAGTAATTATAATTTGACTAATTTTTAAACAATAACCATATTCTTCCTTATACATTGCCTCACTGCATTTTCACCCTTATCCATCCACTAATAACCAACCAGCAATCCTTTATCTAGTAATCCACTTCTTGAAGGGCAGGGATGAGCATTAGGAGCATCTAACGAGTCTCTGAAAAATATTCTAGCTATCTAGCAAATAAAGTTACTCAGATTTACCTGGAGTAGAATGCTAACATCATTCTACTCCAATGATGATAACATCATTCTATTTACTTGAAGTAGAATGGTAATGATAAGTTAAGCCTACTTTAAGAAAAAAAATCTCAGTGCTCTGTTTAAAAGTGAATACACAGTTCCCTTTGTTAAATTGATGATTTTCTAATGACAAGTCTTAAACCCATTATTGCAGGACTTTAGAAATGTCTTAAAAGCCAATTTGATTAGTTGCTTTATTATGATTTGGAGTTTTATTGATCATTATTTTAAAACTAGACACTCTTTTTTTTAGTTTTGCTACATTTTTATTACCTTGAATTTAGTAGTATTTTCATTGTTATCTTGAATGTGGCTTAAACCTTAATATGTGGCTTAAAATGTGTGGTTACAAAACAGAGGCTGAAAATTAGAAAACTAACTATTTAGCAATTCCTTTTATACTATGTCCAACATGAACTTGATTTATATTAAAGATCAGCAGAAACCACCCTGGAAGCTGTCAGAACACTATAGCTGCAGTTCAGTTAATAATTCTGCAAATGTTTCCTTTTTGGTAAGTGGGCAGCTGCCAGTTTGTTTCCCTAGAAAACAGCACAGCTGGCAATATGTTTTTCATCTCTTTCTACTAGCACAGCTTTATTAAATAAAATAAACTGGAAATAAGTCATGTATCTCGGAAAAGCGGGGGGGGGGGGGTGCAGATTTAAATCTTTGAGGGGGGAAAACCTTGCTTTATTGACATGATTTTTGTTAACTGAAATCCAAGTGATAAAAACTGTCATTTTGGATATAAAGAGATTTGTGAAACAGGAAAATACAGTGTATTGGCAAAGTTGCAAAAAAAAAAAATAAAATAAAATAGAAAAGCACAGGAAGTCTTATGAAAAAAATATAAGCAAAATAAGAAGCATGCCTGCAAACTAACTAGTTGCTATTCTAATTGTGGAATACTTAACTATCTGAATATGGAAAATATTACACTGGCATGTACTTGTAGCAGTGAAATGACTGCTTAAAAAGGAAAACTCCTGTGGTAACCTCAGTATACAGACAAATTGGAAGGCAGTTTCCCCCCCCCCCCCGCCTTACATTAACTCTCTTTTCAGTTTCATTCTTTCCATACAAAATAATAATTAGTTCTTAATATTCATGGATTCCCTTGTTTATATTGTTTTTACAATAGTTTCTTGCCAGGTTTTAAAAACTCTGGCTCTAAAAAGTCACAATCTTCACATCATTCTGCTGAAGAAATTACTAAAAATATCTGTCATTCAGTTATAATTTTTTTTTCTTTCTCTCAGTTAAAAGACATTGTGGAGTTACTCTCTTTCAATTCTCTACTCAATGCGGAAATTACAATATTGGATGCAAATAGCAGCCTGGCTGCATTTAAATATCTCCAGACAAAGAAAAAGGCCAATATTTACCAATATCTACCAATAAAGGAACAGACAGTCAAGGAATATGCACAGACCAACACTTGGTAGAGTAGCCATGAAGGCCTTGGAAAAAGTATTCAGATGCTACAATGTGCTTATACCTACAAAAGGTCAGAACCAGTGGTGGGATTCAATTTTTTTTACTACTGGTTCTGTGGGCATAGCTAGGTGGGCATGGCATGGCTTGGTGGGCGTGGCTTGGTGGGTGTGGCAGGGGAAGGATACTGTAAAATCTCCATTCCCTACCCATTCCAGGAGAAGGATACTGCAAAATCCCCATTTCCTCCTGATCATCTGGGACTCGGGAGGCAGAGAATAGATGGGGGCGGGGCCAGTCAGAGGTGGTATTTACAAGTTCTCCGAACTACTCAAAATTTCTGCTACCAGTTCTCCAGAATACCACCTCTGATCAGAACCAGTGGTGGGTTGCCCCCGGTTTGGACCAGTTTGCAAGAACCAGTAGTAAAACCGGCAGGAGGCTCTGCCCACCGACCCCGATATCATCAGGAAGCTTCTGTGAATGTGCAGAAGCGTGCGTGCAGCCCCGTTGCAAACGATGTAGTAAAGGTAAGTAGAACCCACCCCTGGTCAGAACCCTATGGAAGTGAAAGTTAGACTTTGAAGAAGCAACATATGAAGAGTATTGATACTGTTGAAATTATGTGTCAAAGAAGACTGCTAAGAATACCCTTGACAGCTAAGAAAACAAACAAATGGATCATTGAACAAGTCAAAAGTTCTGAGGCACAAATGATCCAGCTCCTATTTCAGACACATTATGTGAAAAGCCAGTTCTCAGAAGAAGGCTCTAATGATGGGAAAGGTGGAAGGGGAGAAGAAGACAACCAACAGGACTGTGTTGATGGGTATATCATTGTAAGACATGAAGGACAAGATTAGAGAGATCATCATACCAAAAAAAATCTATGTGACTGCTAAATATTGACGCCAATATGATGGCACATAATCTATTTCCCTATTCTTCTTATGGAGTTTCTTCTGAAGTTTTTCTGGGATGTGCTTTTCTGAAGTTCTAGTTCTTATTTTCCTCTTTGCTTTTCTTTTAAGCCACCATGTCTTTCTTTAGTTTTCCTTGTTCAAACTAAGTCCAGGATTTTCATTTCTTTCTCCTAAGACTGGGTTCTAGATCCTTTAACATTTTGTACAACCAAGTAAACAAGGAAAAAAACATTGAGGTATATGCAAGTCTGAACCAAAACATTCTGAAAAGTATATGCAAAATTATTTGTAAGCATGTTCAGCTAAATGTATGTATATATTTCCAGTTAGGAGCTCTGTAGCAAAACACATAAGTCAAAGTGTTAAATAAAATAAGATAATAGCAACATCAGATGCTTGAGAATTTTAGTCGTTTGTTTTTTACTTGATAAAACAAAATGAATTTACAGGAAAATATATTATGCCTTATCATCAATCATGCACAAATAAAAGGGGCAAAGCAGCAAAAAATATGTTTCAGGAGAATTTTAAAGCTATGAACCTGAATACAACTTATCCAGAACAAGGTGACACTTTAAAACAAATAAACAAACAAACAAGCAAAATAAAAAAATTATACATAATAAAGTATAAAAAGTAGGGCAAGAGATATACAGAGTTGTGCATTTTGTACATAACTAGACTTCTAATATATCTTGAATCTTTCAGGTAATCAATTCCTTCTGGTCTATAATCAGCATGATAAATTAGATTATCATAATCCACTCTCTTGAAAATAAGAAAAAAAATTATTCTCCTAAATTTAGTTGCAGAAATTCATATCAAAACTTCATTTTTTGGCTGTTTATTGTACATATCCAAATTAATTATTATATAAGGAATCCAAGAAAATATTTAAAAATTATATTTGTATATATTGTGCTGAGCAATACAAATACACTAGAATATTGTTAGAATGTTTAAGACTATTTATAATTGCATATTTATCTCACAAAACTACCAATCCACTTGTTTGAAACATATATGCAAACTAATGTATTCATTCTAGAGTAATGAAGCTAATGAAATATGAATGAAAATCTTGTATATATGGCTGTAGCTATAAATGACTTGCAGTCTGACTTGACAAAGGCTCATATGTTAAAAATCTTCAACAAAATTGTTCATCAATTTCTGTCAAAAGCACTATATATTAATAGATAATACTATCCTCATTAAGCTAATGTTTAAAGATTTAATTCTTTATAAACACCACTTTAATTAAAACAGCAGAGACTAATTCACAATGGGAAGTATGATCTATTGATAATAATTACCTGTGGACATAATGTAGCTGATGTACAGAATCAATTGCTACCACCATTTCAGCTAAATAAAAGCGAGCCATTTCTTCAGGTAACCGATCCTCAAACTTACTGAGCAAGGTAAGCAGATCTCCACCAACATAATAATCCATAACGAGGTACTAGGAATATAGAAAACAATTTTGAAAGAAAAACAAATATGCACTAAATATAACAAACAGGATAAGACCAAGAGCTGCTTTCTCAGTATGATTAGGGCAAGGTAAATCTCCTGGAAATAATTTCTTTGTATATCCTCCATTATATAACACCTCTTTCAAAATCTTTGCTCATCCCCCATATTTTTCTTTAGAGAAAGACTAGATTTTTCTAGCAAAAGATTTTTTGCTATTAACAGAAAATATTCTATGGCTTATTCTTCTATATCTATCTGTCACCTGCCACAAAATAAAAAAAATAAAGCATAGCAATATCTAATCACTTGGGAGACTGGAGTGAGACATAAATGTCATGCTTCTGTTCAAAAATATACAAAAAGGCAACTTTAAAAGTATAGTTAATTTACATATAGTTGATTTATAAAAAATCCACTCTCATCAGTTCTTGCGATCATATATTACTAAGGTTTGATATATTTTGACTGCAGCATTTTTTTTAAAAAAGGAATAAGACGGGCAGATGTTTGAAACTGTCATTACATTCATACATAATATTCAAACATAACCTTTTAAAAAATAATTGGGTCACACTACTCTAGCACTTCACAAGTGACTAATTTCTTGTGCCATGAGAAGCTGCCCACTTGTGGCTTTTAAATCCTGCTAGAAGTAATATCATGTGCTTTGATGTGCTTTCTCCATCGTGAAATTGTGTGCAGATAATACAGAAGATACACCTCTTTGTCTATTCATAGGAACGATTAACAACTGCATATAGGTGGCACGGCAGCATATTTGCCACTTAACTATTTTAGTTATCAGTAAACAGGTAAATTAAAATTAGACATTATGTTCTAAGATTACTTTTAAGTAATACTCACTAAATAATTTTCATCCTGGAAGGCGTAGTGCAATGTTGTAATCCACTGATTATCCCCATTCACCAAAACATCCCTCTCTTCTCGAAAACAAGCTGTCTAAAGGATAAATATAATTATTATAAGCAAAATATAGTGTCATTTAGAGTTCTTTTTATTTAAACAATAATACTGAAGATAGAGGAAAAAGGATTGCCATATAAAAATTAATTTTTCATTGCAACTATGATAATCCAAAGCAAGGATAAAATGTGGCTAAAATAATAAAATTACTTTTAAAGTCATATAAGTGTATCATTAGTTCTTGGAAAGCTACAGCTGCTTATTAAAAACCAGAATGGCAAGAACCATGAAACACAGCTACTATACACAGTTTCAGTTAAAAGTCTAAGTAAATAATTATTTACTAATGTCTCAAGTCGGGGTACTAATATCAAAAACACCCTATCCTGGGTTGCCACATAGTAAATTCGTAGTAAAAACACCATCAGAATGGTATTTTTCCTCTCTTTTAATTAATTTGATATAAGAGAAAAGACAATTATTATGGTAGGAGACTACATATTCTGAATTTACCAACAGTTGGATTCATTGAATGATCTGTATTGTACTGTTATAATGGAATTAATATTTGTGACAATCAGAACCCACAATTAAGAATTCCACCAGAACTAAAAAGAAATGTAAAAAAAATGTAAAAAAAAAAACTCGAAGAAGAAATGTAACAGGTTTTTTTCCTAATTAAAATTAAATCAATTTAGGCAGAAGTACTTTTTTGGTGTATCAAAAATCTTTATTTAATATGATTTTCCATCTTGATTTAAACCACTACAAGGGGCAAAGGTCAGTAAGTAAGTGATGGCTGTCTTCCCAAACAGATTTAGCAGCATCAAAAAAGTACATAGGAATACAGTAAGCATTTAATTTCTTGTCAAAAAGCTGACTTTGTCAATCATCTATTGGACACTGTGCAGATGATTCTAATCCAACAGCATGAACCAAACAGATGCCGCAACCCCCCCTGTGCCCCGTTTTGGGCCTGGAAAGTCTCCTGCACCAACCTGGAAGTCAAAACGGGGCATGGGGGGCCGAGATACATTTGCGGGGGGGGTGCTCGCATTGCATTTTGGGGGTTCGGGCACGCAAGCTTTAGGCACTCAGCACCAAAAAGGTTAACCATCACTGATATAGACCATTCAACAGAAATAAATTAATAAAATGAAAACTATGACAGCAACATATTGTAATGTTTCATACTCTTTTAAGATATATTGCATTTAGAAATAATCTGGGTTTTTTCTTTCAAGCTTTTCAGATTCTAATTAAAAGAGAAAAAAAATCACAAACGTAATAGCCACTTGACCATTCCTTGAGTCTTACCTCCGCTCTTTTCAGCATTTCCCATTTATTTAATATTTTCATAGCAAATACTTTATCTGCATTTCTTAATTTCACAACAGCAACCTGCAAAAATTAAATTATGTTTTTAAAAAAGTGGGCATAAAATATTAATGTCTCAGAATGCCACTGCTGATGCATTTATAATCCCACAATTTATTTTAGTTATAAAGAAATACAGGTAGTCCTCACTTAATGACTAGTTGTTTAGCAACCATTTGAAGCTATGACGGACCTCCCCAGAACTACTTACAACCCATTTTTGAAGTTCTGATGGCCACACATCTTCACCTCAATCAGATTATCACATTTTGGGTACTTGACAACCATTTTGCATTTACGGCTGTGTGCAGCATCCTGCAATCAAATGACCATGATTTTTGGTGGCTTTTGCCAGTTTCCAGTATTTACTTCTGATTTCTAGCAAAAAAGCCCACTGGGAAAAATGGACCAGTTTAACAACCTTTGTGCTAACTTAAAAACCACAGTCCACTGTGGTTGTGCAGTGTCCATGACCACTGCAAAAAAGGTCATAATATTGTGTGCAATCACGTGATGACCTATTTAATGTCCGCCATGACTTATGAGTACAATTCTGACTCAATTACAGTCATACATTAAGGACTATCTGTATATCAACATGGTGCAGTACTCGTGTTTCACCAAAACAGACAGAATATATTACAATTTTTAACATTTTTCCTATATAGTGGAGCTTAAACGTTTGTGAACCCTCTTGACCTTTCTGCACAAATATGACTGAAAAATTCATTTGTTCCCCACAAAAATCCTAAAATTAGATAAAAAGAATACAATTAAGCAAATGCCTCCATTATTGGCATGCTATAAGTGTCCTTCAGCAATGTTAACCAGCCGCAAATGCCCAGTCCTCCATGCCAAGACCCTCCAACCAGCCTTCTAATACAGCTGCCAGCAAACTCTACAAAGGAAAAAAATCCATTGGAGGAGAAATGCCAACAGCAGAGAGAATACACTACACAGAGTGGCCACAGAAACAGTAAGCGCAGTCGGCACCAGGCCCAAAGGCATGGCAAACATGGTTAGCACAGCCAGGGTAACAAGCATGGCCCATCATCTGGCCCATTACTTCAGCCTCCAAGACAGCCTGAGCAGGTTCAAATCTAGGCCCAAGCCAAACCAAATCCGACCTTGATCCAGGTAATTGCCAATTGAAACTTGTTGTACAGCTATACAATTTAAGAGGACAATCCGTCTGTGGCTCCTGCTGTCTCCATTATACATAAACCTTTTGAAAAGGCTCTTAATTCCTTTGCCCATCTGGATTTCTGTACAGAAAATTATATGTGTGGAAGCAAAAGACACATGGTGACACTGCTATGTAGGGAGATTTTTAGTGAAAGCATTGCCACAGGCATAGCTGTCCTTTCAATAATTGCCTTTCAATAAATATAATATAAAGTCTTAAAATAAGTCACCGGGGGGAGGTGGGGGAGACATGGGGAACTTTTATTCTAAATACAACATTGATCATTTTTCTTGTTTTAGTAAAATTCAGTTCCGAGGATAATAAACCTAGTCATTCCCAAGAAGTATATAATATATTATCTTCTAGTCCAAGCTTGAGCTCAAATAACTAGTTCATACTTTGATCATAAATTGTCTTTGACATGACTCTGACATGTCAAAGACACATACAAAACAGAACACAGTACCCACACAGAGAGATGTAACTGCGAAAGTGAGCTTATTTTATTTTTATTTAATATAAAAAAGAGAAAAAAGGAAAAATGGTGGGAAGCTTCAAAAGTACACATTTTTCATAAGCAAAACAGATTATGTTACATTACATTTTATGTATTCATGTAATTAATTCACATTTAACTAAGATTTCTTAACTGGGATATTAAAGTATATTTATAATTAATATATTTAGTTATTTAAAAGATTTACATTTTGTTCTATGAAAGCAGTCGTTTTATTTATTTTTCTAGAAATGTGCATACAGAAAACAAAATAATGTTTAAATTTAAAAGAAACTGTTTCAAAAATTAGAAAAGACAATCTCGAACAAGCTTTTTAAAAAAGGAGGGGGAAATGAGAGTCTAGTTATGCAGAGCTATACATAGAGGGTCTTTATGTCCTAGGAATTTTGTGTCTGACCGTTTTGCTACACTTTACTCAACTTTCTGATAAGATGCCCAAACACAAGAATAATAATATCATTTTTAGCCATTTCCTTTTTCTTATTTACTAAACTTCAATCTCTAAATCAACATGGTACAATTATTTGAAAACAAACACATGCAAAAATCAACAGGAGACAAGTAATTATAATCAGGATTAGAAAAATAAAGCTGTAAATATAGTGCTTCTACTTTACAATAAATAGAGAAAATACCATCAAAGCCTTCAGCTGCCGAAATAATTATGGATAATATAAATCAGTTACTCACATCCTCTGACGTCTCCCCTCCAAAGGATTAATTAAGGACATGTACTGAGCACAGTTCAAAGATTCTAATTTATAGTCTAATATACATTATTTGATAAAGCTTGATTGAACAGCAATTTTATCTTGATTCAATCCGACCAAATAAACTGTTATTTTTTTTCAGGCTTTCTTGCCTTACCTAATGCAGCTCCAGTAATATAACTTATATAAGTACAACTGGGATATTTCTTCTTTGTCTTTATCCAAGAAGGGCCAATATTATCTGATGTAAGAATTTTCCGCCCCTTCTGTTTCCTCCTAAAAAGATATGTCTAAAAACTATATAGTAGATTCCAAAATGACTAACATTGATGTCTTATTTTCTTGTATATCTAATTTCGTGCATTCTAATAAGCAGTTTATAAACAGTTACTATAGTCTTATGATTTTATAAAACGCACATCTAATATTCTAATATTTCAGGAAGTTTTAAACACTTTGAGCTGCCAACTCATATCTATACACTATTTCTGCATTTCAGGACAAGTGACATTCTTGATATTGCTCAACAAACAATAAAAAATAAGTATCATTTAATGCTATTATTTGATCTATAAGAATCACCAGAGGCTGGTCAGCATGATCAGTGATGCAGCTGCCAAAAAAGTCAACGCAATCCTGATTTAAGAAACAGCACTGATCCATGATCCTTTGTTCCTGCCTGATCTCTGGCTCTTGTGTTATGATTATGTGGATACTGCTTATGGAATTCTGACATCTGGACTGATATCCTTGACCTGACTCCTGGAACCTTGAACTGAATTTTTACTATCCTTCTGTGTGCTCGTGTTAAAAGCAAAACTAATTAGGAAAAACATCTTTCAGAGACTCTGTTTGGTTTGCATTCCTTGCTGCTATTTTCTCCTTGAGCTGTTGCACAAACTGGGGATCCTCCTGGACTTGTGACTCCTGCTCAAAGAGCAGGTGGCAGTCGTGACTAGGTGTCCTTCCCACAGTTTCATACTGTAAGTCAGTTGTGCCCATTCCTGGATCAGGAGGTTCTGCTTACCATCAATCATCCCCTAGTCACCTCCTGATTGTTCTACTGTCACCTCTTGAATGGATGATTGCAATGTGCTCTACATGGGGCAGCCCTTGAAGAATATTTAGAAGAACACTTTTCTGACATGGGATTTGCCCTAAGACTCCATCCTTGACATCCTTCCAGAATTCCCCAAAACATAGTTGTGTCAACAGATTTGGGAATCTCAGGGAAATGGTGAGTTAGTGAGATGATCATACTGATATATCTTCCTTGTTTTCTTTTTCTTTATTTTATTGTTCTATTATTTATTTTATTGTTCTATTTCTTTACTTCCTTTTTTTTTCATTTTTTATTGTTGTAAGCTGCCTGGTGTAACCCTATGGCGAGATAGGCGGCAAATAAATTTAACAATAATTATATCCTGCGACAATACTTTGAAACACCATAAACATCAACATCTGCCTACCCCAGATCCTTGGGAAAGACTAGATAGATGGAAAAAAATGCCAAATCCAGTCTGAATATCTGGCTGACTGCGTGAGGAACTATAATGGCTGCATTGCCCACAACAATAATTCTGTTACTACTCTGTCATTAATAGTACTGATCCATGTTTTTAATTACAGAATTGTTTCTTTTGCCTTTAACTGTACTCCTCCCACCCAATGAGACAGCAACTATATACATTAGACAGATAAAATTCTATCATCGATCTATCTATCATCTATCTATCTATCTATCTATCATCTATCTATCTATCTATCTATCTATCTATCTATCTATCTATCTATTGGTATCTCCTCAAACAAATGAATTGTTTTGCTATTTTCAAATTTTCATTACTCCATGTTAATTAAGAATAAGATAAAAATCAAACAAGAGTTGAAATGTCATTGCATCAAATACTACCCTAAGAGCTAATACAGATGATGGTGGAATTCAAAAGGTATGTGGACAAGGTATTTGGAGCCTATCATTCTTCAATCTATAAGGGGTTTCAGTAAGCAAAACTTGCAACTCATGAATAAAATGGGGGGAAAGATGTTTCATTTTCACAAGGGTCTAAAACTTTCTGGTACTCTGATTCCCCTTAAATAATGAATTTGTGTAAAATGATAATAAAAATAAAAATAATTGATAAAACAACAGAAGTTTCCTCAGTCATGTGTGGCTGAACTGGGCAATTCTGTATTCAGGTCATCAGGACTTCAAAAGGAAACTGGAGCCTGTCACTTGTTCATGGCTTTGCTTTGTTGTTAATTCCAGGACCGATTGTTTTGGTTGTCACAGCAGCAGCATATGAATGATGGCTCATAGCATCCTTGTATTTTTGAATGGGAAACACATAACTGGCATTTATAAATTATTCAAATCTTGAAGATAGTAGAAAATAGTAGAACATAGAAAAGTATTTAATCAACATAAAAAGTAGAATCACTCAACAATATTGTAAAATAACTAAGGTAATCAAAATAACCAAGATGGTTAAAATGACTAAAAAGGCATCTAAAATTGCCTTTTGAAATTCCTTTTCTTCTCCCCATTGGTACTATCCATGCTTTTGTTGCTTAGACTACTGGCATAGGGCAAAACAGCATTGTGAATCAACATAACTCAGCCTTGGCATGATGAGCACTTTCACACTGAGCATGGCAAATACTCAATTACACAGATGCAATAAACTGTAAAAAATAGAAATGATTTCTACACCTCAAACTCATGAAATCATAGCTTATATGACCAAATCCAAAACTAGAAGGTAGGAATGCCTCTTAACAGTAACCATTATAACTGGAGAACAAGAAATTTTAATTTATATAGAGATTATTAATTTAGAATTATAATAATTTAACTTAGTAGCCCCTACACTGATATTTGTTCCTATACATTATTAGAAACTAATGGTCATACTACTGACATAAGCACAACTTTGAAACTGTAATTAAGACGTATGAATCAGTTTTTTTAACTGTATTGTTCATGAAATTTCATCCATAATTGTGCAGGCTCCAATCAATATATATCACGCACATAGAACAAAGCTAACTATCATGCTTGCAATCTTCCCCTCCCCAATGTACAGAAACCTTATGTCTTGTGAGATTTCTTATTAGCCTAAATACCTACTGTAATTCTTAGTAGCTACTAATCTTATTATCTTAAAGCTTTGATCTAGAATTAGTAATCAATTAATCCTAACCTTTCTTTGGGTCTTTTCCCACAATTTTAACATATACTATTAAACACTGCAAGAAAAAAAGTATTTTTGAGTTTCCATTATTAAACAATCAAATTAAACAGATCCCAGCCATGTAGCTTTGGACTTCTTCGCCCAAATGGTAGTACTGGCTTTTATGGAATATAAAATGCTATAATAATAGCATCCATCTCTAAGAAGCTGAAAGAAACATAATTCTCATGACTCCCATGTTCAGAGGAGAGGAATGAGAGGTGTGATAGTGGATCATGATAGTGGATAAATCCTACAAATAAATCATAAAATGCTCATATCTGGAACAATTAATATATAATGCATATTAACACAAGGTATTTCAAAATGAGTTAGTTCAAATTTTGTTTTCTCTCAACTGGAAACTGTATCTATATCACTATTAAACACACACGCAAACACACATATGCACACGATAGCTGAAACAGCAAATAGAATAGAAATGTAAAGTGATAACCACATACTTTCCCTGGCCTCTCAAAAAAGTCTGCCACTGTGATTTATTAAAACTGAATATTTAATGTTTTTAGAAGTGTATTTTCCTCCATGAATAGCATGCTAAAAATCTGTGGTATGTGCTGATATAAACATTTTGGTTTTAGTTTGAAGGAAAGGGAAAAGGCAAAATTCTTCTTCCATATTTCCCACAAATAGTTATTGCCATCTGGCATGCTGTCAAATGATTTCTCCTTTACTAAGTTAGGTCTCTTGTGTATTTATATATCAACATACTTGCCTTTCCTTCTTCAAATATTTTAATGGATGAAGATATCTGAGGGCGAAAGAAATCTAATAGATTCCTATAGTTTCTTGTGTAGGATTTTTTTTTTAAAAATGCAGGAAGTAACCAGAGTATTAGCCGTTTTGCATTTATTTGGCATGAACAGTAGCAGATATGCATTGTCTATCCAGACTAGCACAAACTGTCCTTGCCTTGAACTAAAGTGATGAAAAACTGGACAGCTGCATGCAGTCTGTATTCTAAATTAAGAAAAGGTTCCGTTCTTGTACAGTAGACTTACTTTCCCTGTAAACTATATCCATATATGTAGAATGAAAGTTACAAGAATAATCTTTAAAAATCAGAATTCATTCCCTCACAAACCATTTATACATATATCTCCAAAGCAAACTTTATTTGATATTGGAATCAGCTTGAAAGCAATACCTTAAGGCTTTTCAGTTGAAGTTTGTGCTGCTGTTAGATTATAGATTATTTTAGGGAGGCACATAATTATAGAGTGACTGTAGTAAAGTCTTACTAACTTTTTTTTGTAATCTGACTGCCGTTTCTTTCCTTCGGAGAAAGTAGGGACAACTGTATTGTTAACTGAATTTTTGCCAAACCTGAGTATGTAGTTTTAGAAATCAAGGCTTGTATCATAATATATATACAAGGAAAATAAACAGAATGCTGGTCTTAAAAACAGAGATTTTATGTGGTAATTAAGAATTCAAGTACATGTTTTCAGAAGGAAAGCTAGGCCTAGGCAGATGCTATCAGCATATTTTATCAAAGTAAATTTTGTTGGATTATATCCTGTCTTTTCCCACAGAGCAATAGGCAATCAGAAAAATAGATTTATGAATTCCTCTGAGGTGAGAAATATAACTGAATATATGTCATCCAGTTAGCTTCAATGGATAGGTATAAACCTAGGTTTCCCTAATCTTAATCCAGCAATTCAACTAATACATATTAGCTATTTAAATTGATTAAATAATTACTGATATATATGTAGAGATAAAATCAAGATAAAAATCGATGATTTTTTTTTAAAAAATGGATTTTTTAAATTTAAATTGAATTTTTTAAATTTAAATTGGATTTTTTTTTATTTTTATCAAATTTATTTTAATAAAATGCTTTTGGAGTAAAAATCTATCTAAAGATAATTTTCTATTCAAGATACATTAATAATTTAGTTTATTCAGCATGAAATGGAGCTTAGTTGTGTAGCATGAGGCTGTATATTCTGCAATATTGGACTGTTGGTGAGTCAACAGCAGGTCAGAGGAGGAGCTGCTGCGGGACAGAGATAACAGTAAAATTTATAATTTATAATTATAATTTATAATTATATTTAAATTCATAATTTAAAAATTATGTTTTAAATCAAGTTGATTTAAATCAAGCCTTTTTTATTAGTGATTTAAATCATGATTTAAATCAAATCCACCCTGGATAAAACACAGTCATCTAATATGATTTACTAGTAAGTTAAAATTACTTGTATTTCATAAAAAGCTGAGGATACCATGCTAAATAATATAGATATTGTACACACAGTAAGAAATTAGTGATAACCTTGCCCTGATCCAGACTGACCAGGCCTGGAAATCAACTCTACAGGTCAGGGGTGGGTTCTAATTTTTTTTACTACCGGTTCTGTGGGCGTGGCTTATTTTGTGGGGGTGGCTTGGAGGTCATGTGACTAGGTGGGTGTGGCTATCTGGTCAGAGTCATTTCTGGAAGGTCCTCACACTTACGACCAGTCCTCGCACTTACGACCCGACTCATTTGTTTGCTTTTAACACTGATCAGCTGTAGGACGGCCCTTTGAAGCCCCGCGGCAAGAGTTTAAACAGTTTTTTTTCCCTCTAGTCATCAGCTGGGTCTCCGGAGGCAGCAATAGATTGGGGGTGGGACCAAATAAAAGGTAAGAATAACGTGGATGGGGGGGGAGGGTGGGGGGGGGGAGAACCGGTTTGGTGATGTCATATCGTCACCGCTACTGGCTCGGCCGAACCGGACCGAACCAGGAGGAACCCACCACTGCTACAGGTAGGCTAAAACTATTTCTATTGAGATTAGCTATAACAACAGAATTTTGCAAGCCTGATTGTGCTGGACCTCCTTGTTCTTCTTATATTTCAGTGACTCAGAAATGCATATACCTCAGGTGCTTCTCAAAGTTATCTCATTATTCTGGAATTTAAAAAAAGTGCTTCAGCCCCTTTGGCCTAGTGGGCTGGTTTCTGTACATCTCCATCAAGATCATATTCCTTACTTTCTACATAATGTCACTCAATCTATGACTGCACCTCAAATAACAGATATCTTGTAACATCAAGGAAGCCATTTACAACAACTCTGGCAAATGTATTACTACAGCAGACAGACATCAAGGAGCCAAAGTAGTGCTAATATCAGAATCCAGAAGGTATCACGCTAGGAGGCAAGGAGCATATGCTCTTTCACTGACTTATGTAAAATTGACAATGGTTAGCTTTGGAAGGAAGATGCAGACTGAATGGAGAAATTCTCCCCATTCTGACCTCTAAGGGAAAAGAGGAAAGGTTAAAGAGGAAGGTGAATGGGCAGCTCACCTACCAGGTGAGAACTCTGGATATTAAGGAAGTAATTTTCAGCTCATTCTTGCGGTCCAAAACATCATCCATTAATTGACACTTTGTGTTCATCACTAACAGTAACTTTTCTGACAGATATTTGAGAGATGGTAATGCCTTTTTACTTCCTTTATAAAATCACAACCTACTAAACAGGTACAAACTGAAAAACTCTTTGTAAGGTGGAACTTTCTGAATAATACAATCTCATAGTATATGATCTTCTCAATCATATAATGTATAGTTGGTTACCTTCACATATGATATTTGACCTATCAATCCCTTAAAAATTAACAAATTATACCAGACCAAATGGCATTGGTATAATGCAAAAGACTTATAAACTATAGCATGAAAAGGCAAATGTATCATTAAATCTAATGACACTACATACTGTATAGCGTATATCAGAAACCTCAAAGATGTCTTTTGCAATTTAATTTATATGTATTATGTTTCTACAGTATTAGTAAATTTTTATTACAGATGGTGCAAAAACATAGTTTCTAATTCTTACCTCCCCAAAAGCACCTCGGCCAATCACCTTCAATATTTCAAAGTCATCTTTATGCAATCGCATCTGCTTCACCTTAGATGTGAAAGGCTTGCCTGAAAAACAGAAAAATATTGATCACTTTACATAATATAACTAATTAAAAATCTATACAATTTCAGAAATTGTTGGTATAACAAACTAAGATCTATTATCCACTGACCATAAATGGATTTGTTGACATGGCCATGATAGAACATTCCAAATGCATGCTTAAAATATTTTTAATTTTAACATTGTTTTTTACTAATGTTTGCAAGAAAAGTATTAACATTTTACAGACCTAGAAGACTTGCTTCAGCAATTTCACATAGCGGCAGTCCTAATAATCACTTGCTAAAAGTTGTATTCCTCCCCAGTATCACATATAAATAGCAAAAAGGCACTGTGTTAAAATATTCCCTTTTTAGCACTGCTAGTCTGAAAAACAAAAGCCTTCCACAGTTCTATTTTAAAGTTAAAAACAAAATAAAATTTGGATGCAATATAATGCCAAAAACAAAGGAATGATTCACAAGATAGCACATAACACAACTTGTTGGGAACTGCAACACAAATTGCTTCAACAGCAAATTTTCTTTTCTAGTCCATCTCATCTGTCATTTTAGAAATGTCATACAACTAGAAAATTAAAAAAATACAAAAATTCACCCTCTTAAAGTAAAGCATTAAGACTACTGAAAATTGCTTTTAGATTCTTTTCAAGAGATAAAAAAATATTAAAAAGCTTGATTTCTGCTGATTACACAGACATTACCATTCAATCATAGAGCCAGTTTGGTCTAGTAGTTAAACATCAGGTTAGAAGCTAGGAGACTGTGAGTTCTAGTCTCACTTGAGACATGAAAGGCAGCTGGGTGATTTTGGGTCAAGTCATTCTCTCTCAGACAAATTCACTTCACAGGGTTGTTATTGTGGGGAAAATAGGAGGAGGAAAGTGTATTAGTAATGCTCACCGCCTTGAGTTATTTATAAAATAATAAGGGTGGGATAATAAATAAATAAATAAAATTATTTTGGCAAGAATATGGAACTGGTTTGCCATTGACAGCTTCTGTCAATGCCATGGTGGCACAGTGATTAGAATGCAGTACTGCAGGCTAACTCACTTCTCATTCTAGAAGTTTGATTCTGAATGGCTCAAGGTTGACTCAGCCTTCCATCCTTCTGAGGTCAGTAAAGTGAAGACTCAGATTGTAAGGGGCAATATGCTGACCTGTAAACTACTTAGAGAGGGCTTACAACTTGAAAAGGATGGGTGAGAGAGTAGAATCTTAGACCACCCAAACAAAAAAAACCTAGGGAGGAAGTTCTCTTCCTCCAAACCAACACCCTCAAACTAGTCAACTGCTGGTCATCAGTATGCTGATGTTACCAATTATATTCTTTGACCCTGAGCCAAGTGAGGCTGCCAAGGTTCTGTTTTAGTGCCTAGAGGCTTTGTGGGTTTGGATGAGGATGAACTGTCTACAACTCAATCCCACCAACACTGAGTAGCCACCCAAATCTTTGAATGGATATTTCATCTTGGATTGCATAGCACTTCCCCCTTCAAGTTTGGCATGCAATTTGCAGCTCCTGCTTGAAAAGCAAGTGTTAACTGTGGCTGAAAGCCCTTTTCATAATTTGATCTGGTGTACCAGTTCCACCCTTTTCTAGACTGAGGAACTCTTTAGTCAGTCACTAATATCCACAAGTGCAATGCACTCTACATGGGGCTGCCCAGAAGATTTTAGTGGTTCAGAATGCAGTGGCACAAACAATAATGTTTCAGTATGCTTATGTAACACATTCTACTTCATGAGCTGCACTAGCTGCCAGGTTCCTTCTGTGTGTGATTCAAGCTGCTGCTGTTACCTATAAAGCTCTACATAGCATCCATAACATCTGCTCAGCCAATTCAATTCTGAGGGGTTGGTACACTCCCAGACTCCTTTGATTAAACAATGTATAGGTAGTCCTCCATTTACAACCACAGTTGGGTCCAGAATCTTGGCTGTTAAGCAGAGCAGTTGTTAAGCAAATGCCACATGATTGCTTCATTCAACGAAAGCAATCCTGGATTTTATTCTTAAGTGGAGTGCTAGGGAGAGGACTTAGGTCTTTCAGAACAATGGTGTTTGTTAGCATTTTTTCCTCCAGAGGAGAAAATACTGGGGAACCCAAGTGTTCTAAACCTCCCAGAACTATGGCATTCACTAGCATTTTTTGTCAGATTTGAGCTCTGTTCCTTTGGTCCGCAGGAGTATTTCCTTTGCCTGAACAGAGGGGAAGAAAAGTCTCTCAGCATGCTGGGGAAATGGACCTCAAATCCAATATTCCCTCGGCTTGCAACCTTCCCTGCCGGCATCCTCATTGACTTTCCGCAGATACTGGCAGAGAAGATTGCAAATGGTGATCATCTGATTGCAAGGCACTTGGCAATCAATCATAAATGTGAGCAGGTTTCCAAGTGTCCCAAATGCAGTCATGTGACTGGGACTGCAGTGCAATATTTTATGATAGCTGGAAGTACTTTATGGTCCATAAAGCACCTGTTCTGAGGCCATCATGATTGTGAAACAGTTGTTTTAAGAGGCAATTGGACTTTCGGAACCTGGATGACTGAGAATCTCCATAGACATTGTGAACAGATATTAAATGACTAGTCATAAATTGAGAATTGCCTGTAATCTATAGAAACACTGGAAGTGCACCTTTACTGTAGCAGCATCTGCATTCTGGAATGAGGTTCTCCCCAAGATCCAGATAGTCACCATTCTGCTGAAGTTTAGAAGAGCTGTAAAGACCTGGCTCTTTATAGATGCCTTTAGTGTGAGAAAGAGATCTCTCCCATTTCATTGCACTCACATGTTTTATCTATCTTTTACTGATTTTATTGCAATTTCTTTGCTTCATCATTGTGTGCTGTCCAGAATCCTTGAGAGGTGGTTCTCAATTGCTGCTCTGGCTTTCTGGAATACCTTCTCTTATAATATGCTCCATTCCTTCTAACATTGCAGAAGCTATTGAAGACAGAACTTTCCAAAGAATGAATTTTCTTACTACCTTGAATTTAGTTGACTTTGAATTAACTGATTTATGGAAATTGTTTTTTTTAATGATTTAGCTATTCCTTATTATCATTATTATAATTTATGCATGTGTTGTAATTTTCATTCAGTTGCTTTAATTTATTTAGGTTTACTGTAAACATTTTTAACTGTTATGAATATTTTTGTTGATTGTCCTGTAAATTGGCATGAGTCTATATTGATTTGGCAATAAACAAGTAGAATAAATAAATGTAGGAAAATAGATTGTATGTCTGTTTTTATATTTTGATTAAGGGAGCATGAACATAATTCTTATCCGTAAATCCTTAAGCAGAGTCATAATTCCCTTAGAGCATACAGAAATTAGGAAGGGCAGTCATGCCCTACCAGGAAAGGAGTTTAAGGAGTTGCGCAGAGTTGCGGACAGTATTCATGCCCCTCTCATACTTCTAAGCATTTCCCCCTCCAAATACAAAGATCCTACTGAATAAAGGCCTATATTTTACTGTGCTATCCAGAGAATGCTGGGCAGAAATGAATATTTTACTATTCTATCCACAGAATGCTGGGCAGAGAATTTTTAGAATATAGAAATACTTTCCCAAAGCAATCTCACATCCAAAAATATGACCTAGAAAAAAAATATGACCTATGACCTAGAAATGACCTAGAAAAAATTAACATATATTCTTTGTAGGGCCAGTTCAAACTAAAAGTAAACCTTAGTAAAAGTAAAAAGCTTTTTGAAAATCGGTATATACCAGAATTTCCACAGAATACTAAAAACAATAGCATTATTTATATATCTAAAACATTTGTACTAATTTACATTACATACTATCTCTAAGTCCTTAATATTTATTTTATTATAGTATATGGTCAAAGACCTGAAAAGAGTTTTCAATCTTATTTGGATTATTTTCCATAAGTCAAAAAAGTTCACGACATCATGATACACAAAGATCTTATAAAGATAAAAACAATACAAGAGTATCAATTTATCCACATAATTTATTTTTGAACCGAGTCAGTTTGCTGTATCAATAAAATAATAATTTCTCAGTCAGAGCTACAGTAAAAATCTATATTTTTTCTGAAAAATCACTGCAAAGAAACAAAACACTGAACACATTGATCATATATAATCTATGAACTTTCTGCCATTTATTACACCTCATTGTTTATTAGCAAGCTGTTAAATCATCTCCATTTGACTTCTCATGCAAAGGTAAACCCGCTAAGTTCACAAGAAAGCATGGTATGTACAAAACAACAATGACTTCCTAACAATCTTCACACAGCTTTAGATTCTGGTTTATTAGCAATGATGATAAAACAGGAGCCTGTTTAGATGTAATGACATTGTTTGCTTCTTCTCAGCTTGTTTAGTTTAACCATTCCTGCAGCCTTCTCAGGAGTAGTAGGCCAGCAAATTTCATTACTCATTAGTAACAGAGTAGTTATTGTTTACTGATCATAAGTCTACACAAGGAATTCTGCAGAATCACACCAATGATATATTTAATACAATAATCAATTTCAAATGATATATTTAATATAATAATCAATTTCCTACAGTAGCTAAGCAACATAGAGGTCATGTAGTTAGGCTTCTCTTGCAGAAAATCTCAGGATCAATCTCTGGCACCTGAAGTTATGATCTGTTAACAGGTTCTTGGACAACGCTAAGAAAGCTGCGGTTAATAATCATAGTGGCCAACACTAAAAGAAATAATACACTATGTTGATAATGGTTTGTTATGTTCTGGTGTCAAGCTGTCTGTAGCATGACTTAACTGCTTTACAAGTGACTTCTATTTATGTATGTTTTCTGATACTATTCTTACATTATACTCTTCACTTTTACATTACACTTTCTTTTATTCCATTTGTTAGTATAAATACATAAAAATATACCTGAAGTTAAATATATAAATATACAGTGAAGCTGTGAATACTTACTGAATCTGAAAAAATGGACTGGAATCTTTAAAAGCATATTTGTACATTTTTATGTGCCCTAACAAAAGTTATTGATTTTCCAAAACAGAATAGTGTATTTTATTAGATTTTTTTGCAAATTATCCCCAAATTCCTTATTGCCGGTCAAAAAGTTTATCCGTTAGTAAGAAGAATGGCATGGAGAATGATTTCTGTTATACAGCTGAATTAATCATGAGTTTCATAAATAACAGAGATGAAGATCTTTAATGAACAAAGGACATGCAACATCTATTTATAATAAAAGTAGCCAATTAAAAGTGGTTGTAAGCACTTGGGGAACATTTGAAACGATACACAATGAGATCTATAGAAATACCATTGCACAGGAAACCAGTAAAATACTGCTGCAGAAAAATGATAGTACAAAATGAGGAAGAAGAGGGAAGCAAGATTTCACATATTCCAAAGGCACTTTAAAATTGGCTGCCAAATTTCTATCCAGCAAGTGAGGAAAAAAAAATGGTTTGCAAGCAATGGAAGATGGATAACAGAATGTTATTTAAACCAACACTAAATGAATAAATAAAGCCACAATGTCCTTCTCAATTTTATAGCTACTATTCTGTTTTTACTTCTTAGATACATTCTTCACATATTTTTTCAGTCAAAGAAGAAAGTGACAGCATCTGTATCTGAGTCTCAAAAAGATCTGGTATTTCCTGAAAATACGAAGAGTAATCGCAGATTCCTATTTTACAATGTTATAGAGACAAAAACTATATTCCTAATTATATACAAAATAGTATGATTCTAGCTAGGAGAAATTTGGAAATCACTTATTTCTAAATTTTAAAAAGGAATTCAAGATTTGTATTTAGCATCACAAAAGCCCCAGGGCTATACTCAGTGGTAGGCTGCTGCCATTTCGGACCGGTTCAGGTGAGCCGGTAGTTCCAATGATTAGCTGGCCCCACCCACATGCCCCCACCCTATCCTGTCCTATATTTTCTTTTTTTCTGGCTAAGCTGATTCGCACGGCAATTCGCACGACTCAGCTGATTCACAAGGCTGATTTCCGCACCTCCACTGTTCTACTTTACTGGGCTGCCTTAGAAGGTAAGCAGCTGAGCTTCAAATTGCTGTATTTTGAATGCTGCGGCAAGCACAGCGTTCCACACAGAACCGGTTGTTAAACCATTTGCAGCCCACCACTGGCTATACTCCAAGCTAGCACTAACAAGGAGGTCTGAATAAAAACTTACCCCATAAAATGATATTTAAAAACTAGATAAAGCTAAATATTTCCCCAAAATCCAAGATGGCATTAAAGCAACAGGACAGCACACTCTCTTATATAGTTGTGTCATAACTATCTTTTAAAAAGTGATGTCACATTTTCAGAATATAGCACCCTCTTTTTCTTGCTATCTTCATGCACATATGCACATGTGTAAAGTAATATTCAAACCTTGTCATCAAATAGGAAAATAAAGAAATGCAATTTAAAATGCTAAATATAATCCACTTTATATGAAGTTTTATAAACCAAGTTTAGCTTACAAAATGTTTACTTATAAAAGACGTTTCGTCTTCACTTTTTTTCAAACTTTAACTTATTGCTAAAAATGTTTTCAAGCAACCTACAACACATATTAACTTTAGAGAGTACATTTTTTAAAATTTGGGGCCACATGGGTCACACATTGTTCTTTATAACTTCATCGGATAGGAACTGGCTAGGCAAATTGAATGCTCCAAAATACAAGTTTTAAGGATATTATATTACAAAATCAGATCTTAAAAAATCATGCTCAAAGTTTGAAGGAAGCCAATGTAAAGTTCTATAAGAGACAACTGATCATAAATTAAATTAAATTATAAGATTAAATTAAGAAAAAAAATCCAATATACTTGATGAGATAGAAAACAGTGAACTGGCATACTTCCAAAGTCTACTACTTGATGAAATTTTTGCAAAGAATATTAGACTGATTAATTGTTAGTCTAGATCAGCCACGTTGGGCTAGATCCAACAAGGCACTTACATTCATAAGCAAAAATGTACACTTGGGATGACTTAACAAATGAGCCAAACCTTAATATTTAAGAAATCTACCTGTAGTCTTGCTTTATAAATATAATGCACATGATAATCAGAATCCTTATTTAAATTTTTACCATTAAAATTTTGACTGACATGCTCAGTTTGAACAATATTGATGAAATGTATGATGAACAGAACAGGAAACACATTTCAAATTCCTATGCTCCTGTAAATATTTTCAGAAACCAGGAAGTAACAACTTTTTAAAAAAATCTGTGAAGAAAAACATTGGCGGAATGCTTATGAAGTGAAAACTGTGTAAGCTGTATAATACAAGGAACTAACAAAACATTTACTTGAAATAAGCATACCATTTTGACATTTCCTTAGAAAAAGCTGGAAAAAACTTGGTAAATTATGCATTGTCCTTTGTTTCCAGCCAAAGATGAGAAGGGTATGTGAGTGAGTGACATAACCTGCCCAACAGTTAGAAAAACCAATTGTAGGAGAAAGTGGAGAATCCCACCAGTTTGTAGTTATAGATAATAGTGATTTTTCTATGCTGAAGCACAGTGATTCATAGTCTACACTGAGATTGCACTACTGTACATATTCAGTTTTATATGTAAATTAATAAAAATGCATCATGGCATTACAAATCATGATCAATTTGCCAGAAGCAGTTTTGCATACAATAAAGATTGTGTTCTATGAAGTCTATATAAAGGAGAGGGGAATAATTTCTTTATAAATCTTTTTTTCTTTTTTTTTCTTTGCACCTTTTCTTTTTTTTTCTTTTTATATTATTTTATATTATCCTCAGTTTGATTAGGTTTTTTTTATCTTTTTATCTTTGTATTTGTAAATTTTAATACAAATTATTACATAAAATTACCCAAAAAAGAGAAGGAATCCATGAAACCTAAGACAACTGGAACACTTAGCTCAAGAAAGCCCCCCTCATTTGTGACCTTATTCAGGAGGGGGGTGCGGACCTGGCGGGTATTACGGAGACCTGGTTGGGCCAGGAAGGGGGAGCCCCCCTTGTTGATATGTGCCCACCAGGTTTCCGTGCTTTCCATCAGCCAAGGTCACAGGGGAGGGGCGGAGGGGTGGCGGTTGTTATTAACGAGGGTCTTGGACCGAGGGAGGTCACTGTTCCTCAGACGGCTGGATGAGAGTCCCTCCTTGTGAAGTGGGGTCATAGGGTGCAGTTGGGCTTGCTAGTCACGTACCTGGCTCCCTGCCACGTGGCAGCAGCCCTGCCTGAGCTGCTTGATGTTATAGCTGCGGTGGTGGTTGACACCCCCAGGCTTATGGTCATGGGGGATTTTAACCTGTCATCAGTCGGCGAGACGTCTGAAGTGGCTCGGGAGTTCATGGCTTCCATGACGGCTATGGACCTGACCCAGTTAATTAATGGCTCTACTCACATGGGGGGACACACACTGGACCTGGTTTTTGTCTCTGGACAGTGGTCGAGTGATCTAGAGATAGGGGATATAGCGATTGAACCCTTGTCATGGTCAGATCACTCCCTCCTTCGCCTAGACCTCTGAACCGCCACACCCTGCCGCAGGGAGGCGAAACCGACCAGGTGGTTTCGCCCCAGGCGCCTGATGGATCCTGAGAGATTCCAGATGGAGCTTGGGCCATTTCCTGAGGTTCTGGCACACGACTCGGCTGAGGACTTAGTGGCCGCCTGGGACAGGGCGGCGGCTGGAGCTTTGGACCGGGTCGTGCCTTTGCGGCCTCTGACCCGGCGCCGGTCTCACCTAGCTCCTTGGTTTACTGAGGAGCTGAGGGAGATGAAGCGCCGGAAAAGACGCCTAGAGAGCAGTTGGAGGGCTAGTCATTCTGAATCCGACCGGACACTGGTAAGATCTCATATTAAGAATTACCTAGTGGCAATAAGAGTAGAGAAGAGTGGCTTCCGGTTTGCTGCTGGCCGCCGCCAGACGTTCCTCTGGGATCGTCAGCTCCCTCTGCCTGTATAGAGCCGCCGTTACAGCGGATGGCGGCTCGAAAAAACTCCGTTTCCAAGAGGAAACGGAGAGAGAGCCGGCAGGGGTGGGTAGAACTCTCCGCAGAGTCCCAAAAGTTTTTTTTTTAACTTTTGGGACGGAGCGGATGAGAAGCCCCATATCCCCTGCCGCTGCTCCGGGCTTTGGGAGACCTCTGCCTATGCAGAGCCAGGCGTCAAGAGCAAGCCTGTGAATCTAAAAGAATAATTAAAGAAATGAAGAACTGGACCCTTAATACTGAACCGCAAGTATCTCACCCTTTCAAAAACTATTTAAAAGAAAAGAGCAGAGGAAAAGAGGGAAAAAGAGCCTTCTAAAATGGCGTCTGCTGTGGCTGGAGAAGGGCTAAAAGGGAAAGTCCTTCCGTTTCTCATTATTACAATGTAGCGGAATAAATATCACTGGCTACATTTCTAGAGAAAACCTCGCTCCTGTGCTGCTCAGAAGTTTTTTTTAATGAGGGAAAGTCTTTTTGTTTTCTATTTCTTCTCTTATTTTTGCTAAATCTTGTCTGTGTGGGAAATGGCATCAGGACTTATACAGCTGGACAAACAGGGGGGGGGGAATTTCCCCCCTTAAGAAATTGCGCCAACAAATTTCAACTCTCCAGCGTCAGAAACCCGATTTTAATATATTAGAATTTATCCTTGAAGAGATTGTAAGAAGGGATGAGATTGTGAATCAGCAACTTGAAAAATTTAAGCAGGAAATTAAAGAAATTGGTGAATTGGTGAAATCAAAGTCTGACTTCTTGAATAAAAAGATTTCAAAAGCTGCTAATGGTTTATCAGGCTTTCTGATTCGGGTGGAGGCAAAGACTGAATTATTAGAGACTAAAATGAAGGAAATCGAGGAGAATTTGGATGACATGACTCAAAAAATTAAAAAGGATTTGATAAACATTCAGGATAATAGCTTGGAAGACAAATCTAAAATGGAGACTGACCAAAAGATTGGTAATGAGGAAAATGTACAACAGAGGATTGAAAGAGAAGTTTTAATGACTCAATATAATCTTACAGAATATGCAATTAGACTGAGAGGTCTGCAGGAAAATAATAGAGATGATTTAAGGAAAGTATCTTCTGAAATTCTGGCTGGGATCTTAAAGGTTCAACCTGATGAAGTGTATTGCAGGATTGATAGAACTTATAGAATAAACTCCTGGTGGGCAAAGCAAAGGCAATTGCCTAGAGATGTGGTGATCTATTTTACAGATAAAGAAATTAGGAATAATATTGTGCAGAACTCTTTTAATTCCAATTTGCAATTTCATGGAAGAAAGATTTGGATTTTCAAGGAGCTCCTGCCCAAGATGTTAATGGAGAGGAAGAAATTTGGCTTTTTAGTGACTGAATTAAAAAAAAGAAATATCCTATTCAGGTGGGACATCCCAGTTGGTTTAATATTGAGATATCAAGGCGTAAGATATCAATTGCACACTGTTGAAAAAGCGGAAGATTTTTATCAAAAAATTCTAAAAATGAATTTAACACCTTTAGGCATAATACAGGATAAGCAAAAGGAGTTGGAAATAAAAGGAAAACATCAAATTACAGAGGCTGTGATGGATAAATTGTCTTTGGACTCCTTGGAGACCCCAGCTGGACTGTTTATAAATAAGAGAGCAGTGTCATCCGAACCCAAGGTGATGAATCATCAAGTCACAGACAAGTGCGCAAATCAATCAGTTGATATACAAGTGATGGAGAAGAAAGATGAGATGATAAAATTAATCCAACAAGAACAATCCACAAAGCAGAATGAAAATCAACCAGCAGATATACAATTGGTAGGCAAGAAAAGAGGATGGAAATTCAACCCGAAAAAGAAAAAGAAAAGAAACAGATCTTATAGAAACAGCAATTTCTAAACTAAGCAACAGTGAAGCCAGGCGCTTTAAAAAATGAATGAATATTAGAAAAGATAGTGGCGGCGAACAATTGTCTGATACTATCCTGAGGATTGTGGCAGATCTCTGCAAGGCCATGATTTTGGGATGTGGAAAGAGCCTCACTTTGTTGGATTTGAATCATCTAATTTTTTCTTATTTACCTTTTTTTTCTCTTGGAAATATATTATAACTACTTTGAGTTATAAGGCAGGAGAGTTTTGCCGGGGCATGCAGAAGATCTGGATGTTACTCAGTAGGATGATGGGAATTAACAATCCTGATGAATACCACAACTATAACCATACGGATATATTCATAATTATAATGTCACTCGGGTGGTTGTTTTTACTTTTATACAGGTGTGAGGATATCTACTACTGATGGGGGCAGAAGATGACTGAAGATTTTGAACAAACTGTTGCACCAGCATGTTATTTTACCCTATTATGGGTGATGGATTTAACAATCTAGTGGAAAGACATCAAAGAAGATATTATATGGATCATAAACTTAAAGTTATTGTCTTTTCTCTTTTTACATAATGAAATGCATATATAGATATGTGTATATCTTAGTAATGTGGGCAGTTGATTATATTTAGAATTGTACTGCATGATTTTGTAGGAATTGAAGGGTTGAAATAGGTTAGTTTACTGATTGTTATAAAATGGGATGCATATATAGATATGTGTATATTTTAGTAAAGTGGGTAGTGGATTATATTTAGAATTGTATTGTCTGATTTCAAGTCATATATTTAGAGGAGTGGAGGAAGTGGACAGAATTGAATAAATTTGGTTGCAGGGAGAAGGCCGATTTAAAATGTTATATTAATATATATAAAAGATTAAAGGTTAATTTGTAATAATACTCAATAAGTTTAGGGGAGGAGAAAAAGGGCAGATTACCGTAAAAATGGGAGTTATAAGATTAACAAGTTAAGGGTCAGTATTCCGAGAAGGGATTAAGGGAAAGGGAAGATATTATGTATGTAACTAGTTATGAAATAGCCTATTGTTGTGAAGAAGTCACAGGGGGGGTTGGGTGGAAAGGGTGGGTTAGGGAAGAGGGGGGGGGAAAAGGGGGAAAAACTTGTATTTGAAAACTTTTTCAATAAAAAAAAAAAAGAGTAGAGAAGAGTAACTACTTTTTTTCTCTTATTGCGTCATCAGATAATCGCCCAGCCGCCCTGTTTAGGGTGACCCGCTCCCTGCTCCATCAAGGGGTGCGGGAAGACCCCTTGGAGGGTAGAGCTGAGGATTTTGTACAATATCTGTATGACAAAATCGCTCAGATTCGAGAACAGCTAGACTCTGACTGGGTTGATCCAGGGGAGATGACTGGGACAGGTCCTGAGAATATTATTTGGGAAGAGTTTGATCCTGTGACTCCCGAAAGCGTGGACAGGATACTGAACAGACTAAATGCGACCACATGTTTATTGGACCCGTGTCCCTCCTGGTTGGTACTGGCTCCCGGGAGGTGACACGAGGCTGGCTCCAGAAGATTATAAATGCTTCTTTGAGTGAGGGTGTCTTTCCCACCGTCTTGAAAGAGGCGGTGGTGAGGCCCCTCCTCAAGAAGCCCTCCCTGGACCCAGCTGTATTAGCAAATTATCGTCCTGTCTCCAACCTTCGCTTTGTTGCGAAGGTTGTTGAGAGTGTGGTTGCACGACAACTGCCTCAGTACCTGGATGAATCAAATTATCTAGATCCGTTCCAGTCAGGCTTCAGGCCCGGATAGGGCACTGAGACAGCATTGATCGCATTGGTTGATGATCTCTGGAGGGCTCGAGACAGGGGTTGCTCCTCTGTCCTGGTCCTATTAGACCTCTCAGCGGCTTTTGATACCATCGATCATGATATCATGCTGCACCGGTTGGAAGAGTTAGGGGTAGGGGGCACTGTTTTGCAGTGGTTCTCCTCCTTTCTCTCTGACCAGCCGCAGTCTGTGTTGACAGGGGGGCAGAGGTCGACCCCGAGGCCCCTTATATGTGGGGTGCCGCAAGGATCGGTCCTCTCGCCCCTTCTGTTCAACATTTATGTGAAGCCGCTGGGTGAGATCATCCGTGGTTTTGGGGTGAAGTTCCATCAGTACACTGATGACACCCAGCTGTACATCTCCACCCCAAATCACCCCAATGATGCCCTCGAGGTGATGTCCCGGTGCCTGGAGGCCGTATGGATCTGGATGGGGAGGAACAGACTCAGGCTCAACCCATCCAAGACCGAGTGGCTGTGGTTTCTGTCGTCCCGATATAGTCAGTTGGCGCCATCTCTGACTATTGGGGGCGAGTCATTGGCCCCCACAGATGGGGTTCGCAACTTGGGCGTCCTCCTAGACTCGCGGCTGTCTTTAGAAGAGCATATGACGGCCGTGGCCAGGAGGATTTTTTATCAGGTTCACCTGATTCGCCAGTTGCGTCCCTTTCTGGATCGGGACTCGTTACGCACGGTCACTCACGCCCTTGTCACCTCACGCCTGGATTATTGTAATGCTCTCTACATGGGGCTCCCCTTGAGAAGCACCTGGAGACTTCAACTGGTCCAGAATGCGGCCGCGCGGGTGGTGATGGGAGCAATGTGGCGCTCTCGTGTGACCCCCTCCTACGCGAGCTGCACTGGCTCCCAGTGGTTTTCCGGGTGCGCTTCAAGGTTTTGGTTACTACCTTTAGAGCGCTCCATGGCTCAGGACCAGGATACTTACGAGACCGCCTCCTGCCACCAGTAGCCTCTCACCGACCAGTTCGTTCCCATAGAGAGGGGCTCCTCGGGGTGCCGTCAGCTAAACAATGTCAACTGACGGCCCCCAGGGGGAGAGCCTTCTCTGTGGGGGCACCTACCATCTGGAACGAGCTCCCCCCAGACATACGGAGGATACAAGACCTACGCATCTTCCGCCGTGCCCTAAAAACGTTCTTATTCCAACAGGCTGGTCTGGCCTAACTCTCCCTTCTAAATTGGCCTTTAAATTGGCTTTTAAATTGGTTTTAAATCTCTTTAAAATTTGGATACTTTAATCTTTGAACCTATACCTAAATTAATTAATCTGTTTTTAATAGTTTCTCTAACTTTTATATGTCTTTGTATTTATTTATGCTGTTCACCGCCCTGAGTCCCTCGGGAGTAGGGCGGTATACAAATATGAAAAATAAATAAATAAATAAATAAATAAATAAATAAATAAATAAATAAATAAGAAGAGTGAGACAAAAATACCAGTTGAGAATGTTGTCTTTTTCAGAGATACAAAAGATACAGTCACTGCCTCAAAACTGTGTACTACAAGATATTAACTTATGTTACCTTAACCCTAACTGGTGAACTGGTGAGATCCTAGAGTCTAGACAATGAGGAGATCAAATTTGTGGAAATCTACAGGGTAACCTGGATATTTGTTTTCAGTCTCATGATAAGGTGAGGACAAAACTAGTCATTTGTTCATTTTTGGCGGGAGGAACACATGAGCTGAACTGCTACAGCATGTAGGAACAGCTGTCTGTGAGAACAAACAGCAGAAAGGCACTGTACAATTAGGATGGTTTAAGAATGCTTTGAAGACAGGATAGTTGGCTCTTTTACCACAGAGTAAAAGAATCATATTAGTATAACTTACAATCATTTACTATTTTTACTTAAAGGAAAAGAATTAATATTAATAATATTTTCATTATTTATGACTATTAAGTATAAAATCGAGTCAAAACTACAATGAGGAAAGCCCCACTGCATTTGATTATATTTGCTACCAGGCAGTACCAATATAAAACTGTCATGAGATATCTAGAACTTTCCCACTGAAATAAGAGGCTTTAAAGCTTTTCTATTTGATCAATTTTTGCTAACAGCACTTAATTATTATTTCGTAAACCAAAGTTACGGTTTAATTTTAAAATAATGTTTAAAAATGTAATTCAATAATAAAAGCAAAAAATAACAAATATATTGTTATATTAAATATATTAACAATATTAAACACTCATGAAATGAATCAACATGCCATTATTTATGGTAATAGAATTACGGTATTTCGATGACAAGGACTCTAAGGAATCTTGAGAATTATCCAGATTAAAATGACATGATCCCTACATGTTTCTAGTAACAATTGGATTTAGGGTAATTCCCATCAACTTTTGGCCTTCTAGATGGAGACTTCAATGTCCATGCTATTTACTGGCTGTGATGACCTCAGAAGCTTTTCTATTAACAAAGAGGAAAAGAAATTCTATTCACAGATGACAGGGTGCTAGACAGACATTTTATACAATTCAGGAAAGTGTATTTACCAGAATTTTTAAATGTACGCAAAAAAGTAAATATTCATTTTATTTCATTGCTCCAGATAAAAAGTATTAATTGAAATATGTATTTCTGAAAAAAAAAATCTAGAATTTTTTTTTTAAATACAGAAGACCAACTTACTCTTCAGTGCACATGAGAAATCTCTACTAATTTCTAACACTTTTACAAGTATGCATTTACCTGCATGTGTGTGCAGGGGTGTCCTCCCTCATCTGTCTTCCTAGGATATGAGATGGAATGATGAGACAGACTGGAGGGCAATGGTAGAGTCATGTATCCGAAAAGGAAGATCAGGGTGGAAAGGAGAAAATCACCTTAGGGCAGTGATGGTGAACCTTTTTGGCCTATAATGCAATGTGCATCCCCATTTGCGCAGGCACGCATGACACCCCCACGCTTTCCCTATGCATGCGTCCTGCACTGTGCATGCATGTGCCCCCCCAGCATGCGCCCCCCCACTTTTTCCAAGAGGGCTGGCATGCCTCTTACTGGAGGACAACTAGGTACTGGCCTGTTCCCTGGTGAGACAGCTGTTTCCCGACTGAGATGGCAGGGCCGAGAGCGCCACCAGGGAAGCTCCAAATGCGTGGCTTGCCTGGGCTCCTTCTCGCTGGGAGCTGCAGGCTGAGCAGGTGGGGACGGAGACTGGCTGCTCCCGCTGCCGCCTAAGCAGAAAGCCCAAAGAGGGGCATCCCGGACGCATGTGCTGCCCTTGCGCTTCTCCAACACCTGCCTGCCACCACCGCCACATCTTGCCTGCTTTCCTAGCTGCTCTTCTCTAAGTCAGCACTCGGCAGCCAGGAAAATCAGGAGCCACCGCTTTCGCCCTGCCTGGTGCCGTATATCTGCTCAGCAGAAGTTTATGTGATAGCCCCTGAAACTTCAGGAAGGAACTGGCTGCAAGATCGGGAGGCAGCCTTTCAGATCTCTCCCCCATACAAGTGCAGCCCTTTTAAATGTGGAAAGAAGACAGGCGAGAGAATGAACACATTTAACAGGAAGTTTTGTAGTTGCCCGATCATCAGGTGAGCAAATTGCGGCTCTAGAGCCACCCCAAACCCCACAGCCCACAAGCAGGTGGAAAAAAGGAAAAGGCCCTCTCTTTTCAGTTCCCCATCGGGCTGGCTCCACCAAAGGCCGCCTCCTGGTCTCACAGCCAGTTCCCTCCTGAAGTTTCAAGGGCCGCCACATGATTTCCATGAACTTGAGCTGAGCAGATCTGCAGTGCTGGGCAGGGCGAAAGCCGCAGCAGCTCCTGGTTTTCCTGGCCGCTGAGCGCTCACTTAGAGAAGAGCAGCTGGGGAAGCAGGCAAGGCAAGGTGGTGATGGCTGCAGGCAAGTGTTGGGGAAGCGCTGAGGGCAGCACGCGTGTCCAGGATGCTCCTCTTTGGGCTTTCCACTTAGGTGGCAGCGGGTGCAGCCAGTCCCTGTCGCCACCTGCTTGGCCTGCAGCTCCCAGTAGTAAGGAGCCCAGGCATGTTGCACGTTCAGAGCTTCCCCAGCGGGCCCAAGAGTGTGGCCATCAGCCAGGGAATGGCGGCTCACAGCGGGAAGGAGCCCAGGCAAGTTGTGCATTCAGAGCTGCTCCGGCGGGTGCATGGCAGGGCCGAGAGCACTACCGCCAACCGGGGAATGGTGGCTCCCAGCGGGGAGGAGACCAGGCCACAGGGTCATCTGCGCAGGCAGCCCACTGCCACCCTACCCTAACCAGCTGCTGGTCCAGACCACCTGGGGCCATGCAAGAAGCCCGCACGGGCAGGGAGGGAGGGATGCCCCGGCTTACCTTGCTATCTGCTCCCTTAGTAACGACTGCCAGGATCCCCTCTCCACGTCTTTTGGCACACACGCCTGTTGCTGGTCTTAGCGCGCGCATGTGCACCAGAAACCAGACCAGATGGCTGGAAACAGGAAGATCATTTTCCTGGAGTGCCCATGCGCAATGGGCAGCTGCTCTTCCGGTTTCCGGCCTGCCGGCGTGCATGAAACCCAGCTGGCCAGTGCACCAGAACCTGGAAGAGCAATGGGTGACGTCTCTGTGTGCCTGGAGAAATGGCTCTGTATACCACTTCCAGCACACGTGCCATAGGTTCGCCATCACAGCCTTAGGGATCTACAGTGGGACAATACATTAAAGAGATGATAGGCATAAGATGCTATGGGAGCAGCGGGCAGGCTGTTACAGAGGAAGACACCCCTCCCCCCGATGTTTAATATCGGCCCCCTGAACTCACTCCCAGCCATTGGTCAGCATATACCCGGAGGTCCAGGGATTTGGCTGCTGCAGGATAATGCAAGATCAGTCAATAATAAGGCCCTGCTTTATCCAAGACTTCATTAAGAAGTAAGCTATCCTGGAATGCTTCACTGAGATCTGGCTGATTCTGAAAAAAGGATTCCTCTCTGAGATGCCCAGCTAGGTTTAGGATTTGGTACTAGTTGAGACCCAAAGGCAGGGGAAGTGGAGTGGCAGTGGTCATCTGAGAACAGGTTTCTGATTGTGAAACCCTATTTCTGAAGCTGGATTCACAGGATGAGTTTGGATTGCTGCTACTGTACCAGCCTCCCTTCTATGTGGCAACCTTCCTGTCTGAGCTTCTGGAGATCTCAGGGTTGGCACTAGAATCCCCCAAATTTATGGTCCTGTGCGACTTGAAATTGCCACCACTGGGTTGGCCTCAGAATTGACCAGGAATTCATGGTCACTGTAGGGGTGTGATGGCTCAGTGGTTAAAAATGCTGAGCTTGTCAGCTGGAGAGATGACAGCCCGGGTTTGAGACTCAAGTTCCACACAATGGGATGAGCTTCGATTACTTGCCCTTCCTCCTGCCCACCAAGCAGTTTCAAAGCATGCAAATGCAAGTAGATTAATAGGTACCACTATGATGGGAAGGTAATAGTGTTCCATGTGCCTTTGCCATATAGCGTTGCAGGCCACATGATCATGAAAATTGTCTTTGGACAACACTGGCTCCCTTAGCCAAGAAACAGAGATGAGCACCATGCTCTAGAGCCAGACATGATTGACAAGGAAACCTTTATTTTTTTTCATGATCACTATGGTGGCCATAGGCCTGCCCCAGATCATCTCAAGTCCAACCAGGGACAGTGGTCACATATCAAATACAATATTCTTGTTGGAGCAATGACAATGTGGTCTGGTGGAGTATCTACCCTCATCATGGTCAGATTGTGCCCTGATGTCCTTGAGATTCTATTATGCAACCCCCAGACGCATTTGAGTAGTCCAAGAGACTACTCCCAAGAGACTGATGGACCTGAATGAGTTCCAGAGGGAAATGGGGGATATCCCATGGGCTTTGCTGCATGGTTCTCCCAAAGCTCTAGTTACGACCTGGAACCAAAGGGCAGCCATGGCTTTGGATAGAATCGTGCCTGGGCAGCCTCTTTTTACCGATTGCTCCCAAGTTCATGGTTCACAGAGGTGCTGCAGGTTCTGAAAAGGAACACTTAGAGCACTGCCTGAGGAAAATGAGGGATAAATCTGATCAAAAACAATTTGGAATCTTATTAATGTCTATCTTGTGGTAGCAGGAGTGGATAGAGTTATCTCTGGCAAGAGGGGCAGCATACAAGATCAATAAATAAATAAAAGTAAATGTTTGTTTATAGCAGCTTTTTTCCAAGTGTGGATTATCACCCATGAGGCAACATGAGACAATGAATGAACAATTGCCAGAAAGTACCTTCCTCAAACTTCTAAGCAGGGTTACCAACTTTTTAGTTGTGTCTTTGTCATTTTAATTTCTATTTATTTATTTATTTTATTTTATTTTATTAGATTTCTATACCGCCCTTCTCCCGAAGGACTCAGGGCGGTGAACAGCCAAAAGATAAAACACGGAAATACAAAATTTAAAATAGATTAAAACAGATTAAACAATTTGGCTCAATTTTAAAAATATCCCATAATTAAACAAATTAAAATTAGTGATTAAAACTTAAATCTAAAAATTTTAAAAGGGAGAGGATTTAGGCCAGGCCAGCTTGATGAAATAACGTTTTAAGCGCGCGGCGGAAGGTGCGCAGATCCGGGATCCTCCGTATCTCCGGAGGGAGCTCATTCCAGATCGTAGGTGCCCCCACAGAGAAGGCTGTCCCCCTAGGGGCCGCCAGTCAACATTGTTTGGCCGACGGCACCCGGAGGAGCCCCTCTCTATGGGAGCGTACTGGCCGGTGGGAGGCTATTGGTGGTAACAGACGGTCCCGTAGATAACCAGGTCCTAAGCCATGGAGCGCTTTAAAGGTGGTAACCAGAACCTTGAAGCGCACTCGGAAGACCACCAGGAGCCAGTGCAGCTCGCGCAGGAGAGGTGTTACATGGGAGCTCCAAGTTGCTCCCATAACCACCCGCGCGGCCGCACTCTGCGCCAGTTGGAGCCTCCGAGTGCACCTCAAGGGGAGCCCCATGTAGAGAGCGTTACAATAGTCCAGACGAGAGGTGACGAGGGCATGAGTGACCATGTGTAGGGAGTCCCGATCTAGAAAGGGACACAACTGGCAGATCAGGCGGACCTGATGAAAAATCCTCCCGGTCACGGCCATCAAGTGCTCTTCTAAAGACAGCCGTGAATCCAGGAGAACGCCCAAGTTGCGAACCCTTTCCGTGGGGGCCAATGATTCACCCCCAATAGTCAGCGATGGTGCCAGCTGACTATATCGGGACGTCGGAAACCACAGCCAATCAGTCTTGAATTGGTTGAGCCTGAGCCTGTTCCTCCCCATCCAGATCCGTACGGCCTCCAGGCACCGGGACATCACTTCAAGGGCATCGTTGGGGTGGTCCGGGGTGGAGATGTACAGCTGGGTATCGTCAGCGTACTGGTGGTACTTCACCCCGAAACCACGGATGATCTCACCCAGCGGCTTTACAGAAATGTTGAACAAAAGGGACGAGAGGACCGACCCCTGCGGCACCCCACATATGAGGGGCCTCAGGGTCGATCTCTGCCCCCCTGTCAACACAGACTGCAACCGGTCGGAGAGAAAGGAGGAGAACCACCGTAATACGGTGCCTCCCACCCCCAACTCTTCCAACCGGTGCAGCATGATACCATGGTCGATGGTATCAAAAGCCGCTGAGAGATCTAACAGGACCAAGACAGAGGAGCAACCCCTGTCCTGAGCCCTCCAGAGATAATCAACCAACATGACCAATGCCGTTTCCATGCTGTACCCAGGCCTGAAACCCGACTGGAACGGATCTAAATACGACGTTTCATCCAGGTACTGGGGAAGCTGTCGTGCAACCACACTCTCGACAACCTTCGCAACGAAGCGAAGGTTGGAGACTGGACGATAATTAGCCAATACTGCCGGGTCTAGGGAAGGCTTCTTGAGGAGAGGCCTCACCACCGCCTCCTTCAAGGCGGCGGGGAAGGCACCCTCACCCAATGAAGCATTTATAATCCCCTGGAGCCAGCCTTGCGTCACCTCCCGGGAAGCCAGTACTAACCAGGAGGGACACGGGTCCAACAAACATGTGGTTGCATTCAGTCTACCCAGAATCCTGTCCACATCATCTGGGGTCACAGGATCAAACTCGTCCCAGATAACCTTCTCAAGACCTGCCCCCGTCACCCTCACTGGACCTACCCAGTCGGAGTCCAGACCTTCCCGAATCTGAGTGATTTTGTCATGCAGATATTGTACAAAGTCCTCGGCTCTTCCCTCCAAGGGGTCCTCCCGCGCTTCCTGGTGGAGCAGGGAGCGGGTCACCCTAAACAGGGCGGCCGGGCGATTATCTGATGACGCAATAAGAGCAGCACAATGAGTACATTTTGCTGCTTTTATCACCACTAGGTAATTCTGAATATGAGATCTTACCAGTGTCTGGTCCGATTCAGAAAGACTAGCCCTCCAACTACTCTCTAGGCGTCTTTTCCGGTGCTTCATCTCCCTCAGCTCCTCAGTAAACCAAGGAGCCAGGTGAGAACGGCGCCGGGTCAGAGGCCGCAAAGGCACGACACCCACTCAATTTCTACACCCACTCATTTGCACATAATTCCAAACGGTTTACAAGAGGTTAAAAAAATACAGTATAATCAATTTGCCATATAATCAATATGATGCAAAAGTATGCAGAATGTAAAACTATGTAACAGTTTCAGAGCTCTGTATGATACATAAGTGCTCTTTTGTTGGTTTGCTTTTAACACATTATGTTTGCCTTTGGAAGTTGGAGTAATCATCTTTGGGAAAAACTCTGTAGAAGGCATTAACACAAAGGGAATGGTCTCAGATGAGGGATGTGATTGTTATCTCAATGTAGTAAACCCGAGAGATATAAAGTGTCAAAAACAATTTTACAACTTGACTTGTTGCTGAGCTTTGGCATTTTCAGTTTAAGAATTGATTTTAAGGCAAAGAAATAATCTTTATTTTTCATTCTTCCTTGGCCTTGTTGAATGATAGTGGCTGGTTTCAAAATGACATCTAGATGTCAGGAATTATGTAAAAGCAAGCCAATTAATGTTTTCCATCAAAAGTACAATTATTTACAATTAAACAACTTTATTTTATAAAGTTGCAATGTTCCATCATTTTATCTGATGATATATTTCATTATGGCTAGAATCATGCAAAACAGTATTGTCAGATTTTGCAAAACATTGCTTGCCTAAAGCAGGAGCCAGTTGGGAAAAAAAACAAAAAAACAAAAAAACAATCAACCCAATTTTCATTTTCAGGGAAATAACAACAGATGAAAATAATCAGTTAGAAATTCAATAAAAGCAACAAATGTTACTGCTCAATTAAAAAAATCGATTTAGAATTAAACTTGCTCTGGAAGGGACTGTATTCCTACTATCAGGTTCACAATTTAGGATTGTCTTTTGATTCATTGCCACCTCTGGATTTGCAGGCAGAAGACTTGGTACAGGTGGCACAGTTATATGCACTCAAAATTACAATATCCATTGTGAGGTTTCATTATATTTAGATAACTGAATTTGCACCAGATTTTAAAATAATCTGGAAATTTCTATCAGTGCATCTACAGTATATCATAATAAACAGTACAAGAGGAAGCCTGAAATAATCTTATGCCTTCATAAAATAAGATCATATTGGGTTTATTTTCCTCAAGTACTAACCATCTTATATGGCGAAAGCTTTTGTATACCCTCCTTACTATAATACTGGAATTCTCAAGTCTGAATTTAAAGAAAACAACATTTTTATTATACTATGATTCTTTAATGAAAGAAGATATTTTATTTTTCTACTGTATGTCGAACAAATGTTTGTTTTTCATTTAGGTGGATTCATCCCTAGCATAAAAAGTTGTTAGCAGTCCAGCAATATCATATTCCATGTCATTATTTGTGCCTAGCATTCAGAGTAATCTGATAGCAGTATTCCAGCTGTATTATATATGTCAGAAAAACATAGAATACCACGACCATTACAAAAATATCAAAACTTACATTATACAAATTGCTATATACATAAGATTGTACAGAAAATCAGAGCATTACAGCACATTAAAGCAAGATGCAATTGATGAAAACAAATTCCTCAGATTGTACATAGAATAATTTTTCCTTTCCATGTATCTGAGTACACACTGTTGTCACTTCAAGCAGTATATAGTTTACCCAACACAAGAGATACCGTGAGGATAATGTGTGAAGAAATTAAGATGTGTTGAAAAACCTAGACGACTAAATTGTTGCTCCTTATTTTGAAAAGCAGATCAATCTTTCTATTATGTATACTTATGTACCAACAAGATGACTCCTTATTCACTGAAACAAGTGATTCTTTAGGAAATATAAACATTGCTAAGTGTTTACAAATAATAGCAAATATTATTTTAAAAACTGTGCAAAAGACTTTCACGTGCATAGCATATAAGCTTTTCCATGGATAATGCTGCATGTATATTCAAATTGAGAAGATGTTTTTTAAAAAAGGAAGACTTCAAACTATCATTAGACCCTATAGTATTCATTTAAGGGAATCCAGGAAGACTTTGATGCACCAGAAACAATAGCTAATGCAGTAACACTACAAAAGAGGCAATAAGCAAATAAGCATATGCAAAAAATGCTCTGAAGAAAACAGAAGGACAAAATTAACTTTACTATTAATGTTTAATGGCATAAATTAATGGACTGTTTGGAGTACCATATCAAGAATTGCCCTACTTTGATGGCAATTTCTCTGGGGGGAAAACTGTGAAGAAATTAACGGATTTGTCAAGGCCTACATTCTGAATATGGGTTAAAAAAGGTTGACAACTATTTTTTCTAAGCTCTTTTATTTCTGATGCTGTTGAAATTTGGAAGGAACAGCAAACCGAAAGCCTTGAAAATAAAAATGGGCAATGACAAGAGTTAAACAAGCCAATGGTCTCTCACTCATTTTCTAAACAACATATTCAGTAACAAGATAAATCCTTCATTGCTAAAGAAAAGTTGGCTGTTATGTAACATGAACTTCGCACAATTATTATTGTTCTGATAATGCTTTAAAGAAAAGTTACTTGTTGGAAATCCCTTAAATATTTGGATTCAAAGACTACTAAATCAGAGATTACTGAACATTTCAGTTCAAAGATTACTGCCTTTTTAGAAGTAGCAGTTTCTCTTCTGGTACAGAAAGAATTTTTCTTTCTTTGAACTAGCTTATTCAAAATTGAAAAACAGCATGAGAATTTGAAAAGCAAAAAAGCATGTCATCTTTTCCCAAAGTCTGCATAAAAAGAAAAGACACAAATGAATTCACAACCTAATTGTGTTCAAGTTCCTTCTACTGGCTTGATTACTTGATTTTTCTTAAAATAATATTCTTTTTTATTTCATCAAATACTACTAGTAAAGTTTTAAAGTTCATGGGAAGTGATCCAGAAGTATTTTAAGACAAAGTATCTTTGAAGGCACATAACAATTAACGTATCCATAACTGATTCAGTTCCTAATAACTCTGGATATATTTAACAACTTGCCTAGCTTCTTCATTGTCTATTACTTTGTCTATTTTGTGGTCCCACAAAATGCTGTCCCAGTTCTTGCTTGCGGAGTATGGTATTTCTTGCAGATATTCCAATGCACCATTGTTGCTACTTTGGGTTGTTTGAACTTAGTCTAGGTGATCTTGCCATGGTGACACAGTAGTTAGAGTGCACTCTTGCAGGCTAATTCTGCTGACTGCCAGACGTTTGATCCTTACCAGCTCAAGGTTGACTCAGCCTTCCATCCTTCTGAGGTTGGTAAAATGAGGACCCAGATTGTTGGGGGCAATAAGCTGACTCTGTAAACCGCTTAGACAGGGCTGTAAAGCACTGTGAAGTGGTATATAAGTCCAAGTGCTATTGCTATCTTCTTGCAGCAGTTAACTAAGTGATCCACTATTTCTTCAGCTTCTTTGCAGAGTTGGCATTTGCTATCTATTGCTGTCTTCTTAACTTGGGCTTTATATAATTTGTTCTTTAGACTTGGCTTGTGGAATCAAAATTAGCTTTTCTGTTTCTTTCTTCAACTTTCCTGCTCTTAGCCATTGCCAGATCTTTTTGTTATTTGCCTGCTAGTTTTTAACATACTGGTCATGTAATACTTTGCTTTGCCATGTTTCTTTTCTATTCTTCATTTGGTCTTTCTTGTAGGCCAGTTTGGTTTCTCTAGTATTCAGTAAGCTTTCATGGGCTACTAAATCCAGTGCATCTTCTTCACTGTCCTTCAGATACTCTTTCAATCCCCCCCCCCATTTTCAACTGTATGATGCACTTGCAACATTCCACAGTCACCTATGTTCCTTGGTAAACAGAGCCTGTTATCATTGCTGCATGGATGAAGGGCATGATTGTCATTATTTTTCTGGCCTTTCTATCCAGGGTTTTTGTTCCACTTGCTTCCAGTCCACTATTCCAGCTATGTATCTAATGACTGGAATTGCCCAAGTGTTAATTACCTTGATGGCATTTTCTCCACTGAGTTTGGATTGAATGATTCGTCTCTTGATATTAATGCCTCCCAGTCTATCACCATTGACCATTTACTGTGGCTTCCATTGTGCTATCAATCTTTGCACAAAGCTTCTGATGTTTCTACTGACTCCTGTTATTTCTGTTATTTCTAAATTTCTAAGGACTTGATTATTCAGTCATGTGGCAGGGAGTTGAATGCCTTTTGGTAATCAATCCAACCTATATTCAAGTTGGTCTTCCTTGTCTTCCAGCTTTCCAAAATCATCTTGTCAATTAGGAACTAATTTGTTGTTCCTTTCAATTTGGGCAATTCCCTTTCTACTCAGGAGGAGCTTGTTTTCAACTAGATCAGGGGTGTCAAACTCGTGTTGTCACATTGTTGTCACATGACATATTGCAACTTTCTCCCCCTTTGCTAAACTGGGGGTAGGCGTGGCCAGTGCATGATGCATCTGGCCTGCAGGCCACGAGTTTGACACTGCTGAACTAGATACTGTTAGATATTCTTTTACCTATTTTATCTTGGAAACAGAACCTGATTTTTACTTTTATTTTCTTTGATATGCTTGTAAGACTAATCAATCGATCTAGATTTCTAGGTCAAAAACTAATAAACATGCTGTCTGTCTTGACTGAAAACCGTAGTGATTTTATAGCAACATAGGTAGTTCACATTTATAAATTCAGAATTGGACTCTGGTCCAGGTACTTTTTCTTATGCTTCCACTGCTGTGTCTTTGAATCATTTCCCCTTTCAAATTTTTTGCATAATAAGATATAGAAAATGCTATAGATCAGAAAATTTCCCTCTTTGCAGCGTTTGGTTAGTGTTTCACATGCATTATCATTTTATTATTCTCCTTATAAACATTTTGAAAATTAACAAAGGATAGTATAGTAATAAGGCTATTAAGTGGCTTACATAGCTTTCTATACTGATTGAATATTATAAAGACTATTATTTTTCAAATATGTAACACAAGTATATGCAATTAAAAACTCCAAGTACGTATTTTCTTGACTTTTTATCCTCTTGTACTTCAGAAATCTTGCTGAAAAAGATAAATAAATAATGACATAGTCTCTAATAAACCTTGCTAGCTTTGGAAAAGGCGAATGTATAATAATAATGTCGTAATGACAGGAAATAGTCAAACATTATTTGTGAGCTCCTATGCATTACAGGCTTCTTAACGGTTTTTCAATGTAACTGAATTATTAAGAGGGCAAAAGGTTCCCCAAAAGTTTAGTTGGGGCTGGGTGCTAGCCATTACTCGTCTTGCTCTTTATTCATTTAGTATGTGAATAGGGTGTTTTGTATTCCCCAGCTGTAAGTACATTGGTATTAGAGGTATAATTGGCTCCAACCCTTTCTGCACATCATTTTAATTTGGCCTTATAAATTGTTTTAATTATTTTTTATTATAGAAATCATTTTCTGATATGTAACAGCAGTAGCAATAACACTTAGCCTTATATACCACTAAATAGTGCCTTACAGCACTCCCTTAACAATCTGGGTCCTCATTTTACCAACCTCTTAAGGATAGAAAGCTGTGTCAACCTTGAGCTGATCAGGATTGAACTGCTGGCAGTAAGCAGAGTCAGCCTGCAATACTTTATAACCTCTGCACCATCACAACTCTTGTAACCACCAATTTATAGTATATTAATCAATTTGTAGGCAAACTGTAATTGATATACTTGTTTTATTATTTGCTCTCCTAAGTATTATTGATTGCATAATGACGAAGCCAATAAAACTATACATAAATATAGCCATGGACCCATCATTACTTCTTAGACTTTCCTATCTCACATGGTTGCTGTGAGTTTAAAGAAAAAAGAGTCATGAATGACAATCTAAATTTATGGGAAAACTATATAAATAAATTATAGTCTAAGAGCATAAACACTAGAGAATTTATTTACCCCAGAATATTCAGAGGTTGCCAATAAATTGACTTTATAGTAGTACTAATTTAACCCTCTTTTTGCATGTTTTACATCTACATACATACAGAATGTATTACATGGATACTGTAAAATATAAAAAGATTGAGGGAGGGTGCAGAAAGACAGTAAAAGAAAGAAATAGTAGTAAAAGATAATCAAAGAAAAAAAATCAGGAAAAATAAGCAATTTCTAACATTCATTTGAACAATATAAACATATTTAATATGTATTTATTTTAAAAAGTAATTTAATACTGAATATTTAAGTATTCAACTCCTTATTCAATCCTTTTTCAATAATCAATTCCAGAAATAATCATTTTTCTTTTTTTCCATTTTCACTAATTGCATAAAGAGTTTCCAGGGTTTTTTACAAAAATAAAATTACCATTTTTTTTCGGACTATAGATGCACCTGACTATAAGACACACCTAAATTTAGAAGAGGAAAACAACAAAAGAAAGTTTTTGACCTACCTTATTTTGGGCCCATTCTCAAGGCTTTTTTCATCTCATTGAACCAGCCCATTTTGGTGTGGAGGGGAAGGGGGGTTGGCCCGTTTTTGAGGCTTTTTTTGGCCCTTTTTTGGGACTTTTTTGGCCTGTTTTCTAGGCTTTTGGGGGGCTGTTTTTGAGGCTTTTTTTGGCCTGTTTTTTGGGGGGGGAAATAGGCCAAGAGAAGCCTCAAAAACAGGCCAAAAAGACCCTGAAAATGGGCAGAAAAGGCCCCCAAAACAGGCCAAAAAAGCCTCAAAAATGGGCCAAAAAAAGACCTGAAAAAGGCCAAAAAAAGGCCCGAAAACAGGGTGTGTGGAGGCCAAAAAAATGGCTGGTGGGTAGGCAACAGCTGCAATAGTTGTTAGGTGTGAAAACCAGTCATAAGTCACTTCTTTCAGTGTCATTATAACTTTGAATAGACCCTAAACAAATGGTCGTAAGTCAAAAACTATCTAAAATCTTACAATAAATGATTTATGATTGCTAAGACATACTATGGCAGCCATATTTCTGAATGAGAATTAATTTTTCAAGTCAGACTCCAGTCAAAGTAAGTGGCAGACTTATCTAACTATAACTGATCTCAAAAATGCTATGCTGGAATTAGCTAATATTTGGACAGGAAACCACCATGAATACCCAGGGCTTTCAAACTGAGAATTCTGTCTATCTGCCCACTCATCAATCCATTCAATTAATTCTGCAGGAAGGCAGTGATGCATTTCCTACAGGACAATAATTAGCCAAGAAAATAATAAATGAAATATCCAAGACCAACTAAATATTACTTACTTTAAGCCTTATGAGAGTCCTTGTGAAATTATTTTAAAAATTATAATCTGTCCTAAAATTTGGAGGAGCCTGATTTAGAGGACTTCAGTGATTGTGGAGAAAATCCATTTTAAGAAGTTCAAACATGAAAATCAAATCCCAAGAAAATCAAACACTGAGGAGCTAAGTAGTCAGGTTTTTACTCAAGTGAAGAATAGTCTCAATTTTGCTTTGTTTTCTGAGTGCCTGAATGAATTGTCTCAGAAGATGACTGAAAGCCAGATAAGAGAGGAAGCTTCAGCAGGCAAAAACAAAGCTTGAACTGGACAGCAACCTAGGATCAGTGAATATAATAACTATTGCAGGTTTTATTTTCTGGATGTGTTAGACCTGGACTGTGTTTGGTATGTGTACATATGTAACATGGTGATGCTGAGCAACTGATTGAGATCAATCTTTTCAGAAAGCAATAGTTCATTTCCTTCTCAACTTTCTGATAGGTCTCTGATCTATATACATGCTATATATATAATACAGATTTAACATTCTTAGTGATACAATGGAACTTATTCTGAGAAGCAAATCTGTCCTTTAACATATGCTTTCCCCATCTGGATAGGCTACAAAAGGAAGGAGGGAGGGAGGTTCAGGGGCAGACGGTATTCCAGTTTTCTGGAGTAAAATGGCTGCTGACATTTTCATTATTTTATTTTTCTTTTATTAAAAATGTTATTAAAATTATAATATAAAATACAAATGAAAATAAAGATAGGAAAACGGCAAGGGGGAGGAAAGGGGACAGTAAATACTTGGGGAGGAGTTTGGAGACTTTTTGTGGAAATCAGAGGGTTTGTCTAAGCCACCACATTCCATCTATATACATGCACACAGACCCATCACAAAGATAAATTGTGACATGTAACAGATGGCATTTTAAACAGGAAACGATTAAAAACACTAAAAAAATATGTCCCAAACAGTCTCTGTAGTGATATGTCGGAATGACCTTGGAAAAGGTGGAGGAAGAGAGAGAGAGAGAGAGATGGTGCCTAGAACTATCAGATAAGAGAGGGCATAGCTGGTAACTGCTAATGGGTAGAGAAAGAAACTCAGAAAAGAATCTTCATAACTTCCCGGGCTGTGAAAGAGATGGAATGAGATGTGTAGAGAAGCTTTGTGAGATTCTTGTTAATGTACCCTTACAATAAAGTAGAAGTAGCTCATGTAGTTGTGTTTCTTGTCTACTCTACCTGGGAAGGCTGACATTAACCTTGCAAGTCTCACAGTGCAAATTTCCATCTTTTTATAGCTTGAGAGGTTAAGGAGGTTCCTTTCTTTCTCTGCCTGTTAAGCAGCTGTGGGCCATGCCCTCTCTTATCTGATTGTTCCCTAGGCAGCATCTCTCCCCCACCCCCCAAAAAAAGATCATTCCCAAATGTCATTACAGTTTCTTAGCTACAGGATTTCCTGAGGTTTTGTTCTTTACTATACAGTCACATAATAGACTATATTCAGCTGCCTAATACAAAGCAACAGAAACTGACTAATTGCACAAGGACTGATGGGGAAAAGTTAGTCAAATGCTGATGGCAATGTAAATTTTCAGCAGCCAGTCAGATGAATCTTGTTCCAAAGGAATAACTAGCAGAAAATTTAACCAGGTTAAATTTTTTTAACCATAAAAATTTAGAAGAAGAAAAACATTTCTGTGTATTTAATTACTCAAAGTAGTCTAAATCGGAACAATGCAATAATATCATAGGCATATATAATCTTATAATGGTACCGGAGGCTAACACTGACAATTTTTGCCTTGTTATTGCTTGAAGATAATGGTACATATTTTGGTAAAAATTACATCAATTGTCAACACTTGAATATCAATTTTACCAACAAGAATAAAGCAACTGGATGGTTATTTCTGTTTCCTCTTCATTTAATAACAACTACCGGTAAGAACAAAAGTAGTAATTAAAATATTGTTGAAATTCACATCCCTAGACCTCATATGACCCTTTTTCCATTTAATAAATTTCAAATTCAGTAAATTCACATCCCTTTTTTCTTTCTTTTTTTCACTTTTCACTTTCTCCTTTGAATTCTCTCTCCCTGTTTATTTTAATTCAAATATCTATTAAAGAAAGAAAAGTTTCTCTTCAATAAGATGGTGTGCAATCTGAGGGTCCTCCTGGATTCTTAAGGCTCCTATGTAGTAGCAGACAGAAGCTGTGGCCAGGAGCTTCTAAACTTTAGAATGCAACTCTTTTTCTAAAACAGGAGATGCTAACAATGGCTGCCCATGCCTTTGTCAGCTCATATACTGATAACTGCAATCTATATAAAAATACACTTGAAGATCATTTGGAAACTGCAACTGATACAAAATGTGGTGGACCACAAATTAAAAGCGACGACATAGTATTCAATATAACACCAATACTGTGAGAGCTGCTCTGGGTGCTGTTTCTAGGTGCAGTTAAAAGTTGATTATTATCTTTATCTTTAAAAGTGTAGTTATCTATTATTTTTAAAGTCCTTGAGGGGATTCGCTATCAATGAGATCTGGCATTTACTTTCAGATTTTGGAAAACTGTGTCCATAATGAACCACTAGTCACAGCATTTATTTAATGACCACTGATCTGATTAACAACTACAACGAATCACTGAATGACAACCACAAAAAAGATAATAAAATTGGGTCAGTCACACAAGTGATCCAATTTGCAACTGTCACAAGTTACAACTGGGATGAGCCGATTACATTACAGTCATTACTCAAGAACTACCAGTAATCAGTGGATAACCATAAGTTTATACAGTAGCTTTTCAGGAAAAATTTCAAATGTACCAACAAATAAGTTCTGCTGAATTGAATTTGCCTCCTATTGTATATTAATTGTATATTAATTGTATTGTATTGTATATTAATTGTATTGTATTGTATTGTATTGTATTGTATTGTATTGTATACTGTAAAACTGACAGTTTCAACTTTCTTGAAAAGTTAAAATGATATTTTTCTTCTTCAGCTGAACAATATTGCAATGGAATCTTAGATATTTTCACCAACCGGCATGGGACTTACTCTAAATAACTGGAAGTAGTAATAGAATATTATATTTGAGATGTCATAATATTTCACTAACCAAAGAAGTTTTATAAATGACTGCAGGGGAAAAATATAAGATAACAGAATTCAAAAAGATCATAAATTTCTCCAAAAGCTTGTCTGGAAAAAAAAAAACTTTCCTAAGACCAAGTAATGAAAAGAAAACAAATGTTTACTTTATGTTAGTCAATGTAAGAATCTCAAGAAATTCTTTTTTAAATTAGACCCAAAAAGGATATTTAATGTAGAGGTTTGCAAGGGATGGATGAAATGGCACAGCATTTCTATGTATATTAAGAATCCTTGACTTTCGATACAAATAAATACAAAGCAAACAGGGTAAACATGCTCTAATCTCTGAATTGCCCTGTGATATTTTCTGTCTGAAATTGCAAGCCCCAATTTGGGTGTGTTGAAACTATTAAAAGGAATTGCCCAGCAGCTGTACAACCCATTCATGAATACAGACTTATTATATAAGAATCTAAGAGTACTATGTATCATTCTTGTAATCTACCATGAAGTAACAATTCGACTGATGTAAAAAACAAAATATTATCAATGCTAGGGCTAGTCAAGAGTATGAAGCAGGAATGCATACTGCCTACTATAGTTAAAATTATGACTAAGCATGTATAATATCTGTGAGCTAGAAGCGTTTCTACCTGTGTCCTATGTTCCTCTATAAAAACACAAAAACGCAATTTAGCAAAAAGATCAAATTTGACTACATAAGACAGTATTTTAGAAGATAATTCAGAAAATACTCCTCTTGAGGCCACATAATTGGATTTATCTGTTTATTTATTTAGCCTATGGCAGTGGTACAATTAGCCAGGAGACTACATAGTTAGTACAAAATAGTTATTTGGCTGCCAAAGAGCACTAGTCTGTTTAGTTTGCATTCGCACGCTATCCAGGGTACACCACAGGGGTGAACTAGCTCCACATCCGAAAGACGAGTGGCATCCTGCAGTGTCATTTGGGGCCTTCTCTCACCCCCGATGTCCCTCATAATTGGGTGCTGGCATCTGGACATGTCCAGCACCAGCAGGGGTCCCACTGTCTGCACAAAATGCCACCAAGTTTCCAAAGTGGTACCTATTTATCTACTCACATGTAGCATGATTTGAACTGCTAGAAGTGATGGGCAGAAGTGATGGGAGTTTACTCTGCCACGCAGTGCTGGGACTTGAGCCACCAGAACAAAGACCAGCATCTTTAAGTCGCAGTGCCACCGCACCTCTTATACATTTGGAGATTGGTTTTGATTTATATTGGGACACTCCCACCTTCTTATATTAGTAATATCACAGTTTGAATTGACTTCTTTAAAAATTCATGTTATAAAAATAGTTTAGATTTAAAAAATAATAATCAAAAATTTGGGGGTAGGATTTAATAAGGACAAATGCAACTGCAAATTAGAACGTATTTTTCTCTTCTGTCTCAATTTACACTACTTTCCTACTCACCAAACCTACTGTGAAAAATCTCCCAAACCATTTCATGAGATGATTTTGTCAGTTCACAAGGAGCAGCAGGAAAGCTTGCCTCATCTCATTGCTGCTGCTGAGGCAGATCATCAGTAGAAACACAGCACTGGATATCAAAATTGTACTATATTTTAATGACGGCAAGGAATGAAAAAAATCCCATTACTTGCAGGAAGTCTTACCAAATATACTTTATCTTTCCCACTAAGGTTTATCAAAAATTATTAGGCATCAATCAATTTGCAGTTATTAATTGATTCACTAGATATAGTTAAAGACAGAAAAAGGTTTTGATTTGGTTCAGATTAAATTATTAAAGAAATTGATGATTTGATATGGGTTTCTACGGGTTTTGTTCAATGGATTGAGATTTATTACTTGCAACACATCCACTAAATTATCACAAATCAAATTATTTCAGACTCTCTTAGGTAACAATGTAACATTTCTCAGACCTACCCACTTTTTCCCTTGTTAATTTGTTCCCGGTCCTTTGTCCACTGTGATAAGTAAGTCTTTAGTCATTAAGGATATTATATTATAGGATCTCCTCCTCTTTCAATGAATCAGGGAGTCATCTTCCTGAACTACTTCTAAATGTTATCTCATTGTTCTGAACTTTAAAAGTATTTCGTCCTCTTTTACCTAGGTTACAGTTTTGTATTTCTATCAAGTTAATTTTCTTTATTTTCTCAAGCCTAAATCACCACAAGCATTGTACTACAATGAGCTTTTGATGAGACTACCTCTGAAGATAATTTGGAAACCAGAACTAGAACAGAATGGGCGTTGGTACTTACCTGACATGCCTCTTCTCTGACTGTCGGGCACGGCAGTCAGGATGGGTGGAGACTTGGTTGAGTTTGATTGGACCGGGTTTGCAGAAGAAAGAAGTCCCTCCTCCTAATGTAGCTGTCAGTTTTGAGACGAGGAAGTAGCTTCAGAAGCCGTGTCTAGGACCATAAAGGAGGAAGTATCTGCAGAAGACGTGTCTAGGACGATAAAGAAGAAATTAGACTTCCTACCCCTCCCTGAGATCAATTACGCCACGGGCCGGCCCCCAATCAGGGTGGGGCTGACTGCTGTGCCCGACAGTCAGAGAAGAGGCGTGTCAGGTAACTACCAACACCCATTCTCCTGTAGTCGGGCACGGCAGTCAGGATGGGACATACCAAAGCCATGTGTCCAGTCGGGAGGCAGCTGGCCGGCCCGGGACTAGGAGACAGATTGGACCTGTTGTAGAACCCGTCGACCAAACGCTGCATCTGCCGAAGCGTATTTGTCCAAACGGTAGTGGCGAATGAACGGGGTCGGAGAGGCCCAAGTCGCCGCTCGACAGATCTCATCGATGGAGGCACGGGTGGACCAAGCCGCGGATGTTGCGGCACTCCGTGTAGAATGAGCGGTGACGTTGCGCGGGGCCGGAAGAGAACGAACCTCGTAGGCAGTAGAGATACAGGCCCTAATCCAGCGACCCAGTGTGGTAGAAGTAATCTTTGAGCCCAAAGACGCTGGCAGGAACGAAACGAAAAGAGCGTCGGAACGACGAAAGGCAGCTGTACAAGAGATATATACCTTCAGGGCCCACCGGACATCGAGGGTGTGCCAACGTCTCTCTCGGGGGTGTCCCGGCGAAGGGCAGAAATTAGGAAGAACCACCTCCTGGGTCCGGTGAAATATGGAATTAATCTTCGGGACGAAGGAGGGGTCCAGTCTCAGCACCACTCTATCCTGGTGGAAAAGGCAGAGTTCCTTACGAATGGATAGGGCCGCCATCTCTGAAATCCGCCGGGCGGAGGTGACCGCCACCAGGAATGCCACTTTAAAGGAAAGATGCCTCAAGGAAACCTCCCGCAGAGGCTCGAAGGGAGGACCGGTGAGCGTCGCTAAGACCGTTGGCAGATCCCAGGAAGGGTACCTGTGAATAGTAGGTGGCCTAATGTTGGAGGCTCCGCAAAGAAATTGGCGTATAAGTGGATCTTTGGATACCGGACCCGAAGAGGGGTTCGACAAAATGGTAGAGATAGCAGCAACCTGGCGCCGTAATGTGTTGGGCGATAGACCCGAAACAAAGCCATCTTGGAGGAATTCAATGACCAGCATGACCGAGGCCGAAGAAGGAGACTGGTGATGCCTGTCGCACCACAGAGAAAAGGCCTTCCAGGTCGCCTCATAAATACGTGTGGTAGAAGCCCGCCGAGATGCCTGAATTGTGGATATGGCTCCTGCGGAGAGAGGGAGCTTGGTTAGGAGGCTCCGCTCAACCTCCATACGGCGAGCTGGAACCAGTGCGGATCCGGGTGCTCCAGTTGTCCTTGAACGAGGATGATGCGGTCGTCTGGAATTCGCCACGGATCCTGCACCGACAGAGATTTGAGATCAGCGAACCAGGGACGTCGATTCCAAAAGGGAGCAATCAGTATCACCTCTGCCCGTTCTTGTAGCAGCTTCCGTAACACCCTGGGGATGAGGTTGACCGGAGGAAATGCGTACAGCAGTTGATTGGCTGGCCAAGGGACCAGCAGAGCGTCCACCGCCTCCGCTCCCGGGCAAGGGAACCTGGCAAAGAAGCGCGGTAGTTGGTGATTGGACTCGCTGGCAAAGAGGTCTACCGTCGGTCGGCCAAAGCGATAGATTATTTCCTGAAATAGCTGAGGAGTGAGAGACCACTCCGTGTTGTCCATGGCTGACCGACTGAGAGCATCGGCCGTCCGGTTCTGGGCCCCTGAAATGTGAGCTGCCCGCAAAGAGGACAAGTGTCTCTCCGCCCAGTATCCCAGGCGCTGAGCCTCCCGCATCAGGGTTTTGGAGCGGGTCCCCCCGAGTCTGTTCACATGCGCTTTGGCAGTAACATTGTCCATTAGAACAAGGACATCTCGGTGGAGGACGTGAGACCTGAAGGCCTTTAGAGCGAGGAAGATAGCCCGAAGTTCGAGCACATTGATATTCATTTGTTGTTCTCGAAGAGACCAAAGACCCTGAGTCAGGTTCGGACCCAAATGAGCACCCCAGCCGGACAAACTGGCGTCTGTCGTGAGGAGAAGAGGCTGTGGTTCCTGAAATCTGGTGCCTTTGAGCAGAGCTTCCGATATCCACCAGGAAAGAGATCGGAGAACCGGCCGAGGCAGAACCAATCTTGTGGACGACGTGTCCCTATGCGTACGTTGAAAGGGAAGTAGGAGCCATTGTAAATCCCGATAGTGCAAACGAGCCCAAGGGACTATACCAAAGGTTGAAACCATCTTGCCAAGAAGACGAGACAAGGAAAGAATCGAAGATGACCTCTGACCGCGTATATCGGACACTAGCTTCCGCAGGCTGGCAATTCGGTCAGGTGAAAGACCTCTGATGTAAGGGTATCAATTACAGCCCCCAGATGCTGAATGCGGGTGATAGGGGTTAAGTGGCTCTTATCCCAATTAATGGAGAACCCATGGTCCTGGAGGACCTGCAGGGTGACCTTAATATCTGACTGTGCTTGCTGCCGTGATCGGGATAAAATGAGAACATCGTCTAAATAAAAGGAGGTCCTTATGGGGATGGACGAGATGTGGCCCATGAGAGCTGCCATTATCTTAGTAAAGGCTCTAGGGGCCGAGGACAAACCAAAGGGCAGGGCCCTGTATTGATAATGTTTGTTATTATAACAGAAGCGGAGAAACCGACGATGGTCGGGCAGAATGGGAACATGGAGGTAAGCTTCTGTTAAGTCTATAGATGACAGAAAATCCCCCTCCCGAATACCGAGTAATATGGATTGCAGGGAATGCATCTTGAACCGGCGGTATGTTATGTACCGGTTCAATAATTTCAAATCAAGGATCGGGCGCCATCCACCAGAAGTCTTAGGGACCAGAAAGAGGCAAGAATAAAATCCTTCGCCCAGTTCTCTAGAAGGGACTGGCTGAATGGCCCGAATAGATAACAAGTGACGGATGGCAGCTTCCACCTGGGCCCTCTTAAGGGGATTAAGGGAAACTGGGCAACGTAAAAACCTATTAGGGGGAATGGAAGTAAACTCTAGAGGAAGACCAAATTTAATAGTATTCTTTACCCAAACATCAGATACTGATGCTTCCCATGAAGGGAAGAAAAGGGCCAAACGGCCCCCGAGCCATGAAAGCCCGTGACTGTTAACGGGTCCTTCGGAAGGGACGTCCTCTACCCCCCCGGGTAGCCCTCCTGGGGGGAAACCTAGACCCTTGTCTGACCTGGTTATCACGATTGAAGGATCCCCTCTGTTGGTAGGAACGTGGGATCTCTGTTGGTAGTAGCCTGAGTTGGAACCTCGAAAGGACTGATTACGAAAGTTACCGGAAGACCGGTTGTCCGAACGATGAGTCATGGCCGGCAAAATCTTCCGGTGGTCTCTAGTCTTGATCAGAAGAGGCTCGAGGGCAGCTCCAAATAACTTATCCCCTGCAAATGGAGATGAAGCCAGGCGCCATTTACTGCGAACATCCGCTTGCCAGGATCTTAACCAAAGTAGTCGACGAGCTGTAACAGCCGAACCAATGGCCTTGGCGGAAAACCTAGCGGCATTTAAGGTGGCATCCGCCGAAAACTCCATTGCCCCCAAAATCTTGTTTATATCTTGATGTGCCAGAACATCAGAAGGAGAGATACGACCTTGCAGCTGCTTTAACCAGAGAATTGAAGCTCGGTTGAAAAATGAAGCAGCTGATGCTGCCTGGACTGACCAGGCCGCCGCCTGGTGGCCCTTAATAAGAGTCCGCTCAGACCTACGTTCTTCCGGGTGGAGAGATTCCTCTGCCGGTCCTGAAGCTGGAGAAGGAGAGGACAAGGCCGCTACAGGAGCATCCACCACTGGAATTTGCAAGAGGGAAACATACTCCGCCGCCAAATTATACAGTCGTCTATCCAAACTGTTCGGAATTGGTCCCGTACTGGGATTTTTCCATTGCCTTTGTAAGACATCCGCAAATAGCTTGGGGGCCGGGACTATTTCCGTTTGTACTGTTGGTTCTACGAATAAAGAAGATGAAGCAACAGGTGCTTCAGACTGAGACTGAGAAGAAGCCGCTGGAAGGCCCAAGCCAGTTATGATCTGGGCTTTATGCAATAATGAACGAAACATCTGCGGACGAAAGAGGCCTACAAAGGAAGGTTGATCGGGCTCTAGGCCCTCATCCTCAGATAAGTCTTGATCAATAATGGGCTGTTCCTCATCTCCTGAAAGGGAGCCCTGACTGTTTCGAGATGCAAAAGCCGCCCGTTCAGGGTTCTGAGTCGAGGCCCGTAAGGGCTGAGAACTGACTGAAGGAACATGACGACTTAAATAATCCGAAACTTTAGAGGAGGCTCTCTCTTGTAACCCTTGAGCAATGCCCTGCTTAATAGACTCAGCAATTAAATGCGCTAAGGCTGGCGTAAACTCTAGATTATGACTCTGAGGTGCTGCAGACTCTACCTCCCTGGAAGTCTGGGGGGCCACACTGGCCTGTTGGGAAGGTTGTGGATTAGTGGAAGGAGAAATCCCAGAGGAGAAAACTACTGCAGTATCAGGTGCAATAAAATCATCCGTGACCGAAATATCTGGAGAAAGACTAGGCTCTAGGGCGGATGAAGGGTTAGCTTCCACAGGAGTGGCATCCGCTGAAGGGGCCTGGACAGATAATGTGTCAGCTTGCACCATTATCTAGAGTTTACGCCGCTCTGTTACAGGCCTTCTCAATGGCCTTGTGCCGCCTCTCTTCATCTTTAGACATTAGGACCTCCTGGGATGCCTGGGCTCTAGGCTTTTTTGGGATAGAGGCCGAGGAGGACTCCCCTGGTAAACCTTTCCGTTTGTGGGAGTGTTTTCCTATCTTTGGATCACCATGGGCCTTGCCGTCCGCCATTTTATAATATACACAAAATGGCCGCTGAAGAGAATACTTTGGAAATAAATCAGATAAGGGCCCACCGATGGCCTGCAAGGGCCGAAACTCACTGTGGCAGAAGTAGGTCCTGAACTGGCCCAATAAAGCTCGTGAGTGTTTGCCAGCCGGTCGAAGCACTCCAAAGGCAGGCGTTGAATTCCGGACTCTGAGGGGCGGCTAATCGACGATCCTGAGCCACACGGAACGAAATAGGCCCCACTAAGCCACGTGGGCCGCCCTGGAGAAGCGCCTGCCAGCCGGCGAGGACACTATCAGCCAGAATACTCAGGCGTTCAGCAGTCGCTGCCAATAAAAAATATGGCCCGATCGCCTTTCCGCGCTGGCCAGGCCATCCGTGAGTCACACAGGAAGAAGCAGAACCTGGGCGGACCGTGTGCAGCTGAGGAGAAGCGCCTGCCAGCCGGCAAGGACGCTTGCAGAAAGAAGCGCTCTGGGAGGCGCAGCAGCCGCTGTCAATCAAGAGCCGTCCGATCGCTCCCTCAGCGCAGCTAGAGTCAGCAAGGCCAAACGCGACGGAGCGAACTCGTGCGCATGGCCGAAGGTTCCAAGCCGGCTATCAGACCTGCGATCAGACGTCAGCGGGGCGAAACAAGCTCACACGCTGGAACAAGCTGCCACTGAGACGCAATTTAAAGGAGCTTTCTCACCCTCTTCTCCTCTGCCTTTTATTAGTATTTTTTTTTTTTTTTTTTGTAAACCGAAGAGCTGTCACTAGACATGACTGGTCCAAACTCGACCGAGTCGAAAAACTAACAGCTACATTAGGAGGAGGGACTTCTTTCTTCTGCAAACCCGGTCCAATCAAACTCAACCAAGTCTCCACCCATCCTGACTGCCGTGCCCGACTACAGGAGAAAGAATATTTCTCTATATTCTATATTTTGTATAACGTGTTATTACTGAATGAGATTTGCTCTAATTATCTACCACATAGCAGCTGAACCTGAGGTAGTTCATTAATTAAATTGATATTTTCATCCACCTCAAATTCATGACTCTAACAATACAGATAGTCCTTACTTAATGACCAACTCTGCCACTAAATGAAGAGATTGCTAAATGGGAAGTCGCATAAGGACAATTGTTCTTTCCTGCTGGAAAGAGATAAGACTAATCAGTTTCCCACCTTTGGCTATTCTTTGCCTCCTAACCAGTCCCTTGTCTCCTTAGGATGCTCCTGTCTTGTATATCTCAAAAACACTGCAATCAAATTGCAATTCAAGGGTGGGAGTCATAGGAAAGCTATGCAAGCAGTTTATAGTACTCTCCAGAAATCTTTCTCCCTCCATTCTCTCTGCTCTGGGAGTGATAAGGTCAAGGAAAAGAGGGATTGCGATAGAAAGAGAGGAGAGTAGAGAAGCTCGGAAGGGTAGCAGAGTCAGTGGGTATTAGGCATATAAATATAAATGGGAGTGAAGGTAAAAGCAAAGTAATCAATAACATATCAAAGCAATCATTGTACGGGCTCTGCCACATGAGCCTAATCCCCAGACCTGATGACAGAACCAGGTCTTTAAGGCCTAATGAAATGCCAAAGGACTGAGCCCACCTACTCAGGGGCAACGATATTCCAAAGTGTGGGTGTCGTGACAGAAAAGCTCTTGCCAATGGGTTCTGCAATTAAAAGGGCTGACTTTAAGCTATAATGCCTGCATCAGTTGATTCTCAGGCATTTGTTTGCTTGACTGCCTTCTCCAACTGATACATCCAATATATTCTTTTTGATCAAATTTACTAAAAGTCCACTACTACTGTTAGAAGTTTAGGAGAATCATGAGCAGGTTTTCACTGGCGGTCCCGTGTTTCATGAAATAGCTTGCCTCTCAAAGATAGATTAGAATTACCATTCTGGTAATCTTCCAAAAGCTGGTAAAAACAGGTTTTCAGAGAAAGTTTTAAGTGTAAGGCTGGTACCATTAGGGATTATCAGCATTATGGTATTTGAGATATATTTTAATGTTTTATTCAAGTTATCTGCTAGATTTCTCTGATGTTTATAGTGGGATATAAACTTTTGGAAAATGTATTTCCCACTCAGGCCTGTTTTAATTCCTAGAATTTAATGCTGTTCCTATTCAGATCTAAATATAGTTATCTGATTCAAATAGCATGGGTATAAAAAGGCAGTTTTAAGATACGTATTAAGTTTCACTCCATGAAAAATTTATCCACAGTAACTTTTAGTTATAAAGGTTTGTTAGGTGGCAGTACAAACAAGAAACAAAACTGCTCTGACTGAACAGAAATATTTTCCCCCTTTCTTAACACGGCATAAAACAACAAGAAACAAAATCTTGAAACTATTAAGAGATTGCATATGGCTGACTTTATTGAATCATAATTAGGAAGTGCTATATTAGAAGTATTTCCTCCAATCAGATACTTTAAAACAGGGAGTCCCCAACCCCTGGGCTGCTGTTCGTTTGGAACTGGGTTGTGCAAGTGGCGGGTAAGTGCACTGCAAGTGCAAGTGGCGGGTAAGTGCAGCTGCAATTGAGCGAGTGGTGGGCACGTACGCAAGCACATGAAACACGAGCCCACTCTCCCACTGCTTGTGTGAAAACATCCCCTCTCCTGCCCCACAAAGCCGGAACCGTTAGGGACTGTTGCTTTAAATAGTGAGACAATTATATAGACATAAAAAAACCCTACACCTTTAGTATAAATTTAACAGTATTTCTAAAAGTCACTTGTGAACTCTTTCGTATCTTCCTATGAGTAAAACACAGAACTGAATATAGTAAACTAATCTTTCTGCAGGCTAGGTGATAAAAACAAAAGGTATTGCAACAATGTAATGTAATACAATGACATAACCAGTTGAAAAATAGGTCTATTAGCAATAGCAGTAGAGTTAATAAAAACATTGACACACAAAATGGCACTCATGGGCATGGCCAGATGTAAGACATGCATTTCAACAGAAAGCCTCTTCTTCTCCTAGATGCTGTACTATTTTTTTATTTTTTTTTTTGGAGTAGAAGACAACAGAGAAACAAATCACTGAATTTATTTATTTAATTTCTATGGCTGCATATCTCAATCAGGTGATTCTGTGTGACTTACAATTCTTTGAGCTGTAGCCATCCATTCTTGTAAATAAAGATGCTGCCGAAGGCAAATCCCAATGAAAAAACCTATAAGCATATTGATGTCCACCAAATATCATAGATATGTTTGTATATGCTTGTATGAGTGCATGTTTGTGTGTGTATACATGCACACCTATACACAACACTGACTGAGATGTAATAGATTTGCTATAAAAAATAACAAATAAACATTTTGTAGTTTGTATTTACAATGTGACAGAATACAATTAAAACAAATTAATGAAAAAAAGTTATTGACACTATTGTACAAAGAACACCATCCTTACAAGTAATCCTTGATTTACGACCATTCATTTAACCACAAAGTTATGGCAGCATTAAAAAAAGTGACTTAAGGCCCATCCTTGAAGTTATTACCTTCATACTACCCCTCTGATCACATGATTGCGATTCAGGCCCTCGCATTTACAATGGTGGCAACACCCTGTGGTCACAACTTCCCAAGACAACTTCTGACAAGCAAAGTCAATGGGGAAGTTGGCAGGGGGAGTTGCAAATCACAATCACATGATATCTCACTCACTGATTCGAGAGATCTCACTAAACTATTGTTCTGTTTAGCAATTTTTTGTCCCTAATTGGGGCCCTAAATCAAGAAATACCTATACTGTAGAGCCGTGGTGGAACGGTGGCTAGAATGCAGTACTGCAAACTAACTCTGCCCACAGCCAAGAGTTTGATCCTGACTGGCTCAAGATTGACTCAGCCTTCCATCCTTCTGAGATTGGTAAAATGAGGATCCAGATTGTTGGGAACAATACGCTGACTCTGTAAACCACTTAGAGAGGGCTGTAAAACACTATGAAGCGATATATAAGTCTAAGTGCTATTGCTATTATAGAGTTATAAATTAAGATGTTTCAGTTATCTATTTTCTATGTTAAGATAAATGTAAAGAACTCTACATGGCAAGCCCAAATAAAACTTTTTATACCTTTTGTAACATTACAGATAAGCAGAAGCTGTAAAAATATCTGTCAGGTTTACTTTAATTTGGATTTCACATTGAGCAAAAGACAGGATTCACTGTCTCCCTTCAGTTTTGTGACATTATGTGGATAATATATCATTCAGCAATGGTATAATTCATACAATTCAGCATAAAGTATCTTAAATAAAACTTCAGGTTCCACATGTAAATTCAAAATAAGGAAATGTTCTAGTCATTTTAATACATTAAAAGCATAAACATCCTTATAACCGATACCAATAAGGAGGGAGAAGCCCTAAGAGCTTAAAAAAATAGAGCTACTGATAATGTTTGGTTACAATGTTCACATCCTTTGTATCTCTTCAAAGGACCATGAAGTAAACCCTTAGCTAAAGCTGAATGGGCTTTTCATACCTTTTTCATTTATTCTGCTTTAACAAACTATATTGCTTATTTCTCCTTCTCATCCCTTCCTTTTAATTCCTTCTCATTATTGAAACAGTTCATAAGCTTTAAATTACTTTTCACTAGACCGATGAGATTTCAAAGCCCATATTCCTGATCTCTAAACTCTCTTCCATTCGAAATTAAACTATGACATAAAAAGAGAAAATGATTCCCAGATTCCCACTGATTCCTAAAAGATATATGCAGATTTAAAATTTAAAATCAATGTATAGCCCTGGAGCACAGATCCAGGGCTATACATTGCTATAAAGTCTTTCAATATTGGTCACCTTGCAGTGAAAGTAATTTTCAGAATGGATAACTTTGTATATTTATGGATTAGGACATTCATAATGGTAGGCACATAGATATTTTCAAGGCATTTTGTACTATAACTAACTCTGATAAAATTAACCATAGTTGCGTAGCTGATAGAAATTGCTACCTCCAGTGCAATCCTATGTACATTCTTTTTAAATCCGGGAGAAATATGCAAAGGATTACAGCCTGAGGATCTGAAAAAGGTTCATCAGGGAACAGCATGAGTTTTCTTGAAATCAAAACTCAATTATGAAACTAGAAAGTAGTACCATAGAGGCAATTCAGAATATACAGAAGTAGGTACAAAACACTACTTTTCAAATTTTTAAAGTTGCCACATCTTTTCACAGCTTGGTGGCTTTTTCAGAAGCTGCTCTCAGCTGTCTCTGTATGCATGTGTGCACATAGTCACAGAGACAGCCAAGTCAGACACCCAGGATTCTGGAAGACCTTCCAACACTAAATAGAATTTAGCAAACCCTATGAAGACAAATCCAAAATAAAGCTGTAGGTGTATTGCAGACTAGGCCAAAAAACACTGGAAAATAATATGCTGAAGCTAGTACAGTAATATTCCTAATTGCATGTTTGCTCTGCTAGTTGTTATTCTTACTTAAAATTGTAACTTTACAATTAAAGTTCACATATGGGATACTCCCATGCTTTCCATCAATTACAATTTAATGCTAAATATTTACAGTACAAGGCAAACCAGATCTTTATTAAATCATATTTATGAATGAGCAAAAATTTAATTAATATGTGCATTAAATGTACTAATGTAAATTGATGGAATCTCAAATTAGTTGAGATTATGTAAATATGTATAACCAACCATATAAAAATTATATATCCTCCAATTGTGTACTTTGATAAAGTCATATATTACCAGTTTAATTCCAATTAAATCCATAATTTTATTACATTTAAGAAATGGACACAAAATATAGTTTCCAGTTAATATTATTCAAAAGCTACCAAATCTCTATAAAAGACTGAAGTAAAAAATGTTCAGAATTAGATGAGTAATTGAGTTACTGAGTTGCCAGTAAAATAACAATGACATAATAATGAAGATACAGTATCATTTTCTTACATTCTAGTTTATAAAATTCAACAAAGTTATTAATAATCTTGGTTATTGTATTATACATACTACATAAAATTTAAACTTTGAATGAAGTGCTCTAAATATATTACAATACATAAATGCTAAGTAGTAGGATTATTTAATACACTTGGAACAACTCCTTTTGATGTGAATGTGACTAACAAATGCAATAAGATTAGGGCTGAAGCCTTTAAAGTTTTTTAACTATAGTTTTCAATCAAAATCAAGATATCCTGCTGATACCTTATCTTCCATTTTAAAAAGTGTTCTGCATTAAGTATTAACATACTTTTAACATCTCTTCTCTGCTCTAGTTTTTCATTTTATCTTCTACATCCTGTCCTATATTTCCTTATCCACAGTCACCAGTGCCAAGGTAGAAATAAAGGACAACATATTTAGTCCTTTCAAATTTTTCCAGGCTCCATTTATTACAAGAAAGAACTTATTTTTTCCCACTAAATAATAGTGAAGCACAAACTAATCCTATATAAATGGAATATATTAAGTAACTAGTAGTTTAACACCAAAATTGTTATATATTTTCAAGATTGTTCCTCAGAAGATAAGGCAAATTACAAAAATTGAACTTTTGTCATTTATAGTTCCACATCAAAAACAGTAAGCATTTTTGAATGTGTTGTTTTCCATAAAAATATCTACATATAAAGTACATGTATAATCAAAAGCAGATTATAAAAATAATTACATTGGTTAAAAAATAAATTGTCGGTTCAGTTTTCCCTTCAACTTTGCCATAATAAATACTTACAAATCTGAAGTAATGGAGAATTATATCTGTTAAACTGTATAATTTTCAATGACCAAGCTATGCTGAATGCAACTCCTGAAAGAATTCAAAACTGCATAGGAAATTTATATGGCTATACTTAACATTTCAAAAGTAAATTCTAACATTTGCATTAATTCTAACATTTACTTTAATACATCAATTGATAAAAATATGTTTGAAGATCTCTCCACAGTGAATTTAGTATGTTTTATGAATCCTGAACTGAAAGGGGATCATACTACAAAGTTAATTCCAAATTAAATATAAACATATTGTACCTAAATATGTTGTCCAAAATACTGTTTTATATGAACATCTCTATGTACTTTGCAGATATATTACAGCATTTACAAAAGTTTAATATTCTTACTACTGAGGATAACATGTGTCTTATGATGTATGATGATTGTATTTTGATTATGATCATGATTTATCACTTGTTGCTTGAACGTACACTGAGAGCTTATGCACCGGAGACAAATTCCTTCTGTCCAAATCACACTTGGCCAATAAAGAATTCTAGTCTAGTCTAGTCTATTCTCTAAATGAAGGGGCTGCTGCAGACAGTGAGAAAGGGCCATTTCATAGGTTTTGTGGAGAGTCCAGTTGTGTTTGGTACTGTCTTTCAACTGACAATCAGCAACAGTCATTCTATTAGGCTACCTCAGAGGAAAAGATGGAAAGCAGAGCTACTTCCATCTGCTCTACTAAATGAGACCATCTTATCAGACACACCTGTCCCAGAAATGTTTCTGTTCAAGCCTGTCATAAAAATGTTGTAATGCCCAAATAAGTACCTAAGTTTCCTTCTTTTTCTTTTCATTGTTTGCTCTTGCTTATAGGCAAACTACCTTGGAGGTTTTGTGGCAGAAATGTTGTAAGAGTGAACAAAAGTTATGCCAAGCCTATGTTATTATCTAACTCACTGGGGTTTTTTTTCATCCTGTGTGTATGGATCTACAATGCATGTCTGGCACCAAAAAACATAGATAAAGAAAATAATTTAGAAACTGCAGAAAAACATGAATTACTATGTTAATAACAACATATGTTAATATTTTATTTTTCAGCAGTATCCACCCTTAGTGCCTGGTTAGTGTAATAATTCTGAAAAAAGAAGTTTTGTGTTTTCCATATGAATTGGCACTTGGAAAAGTATATACAAACATATTAAATAAAATAATAAAAGTTATTTCACTATGCTGGAACAACACATTTACTTCCCAAAGTATAATAGAGATTACAGTCAACATATGTGGTTATTACATTAATATTGATATAACTGGTATCAAATTCAATGTTTACAATATAATTATATCCTGTACAGTGTCTATTATATATATGCTTATGTATGGGCATGTATAGAGTGGGCGGTATATTAAAAATATAAATGAAAAGACATACATAGAAGTTTTAATAACAACTATGCTGCAATTTTATCAAGCAAAAAATGTTCTCAAAGATTACAAAAAAGTTCAGGGATAATGTCTAAGCAACTGTTAGGTTTGTCATTCTAAAACACACTACATTACACCACGTTACACTATATTACACACTAGATCTAGATAACTTCATGATATTGAATAAACCTGTTTAAAAGTGCACTGATAATTCTATGGCTGCTCTGAGTATTTTTAAATGAAATATGCATGAAAATTCAGTCTGCTTTACTTCTTTTGATTGTAAAATATAAACACAATAGTTTTCTTTCAGATATTTTCATATAAGGATCTTAGAAAACCACTGTATGTTCTCTAACTTCAAATAGCTTGTTGTAAAAATCCTAGATCATCATACAGACCTTTTTTGAATCATTTCAAATATATACAGTATGTTTTTAATGCTTGGAGGTCACACAATAACTATTCTCATGTGACTTCAACTCCTGTAGTCTTAACTATTATGCACTAAGAAGGAAATAAATAACCACCCTTGTCATCATGCCAATATTATCTAGCTACCAATTGTTTGACATTTCAGTTTTCTAAAAGCCTGTTTTATTGCTGTATGGATGGTGAGCAAAAACAAACTTAGGTCCTTTGTTTTCTACCACAGCCAAATCAACAGTAGTTTAGAATATATATAACTTCCACCTTCATTATTTTTACATAATATACATAAAATAGTGATTTCATTATTTTCCCCCAACATACACACATCTGAGCTCAAACAGTATTTTCCATCATCTTTCTATATTAGGCCTTAAAAAGTCATGTTTACATAGGTTGACAGGACCAAGACCAGTTAAAACTCCTTAGTCCTTGAAATCAGATGTTCCCAATATAAAATTATGGTTATTGATGAATTAAAAACTACAAAATAGCTGCATACCTAATGTTATTTATCAACAGCAATACCAATTAATATAAATCATTAGCATAAATATAAGTCACACAAATACATGAACAAATTGTAAATTGAATGAAATATGCAATTGTTAAGAGTATATGGTCAAACTTACCCCATTCTAGAAACTCCAGAATATTCTTCTCTCTTCTCAAGGGTGAATTATTACATTCATCATAAAGGCAGATGAGTATATCCAACAAGGTTTCCACACTAAAGCATTGCCCATTGGTCTGAGTTGGCCCATCCAAAATAAACTGTTCCAACTGTCTCAAGCGCACCTCTCCAGACATGGCTGCTTCAGTTTTTAACAGACTCTCCTTCTTTATTTTTCTGTGCTATCTTTGACAAATCTAGCACATTAGAATATATTACAGTTTATAAAAAGAATTTTTGAAAAGTCAGTGCTTTAAAGATGGTGCTGAAGGTATAATCCATCTCAGAATTGCCATTCTGAGAACTGTAACTTGGTCAGGCACGCATACATCTACAATATATACAGAGTATTACAGAAAAATAATTACCCTAAAATCTCTTTTAATAACATTTAAAAGAGAAAATATATACTTTATACATTTAAATAATAATAATTAAAATTTAATTCCAAGACTGAATCCACTCTTCTGTCATCCATATAGATTTTTAAAGGATCTTTTCCTTCATTCGAAATTCAGATCATGAAACCCAATCCCGAAATGAATCCTTCTGCATCATTAAAGTGTAAAGTCCCCCTTCCATTTGCATCAACAATTCACTTTCAAGGAAAGAGCAGCAGGAAGAAAGCTATTTGAAGGTGGGAGGGCAAAAAATAAAAAGCACAGGATTCTGAAGATCTAGTGCTGGAGAATATCCACCACCTCCACCACCTTCTTCTCCACCTTCTCCACCACCTCCACCTCCACCTCCACCACCTCTTAGAAAATGCATTAGTGGCAACTCTTCAGAAAGTGGGGAGTGGGAAGAAGAGAAGAAGAGGCAGAAAAGTCCTCAGAAACAGAATCCTTCCTTAGGGCAATCAGTGCCACTCTTCCATTAAGGCTCTTCACCATGCCAAAAAATAATGTATAGTCCGAATTTCCTTAACCTCCCTCCCCAATATACTGGGGAGGGGGAGCATGTGAAGGGGGAAAGTCACACCCCTCTTTAAATATCGGCGAAAGTAATAATTGTCCTCTCTTAAATAGGGTGTCAGCACATCCAGTCAAGGGAAGAAGGGTAGGCTGGGCTGGTAATAATCCTAGCAAATCCTCTCCATATCGCTGCACGTCCTCTAGCTCCTTGTTTCTCTTGACAGGGCGACAGGATAATGCCTTTTTCAATCCACACACATCTTCTCCCACTCCGTTTGCGCGCTTCCTCCAAAAGATGCTGTGCTGCTGCTGCTGCTGCTGCTGTTTTCTAGTGCAAGAGATGAAAAGATGCTGCCCGCCTTTGGGTCCACCATGCTTAGGGCATCTTCTTCGAGCGGCGAACAGGGATAGCCTGCACTCCCCCCGACTCCTTCCTCCGTTTCCTCTTCCTCGTCGCGGTTGTTTTCCTCCTCTTCTTTCACCGTCCGCCCTCCTTGACTCCACACAGCCTCATGCATAAGCTCCGGCTGCTACCACTGAAGTCACCGGATCCAACATGGCGGCCTCTTCACCCTCCTCCCTCCTAAAGCTCTGGAGCGAGCGAAGCTGCAGAGAGGCAAACGAGGCTGCAAGCTGTCGGGAATGAGAGGGAGGAAGGGAGGGAGCGGAGAGCGCTGGAGAGATGCTTCTACGGCAGCACGGAATGCAGGGATACAGGCGGACCTGAGGGGAGGGAACAGCAGCCGCACGGAAACGCCCTGCGGGCTACTGCAGGACCAGGTTGCTAAGCTAAATTTGGGGCTCTTCTGGCTGCGTCAAGGGCTCTCGCCCAACCCGCAAGAAACATACCTGTGCTCTGAAACCCCATCTCGCCCTTGGGACTTTTAAAACTCTGTGGCTACTTTGCATTTGATCCAGCCGACCGCTTAAAAGGGCTTCTCCCACAATTTCTTAACAGTCGCGGTTTGTTCCCTCCCCACCCACCCACTCCCACGTCTTTTCTGCGTTTTTAAAGGGAAAGTATTTGACGATGGGAAACTGGAAAGAACGCCCATTTTTTGCTTCCAAAACTGTAAAGCTGCCTGTGATACCTACTGATTGATTGATTGACACTTAGATAGGTAATAATAACAGAAAAGGAACATCTGATCTTATCAACCCTTTGCATCCTGTTTTAAGGGCATGGCTGTTGAAAACGTAGGATTGGTACAGTTGGTGACTAACCCTACCTCCTAGTTTTAACATTCCCAGGCTCCCCACTTACTGAACCTTTTGCTGATGTTCTCTATGGCATTTTCCATTTTTCCATTTTCCACTTGTTATCTTTTTTTAAAAACCCATGTGCTTAGATAGGAGTGAAGGATAGGATTAAGGGATCCAAGTCGTGAAACTCCGTGGGTAACTTTGGATCAGTCGTTCCTAATTTAGGATCACTACTTCCTCATTGCCTTCGGCATCACACAAGTTTGCAGTGACAACAAAAAGAGAGGCAATATAATTTACATATAGATATAGGTGCCATATCAACCTAACAAATAACTACAAATTCTGGCTGAACAACCCCCCCCCCTTTTGGGGGGGGGCTTCTCTCAGTAGCTTGTGTTCCTGAACTGTCTTACAATTTTGTGACATATTCACATGTTATTCTATAATGCAAAGATTTGGTAAATCCATATATGTAAAGTGTGTATAGTATTTCAATTTTCAAAAAAAATCTTTTTTTATATAGTGTTATGTAGGTTATGTGGTGTGTCATGCAGAATTCTGTACTCAAAACATAGTAACTTTTGCTTCTCAATCTGTACATTAAATTATTTAATCAGTTATAGTCTATTCTATGATTACTACCACCATAGCTAACTCAGTCTGAAACAATGTTTCAAAATCAAAAGTATCTAGGAATGAAAGCAAGGCTTATGGTATGAAATTAACAATTATCATTGTTAATGAAATCAAAGATCTATGTCATTTAAATCAGTATTCAGTAATTTTCTCTTAATCACTTTCTTTTAACAAGTTTTTTACTCCAGCAAAATAACAATTTAATCAAAAGCCCTAAACTATTCAGAGTCAGACAATAACTTCTGGGTCTTTGTGGCTAAAAATATCATTTTTTATATGGCTACTGGCCTGTCCCCTCTTCTTCAACAGCCAGTCAGGAGGCAGAATAAGGGAGACATCTTTCCCAGAGATTACATTTACATTTGGGAATTGTTCTCCCACTTTTTCTTCTTACTGCAGATCACTGATCCTGCTCCATTCTCAAACATTAGCTTTTTTTTTTTTTTGGCTGCTTCTGGGTATGATAGAAATGGTATGAAAATGGGAAGTATCCAAAAAAATCAGGAGCTATGTATCTCTACATGGTGGTTATTCATATGTATTCCATAATATCGTTCCATTTTCAACATGCTAAGAAAATAACAAGCTAACCAATATGAATAGAATGGCATGGAAGATGAATTCTATGTCCAATTGAGTTTAGTTTTAGATTAGGGCTGCAGTTTAAAGCTGGATTTCCTTGTTTTTAATGCTGTCTATATTATTATGATGAAGCAATCAACTTGAAAAGTCAACTGATTTGGAGATTCAATGAAAATATTGCTTGAAAGATGAATTCTATATTTTAAATGGAGAAATTGCAAAGACAATCTAAGTGCCTCTTCCCAGGAAACAAAAATGATACCAATAGAAAATATTCGTAGCTCAGGGTTGAATTGTGGAGTCCTTGGTGCTCTTTGAGCTTGGTTGTTTTCTTGCAAACGTTTTATTATCTAGCTAGGTAACATCTTTCATGCTACAAGAAAGAGAGGTTTGCATTCTATTTGTATAGCAGTCAAATGATGTGATGAAGATTCTTTAATTGCATGACATAGGGACAAACTTAACTTTAGTTATGTAGTCCAGAAGCAGCTTTGGACCAGTGTAATATGAAAGCATAAAATGAACTTCATTATTCTGGTTCCATTCTGACTTGTCCAAAACTAGAATAATATTTTTCTTTTGTTGTGCTGCAAAAAAGTTTGTAAACACTGACAGAAATCCTTGCCTTGTCTTGCCTTCCAATTTCTGAATTTATTCACAAGCTATCAATTCAATGGTCTTCCAGGGTAAAAAACTGATTTGCTGGTTTTGAGGCTACCCCTCAAATTCTTTTTCATATACGATCAGATAGATTCACACAATGTAAACCAAAATCATTAGATAAGGAAGCATGCTAGCAATTTTATTTTCTTCCATGTTTGGGTGGAATAAAAGAGAGTGGATTTTTGTTCCCTTTGTTTTTCCATGACAAACAGTAAATCAGGCAGAGTTCAGATAGAATTGCTTTCTTTATGAGATGAACCTTCATTTTGGAAGATTTGAAGACTGATGAATTGGCTTTAACAATATTTTTCAGGGGTTCTGAAGCAGAAATTGTAGCCATTTAGAAGTGTAGGCATTTAATTTTCTTTTAATGCCCTATTCTATATTTTGTAGAAGAATAATCCACTCATTATTACCTAATTCCACTTGAAATATTTACCTGTTTGAATTAAATTGTATTTCAATCAGTTTACATATTATAATTTCATACATTTGCATATTAGAGAAATATGCATATTGGAAAACTATGCATGTTGGAAAACAATGCAAAGTTCTAATAAAAATAATCCTCATATATTGAAGAAGTTTTAAACAAAGCAGTTTTAGTGGACAACCATTTTGAAAAGAATTCCAGAAGAATTGAAAGAAAACATGTACTGAAAACATGTAGCGGTCCAGGCCTTATTGGATTCATATCTATCCATGTTCAGTGGAATCTCAATAGATCTCAACAGCTTGTTAGGCCAATAGGTTGGTTTTCTGATCCTTCTTAGTAGGGAGACTCCAATCACTACCACATGGGTATAGGCAGGAATCTTTCCTTTTCTTAGTCCCTTAAAACTTATGACAGCTGCTCTTCATCCAAGAGTCCATAAACCTTTTCTCTGGGAATCTATTCTGAAGCTCCAGAGAAAAGGAGCCCTTCTTGCAAGCAAGCCCTTTATGTTGATTTGTTCATCTCTATATTGCCTCTGTTTGTTTTTCTTTTAAGTTCTGTGATGCGTCTTGATATTCTTCTCCTGCAAGCATTTCCTATGACAGATTTAAAATTTTCTTCCCGATGATAGGCTGGAAGGTTAATAGGAATGCCTCTAGCTCCTTCCCTTTTCTTTCAGGAGGGCAATCAGCATGCAGCATGTGTAGTTGTCATCATCTTCAGCGAGGAAAACAAACATGGCTCATCCCCAGAAAGACATGAGAGTAGTTCTCTCTGTTTCATGTTCCTCCGATGAACAAAAGAAGACGAAAAACCTTTCCCACCAAATTCCTATTTGCTCTTCCTCTTTACTCACGCAGTGACCTTGTTTGAACCCAGTCATTTACAGATAATTTGATAAATCATGGTTAAACAAACCATTGCATGCTGTGACATATAAACCCAATCACTACATCTGAGCCTCAGTTCCTTAATCCATAAAAATTTAATAACATTTGCTACAATCTTGCTATGAGTTAGAAATGACTAAACATAAAAAGTAAGTTTGAAAAATGTTCCATATAAATTAATAAAAAAAAAAACTACAAAATGACAAGAAAGAGCAAATATTGAATTTTTCTTCTTCTTGTGATTAAATTGTGCTGGAGAAAACTATGCTGGCAGGAAAGAAAATCATAATAAAAGAGGTATTCAGAAAAATCGGATATAGTACTTTATACCAGTGGTCCCCAACCCCTGAGCTGTGGCCCACTACTAGGCTGTGGCATATTCAGAATTGGGCCACGCAACTGGCTAGCTGGAACGTGCGCATGTACAACTCAATTTGCATGAGCAGTGGGCCAGTGGACACTTGCACACAGGTTTGCTGTGCACACAAGGGCTGCATGTACATGTGTGCATGTGTGCATGCAGGCCCACTGTTCACACAACCCAGTTTCCCTCTCCCCCCAGGTGGGCCACTAAGCCGTAAAGGACCACTGCTTTATACAATTTCCCTTTAAAATACTACGTTTTTTAAAATTATTAAATATTTAAATTTTAAATATTTTATTGAGAAGTATTCACATTCATCATTCAATTTATAGATAATATAAAGATTATTTCTAGATCAGAAAATGAAGCTGACTTGAATCTCTATTAAGAATAGCATCCTTGTATATAAGATACTCAGTCACAGCTGCACCTCTAATGTATCAATCTATCCATTATATGTGTATCTGATATATGTAAATGAATATGTACTCATATTACAGCTATTTGTGGATATATACAGAGATAAAATGGCAATATATGCATACTTAGGCATGATATAAGCACATTTTAATGCAGTGATTTAAATATAGTTAAAGTGATAGGCAGAAAAAATGTGTGCCATCTGCTTTCAATAAAAATAGCCTATTTTATATCTGTGATGATTAAACTGGGGGACCTCTGGATTCTTTGATTCCATTCCTGTTTCTGCCAGAGAACTAGTTTCCTTTTTGGGAATGCAAAAATCTCTGATTGCATTTAATTATGGAAAAGTTAAAAAGGGAGTGCTGAACATGGAAACCATACAGCAGATAATATATCAGACAATGCTTTTGCAATGCAATATAATGCCTCCAAGTATTTTTTATTGCTCTTACTATAATAAAGGAATAATGTGCTGCTATAGGCATAAGCCAACACTGTCTATCTGTCTGTCCTCTTAACATATGTTAATATTTTCATTTCAGTGCAAGTGGTGGAATTGTCATAGGTAATTGCAATATCATCTTTCTTACCAAACGAATGCAAGATAAAACCTAATTCTGCCTGCATAATGCCTGATTGGTATATTTGTCAGAAATGACAAGATAGGAAGTGCAAGTGACTCATAACTCATTTCTTCACATGCAATAAGGGCATAACATCTAAAGTGAAAGAGAGAGAGATGTGTTCTTCATAACGGAAGAATATTTCTCTCCTCATTTTAAATATGATTTGAAGCATGAAGAAATGGGATGGCTTTGGGAAAGTTAGGAGAACATTAGTGGTGTTTGGTTCTCAGTAAGCCCTCTGAATATTGTGTATCATGTGAGATAAAAGAGGGAAGCCCTGTTTCATCAGAAAATTTGCCTTGATTTGGTTTGCTATAAGATGGGATAGAGGGAGCCTCTGATAAGCTTTAAAAATTCTGTTATTCTGCCTTACAACAAGAAAGAGAATTCCTGCAATTTCAGCTGCTGCTTCTTCCTTAACTTTGCCAATTCTGAAGGACTGACAAACTCCTGGCAGGAACACACTCTCCTTCCAGACTCTAGAAACTATGGCCATTTTGGCTTGAGTTGCAGGCAATGCCAGGCATCTGGCTTGTATAGAGGTATCTGCCTGCATAATACTTGACTGGATTTCCAAAATGCCTTTTGCCTTTCTAAAACGCTTGACAGGTTTTATGTAGGGTTTTTATAAACATCGGTTCAGCACCATTTTTAAAGTTCTAGACCTTGTTATGTTTCCAAACATACTGTAGGTATAGAGATGTTTCAGACACTGTGCAATAGTCCTGGGCTGCACAGAATTTAGTTTAAATCTAATCCATGTTTTACGAGCCACAAATTGCCAGTTTTATCATCTTTGGGTTCCTTATAATTTTTTTGCTGCTTTGGTTGACAATGTTTTTTTTACTTAGCTGTATTTTTACTGTTGCTATTACCCAGAGAACGTACCATTTTACCTATTCTATCCTAATTTTTGTACAGCTAGGTGTCATGGTAATACCTGTTGTTATTATGAATTGGCCACTCACAATGGCATGTTCTTGCTGGCTGGCTACTTCCAGAAGCTACTGAGCATGAAATTATAACTGGACTACTTGGTCACTAGCTATCAGTATTACTATCCCCTTGCAATACAAAGGAACATTGTTATGCTCCTGGTTGATACAGTTGCTCCTCTTCTATACATGCTACTTGTCAGCAGGGTTATTTTTTTAAAGATGGATTTAGTGCTCATTCAGAAAAATGGTAGATCTATGTTCAGAAATAACTTGATCGACAAGTTACAAGGGCAACTTTCTGCATGTTCCTTTGGCTTCATGATTTTCTGTGCTTTGATCTGTTAGGCAACTTGAGAGGTGATTAAAGCTACTGTTTTAACCATTTTCACTCATCCAACCCTATTCCACCATCCATATTAGGAAGAATGGTGGTTATTTTCCTTCAAGAGATAGAAGAGAAAATAAAACCAGGGAAAATAGCCAATCCTTTTCCTTAATTTGTTTTGTAGTAGGCATATTGTACAAACATCTTTCACCAGGCTTACTACTATTGCAGAATAGGTACCATCAAAGGGGACAGCACAATTGATAGTATGCCAGGACAGTTTTCTGCCAGCAACAGAAGTACCAAATAACGTGGCCATCTAGAATATACTTTAGTTCAAATATTACTGGGGCAGATTATTAACTTATATTAAATGTTCTCATTCTTGACTGATTTCTATGAAGGTATGATGGAATGTGGGTTTGACTCAGGAGAAGTGGAAGGGGGATTACAGAAGAGAGATCTAAATCCAGGAGAGTAGAAAGAGCGAGACAATAACTCAAATATAGATTGAAGTGAAGGGGGGGGGGCTTTGAGATGCTGTTTAAGATTGTGTTATAATACCCTAGCTAGATGGTGTCAAACTCATGGCGTCACGTCATCACGTGATGTATCACGACTTTTTCCCCCTTCGCTAAATCAGGGATGGGCGTGACCAGCATGTGACACATCCAGCCCTGCCCCAGCTGTACATTCCAAAAGTTTCAAAGGGCGGACAGAATGTTAGAATAAGAAGGCAGATATTAGTTATCAAGATCTTTCTAATGTCATATAGCTCAAGATTTCTGAAATTAATTTCTGAAGGCTGGGAATTAGAGCTTGAAGTGCAAAAGACAGATACTGCTATTCGGTATAGCTTTAGGTTTTAGGGAACTCCTAGCAAGGCAGGGCTCACTATACAATATAAAGTTGCAACTGCCATTTATTTTTTTATGAAATGCAGTGCTCTGCTAAAGTCTTATGGTATTATAGGGAATAATTTCTTAGCTTTGGTTCTAACAGAATGTCAGAGCTCTAGCAGATGTCCAAGAATATTAAGTCCTAAGAAATCTGTTGACAAGGCAATGAGGAACATAAAGTAATCAAAATTGCTGTCTGAACTAGATCCTAGCCTTATGCTATGAATTTCCTGGTTCACAGACTGGGCATCCTGAAAACACCAGACAGCAGTTTTCTGTTATTATAAATCAGTGTATGTTTAAATGTCTGCATATTCCAAACCACAGTCTTCCTAACATTTTTATTGTTCCAAGTCAAGAGGTTTGAAATGCCAAGGAAAAGAAAGAAAGAAAGAAAGAAAGAAAGAAAGAAAGAAAGAAAGAAAGAAAGAAAAAGAAGGAAGGAAGGAAGGAAAGGAAGAAGGAAGGAAGAAAGAAAGAAAGGAAGGAGACGGGAGAGGAGGGGAAGGGAGGGGAAGGAAAGGAAATTCTCTCAACTTTTTCTAAAGAAGATTTAAAGGGTCAGCTTATCCATGGATGGGCTTGTTATTGGGTAACATAAAAAAAATGAAGTGAATGCAATAGGAATTACATAAGTATATGTAGGAAACAAAAAAGATAAAGTAAATAATGAATGAATACTGAATGAATATGGATTAAGTACAGAAGAGAATTATTAGTCCAAAACAAATACATACAGGAAAAAAAACCTACAATGCTTATGAATTGGGGTTTATACAAATGGTACTACTGCTGCTACTGTTGTGCTCTCTATTTCAGAGCCTTCTCTAACTTTTTGCTGCCCACCCCTCTTCCTCCTGCCCCAAATACTGCAATAGCAGGCCTCTTGTGGTACATTCCACTGTGACCTGTCATTTTGAACATTTTGGTGCTGCTGTTTCATTGTTTGCACCATTTTCCCTCTTCACTGTCCATCTCAACAAATCCTTAGAGGAGCAGATGCGTTTTCTGCTTTGACAACAGCCACAAAGCAAAAGCTAGGGGTTCTAAATTGATAACCATGCTCACATGAGTCACTCTTAATGTTTTTTTCTTATAGGAAGGCATTGGGAGGGTAGCAAGTTGTACAGGGCATTTTGGTGTCTATAATAATCTCTCAGAAAGAATTACAGAGAAAAAACATTGATGGTAAAAGTGGAATGTGTTTAATTGAAGCAAGTATTTCAAAAACACAGTGAATAATGTTTATCTTGA